>OV815994.1:32008432-33258432 GCA_929113495.1 Andrena minutula | reverse complement strand
TGGGGTACACCAAACATACACCCTACATGTATATGTATTTTATGACACCCCCTTCTCTCGTCAAAAAAAAATGTTTGTGAAAGAAGCAAAGTTTCCCTATTAATTATTGACATGACAATTATACCAATAAACACACAGTAAAGAATCCCATTTTACACTCCTCGTAATAAGAATTTTAACCGTTTCTATGTCACTGCAATTATTTAATTATTTACAAGGCAATCGCGTTCATTTATTACTTACAAATATAGGTAAAAAAGATCAAATGTTACAGCAAGATTTCAAGTGCCTGTCGTCGATAACCGGGCAGCGACATTCTCAATGTCGAACACCTTTCACCAGCGTTCCTCTTATTTTTTCCCGTGACTTTAATATTCTTTTGTCGCGAATCGTTTACGTACCCATTTCTCTTTTTTCGTTCTAACTATCCTATACGAGAAATTATACGCTAAATCAGAAGCCATAAGATTAAAAGTTCAACAGATCGAGCAACAGTGTTGCATGTAATTATTATTGTTCTATCGTTCTATATTCGATTAGAGAAAAATATTTACATGTCTCACATACATGCGGCATATTACAAGAGAAATTTTACATTCCTTTCTTCCCCTTGAAATCCAATAACTTTATTATAGTTATAAATTCTACTATCTTTGAAAGACTTCGAAATGAATATCATACCATCTGCTCAGCAAGTGTCGACTTCAATTAATCACAATTGCATAATTTACAACACGAATAACCAGTTTGTCGAGAATATGTTCTTAAGAAGTGAATTCGCTTTAAAAGCACGAAAAAGAATTACCCGGTGCGTACTCTTTTTAAAGATTCAAAAAATAGTTGATCACTTGTACTCGTACCTCGTAAAAGAAATATTTTAAAATATTTTTCACATTGAAACATATTTACAAATATTACGGACATGAATTCTGACGATTTTCTGTGAATTTAACATACGAGAGATTCACCCGTGAGCAGATGAAAAATACTTTTCTGTACCTTATAAAACCGAGAGAAAAAAAAGCAAACAAAATTCGTTACAAACTTGTATGTTATCGGGTTCGTACCATGTATGGCGGAATATCTGTTTAATCGAAAAGTTTTCTTGTCAAATGTGTCCTCCTACCAATATGTTTCCATTTTTTTTTACCCGATGAAGAGATGAAATTGGGTTTCAGTCTATTTCAGACTCAATTACTTATTTAAACAGGCATATGTACAATTGTCTTCCTTAGTATATGTTGTCACTGCGATGCCAAGGGAGGAAAATTATTTACTTCTGCTTGTTCCAAGACTGGTCCAGCTAGTCCAGTATACGAGACACGTAATCTCATTCTTAGAGGTACCTACGTAACAAGAAAATGCATAATAACGGATTCCAAAGCAGGCAAGCAGCTAATAAGCCACTCCGATAAACTTACTTTGTTGATATTCGTAATTTTTAATATCTGAGTAACTTGCCCAGAAGGGGGAATGACTGTGCTCGATGGAGATAACATTTGTAGTTGGAATGTCTGAAAACGAGAACGAGAAATCATTACTACCTATAATTTACACAGACGCAAATGTTACGCCGTATTGTACCTTAGGAACTGCCGCTTGAAAGAGGAAATCAGTTAGTATAGCATTTCCAGAATTCTGAGCCGACATGTTTATAATTAATAGATCAGCGATGTCCGGTGGTCTTTCTAATCTGAAGGTGATTTTAAGCCCTGCTTTGTCCAATACAACCATGGTAGGCGCGTCTGCAATTGAAAAGTAAAATATAATCGACGTGTTGGTATCAAAGGGACGAAATACTGAATATGTATCTCATTGAGCTGCACGTACCGCTTTGAACTGGCGTCGAATTAAGTAAACCATCCACTAAGAAGTTGCTCGAATTAGTGGGACTGAATACTTGCGTCGGCGTTTGTATCTGCGGCAGTGTCGATGTGGGCGTGGGTGCGCTTAAATCCAAACTACCAAGTAAGTCCAAGAGATCGTTATTGTTTACTACGGATGTTGAACTAACAGGCGGATTTTTATTCGACACTGTCGGAGCCATTCCTATCTCGGTAGTTCCGAGCAAGTCTAGAAGCGCGCTCTGCAAAGTGAGGAAAGATTTAATATCATTTGCATTACGTCAATGATTTATACTAATAATTTTTCAAAACTTCTCTTCAATCCTATATCCTAGGTAAAAGAAATATCAACTACGATAATCTATGTTACACGTTACGTATGTATTATTTAATTGTAGTTGCTACGGACTTACCGAATCAGACGGTGGTGTACCCGCTTCCAAAACCGCCGGTTTCTCTTCTTCTGGTTCCGGCTCACCATTTACCATACCAATAATTCCATTAGCCTGTGGTCTTGCAGTTTCCATAGGAGGCATTCTTTCAAGCAACGCGGGACGCAAGTGATCGTATTTTCTGAACAGCTGCGAGAATTCAATGCCTCGTTGTTGTAATTCAATGTGTAAATTGCTCCCAAATGTATCGATAATTTGACGAATTTTTCTGTAACAGTAATTATAAACAAAGAATCGTACACGTGTTGCGGAGATGGGATAAACAATGGCAATTAAATGCGGGATACTTACTCGTTTCCTTTTTGGAATCTTGTGCTAAGTTTTGTTAGAGACAATAAAGTGTATTGTTTCGTAACGACTGTATTTTGTGGACTCCACAGTAACCTTTGATAGACATCGATAACTTCGTCCTCTGTTAACTAATAATTATAACAATACAAATATAAGACGTCTATAAATTAAAAATGCTTTATATGTGATATGAAGTAAATAGAGAAACTTTGAAGAGGAAAGAATTAGCTTAAAATAAAGCTTGATAAAATGAACATACATTGACTGGAGTATCTACATCTTCTGACGGCGGTGCATACAATAGTAAATCCCCATATTCGCCAATGCACCATGTTGCTACTTGAGCTAGAGGCTGCTTATCAAACGTGTCTTTCTCCAGTGCTTTCCACAACGCAGTAACAGCGTAGCCTTGATGCGACTGAGTTTCCGAAATTAACTGAATCGTACATGCTACTACGTCATCTCGGACATAATTACCGGCCTGGAAATGGCAAAGATTGAATGACCATATTACGATAGATGTTATAGTCAAACGAGATTAATTACGTACAGCGACAAGAACTTTGAACAACGTTTCAAGGTGCCAACGTTTGGTTGGTGCGTATCTCTCCGCAGACATCACTATATTACTACTGCACTGAGCTTTGAATTCCGGATCAGCACGTTCCAAGAACAGTAATAATTCCTTCATCATGTTTCTGATATTGTTCGAATTGACAAGTGCGAAGCTAAGCTCCATTGCTCGTCTTCTGATCGATACGTCTGGATCTTTTAAACATTCCTGGAGAGCAAGTGAAACGTGTGAGATGTTATTCTCCAAGAGTATTATAGAATTTATAAATAATTTAAGAGCGTTACCAGAATCGTTGAACGATGTCTTTGCACCGCGCTCGTATCCACGTAAACAGTTTTTAATAATGTATTTAAAGCAACGTATCGAATATTCTTATCATTATTTAATAAAAATCGGCCTAATATATTCACTGCCAATACTCTAAGTCCGCTCTCCGACTTAATGTCCATAATGGATAATACAGTTTCGTATAGTATCGTATTTCCAACATTTTTGCTGGTTTCCGTGTTCGTTGCAACTTGTGCAAGTATATCGTTCATTGCTTCGGACGCGTCGATGTCGTTGCGTCCCAAAATTCGGAGGAGGCGTAATATCTTCACTTGCAGGAAAGGATCGGACACGCCAGACACATCATGTTCCGGTGAGTATCCAGCTAGTATCAAGTTCTTGAGAATTCTCACAAGATTTGGCACGATCTGGAAAAACAATTTTAATTTTATGGAATAAATTCATGCGCTGCTTTCAATTAACATAGAGAGATATTTGAACAAAGTAATCTGAAAACATAGAATGGGAAACGATTTTAACATAGGAACATTGCATATTCATTTTATCGGTTAAAATATTTGTCGGCTTATGAAAACGCAATATTTAATGCTAAGCACAAAGATAGGAGATGTATTTTCATATTTAGTACAACATACAAGCTTCCGAACAAGATAGAAAGATGCAATTAGTAATATTGCATCATTTCTGTAGAAATAGATATAGTAAGAGATATCCTGTAACGAAATATAGTAAAAAGGAACTTTTAACAACAATACTTTGCAGAGCTGAAATTTATGATCACTCAAACACTCCTTCGTACCATGCAGTTTTCTAAAATAAGTACTGTCTCGATATAACTGCACAGGATATTGAAAGTTACTCGATATGTGTGTTCAATGATTAAGAAATGGAAAAGCTTTGATTTCAACAAACTACAAATAATAAACAAATACTGCATTCTTGTTGCAATGCGTTTAATTTAAGAAATAAGTAAAAGACGAAGGAAATATATAAGTCCTTACACCTAATACTGATTTTAGAGACAATATCGTGTATTATACATACGTATGATATATCAAATTTCTAGTAATGAAACAATTATATACAATTAACCGAGTTAAATTTCCTAAAAATGGATTATATTACATAGTATCTTTAAATACATGCACGTATTTTCATGTTTTCTACATATTAAAGAAATTGAATTAAGCAATTGCCATGACCGATTGCACAGTCGCAATAAAGTAAATTATATAAACTGAAAGAAAAGAATGAAGTCCATAATAAGTATAACATGCAATAGTACAAAGGATGCTTATATGCATTTTACCTCTCGATGGCCGCATTCCTAAGGAAGACAAAACCATACTTATATTATGAGTATCATCATGGTCGAAATGTAAATAAAAACGTGATGACAATCATATTTATTATATTTATGCGAAATTAGTAGACGGTCGGTCACTTAAAATCTTCCATTAAACGTTTCAATTATTAATGAAAGGTAATGTATTATTCCTTTTAATAGTCACATTATTGTCACTCATTGTATTCAGTAATTATTCATGAATTCGAAAGCTTTATTTACAGAAAATTATAGACTACATTCCTTTCCATCATTCTTTCATGAAAATCTCAATTTATCCAGTGTGAAGGAACTTTTCTTTTACTAATGCTACTAATCCAATGCTCAGGTAAGTATTAATGCTACTACAATCTAGACTGCGACTATTGGACTAGTTTACTATACAAATGGCAACATTAACGAACTTAAAATGTGTTAAAAAAAAAGAAGTAATGTATAATCCTCTCCGATGCAACGACTTAAAATTTTTTAATAATGTTCAAGACATCTAAGCACTCTACTATTCTTTGTACCCTTACTGATACTCCCGTCTTTTATTAAAACATGTAAGCCTCACCTTCTTAAAGTGGTTCAACGTGTCGACACTGTTTTCACACATTTCCGTGATGAGCGTAACGCCTGTAATTAGCACGCCATGGTTCTTTTCCGTGATCAAGCTGCGCGTAGCGGGCAGAAACATCTCCATCAATTCCGGCACGCGTCTGATAATTCTGAACGCGCAGAGAGCTGCTTTTTTCCGAATGTACGCGTTCGGCGATTTCATCAGCCTCTCGACTTCGGATGCCAGATCTCTGGCCATTTCTGGCGATGCGATTGCACCTAAGGTACACAATGCTAAGCCGATGACAAACTGCGTCGAGCTGTTTAAATCGCTGCGAAAAGAATGGTATAAAGTTATTAATACAGTCGCATGGATCGTGTAAATTGAAATTACAGTGATATCTTGAGAACTCTACTTTTTCAAACAATTTGTTATTAGAAGGTGAACATCCTGTCGCTCGTCTAGAAGTAACATTGCACCTAAGTAACCAATTCTTTTGTCCGTAAACCTTGGAGACGCTATGAGTTTTAAACACTCTAGCTGACCAAAATGAGCTGGGTACCTGGATAGTTAATCGGCATTTTATTATTAACAGGAATAAAAGAGATAATTGCTATAGAAAAGTTTATACGAACCCAAGCATATGAATGTACAAGAGCTTCGCAATATTGCGACACCTCCATACGCTATCCTCTTCTCTAAACGTTGAACGGATGTACGCGCATTCTTTGTTAACGACTGTCCTCTCTTCCGCTGCAGTTCGTGCAGCCCTTATTTGTCTGATGAGATCCCTCAATCTTGTCGGCGCAGGCATTCTAACTGTTGAAACTTTTAAATTACGAATATGTTATCATTTTCTGTGTTAGTATGGTCTAATGAGTTAAATGCTCAAGCTGCCGACGGTGATCATCTTGAATACTGATGACCACGAATATAGCAAACAATAGCATGACACATGAAAAGCAATGGAAGGAGATTAACATCGTAAAATATATTGTAAACAATATAATAACTGTATATTGATAAATCATATCTGTATATTAAATAAAAAGCAGCAACTCAAAGAATAATTAATACACTTTAACAATCCAAACAACTCTATAACGAACGTCAGCAGCATTTACTAAAGTCTTTATGTTAATATTTCTTTTAGCACTTGACCGATAAGGACTAAGAATTTACATAAATATTCAGAGAAGAATTATCTAGTCCATCGACTAAGTGTTAAGCAAAGTTTCTGCAACGTATAGTTTAGTCCCGCTCTCTCAAGAAAACATACACAAAAGGTCAGAGCACTATTGAAATAGTAAGCTAGTTACTTCGCGGTAACAATATTCAATACCTTCGTAGATTGGAATATGGTTTACAATATATACGGTAAATGAAATGTATGTATTAATTATTTTATAATTATCATACTTACCTCTTTCCACCGCCTCGTTAAAAGCTTGTTTTATGGAGGCCATGTTAAAGGCTGGGTTAAACCTGTAACGTACACACCCATGCTATTTTACACACTCAAGCCATTTACATACCATTTTATTTGTTGTGCAATGACACTCCCGATCTGATTTCAATTGTTATTTCTTATTTACTCGGAATCAATGCTATTCTTTTCTAATTATTCAAACGTTGTATCCGTTACTTTTATGCAATAATAATAATTTTATAAACTACAGTGCGATATTGGAAACAAAGACAGAATAAAGGTCGGCGCAACAATCTTCCAACATTTGTATCGTTGTATCCAGTAATGATACGACTACTACTGACCGATATTCATCGAAAGTTTCTATAATGTTAGGAATTATATATTACCCATGTTCTGAAGCATTCATGGTCTCTCAGTGGAGCTTTCAAATGTGTGACGAGCTTCAGTAATACGAATGAAGTATAGACGACTACGGAACACGAACCGTTTTCCTCCTATTGGGAAAAGGTCAGGTAATATTATGGAGCATTCAAACAAGTTGCTTTCGAAACTTTTACGCAACTATTTTTACAACTCGAGTTAAATGGAACTAAGTTTGCGTTCTCCGTCTCATAAAAGTTACAATCGTTCGACGCTTTATCTATCGATCATTAACTGCAGGAGGTGGTTTTAATTTACAATAGCGATATGTACGATAGAGCTCGAAGAAAATACTCTCGTCGACTCATCAATGAAGCGTCAAAAGCGATCGCTAGATAAACACAATAAAGAACATCGTGCTGTGAGAAATAATAATTCTAAACTACATACATCGCTAAACGATACTCCTCGTTTCAAGAATTACAGCTGCGCACATTCAGATTTCCAATGTAATTTCACAAGCAGGCGTTACAAGAGTAACGATCGAAATTGCTCGAAGGAGAATCTTACACTTTGAAACCGATACGACCTGTATTCCTAAAACAGTACTGTCAATGTCTCCGAACGTCCCACCGTCATTCGACCAGTGGTTCACAGAACTGCCAAACACGACGAACAAATGAAACAAATGAAAAGCGTGATCGGACGAGGCGGAGAGCACAAACTTAATTCCTCCCGTTACTTCTCATTTCTCCGAACACGTTAGGTTCGGTGCTACAGAAAACAACCGGTTTCACCGAGCAAATCTAAGCGGCCGATCGAGAAGCGTTTGGAACGCGTGCGGCGGATATTGGCCAGCCTTCGAGTGTCATTCGACCACGAATTCACGTGTTAGAAAAATGCATCGCGGTGGCATGCTCGCGCGAGTCGGCAGCATATTGTAAAACGTGTAAACCGGTTATATAAAGGATTCGTGAGCGCGTTGAAGGGCATCGAACCAAGGGTTAGTTTTCTAGCTGTCAAACAGTACCGAGTCAAGGACGTCGTTTATTTTTTGTTGTTTTTTTTTTCCAAGTAACTCGGCTGCCGGAAATCGAGCGACGTTTGACGACGGGTACGTGTACTGGACGGCACGGAGGCGCGTCGTGTGTATTCGTCGTCGTGTCGCCCACCTTTTACACGCAACTCGTATGACAAATACGGCGAGGAAATGCCTCGCCTCCCAGGGCGCGCGAGTCGTGCGCCCTCACTCACTTTTCCATAGTCTGTCCTGCACCTGGGTATATATCGGCTCTGTATCGGTTTGTATATACACGTTGCATTCCGGGGGCCCACTTTCTCCTCCAACCTTTCTTTTCGATCTCGTATGGGAGCAACGATACGTACCGTGCAGAACCTCGATTCACTCAACGAGGGGCTAATCAACTTCGGAAAAAAACCATAGACATAGTTAAACCGTCCACACTGTCCGTCCAGGCTATCGGGCGATTCACTCCTCGATAGTCCGCGGTATTCGTGCACCGAGAATCAAGATGGCTACCCATTGTCACTGACGTTCTTCCCTGATAATGTTGTGTGACATTTTGTCGGATGTTATCATCGTGGCCGATTTCTATATCGTGCACGCTCCACGATGATGAACATCTATCAACAGACCCGCC
This sequence comes from Andrena minutula, assembly GCA_929113495.1. NCBI lineage: Eukaryota > Metazoa > Arthropoda > Insecta > Hymenoptera > Andrenidae > Andrena > Andrena minutula. The sequence goes on along the minus strand of OV815994.1, from coordinate 33,249,644 downwards.
GATTATTATCCGTCAATGCGATTCCATCCCGTTTCCTCGCTTTATGCGAGTAATTACCGATCCCCTATTTACGCTTTTGCTCAACGTAGTGGCCAACAGCGATGCACGTTTCTGAACCGCGAAATTCATATTCTATTGTCGGGATGATTTCTCTTACGAGCCGTTTGTTGCGCATTTGCTCCGAGAATATATTATTGATGGCTCGATAATAACTTTGGCGATGTAACGTCCCTTTGTTATAAATAAAGACAATTTAGAAACGCGTGTTGAAACGTTCGTATCTATGCGATGCGAGGGTCATTGCACAATTGGTAAAAATAATAATAGCGTGATATGTAACGTGACTGATGGGCAGGAATAATATTTCTTTCGTCGATTTATGAGAAATATTCGCGGTACTGAATTAAACTGAATTATTATTTTAAGGTATATGTAAATGTTACTACGGGATATTTTTTCGGAGAATTATTTCTGAATAATATTACAATTATTACGTATGAGAAGCTATTTTGCTCACTGTTCTCTTCAGTTTTTATTAAGAAATTCCATGCTTGCACATTTATCAGTTGCATCTGGAAGGCTTATGCTTCGTTTAACAGGGATTTAGAATTCTTTGAATGATCACCTTCTGTTTAATTCTGGTGGTAGAATGCTCCAATCATCGGATTCATAATAAGGCCACATGATTCACTAAATCTCGACAAATAAGAAGTTCAGCACAAAGACTTCACTCTAAAATTACAATCCATATATTATCTAGCCTACACCTGTACCACTGTTGTACACTTTTTATCACCAGCATAACAGCATACGAGGAGGCAAGGTGGCGGCATTATCTCTTATCTCAGTTCCTACCTTGATAGCAGGAATATAGAAACGTTTCATTACTGAAATATATAGGAGATTTAATAATTATGTTAAATCGGAATTATAAATAAAAATACAATTTGATTTTATTACGACGATCATAAAAGTAACAAGCAATGATAAATCATTAATGTTTACTAGATAATTACTGTTTGCAATTATTATCGTACGATAAATATTGACATCGATTAAGATGACTTGAGACATTAATTTTGGGAAATGACAATTATTAACAATCCTGTGTGTTTGTGCTATCGAAGGTAGTAGACGACACTGGCAAATAACTAGCACAGATTAGAAAACAAAATTTATTAGCAAAAATGTTGCCACTACTGTAAATGTACACAGTTTTTACAGAAAAATACTGTTTATAGATTAAACTATATTTAAAAAAAGAATAGGAATGTAGTATTATGACAGACAATTGTCATTCTGGTTACGAGGCGGCCGAACATCGTTGTTTCTCTTAACACAGTCCACGAGCCAATGAATTCCTTCGTCTACACCATCCCTTTTGTATCATACAAATGGTTATTGAAAAGAATTATTGCGATTGATTCTCGCATGCTTCGTAACATGGATTTTTTTCATTAATTCGGAATGATCTTATAATGGAATTATTTTATTTCGTACTTGAGCGTTCGTTTCATACATTCTATTGTGATGTGTTTTTATTAAAAAGAAGTACAATGAACGAAACTACATTTCGAAAAGTCCGAAAGAAGTTAATTGTAGCTTGCACTTACGACTTTAAGTTACTATTCTAAATAGGCTCAAGATTGTATGATACTAATTATATTAAATCGTCACAATTATATACTCGATATTTTAAAATTAAGGGGGGGTTCCGGTCTAAAAGTCGATTTTTTTTGTTACTTCATTTTCCGAATGTTCGACCTTTTAGGAATACGTGTTTAAAAGGATTTGTTGGAATTCGTAAAATTCCCGAAGTTATAGGCATTTGAGTAGCGCAAATGCATGGGTAATAGTCGGTCACTCGGCGCTCACATAAAACTTTAAACACGTTTTTCTAGAAACAGTGTTTTTAAAACGGTTGGACCTGTATCTCCAAAAGTTATTATTCGATTCGACTGACTCTTTTTTTATTTCGAAGAATATACTTCTGGTTAGAGGGAAAACCAGATAAAATTACAAAAAATTGAAAATTTATCATTTTCAAAGGCGCTGAAAGTACGAAAAATATAAGGAAAATGTGATTTCACACTTGAAGTGTCGTTATTTTCTAAAAAAAAATGTCATTTTTGTAATTTTTTTTAGTTCCCCCTCCCCCCCCTAACCAAATGAATAATCTTCAAAATAAAAAAGGTTTCAGTCGAATCGGATAATAACTTTTGGAGATACAGGTTCCACCGATTTGGATGAATTTTTGGACGCCTTGACTTTAACGATTCCCCAGTGCCGTCTGCAATGATTAATTACAAAACAAAAAATATATTTCTATAATTTAAGACATTCTTAATACAATGCAAAAAGTCCCATTAAACTATATATAGTACTTTTCCTTTAATTAATTCCTAAAGATCACCTATTTTTTTGGGCTCTAGACCAGAACCTCCCCTTAACTCTTCACATATTTTATGTACATATGTGTGTTTGCATATTGCGATAGAATTTGTTACTTCAAAATAGATACCAACTTGTATTCCTATGAAAATTGCTGATAAATTCTGTATAATATGCACTAAGAATGTATATTATATGTACAAAAACGATCTTTAATTTAAAACTGTTAAGAGAAATATAAAACTTACAAGAAAGATGCCATGTTACGAAGCATAACACTTATTTCTTCAATGCTTCAAAGCATTAAAATCTGAATTTATTATTACAAATAGTATAAGAATTTATACATACCCATTCAAAGCAGATACAGGCATTACCATACAATCTCTCCTACCAATCAAATGCGCATTTTGATTAAAAATTGGTTTCACTTCTCTAACTCCCATACAATCAGGCACATCCTGCTTATTTGCTAGAACTAAAAGAGGTACGCCTATTAAGTGCTCCGACGATATAACTCTATCTGTAACGAAATATAAATATACTTTCCTCGATGAAACATTAAAATTCAACGTGTATATAATTTGTCTTGTACCTTACCAAAAGTTTCCTTAGATTCGGGTACTTTCTCACGATCCGATGAATCGACTATGTAAATTACTGCGTGCGATTCGGCGTAATACTAAAAGTACAAGATAATATATATTTTTGTTAATAAACATAATAGAGCAAGTATAATACTCTAAAATCCACAAAAGAATATTCTTTACTTTATCCCACAACGATCGAAGCTCCTCTTGCCCGCCGAGATCCCAAAAGTTGAAACGAACGCCAGCGATATCAATTTTCCCAATATTCAATCCAACGGTTGTTGTGATTTTACTAGGGTTCATACCCTTGTAATTTTTCGTAAACTTCGTTTTCGCTGCCTCCAAGTATGTCTGCCAAGGCAGTATTTAGAAAAGCAGTGAGAAATGAGTTATATGCTCGATACATTTAACCTCAATTGCAGGCTACGGTCACTTACCGTCTTCCCTGCATTGTCGAGTCCTAATATTAATATAAAATACTCATCTTTTTGCACAAGGTACTTGTACAGTCCATGCAGGAGTGTGTACATTTCAAACTGTTTAAATGCTTAAAAGTTTGTGTTTCATATTGTTTACGTATTGTTCATGGAACGTTTCATTCGTCCGTAACTTTATACATACTATTTACTAGAAAGTCATCGGAGAAATGGGATCCATATTTAGCATATGTATTAGTAAATATATGGCATTAAACAATTACGATATTAGAAATATTCGAAACTATGATTATTTGTTACTGTGAACTAAAAAACTTATATGGTTTAATACATTTCTCCGTGGTGTCTCTATCATTCCCTACTTGAAAATTTTAAGCATGTACATTTCCATTTCATTAATCGAGAAGGAATGTTTAATCCGTACTCCATGAATGTTTAAATATGAGAAGCAATGATAATAATGTTAAAATTCCACTGGATTTACTGGGGCGCTCTTTCATTACTAAGGTTTCATACATTGTAACAATTTAGGAAGACATGTAATTAGTTCAGTTCGTGGCGGCACACGAGTGCAGACGAGTCCGTCAGCGGCATGTCAGAATTGAAATGGATTTTTATATTTGCGGTTCAAACGTTTTTTGTTGGAAATACGGTCGGCTCAACGGGAGATAGGTCGCAGTTTTACAATTTGTGCCTTGATAAGTGTTCTACCCGAAACTGTGAAAATGGTAAGTAAATTATGCGATGTAAGTTACATAGATAACGATTTAAAATATTACTTTTCGAATGTTTATTTTTATAACTTGTAAAATTATTTCTGTATATTTAATACTGTAAATGTTTAAAATACTGTTAGTTAAAGAGTTTAAGGCTATTTCGAAGTTTCAGTTTGCACTGAAATATGTTCTATTATCTCTCACTGATAATGAATTCCAAGCGTGTTTATCAGTAATTCTTTTAATGGAAATTAGTGACTTAAACTGCTCGAAAATGAAAGTGTAACGAGTATTTTAGCAATTCGAGTTTTTAATTATATACTTGTATAAAGTATTTGGTATTGATTTTCTGATTAATATTTTACAGATGAAAACTTTAAAGTGCAACCTCCTTTATCATTGAGATTACTACTTTGGTCTTGCAAGGAGGACTGTAGTTACAGCTGTACCTGGAAGACGGTTGATTACTTTACTTCTCATGGCTTAAAAGTTCCTCAATTCCATGGAAAAGTAAGATATTTAATACATTTATTAGAATTAGAATAAGTAATCTATTATATAAGTAGTAGTAATAAATAGGTTTATTTTTTGCCTTTCAGCCTCAAAATGTGTTATGCGTGTTTGCACAAGTCCAGAGACTGTTAACTCAAGATTGTGCTTTTGTTTCACTTCTTCCTTCATCTTGTTCTTCTTTTCTTCCCCTTTTTTCCAGAACCATACACATCCACTCTGCTCCTTCTCCCTTTAGTATCCCTCTGATCGTTGAATTTTCTCTTTTCAGGATTTCTTAATGGACCCAGCGTCTCTCTGGCTCCATTACATAGTCCGCATACTATCTCTTTTTTTTCCTTCAAATACTTGCTTCCCCGATCTTCTTTCCCACATCTGAACCTTGCAATCATGCGTTGGTCTCTGCCTCTGTAGTTTCCGTTTAGATAATTTGCTCTCTGGTTATCCCCGATTTCTGTGTAACATGCGTTGTATCTGCCTCCTAGTATTTCATCGTATTGCCATTTATCCTGCTCTGCCTTGTCTCTTTGCGCTAGTTCCTCAACAAACTCTCTTCCTCTCCTTCTTTCTATTTCCATTTCTTGGATATCCATCATTTCGACTTTTTCTCTGCTTGCTTTGCGTCTATTTCCCTCCAGCATTCTTGTACTATTTTATTCTTATTCAGTCGTTTCGCTTGCTCCTCATATTTTATTGCTCTTCTCCCCTGTCATATAAGTAATTCGTAATTATTGTTTCAGTGGCCATTCACTCGCTTCCTTGGATGTCAGGAACCTGCGTCTGTAGTATTCTCTTTGTTAAATCTTTACGCTCATGTTAGCATGTACTGGAAATTTAAAAGAAAATTGGGTCCTACTTATCCTATGTTTTATGTATGGTCTTATTTTAGTATGGTACGTATTTCTTTGTTGCCATCTTTCCACAGTTAATAATCTATTTACTTATCATCTAGAATAATCTATTTACTTATTATGCAACTTGAGTAAGACTTAATTCTAGATATGTATACACGGCTGGTTTTGGTCTTCCATTTTCCACGCACGGGACGGTCCGTTCACAGAAGTAATGGATTACTCTTGTGCGTTTATTATGGTTCTTACATTATTGTATTGCATGTTATTAAGGTGATTTGCAATACTGACGATTAAAGCGCACCTTAAAGAGTACTTTAAGTACTATTTATCTGCCGTCTCAATTTCAGGATAACATACAAGAATAATAAAATATTCGCTGTGATCACCTGTGGGTACCTCAGTACCTTGTACACGCATTTATCTCATTTATGGTCTGGCTACATTAATTACGACTATAACATGAAGTTCAATGTAGTTCTAGGTAATCTTCTATAATCGCTATGTTCTGCTTTATAAAAAAAAGGATCTCGAACCAAATATCAAAATTGTATTTGATGTAAATCGTCCACAGGATTCTTAACATTCGTTGTAACAATGATCTGGTGGCGACGTAATCGCAAGAAATTATCTTATATTCACTTGATTGGCTGGTTTAATATATTAACTGTCGCCGTTACTATATTAGAAGTGGCGGACTTTGCACCAATTTTCTGGATATTTGATGCTCACTCCTTGTGGCATGCTAGTACGGCCCCTCTTACAATTTTATTGTACAGGTATGTTTCATTATTAAAATGATAAGGTATCAATTATAATTTGCTGCACGTATTTATGATAATTTCCAGATTTATGATGGCCGATTGTTCTTATTTGAAGACGTACAGTAAATTGACGTTGGATATTGACCACCATATACGATGAATCAGTGATGATAGTAATTGGAAGTATAAATGCAGGAAATATTAATTCATAAAATTAATCTTCAACTCTTTTCTCAAATTATGGATAACGAGACCAAGACTTCGCGGTGTTAAGTCTAGTATTATAGAATTATAATGTTGATACTCCACCATCAGTCTGTATATACGTAATAAATTTTCTGAAGAATCTATACAAATATTTACGAATTTTATTATTTCGATTTCGTATTTTTTTTTATTCAAAGTTGCATGGAATTAACAAAATAAAAACGCATTCCATAAATACTAATTAAATATATTTATAATAAGCAGCACATAAGTACTTCATATCCCTATTTTGCTTATAAAAGTAAATATAATATATAAAAGTATGTATATAAATCAAAATGCTTTTATATAATTACTATATAACTTGAAATTAAATAAAATTTGAAATATTATATTAAATTTATAATAGAGAAATCGAGTGGAGGAATATCTCTGTTGTAAAATTTTTATTTACTTTAGTATTTCTCATCAGGTGATATCGTTCTTGCAAATAATCAAACATTCGTGTCAGACACTTCGCAGGAGATATCGAAAAATTGTTTCACACACTCGTCCACTATATTTCTCTTTTCTCTAACTATATTTTACAGGGCAGTGTTAATTTTCGCTGGCAGTATAAATTACCAGTATATGTTATATAAATTATTCAAGTGTTAACAAAATGGTTAGTTACGTTTATATTTCAGGATATGAGTATGAAGCAATTCATAAATTGTGATTTAATAGTTAACCAGAAATTCAGTGAATTGTATTGCACTCAACGTGTGACACTGAACTTGGACTCATTTGAAGATTAAAATGACTGATTCTTGGAGATATTGATCTTTTTAAAATTACATTTCATCATCATGATATTCAGGAATCCAGTGTGTTTGCTACCTAATACATCGAAATCTATAAATACATCGAGGAATGTTTTTTTTTATTGTAAAAGTGTAGTACACAGTATCTTTTGTCCTAATCATATCATTGACTGATCGATGAAGTAATAAGTGTTAAGTACCTGCACGTATATTCAAACTACTTTTATGATGCAAGTTTTATATACATAATGTTACGATCAAGAAGATAATATTTATAATGCTGTAAAGGCACATTTATATTAAAAAGAGCTGCATTCTCTAGTAACTAAAATTAATTAAAAATGCAATGAATCCGCGAGTTTTGTAACTCGTCTTCATAATAGTATGTAAATATGCATTTTAGCGATTTATCAAAACTTCGCAAATCCTAAAGTTCGCTATAAATAATATTAAAACCTTCGTTTATTAAATATGAAAATAAAACAATTTATTATCACCCCTACAAGTGACTCAAGGCACACAAGAAGTACATTAAAAAAGTAGACCAAGCGGCAGAACGCTACAAATTTGCCATTATTAAATATAGTATTATTCGTTAATTCAGACTCAGAGCTCTGGGATAAAGTGGCACAGAAATGATAGAAGTCCCACATTTTTCTTTCGATACTTAATTGGTCTATTCGAATCTCCATGAAATATTATTACGCTAATTAAATCTTAGTTGAAATAGATTTTAATCAGCATAACAATAATTGTAATATTTTCTATGGACAAAATTCAGTTCCTTTAACGTTATATAAACGCGTAATGTACTTTTTGCATCTATGTTTAAAATCTTTTTAATATTATACAGCAGGGAATTAAGTTAGACGAGAAGAAATATTAAATATACGCTGTGTAAAAGTGTTTCGCGGTAATGTATATTTGTGCGTTTATACGAATGTATAAATTAAGCAGAATTATTGTCAAGAAGAAATGTTTTGCCATTTTCGCTTTCTTAATAATGTCGATAGTCTAAGTCTTTTAACTAACGAAATGCAACAATAGAAATTCAGGAAGCTGTTTCAATGAAAATCTACAAGGAAGAATTTGTAAAGGTGATGCATTTCGATGTGTTGTGTACGTATGTAACAATATTGTGTAATGACGAAGTCGACAATGGCACGCATATATTTATATATGAATAGTAGTCATTTTGAGGATATAATTATGAATGTGAGATTACGAAATGACAAGTATGCACGACATATTAAAAGGTAACATTGGTTGAGAAATTTCGCACCTTTTTAAAAAAATATATCTACAAATAAGTCAATATATCACAATATGGATCATAAACTTCTTGCATCTAGTTGTTTAAATATCTCAATGTATAATAAGTGCCTCTCTCTCTCGCTCTTTCTCTTGAGAGCTGATATTCTTTGTTACTTTTTAGTCAGTAATAAGTACTCTAAACGTAAGTAAACACGACAGTTTATGAAAACCAACATTAAGTATGCGCATTCTCATATTCAGCGTTTAAATAACGCTTCGCTTTCTGGATTATCGTCTCTGTGTTTCTCGAGGTTTCCAGACAAAGTGGGGTCCGGCCGTCGTCTTTTAAAGAATCCAAGTTTCCGAAGAACCAGCGTAAGTAAAATAAATAATAACAAACCTGCTACCACAGCCACTATGATTATCCAAATTGGAACAGGCTCGACGTCTTGCTGATCAAGAAGATCCGGATACACAATCGTCTCCGCCTATACATCGAGCATTAAAACGAATTATTATAAAACAGAAACAACGAAGGAGTATAAAAGCTAATACATACAACTGCATGATCGTCCTTTAAATTTTCTTGCTGTATCACAACATTCGGCGGTATAATTATCCTTGCGTTGGAACCTATTTTCACTTGATCCACTTTTGGATAGTCTTCGACGAGCGTAGAATTCCATAGCCTGAGGCAAGCGAAGGCAGTGTTAATTTGACGAATGTGCAACTCGAATACTCGTAACAGGAAGCAAGTATATATTTATGGAGAATACGAAACGTTACCTTGCTTTAACAATTATGATCGCTTCTTGTTTCCTTTGTAAATTGTATATAAAACAGGTAATGTCGAGACATTTCGCAGTTCCTGCTTTACAATTCTATAATAAAATAAAACAATTAGAATTTTGGGTATTTAATTCTACCAATGTTATGATGTACTTCGCTTGCACGCACATCGCTTTGAGTTGCTACTTACCATCGAAACTACTTGACGTCTATGACCATCTTTATCGATGATAGTACGCGTGTTGACAACTTTTTCCGTGTCTCGCGTTGTTCGTACGTGGTTTGTATGATTGTATAATGTAGGCGGAGTAGACGCAGCAGACGGGAAAACATCAGTGCCATCGTAACTGATGCTGTCTTGTAACTTCAATGGATTAACGACATGTCCTAATGGTAGTGAACATTCGGCGTCGCCCGAAGCTAAAAGGTTGCAATAAGAACGATGAGCGTGTATTATTTTGATTTTAAATAACGTAACATATCGAATAATATAATCTTTACTTTGTACAGTCGGTAGATCCTCCAGGTACAGAAGCCATTTGCCATGAGCTTTATCGTTTGCAACCTCATAGGGCCATGAAATACGAACTTCCAAAGTACTTACTCTCCACGGGCCTTCGTTAAATATTTCATAGATGTGAGAAACTTTAGGTCCTATTTCATTTAAGTGTTTTATAGCTGATTCGCCTATAACCGGTCCACCATAGAAAGCCCACTCAATTTTGGCGCTCCTATAATTTTTATAATTCACGCGTGACTAACTACTTCGCTGTATATTATATTTATCAATTCCTGTAGTAATACGAATTTAAATATTACCCTTTAATAGACAATTCTGCCCGTTTCAATACCGTGGCTTGCAACCGGGTTGGCTCCTTTTCCATTATTTCTTTCGAAGTAGAATTCGCAAATATCACGAATCCCAGCTGCGACTCGTTGTCCTCCAATTTTTTAGGGTCAAATCTCACTTGTATATTCACCATTTTATCTTTCTTGAATGGATTCCCAACAGAGCAGGCTACCAAAGTAGCATTATGCAGATTGCAAATTACCGAGTCGTTGCTTTTGCTAGCAATGTAATTCAGACTTTGGGAATGAACAATAAACAGTTGTGCTTCGTAGGCAGATTCCCCAATATTAGATACATTCACGTCCACGACCACTTCTTCCCTTTCACCCAAGAGAAGCTCGTAGAAGTTTGATTTCACGGAAGAAGCTTGAAATTAAATATCATCTTCCTTAATTCCTGATTAATTTATATCTTTTAATGGTATCGCATTATTTCTGTACCTGATAAATTCAGTCGAGCCTTTACTTGTAAATCACTCTCACAGATATCGTTATTCCCGCAATCTTTTTGGAAGGTTGCTTCAAAAACACGTGCAGCTTCTTGCTGATTCAATATAGGATACTTTTTTATATCAGGCAAAGGTTCTCCTTCGGCAGGCATCATCGGCTCGTCTTGTATCAGCGAATAATTCAAACGAAATTTGATGGGTGATTGAATGTCACGAGTGTTTTCCTAAAAGAAATATTCATGATTAATATTTTTCGAAGAAAACAAGTACTATTGATTTTATCAAGGAATTACCTTCAAGTAAATTATTTCTTTCTGGCAATGTACCACTTTCTTCGTATCTAAAGTAACTGTACGATTCACATAATGTGGGCGCGAGTTTCCAACTCCAAACCAGACTCTGGAGAACTTCTTAACTCCACTATAAGTTTCAGCTTCGATAAAATAGTTGAGTGTTAAATTCTGCATATCTTCTTCCTTTACGAGAGATGCTGTCGTGCAGCAAGCTTCGAACGAAAAGCTATAACAGAATCGTGGTCATGTAAGAATATAATTCTGAGGAGAGCGTTGCCTTGGTGTCCTTTTAAATTCTACTTGCCACGTATGATTCGAATCAAGATCCTCTGGACATCCAAACTTATTAGGATCGATAGGTTCTATTTTATCTTGATACGTTCCATCCTTCTTCAAATAGCGGATGGAAGTGGTGATATCAATAATCTTCTTCGACCTAAGAAGCGCTACAGCATCGTTTTCATACGCTCCTACTAACAAATCTGAATACCCATTTTGATCCATATCAATTCCTCCACTCAACGAGTAACCAAATGTTTGTAATGGTTCTGGCATATCATCAGCATGTATCACCTAAAAGTTTATGGATTCAGCGACATAAAAGAGAATTCTCGATCTTAAATAAAACGTTATTAATGAAAAGTGTAATACCTGCGATGGTATCGTAATTATTCCATTTTTGGAACCGAGGTATATATACACAGTTCCTTTCTTTTCGTAAGGCGCCCCGATGGCAATATCCTCATATCCATCTTTATTTAAGTCTCCCAAGTTTGTCAATGCGAATCCAAATCTACGTTAAAACTGAATGGTTACTGTTGTACACTTATCATCGAAAGTACGCGCGAAGCTTGGAAAGTGTACCTTGACTCTTCGCGCCCAACAAGCTTAGTAGGTTTACTTTTTTCACCGTCTTTGTAAGCTTTCTGTAACGTTGTGTACACGTACACAGCACCCCCTTCTGCTTTATTGAAATAAAACGGTGCTGCCACGATGAGGTCAGCGATTCTGAAACGAATTTCATCAATAAACGACAATGATAGATATAAGCTGTATAATAAATCGTGGAAGTTAAAGGAAATGAAATACTGTACTTGTCTCCGTTTACATCCGCAGAAGTGATTTCGTATCCGAAGCTCGAAGCAAATTGTTCACCATCCAAAACAACAGCGACATCCATGTCCGGTTTAAATTCGCGTCTCGTAAGCAGCACGACTTGACCTGTACCGTTTGAACGTGGTGCTCCAGCAGCGTAAGCTAATCCAGTACCGAAGAAATTACCCACGGTAACGGACATACCTGCGAAGTTAACTCTTGTACTTTAATTGTTTTCAAATCGTTTTACTGCGCTGGTTGCACTTTTCAATACTTTAACGTAGCAATAAAATACAATTTGATTGTGGTTATTGATTAAAGAAATATGTTCGCACCTAGGTAGCTGTATTTACTGACAGGGGAAGAGTCCTGCATTGGAGCATTGTAAACTGTATTGTCTCTTGTTAAAAATTCATCCGAAATGGTAAAAAGGTACAATGTTCCTTTCCAAGTGTGTGGACCTGGTGTACCAATGACAACGCGATCTTCTGAAGTAAGTACTCCACTAGTTCCAGCTTGACAGTAGCCAAACTGTTCGTGCGCCCTGAGAGAAGAACGGAGCTTTTCATTTATTGGATAAACGAGAGAAGTATTAATCTAGAGACTTTTATATTACTTATTCGTCGGCTTCCCAGAGCACGGTTTCTTTAAATCTTGATATTTTAAATCCTGCGTTAATATGTAACATTGTCCTTGGCCCCATTGGGAATCCGCAGTTTTTACGATGTGTCTATGTGCACAAACCTAGAAATTAATGAAATAATCACAATCAAATAATTAATAACGTGGGTAAAATTTAAACCAACGCTTACCATTACTTTACCACCAATGCCTTGACTTCGGACTGTTACTCCCAACCACTGGTTATCTTTAATTTCGTCATTACCTGGTGGCACTAAGTCGTCAGATTCGAAACCTAAAAAATGAAAGGTAAATATCACATATACAATATTATTTATGTTTCAGTACAAACGCAGATATCGCTAAACAATACTCTTATGCCATTTAAATTCATTGCCATTCGCTGTTTTATGTTGTCCAATAATTCATTGCTGTTTCCAATGACAGAGCAATTTTTCTTTCTTTAATAGCATCGTGTTCGATACATACTGCATTACCGAGTAATAATAGTTATATAAATGTAACGAATGTGTGTAAAAAGACAAGCAAGTATATAGATGTTATTGCATATGTTAGAAAATGAAATGGTTTGTTCCTTAATATTTTTTAAATGAAATAGAAAATGGATATGAGAACTAAATAAAATCATTACGCATAAAATTTCATGCTACAGAAAATAAAGTATATGCAAAGAAAGTGCGTTTGAATTTGTTAAAAAGCAATAGCAAAGTATGCAGTTCGCTGTGGTAAGTAAAGAAACATAAAATTCTGCATCTCTGGACGCGTTGTTTCATCTTTCGTCTTATGCACAAACGCAAACGTGTTAAAACATTCTATAGTTAGTATAGATACGCTCGCATAATTGAATTTGAAAAAACATTTGTTAATAACACATACAATGAAACAATATTCTTTGGATCTTTTTAATGCAGACGACAAGCGTCACAATTTAAACAGTCATGCTGAAATACACGAAACAATTTACGCATAATCACAAGAGAGTTTGAAAAAAATTGCAAAATCGCTCGTTCAAATAACGCCATTCATCGACTTACTTGTATCATACAGACCTCCTTCTGCTGCTCGTTAACCAACACATAATTTAACAAAAAAATAATCTTAGTATGTGTACGACATAAATTAAAGCGTGATAACTTAACGACTCTATGAGACATCGACATGAAAAGTAGCATGCACATCAAATTAATTGAAATTACATGTAAATCCTGTATTAAAAGCAAGCCTTTTTAATTCTTATACTTTAGTTCAATTTAATACATTGTTATACTTAAGTACAAGAATTAAACCGCGTAATATACAATTTTATCTTATTAAATTAATTCTTACGAACTACGATATGTTACTTAATCAAATACAGTGGCGGATTTAAGAAAAAAGACCCAGGTGGCAAACGCTCTGCAGGGGCCAATTTTTTTGGGGGAAAATGAAGAGGTTGTTTACTAAAAGGAGGTAAGTGTAGAGAAAAGTATAGAAAAAATAATGCTGGATAAATTATAATTTCGTTTTGCAGACAAGGCCCTAGGGGGCTTCCGAACAGGGGCCCATTTTTCAGGAAAATAAAGCGGTAGTTTACTTAAAACCAGTGCTGGATTTACCCTATAGGCTAACAAGCCTGAAACCTAGGGCCCCGTTTAGCTGGGGGCCCCTTATTCTAAATATTTTCTTCAAAGAATTAGCATTTTTTTATATTATTTTTATTAACTTGTATCTTTAATATTTATTTATGTTAATCTTATGTTCAGTTTTGATATTTAATGTTAATTTTGAAATTAAATTCTTATTTAGATTATACGAATATTATTATAAAAAAAATCAAATCAGGGCCTTTCCTTTTTTTTTATTTAACCGAGGACCCACCAAATATTCAGCCTAGGGCCCCTTGAAAGGTAAATCCGGCTCTGCTCAAAACAAGCTTAGTGTAATAATACAGAAAAAAATATACTTTGGATAAAATAATAATTTTTTTAAGAATGAGGCCCTGGGTGGGCCTTCTGAACAGGGGCCCAGGTGGCAACTGCTCATCGGCCGCCCTGTTAAATCCGCCACTGATCAAATATAATTGAAATCTGTCCAAACGGACTCTCTCGACTACTGAACATTTATAGTAATGCATTAAAATAAATATTTCCAATTTAAAACATACTTAATCGTCCGTCTGTGATCACTTGAGTACAGTCGCTTTGAAACGTTGTTAAAGGACACTGCCATAACGCACCGGATCTATTTGTTTGTGGTTGTCTATTTTGGCCCAAGGGAGCACCAATTAACATCCTGTAAAATATACAGTTTTCATAATTCTACAATACACAGATAATAAAATAAGAGCTTGTATAATCCCTAAATAAATATTTCACAGATGCTGCTTCACGACTTTACGCTTATATATGCGTAACTATTTTAGGATTCAAATATCCAATGGACTAAAATTGTATCGAGTAAACAAACACATAACTCAAATACCTTGAGGTTTATAGAATTTTTATATAGTTCTGTACTGTGTTTAATAATAATAAAAAGAAACGGAGTTGCTTACCAACTTTTCGGTCTTTCCGTGCCGTCGTCGGAAATTTCTTGATGCTCGGCCACGGAATAACCGAAGTAAGAGCCATTTAGTCCCCTTTTGATAACAGGTATTCTCGGCTCCAAGTTGAAAGTATACACTAAGCATACGTTCAAAGTGAGCCAAGTTAATTGATAAGTTCTCATTTTTGGTTAACTTCGATCGTTTGCCCGCATGTATACAGCTCGATGTTCGTCGAAGCTTACGAATGAATTTCAGAGCTGCTTTGCGCTCTTATCGACGACACTATTTTTGTGCGCTTCTCTTAGCTTTATTGCCGTGCCACTCAACATACACCTTTTAAACAGGCACAGGATCCACCGGATCCACCCACACAATCAGCGCTATTAAAGTATTTTTCTTCTGAGAATCAGGGGGAGAACTGTTTCCTTATTTTGCAGAGGGCGGCACCTATGGAGCGGCAAAATATCACTGACAATCTAAATTCAAATGAAATGCAATTATTTCGAATATTCTTGGAACATTTCCTTGAAATCTCTCGCCTAATTAATAAAACATTCTTGGAATATTTTCTTGAAATCTCTTGCCTGATAAATGTTCAATTAAGATTTGCAAGTAGCATGTATGTGTAGAGAAATTCTACAGAAAATCTGTACTTCATTCTCTGTTTAAATAATGCAAATTTTGTAATGGAACTGGGAAAGTTATTATCATTATGTTGAAAAGAAAATTGTAATAAATGGATAGTCAATGATACTTGTGTAATTCTTTAATACATGGAAGAAGAATTTTATGAAACTTAATATTGTTTTATAATATGAAATGTTAATTTTATAAGATATAATAATCGTTGTTTTGAGAAAAGGATTTAATACGAGTACTATTGCAACCGAAATTTGAAAATGAATTAAAACATTCAATATTTGAAAGAGGATAGAATAATTTCGATTAATTCCATCAATCACAACTGCAAACACTATAACCTATCTTCGGGTGTTTGTCAAACACATGCTAAAAAAGGAATAGCATAATATTTATGACAGTAAAGTGCCTTAATATTTTGTAAAAATGCATTGTTTTAAATACAGAAGATTTGCTACAGCGTTTAGCATAGTAAGAAACATGGGTAAAGACACAATTTTAAATCATAAGCTTTCGTTTAATTCCTAACCTAATATTTTTTCCGTTACTTTTATAATTTCTATTTATTTAACGAGTACCTTGAATTGTTCATGTCCATTTGACATAAAGATTACTTTTTCAGCCACTGTAAAAAGGTTCTATCGCAAGACAAATATTCTCTCAAGCGGTGGAAAATTTGAGATCACTCTTGATCAGAGGAAGCTCAAGACACCGAGAGGGAAGATCTTCGAAGTGGACAGCAAACCGCTTGCGTTAGCGATAGCTGCGGAATGGGACGCACAGAAGGAAATCATCGACAGAAGTAATATGCATTTGGTAAATCATTCTTTAAGTGTATAAACATATTACAATTTATCTGGCTTTAGAAATACATGTTCATATATCTAAATAACTTTGTAGACGGCTCTGTGTAACACTGTACTAGATAATCCTCACAATCACACCAAATTGGACATGGCGAATTATATCGTGAACTGTTTAGAAATGGACACAGTTTTATTTCAATCGAACGTAAGTATGCGGCGTACCCCTTTCAATAACTCAGGTCACTTGCTAGACAGGGCTGCCTTTACCAATGAGCTAAATGGTCTTTAGCCCGTGGTCCAAGAGCGCTTGAGAATCAAATATATTGAAATGTTTTTTCTCTTCAATTTTGGAGATAAAAAGAGTAACCCACGAAATAGCCTCTTTTTGGTCCCACGATTTTGGAGTGAATTTTGTGCCAAATGATAGCTTATGATGAGACATCAATCACAACAAATTTTCAAGATGAGGTGACAATTAGTTTCTGAGATACGGGAGGTCAAAGAAGTGAAAATTCATTAACGTGTCAGCCCATACACTTCTATGTATGGACTTTTATGTTATTCCGATAATTTAAACAATTATTTCCAGGGGTTTTGCTGACTGCTAACAACGAATTTGAACTCAGATTTTCAAAGCTCATAATGGCCGAATTTATATGGTGGACGATATATTAAAAAAAAAACACCCACTACACAGACATTTATATTTCTTGATTTTTATATTTTTTTTCGTGAATTTTGAAAATCTAAGTTCAAATTAGTTGTTAGCAGTCAGCAAAACCCCTGGAAATAATTGTTTAAATTATCGGAATGACATAAAAGTCCGTAGGGTGGATGTAGTAGTAGGCAACTAATTAATTGGAGACTTCTTTTTATTTGTTGCTTCATATCCTAATAATTTTTGCAGCACGTGGAATCAATCGCGCTGCAAACAATTTTATAATACTGTTCATTCATTAGCCCTAAGTGTTCATTTACTGGTGCGTTTACAATACATCGAAACGTATGGGCTGACGCGTTAATGAATTTTCACTTCTTTCACCTCCCATATCTCAGAAACTAATTGTCACCTCAACTTGAAAATTTGTTGTGATTGATGTCTCATCACAAGCTATTATTTGGCACAAATTTCAGTTCCAAAATCGTGGGACCAAAAAGAAGCTACAAAGGCCTCATTTTTGGGTCACTCTTTCATTCGTGGGCATTGTATTTGTTCGTGTTTGCTTTGGTGAAGACCCGGGGTTGCGATATACTGCCTTGCACCGATTGCGAAGAAAATTGTGCCCTTGGGGGCCAGGGCGCCAAAATGTTTTAGCCCAGGGCGCTCAATTTTGTTAAGACAGCCCTGTTACTAGACAAGAGAATATTATGTTATAGGAGAACGAAGAATGGACTAAATTACAATCCGACAAGTGGGACCCACTGGTCCAATGGTTTTGCGACAATTACAGAGTAGATCTGATGAAAACTAAAAGTATAAATGCCCCGGCAGTCTCTCCGGAAACTAAAGCAGTATTGATAAGACACTTAATGTCTTACAGTTACAGCGCGGTTCATGGTAAATAACTTTATTATTAACATGTATAAATATGATAAAAAATTCCTAATACTGTCTTTTACCGATAGGTTTCATGTACGGGGTCGACGCGGTCAAATCTGTGATACTTACTCTGGCTGCAGCTGAAAGAGTCGTTAGCATAGAAGAAGCAGTGAAATTGTCACGTTTAGAGGAAGACTATCAGGTCTTTATACGAAATAATTAAACAATTTAAATAGTATTCGCCTCTAACTGTTTAATATTACTCCGCATTTCTCCGCAGGCTTCTCACTGGGGCTCCGTAGAATGGTTTCACGATCAGAATAAATTCGACTTACAGTCTCGTTTAGCTGCAGCCATCTTATTCGTGCATTTAAATTCTTACTCTGTGACATGCCGACCGAAGAGTGGCGTAGAAAACTTAAGTTAATGTACAAGGGTTGATTAAACGAACCCTGGACGCATAATAATATAGTAACAACAATTTTTCTAGTCCGAAGTGTGACAAGAGGATGAATTAACAGAGGATAATGATTCTATTGGTATGGAGCAATCAGACCCCATCCACTCCTTTGTACAAATGCAACTGAAATAATTGATAAATATGAGTGAATCAGATACGAAGACTGTCCATTAAATCCGACAAGAGGCTCACCTATACGTAGCTCCATGATTCAAACATACCGCACCATTTTTACATGAATGACGAATGCACTCGTTGCGGTGACACTCGCCGACGCCACGGCCCGTTGCGGGGCTAGAACTTGTTATCGGATAAATCGCGTTTTCTGCGCGCAGCTCGATATCGAATATACAGCCAGAAAATCCAGTGTGGAGAGGCAGATCGTGGGGTAAAGACTCGAAGTTCTTTGATTTGTGTCCACCTGAGTAACAACAGCATTTGGAGAATTATTGTCCTTTCGTAATAGAGATCCTAGCGAATAAAGACACGGAATGGAGAGACAACGAACCAATGTACAGTATCGGGGACACGTCGAGTTTAGTCATGGATCCAACCACTCGCCCAGTCACGTTACCTATGCCGTCTACTGCGAGCCACGCGTCTCGACCGCTTCTCCCAACTCGAATCGTATGCGCCATGTAACTCTTACTTGCGGTTGCTGGCACCGCCGCAGCGCTCAGAGGAACGCTTGTAAATATTCTGCGCACACCTATCAAAATATTACCGTGAAATAAAAACGTACGGGAACGATACATCGTGATGCACGTTTACCTGCTCCCAAGTCCCACGTTAGCATGATGTAGCCGCGAACAAACGTGAGGGAAAGATGGTCCGATAGGTCACCGCGCGATCCGCTTTGCCCTATGTAAGCTATCAGAGATATTTGCTCGAAAGTACGTGGTATGAGCTTCATCTTCAATTCCATGGTGTCTTTTATAGAATTGGAGACGCCGTAAGCGACGTAGGACGAGAATCCAGGCACGAGTACCGAGAACGATGGTCGCGTTAGAACGGTATCTGGAAGTTTTCCGATGAAACATTCGTGTGTTTTGTAGTTTAGATGAAATGCGCGATGGTGGTTACCTTCTTCGCATAAAAGTCCGTGAGTCCCGAGCGGGCAGACGCAAACAAAGCCGGTCCCTGGTGAACTGATGCAGGTTGCACCCAACGCGCAAGGAGTTTCATCGCACGTTGAGCGTTCGCAAAACGGGCCTGTATATCTGTACAATTAAATAACACTCTGTTTTGTGAGATTTTGCAGCAGCTACTAATTACCAAGCTTCTAGTTGATTAATCGAACGAATTATCTTACCCAGGTATGCACCTGCAACCCACTGTGCCGTTTATCTCTTCGCATGCACCGAAATTCTGACACGGATTCGATAAGCACAGAAAAGATACACAGTCCTCGATTTGAAACGTTTCCGTGGAATCGTGGATAAAGTGACGGGGGACATCGTTGATCTATATTGATAATAAATCATTTTAAATATGTATAAGGTTGCTTTTATAAAGTTAGTTGGAACGGTAAATAATTCTCCATTTGTCGAAGCGAGGCAAACCTTCAACGAGTCCATGCAGCCAGTAAATCCCATGGAGACGTGAGAAAAATATTGGGAAAATACTGATGGTATGCCACCTAAATGTAAATTGGCATATTGTGGAAGATTTCCTTGCAAAGGTAAAATTTGTTCACCGGTGACTGCTGAAGTCCCATTCACTAACAAGCGAGCTGAACACTTGTTGGTTTCATTTCCCATGAAATACTGAAACCTACAAATGAAAAAGTAAATACATCAAATGAAGGTCCTATAAATATACAATGATAATCAAGAGAAAGTTTAAAAATCACATTTATCTGCGTATATAGAAGTAATACTATAATTTTGCTTATCATATTGATATCACTGGTTCCTTTCGAGCAGTGCTGGATTTACCCTTAGGCTAACAAAGCTGAAGCCTAGGGTCCCGTTTAGCTGGGGGCCCCTCATTCTAAATATTTTCTTCGAAAAATTAGCATTTTTTTCTATATTATCTTTATTAACTTGTATCTTTAATGTTTATTTATGTTAATTATTGTTTACTTTCGATATTCAATGTTAATTTTGAAATTAAATTCTTATTTAGATTATACTAGTATTACGATAAAAAAAAATCAAACCAGCGTCATTTTATTTTTTACATTTAACCGAGGGCCCACCAAAAATTCAGACTAGGGCCCCCTGAAAGGTAAATCCGGCTCTGCTTTCGAGGGATCCTCTGACCGTTTAAACTTTCTTCCGACTATAACTGATATTTCATTCACTCGCTATACCTTGTATCGATATCTACTTCGTATCCGTTATCAATAGGCGAATCTATCTCACCAAGCAACATAGTTTCAAGTCCGCAGGAGAATTGAAATTTTAAGGAGCCGTATTCCAAATACACGAGAGCGTATTTCTCATCATCGAAATAGACATGCAATATAATGCCATCCTTGAAGCGGGTTCTGAGTCTCACGAAGATTCTTAACGTGGCATTCTTTTTATTAGAGATCTCTACGTTAACTTGCTGTCTCACATAAGATTTCCCAGTAAAGGCTGCACGCGTTATGCTGGGGCCAGTTTTGCAATCTCCACGACGAGAGCAATTGCACTAGAATTACATAGCAGTTATATTAATATTTCTATTAGTACCGAAACACTGAATAATATATTAAAGATATTGCTTACATCGCTGTCGTTGCGTGCAGGCGTTGCAGTTGGACTTGTGCATAAACCCCCCCGGCATTCAGTGCTACTCTTCGTTGTTATCGACGACTGTTCATGTTCGCTAACAGTGGTACCTTCCTCTAATACTGGTCGACCAGTAGTACTACTTGTAGCCGAAGAAGTACCATTAGTGAATGGAGACGTAGAACTCTCCAAGTCTGTACTTGAAGACTTCAATGGCTGTGTAAACGTCCATTTATCTGTAAACGAGGGAGGCGTGGTTTTTGGCACTTCTACCGTCGGCGTACTCGGCTCTGAACTTCTATTTTGCCAAGGCTCCGCGAAAGTCGGAGCTGACGTAACAGCAGAGACCGAGGCGCTTGTTTCATTTCCTATTGTCGAGGCTTCCTCTGTAGTTTTCTCCGCCGATGTAGTTACCATAGGATGGAACCTAAGTGAGAATGAAGCATGTAGAAACGTTCGTCTTATTCTATTTATATTTTAATCGATTTTACCCTGTACTTGGAACGTATCCAGTCGTGCTACTCGCTTCAGAAGAAGACGTATCGCTGATGGTCGTAAATGGCCTAGTGTCTTCTTGATAAATAGTTTCAGTTGTGGTGCTTTCGTTGCGAACCGATTTTCGTGTCTCGTATTCCGTTTCAATCTTCGTCGTCGGAGTCATCGAGGAGGTCTCGCTCCAAATAGAAGGAAACGTTCGAGCCTCCACCGAGACGCTCTCGGTTTTAGATGCTTCTTTGGTGGTAGCGGAATACACCGAGACGTCGATAACAAATGGCGTAGTCTCTGTGCTACTACCACTGCTGCTACTGAAGAAGTTCACACCGTTCCTATCTAAAGTGGACAATGCTTCGGTGAATGGATACCATTTCGTGTAAAGACGACTGGTACCAGTGGCGGAAGTCGATGACTGTGGCGTTGTGGAAGCAGTCGTTGACGACGATGTCTCGCTTTCCGGCGGAGTGGATGATTTTGATGAAAAGAAAGTACTGGCAGTGATCCCCTTATCGCTATCAGTCTCAAAGGTTTCTTCGAGGGTCGACGACGCGGTCGATGGAAGATCATTGTAGACACTGCAGAACGGCCCGCCGTAGAACGTTGGGCAAGAACAAGTGAAGCTGTTGATACCATCGACGCAGGTGCCTCCATTCTCGCAATTCGCAAATTTAGACTCGCAGTCGTCGTATTTCAGCTCGCACAACGTGCCGTGATAATCGGGGACGCAGTAGCAAACTGATCGCTCGTCCTCGAACAAACATATCGCATCGTTTTTGCAAGGATTCTCCTCGCAGGGTATGATGGCCTTGTCGCAATCTTTGCCTGTGTACCCTTACAGAGAACAGTTACCATTAAAAAGCTTGAACCTTTGTCTTTATATCACGGTTCAGAATTATGTGCATACTATCTTTCGATCTAAGCATTTGATCAAACGGGGATTACCGAATAGGCAAGCGCAAGTATACGAAGCGGGTATGTTGATGCAGAGACCCCCGTTTTTGCACGGCGACGTAACGCATTCGTCGATGTCCTCGTCGCATAATCGTCCTGTCCACCCTGTTAAATGATAAAAACATAGGTAAAACATCACTCGCAGCTTTGTAAGAGAAATCGAATACCTTCGGGACAGCGGCAGAAGAAGGAGAACCCAGGTCCCTCCACGCATTCGCCTCCGTTCTTGCATATGGTGTCGTTGCAAACTGAGGCATCGATTTCGCAATAATCACCTTAAAAAAAGAAGAAGTAAAATAGAGTATAAAGAAGACGAAGGTACGACACATATTTCTGCATTATTTTTCTACCTGAATATCCATCAGGACATTGGCAAGTGATGCCATCGTAGTCAAGGCAGGTACCGTTGTTCAGACAGGGTTGATTCGAGCACACGCTGTACCTTTGCTCGCAATTTGTGCCTGCAAGTACACGCGACGTGACAGGAAAACGTAATCCAAAAGCTACTGAACGGGGACATTTTTAGGAGATAATATTCCGTGAACAAAGCGACAATTCCAATTCGATTATGAATCATTACTAGTGGTCTATAACTGATCGGTACTAGCATAGCACTTCGACTTTGTACCGCCCACCGGTGAAGCTCACGCACGTGCATCGTTTAATCATCCTCCGTGCTAACATGTCAGCGTGTCTATATTCGCACATGCGATAGAAAGTAAACGCAAGGGATCACAAGTTACCTACAAAACCCTCGGCACAGGTGCAATTGTACGCTGCAACTGCGTCGTTGCATGTCCCTCCGTTCAGGCATGGATCGGACCAACAATCGTCCCAATTAATCTCGCAGTTGATTCCAGTGTAGCCGTCGATGCAGTAACAAGAGTACGTGCTGTATTATGCACGCGGAATGAACATTAATTGCATTAACTACTAACGAACGAATACACTAACGCAGCAAATCGTACATTGGCCGAAAAAGATAGCGCGAAAAGAATTTCTTAACGTTTAAAACAATGCGCTCAATCCAACGATAACTAAATCTCCAAACGAATAAATTTTACAAGTCACAGTAGTCGATCATTCATTCGTATACCTGTTCGGATCCTCTAAACAAATTCCGTACATACAGGGATCGCCGCTGCAGTTTAGTCCTTGTGAGAAACCAGCCGTTAAAGCAAAAAGAGTCGTCAGTACGAAGAGCTTTTCATTCATGAATTCTCCGGTTAGCTTCCTTATACAATGCATTCTAAATAAAAAGAGAAAAGCGCGTGATTCCAGTTTACGTGCTTACTACGGGTCATTAAGAACGCTCGCGTGAGTGAAACGCGCGCGTATTATTTAACGAACGTTTCCCAAACGTCAATTAAAATTAATGGTCTGACGGGGAACGATTTTTATTTCAGGCCACCCATGCCGGCTATAGATCATTCCAAACGACTCCAATTTACCTTTGCGTACTCGACGATCGTCGGAGGCTAAAAAAACGCGAACCGCGACCAAATACGACACATTCCGTAGTTTACACTGCTCCTGGACGATATAACTACCTATGTATCATATACATATGTACTATCTAGCGTGGGTGGTATTTGTTGCAGGTAGCCGACTACCTGGTAGTCTTAGCAACGCTCATCTACACAGACGATCACAGTATATCGGCTACGCTTGCGTGAAAATTCGCTTCGTCGATAATAAACAAAAAAATAAACGTCGATAGCATGTATCTTTATCACCTTCCCCCGAAATCCATGAACGGTAGCAAATCTACCAAATAATAGAAGGGCGCGAAAACGCGGGGCGGCGTAATTGCAGAATTCTAGCTCTATTTTAGGCTGAATTAGCACGCGGCAATGAGCATGAAATAATACCACCACCCGTTCGTACATGCTCGTTGCCGCTCGAAATTCATGAAATTCATCTAGCTAACTGTACAGTGCGCGCGAATCGTCCAGTACAAATGAAAGTCTCCAAGGTGCATGGGGTCATCGATCCCTCCCCCGAACCCGTCACTCTCTCATTCATCCGTGCGCTTAAGGTTAATGTAACTATGCTGACCTATATGAATGATCTATATATATTACATAATCGGTGTATTTTCTCAAACGTATATATAAACGGAGAGGACATGCAGGAACGCAGATACTGTAGCCACCGTCGTCGAGGACGGTGATCATTCGGTGCTTCTTCCTCGGCGAAGAAGACTTGGAGCTTTAGAACTGTCTCGCTGAAAATGAGTCTCCCTGATATCGCGGAACCAGAGATGGTTGAGGGAGTGCTGGTGTCTCATTTGAAGAGGAACAACATTCTGGACCAAGGTCCGCGAGCATGGACGATCGATTACTCGGCATTGGGGGGTCGCGGGATGTTCGCCGCTCGTGACATTCAAGCCAACGAGTTGATCTACGTGGACGCGCCTTTGGTGATCGGGCCGAGGCGGGTGGGCAAGCATTTGCGGTTGTGCGTGTGCTGTTACAAAATCGAATGCCCGTTGTTCCCGTGCGATCGCGGGTGCGGATTGCCGGTTTGCTCGGTGCAGTGCGAGAATTCGCCTAAGCATGCCAACTACGAGTGCCAGTATCTGAGGTCGTTGGTACCGACCTGCGGAACCGACTGGTCCTTGGACTTGCTGATGGCTGTGATACCTATACGCGCGCTCTTCATGAACGAGGAACAACGCAAATGCTTGGCCGCGCTTCAGAGCGATCGGAGTCTTATGCCTAATTACGAGGTGCGTGTACAATTTTTGAGTCTGCGGTTCTTATCGGAGGGTCGTCGAGGCGGAACAGGTGGAAGAAACGTATAGTGAAGCAAAAAGAGAAGTAGATAATGTTGGAAGTTAACGTTTCTGAGATACAACTTAGATATGCTTCGAGTACTTCACTAGGTTTCTTCCATCGGTTATATTTGTTATAATTGCCTGACTAATGAGGGAAGCTTTTTAATATGGAACCAGGCTTAAAATGCGGAGTGCCTTAGGTAAAGTGTTGCAAATTTTTTCATGAGAATTTAATGAGACAGTGACATTTACTTTTCTTCTTTGTGAAAAATGACTTCAAATATTCATATCTGTTAAATGCTTTTCAAGAATGTTAGTGGCTAATATTGTATGGCTGGTTGGTCCCATTTAAAGAGCGATCGCTTCGTGAAATATAGAATAGTAAAATTAAGAGTAAAGAGTAAAGTATATAACACTGATGGATTTAACAATTATTTACGCCCGACATTACACCACAAAATACAGTAGATGTAAGTGAAAAAACCGCTACGCTTTCCACTTGTATCTCGTGATTTTAATTATAACGGATGCCTGCAACAAGGTTGAACTGCTTCAACGAAACGTAGCAAATCCACCAAGCGAAGAAGATGTGGAATTAATGAGACACGTGTGCGGGGCGTTCAACACGAACGGGTTCGAAACGGTCAGCGTCCAAGATAAAGATCATTCGTCGAGCTTACGCGGTCTTTACCCTATGGGAAGTATGCAGAATCACTGTTGCGTACCGAATACCAGACACCACTTCGATGGGGAACACCGGCTGTACGTTAGCGCGACTCTCCCGATTTCCGCTGGAGAAGAGCTGACTATGTCCTATACAAGCCTATTTTGGGACACGACGCTGCGAAGGCAATTCTTAAGCGCCACCAAACACTTCTTCTGCGCGTGCAAGAGATGCAGCGATCCTACGGTAAATCTGCAAACAATCGGTCTGCGTAAACATTACTAGAATCTACTTGGAAATTTATAACTACTACAGTTAATTTTCTAAAAATATGAAGTAACTATATTCGTATAATAGGAATTGGGATCTAGACTAGGAGCACTATTGTGTGCATCCGATCACTGTCCTGGGAATATGTTAGCCAAAGATCCTCTTAATATGGAAACTTCTTGGACCTGCGACAAGTGTTCGACAACTTTGAAGAACCGACAGGTATTTATATATTTATTCGTACACTTTGTGTACAACATCGAAGACTACTTCAGCTCAGAAATATTTGGGCACTTCTGGCAGGTTGATAGTTTATTATTTCCTAGCTGGCTTATCTCTGCTTGCGTTTCTTTTATCTCAAATTAACACTACTTGAAGAGCAATGTTGCGTATAACTGCTTTTTATTGCTTAATAAACAAAAACCTGTCACGTTTTGCTTCAATAACTTTCTCTCAGTTGCAGGTACTTTGTTTTTCTTTTTTCATTAGATACGTTCGATTCGCTCTGCCTTGGCAGCAATAAGAGAAGAAGCTTCCTACAAGAGTCCCCGGGAGATATTGAAATTTATGCAAAAGGAAATTTCGGCTGTGGTTCCTCGCAGTAATTATCTCATTATGGACATGAAGTTCCGAATCATTTCATACTTCGGCAGAACTGAGGGTCTTGAATGGGCAGGTACACGAAACACATAACTGTATCCTATTCTGAAATCATCCATCTGTATTATATCATTTTGAAAATTATTTTAGATTTAACTGACGCCGAGCTTGACACGAAATGGAAGTTCTGCAACGATTTACTCTCCGTCTTGAATATTTTGAATTGCGGTGATTGTAAAAAAAGAGGTAAATTATTTCCCCAAAAGCTTAATCTTCGCTACGTGTGTGCCGATCTTTGCCTGTAAAGAAAATAATTTTAGTCACGTTTCTTAATGTCTCAGGCCTCATTTTGTATGAACTATATTGCACAAACGTTGAAAAGATGAAAAGGCTTGAAAAGAAAAGCGCTAAAGATGGAGGTTCACATTCATCTATACAGGTTTGTTTATACTGTTTATTTATTTGCACTGTTTTAATAAGGTTTTATATTTACATTATATACTTTCTTTTTAGAATGATGAAAACGAACGTCTATTAGAAAAAGCAATGACTATATTGCAGAACGATGTTGTTTCAGTTACTACTTTTGAATACGATAAGAGATTCTTTAAACAACGCTAATTGTTGTTTGAAAAAATAATACGAATTTAATAAGGTAAAATATTCATCTTTCCTCGTTATAAACGGTCATCTTAAATGTACACCAAATTTAATTAGTAAGACACCTGACAGGTGTTAAAGAAAATTAGAAAAATAATTTAAGAAGTATAGAGAAGCACCCAAACCTTTTAAAAATAATTATCCCCCTTAAATTTCAGTATCTTGAATGAAGAGAATATTTTTTTTAAACACAAAGAAAAGAATATGATATATAATACCATTAATATAATGTCTTAGTTATCGAAGTCTTATGTTCTTTGAATAGAACTACTCATAATATTCAATCTCAATGGTTATAATTTCCATAAAAGAGAAGTGTGTAAATATTGAATAATATTTCAAACGTCGATTAATTATAGTAAATCAAAGGTCTACGTATATAAGAAAAATTGTACCAATTTAATTCCTTTCTACATTGCACCATAAATGGCTAAATTGGCTACAGCGAATAAGCGAGCGTCCGAGCCAAACTAGCGATTAAGAAATTTATGCACTTCTGCCCTATGCTATGCTATCGATATAGCAGCGAAGTGCAATTCTGGGAGTCATGTCCTACAAATAAAAGCTCCTTTCACACAACTTGTTGTAATAAACATTTCGCTTCCTCGTACAAAGCCGTACAAGGTCTCAGAACTTCTAAATCAGAATCCGCGTCCTCTTCAATATTTACATTGTTATTCCTGTAACAGAATAATGTTATACACGCGGTCATACTATATTGTATCGTTAAAAATTAATGTAGAAACCAATTTACCTATAAAGAAAGTCATCCACACCAGGTAACATGTCGCTGTTCAAGTCGCGTAACAAGCGATTGCGTGTAAGCGCTGTGTGCATAAACGCGACGTTGTGAAGAAAAAATTCCGTGTGATCTGTAAATAAATATTCGTTTATGTAAACCAGTATTACAATGCGCAATTCTCTGTAAAATTATATCAGACAATGTACCATCTTTGGCATATTTCTTCGCCAGCTTCTTCATCAGATCTTCGCCCGCGTGTTTAGCGGAAACACCGATCCTATGGAGAATTGCTTTGCACTGCCAACGATTTTCTACATTCTGATTACACGATGCAGGTCTTCGAAGCTGTGTTTCTTTAACGAGACTTTCCCAATCAACTCCTAAAGCATCGCCCAGACCTTTGCCGCTTGTCTTAATATCTTCCTCTAGTTCACCGTCAGAAATTTCTTCGAAGTCCATAGTTTCCATGTTTTCATCTTCCATATTTCTGCGTAAAATTTTAGTTAGATGATAAGACACTTTAATTTTCTACTTAATTAATGAAAAGAGTTAATGAAATATTAAATGAACTACCTAAATGACATTGCGTCGGCGTTATCTTTTCCTTTCGCGTTGAAGACTGTCTCCTCTATTGTGTCCTTTGGAGACGACGGAGCTGGCTCTTGCGTCGCTGTCGGGGCATCTCGCTGCGTGGTGTCGGGAGCTTTCTTATTTCCTTTCGTTTTATTTGTATCGACGTCCTGTAAGTATCAGTGAATCTATGTATTGTGTAGTCAATTATTTAAATAAAAAACAACGCGGGGTTCAAAGGTATAACATACCGTAATATCTTCCATGTTCAGTATGTCATCTGGATCGTCGCTAATATCGCTAAGATCACTTTCCGTGTGAAGTGTTTGCAAGGATTCATCGATACAAGTACGTTTCGATTCAGTAACGGGGGGTTCTTTCGTTTCGGGCTTTTCTTTCGGCAACGACTTCTTTTGAAAGCTGTCTGTGGATTTCTCTCTTGTCGTGGGCAATTTACCTTCAGCCAGTTCCATTAACTTTTTATTGATAGGTTCTTCTTTCATACTACCATAGAGAGATGCTTGCTTGGATGCTGCATGAACTGCGCATTCGTCTCTGGTTTCAGAGCTATTATAAGTTCTTCTTTTGCTAAGAAAGAAAAAGAAACGAAATAAATACATTGTTAATTCACACGTGGTGTTTTAAACGCTTTCTAAACTGTGCTGTATAAAACCTAGTACGTACGGTTAAATAAAATTGATTAATAACATACCTATGCGAGGTAGACTCTCCTATTTCTAGTTCCTTCGATCTATCGTTTCTATAGTGCCCACGAATGTGGACGGATTGGTTATCCCACTTTCGATCGCTCGATTTCCAATCGGACATAGAATTCTCGTATCTGGAGTTCCAGTCTTCGTCGTGCACTTCTGATCGGGGGAGGCTATCTCTGCTATCCCATAACGCTCTTACTCGCCATTCTCTTTCTTCCCAATCAACGGGACCATAAGTTCGATCCCTACCGTGCTCTACGTCACGATGGTGACCGTCCCAGTCGTCATTAGTAACATTCTCATCTCTAATAAAGTCAACAAACACAGAACAGTATTACATATTAAAATAAATATCTCCATTAAAAGATTGAAACTCAAAATACCTTAGTTAACAACTTATCCATGATTTACTAAACAATTCTTAACGATTTTAAATTGATCATAGCATTTTGAAGAATACATACCGAATTGCTGTATTACTCCTCAATTTCTCTCCAGGGTAAAGCGGGTGCCTGTGGTGGTGATGATGATGTCGGTGATCATCGAAGGATGTCCTGTCCGCAGCTTGAACGACGTACCTGGATTCCCGAGATCGTTCTTCGCGGATTCCGCGTCTTTCTTCAAACGGGCTATCGTATCTCCTTCCATCGACAGCAGTCTTCCTCCTATCTTCGTCGTGCACATGATGCTCGCGGTAATCTAAATGCGTGGAGGCTTCCTCCTGTTCGTCCCAGTGCTCAGACAGTCGGCCGTAGTTTCTATTATAATTCCTGTCTATCTCAATAGCACGCCGTGGGCTAGTTTCCCGTCTCTCGAGCAAACGATCAACTTTGGTCGGCGTGGCACGGGCCTGATCGTGCTCGGCCGTGTGGGCTCGATCGTACCTGGTACTGAATCGCCTGTGCCTCTCTCGATCGTAGTGCCCGGGGTCTATTCTGTCGATCAAGTTGTCTCGCGATGTCGACAGCGTGGGTGGCGCGGACGAGGACGACGAAGACGCTATGGAGGATTGAACAGGCGGTATGGAAGCCGCCTGCGACGGTGCAGGCGCGCTGTGCACAGTCTTGTCGAGCAAAGACGTCCTGTCCAAAGATCTTTCTCGTGGGAAACGTTCAACGCGATCCCTGGGTGAATTCACGCCAGGCTTGCGAGCCGCAGCGTCCTTATCAACGGCAGCCCTCTCGTATCTATTATCAATTCGTTGAGAAGCTGTTCTGTCCCGTTCCGGAAGTGCCTTTGTCTCCGATCGTTCTCTTTCCCTTTCGCCTCTACGTTCTCGAGTGCCATTCTTCTCGAAAGTACTATCCTTTCCAACTATTCGCTCCTTGTCCCGACTGTAACGCGAATTCTTATCTGTCGCTATATTTATCGACGTAGGAACCAAAGCTGGGACATCCCTGTCCCTTGGTTTTACCGGCTCCTTTTCCCTATCACGTTCGCGATCTCTATCGCGATCACGATCACGGTCCCTGTTGTCCCGATCGCGATCCCGATCTCGGTCACGATCCCTGTCCCGATCTCTGTCTCTCTCTCGGTCGCGATCGCGCTCCCGATCTCTGTCTCTATCGCGATCCCTCTCTCGCTGCCGCTCACGACAACGTTCCTGCAACTCCTCCTTGTCCTTATCGCGAGGGTCTCGTTGGTCCCGAGCCACCCTCGAATGACCTCGTTCGTCCCTCGCGTGGTCTTTGTCGCGCCGCTCCCTGCTCTTCTGTCGCGTTTTATCACCCAAATATGCTTTATCCTCGAACTCTTTACCGATCCTTTTATGACCCTCTTCTTGACTCGGTACTTGCCTCGTCTTGCTGCTCTGCTCGCTCTTTCGGATGTCTTCTCTGTCCTTAGTTTTGTCGCTCTTATGCGGCTCGCGGTCCTTCTTCTCTACATCCCGAGATCTGTTCGTGGAAACCGGCCTATCTTGAGCTTTCGCCGGTGTAGGTTCTCGTTTCGATCTCGACGACTTCTCTGGCGTACGGCTACGTCGGCTTTTTGCCGGGATCGTTTCTTTCGAATGCTGATGCTTCGATCTGTCCGAGGTCGGCGGTGTTCTAGAACGTATCTCCTTCTCCTTGCACTTTAGCTTAAGCCTTTCATCAGTTTTTATCTTCTCGTCTATGGAGCGACTCTTCTCTTTCTCCTGATCTTTCACTTTATCGAACGATTTAGTCTTAGCACTGTCTTTAGACAGCTCGTCCACGTCTCGCACTTTCTTGTAATGCCTATCCTCCTTCTCTACGTCCCTGTTCTTTGTCGGCTTCGGGGATTCGCTCCTGTTTCTTTCTCTGACTTTGGCGGACGTCCCATGATGAGGAACGGATACCGAAGAACCTAATACCGTCGCCGTTGTAGACGCTACCGTCGTAGACACTTGTATCGCGGGCGATCTTGTACGAGGGGTAGTCGAATGCTTCCTCGACGTCGACGACGAGCTGTACTTCTTTGTCGGTCTGGTGGTAGCTTCTTTCTTCGTTGAACTACTTTCAAACTTACGTTTCTTCTTAACCGCTGGCTTCTCGTTCTTCGTGCCAAGCCTTTTCAATTTCAATCTGCCGAGTGCAATGAATTTCAAGATACATTTAGAATTCCGCGATTTTATTGTGTCGGGTAAAAGAAAGGTTTCGATCTCACGGATAAAGTACATTTTGCTTAATGAACTATAACGAGAGTAACTTACTTTCTCCTTCTCTCTTTATCTTCGTCATAATCTGTAGAGCCGCTGTGATGGCGTTTAGATTTTATTTTCTTGACTTTCTTTCGCGAGTCGGACGTCGAACTGGAAGACGAGTCTTCGCTACTAGAGCTGCTACTGCTGCTGGATGTACTCGAGGTACGAGAACTAGAGGAAGAGGTCATTGCCTTTTTCTTCTGTCTCACTTTGTCTTTTCCATGAACTTCCTTATCCTTCTTCATTTGTATCTCTAGTTCCCGCTGTAACAGCTGCCTGCGCCTCTCCAACACCTTCTCGTCCTCGTATTCCAAATCTGTTTGATTCCACTCTTCTAGATTCAAGTCGGGGCTATGCGACGCCTTCTTTACGATCTTAGAAGTAAGCCTTTTAAACGGATCCTCAATAAGCTGTATATTGATAAATTCTTGTGTAATTATCTATCCTCCGTCGAAACGATAATACAATTTCCTTAATTAACAGAATTATGGAATTACGATTAAAATAATATGGTACTTACTCCCGTTGTACTCGCAATAGCATTATCCTTCTTGGCACGTTTGGATGGGCTTATTAACGTATGGGTATTTGCATATCTAGTTGCATAATCAAGAAAACATCGATCACTTTAAACGAAATAGGTAATAAAGCCTATTTTAATCTCAAAACGGCAAACACGATATTATACTTTATACATTAAAATCCCAAAAGGAGAGGTCACCACATAGAAATCATATATATATCGATCAAACTTTTTCCGACGAATCTGGAGTTAAAGTAAATGTTACACATTTAATTAACCAAATAGGGACCTGATTAATCAAAGTAAAAGATTTATTTTTGTAATCTAAATGATAGAAAGAATAGTGCACCAACTCGTGTAAATGGAAATTCTCTGCCCGGTTGTACATATTCCTTTTCATCCATCCCTCCTCCCCCACCCCAAAATTAAGCACACTGTCATATATCTACTTTACTTTTTACGAACTATTGTAACTCGAAAATTATACTTGCTTGCAATTCTTTCCGTACGAACAGCTGCCGTTCAACGCCCAGTTTCTGCAATAATCCGACGAATTTTGGCCGGCAGTGACTGCTGGTTTGGTCCCCAACCTCTCAAACACGCTTGGTCGACGAGAGTCTGTATTACATTTCGTAGGGTCAACCGTTATCTTCCTTATGTTTGATTTTGACATATTATCACCATAAAACAATTATGTTTTCACAATGGAAGCACATAACTGCGGCATGCAAATATTCATTTGCTATGGAACCACCATTAAGTAAGCCAAGCCTTCACGAGCGTAAGCACAAGAATTCCCAGCGAATCAATGAACCGTTCAGGAACTGAGAAACACGAGTCGTTCATTTGGCTTCATATGGTCGGCTTCCTTAAACGCGTCACGACCTTTCTCCTTTTAATATTTACACGGATTTTCACTGTCCTTAGAGTCTAAACACTTGACACGTTCGATTTAACACTGTACCAAAAATTGTGGAAAACAATACTTTCGGTGTAATGAAGTTATGAACATGGTGAAGCTCAATGCAGCCAACCTGTAGCCACAAATTTGCGAAGAGACGAAGTTATCTTATTATTCTGCCGAATGCAAAAGTAACCTTTTGCGAGCTATTGCGTGCGTATAAAATAGGTATAAAATTATAATTCGGGGAATGGGTGTTAAATGATATAAAGGAATATTTATATAGAATTTAGAAATAGAACATAGCGCCGATGAGAAAACTCATTACACTAACGGAAGTGAGACTTTCAGATTCAAATCTGCCGAGTTAGAATATAGAGTTGATCGATAAATTTTGACTTTAAATGTGTCGGATATTATTACAATATTATTTAATATGAAATAAAATAATTAGTATACGAAAATATGGAAGTTTCAGCTGATTTTGAGATATATCACCGAAGAATCAGCTGGACTTAACATTCAAGTTACCCGCGAATAATTTCGCCAGCTTTTTGTTGTCACTGTGGATTAATCGAATAATTGTAGTTACAATCTGTAATTTATTAACGCACATTTATGAACAATAAATCTGTAGAAACTGTACCAAATTTGTATATATTCGTTTAAAAATATTAAAATACAGGTGTACGTAGTTCCGATTGTCATTTTCAGTACCTTGCATGTCACTTCAGTCGTGTTCAAGAGACGAAGTTACTTATATACATTCTTTTTAATTCAAAATAAACGCATTATCAGTGTTTGGATTTCATCTTTTTACGATGTATGACTGTATTTTTACTTATTTTACGTGTAGTTAAATTTCAAATGAGAGATCAATTAACAATTCCACTAATATCAATCAAACATTTCCAGACCACAAATTTGTTCTTACATTTTACCTTATCCGACAACAAGAATCTACTGTTTCGAATTGTTTTTCAGATTCGTAGACAATGTCGCATCAGTGCAGTTGCGGTGATGTACACGATGAAACGGAGATGGGTATACAATATAATTTGTATGGGAAGATCGACACACAAAATGTAGAATGTTTAAACGAGTGCGAAGAAGGTAGCGGGGCTACTGTGTTTAAACCATGGGAAGACAGATTAGATAGGAACAAGGTAGCTATAATATCTACGTACCCGAGTTTTATATATAACAAGCTCACCCGTTACCTGGTTTCACCCGGGAATTATTTACGATGAAATTAAAAAGCTGAAAAGAAAAAATAAATAGCCTATCATCTAATCTAGGATGTATATAATATATATTCAAAATTTCATTGAAATCCGTTCAGCCGTTTAGAGATGAAAGAAGGACAAACAAACAGATGTTTAACTTTTATATACAATTAGTAGGGATTACGCTTATGTTATAATTAATATTTTTTTCGCAGTATGTCGAGAGTGACGTGGACAACGAACTTCTGTTTAACATCCCGTACGTTTCTTTACTTTAAAATCTTCTCAATACTGGAAATAGATAAATATAATTTTCACTTCTTCTTAGTTTTACAGGAAATATCAAATTAAAAGGTCTTATCGTGATCGGAGGCGAAGAGGAGTTTCATCCGCGCAAAGTAAAATTGTAAGTGTATCTGAATTTTAATTGTAGAATGTATAAATTGCAATTGTGTGTGAAAATTTAAAATATTCTTCGCACGTCATAAAATATCTTGTGCATAGGTATAAGAATCGACCACGCATGACATTCGACGATGTAGCCACCCAGCCCGACCAGGAATTCGAGCTATGCATGGATACACACGGAGTGCACGAGTATCCTCTGAAGTATGTGTACTCTACTGTATTAGGGTAAACTGTACTAATGCTGGCACTGCAGTAATCATTGGCACTCCGGGTTAAAAAGCCAAATATTAAGAAGTTAAAGCTTAGAAAATACTTTTTTACAATTTCTTATTTTTCTTTTGTTACGACACTGCAAAGCCCAGTAGTTGAACTACACATTTTACATCTGGCAACACCACAAAGTGGGACAAAGAGCTGAGTTTGAAGCATTTTCTAAAAATTTTGATAAGGGGTAGGCAAGTATATTTTGTTGCTTTGTAACTAAGTAATGAATTGAAATACAGGTTTACTAAGTGTTGGTATTTAATAGTGGATGAAAT
Organism: Andrena minutula; assembly: GCA_929113495.1. NCBI lineage: Eukaryota > Metazoa > Arthropoda > Insecta > Hymenoptera > Andrenidae > Andrena > Andrena minutula. The sequence continues at coordinate 33,213,612 of OV815994.1, read as the reverse complement.
AGTCTGTTTAAACACTTTAAACTTCGTTTTTCTACATAACTTCAAATTTTAGGGTGCCAATGATTGCACATTTATGCCTATTTTTGTATTTCATTGAATATTTTTAAAATAAGAGACTTAATAGGTACTCGAGATATTTTATTTTAATGAGAAATCTACAATCATTGATAATAACTGAAAATTAAAACCATATAAAAACTTCACAAAAAAATATAGACATTCCAATTGGGATTTCCGCTTAGGCTGCTAATCATTGTACAGTTTACCCTACCAACGAATTGAACGAAAGGAATAATGATACAAATATGAATGCTTAATTAATATTTACAGGGTGGTAAAGTTCTCCTCCACGTATCACTTAAGTTTACATTTTGTCGGTACCGAAGGATCGGACAAGATAAAAGTTTATTACATTGGGTTGAAAGGAGAATGGTCTCCAGGTCACCAGCATGGTGTCACGATATGCGCTTATGAATCGCGACCACAGGTAACTGATCATCCCCGAGATCGTGCAGACGTTACTAGATCTATTAGTTGATTTTATCGTAATAAACTAATAGAAGATCCATTCTATGTCTTGAAGTGAAATAACTCGGAAAATAAATAATAAATATTTATCTATAAACGAACAACGTATTCTATTTATACTCCTCGATAGTATGCAGCACGTGCAACTTAGATTTCATTTACAAAAGCATTTTAAAATAGCTAAACTAGTTTAGTTAAATATTCGTTAGCTTATTTGTTAATTAAGTTTTCATGGGTATCTCTTTCATTCAGTTGCATCAAACGTCCTACAATTTTTCGTATTTCAATATTTATACTGAAACAAGGAGCATCGTCGCTGACTTCTCAGCTGTTTTTTAAATACCGAATTGGGGCTCATTTGACCAGAAACGATTTTAGATGATTTTCTCTTATTAATGTAATAACCGTAGCGTGTCGTGTTTCACGGTACAAGCAATTTCTTATTGTGCATGTCGAGCTTTCTGTATCACCGAAAGAACGTGCTCCTCGGCATCTCCCCTTCTCTTCTTCGTTCTTCCCTTCCACTATGAGCAGCAACTTGACGCGGGCACTCGGTATCGCGGATAACGATGTTCACTAAGTCTCGCAATTGCAACTCATGGCACACGCGGCTGTCCGCTCCTCCGCCGAGACAAATAAGCAAGAGAAAAAAAGTGATAGCGAAAATGCCGCCTGTGAATCAATGGACCACCCTCCGGCATCTGACCAAACGCAACCCTTACCACCGGACGGGGGATGGGGCTGGTTCGTCGTCCTTGCATCCTTCCTAATTCACGTAATCAGTACGTAGCTCGCTTATCCTCATCTTATTATTCGTTTATAATTGAGCGGCACTTGGTTGCTAGTAGCAACTCGTCGAATAATCCTTCAATTATAAATTAAATTCTCTAAAGCTCGTACGATTGAAAGGCAGCGCTCATTCAAATTTAAATTTCTCATAGAGCACAGTCTTATAGATTTAAATTCTTTCTTTCACGATTCTTCGTATTAGTTTACTTCCGTAAAAAAGAAGAATACAGTCGTTGATTTTAATTGTAAATTTTTCGGAGTATTTGTAAATCATTCATTTTTAATGTATAAGTTACTTTATGCTAGTTTCTTTTTTAAAGAAACTTAGTTTTATTATCACCGCGACATTGTTACCATTTCGGCATTGTTATTCGTTTCGTTATGCAACGCGATATCGCAGCCACTAAAAATTATTCATCCATAAATGTCACACAGATTCTGCCCGGTATAGACGCTGCAGCAAAAAATAGTGTAATCGCTCAAGGGAACGAAGCGAAACTTCCTTATATCGCAAACTTGAGTCACGATTCGGGCATTAGTAACGCATTCCATTTCATCTGATAACTACGCTCCAAACAAATAATCATATTGTCTAACAACTCCGAAATAGTGATACATAAGTGGTGTTCGATAAAGCAAAAGTAGTGTCGATTTGATTGAACTGCCCGAAAAGGAGCAGCGTATCAGCTGTGTCTAGTTGTTTCGTTTAAACAATGCGCGATTGGGTCGACCAAAGTCTTCCGGTATTTAAACTTTCTATCGGATGAGGAAAAGGGGGATACTCGAGATTGCCGACGTGCTTTCCTTGAAAGTAGGGGGACACGCGTTCTACATTGCCCGAGAATGACCCGGCGATCGACTTTCCGTTCCAAAAACCAGAATGTAACCGGGCATGGAAATCGTGGAACGTGTCCTCTCGCCGAAAAAGTAATAAAGGAGGAGAGAAAAAATACTTATCAACGTGCAGTCGTTCGATGCACAAGGACAAGCTTGCGCGCACGCCTGCGCGTGCGGCCGCACGTGCTTCCGCACACGTTGTTTTGGGTAAATTTCCCCCCTGTTCTTTGACCTTACGCAACTCGACCCACATGCATCAAAATACGGCCACATTGTTGGCAATAATTATTGTTACCACGTCGGCATACGCAACGACGAGATTCTCCGCAAATAGCCACGTTCGATCGCTGCGTTTAATTCCAGCGAGGCTGTTATCAATCGCAGAATCGGCGAAATGCTTTCGACCGGTCTTTGACGATTGGGTCTGATTTACCCAAGCAATTACTCGTATGAGACAAAGAGCAAGGACCTTGACCTTACACAACTTTATCTACGTTTCTTTCCCGTCTCTTATCTGTGAAATTAAAATAAACTTATCTGGCCGCTTCGAACGTGATCTCACACGTGCACGATTGACGATGTAGCTGCAATTGGCATTTCGACGAGCGTGCACGTGAGAATAATACGTTTTCGTTATGTCGTTGTCGATATTCTCTTTCCTCCCTCCAATCCGGATTTTAAGCTGCTATTAGGTGACGAATGAGCTGACTATAATAATGCCCGTATCGGCGTTGAAGAAATTAGGGTAACAGGGTTATCGATACCAACGAGAGTGTGATAGGAGGAGCACGATGATCCTCTACGAAATTGCTTTACTACGAGAAAGCTTGTGTGTGTATATATATATATATATATATATATATATATATATATATATATATTACAGAGTATATTTGGAATACCAGTTTGTTTAAGAATAAAAAATTACGGCACAAGATGGGAAGAAATACAACTAAATAATATCATAGGGAAACTAATAAACTTTTATACTTCAAACTTTCAGTATTAATAAAAAACAACTCAATTTGTAGTCTAAATGAAAAATGACATCAAGTATCGAGTTAAGGTGCAGGTAATTTGGAATACCGGTATTCCAATTTACCTTTAGTTTATTTATAAACTTAAAAAAAATACGTAGATAATCAAATTATTTTCTGTTATGATCTAATCACGCTGAAAAATCACAATATAGTAAGAATCTTAGGTAAATAGAAATGGACAGCGCTGGCCCAAACCGGCGCGGCGGTAAACGTTACGCGTGAAACAAAAGCATCGCTAAGTTTTGGAATATTCCAAATTCCACACTTTGTATACTCGAAATTATCGGAGAACTGACACGGAAGCATAGAAGGAACATGCAAATGATTAGATTAAGTGTTTCACTCTAAAGTTCGGATATATTTTAACTATGATTGGAACGATTGAATACTTGCTGAAAACGTTTTCTTACTCGCTAGATCAAGTCGAAAATGTCAAAATGCCGGTTCATCCGCAAATGTGATTAATTAACAGGTCATTAGCCCCTATTATTTACGGTGTTAGAAATTCGATAGCGTTAGTAATTTTTTTAAATACTTCGGTATTCCAAATTACCAACAGTACCCCAAATATGCTGCACTTCCTCTATGTATATATATATATATATATGGTGCTATGTATAAGCGAATTGAATAAGCGAATTTGATGCATAAAAGACAAAGCCCGTGGTCGAGTCATCACGTCAATACTCGGTTATTACACTTTGCCTGCTCGTTACCACATGCATGAAAATGCATGAAAATGCATGCGTAGCGTGAAAAGCGTACTTTGCACCGTTCGCAAGCAGCTTTTTTAATATAACATGTACATGATATTCCCTCTGAGGGTTGAACCCCTATCATTCGTAGAATCAAATGAAACTGACAACAACAACAAACTTCATTTGCGATTTAACTTGAAAAACTGTTCTGCACTTCGTGTAATAGTTACAGTTTATAATTATTTTTGGAATTGCTAGAGGTCAAAGAAACCAAGAGCGACTTTATCGGAAGAAGCACAATGAACTTGCGCCGTAGGATAGAGCTATCGCATAGGCAGTGAGGAAATGCGTGACGCGTTGCTGGAACTTGCAGTAATCAATTCGAGTTTCGCAATTCACATAACTTTTATCGTTAATTCTTATAATAAATTGATTCACCGTGCAACCTTTTCTTCTCCCTTGTCTTCTGTCTCCCCACTTAATCATCCTCTCCCGATCCCGCACCATTTTTAAATCCAACATCAATTCCTTAAACCCGCAAATCATTGAAACTTGCGAAAGCATCACATAAATAAATTTTACCCTGCTTCTGTAATCACTGCGCCACGCGATTACCGAGGATGCAACGATACATATACATTCATGGCTCGACTGTTATCTATGCTTGAATTATTTTTATCCTGCAACATGATGTATTACATTGTCAGAAACACCTCGTTCGTACACAGCTTCACTAAACAATGCCGAGTCAAATTCTAGCAATCCCTTGAACAATACAAACAAGGAAGTTACGTGCGATCCTCAGCGTGTAATTCGCAGGAGTTACAACCAGGAAGCATTTCCACTTATTTCTGTCAGTCTTTGCGGAAAAAGGTGTATTGCATTGATATTTGGTTTCTTCTTGCAGCGGATGGCGTGACGTATTCCTTCGGCGTTTTTTACTTAGAACTTCTCTATTACTTCGAAGACGGGAAGGGTGCAACTGCATGGATCGCATCGATCTTGGTGGGAGTCACCTTGTGCTCAGGTAAATCTTCCGTTCGCCATGGGTGTCTTCAGGTTCTCGAGAATCAAGGATTGTTGTTGCAGGTCCGGTTTCGGGCTGGTTTGTCGACAAATACGGATGTCGAATAGTAACTATCGCTGGGTCTATATTGGCCAGTTCCTGTCTGCTGTGTAGCATGTGGGCCCAGAACATCGTGACCCTCTACTTCACCATCGGCATTGGAACAGGTGAAGTGAGAAGAAAACAGCCACTTTCCTTATGCATACAGGGCGTAAGAATGGGTATACTCTTACAGAGTAAATATTGCTGTACAGGTTTCGGCTTCGGTTTGATCTATTTGCCTGCCATCGTGAGCGTGACCTGTTACTTTGAGAAATACCGTTCCCTTGCGACGGGGATCGCTGTTTGCGGCTCTGGCTTGGGCACCCTGGTCTTCGCCCCCTGCCTAGAGTACCTTATACCAGAGTACGGATGGCGAGGAACGATGATGCTCTGTTCTGGGATCGTGTTGAATTGCATCGTCCTTGGATTGTTCTTCAGGCCCATCGAGCCGAGCAACCGGCGACAGAAAAGCTCTCCAGAGGTACAGGATTCTTGTATGTATAATTGAAAGAAACATAATAATGTAGTGTACTTTGTGTGGTTGATTAGAATACTTTATATACTAAAATCTTGGGGAGCATAGTATCACCTTTTATATAGTGAAAAATTTGTAGAGGCCCTCGCAGAGTACCACAAGGGAAACTGAAGAAGGCGCGGAAACGCGCGCAGTTAGTTTTCAAAAAGACAAAAACAGCGTTCGTGTAACATGTGCCTGTAGTCAGCCTGTTTTAAATTCCAAAAATATGCTGCACCAAAACAACTTGGAGGATATCCACAAAGAGATGTTTGTATTATTTTTTAAGTATTTCTTAAGAGTTGGATACTTGCTGATAAAGATTTGATTGCAGACCAAATGTAGGACAAAAACATAATGACGAAATGGTTTATATTTCCGAGCCTGTAATAAGTTTGCCTGTTAAGGCAGAGAACACAGAGACTGCTAACAAAGAGTTAAAAGTCTCTCCGAAACAGAAGATAGATAGCCGTCGAACGACATTCGACATATCTATCTTGAAGAATCCAGTATTTATTCTATTTACATTCTCCAACTTCTGCACCAGTATTGGATTTAATGTACCATATGTATACGTATTGGTACGTACACGTATTGCATTATTATTAAAACTAAAGAAAACTTGTTTTTTTTTTAAGTACTTTAATCGTAATGATTGTATTTTTGACGATTTTAATTGCATGTTTCTAAAAATCTTATACTGCGAAGCTTGGTATTGTTATGCAAATGATATTACAAACTAGGGGTGTGCGGATCGTCCCGAGGCTCGGGTTCCCGGTCCTCGGGAGGGGTCGAAAAATTTCGGGCGGGATCGGGCAGGGTCTCGATACTTTCGTATTGCTCGAAATCCCGAAGATTTCAGGATTCCGAGACTCGTTTTGGGCTACAAGCATGACCGCCGTGAGCGGGCAATTTGATTTCAGGTCGACTCGGCAAAACTCGGACGCGATCGGTTCGAAAGCCAGCTATTACGAGGGGACCGAGACGGAACGGGCTAAGGTAGTTGACCCAGTCGTCGATCAGTACCCAGTCGTCGATCATTTGAATTAATATTGAGATTTTATAAGGTTTTTGAACAATATTGTGTAAAGGACAAAATTGCAAGTTAATATTTAAGAGTCTTTACCTACATATATCATCACAATATTGTTCAAAAACCTTATAAAATCTCAATATTTAAGTGATCGACGACTAGGCCTAAACCGATCGGCGACTGGGTCAACTACCTTATGCTTGTTGCCCGAATCGAGTCTCGGGAACCCGAGACTGTCGGGATCTCGAGCAATACGAAAGTATCCGAATCCCGCCCGATTTCGCCCGAAAGTTTCCGGCCCGTCCCGAGCCCGAAAAGTCGGGTACCCGCACACCCCTGTTACAAACCAACAGCTTGTTTACGAAAAGTTCATACAAAAGTATAAGATAATATTTTAATAGCAACCTTAAAGCTCCTGATTTTTATATAGCCTCAAGCTGAAGAGCGGGGGATTCTTAAAACGGATGCAAGTTACCTTCTTGCAGTAATTGGAATTTCTAATACTGTCGGCCGTATAATTTTAGGATTTATATCGGATAAACCGTGGGTTAATCGGTTATTAGTTTACAACTTATGCCTCACAGTATGTGGTATTTGTAAGTATTGTTTATAATTTTTTAATAATTAAAAACCTCAGGTATTTAAAAGTAATTAGATAATGTTTACCTCCTTCTCACTTTTACAGCTACGATTCTTAGTATATTGTGCACGACTTTCACAACATTCGCAATATTCTCTTCCATATTTGGATTCACATCTGGCGCTTACGTTGGCCTCACATCTGTAATTTTAGTCGACTTGTTGGGCATGAACTGTCTTACAAATGCTTTTGGACTGCTTTTAATGTTTCAAGGTTTCGCCTCACTTTTAGGGCCACCCATCGCAGGTATTATTTACAGCTCTACAGCAATAATAACTCTGTACCTTTTAATCTCCCAGATATTCATTGTTTCTATTTTCTAGGGTGGATGTACGATGCACTCAACACTTATAATCCTGGATTCTTAACTGCTGGTAGTATGATCACTCTTAGCGGATTAATACTATTTTTTATACCCCTTGTGCAACGAAAGATACAGAAAAATGTGAATAATCAAGTAGTGAAAACTGCAATAAACAATAAACCTGCTTAAAAGAATTTTTTATTGTAATATGAACTAGTCATTCCTTAACAGTATATATTAAGATTCACTATAGGTTTCTAGCGGATGTTTCAGGTCTCTTACAGATCATTTTTATTGCATAATTATGCATCATCCTTTGCCCAGGTTTTTATGAAATACTTACAAACGTCGTGAATAAATATTAGATAAATGGCAAGTTCCAATCCGAATGTCGACATTGTTGTTACTTAAACCATATTGCGTCTTCACTGATTCGTTAAATTAGTCCCATTTCTAATCAACTCGCTCGCAAGTTTCTCTACAGTATAAATAGAATAACACTTTGGAATAAAATCATGTAGTAAATAACTCATTTCATTAATAAAAAAAAGTTTATACCCTTTTATTTGATACATTTTGAAGCGTACGTATTACATCCGTACTTGCGCACTCCTTTACGAAAAGATGTAGCCTATCCGCTGTTTCAGGTGATATAGTTATATCAGTCTTCGCTAACTGGATTATTATCTAAAGGAACAATACAAATTTGCGAATAATTTGTGTTTCTTTTTATAGTAAATCATAAGTATATAGCATAACTGTTATACCTTCGCTAAGTATGTTTTATGTTGTGGGCAATTAGCCATAAAATCAAGTAATTGCCTGTCCATAGGTACCAAAACTGCTGTTGCATATGCGTCAACGTTGAAGCTCGTTTCTAAATCTGTACGCGAGTTTGTTGCTAGCTTACTGCTGATAGCTACGAAACTCGCTACGTCATTGGTCATAATTAAAGCGCTTCTAAGATCATGTTCCATTACTTTGTATGAATAATACCCTCCAGAAGAATGCACTGTAGGAAACGAACATTAATGAATGAATGACTAGCTGTGTGTGTATTGCATACGTAATATCAATGCTTCTCATTTACTATAATATAAAGCGTTCTTCGTTTTGTTCTTCTTTAAATAAGATAATACATAAGCATTATTGATCGTTGTTTCGCAAACTCCAGACTCCATCAATATTCTCTTTAGATCGAATAATTTTCCAAAGGAAAATGGCAAAACGTAATCAGTAACTGTGTCGATACAAGGTGCCGTATTAAAGTCACTCTTCATAATCTTAAGGATGTTTAGAATGCCTGAAAATAAAAGGAACAAGTTATTGCTTGTAGTACGTGAAATAATTAATTGCATTCTTAAGGGGAGGTTCCGGTCTAAAAGTCGAATTTTAATTATTATTTCAGTTTGCGTGTTTAACAGGATTTGTTGAAATTCGTAAAATTCCCAAAGTTATAGGCATTTGAGTAGCGGCAAATGCATGGGCAACAACCGACCACTCGGCGCTCACGTAAAACTTTAAACGCGTTTTTCTCGAAACAGTGTTCTCAAAACGGTGGCACCTGTATCTCGAAAAATTATTATCCGATTCGACTGAAACTTTTTTATTTTGAAGAATATACTTCTGGTTAGGAGGAAGCCAGATAAAGTTACAAAAAATTGAAAATTTAAATTTTCAAAGGCGCTGAAAGGATAAAAAATATAGGAAAAAAGTGATTTCAAACTTCAAGTGTTATTTTCTAAAAAAATTTCATTTTTGTAAATTTTTCTGGTTTCCCCCCTAACTATAGTCGTTTTATCCTAAGAAAAATCCTAAGCCCAGACCGTTTTGTGGCCGTTCTGCGCAGGCCCCACTACCGCCTATGGTCCCGACGCATGCGATTGACAGAGAGGTAACAGGCGGTAAGACGGAGAAAATCGTAGGCAGTTAAGTGGGGGTCGGACCAACCAGCGCCTCCTCAGAATCATCCCTGCGCGGAATGAGATTTTTCTTAGGATGAAACGACTATAGAAGTATATTCTTCAAAATAAAAAAGTTTCAGACGAATCGGATAATAACTTTTGGAGATACAGGTCCCACCGATATGGATGAATTTTTTGACGCCTTGACTTTAACGATTCCCCAGTGCCGTCTGTAATGATTAATTATAAAACAAAAAATATACTTCTATAATTTAAGATATCCTTAATACAATGCAAACAGTCCCATTAAATTATATACAATAGTTTTCCTTTAATTAATTCCTAAAGATCATCTATTTTCTGGTGCTCTAGACCGGAACCTCCCCTTAATTCTAAAAGATTTTCCATATAATATTTCTGTGCAACATGCATACCTTTAAAATCGTATGCATTTGCTTTTTTAAGTAAAAGCGGCCAAAAGTAGTGTGGCTTTATCGAATAACGAAGTTTACAGGCTCTGAGCAAAGGAAGACATAGAGCATCGTTATCCTTGAGGAACGAGTAGTAAACCGCTGATAACAAGGGGTTTCTATACATATTTCTTTTTTCAAAAACGCTGCACGTATAAATAATTTTATCTATTTCCTGCAATAAAAAATAAGTTATTTAAAATTAACCATATATAAAAAGCGTAGAAAATATCTTCTCCTTTACTTACCGTACTGCAATAAACCAGGTTTTCTAACACTAGCGGTTCAATTTTCGCAGGCCTAATATATGAAAGTATATTTACAACTGTGTCTACTTGATTTATGTATATCAATTTCAATATGAGACGGATTTCATCGCTAGACACCACTGACGATTTCTTTATATATTGATACATCTGAAACCAGAAATGGCTGTTATATTATTAAATATTAATGCGTGCATCGAACCGTTGTATTATAAAGATTTCACAAATTCTCACAGTATCAATGTGTTGCGTATTATTATTCGCAGCTAATGTATAAATCACATTAAAGATATTCTCATTCGAAAGGGGTATATTGCTTGAATCACAAGTAAAAATTTGTTCCTTGATACCATCGATGTCATTTTTTTTAGCATAAACGCACATGATAGCGGTGAACGTCTCGGCGTTGGGTTTAATTTTAGACTCTTTCATGTTGAGTAGAATCTTGGATATACTATTCAAGTCACTGAAAAGTATATAAACTGAAACAGTCTATGTTTAAAGAATTATAAATGTTAAAATGTAACGTGCGATGTTGAATGTATGATATATACTTAAGGGGGGCCTTTTTTTCTAACGCAAATTGTAAAGTGATAAATAACAGTAGAGAGAATGCTTTCTTCTAGTTTTAATCGTCATTCTGCGAGCTTTAACACAAAACAAGAAAAGTCTAAATATCTCTATGTATATAAAAGTTGTGAGCAAAAACGTAAATGCGTGTACACGGTGCGCCGTTTGATGGTGAACATAAAATCTCAAAAACCGCTCCAATGATGTGGTTGAAAATTTAATGAGAAATGCAGAAAACCATTCCCTATAATGTGTTGGGAGCAGAATTTCAAGATAAATTCTTTAAAAAAAGATAACAAATATTTTTCATACAAGAAATCGATAAATTGTATTTTTCAACATAAAAATTGTATTACTTTTTTCGAAAATCTGCTCCCGACACATCGTAGGGAATGGTTTTCAGTACCTGTTATTAAATTTTCATCCAAATCGTAGGAGCGTTTTTCGAGATTTTAAGTTTACCATCAAACAGTGCATCATGTACACGCCTTTACGTTTTTACTCACAACTTTTATGTACATAGAGATATTTAGACTTGCCTTTTTTTGTATTAAAGCTCATAGAATAACGATTAAAATTAAAAAAAAACGTTCTCTCTACTGTTATTTATCACTTTACAATTTGCGTTTGAAAAAGGTTTGTTTGGGGCTATCAAGGGTAACCTACCCCCTTAGGTAAAGTGACCAGACATCCCGCACTGAAAAGTGTGCCGCATTGTAACCTTTTACATTTTCGAAGTGGCATAAAGTTACTGTTTCCTCTACTGTTTCAATGTATCGTTTCAATGTACAGTATTGTCTCCGTATGTGCTCGCTGATCGGGACCGGTGTTGAGCTCCTATCGTAAACAGATTCCTAATTCCGAGTGTTCGTTTCTCGCTTCTTTCTGACCAAAGGGGGGGGAGCGAGATGGAACGCTTTGCGTGCGCACGGGCGTGCAAACCGAGCACATACGGAGACAATACTGTATTTATGTATTAAGTATGCTTTAATAAACTGTGGAAACGATCTCCTTACTGATCTGTGAACCTTTTTTTTTGCTTGCTAGCTTGCTTCCTCTCTTATCCCGCATTGAAACAGAAAATATCTGGTCACTTTACCCTTAAGTAACGAGTACAAAATTCTATGACATTTATTCATTTAATTGTATATACCTACCCCAATTGAGAATATCCCACTATCAATGAGTTATAAATATCTATATTCGTAGAAAAATTTAATTCCTTCAAGCGTTTTGCAAGTTCCAATGCCCCAAGAACATCTCCCTTTTCACAATAGTACTGAATGCACGTTCGATACGTAGTATAATCCGGACGAATTTGGTTGCTATTCATTTCTGTTAACAGCTCCATTGGCGAAAACTCATGACCATTTTTTAAATATATTTGTAATAATGCATTGTAGTGCGATGCATCCATTGGGACATCTACAACATTACAACAATAGATATACTTCCTTATTATATATACTAAATAGAGATATATTATTAAACTCATACTGCACACAGATAAATGACTCCATAAATATTCTCCAAGCTTTAGTCTCTCCGACGGTAAACAATCCATCATATTATTGCACCACTGAAGCAACAAAAGCACTTGAAATTTGTGTATGTCATCTGAAACAAAATCAATCGTTTTAAATTTATAAAAAAAAATAAAAGGAGACACAAAGTATGCCTAATAATGAAAAGTGTTATTTGCACAATTTACCTGCAGAGTTAATATCGCATAGAACATTTTCAATTTCACTTTTCTTTATCCATCCATGTGCCAGCATATTCTTTTCTATAATTTTCATTTTCCTAAATAATGTTAACTTGCCTTCCTTACGTTCCTCGATATTTGGCATTAGTAACATATTTCTGGTAAAGTAATATTCTTTGTGAACTATATAAATGAAACTTTGTTTAACATATTATTCGAACTAAAAACTAAAACTAACCTCGTCAAAATGACGAACGAACTGTTGTACCATTGAATTATAAAGTTTGTTAGTACTTTGTTTTGATTTAGTACCAAGCTACCTGGAAGGTGTCTAAAATGTTTCACGCGTCGCAGTAACGCACTTATCATGATAACTTTTGAGCGATAATACTACGAAATTTAACCTAAAGATTGTGTGGACTATCCACACTAAAGAATCACTTTGTTGTAAAATAGAATCGATGAGTTATACGATTTTAAGGCATAAAAGTATTTTCTATGAATTAACATTCTATTCTTTTGATATTTATAATACTTAATGTGTAAAGAAGTATCCGAAAACCGATTATACAAACTTTTCCTTTTTTACCTGGATAAGTAAATTGCATGCTAAAATTATATTTGTATAAGTAGTAATAAGAATATATGTTAAAAGAGGAATAAAATAGTAGTTTAAAATTACAATTAAATTTTATTAGATAAGTTCAATGATACATTACTTTCATAATCGTTAAGCAATACTTTTAAGTTCTGAATGACTGGAAAAAAATCATTTATACATACTTTCGAACGTACATTTTCAGTGTTATATTTACACAAGATTCAAGTACATAAGTAAGCAATTTGAAATTTAAATTCTGTCGGAACGAAATTTCTTTGACAGAATAGTACATTTATTATAAAAAATATAGGAAAAGTACAAAAACATATTACAAAAGCAGTGTTATTAATATCAGAGTTTAAATTTATTTGTTATCGTATTAAAGTTTATGAGTTTCTCGTATTATTCAATTTTTTTGTCATCCTATTAAATTTTCATCTAGATGTTACTTATTATCTCCAAAAATATATATCCAAAGTAAGTCTTCTACTTATTTCTTACGTTTTTGTACAACCGGAAGTATTCAAAATATTTTAGTATTATATATAAAGCATTCATGCACTGAATGATTTATACACGTTTATAGGCACACAAAAATGTAGAAAGTGTGCCGCTAGTAAACAATAAATAAGAAGCAATTTGAATGTTACTACTAATACGAAACTTATAGCACAAAACAACATATCCCTCGGCCCTCGCACTTAAATATATATCAGTTAAGTTATTCGTCTGCATACTGTATTACATTTATGTTGGACTAACGAATCGCATTTTTGAATATATTTTAATTGTATTACAGTAAAGTGTCCTAAAATGTTAAGTTCACTAAAAAGAAATAGTGCTTGTATCTTGCGGTAAAACATCGTAAAAGATATTTAGCTATATTAACAGTTCCATCTTCTCAATTAACATTAACCATTACAATTACTTTACAAAAACTCTTCGCACCAGTCAGAGAGGCACTTGTAACAATCACTCGATTGCTTCACGTTTGCGGAACACGCGTCTTTCATCCATTCTTGGAACAACTCCCTGTTCTTCTTTAGCACCAAGTATTGTCCGAGTACTACGTACGCCTGTTTATTTCCGACGAGCGTGAAAACAAATGTAAGTCAAACTTCATATTCGAATACGCCTACGATATCAAATCTTTTAATCTTACGACGGAAGCATTAATATTCCTTTAAAAGCCTGTTACCTTGTCAAAACCAGCAGCTTCTAATCTGCGCCCCAGGACCTCTCCGACTCCAGCCAGGTCTGTAACAGGCTTCTCGCCCATCGGCTCCGCCACAAAATTTTTATGCTTCTGCGATGTGCTCGACATTTTTCTTCTGCAATTGAAAACGATTGCTCGTTTATTAATACCTTCGTAAGAACGTTATCAAGTAAAAGCTTAGGAGTGGAATAAAACCGTAAAGTGAACAGAATTATCAAAGGTTTTGTTACGAATAATGTTTTCTATACGCTTTCAATGCGAAGAATAAAAGTACAATAAAGTTACGAATAGATAATGGACATTTATGAAAACATACATCTCTTTACGTCTTTCGCACAGGAAATTCAAATTATTGGTAGCCGGCAGTAATTATATATAATTATTATCTCTATCGTGTATCAAAGATTTGTTTAATGATGTAAACACCACATCCGCAATTATCTAATTGTCACTGCAAACCCACAATACATGTACTCGTTGATAAAATGTGTGTTTAAAAAAAATTGCTTAAACACAACACTATCATAACATCACGTATGGCGGAGATTTATGTGAAATCTATAGAATGGAAAACTTTCGTATAGTCCGATACACGTAATGGCTGATTTCCATGTACCTGAAATAGTTTTATTTTTTTATCACTATATTATACTGTATTTAGTTACTAAAAGTCATATTCAAACTTATATTAAGATTAACATTTAAATACTGAGCGAGAAGATTGTTATAAAACGCAACAATAAACTCTAAAATATATTTCTAAATTTCGACAATATTCTCTTATTCATTTACACAAAATTCGTACTACAGGTTTCTTATGAAATATTATTTATTAATATTTAAACTACAATGATAAACGCGATAATAAAACTAAAATATATATATAAAATATATACATATATACACACGCAGGCGTCGAAGTGTAAAGAGATTTGATGAAAGTCAGAAACGCGTTATGGACGGGTTTTAATAAGAAAAATTTTAATCGCTTTCGCGATTCATGGGAACGATAATAATTATTACTGTCATTGTCGCGCCGAGTCGTACAGTATCGCGTTATGAAGAAAAGAGAAGAAAATGTAGCGAGTTATGACATACTATTGACTTGCAAATTTTTCGGCGACACACACCGTAAAGTGTCGACACCATCGGTGCATTTGTAAGCAGAAAGCGTTTCGTTTCTCGTCTATTCGGTCCACGGAATTGGGTTATTGTCGGAAAGAACGAGGCGGTCAATATGTGAAACATAAATAGAAATGTGTACTGTTGCCGCGATGTTTTAAAGCCTTCGTCCATCCCCCGCGGAATAACTGTAAAGCTCGAATCGATACGACGGTTTTCGGGATTGTTTTGGGAAAGTTGAAATTTTTGACATATACTGTGCTCCAATCGCGGAAGAGCCGTCATGTTGTGTCAACGTAATCCACGGCAGCACTGACGCCTCTTCAGTAATTAACCAAACAAAATGGACACCGAGATAACGATTAAGCGAACATTTGTGCAGTAGATTTACATGGAACTTCCAGGAAAATGGGATTAACGTGTGCGCTACAGTGAGTCTCACTTGACCATTTCTAAAAGCTTATTAGCGATAATAGTTTAGCCTCCCGGATAACGTCTGCGAACCCCTTACACGTTCTTTAATTTAGCAATATTGGAGCATAATTTTGACACTTTCGTCTAGAACGAAATGTGTCCAGCGCTGTTTTACGCTCGTAGATGTTATTCTAATACTCGAAATAGAATTCTTCATTCATCTCCTCTAATGTTTCACATTTCAATTACATCTATTCAGAATATCATTCCTGGCTCTTTTGATGAAAGTAAGAGCACCAGATCTTTACCCTCATTTCTGTTTTCCATACAGAGAAGTAAAATAGCATGGATCGCTTATCGATGTAATTGCATACGTACCGTGAGCCTTCGGCAATCGGATTACATTTTCTATGATTCAGATCATATTTGATTTGTTAAATTCTGACAAGGATTAGAGATGTATCTAACAATGTGAAGCATTAATATATATATATATAATATAATAAAAAGTTTAATCATAAGATGATACAAAATTGATGTACATCATTCTTCAATATAATTGTATAAAGTTATTGCACTATAATGCGTTGCATTGCATTGCTTATTTCACACATAGTTCTATGCATTTTCTAATTTATTAGAACTTAGATGTAAAAAACCAACATTCTCCTTAAATTGCTAATCTTGATAAAATCATAAAACTTGGTTCATTTACACTGATCTTGTAAGCAAGGTAAGCGTACAAGTATTTTCTGTAAGCTTTCAGTAATCAATTAGTTTCTATTAACATCATTAATTTACGAGTTTACAAATTAACAAAAGTGTGCTATCAGTTTGTAACTTCATTCTTGTTCAATTTAGTAACAAGGATTTCTCATGCTTTACCCTTGTGTGCCACGAAAAATTATATCTGATTTAACTATTTAGTATTCGAGAAAGCAGTTCATTTATTTTTCGCAAAAAAAAGATCGAAACTGATTATGCATGAATTAGATCGAAAACGATAATTTTCCGAGTTCCCGTTTTTTCGAACGATTTATTCGGTAGCGACTGTCGCGTCTCATTATTAATCGATAGGTTACGTAACCCTGTACGATTGTTACAATTTTATCTCGCATAGTTGTGCATCTTTCAATCTTGTATTATTTACGTGGAAACGAAGAAAAATTTAGCGCGATGCCAAATATACGGCCCTGTTTCATTGAAGATGTTCCCCATGAACACATACATTCGAGCTGATACCTAGAGGACAGGATTGGTTGATCGAATATCCTGCCCTGGTATCCTACTTTATAAGGTAAAATCTGATTGGTTCTCTTTGTGGTATAATTCGGACTCCGCCTTACTACCGCCAATTGCGCTGTGTGTTTTTACCACGGATATCGAATACTTTATGTGCTAGGAGTGTAGTTCTTGGGAGGTTGCGGCGTCCAATCGCTGTTTTTCCCCGCATTCTTTTTCGTGTTTCATCGTTTTCCCTCGATGAATTTAGGAGATATAATACATATATTCTTCTTTCAATGAATCAAAATACATAATATGTACATATATATTTTTCACGAATATACATTCGAACGCGCGAATTTGCTAAGTCCATTTACCGTGAATATTCTATTTCGATGTCGGGCAAATAAAATTGAACTTGTTGAAGATTGAATTTGTCGAAGACACGGTTAAACGCACGATTTTATTGTTCATGACTCGGTTTTTCTTTGAATTTATATATATTTCGTTAGTCATTTTTCATTCCCATTACGAAAATATTTTTATTCTCGTTTCCGTAATGGATTTTGAGAGGGATAAGTAACTTTAAAGTACACGGAGATCTGATGTAAGATTTTCAAGCCGATCGAAGTGGATATATTTGAACGCAGAGAAAAGAATTCGTTATCGGGGCCACTCATTTGTAAAACGCTATGCAGTAAATTTCAACGAACGTTTCGCGTAAGCAATTTGCTTTGTTGCCGTACCAAATGGAATGTTTGTGTGCGATCGAGAGAGGTCTTATTAGAAATGATATTACGTTTTAAAGTTCTCTAAGCGAGATTTATTTTACGTCTTTCTGTTGAAATATGTCGATTCTACGGAATTACTCGAATGTGATTTTCTAGTGTCTGAAACCTGATGCCTTTCCTCAATTACTTGACAACCATATTCTTTACACTTCTGTTGTTGTGCAATCACGATCGAAGTAGAAACGGAATTTTCGCTCGTTTAACTGAGTTTAAATGCAAGGCTTCTCCCGTGCATTAATCTTCAGTCAAGTCAATAGTTTAAAGATGGAAAGTGACGATTACTATCCTACCGAGTAAAACTTTTAATTAATAAACGTAGAACTCGATTTCTATTTATATACCCGAAAACTTTGTGTACTCTAACCATTTCTTAGTACGTTCGAAAAAGGTGATACAATTTAATAGATCAATGTCTTAATTGTTACAGAAAAAAGTAATTCAAGTAACACTTACATAAAGGGAAATAGGGGATACACGATTTAATTACTTTTAATTTTAATATTTGCAGTATTTTGTTTCATAATGACTATTATTACAGTTACAATAAATTTAAAAAGTCTCATATTGTTCTAACTTAATTAGACGAATATCTACAGTGATATGATGACTTATTATTTTTTTAAGTTTTAAGTAATAGTGTCATTTTTCAAAAAGTATCGGATTAATGCATGCGTGATGTCGTTTCTACAAACATCATAGCCTCGTAATCGTTTATAAATTGTATTTAATAAGTAAAGCCTCAGATCGGCATGACAATATTTTTTAAATATCACTGTTTTGAATATGGAACACTTGCTAATGTAACCATCTTCATATCCTCAATTCAGTGTTTCCATTGTTTCTTACAGCATTACTGTCCAATATCAATTCATAATAAAAATCCACCCGACCATCCGCCCGATTCGCGCTGCAAAATACCAAAATATTCTACGAGAACCGCATTGAAAATCTTCGCGACTCAATACACACGTGCTGCAAGGAACGTTCCCCCCTTCAATGGGACGTAGAAAAAAGACCGACCGTCGGAATACACGTTGGATTCACGCCGTTGCCCGTGCAACGAGCTCCAAACTTCGAAATAGAGAAAAAAATGAGGAAGAACGACATTTCATACGCGCCAACCTAACGAAACGAAGATTTAATCAACTCGAACGCAAACTGGGGAACGTCTTATTGCTTCCTCCGTGTGTACATGAATACACCGCGCGTGCATGTGTATGGAGCGTTTTATAAGCGGGCAAAGAGAGATGCGCGCGCCACCAGGTGGTGCACTGAGCGAGTGTGCGCGCATGATGCGAAAGGTAGCTGTGTGTTGTGTATTTCTACAGATGTTACGATGTGTAACTATAGTGCGCGCGCGTTGGCTCACGCGAGTGGCGGCCGCTGGCGCGCGTGTGTGTGTGCGAGCGTGCGTGTATGTAGCCGACCTCCGTCCGTCGGACAGGACGGGACAGGATAGGATAGGGTAGGGTAAGAGAGAAGAGTAGTCCTTCGTTGTGTGAACTGTCGACTGTTGGAAGGGGCAGAGAGCAAGGAGGGAAAGAGGGCGGCGGGGGGAAGGGGCGAGGGAGAGGGGGGGACAGAGATGTGTAGAATGATTCGGACCTATGGACACGCTTGCACCTCGACGGTCCGTGCCGCCGCAGCCGCAGCCGCAGCCACCGTCGGTGAAAATCGTGTGAACGCGCGCGCGAACGAGGGTGGTTTTTCGATAAAACGTTAACACCGTGACTACTTTCGGTCGTACCGGTATTATATAGGCATCGTGGCCGCGTTCCCAGCGCGATACAGGAGAAAAGAGTGAATCGTGGTAAAAGTGAAGTGACGCTTTGGTGGCTGGAATATCGAGCGTCGCGGTGGCCGCTACGAGTTCTCTCGGAAGCCCAAACGGAAATCTCTCACGATAATGGCGTACTTTCCGCGACGATCCGTGCTTTTTTTTCACCGACTCGCCTCGATCCTCTGCCGATAGCATAAATACCGCGATATTTTCGCCTGTACGCCTCGCTCGGGCCTACGCCGACTCGATGGGGAATTATTGCCGAGGATAAAATATAACCGCTCGAAATTGAAGTGTGAGGCCTTTCTATATACCCGTCTACTTAGCCAGTTTCTTTCTGTTCACCCTTGTAATATATACTTAATATGTGTGCATTTTAGTTGATTTTCTGACGAGAACGAGAATATTGTTTCGTACATTTTAGTGCTGCTGTCAGTGCTTCAGGTTGGTAAGGTGTTTTCTTTTTCCTTTTTTTTATTTTCTTATTCTTCCTCTGTCGTTATTCCCTTTCATTTTGTGTTTATGCGCTCGTGCGTACGGATATTCGTTGATTTTACGGGCCGGACCTCCGAGTTTCCGAGCATGCACCAACACCATATTGTTACTTTCAGAAATTTTTCATTAATTAAAACCGAATTTATTAGCTCGAAATTTCCGGCGATCTTTACAAAGACCAAAGTAACCGGATAAATTTTTCTTCCTTTTCTTTTTCTGAACGTGCAAGGGTTTGCTGAAAATTTACGCGTTCCCATTTTCGTTTCTAATATGTTTAATTATTTTCATATATTGCCAATGCATTGTTGAAATCTTAACCATAACAATCGCTCGTAATTGTCTCAACTTCGGTATAGGACTGCAACCGTATTCCCGTGTTATTATTGTTAAAGTTGTATGGTTTTAGTGTGTCGGAATTATTTATACATAAATCTTGCTTTTCATCGAACATAATTCACCCATATTGTACATTTCCCAATTGTAGTCAAATATTCCTTTTTCTCTCGATGTTAGGTTATGTGAACTTGATTATCAATTTCGTTAGTTACGAAATTATTATGTAAATTTGTTTAATATATGCAAAAGGGTTTGAAAATAGTATAATCAGCACAATGTTGTAGGAAATTGAAAATGTTCAATTTTGTCTAATAGAGATTTAATACTCTTTAAAATATGTAAGTGTAGTTGCAAGTAAATTGCAGCATCAAAGTTGCAATTTGCAATATAATTGTACACATAGAATATGCGATATAATTATACATACTCCGTGTGTAATTCATTCAGGAAAGATACTTTCCCAATGGAAAAATGAGAGTAAAAGTATCAAAGTGGATACGAGGATAAGTTTCAAACATTTTAACGTCGCTACGTTACGAATTATTTTTAAGGACAGTTTCCTTTTTATTAACAGCAGATGTGTTATTACTAATAATTTTTCAATTTTGAGATTAAGCAAAGTTGTAATTAAAGAGTACATTTCTATGTTTCTAAATAATATATAGATTCTTCTAAGCTCATTTATACTACAGTAATGTTTGAAAATGTATTTAAAATTGAATTAAGGAATAGAAAATGTTACTACGTGTATTAGTAATCCTCTTGTCCTTATAGATTGTGGAGATTTTAATTAGAGCTTTAATACATTTATATGTTTATAGTAACAAGGACAGAAATGATGTAAATACAAAACTGTTGATATTTCTCATACATTTGCATGGTACATGTTTCTCGTAGATTTGTTCCATTGTTTGTAATATACGCATAGAAGATAGTGTTCTGAATTTACATAAATTTAGCAGTAAGTTTCTCTTTTATTCTAGCAGTTCCTTACTTATAGGAGAACATAATGGAGACACATGTATAGTGTACTTTATTTAAGCATTGTTTAATATGCCTGGGAGGAATATTGGAAGCCAAGGCATATTCCAAGGGGGAAAGGTTATAGCGATTATGAGAAATCGAGCCATAAGCGTATAGCTTTTCCCCTTTGGCGTTTGTCACTGTCATCGAAGGAATATATATGCCCATATATATCGAATCATTTCCAATTAATAGTTTATTGTAGCGATAGAAATATATTTGTAAGATATTAAGAATACGAAAACTTGTACGGCATTGTTAATGGTAAATATAGTTACTTCGATCATAATATGAAATCTTTTACATAATTGTTTCAGGCAAAAAAGACGTGGATCAACAATGGGCACGTTACTGACTATAAAAGAAACTATACGATATCCTCTTAAGCCTGAAACAGAGGCGAAGAGTCCTGCGGCGTAGACATGGACTCGTACGATCTGTTTGGTGAAGATGTTAGTGGCTCGATGCTTGATGCTCTTTCTGACCTCGGGGGGAACGATCATTTTGACCCTGCAGGCACGAATAATTCTGTGGTAGTATCTAGAGATGGTTCAAACCCCGGCGTTAATGGAGGAGGGAGTTACATTAGTCAATCTTATATATCTCAAGAATCTCCGCTTCAAAAATTAACTTCATTCGGCGGATCTGAATTTGGAAGTTCTAATCAATTGCAAACTCCATCGCAACGCAACATGTTTAATCAAAATCTTGGAACGTTTGACAGTGGCGCGCCACAGCGCGCTATGGTGCCAGGAACATTTCAAAATCAAGCTCGGAATATGGCACCGCAACATAGGGGGCCTCATCCTGGTAGCGGAGGACAATATCCTAACTATAACGATAATATGTATTCGATGGAGCAGCAACATTCAATGACAAGAGCGAATATGTCAATGGATCCGAGTATGCAAGGTTGGCCAGGTAGCGGGGGCGCTTATCCGCAGATGCAGAGACATTATAATCAGATAGCGCCGCAGCCTGGTACTTATCGGCAGCACATGCCTCCGCAGTATTCTCATCAGCAAGACCAAAGTGGAGTTATAAATCAAAAGTTGCAGCAACAACAACAACATTTTGGTAATCAGCAAGGTATGATAGGAAATATGGGTGTGCCGCACCAAGCAATGCAAGCTGGTGGAACAGGTAGTGTTTATCAACATATGGTTGGGCAACAACAGCACTACCAGCAAGGGAACTCTGTACCAATGTATCAAACTTCTCCTGCCTATCCAGGCTTTGCCTCAGCCATTCACCAACAGCAGCAGCAGCAGCAGCAGCAACAAGCTCAGCAGCCACCGCAAAGGATGCCCCATCACCACCCGTCTCATCCAAGTCATCAAGCGCATTCTTCCCACCCTCAGCAATATCCCCAGCATTCACAGCATCCAAATACACAACAGCCACAGCCACAACCACAGCAACAAATAGACCCTCAGTACTCTCATCATGCGACTTCGATGTTTAATCAACCGCAACATTCTGGGCCGGCGGCGCAGTTTGGCACAGCCAAGCATGCCACGAGTCCTCAATATCGCGCAACTTTCCCACAATTGTCGCCTCAGATGTCGCCCAGGCCTCAGATGTCACCGCGACCGCCAGCAGTACAACAGCAAATGTCTCCTAGACCTATTATGTCACCGGCTAAGCCTAACACATTGTCACCGCATCCGCACGTTCAACTTCCGCACCAGCAGTCGAATCAACCTGGCGCGATGCCTGTGTCGCCTTGCCCCCCGACTTCGATGCAAATCAATCCAGCGTCGCAGCAAACTACTCTTCAAGCGCTGGAGCAAATGGTGATACCGGGCGTCGCTGTAGCAAACACGAACGTGCCGAATCCGGAGTATAATCAATTCCAGGCACGTCCGACGATGTCGCAACCGCCAAATGTTTTATCTCAGTCTGCCGCACAAAGTTCTATGCCACCTATCACAGGTCCTAGAATGCCAATGCCAGCTCAATGGTCTCATCCGCAACAGCAGCAGCCGCAAATAAGGCCGAATGTGAATGAAGACAGGAGCGTAGTAGAAGCTCAACCTCCGGTGTCTGAACCGAGTCCATCGATGTTCCCAGTGACTGGGACAGAAACGATTCACAGCGTCGCTGAAACTACGACTAGAGAGTCTGTGGACCCTATTCATAACCCGATAGAGCCCCCTAAACAGGAGAACGAAGCGTTGCATCAAAATGTTCAAGAGCCACAGCCAGATGTGCTTAATCAGCAAGCCGACCCTTTGATACAGAATAGTTCGCAGAATAATTCACCTCTGGAACACACCCCTGGAAAAATCTCTCAGATAGAAACTGTACAATCTTTACCAGCGACTAGTACCAATGGAAACGTTGACTGCTCGACTCTGCCCACCTTATCACAGCCGCAGTCAACGCCGAGTCAAATTCAGACTCCTGTTTCCACTGTCGAAAGTCAAAGTACATGCGAAACGAAACAGCACGATCAACATTTAGAGATGAATCCTGCGAGTTGCCCACCAGCCAGTAACAATGTGCCTGCGCATCCTCAGCAACCAGCAGTTAGTAGTCAACCGACACAGCAACAACAACCGATTACTTGTCCGCAGCAGCAAGT
Source organism: Andrena minutula (assembly GCA_929113495.1). Taxonomy (NCBI): domain Eukaryota; kingdom Metazoa; phylum Arthropoda; class Insecta; order Hymenoptera; family Andrenidae; genus Andrena; species Andrena minutula. The sequence continues at coordinate 33,189,617 of OV815994.1, read as the reverse complement.
GCAGCAAATGCATATAAATCAGTCGCAGGTAGTGCCGGTGCAACAACCGCCGGTACAATCTCAGCAGCCAGTGCAGTCGTCGCAGCAGCCACAGATGAGTCAAGTGCAACAACCTCCGATAACTCAACCGCCTCCTCAACAGCAATTGAATCAACCAGCGATCAATCAGCAACAGATACCGCAAATGAGTACGCCGCAACAACAACCACCGATCGCTCAATCCCAACAGCCTACGTTAAATCAAACGCAACAACCACAGACACAAATCACTCAACCCCAGTTAGCACAGCCACCGCCAGCCCAGCCAGCGCTCCCTTGCGTAACGCAGGTTCAGACGCCACAGCCGTCTCAACCACATATATCTCCGCAAGTCGGTATGATACCTCAACCTGCGCCATTAATTTCATCGCAAATACCCCATCAACCTCAGTTGCAATCACCCATCCAAAACCCAGCACCACAATTGCAAACCCAAGCTAATCAAGTTCCATCGACTCACTTAAACGGTCAACAAATACCCACGGTTAATCAAACCAGCGGTATTGTGATACCCCCTCATCCGACTGCAGTATCGGTGCCAAATTCGCAAACGCCACATCAAGTACAACCAAGCTTCACGGAGTACACAAATATCCCAAAAAATACTATATACTCGAACGACATGATCGTGGGTTCTGGTCAACAATATCCTTCTGGCGGTGACATTGTCAGTGGTAGTAATATGACAAATATGTATAATATACCAGCGAATCCAACGTCGACAGCAGTCACATCTGCTGGTGGCTTTCCTACCTCTTGCACCCCTGTTACCCATCATCAAGAAAGGGCTGCGTTGCAACAGCAACTGCAGGAATTGTACTGTATGCCTCCGGCTGCTGACAATCAGGAAAAGATTGTTGCGCTGCAAGAGAAATTGCAAGCGTTGCAGCAGCACGAGACTAATGACCAGTGTAACGGTGGACCTCAATGCATATTGCAAACTCCTATGTTTACGACCGCTGTTGTTGATAGTCCACAGGTAAGTCTTCGTTGTATTACATTTTACATCGCTCGTTGTGTAAGAAACGCAGTGAATTATTTTTTATGTATCTTTTTGTAAATAGGTTTCAAGTACTACTGGTCGTGGTCGTAGCAAAGGTACACCTAGGGCTAAAAAGAGTAGAAAGAAGGCTGACAAAGAGGCTGTTACACCTACGCCAATTACCCAGCAACAGCCAGAGCAACCATTATCGGACAATCAAGTGACTCCCGGAGATAGTAGCAATATTGTTGATAGTGCTGCTGATTCTGAGGATATTAAGCCATCTTCCGGTGATATGGAGGAGGAATGGAATAAAGGTAGGAAGTCACGACCTCCTAGAAAGCCGCGCAAACCAAAGGAGCCAAAAGAGCCAAAAGAACCTAAAGAACCAAAAGAACCAAAAGAGCCAAAAGTGAAAAAGGAGCCGAAACCACCAAAGGAGGCGAAGTCTCCTAAAGCACCGAGAAAGAGGAATAAAGACAAGGATTCGACGAAACGTAATAGAAAGTAAGTTACCTTAACTATTGAGCCTTGACTCATTGATGAATTAATTATACGAGAACATTGTATCTTTACAGAAAAGTGAATCAGTCTGAATCAGCCGACGATGAGATTGTACCAGAAACCGAGGAGACCACAGTCTCTGATTCAAGTGCAGTTAAGGAGGCAGATACGAAGCCATCTGAACCGTCCATTCAAGGTGATCAGGAACAAGTAGATTCTTCGACCACCGAACCCTTAGTAATTGAAACGAAAGATCAGGATAAGCAGAAAGAGGAATCGGAGGATGTCCTCGCTGATGAGAAGAAGGAAGAGAATTCAGAGGCTGCTCCAGCTGCAGAAGCTGCTACTCCTAATAAAAAGAAGTCTGCTGCTCGAAAAAGGTCCTCTGTTGGAAAGGTCTCGGCAGGAAAGTCTCCTAGAAGTTCAAAGTACGTCGCTTCCAAATGTATCTTTATCTTTTTATCATATTGCAAATAAAACCTAATATCTTATTAAATTCCTTCAGGAAACGTAAAAGTCGAATTGCACCTGACTCTGACGGCGAGGAATTAGCAGCGACGCCTCCACCATCTCCGGAAGCTGGAGATGACAATAAAAGGCGCTCTGCGAGGAACACGCATCGCAAGAAATACGTAGACGACGTGATGTTAAGATTTTCGGACGACGACGTGCCTCTCCAGGATGCTCAACTTGCTAAGAAAGTAGAGGGTGTAAACGCAGTGAAGCCTGTGTCTGTTAAGAAGGATATCGAAGGTGGTGAAGTCGGGCCTAACAAGCCAAACTTTGTATATATTGTATGTATTAGGTCATATACTTTGCCCCTATAAAATATGCCCCCAAATTTTAAGTGTCAAGATTCTAAGTGGCGATAATTTTCGTGGTGTTGTAGAATACAACGGACGAGGATTCTATGGTTGTGCAGCACATATTGTGTTCCCGCGTCGGAAAAAGAGAAGTGAAGCCGACGGTACCAGAGGTAAAAGCAGAATCGCCTGATGAAAAAACTGAATCTGATACCCCGAATAAGGAAGGGGAAGAGGAAGTAAAAGAGGAAACACCCGAGAAAGAACCAGACGTGGAATTGGATAACAAGGATGAAAAGGAAATTGAAACGTCCGAGGATAAAAAGAGCAGTGATGTTGAGAATGAAGCGAAAGATAACACTAAGGAAGAGGAGGAGGAGGAAGAAGTTTCGGAATCCAAACAAGAGGATGCTGCGACAGAAGTGAAGCCGCAGATAATAGAAGTTGAAGAGTATTTCGTTAAATATAGAAATTTTTCGTATCTACACTGCGAATGGAGAACCGAAGAAGAGTTATATAAGGGTGATAAACGAATTCAAGCCAAATTGAAACGATTCAAACAGAGGCAACAACAGAATACCAATATCTTTGAAAACGTAATTATTTATTTATTGTTACATATCTCAGTTTTAATGCCATTTACACTTTGCTGACTAATTTTTATATCACTTTGGCCAGCAACGTGTTAATGCCAGTGAGAATTGAGGAAAGATACATATAAATACCGAACGATAATTGATCTGTTTCAGACCGAAGATGATCCATTTAACCCTGACTTCGTGGAGGTTGATAGAGTACTTGACGAGGCAACACATACCGATCCAACCACTGGAGAAACATTGAAACACTATTTGGTTAAATGGCGATCCCTTCAGTACGAAGATTCTACTTGGGAGTTGGAAGAAGACGTTGATCTAGAAAAGATAGCTCAATTTATCAAATTCAATAAACTGCCCCCGAAAGACCAGTGGAAGGTAATACATCGCAACTAAATAAGCAGATAATTTTTCAGATTAAGTTAGTTACTTAACATTCGCTCATATCCTTTGTTACTAAATAAACGTAATGTTGTATCCAGCCGAAAAAGAAACCAAACGCATCGGCATGGGTAAAATTAGAAGAATCGCCGATCTATAAAAGTAATAATAGTTTACGACCGTATCAATTAGAAGGTCTTAATTGGTTGCTTTTCTCGTGGTACAACGGCCATAATTGCATTCTCGCGGATGAAATGGGCTTAGGAAAAACTATCCAGTCCTTAACGTTTGTGGACGCAGTTTACAAGTACGGAATCCGTGGACCATTTTTAATAATAGCTCCACTTTCGACCATTCCAAATTGGCAACGTGAATTTGAAAGCTGGACCGACATGAATGTCGTAGTATATCATGGATCGTAAGTTCGACGATTATAGCCTCGTGCTCTTCGCAAATAAAACACCTTTCCTGACCATAGTTTTCTGTTTATAGCGCAGCGAGTCGGACCATGCTTCAAGAATACGAAGTTTATTACAAGAACGATAAAGGGCAGCAGATTAAAGATCTGATTAAATTTAACGTGTTGATAACTACATTTGAGATAATTATAACCGATTTTAACGAATTACGAGGATATAACTGGAGGCTTTGTGTTATAGACGAAGCTCATAGGCTAAAAAATAGGAACTGCAAGTTGCTCGAAGGTCTTAGACAATTGAATTTAGAGCACAGGGTGCTCCTGTCCGGCACACCTTTACAGAACAATGTCAACGAGCTATTTTCATTGCTAAACTTCTTGGAACCAATGCAGTTCTCTAGCAGCGATGCATTTCTTAAAGAATTCGGTAATCTGAGTAGCGACACTGAAGTTCATAAATTGCAGCTTCTTTTGAAGCCAATGATGTTACGACGGCTTAAAGAGGACGTAGAGAAATCGTTAGCTCCGAAGGAAGAGACGGTTGTTGAGGTGATTGCGACTATTGGCAAAAATCTTTTCACATTTATCGGGGAGGTGACAAGTAAATTTCGTAACGCGTAATTTCTCTATCTTCCAGGTGGAGTTGACCAACATACAAAAGAAATATTATCGCGGCATCTTAGAAAGAAACTTCTCTTTTCTTGCTAAGGGAACCACATCAGCTAACATTCCGAATCTCATGAATACAATGATGGAATTAAGAAAGTGCTGTATTCATCCATTCCTACTTAATGGTGCTGAAGATCAAATACAATTGGATTACAAGACTGGCGAGAAGGAAGACTCCGAAGCTTACTATCATGCACTAGTAAACAGTTCTGGAAAGATGGTACTAATCGATAAATTACTACCGAAGCTCAAAGCTAGTGGGCACAGAGTATTAGTATTTAGCCAGATGGTGAAATGTTTAGATCTGTTGGAAGACTATTTATTATATAAAAAGTGAGTTATCGATTCTATTTTCTTCGTGTATTAGCTTCAAGGATAGTAACATCCTGAAACAAAAATTTCTGTTTAGGTATCCATACGAAAGGATTGATGGTCGTATTCGAGGGAATTTAAGACAAGCTGCCATTGACCGTTACAGTAAACCTGACTCTGATAGATTTGTATTTCTTCTTTGCACCAAAGCAGGTGGTCTAGGCATTAATCTTACAGCAGCAGATACAGTTATTATATACGACAGCGATTGGAATCCGCAAAATGACTTACAGGTTTCAAATTTAACGTTACTTAAAAAAATATAATTCCTCCGTTACAAGTGTCTTAACATAAATATCGGTTATACAGGCGCAAGCCCGATGTCACAGAATCGGCCAGCAGAAGATGGTGAAAGTGTACCGCCTGCTATGTCGTAATACTTATGAAAGGGAAATGTTTGACAAAGCTTCGCTGAAGCTCGGATTAGACAAAGCCATTTTGCAATCAATGAACACAAGTCAAGGGGGCAAAGAGCCCAGTAATAAACAACTGACTAAAAAAGAGATAGAAGACCTGTTAAAAAAGGGTGCATATGGTGCTATTATGGACGACGATAATGCTGGCGATAAGTTCTGCGAAGAGGATATAGAACAAATACTTGAACGAAGAACGCAAGTAAGCGAAATGATTTTACATTCACTATCTTATCGGTGGAACGTGCTTCTTCTTTAATCGATACTAATTTAGAAATGTGTAATTGCGTAGATCATTACGATAGAAGCAGAAAAGGGATCCACGTTTTCGAAGGCCAGCTTCGCGTGCTCGTCGAATCGGACGGATATTAATATTGACGATCCAGATTTTTGGAAAAAATGGGCCAAGAAAGCCGAGATTGATACAACGGAGAAAAAGGAGGAGGACGAATTAGTGATATCGGAGCCGAGGCGGAGGACGCAAATTAAACGATACGGTCACGACGAATCGGTTGTTATGTCGGATCTGGATAGTTCAGATGAGAATAGCGACGATGAAACAAGTAGTGGGTTAACAGGTAGAGGTATGTTCATTGTTGGTGCATGTTAAAGCACATCATTCTCTAGTATTATTATTTCGTAAAATATATCACTTCGTTGCTGTGATACCTGGAGTGGATTAATGGTCTTCAATAATTGTGAAGGTATTGGGCAATATTTATATATTTAGTTCCATGAAATTTGAATTCTACTCTATGCTGGCAATTAGTTTAGTCCAATAAACTCTTTATGCATCGCAATACTCGAATTCTTATGTAACGAGACAATACTTCATTGTGGTACGGAAGTTTATAAGTATCACTAAATAGTATCATTGATATAAACAGTAGAGTGCTAAATCTTCAATGTGAAAATGATTTGTCACGTGTAATTAACACCTATGGGATCTCAGTGGAAAAATGTATTAGCAATGACTTTTTTTATTTTCTTTTTTAATTCAAAGCTTACGTTTTATATTTAACTCGATATTATATCGATTAACTGCAAAAAGTAACTTTTTTTTATTATTTTTGTATTATCTTAACAAATATAAATAGATGCTGATTTCTCGTGGAAGAACGTTGTACAAATTTAAAGAAATAACACTTTAATAATGTTTCTCTGTATATATACACACACACAAATATATGTACACGCATGCATGCTCGGAATGCTAATGATTACATTAGTGTCACCACAGACAATTTTGCCTACATTGTACACACAAGTACACATTTGGTGTTCTTTCTGTTACATCGTGTATTGCATGGCAAAGCAAACACTTTCTGCTTGAAATTTATAACGTTCATAACTTTTTCGCTATCACACAAAATGTAAAGGAAGCAAATTTATTGTTGTGATCATAAAAAGAATGTCATTCAACGTATTTAGTATCGAACATAAATACTTACTCTCTGTACGTTTATATATTAACCTTTTCTTTGAATATTGATTACCAAGTAAAGGGTTTATAATCTTCAATTATTTCGAATTTTAGTTATCTTCTGCTACCATTTAAGTATCAATCAATTTATTAATGCAATTTTCTGTTTATACAGAAATACAAAAGTTACTTTCTTATAATTACTTTCAACTACAACAATACAATTACTAACAGTTTCGTTTAATTTTCTAATAAATGTTTCAAACTGCACAAGTTCATTCGTAATACAGTCAAGTACACTTTCAGAGATCCTTACATTCTCGCGTCACTTTTGTATTCTGTCTTGCCGTTACTACGAAACCACCTTGTGTCTATACCACACGAGTAGCATTCTCTGTCTTTTATGTTTAAATCGTAGCTCGATGGCGAGAGACTTGTATTACATCTTCTCATTATCGTTACAAGGTAAAAAACGGAGAGACAAATTCGGCAAGAAGACACGGAAATTCTGCGACGAGTACGTTCCGCGCGAAGGTGAAGTGGTGTACGGCAGCTGGGCGAGGAGCGAGTGCTTCAAGGTGGAGCGAGGGCTTCTCACGTTCGGTTGGGGAAGATGGGAGGAAATCCTTCAGCACAGCCAGTTTCGCCGTGGATGGCGTGAAATAGATGTCGAGGACTGCGCGAGAGTGATTCTGCTGTATTGCCTCCGTTACTACCGGGGCGACGAGAAGATCCGCAACTTCATTTGGGATCTAATCACGCCCGTGGAGAACGGAGAGAAGGTGAAGAACGTGTGCGTTAATATCGGCGGGCGGAACAGTAGGCAAAAGAAGAAGGGTCGAGTCCGAGAAGGCAGAGAGACGCGGGGATCGGTGATCAACGGTGGCCCGAGTGATCCTAATCATTGGAGCAATGCCGAGAAGTACGACGGGGATATATTCCTTGAGAGTAATTACAGGAAGCATTTAAGTCGTCACGCAAATAAGTACGTATGCAAGTCTCGAAGAAAATATCATCCGCTATCGTCGAGATATTTTAATGACATCTATACCATGTTGCAGAGTACTGCTACGCGTCCGAATGCTCTATTACATTAAACACGAGATCATCGGGGATATAGTTCAACATATTTCCGACGGCGTTCATGTCAGGTTAGTGATTTCGTATCTACGTGCTACTTATATAAACTTCATTATCCTTTGCTCAACTGACTATCATGGAATATCGTGCACTTACATATGTGCTTATACAGAGCTTTCATAGTTGCATGTGCAATGTCTTTGTTTATCCCTGGGAGCTGTAATTGTATGAGGAATGCTCATAGAGCTAAACTATGTTTACTCCGTAGCTCTGTAAACAGCTATCAGTCGCTGACCCTACATTACTAATATATATAAAATTCTTCCCCCATCCTGTTCTTATAAACATATACACAAATACACACGCAATTTTTTCAAATTTATATCGTAAACACTTCGTACGCCTTAAGACGGTCAATGATGGTCGACTCGGCAGCACCTTGGTAAGAAATAGTTAAAAAAAGAAAAAGAAAAAGCAGTGCACTGTATTACGGGGGCATACGAGCACAGGAAGCTTGACGTGGATTTGCCTTTGTTAAGTAAAAAGAGAGAAAAGAAAATTGAATAACAGTAATAAACAGAAAAGAGTAATTCTCTAAATTTCATTTTGACGAAGCGAGCCTCTTCACCGTGTTCATTTAACTGTGAACAGCACCGTTTTTTAAAATGTTATTAAGACCCGTTAGAGCGCAAAATTTGTATAATCTTAACATCTGATTGGCATACATAAATTGGCAAATTGTAAATGAAACCGCCCTACAGTGCGTTGCGGATAAACCCTCCACAGTTGACGGAACGACCAGTGAAATGGTGGGACTCGCAAGCAGACATATCCTTAATAGTTGGCTGCTACAAACACGGCTACGAGAATTACGACCAGATGAGGATCGATCCCGCTCTTTCTTTCATTACAAGCTGCCCTCCCCCTTCCCAGTCTCAGATCACGCAAAGCAAGTGAGTAATTATTCTCTTTTACGTTTATTTGTTTCTCTTCCGTCTATGTTGCCCACCGCTGTTTCATTCTAACCATACACCGCTTCTGCACGCTTTTTCCGACCCGCTTACGAATACGCCTATGCTAGAGCTAATGTAAATTCTCCCTTTTACATTTTTTTTTATTTATGTACTCTACAGCAATGAAAGTTCTCCGTTATTTTCCACCAGCCTTTATTTACAGCCGAGGTGGATGATGCATATGCACACCAAACAATACGCAGAGATCCTTAAGCGTTTCTTACAAACAATCTGTTATATTGTACATACATCTATATCTGTTTTTTTATGTTTATAATGTAATCGTTTACTACCTACAGCATTCTAAAATGGTAAATGTGGAAGTCCTTTTAATTTTAATACCGTGTACCCGTAGATCGTATTCTCGAAATAACTAGTGTATTTGCAATCAGTCAAGTATGTATCTGTTTTCACAAATGCATACATATTAGAAGTCTTCTTTTTTTTTTTAATGGAAGTTGAATTACACACATGCGAGATTGTCGTGTTATTATCCGTGGTGTAAGTTAATAATTGTTAAAATTTCAGCAGCAGCAGCAGAGATGATACTAGCTTAGAGAATGATATCGAAGACGTCGAGTCGCTTGGAATGATGAAAGATTCGAAGGATTCTGATAAATATAGTCGTGAAACGCCGATTGACTCACCTGTTATATCCAATAAGGCAGATACGCCTATACCGGAACCCAGCAGCAGCCACGAAGGAGTCGACGGGTTGCTGGACGACGATAAGACTTGGCCCTCTGTAGTCGATCTTAATACGCGTTTGCGCCGAGTAATTTCTTCTTATCAGAGGAGCGTGAAGAAGGAGGATGTAAAGATATTACAGAAATCGAAGAGTGGGATGGAGAGTGATTTACCCATGAATCACAGCCCTTCGATAAACGAGCCGCCTTTGAATATGCAAGGATGGGATTTGCAGCAACTCGCTATGTACCTTCTGGTAAGCGGTCGCGTTTAAATTATTCCTTAACCGAGAACCTTTTTTAATTACAAGGGCCATTGAGATTAATACGTCTTGCGTTTCGTGCAGAAAATGGAAAGACGGGAGAAAATGGAAGCTATGGTAAAGGAGCGAGAACGAACTCGTATCGAGGAACAAAAAGCGAAATGGTCTCGCCGCGAGGAAAGTGAATTCTTACGAGTTGTGTCGACTTATGGCGTTAACTACGACAGGAAGAAGGCGCAGTACGATTGGACGAAATTTAAAAGTATTGCTAGATTCGATAAGAAAACGGACAATGATCTTACGGACTACTATATGTCCTTCCGAGCAATGTGTAAGAAAGTGTGCAACGCTAAGTTGAACGACGAGGAAGGTATGTTTGTAATTGCATTTGTGTATAGTAGAATAATGTTAACGTTGCATGGAGATAATTTGAGAGTACGTTTTAAATCTCGAAATTGGAATGTTGATTATTTAGTAGGCGTTGAAGTACTAAACATCTTGTATATATCCTAGACTTTTCAGACGTTCCTGATCATCTCAGTCCAGCGAAAGCAAGGCAGATATTAGATCGCGTGGACCTTCTGAGTAAAATCCGCGAGGAGATCTTGTCTCATCCTCACTTGGAGGAACGACTTTCATTGTGTCAGCCGTCGGGCGACACGCCCGATTGGTGGCAACCCGGGAAGCACGACAAAGAGTTGCTGCTTGGCGCCGCGAAGCACGGCTTGGGGCGTACCGATATAACGATCCTGAACGATCCGGACTTCTCGTTTCACAAGACCTTGAGCAAAAGTATGTACAGTAATATCCAATCGTCAAAGATCGCGGACAAATCTGAGAAAGCAATCAAAATCGAGAATAGAGAAGACATATTGAAGTTCGATAAAGACGAGATACTTGTAAAATTGGAGAAAGGCGAAGGCACATTGAAGATAGAGAAGGTAGGGGCGAAGAAGGACAAGGATGTAAATACGGCTGATAAAAGGGCGGAGAATGTGGATTCGGAAAAGAGTCAGGTGGAGCTCACTATCATTAAAGCTGAGAACAAAGTCGAGGAGAAACCTATCAGCAATGCATTAACGATTACAACCATTCCAAGAAGCACGCCGGCCGACAAAGAGCAGGCTCCGAAGGTAAAAACTGAGGAGAAAAGCGAGGTAGTGATAGAGTCGGTAAAGCCTGAAGTTTCCAAAGCTGATTCAGTTACCACAACTAATAAGACGGACGAAACAAAAGTAAACAATGCGACAATAACCGTCGAAGAAGCTCCAGCCGCAGAGGTGGAGAATGAAAGCCAGACTAAAGAAACTGATACGCCTAAAGAGATTGAAAAGGAGGCGGAGGAGGAAAAGCCAGAAGAGCCGCCGGTTCAGGACACTCCGAAAGAGACGGACGAGAAATCTGTGACAGAGCAGAAAGAAAGTACAGAGACGACAGAAAAAGCAGCGACAGAAATTATCGAAAATACAACACCCGAGGATACCAAGGCAAGCGTAAAAGCAGATCCTCCGGTTATTAAAGAAGAGGCAGAAACGCAGGAAGGGAAAACTGCGGAACCGCCCAAGGATAAAGCGAAAGTGTGCAAGCTCGAGGATAAATGCAGCGTTCAAGCAGCGGAACTGAAAGCAATGTTTCCGGATTTGGAAGTCATTCAACCGCTGTCCCGGCTGACGCAAATCGATACGTTCGTCCTTCGAGACAAAGCGAATGATTACAACGAGCCCACGGTTGTACAACTTCTCTCGCACAATTCGAACAATGCTGCGAAATGGCCGAAGGTAAATAGAATAAGATTCATTTCTACGAATGTCTTTATGTATATTCTGACCTGATCCAGGGAGTCGCGGAACATACGTGGCGCATTTAACGTTATTAAAGTTGCTCGAGTGTGTGTGGCCACTAGCGCGTGGAAAAAATATTGTATTTTCGGAGTTTTGTACATTTACTTGATGCATTAGCACAAGTTAAAAAGAAGATGGGATAGTAAAGAGAGTCTAAAACGTTTCTAAGAGACAATTACACTCGTCAAATTTGGCTTGTGTAAGCAAGTCTACGCAAGATTTTTATTTCTATTAATTTTGTTTATTCAAGTATCTCCATCGTACCGTCATTCTATTGCATATCTTCATTCCCCATTTATTCGTTTAGGAGCATGCCATCGAAGCCCGTTTGATGCATATCGTTCACGCGATTGAGCACAAAGAATGGCCGGTGTCTGTGAACTTCAGCGCTGGTGATGAAGTAGACATTCCTTCAAACGAGAAAGAATGCTCAGAGGTGATAACTATAACCACAGATCATGGAGTGTCGCGAAACACAATGCCTGGAAACAATGTACCATTGTCGAAGAAACGCAAGAGGCACATCGCTATTGACGTAGAGACAGAAAGAGGTAATTGCAACGGGAATAAAATTGTTGTGCGGTTTTGCAAGTTTCTTGAATCATTTCTTTTCTGCCCTCAGCAAAGCTTCACGCTTTGTTAAATAGTAGCCACACGGCTACACAACCGCCGACGGCTTTAAGTAAACCAGCAGTATTGTCTGGATCGAATACTTGGGAAATCAATGATGAATCACAGTCCGAAGAATCGAGGCGATCAACGCCCGTTCAACCGCCGCCGGCACACCAACAGGCACGAACACCGAGTATACCATTTGATTTGAAGTACACGGTCCCTGGAAAGCCGACTGTGATTCCTGGAACATCGAGTACTTTAACACCGATTGACTTATCTGCCGGGTAAGATCTTCGATCACTCGTGGGTACAGTATTAAACGTGTTTTCGATTATTTATTCGAGTAATATTCGCTTCGCAGATATCCAAAAGCCACCACTGATAATAGCAAGGATATGATGAACGAAGTTCAAGACTTTTCAATGCCAAATAAAAACAAACAAATTAGTAGTAATAAAGGGAAATTAGATAGTATGTTAGACAAATTGATGAAGAGAAAGAGCTGTGTACGTATTATTGTATTACTTTTATAAATGTACAGGTTGCGACTGTGAGTATAAACCTAAACTGTATGCTTCTTAACAGCCAACGGACGAACCCGTCATTGGAAAGGAGAAAAAGCGTAGGAAGCTTGACGAAATCGTGCTAGGGTTAAGTGCAGCGAAAGAACAGCAAAGCACTCACTACCCCGAGCACAGTAAAAAGAGTACGATTACGCCGAATGTAACGGTTACTCCAACATCTGTGCCAATGGGTCTTCCGAATCCTCCGACGAGTAGTCAGAAACCATTTTCTATTACCGTTACATCGATCCCTTCTTCACGAGCGTCAAGCTCCACTTCTGGACTGCCCCCTCCGTCATTGCACTCACATAAAGACAGTTTTTCAGCTTTAATTGCTCAAGCAGAGCAGCAGAATCGTGAATTCAAGAAGCAGCAGCAACACCAACAGTCTCAACAGCAACAGCAGCAGCAACAACAGCAGCAGCAGCAGCAACAACAACAGCAGCAGCAACAGCAAAGCTTCAATTCAGCTCACTCATCCTCATCGAGCGGTCACAGAAAGAGTTACGAAGCAATGATCGCGGATATTAATAAAGTCGCTGAATATTCGTCTAAAATCGGATCGTATTCTCACGAGGCTAAAGTAAACAAATGGTTAGCTGAACAAACTGCCATGTCCGAGCAACTGAGTGCGGAATATTTGAACGCGCCTAGACGACGACGGCCACGCGTTGACCCATCGTTATTAGATTGGAAGAAACTAACCGGCGAAGAAAATGTTGCCGTAATTAACCGATTAACGGGCAAAAAGGTTTGGATGGAAACTTTTCATATGTTATTTCTATTTCTCATTTTATGCTCGTTTTAAAAATTTCTGTTAATGTATTTCAACCGCCCCGACCTATATGTAGGATGATAATTCAGTTTGCTAAACACGTTACACTTATTTTAGGTGACAGGCAGCAAAGCGCCGCAGTTGAAACGACTGGGCCAATGGTTGATCGAGAACCCAATGTTCGACGTGGACCCGAAATGGGCCGAGCTGGTGAAAGAACGCGGCAATCTTCCCCACGATTTGCAAAAGAGATTATCAGGGAACGATAGAGGTAACATGAACAAGGGCAAGAGTCCGGGGAGACCTCCAATGATGCCGAGCCCTACTAGTCAGCAGTCAGCGAGTCAGGCGAATTTGGCAGCTACGTCGATGGCGTCGGGCCTAAACTTCCCTTCGTTGGGTAACTTGAACAACTCTCTTCTGTCTGGACTGTCCCTCGGCAACTTCGACCCAAAGAACAATCCTCTTCTGATGCCGTTCGGTGGATTACCGAACTTGGGCGCACTGAGCGGACTAGGGAATCTCGGCAACCTAAGTAACATGAGCCTGACGAATTCTCTGTTCGCGAATCTCGCTGGGCTCGGTTTACCGTCGTTGGCGGGTATGGAGGCTGCTCTGGGCGCGACGGCGACGAGCACAGCCACCGACACGAACCCGGTGGTCAGCTCTGTCAGCAGTAAAAACACAGGCTCGACTAGCATGAGCAGCGCCGGCAAATCTCGCAACAAGATGGAACCTCCTACGAGTAAGTCCTCGGTGCCTTCGACTTCATCGGCATCGTCTACGATACCAACAACGACACCGTTCCCCTTCTTCTTCCCAAATCCGAGCCTTTTGTACACGCCGCTGGGCTTGGGCGGCTTGAATCCATTCTCGATGCAGCCCGGTGGAGTATCATCGGCCTACGAAAGCCTCGCCCAGTGCGGTCTTTTGAATCCACCGACGTCGACCGCCTCGTCTGTGCGCAAGCCGACGTCGTCGGGCAGCAGCTCGAGGCAACGAGACACGCTCGCGGACTCTGTGAAACGCAAGGACGACAAGAAGTCCAGGTATTCCGTGGACCCCGCGATGATGCTGCAGCAATACACGGACATGGCGTTGCACAGCGACGACAGGCGGCGAGTGGAGCACGACAAAAGGGAGAGCTTCGAGCAGAACGACGTGGCGGACCTGTCCGACAGACGGGCTGAGAGAAAGAACAAGGAGCAGGAGATGAAAGAGGCTCTGGAGCACTTGAGTAGAACAAGCGCGGAGCTTCTGACGAGGAATCTCGAGGACATCCAACGGTCCAGCGAGAAACGAGGACGCAGCATAGACCACAGTCAGGGTTCCGAGCAACAGACATCTGGCATGCTCGAGGTGACTCTGGAACCCGTTAACAAAAAGTCGCGTATCGAGATCGAAGTTACTACGAAGCCGGTGACGAGCGCCGCGCCGGTAACGACTATGATGCCTGCGGACGTGTCGGTGGTCGAAGTAGAACACCCAGCTCGGTCGTCGTCGTCGTCCTCGTCCTCTGTAACGGTCAAGCACAGCCCTGCAGAGGAGAGCAACGTTTTCAGCGACGCATCCTCCAACGTTACTAAGAAAGAAAGCGAAACAGCTTCGGTAACGACTACGTCAACGACTACTGTTACAGCTTCAGTCACTCCTACACCTACACCAACACGTACGCCCACACCCACGCCGATTCACACGCCTACACCCGCGCATACTCCCACACCTACATCTACACCGATATCCACGCCCACCCCTACACCCACGCCCACCTCCACGACACCTGTGACAACGGTCTCGGAAGACGCAGCTGCGTCTCAGCAGGCCAACACTAAGGCGGACTCGTCAAAGGCCCCGTCGGAGATGGAGGAAGACAACAAAGGTACTAAGGGGAAGAAAGCGCGAAGCGGAAAGCGGCTGAGCGTGGAGCCCCCTCCGGAACGGAAGAATCTTCGTTCGAGCGCCGGCAGGCAGGCGAGAGCGGCGGCCGAGCGGCAGGCGAGAATGGAGGGCGAGCTGCAATCCGATCAACAGCAAGAGACTCACGCGACGAGCGAGTGAAGTGAACGGTTCTTTCGTAAGTGAGCTCAGAATGGTACACAGATTGTGAACGATGAACGATCGAATCTTCCGTTGTCGCGACTATTTTCATTGCAATAATTTGTATGCAGTATTCGCACAACGATCACATTTCCACGAGATCGTCGGTCGGTATAGACATTTTAACGATAAATGACCCAATAATGCATCGACAATTCTTAGTTAAATAGAGCACAAGTGCATTCGATGGACTTGGATGTGGGATGGGGATTGGGGGGGAATGGGAGGAGAAATGAAAGAACGTTTATAGAAATTGACTTCTTCTTCTTCCTGTTCAATACGGAAGAGGAAAGCGGTGGACAAATAAGAAGGTGGGCGACGTGCTCGTAAATGCACGCCGCCACATTTACCAATTACTCTGTCAGTGTGAATGTATAACACGAAGCTGTTTCTGATGAATACAAAAGGCTGGCAATAGTATTTTATCACTCGATATATTGTGTGGTAATTAACTTTTTAATTATATATAACATTACAATAACAAAGTATAGTTTTGTTAAATTTATTATTCTTTACGATCTTTATTGGTTTTGACGAGGGACTGTTTTATATAACTGCTATCACACTATTGCGTAGTCGTGCAACAGTTCGCCGGATCATTCAGGCATAAGATTTAAGATATAACCGTAATATAGCGAAGTAAATCTAGTAATAACTTAATAAAAATGAAACAGGAAAAAAGTGTAAATATTACATACATTATGCCTAGAGACCTTAAGCGATCGTGTACTTGGAGAAATGTATATAACAGTGTACTTTTAATTACAATTAGGTGATACAATAAACAGCTTCTTTTGTTGTTTGCAAATGCCAACATTAGAATCTTTGTTTTGATAATTATGCGCACCTTTGTCGACACGGACAGCCTTACGAAGAAGAAGAGAAAAAAAAAAGAGAAAGGAACATAAGTTGTGAATTGTGTTAATAGAGAACGGTGGGAAAGAGTGCATGGAAGACACGGACAATGAGAACTCGAAAGCATGAGAAATTCGGAGAGCCTATTTTAGCGTATTATTTTCACTTGTTTTTGTCGTAAATTATTAATAAGAAATTTTTAAATAAAAATTGTTCATTTCTACTGTACTCTATCTGGAACGATACGCTGTCGTGTACCAATGTTATGGCACTAAATGAATACGCTTATTTATAATTATACTTCGAAGGATATGACAGTAATATAGTATTACAAAAAAAAAAACGAGGGTTCAATATATTATCAGAATGTGTACTTTAATTTTTACAAACATTGATTTTGGTAATTTAAGGAAATACATTGTAAAAATACGTTGTTTCTCACATTTCAAGGATTATTTATCTGTAGTTGGCTGAGGTACGATACGCATGTAAGATTTGCCCGACGGTAATGTTACGGTTTTAATATCGTCGTACAGCGTTCTCGCCTCGTCGTCGGAAACAGTAGGCTGAATCATAACGCTTTCACCTTTCTGAAAGTCACGAAACCAAGGGCTCGTTATCCTTTTCCAATTAACTTATAACGGGAATAGCTGAGATCGCGGATACAAACCTTCCAGTCAACGGGAGTCGCCACTCGACACTTTTCCGTTAGTAGAAGCGATTCGATTACTCGCAAAATCTCACTGTATCAAAGGGTCGTGTTAATAGATACAATAATGGAAATAAAAATTTGAAAATTCGAGATACAAAAGAGAAATTACTCGAAGTTTCTTCCGGTGGTCGCGGGGTATAGAATCGATAATCTCATCTTTTTAGCCGAATCGATAATGAATACCGCCCTGGCAGTCATGGGTATCCCATGACTGTCTAGTTCCGCAGGATCTAGCATTCCTAATAACGTTGCGAGTTTCCGACTCTCGTCCTCTATGATCGGGTAAGGAAATTCCATGTCGGTCAGTTCGCCGTAAGCCTTTATGTCCTGAGGGATTAAAAACATGCGTCAGCGTTCATTAAATCTCTTATTCAGCCTACATTGTTTGTTAATCTTATAAATCCTCGAATAAATCCTTAAAAGCATGATTTATTGAACAGAGGTACAGACCTCTATCCATCTGTGATGGGAGTCGACTGAATTACACGACAGCGCGATAACTTTTACTCCCAGTTTCTCGAAATCGGGCATCAATTTTGCTACCCGGGCCAATTCCGTCGTACAGACCGGCGTAAAATCGTTTGGATGAGAGAACAAGATTCCCCATCTATAAAACATACGCATTTATTTCGCAAAACTCGTATGTTGCGAATATGATACTTTTTTTCTGATTACGCCTATGGAGTACACAATTCGCACATGGTATAATTTACGATTATGTAAACAGAATTTTATATATTCGAATAGTAAGTGTTAATAAAGAACGAGGGCGATAATTAAACATGAATAATCGATAGAAGCGATGTGTATGGGAATAAACGTTTAGTCTTAGAAATATTTGATGGTTTAGAAAATGAGGAAATGATACTGAAGGTTATGTGCACTAATGAACGCCGGCTTACGAGTCACCAAGCCAATCGTGAAAATTAATCGTGCCGATTTGCGTCTCTGCCACAAAGTTCGGAAATGTTTCTCCTAATAGAACCATGTTAGTATTAAAGATTTATTTCCAAAGTTGTTAAGAGTGTCTTGCTGGAACAGTGGCACCAGGCTGTTGCGTATCCACGATTGATATGAAAATTTGACTGTCACTGATGGAGAACTGTCGTTAAGGAAATCGTCACCTATTTGCGTTGTTTAATGTAAACAAAAAATTGTTCGCATTTCATGAACTACTTCAAACGAAATTGTAAAAGTATTTACGGCGTGTAAATGTTTATTCTTCTCTGGCCAGAGAGTGTTAACGCTTTGGCTGGAAGTAATGCATTTTCGCGGCAAAACTTAGCATATGTTCTTTGACAGCTGTGTTCCCACGCCAATGCGATTGGAAAAGAATGGACTGGACGAATTAAGTTCATTATTAATTATAAGATAGATTTTATCAGGCTTAACGTAGCCGAATGCGTAATACATATACGAGCAAGATAATTTGATTAAATATTGTTTTTTTAGTTTATAATAAACAGAATTAAAGGAAATGAAAACGCAGTGTGTGGAGTCGAGCCAGGGATTTTTCTTAATAAATATTCGCATTCTGGGAGTTTATATCTGTTACTAAGAGACAGTAATTCATTGTACAACCATGTTTAATAATAATATTCTTTATTTATTACTTTAAAAAGATTCTTTCAACATTTATTTAGGTTATGGATCCCGAAACGTTATAGCCATCTAGCGGCGAGATCTGTAAATTAAAAATTAAAACGTCCTATTCAATGTCCGCAGATGTAATAAGTTTTTTTTATTTATTTACATTTTGTGCATCTAGACCTTTTGCAAACTTATTATGCAACGATCTTAAGCACCGGTATTTATTAAGTTATTGTTTTTGAACATATTAAAGGAGTATTTACTCAATATTCCTTTATTCCATTTCTTCCGTCTTCTGCTTTGTTACGTTCTCATTGGCTCCCAGTGGGGATCAATGGGACAGCTCTTGCCACCGCATTGAAGTTTCTATTGGCTGCGCGACAATCTCCGCAAATCGAATAAATTTTTAAAATACTGTCGAAAGCAATTAACAAACAATATTGTTGCTGCGGATGCAAATAAATGAACAAAGCAATCGTTATAACTGTTTCATACAACAACAATAAATTCCATTTTATGAATGCCTTACGATACTTCCTGCTACGTTCGCTAGGAACGTTAGTATCAACAGTATTTGTAATACTGTCTACAAAAATTTCATTTGATAGCCACAACTGTTGAATATAGGTTAAACAGTGTTGTGCCCATGCAGTAGTCACGATGCTTAATATGTACACTCGCACATTTCGAAATTGTTTCACTGTCACACAAAAATACCTCACCAATTTCCTTGCTCATCCTTCGCAATATAAATCCGTGAATCCTGAAATCCCAGTTGCCAGACAAGTGCTTCGCATTCAACACCATTCGTTGACACGATGTTACAGTACACCGAACAGATCCGAGGAGACTTATGCCGAATACAACCAGAAATATCAAGAAAAACTGGACGAGCTTCTTAAAGATCCGGATAATTTGTTGCACTATAATAAGTTGAAATTAGAAATAGAAGTTATACGGCATAGCACAGAGAGGGTACCAGACAAATTAAGGCCTTACGATTGGTTGATGTTGTTTTCATCGAAGAGTAGATCACAGAGAAGGTTGTACTTTCTACTAAATTTTAATTGTCGATAGATCGCTGTAATCTCTGTGTATAACGTTCGTTTTATATTACAAAACATTTAGGAATTATGTCGAATTCCTCTGGAAAAATCAGAAAAAAGAAGAAAATGCTATGCAGAAAAAGGAAGCGTTGAAACAAGAAAAGTCGCTGACATTGCGACAGAAAACTGATTTTCGTAAATATGGCTTGCATAATAATACAATGTTCCTGCGTATATACGAGACAACAATGATGCACTTCGATAACAGTAGACTGATGAATGCTCTGATGTACGAACCGTCGGTAGTGTTCGATCTCGGATTTGAAGATTATATGACGCCGCCCGAAGCTCAGAATTGTGCGAAACAGTTAGCACTTTCGTTCGCCACGAACAGAGCACACGCCGATCCCTTTAATCTTTACTTTTGTAACACTTCCAAGCAGAGTTTTATGATGCAAAAGGTTCATCAAGTAATACCAACCGTCTACGATATAGATTTTCCGCTAAATATTACTTCGAAGTCCTATTTGGACATATTTGACAAAAGCAAATTGGTGTATCTTACTCCGCATACTAATAACATTCTGGAAAAGTTTGACCCCTCTAAGGTGTACATAATTGGCGCCATGGTGGATAAGGTAAATTGTTAATGTTAACTAATTCGAAGATAAAAATATGAGATATTATTTACATGTATTATTTATATTCGTAGAATCTTTGTAATTAATTTAGGAATATTATTCTGACATTTGGTCTTTCTCTTTTCAGACATCTCCTCAACCAGTCTCGTTTATGAAGGCTAAAGCGGAGGGCATTAAAATGGCCAAATTTCCCTTGGCTGAGTACTTAGAATGGGGAAGCGGATCCGCAAAGAATCTTCCCCTTAATCAAGTTATAAGTATTTTGTTAGATTTGAGGCACACTAATAATTGGTATAAAGCATTAGCGCACGTGCCTAGAAGGAAATTGAAAGTAGCAAGGGAAACTGTATTGCAGAAGAAATTGGATCACAGATCTAAACTGATAGCAAAGTTAATGAATAGCGATTAGGTTTTATTAATAGGAGTATGAATAAAATTTTTGACTATAAAATATTGAATTCGAATAAGTTTACCACCTCGCCGTTAATGTTAACACGTCACTATGAGTTCTCTATGAATGTCGAACGTATTTTTTATCATGTCATTCTGTTTTTTCATGTAGATTTTACGAGTGCAAGTTAACAGAAATTGCACAAAGATATATAAATATCAGTCTTTATATATGTAAGTCTATTATAATTAGGGATGAGTTTCTCGAAGCGTCGAAACCAGCAAACCCAAGAAAGTTTCGAGTTTTGAGAATTCGGAGCAGCACTTTTTTCGTAATGAAAGAATCGTTCGCAACGTGCCTCGAAAATTTGTATATTGTTATATTTTTGTTTGTATTTTGTTTAATTATCGCCAATAGAGATTTACGCAAAAATTTGGTCGACTTCAGTTCTTAAAGCAAGACATTCCACTTGCAAAACAGAATCAGCACTTTAAATTTCGAGAGTCTCGAGTTTCGAAGCCTTGCAAAGCTTCAGATTCGAGTTCCGAGAATTTAAAAATTAAGTTCGAATCCACCGCGAATTATACACATATCGTAACGAAACAACATTTTTGCACTCTTCTGTTATGCGCTCAGGTATCCGCTATTTAAATAGCGCGCGCCGGAAGTCGAGACAGAAAAAATTCAATTGCTGTATCTTGAAAACGAAGCCGCAGATTGCAAAATGGTAAAGGACTTTTCGATTTCCTTTGTCACTAAGAATTCACCTATTCCGGCTTATCGGACGAATGTGCACTTCGTGTGTAGTACTAATTCTCCGATAAAATTGCAGTATCACAGCACCGTAAATCACGAGGAATCGATTAGTAGGTAATCTTTCTTCCACTTTCTTTCCTCTTTTTGTTATTCATTGAGACATTTCAGCCTTCAATTCGATTTCACGAAAAGCTTAGCATCCTAAATGGAGAATGCACGAAATGTGACAATTCATGTTGTTGTTTGAACGCAGGACATGCCAATATACAAATGATTAGTGCGCTCGAAAGATCGTGATCCGAGGAATGTCATTGCTGGCACCAAAGTAGTGGTAAAGGATACTGTTTTACATAAAATATTTCGTATTTATCCATCTTCGTACGATCGATCGTAAAATGCGTTTGACTTGTAAACGATTTTTTATGCAGATCGTACAGATTATCGTAAAAATACCAACTCCGCAGGTACTTAACCTATATTAATCGAACTTCGAAGTTGAAAGCTTCCAATTAATTGTAAATGACATGATATCTCATGGCGAGACAAAAGTTGAAATAGTACCGATAAGTGGGGAAAGAATCGAAGAGAAACAGGAAACCGTCGT
This sequence comes from Andrena minutula, assembly GCA_929113495.1. Taxonomy (NCBI): domain Eukaryota; kingdom Metazoa; phylum Arthropoda; class Insecta; order Hymenoptera; family Andrenidae; genus Andrena; species Andrena minutula. Next base: position 33,167,489 of record OV815994.1, on the reverse strand, counting down.
GTTCGTCGAACAGTTCGTGAAAGATGTGTGCGACTTCAGTTCTCAATATGGAAGTAACATCAGTATTTCTTATACGGCGTACAATATCGCTGGGAATCCCAGTAAGTTCCCTGATTACGGAGATTTTCCACAAGCTTTCGTTATGGTACGTTAATTTCTTTCATTTATGAACGATTTTTAATGACATCGAGTAAATTAGCAATTGTAAACAATGGGGAAGTAGAGCTAGAACTTTACAGTATTACTTTTCACGATAATCTTATCATTTGTAGAAAACTGTATGCGAATAGAGAAATATAACTGACGTGTAATAAAAAATGTTAATCTAAATGCACGTCGATTACTTTAATATGTATTTGTATTTTCTGAACGTGTTGTAAGATCATAGAAGGACAAGCATTGCGAGTATAAAATTATTGTGAAATACATATCGTGTTGTATGAATTTAACACTTTCGTTCGTCGCTCTTTCATAACAATTTTTCATGTATATTCAAAGGATTGTAATTCTAGAGAACATATGGGCAATGGTGGAACAAAGCCCCTTCAAGACTGTTAGATTATATGCCACAGAACAATGGCGATATTGTAAGCCAGGATTATATAGGTACGGATCATATGAGTACAACGATATCTTATACAGGGTGTTACTCGACGATGCACGTGTATTTATAAGGGAAGATCCCGAACTGGGGAATTTGAAAAATTCTGAAACTTTGAGAATATGTAGGGGATGCCCTCCTGATTACAACACAATTTTTGTTTCCTGCCCAAATTCACTCTAAGGGGGTGTAATCGAGCCATGAAAATCGGTTATTTTCCGATTTTGTGTTATTATACTCGTGAACTGTAAAATAATTTTTTTACCAAATGATAGATCTAATTAAAAGAAGTAACTTTTGTCTTAAAACTTTTTTCATATCTCTTACAGTTCGCGAGTTATAACACAAAATCGGAGAATAGTAGAATTTTCAGTGGTTAATTTCATCCCCTTCGAGTGAATTTGGGTAGCAAACAAAAATTGCGTTTTAATCAGGAGGAAATCCCCTACATATTCGCGAAATTTCAGAATTTTTTGAATTTCGGGGTTCGGGATCTTCCCTTGTTAGCTGAAATTCAAAGTGAATTTTCTTGAAAACGAATTACATACCTTTACTGCAATTTCGTCACTCTTGATTTTTGCTTCGATACCGACTATCGGTAGAGGAACACCCTGTATGTTCAGAATCTTTTCACGTGTTTATTGAAATTGTTAATTCGATATTGATAAATAAATTGATCTATCTTTTGCATTATCAAGATCTCGAATATTATCAAGAAGTATATCCAATTAGAGTGTCGATATACGAGATCTATAATCCTGGAAGCGTAGTTGGAATCTGGGCACGAAATTCGGAGGGAAAATGGTTTCAATTGTGGAGCGGCTTTCCCCAAATCGTACCACACAAGCCGCGGATATTTTCTCCGCATCTGCAGCTATGTAATTTTAAAACGAAAATGATAAGACTGGAATTTAATCACAATCTATTAGACTATTATACAGAGTTAGACGCTGTGTTACTTATCGGAACGTCGGAGCTAGTCGTACCTAACGATAATTTGCACAATCAAAGTTTAAACGATCTTTCACAAGAGCTGGGGCACCTGCAACGTAGTAGCGACGATGTTTATAATTTAACACCGGACTATTTAAAGGCAAATCAAGACTTAACTGTTCTGAAGAGGACACTTTCCAAGCATTGCAAACTTTATAAGAGGTACGTAGGTATTTAATGTTTTACGTTAATATTGAAATTATCTGTTAGATATAACGATACACTTTTTAATTATTGCAGCAAGATAATAGATAACATTTCCAAAGGCAAATTAGTATCTAAAATAGGTCAACACTACCAGTCCGTTCCTCCTATAGAAGAAGCATTCAATAGTTTACAACAGTTTCTGCAAGAAGACTTTCCAAAGCTCATCAGAGATATTCATTATTCAACACCGAATTCATTGAACGAACAAAACAACTCTCCCGAGGAGAGGTTTTTAGTATCTTTAACTGACTCCGAAGTGCATCCGTGCGATAGTTTCTCAGCACTCCCAGTACTGTATCATATTTTACCTTTCCTAGTATACTAAAATTTGCACGTCGAAATTTAATAATCATGTCTTTTAATGTATGTTCGCAGGACGAAACGGTGCTAAAAATTTTGAAGAATTTAGATTTAAGGTCACTGTGCCGCTTGTGCAGAGTAAATAGACATTTTAATAACATCGCGAGAGATGCTTTGTTATACACAACGCTTAATTTAAAACCTTATTGGCACTGTTTCGATACATCGGCGTTAAATTGTTTAGCACCTAGGTGCCAATACTTACAACAATTAGATCTGTCATGGTGCGGGAATTATAACATGATTAAACACCAAGATTTTATACAATTCCTTCGGACATCTGGAGCCCTCTTGACGCATTTAAGATTAAATTGCTGTCAGTTTGTTAATAACGCAGTTATCCTTGAAATCTCAAAAATTTGTGCGAATTTAAAAGGTAAATGAAAAACCCTTTTCTAAAGTATCTCTCTAACGGTATACAAATTACTTATTCTAAATTAAACATATTATTTAGAGTTATGTTTACGCAACTGTATGGGTATAACGAACGAAGGCTTCTCAAAGCTCGAGAACTTGGAGTTGCTTGAGCGTCTTGAACTTTACAGAACAACTATCGAAACATCCACATTGTGTTGCGTATTAAAGAAAAATGTTCGAATGCGACACCTGAACTTGGCAGGAATGCACGATCGTTTGAATATAGACGACGTTGCGATTGAATTAGGAAATTCGTGTCCATATTTGGAGAGCGTAGATTTTTGGAAAGCGCAAACTTTAACGCTACACGGAGTGAAAGCTCTGTCCCACTGTACTAATCTTCGGGAGGTGGATTTCGGATGGTGGTACGTTCTTTAAAAAAGATTTCTTGTCATTTTTATATGTCTAGCATTATCATGTAATGTGTATTAATAATTATGCGTTCGTAATTCAAGCAGCGGTGGAATGGGTGTTCCTGGTGACTCCTTGCGAGCATTACTATCCTCCTGTCGGTATCTGGAGAAAGTATTCCTAGCAGCGTTTAGAGGATTAACGGATCGGGACTTGGAACCACTTTTGTTATGTTCGCGATTGCAGCAGCTGGATTTATTGGGGGCTCGCTCTCTTACTCCTGATATATGTTACGGATTTCTATTGTTCTGTCCGAAATTGGAAATGATCGATCTTAGCTTCTGCGAAGGTATCAGTGACTTTATAGTACAAGAGTGGCGTCAGCAGTATCCGCACGTTTCTATTAAAAGGAGTTTTCAAGTGATCAGCACCGACGTGTCATAGGGAACATTCCATAATGTTTAGTACATTAAGATTGACTACTATCGAAGTAATTAAAATACTGCGCCCGTAAAGAAGTGGTTTTATTACGATTCGTGTGATCGAGGTCTCGTTTATTGGAATACTGCGATACTGTACTGTAATCATATACATTTATACAGGAAGCATAGGTATCGAAATACATGTGTATTTATACTTGTCTTTTATTTATAAAGGTATATAATATATTCTAATTTTATAACATGATACTTGTACGTTGCTTACGCAATAAATGTTAATTGTACAGTGTATTGTAAGCGATTTTTTATATATGTACAAACAATATTGTCATTAAAAGAATATTCAAATTGAATAAATGATGCTCTATTTAATACAAAGTCGATAATTTCAGAAAATAAACTGAGTTGATAATCGTGACTTCTAAAAACCTTATTTTGTATGTTTTTCTGAAAGCGGTCGACTACTGGTGGCTTCACCGTATGTGTATAGAATATTTTATGTTTAATCTAAGCTTAAATCAGTTTTGTTTAAAATCATTTTCTTAAATATTTATTGAAGTACATATAAAGTTTTACGGTACTAAATGTATTTACATGGTCTCGGCATGGGCGAATTTTCAGATTTGGCGTCCCTAAGCTAATAAGTGGCTTTCCGTAAAATATCATCAAATATTTTAATTTAAAAGAGTTGAAATAATTTCGGATATCATTTTCCCTTTGATCGTTGTTTAAACATATTTAAATATTTATAATGCCATAATAATTTATATCGTTGCATTCGGGAAGGTTCATAGAATAATTTGACGTAAAGAGCAGTCGAATAACTATTACCGTTTCGACAAAAAAGATGCTCAAATTTGAAAATTTGCAGTTTTTTTCTAAATCGATTTTCTCAAAAACTGAAGGTGATAGAGCAATTTTGCTTGCGGATTTGTGTTCAGGGCGAAAAACTCTACAAGAGTCATCCAGCGGTTAGTGCAGACCAAAAATCGTGTTGGACAGTGATATAGAGAGGTCCTACTACGCGCGAATACGTCACACCGTAGAGGTGGTACTACGTTGGTAAATTATTCACCCCCTGCACGGGCAAAGGTTTCGAAGCTAAAAGTTTCTATAACAGCACGATAAACTTTCTCCACCGAAAAATTGCACGCCACACTAAATAATTATAGTCGTTGATCCAACATAAGCTGATGCCCTTTGTATCGCTGACGGTCAAAGCTCTCGTCCCCCCCCCCCCCCCCCCCCTCATTCCGTGTACTCTACAAAACCTAAGAAACGTTCTATCCCTGATGCACAAAAGATTTTCGTAGGTAATTGGAGACGACGGATTTACCACCTGAAAGTTTTCAACTCTGATATGCAGTAATTATTCCCAGACATCGATTGCGCGCTTGCGTTCTGACAATACTGTACCGAAACCGCCTGTTCGGTCGTTCAATCAACGATGTCCAGCGAAGCCGTCAGGATGCATAATCAATCGCGTCGTCAGATCGACGACAAACCAAAGAATTGTCATTACGAAAAAGATAATATACATTGCAAATGTGCAAATGGTTTCTGAAATCATTGGGCTTGTGGAGTATAGTCTACTATAATACAACGGTATGGGAGAAAATCTTATCCGCTTTCTTGGGCTTGTGGTACACCTTCGTTATATTGTTTCACGCTGTACCCCCGCTCGTTTTGTTGTCCTCGCGAATGCGAGCGAGTTCCAATGGGTGAAAGTGTTCGACATGATGAACTTCTGCATAACAAATTGCATTAAATACTGCTTACTGGGCCTGAAGGGAAGAAAGCTTGGAAATTGCTTCAATCATATGGAAGAAGATTGGAAAGCGACGGAGGACCCGAGCTACCGTGCCATCATGCGGAAGCAGGTGTCCATTAGGGTGGAACGAAATATAGGGGCAAAATATTTCGTTCCACCCTTGTGTCCATCAGCCGACATCTCATCACTATAAGTACTGCAGCCCTCTATACTGGCTGCGTCTTTCTTCACGTTGTGATGCCGATAATAATTATCAAAAGGATTTCGAAAATCAACCGCAACATCAAGCTACAACACATCATGGCTACGAATTCATACTCGACTCACAATTCAGGCTTGCAACTCAGTTTGTCGTGGCAATGCATGTCTTTCGCGGGGTTGACCACGTGCAGCATCTCTTTGTGTGTGTGCAGTATGACTACAACCTTCGTCACTCTTATCATTGGACAGCTCCAGATACAGATATCACGATTAAATGATTGCGTTAAGGGGGAACAACACCTTGAAGCCCGGAAAAAATGCAACTTTTTTTAATTTTGTGTTAGATATCCATATACTTCGTAGATATCCATACTTCGTAGGAAAGTCATTGATATGGGGTTTAAATGTGCATGTAGTGGACAGTATTTTAGAATTTTTGTGTGACAAAATAAACGAACTTATAAGTTTAAACTCGTTTTTCTCGAAACTATGTTTTTCACACTGGTTGAACGATTTTCTCCGCCAATTTTGCATGAATCAATCTCCGGTTTTGCGTATTTATTCCACAGAAAAATGTCTTCAGTTAAGCGTACGGAAACTAAAAATAAATTATTTTTACTATTTTTTCCACCCCAAAATATATTGAATTTTTCCTTAAACTGACTCGACATTTTAGAAGTTTGTCCTTTAATCTCCGCCATTTCTCCAAAAATCATTGTAATTAAATTTCCGTACGCTTAACTGAAGGCATTTTTCTGTAGAATAAATACGCAAAACCGGAGATTGATTCATGCAAAATTGGCGGAGAAAATCGTTCAACCAGTGTGAAAAACATAGTTTCGAGAAAAACGAGTTTAAAGTTCGTTTATTTTGTCACACAAAAATTCTAAAATACTGTCCACTACATGCACATTTAAACCCCATATCAATGACTTTCCTACGAAGTATGGATATCTAACACAAAATTAAAAAAAGTTGCATTTTTTCCGGGCTTCAAGGTGTTGTTCCCCCTTAAGGAGCTCCAGGTTAAAGGTCGCGACACCATGGGAATCATTATTCGAAATCACGTGGAGATCCTGAGGTAAGAGGTTTCAGCTTCTCTAAGATAAGTGTCATTCATCTATTCTTGTATTTGTTACTCCTTACTGTATACGAAGGTCGAAAAATCACTGTTGTGAACATTTCATATTCTCCAAGTATTTAAATATATTGATATATTTATAGCGATATTGACCCCATCGTGCGATACTGGTAACTGCAGTCTCATTTTGAACATCCCCAAAGTTACATCCGTTCGCCACCATGCTTTACGCGCCCGCGAGCGGGCGCGCGCCGCCCGCCCTAATCTAGCCCCAACCAATACTAATACTGTCGGCTGTGAAACAGATTTCAATAGGTATATAATGCCGAAAGTTTTTTATTAATATTTATAGGCAAGTTTACTGAACTGTTTAGTTTACCCGGTATATACGTTGTCTGCCGGTCCCCGCGACGTATATGGAGAAACAATAGATAAGCGGCGGTCCCGCACTGACGCATACACTGCCACGGTGGCGTGCATATACATATACATGTACGTATACTTAAGCAGAATTCAATGTAGTAGTAGTAACAGTTTTTCCTCAAATTTCTGAAACTAAGGCCGACCGCCAAAAAGTTTAAACGGAAATGTTGTTCAGAATAACGACCTTGGCAACATATGTGAAGGTCATCGAAATCGGTGAGGTCCCAGTTCATCGGCAAGTTTCTCGAGCTCAACGCCGGTCCCGACCAGCGAGCACATACGGAGACAACCCTGATAACCAGGTCTGCCGGCAGATCCGGCGCAGTTTATGTCCGCATTCAACTACGGATCTGCCGGCAGACCATGACAAGGCAGGAATTGCTGCGGATCTGCCGTCCATCTGCCGGCAGACCCTGCTGTCCATCTACTGACAGACTGCAGGCAGGGTGGTTATCAGGGAATACTTTCATAGTATGCGATAAGCATTAGCAATAGATAGTTGATATAAGATGATAAGAAATTGACATGAGATAGAACATAAGCACTAGCACTAACAAAGATAATTATATTAATCAATAGGTAGTAATGTAAAATATGAAAAGCGCAAGCAATACAAAATTATATAAATGGAGAGTAATATTCAGTTGAACAACTGTTAGTAATAATCGCTTACTGTTGTTTCCGTAGATTGGTAATTCGTTGGTCACTGATTTTATTTTTATATTTAACACAATAAGAGTAATGAATGAGAGTAGATACTTCGCGGGAGTGTTTCCGTAGAAAAGAGTTTTCGGTCTCTCGGGCCCTTTTATTTATATGATTCGTAGGAATGTTAAGTATGAGGGGTATGCGCGGTATGCACCATGACTTATGTGCAAACTATGCGGTCTATAATTAGAACGTGTTGATGACTCATGCGCGAAATATGCGTCGCAATAGGACTTCCGGGGTTTTTATTTGGGCGCTTGAAAAGGAGGTTACTCAACCCATTGGGTGGATTTTGAGTGTTTTGACTGGAGAGGGGTGAGAGTGGCTTTGATTTAGAGGGTCATAAAAAAGGAGGTGAGACGTGGTCTCGAGTTAAGAGGGTTTTTGGGACGAGGGACTTTAAATTTAAATATGAGGGAGGAGATCATGCCTCGTAGGGCGGAGGGGGTGTGGACCCTGAATCTAAAATTGTTGCTTCGGGAATTTATTAGTTTCCGAGATATTAATAAAAAAACTTTTAGTATGTCTGTTGATTTATTCCGACATAACGCATTCCACTTTCCACTTTATCCCGGGTATTAGTATTCGTTGGGGCTATATTAGTGCGGGGGGCGCGTAAAACATGGTAGCGAACCGATGTGAGTTTGGAGATTTGAACCAGCAACTTGCGAATGCGACCCATCCTACTATATAGGGTGTTATTCTACTGATAGTCAATATTCTAGGGGGTGATTCTAGAGGCCAAAATAAGACGATAATATAAAATACAATTTTTTAATATCGCGCTTCGTTTTCGAGAAAATTGACTTTGAATTTCAGCTAAATACGCGTGCCTTTCCGGCGCCTGAGGACCACGCGGAAGTAAGGGGAACGCGTCCAGCAGTTCGTAAAACAGTGTGGGGTGACGGGACGTCGCCGGGTAGGGGTGCCTGCACCTACGTCCAAAAAAATTTCAAAAAAAAATTAACAATAATTTTTATTAATATTTTGGAAACTAATAAATACCCGAAGCTAGAATTTTAGATTTAGGTTCCAACCCCTCTTCCCACTTCTCTCTCCAAACCTCATCTCGATCGGCCACTGGGGCCATTCGGAAGAATATCCGATGATGCTGATGAAGTTTTCGAGATGTTAAAAAAAAAGTCAAATAGACTCAATTTTGCTTGAACTGTAAGTTTTGAGCGTAGGCCTACGACTTATAGATCGGAGAGTAGAAATGAGCTGAAGAAATTTTTATTTATACATCGTTCACATCATCATATTCAGCGGCGTATTTAAAAAAAGGCCCAAAAGGTGACAAACTGTTGGGTATTCACTAAACACGGCGCCGACCAACTCCAGCTCCATCGCCTACGGCACTACCTTATCCTCGCGCAGGATGTGCCCCTACCCCATCGTGACGTTAGTCTTCAGGACCTTGAAGGTACCCATAGCCGCCCCCTCGGCTATACTCGCTATATATTTCCATACTTTTCCACCATCCCAGCATGCTAGAATCAACGTTTACACGTGAATTTATTGTGAACGACGTTATTGTCTACTTTTAGCAACTACTTAAAAACACGCAACGCGTGCTACAACAACTTTGTTCTTATTAGTCTACCTATTCGCATCACGATGTAATTAGAAACTTATGTATATTAAAAGTAATCACTGCTATAAGGGTGCGTTCCGATTGACACATAATCCGCATGAAGTGCATAGACAATCGTTCCGTTTCAGGTACTGCGCACATTGGTGGTGCAGAGCATTCCTTAGAATCTTCTCACTTTCGGTGCATGGATGCAGTAAGCGCGCAACAAACGCCGAAACTCGAAATTTGAAATACAATTTAATGAAAAGTAATAAAAACAATTAAATGAATTCTTTAATGATTACAGCTGCCACATTTCTAGGTTATTACTTCGAAGAAACATCATGTCATGTTTTGTCAAGTTTCAGGTAAGGTTGGAATAGCCGTGTTTCGAGTACAGATACACGGCAGCGACAGTCGAAATATACAGGGTGTCGAAACATGTACTCGGCGTCGCGACGCAACCGCGTCTCTAGATAATGATATGTATAATATTTCCGATTCGTGGTCCATGGTAGCATCCATTTTGATTTCGCATGAAACGTATGAAAAACCGTTCCGTTTCCAAGAACGCAAGAACCGCAGTTGACTGCAGTAACGAAATAGAACGATATGAATGCGCGCACTGACTGCCCTGCGATCTATGCACTCAATGCGTGAATCGGAACGCATCTTTAGCAGACCAAGCTTGAATTACAAATTCTCAGATAAACAGAGGAACGAAAGGTACGATTTATCTTACTATACCTTCACCCACATAGCACACGTCGTCTATAAGCCGTCTTTAAAGACGTCTTGAAAGTCTGAAAGACGTTTTGAAGACGGCTTATAGACGACGTGTGCTATCTGGGCACCCGGGAAAGCGGTACGCAGACTCCATTTTTTCACAGTGAGAAAGAAGTGATCAACGTTACGAATGATCTTAAACTACGGAGAGCGCGAAGAAAGAAACGTGAAAAAAATTACCTTTTGCCAAGGCGATGAAAGAAACTAGCATGCATAAAACTGCGATGCCAAACCAAATAAAAAACTGTAAATCGAACATTGTGTCTGTCTACGCTACTGCTGGCCACCAACTGTTTTCTTGTACAGAATCTCTACGCTTGTTCGCTCATTTTTATATCGCCTCCCCCCACTCTTATTTTCTGCAGTTCTTCGTAAAACTATCAACACTTCCCCGAATGCCGATCTAAGCGGAAACGGCAAGGGGCGTAAAAAATCGTCCGTCGGCCAAGGCTAAGATAACTAAGTGAGTGATAACATCCGCGAGTGATAACTGGTAATCCGCGATAACTGATTCTGCCTCGGTCGCAAATCGTCTCCGATAACACTGTCCAACAGCCATTTTGATTTGTAACATTCAATATTCACCAGGAGCTGGTGGTTCTTCTAATCCCAGTACGGGCGGTTGCGTTCCCGGTATACCCGAATCGCATGGGGACTGGCATGCGATTTTATGCAGAGCCGTCCCCAGCCACCAGAGCGTCCCTGGTGGTCCGGGGGAGTGCATGCACCCCAAAAAGAGCAAAAGATAGCCAAGGACTTAGTCTTGTTGCGAATGTATTATATTATTCGCTACCTGGCACCCTGCTCAAAGAGAAAAAATCCTACAGCGGACGCCGTGGAGTCAAGTGTGGTCCTTCTCTGCTTTTTCCGGCCCGGCCCTGGCGGTTTCGCTAGTTAGTATTGCTAATACCATCTTGCATAGTTTAAACGTTACTATAGAGGAGACTCTGAGGCGTAACGCGTCTGTTGGACCTTCATGAACCGACACTATCTGTAACATTCAATAGCAATTTCTTATAGATTTTTAGACATTTTTCCTCTGGAAAACATCAACAGAAGTTTTCACGCCACGCGTGAAGTCTGCGCTCCAGCAGAGCGAGCCACGATTATTGCAATCATGGGGTGCGTTCCAATTTACCGCAGTGAGTGCATGGAATTGGTGGCATCGTACGATTCCCTAGAATTTCTCTCACTTTCCACCAATACGATGCCACTTCCGGTGCAGCGAGCGTGCAGCGAACGCAGAAATTTCAGAGGTGAAGCTAGGGATGCCGATCTTTCCCATAGAATCGATTCTTCAATTCAATTCAGATCGTTATGCAAAGAATCGATTCGTAAAAAAATCGGAACCTGAAAAATCGATCCCATCGAGATCGATTCATTAGAATAAAAAAAAGTGGAGGGTAGTTTTGAACACCCTACATTGCAAAATGGGTGCAGTCACGGCCACCCTAGTACAGGCCACCACCTTGCCAAAATAGCAACGCTGTCTTCAGTCCTTTCTGAAGCCTTTCGTCCAACCACGGCCGTCTGGTACCAGTCGGAACATAGTCATCGGACAGATGGTTATTGTTCGAAATGCGGTGTTGCAACATCGTAGGTGGTGGCCTGTATTACAGACGGCCGTGGTGCAGTCAAAGGTTTTTTATGTCACAATCCAAACATGACTATAGATATAGGTTTTTATTTTCTTTTAGTTTAGTTTCTTGTAATCTTAACAAAATGTCCTTAGATCATAGGAGCCAATCGGAGAATTATTAATAAGATAAATTTCTATTCATCGTTATATTTCCTCTCGGATATCGATTTCTTACTTATCAAGTGTTTACACCTTTGCGCTGGCTTTACACATTTAGGAGAAGGGGTAAAAGTGGAGTTCAAATGTTCAAACATCTGCTTCCAAGGACGTATTGATTAATTTATAATCTTGTAATATCAAACTCCTCGGAGTTGTGCTAACATTACTTTGGCTTCCCTTTTCTACTACATTTGTATGGTCTGATACTTAGACCATATATACTCATAGACGCGGCTCCAGATAACTGCCTTGACGCAAAGATAAAATCATCTACGTGACGTCACATGTGGGCAAAATAATGGAGCTCTTATATTCAAAGCAATTTAAAAATATTTCCGGAAATGCTCATGTGGTTAAATGTAGTAGTAAGAAAAAATAGGTATAGTGTTGGGATATAATCATAATTATTTTATTTGAAGATGGGTCGATCTAACCTTAGACCTGATGCAATGTGCAGTAACCACCATTTTGAATTATCTTTTGCCCACAAGTGACGTCACTTTTGCCCGTTATCTTGGCTTCACTTCGGCTCGTGGATGCATATAGAGCGGGCCGTGTCTATGAGTATATATGGTCTAAGGTCTGATACAAATTTCGCATTTCTAGAGTTTACGCTACACGCCGCTAGGGATTCACGATCTCGTTGGTTGCGATACGATCTTCGAATCGATCCCTGTCTTGAGAATCGATTTAAAAAATCGAAAATCGTGACAAAAATTATCGATCTTTGAAAGATCGATTTTAAATCGACATCCCTAGGAGCGGTATTCTCAGTCGCTACTTATTCTTAAGCAAATGCTTAAGCATGCGGCATCCTCTACTAACCTACTAGCTAGTAAAGGATGCCGAATGCTTAAGCATTTGCTTAAAAATAAGCAACGACTGAGAATACCGCCCTAGGTGAAGCAGTCACTGTGCAGAGCGCATGCGTGTTTGTTTCTACAATCTTTGATTATTTGAATTTCTCTATTTCCAATCAACTTCATTTTCGCTTTCATCACTATTATTTAATTGTATCGAGGTTATTGTAAACAACGCTTCTTTCTCCATAGTAGCATTTTCAAACTTCACAAACGCATGAACCGCAGTAACGAAACGGAACGATATGAATTCGTGCAGCGACTACGCTGCGATCTCTGCACTCACTGGACATAGGAATATAGGGCCGGAGGAATAATTGCGACTTTAGATGAGGGAAGTGATATGCATTTGAGGGGAGGGGGGAGAGCATCTATATCTGCCTGGATTTGATTGGTTGCATTCTACGCATGCTCCGTACCGCTAATTATGAAAAAGTGTTTGCTGCAGATTATTACATATAGACGTCTAATTGCAAGTATATACTAACAAGGCGATTCTTATCGAATATAAATTGCCAAAATAATGAAAATTAAAAAGAAATATGCATCTGTAATTATTAAAATATATGAGTTGAATACGCACTACATATCACACTCCGAGAAACACTTCAAACATGGCTGCCACTATCCCTGCTTGCGACGCGACACACGTTCATCATTACACATCAATGCGATTTGTGCGAAGCAGCAGCCAATAGAAAGAAGTTAGTGATTTTGCACTTCATCCCAAGCGACGATACACGTTGGCTGTGTTCCGATTCACGCATTATGCGCATAGACCGCAGCGCAGACGCTGCGCGCATGAACCGCGTTCCGTTTCCAGCAGCGCATGAACTGCAGTAACGAAACGGAACGGGTTTCGATGCGTCTGATGCTCGTGAGGTTACGCGGGAATGTTCAAACTTACTTACAAATAGCTATGCAGTTGGATGGATTACGGTTAATTTAATTCGAGACTTTTGGACGGTGGTCAAAGCACGCTTCCTAACAACATCGGTTACTTCGTCTTAAGGATCGGGGACCGACTCCTAACGAAATTTGATGGCTTTATTGCTGGATTTTCTCAACCCGAGTTTTTCTATTCTTCTTGAACAGCGATAATTATTGAAAGCGAAGACCATATTTTATGAGTTTTACAGGACGAATTGCTGCTTACCCAGCGTAATTTGGTAAACAGATGTGTAATGGAAAAATGAAGTTATTTATTATCCGCGTCCGGGGTAAACTTAAGTACTTTGAAGGCTATTGAATAGAACCGCAGGCTCTCGTACGTTTTCTGGATTAGAGTATAGCGGTAAAGTTAGCATTATAAGAGCACGCTCGAAAAACTTAGCAGTAAAAGCCTTTAAGAAATAGAAATGCGCGCTACGTATTTGCTTCCTTCCTCATCTTTCGTTTCGACCCTGCCTAAAACCTTCTAGGGATGTGTTGTTCGCTTCGAAATTGAGTCTGTTACGTTGGTTGCAATTCATACAGCGAGTGCAGAGATGGCAGTACCAATTTCGTAGAATTCCCTAGAATCCTCCAACTTCTAGCTCATAATGCGTGCAGCAAGTGCAGAAAATAAAAGCATGGGCAGTCCATGCGCATATTACGCGCATGCGTATTTGTCGCTTTACGTGTGCTTCTGTATTCTGGTTTTTATATGAACTGCTAGTTTGAAGTGTCTAATTAGTTTTTATTCTTATAATCGAGAAAGTATAAATTTACGTTGTAACAAAGTTGGAAGCAATAACATAAAAAATGTCCATTTGACTGGAATTACAGAATTAACGTGGGGTAATTCTGGCTATGATTTTTCTTTATAAAAGAAGTGGGAAAACTGTAAAATTAATAAAAAAATATTATTTTTATGTTTTAAAATTAATTACTATATACATGAATCACAAATGTATTCTTCAGGGCTATTCCATCCTGAACATTCTTCATATTATTATATGCCCATAAAATTTAATTTTTTCATTTTGAGTTTTTATGTGGAAGCGTGTAAAGTAATATTCCCGGCTTCATTCTGGCTTATTCGTAATTCTTTTATGTCAGTTGCATTTAAGCCAGAAAAAAGTAATGTTAAAAGCTGGCTACGATTACCCCTCAATTTTGGCCGGTCTTACCTCACAACACATATTGAAATAATATAGTAATACACTACATTGAATTTTCATATCAATGAAAACAATAATATTTTGGAAGGATGTTAAATTATAAAAAGTTGACAAATATAGCGTAAAAGAACGAAATATCCAATAAGCATTTATTGTCATGTAGCATATATGTAGGTTATATTTTCTGTCACTTCGAGCAGCGGACCACATAATTACGTGCATGTTTTTTAAAGCGTACGTAAAGAGACAAATACGCATGCGCGCATGAACTGCACGCTTCATGCGCTAGAGGTGGGAGAATTCTAGGGAATCGTATGCGCCACCAACGCAACCAATGCACGCATAGAATGAAACGGAACGGTTTTCTCTGCGGTCTATGCGCATAATGCGTGAATCGGAACACAGCCGTTGTTCCGATCACTCTCTAGAGGATCACTAGGCTTGGCTTGACAGTGGCGCCGTTTCGTTTCCCATCTTGGCTTTGATTGGTTTGACGTCCCGCGTCATCGCGCGCATGCGTTCCCCCTCCCTGGGATGGTAGTCCGGACTACGGTAGGGTATTTTCCGTCAACACTGGATATATACAATGGAAACGGTGCACGTGGGTCACACTCGTAGTTTAGGTTACTTCATCTGTTTAACGTAGAAATTGTGTTTTACTCGCGTAAGATTGATTTTCGTAAATTAAAGAACAAGCCGAGTGCGCGTGTAGTGTGTAATCTTTAATTTTTATATACAGTAAACTCCGTAAAAATGAAATTTGATCAAAAGGACGATGTACCACAGAACAATCAAACTGGCATTAAAAAAAGGAAGAAGAAGAAAGATACAGTACAGGAAGAAGGTGCGTTTATATTATTTTACATTAAGAATACAACGATCGCTCTGTGATTAATTCATTTCTGGTATTACAACAAATGCCTTGTTCTTTCAATATATTTTTGAATAATCTGAACAAGAAATTTTCATACACTTAGTAGATAATATAATATTTTACTCCTAATTTGAAGAAGAAATCATTTGTGCAGACGGTAGTAATATTAATGGCAAGGAACAAAACAATGTAAACACGCTCAAGAGGAACTCGTCGTACGAAGAAAACGGAGTAGTTAAAAAACGAAAGAAGAAAAGTAAAGCGTATTCACTTATAAAGGATGAGAATGCTGGGGAATGCACCGAAGAAGCACCTAAAGAATCCGAAGGAAGGATACCAGTTCAGAATGCAGAATCAATAAACGGTACGCATACACATATGTTCTCGCGTTTCGTATAAAATAATTGCCAACAGAATTATGTACATTTAATTTATTATAGATGCAGAATCTGGTAACAAAGACAAAGGAGACGCAGAAGATGAAGAAAGTACGAATAAACAAACAGAGCAATTAAATGGTAAATTTTTAAGGGCCAGTTTCAATTCTGCCGGCGCTTTAGACACACTGCGAAGGTTCGTGAAAGTTTGTCACGAAGATAAAGATAGGGATTTGGCAGCGGAGTATTTAAATGCGGGTGGCAATATCCACGAGGTAATAAGACTGCTAAGTACTATGGATAAAAAAGATATTGGCACCGTTACAGTTGTATTTTCCGCAGTGAGGATATTATTGATAAAGTAAGTATTAAATATAGCTTTATTAACATTCAATTTATCATAAAATAGATAAATTTATATCAGCGTCTGTATGTTTTTAGAATTTTGGCGCAGTATCCGAAATACCAAACTAGTGCGGAGGGAGCGTGCCGGCATTTAATCAACTCGCATTTGTCGTTAATACATTCTATGCTGTCCATACAGAGTAGCGCGAAGCAACGAAAAGTGGTTTTACAGTTGCTCGCTGCGATAGTTTCGTTGGGGGGCAACATTCCACGGGAATTGCTCGCTCATCTGTCTTTGCCACCGGAAGTCATTAAATCTCTCGCACGCCACACAAAGCCTACAGACAGTCAGAACATAAGAAACTGTCTCATTCATTTTCTTCTGTCTTTCCTGATAGAAGGCAATGCCACGATCATCAGAGCTCTATTGGATAAGCACAATCTGCTTTCCAGTATATTCCCTAATATGATATATGATTCCAAAGACATCGTTGCTTTAGTTATAACCACTTTAAAGACTTATATTCTTAAAAATTTAAGTATCAGCAAGACTACGAAGCTACATATATTTTCAACATCGGTTATTCAGAATCTCGTGTACTTGTACAATTGGAAAGGTCCGAACAATTGGCCTCAAAGTAAAACGCGAGATATTTTGAGTCCGCAATATATTGATGAAAAACAGGTATTTATTATTAATAGTACTTTAAGTTGCGATGATGCCTATATACTATAAGTTTTTCATGTTTATTCTATTAACTTACAATGCATTCTTTATCGTAGGTTGTTACAGAAATTGTGCACGATTTTTTAATCACATTATTAACGTCTAATCGACATGGCATTATTTTTCACGATCGCACGCTCGGTACCACACAAGCGAAACACAATCATTTGGTAAACACGATAATTCAAAGCTTAGATCGACCGTGGGAACACGAGAAACCATCGGACTTAGTTATTAAAATAACGGCAGCGTGCCCAGACTTAATAAAGCCCCAGTTTACTCTCTTGGAGCCACACATCGAACCCAGAGTGTCGACGAAATGGATCACAGCAATGAAATTTGTGAGAAAGGTAATCGCTACATGTTTTTGAAATCTTCATTTTCGGAAATATCCCTACTAAATACGTTTTATTACAGATAATAGAATCGATGGATGCAGAAACTTGCCTAAGAACATGTTCCTCCGAATTAAATGTTTATCAATTAGCCAATGCGATAGTGTCTTTAACTTTATCAGGAACGATATTGAAGCATGCAATCGTGCCAAGCTTAATTCATTCTAATATCATAGTAAGGCACGAGGCAGTACTTACGCTTGTGTCTATGTTTGAGCAGATACGAAAATGTTTATTAGCTGCAGAAGTAATTTACAGCGAGGAAATTGATTGCTGTGCCTTTAAGAATTATGTAGTTGAGTCTACGATGAAGGTACATATTTTTTAGACTCGTGTCCGTGTAGATTTTTAAATGCAATAACGATTCTGTTGCTACGCTAAACAATTGTTGTAATATTACAGACTGTACCCGATGTAAATATGGTACTGGACGTGTGGAACTCTGTTTTTGCGTCAAGTACGATCGAAGACAGCAATGTTAATAAGGAAAACATTCCAGAACCAAAGAAACACGAGCACTTGACCGCCACATTAAATTTATTGCACATGTACAACGAAATATGTCCAAAATTATTGCACGCACTGTCTGATTTACAACCCAGTGCATTCTTAAGCGTATCGAACCAATTAGACGATACCGACATCGTTGAATTTAACTCTATAAAAGTGAGAGTTATACAGTTCTTAGTTATCCTGAATCCTACCGAATTCTCACCGCAAAAGGTGTGTAAGATTTTATAATTTCAAGTAAACCTTTACCCGAATTTATCTAAGATTCTAAAAGAACATCTTTTTACAGAAAATATTCAGCGAAGCACTGTCGTTTTTAATATCTCTTTTGAACGAAGAAGTGTCTCCGATTTCATCGAGTATAAAAATAACGATTAAATTTTTATTAAACGCTACTGGAATATTCGAAGGGTGCAACGATCAGTTGGACATCTGGATCAATGGTTTCGTAAACTTGGATGGAAAGGAAGAAGCGATAAGTTGGTTCGTTAATATTATAAAGAGAACGTCTCGCGATATCGAGAAGTACGCGAATGAAATAATCGAAGCGGAAGAAGCCATTAATGAAACGGTAACTCATACCGGCCCGGTAGAAGACACGTTCGACGGTAAGAATTAATTCGTTCGTTAAATACGTTTGCATTATGTTTCACAATTTTTCAACGATCTTCTTTTAAATCTTTAGAACTGATGGACAAGGATTACATTCGCGAAAATCTGGAGAATAATGGCTCGCGTATGCAACGCTTTACGTCGCTATCGCCTCTCACGTGTTGCATGTTACACAAAATGAAGAATAATTTACATCCGACGATATTATCTTACGCGTCTTACGTCTTGACGCACATATTGCATTATCAAGTTGCGCCGGAGTGTTTAATACATCTAATGAAAGGTGTGGAAGAATTACCAGTACAAAAGTATTTGTTAAGCTGGTTGCAAGGCAGTCGTCCTATTCGTCTGAAACAAGTACTTCCCTCGATGAATTTAATATCTAAGCTGAATTTAGTATTACTGAGTGACACGAACCTACAGACAAATGACATATTTAATGGTGAAAATATAGTTACCTTTGTGGATAACAACGAGACTATCACAATCCATCACTCTTTGTCATCATACGAAATCACGTGTTTGTTCAAGATGACTGTATTCTATTTAACGCAATTTGCCAAACGGGGCGAGTTTACAAAGACCCAAATTGATAATTATAAAATTCTTCTAACATATTTATTACATATCGCGAAAGAAAATCCAGACGATTCGACGCTGGTGGAAGAATGTGCGAAATCTATTTTCACTCACCCCGTCGTCTTGTATTATTTCTCACCATTCCATCGGAAGAGTAAAGACTTCACGAAGAATACGATAACTCTTACAGTCGTTGATATTTGCATCGAAATACTTCGTTTGGGTAAAACGATCAACACGAGAAACCTGTTTTCTCATTTCAAGAATAAGTTACTCGCGCAATTACACGGAATGATAGACAAACGACAAAGAAGCGACAAGATAAACGATGTTGGAACAATTACAAGTCTGATGGAGTTGTTGCAGCTAACGCCACAAGATATCGTATATTTATTTAAGAAACTCGTAAAATTAGAAGACGCTATATTCGTTTCTAAAGACGGAGCAGATTTGTCGATGTACGGGCACATAATTCCGAAACTTTTAGAAATTACTAGTAACGACGACGTTCAATCCGAGCGTGTTGCATATTTCGAATTGGACGCCGAATTTGTTAAATCTTTGTGTTCCCGTCTATTCGCTTTAAAGTCGAAGGGAATTATGAACGTTGCAAAGTGGGAAATTACTTTACGCGAGTATCTTTCTAAATTTCCATTCAACATCGCTGGTGTCGATGGAGGTGAGTTATCAGATACATGCGCATTATATCGTTTCAATCTGTTGACGTGAATCTAATATCTACGATGTATTTGCAGATACTTTCTCGTCATTGTTAGCAACAAAGATCACAGATACAACCGTCCGTCTAATTTCATTCTTAATTAGCAAAAATATAAAATTCATACCAATCTTCATAGAGTACATGATGAAGTCCGAGAGTATAAAAGAAAGTATTACCGTATTCCCAATAATTGCAAGTAATTTAAATTTCAAATGGAGCCAGGAGTTTCTGCAAAGATTAAGGACACATTACGAGGCTGCGATTCTATTTTATTTGTGCAATCCCAAGGATGCGAAAGCCTGGATAGAAGAGAACGTTGTCGCAGTCTGTTATTTAATTAACAACGCGTTTGATTACGAAACATGCAGCAAAGCTTGTAATACTATCTTACAAATCGGAGATAAATTGGATATGGTGTCTATGCCGTATATACAAATTCTCCAGTGTGTATACAATAGATGTTCAGCTTTAAAAGACGACGCTGGGAAGCTGGTCATGAATTTGATACAAGTTCTTCTTCACATACTTACTCTGATTCTGAAGAAGGAGTCCAAAAATGTACAAAAGCTTCACGTTCTTGGCGAAGGATTAAGCGAAGCTGTCGAGCGTTTAAGAGAGAAAAAAGGAGATTTCGTATTCGAAGCGCTGAACGCTAGTAACTCGTGGTCGCAATTCACGCGATTTTCCTTGAAGTTGGGTCTTAAAGAATTAGAGGCCAGTAAGCAACCACTGCCTGTACTGAAAACTTTAAATATTTTATGCAATATTGCGTATAAGAACGATAGCAACGATGAATATGCTAAAACCTTATTCGAAATGGCAACTTCCCATTCCGAATTCGTTAACATTATGTTGGAATCGTCGGACACAAAAAGTATGAACGCATTAACAATATTATTAAAAGAGCATGCGTTTATTTACTCGCTAAATGATCGTTTTTTTTTCAGAGTATCTAGTAGAATTATTGTGGATCCTTATGCAAAAGAACAAAACTGTTATGGTAGCAACGCACGTGCCCGTTTATTTAGCAGCGTATAATGCTACCTTGAGCGAAGCTGATCGATACATCTTACTTGTAAGAGGGTTGTTAATAATTATCGTATTATCTTTTAAAGAAGTTATAACGAAGGTATTGGTTTCAGATTTTGCAGTATTACGAGAGTAATAATATTAATATTTACGAATATCGGCCCTACTTGTGGGGGAATGCAGCAGCGGTACATTACAGCGTGAAAGGTGAAGCACACATGAGTTTGTGGAGGCAACCATCCACTACTGAAGTGTTAAACTTATTCGAGGAAAACATTGTTAATAACACTATAAAGAATTATCCTGTGGACAGAGCATTGAAGGTGGGTGCATTCAAGAAATGCGTGTTATCGGTATTAAACGATGTCAACATCCTTTTCTATCTTTTCATAGAATAACGAAGCACAGAACGCAAGTAATATTTACGACCCAGCGTTTTATCTACCACTATTATGCTTCTTATTGTCCGAGAATAACGTTGTATCGTGTCATAGAATTACTCAAAGCGGTGCTCTAGCGTTAGCATTTGCTGCGTGCGGCAGCAATCATTCCGATGTTCGTATGGTAGCTTATACCATCATTGCTAGATATTATACACATTTGGACGCTTCAAGGTATTTCATAATGAATTGTAACGAGAATAATGGCACGCGCCGTTTTACTTTATGACTGAAATCATTTCGCTCTTTCTTCTCCGCAGGTCGAAAGCAAAGTTATTATGGATGCGGCTAATAGATGCGCTGCGTTGTGGTATTATATCGTCGCAATCGGAGCTGGACAACGTGCGTGTAAATTGTTTAGTCTCTACATTTTTGGCAAAGGCGTCTATGATTGCTACGCAACCATTGAATCCTCTCTATTCACCTTTACAAACGTTCCTGATGGCTAAACCTGCGTTGGACATAAACGCGATACCTGAATTGCTCCAGCTCTTTCACAGCTCTGATGTAGATCATAAAGCGCACAGACATTGGATTCTGGAAACTATTCGTGACGGTATGAAGACGGAGAACGAGTTGACTGTAGCTTTCAAGTGTGTTTTATTTAAAATGCTCTTAGATTTCTACACTTGCAACTTATCAGATTCGAAAACGAAGGTAAGATTTAAAACTGTTGATAAGTGGTCTCTTTCAAGATTCGATGGCTTTTCTGAAAATTAGAATTACAGTTTCCGTTCTTTCTTGTTTCAGAAACTTATTTTAGAAGTCATCGATGTTACGTTGAAAATTCCCAAGGCCTCTGTACTTCTCATAGAAGGTCACGGACTGCTTCCATGGTTATTCGAAGTCACAAAGAATTGCTATACACGTGAAGCCTCGCATATCGAGCTCATAGTGAAAATAATGGATAAAGTTTTGAATACTGTGTTAAATATAAAGGGAGATAGCTTCCACTACAAGTTGATGCTTTTAAATGTCGCGCTGAATTTGAAGTCGCATTGTTCTAAAGATATTCGGATCGATACGTTTACGTTATACGTGAACATTTTGCAGAAGTTACTTCTGTCTAAGTACATGAAGACGATTGTTGGTAAAGAACACTTGATGGAAATTCTGGAATTTTCTAAAGGACTTTTAGGGAATTTGAATGAATGCGAAGATATGCTGCGGTTTGGTTGTGAATATGTAACTAAAGTAGATTGCGTGGAGAATAGCAATGAAATAGAAGTGGCAAGGAACTGTGTGAGAACAATGGTATGGACATGGTGCAGCCACCAAGTAGCGTAGTATATCTATTAATCTTTATAAATGTAAATATCACTATGAAATGTTTGTATATATTTGTTGTATGAAGTACTTTGTATTTTATAAATATTGAAACAATTTATGAATGACTGTATAATTCAATAAAATAATACTTTTACCTAATCAACTCAGACTAACTTTATATAAAAATATTTTTATTTACTTTTATGTACAAAAAGGATGCAGTTAAAAAAGTCGACAATTCTGTTCCAATAATTGTATAAAATATTTCCCATGTATTAAATGTTTAAAAGAAACTATTTAATTTCTTATTTATATTGCTTTTTCAAAAATTCAATGTTTCTTAACATTTCCGTTATGTAGGTATGTATATTTTCCATATAAAAGGGTGGAAATTCATGAATCGCAATGTTCAAACGCTAGAAATATTCGATGAACCTTTGGTAACCCATGAATGCATTTAAACTTCGCGCGCGTAGTCCTTCGATATTGAAATCGATTCGAGAATCGAAATCATCCGTTGTGGCCAGTTGCTTCGAACGTTTAGTTGCAGTCCCATTCGTAATCGTCGCGTGTTCTGTTTCTTTTTAGTGTTAATATCAGTGCTCTTTACCTAATAATACGACTTTTCAGTAATCTTTAATAGCCTGTCGATACGATAAATATCGCGCGTGTGTAATTCCGTGGAAATTCAAATTTAATCCGAAAATTAAAATTGCCTGTCGTGTCCAACTTGTTCCCAACAGGGTTGAGCATACCTAATAAATTTTGTCCACTAAATTTTTAGTCGTTACTCGTTATTCGAAGGACCTCCGTGGTGACTAAGCGATACGAATAAGTGTGGGTCAGAACCCGGAGCCGAGGGCCACAAGTCTCGAGCCGAAGCGGTTTATTCGTGACGCTCAGTCGCCACGGAGATCCTTCGAATAAAGAATAACGACTAAAAATTTAGTTGACTAAAAATTTATTCGTTATTCTCGAATAACTTCACTTCATTCGAAATTTGTATTCGAGTTCATCGAATAAAAACTTAGTCGACTAAGGACGGTATTCATAAACGTGTCTTAAGATTAAGCAAATGCTTAAGCATGCGGCATCCTCTACTAACCTAGTAGCATAGTAAAGGATGCCGAATACTTAAGCATTTGCTTAATCTTAAGAAACCTTTATGAATACCGCCCTAAAAATTCATTCCTTAGTCACGAATAGCTTCATTTTATTCGAAATTTTTAATCGAAGGTTAGTCGAATAACAATTTAGTAGAATAATGCCCAACCCTGGTTCCGAACCTACAGTCCCAGTCCAAATCCAAAAGACCGCGAATTTAACCTCACTTTCATTTCAGTAATAATACTTTATGGCATTCGTGTAATGCTTCAAAAGGACATTTTGGTGGCTCCTACACTCTTCCATCGCCTAAGGTAATTAATTTTCCCGCAAACGTACGACATTAATATCTTCGTGGATAGAACGTGTGCACAAACACGTCCGCGTTCGGGTTATCCTGTTCCCCGTCATGGTGCCGTAACACCAATGTTAACCTTATAATGTCAACTTCCCCGCTGTATTCTTCGCCACTATACCATTCTTTCATTTTCGGCAAAACGCAACCCTTGCTTTCTAAATCTCGTGCCATCAACGTTACCGCTTCAGACTGCGCGCCTGCGTTCAAACTCCTCATCGCTGACTTAGCCATCGCGTGCCTCAGAGCGAAGTGCGCGACATTATCCTGATCCGATCTGCTTAAGAAACCGGATTTCATTCCGCCGGATGTTCGGGAATAATTTTCCACGCTGTCCGTCGGGCCTGTAGCGTCGTAATCTGACGCGTGTCCCCTTGGATGCCCGTATTCCCTGCATCCATAGCATAAAGCGTTTTGGGAATTGTCCAGAACGATCTTTGCAGCTTGGGGCGAGGTGCCAGTGTACCGAGCTCCGCCGATCATCAATGGCGTCCCATTCTTACCATTCGATGGTAAAAACTCGTCGATAATGTCGATTAATGTCGTTAGGTTGTTCGTTAAGTAGTTGACCGTGTTTGCTCTTAAGTTGGTGGCGCTTTGTCCAGTCTGGGAGGCGATCACGGTGAACAAGCACGCGTTTAAATCTGTCTCGACGTTAATAGGATCTCTATTATCTGGCAATGTCCAGTGACCTATAGAGTCCGGCCTCTGTTGGTGATATTGGACGTTAACGTTCTCATTGCTTTGATCGTTATGGATCGTCCGGTAAACGCGCCCATCCGATTTCCATATTTGTATTGGTCTTCCAATTACAGTGCTCACTGCCTCCATGTGCAGTAGCCCCGCAGGTCCATAATTTTTTAGGTCGTCGATAAGGTACTTGGCGAATTTTATTTTCATTAATATCTTGTTTTTTGTGGCTAAGTATCCGACGCGTGATTTTGCCCCTTTCGGGCGCAACGCCCTGTCCCGATCTCTTTGCTCTTTGTGATTTTCGCTTTCGCTCGGGAAGCTGTTACTGTTTAACTCATCGATGGTACGTTGCATGTCTTTTCGTTCGGGATATTCTACTACAATTTGGTGGGAAATTTAAGTTCGTGGGCTGGTTGATTATATTCTTTCTTTTTTGTCACATTATTATTGGTTTATTTTTCGTTCTATTGGGATAATGATAAGGAATGTTAATTTTGATTCTGGATTAGGGGGATTCGAGGGAGAATTAAATGACTGAAGGAAGGGAAAGGAGTTCGTTCAGAAATTTTTGGATGCTTGAATTGATATTTGAAAGATGGCATTTGGGATGTAAGGGATGAACATAATTCTTAAAAATGTATTTACTTTTTAGACGATGAGACATTATTGCATCCACTGTTCCACATTATTGAATTTCGACAGAGAATTTTGAATTATTATACACAAGTGACGACATTGTGTATATAGTTATACTTGTAAATTTCTGTTAACCTTTCACTCTGACATTTTGTGCAATTTTCGGCTATCTTCACTTTTTTTTGCGCTGGAGTGACTTTTCGACTTTTCTTTGATAAATCGACATACAGCGATTTTCCATTATAAAAATTTTACACTCTTTGGAATTTTCATTTCTTCAACATCGGAACACAATTTAAACACAGCCACCCATTAACGTTCGCTAGCAACACCTACTCCCTTTTCAAATATTTAACGAATTTCAGTTTCTCCATAATGCCCCTTAGCACACGGCCACTAATTCTCCTGATTCCTTAGCTTCTCTTCATTTCTATGCGCCTACTGTTACGCGCGCGTCAGATCTCCTTCCTGTTTCTATTTATCTTGGCACAGCACAGCTTCGATACTCATAATTCTAGTAATAAAATTCATCAACTAGAACTAGCGAATCCTTATACCCAAATTGTAAACATCTTCAATCGGTCTTTTACACAATCCCACTTTTACACAGTTAGCTTTGACGTAAATTTCTCTTTATTGTATGCTTCCCTTAGCATATATTATTTCTATATTGTAATTTCCATTCCATTACATCAATGCAAAAATTCGTTCGTCTGCTATTAGGTGATATTTCTTTCACTACCTACGTAAACTTTTACCAGAAAAGTATCAAAAGGTCAAAAATAGCCCAAGGAAATACTTAAATTAAAAAAACTTGTAATATACCTTTACTTTTAATAAAGACATTCGTTCGATAAAGCGAACGAACTTTTGCACTGACTTGATGTTTATCTACCGCAAACCAAAAGGTGCTTCACCCGTGGAACAGTAACAATAATAATAATAACAATATGCATCTACTTTTCGCGATATCACTCCTCTTTTAAATCTGGCACCTGGTCTTTTATTCCTATCCACTTCCTCTAACTTCCTTATAGTGGCGGACTCGCTATTGTGTTAGCTTGCCCGAGGACAAGTGGACCCTGATGAAGTGAGCCTCCTTAAACGTCAGACAATATGTTAAAAATGTTAATGACCTTTTAGTAACTTGAAAATGTAATAAAAGCTCCAATATTATTACTGTATGCAACTAAAATCTACGTTATATTACTATTTTGATAAAATTTAATAAAATCATTTTTCGATGATACATGATACATTACATTATTCGATGATACATTTATTTCACAAAAATTTGATTTATTTCTTATAAAAATCAAACCCATTTGTCTCCTGACAACCAATAGTTTTAGACCCACTCCGCCACTGCTTCCTTATACATCTTATCTTCTTGTCCTAAATTCATCTCTCCACCCCCACATTCGGGAATTTTTTGGGGAAAAACTTTAAGGCTTTTTTAAACAAACCTGTATAATTCCATTATTTATTTAGATATCGCATTGCAAAAAAAACAAGAACATTAAAATATATAGTACTTTCAAATATACAACCATTTATTAAAAAAAGTCTTCAAGTTTCTTAAAAAAATCCAGGCGTGTATAACTCCTCGAAACTATAATTACACTTACATACTCAGGTTTTAAAACAGCAAAAATGGCGAGCCTCGCCCATTCGTCGCTTAATTACCCGCAATCGGCTTTGTAATACTCCTCATTATTATTATTATTATCGATCTAAAACAACGCGGCCGCGACTCGAATCCCTTGGAAATCGCGGCCGGAAGCCCCCTCGGTGCCGTGATTAAGCACGCTCGCCAGAGGTAGTGGAAATGGTGCGTAGTGGAGATCGGTGCCCGGTTTGCATTTATTGCCCCGCGTGGCCGCGAGCCGTGCTCGAGAGAGAAATCGTTCGTTCATCGATGAGAAAAAGAGGGTTAAGGGCCGGCAGAAAAAGGAGACCGTTGTCGGGCGGTTGGAAATGAGCGGGGAATCGAGCCGGGCAGAAGGGGTTGGGTGGCAGGTGTGGTGGGGATCCTATGGATCCTCGCTCGATTCGCGGCTTTCGTTCGTACGTGCCGCGATCCATGGATCAGTCTTAGTGCAACCGTCCCTTCGAACTGGTTGCTACCGCTTCGTGCAGACGCGCGCCACGGTCGATCGATTTAAATACACCGGACCGAGGTGCCGGCCGCTTCGCAACGTAGTGCGCTTCGTTACTGCTGAAGAGGATTCTGTGCTTCTTGTGCGGGTTACCGAAACGTTCTTCGGGGCCGAGAGTTCGGTCGCACGGATCCCGCGAGGTGGAAACGTCGTGTCAACGAGGAGTACAATAGTGATACTTAATAAAATCGACGAAGCCATAGCTGGATTTCCGGTCAGGCCTTCCGTTCCGCGGTTTCGGCTCGGCCACTCGGCGACTTTGATGCACGCGCAGACGGTGCCTCGGAACGAAAGCGTTCCGTTGCCTCGGCGTAGCTTTGCTGAGGTATATAGCTGTGTGAAAGGAAGTGGGTACAGTTTGGGGAATCGCTGTTTTTGGTTAATTGGTGTTTCGAAGAGTTCGTAACGGAACAATGGGATCGTATGGGAGAGTCGATAGATTCGGTGGAATGTGTTAGGAAGGTTGAGTAGCTTTGCTGGTAGTTGGGGGATATGGAGTGGTGTGTAATAAAATTCTTCTTTGGTTGAAATTTCCTTTTTGAAAGTGTATTATCTGGAGGGGGAGTAATTTCAGAAATTAAATTAAATAGCGTGTTGCAGTTGGGTAATATATGTTACTGTGAGGGAAAGAGGATTTTTCTTGTGGTATTAAGAGTATCGGGGATTTGTTTGTTCTGATGGAAATATTGCTCGGAGCGTCAGAGTTTAGCAATGTTAATGATGGGAGGTAGGGCGATTGTAGATAAATATAGATAGCCGGATTTGCATCTAAATTACACTTTATGTCGTTATCCGAGGCGAAAATGGTATTTTAATAAAATGTTCGAAGCAGGAAGAAGTCTGAAAGTTTTAAATGTGGAGTTGACGAGGAATTAGGTGTCTGACTCCTGTGTATTAAATAGAGCAGTAATGGAAACACTATTAACTAACTAAGAGTATTATTTGAACGACAGTAGACTTACTCCACGCCTAATCCAAATCTCATTAATTAAAACTATCTTTCTCCCAGTTCAGGCTTACTATTTCTTTCCTTAAATTTTCCAGTGAGTTTTCCACGACACGATTTTCACGTGGGTTGCGTATGCAACGTGAAACTCGTGCCTGCCTTATACACCTGCAATTAACTTGAAAGAGGCAAACAAGCATTGCAAGAGTCGAGGAATGAGATTTCAAGTAGGGATTTTTTTAGGTGAAATTCGTGGAACAGTTTCTCAAGCCCTCGAGCTAAGAATTTCTGGAGTATCGTTTCGAAATATTGTAGCTTAGAAAAGGAAACGTTTAAAAATTAAACTCTTCGATACCGTCCTCGTTGATTCATCTATTTTTCATTTACTTCTGTGGATAAATTATTCTCTTATTAAACCCTACTCTTTGTAGCTAATTACCTTCATACAACTCTCGCGGACATAGCTTAAAATCAGAAACAATGACGAAAACTATTGGAAGTGGAGACAAATGAGAGATGTAACGCTTGTTTTGAAAGTGGCTTTACTTTTATAGTGGAAAGTCGGGGTACAGCCGTTAAAGTTTCAAAAGGAACCATTTTCGCGCGACTAAAGTGTTTCCATTGGCGAGTGATTGTGATGTGCTTTCAGATGTAATTGACACAGTGTGTTGGAAGTATGGTATAATTTACACCTCTGCCTGGATTACAAACGCTGCATACTTGCTTTGCGGAAACATGTATGGCTGGTGAGTACTGCAACATATAAACTTCGCTTCACCCAAACTTCATGTAGGGTGGATGTACCAGTAACTGAATACGAACCGGTGAATGGACATTTTTTTATTTAAATTAGTAAAATAAGTTATTAAAATAAGCAAATAATGAATTACAGACTTCTTTTAATTTCTTGTTTGATGTCGAAACAATTTTTGTAGCGCGTGGAATCAATCGCGCTGCAAACATAATTTTATAATAGTGTCCATTTATTAGCCTTAAGTGTTCATTTATTGGTGCGTTTACCCTACACGGATTAATAACACTTAAGGGGTCACGTACCCTTGACAAGTCGGATTTTTTTTTCATATAAAGAAACGTCAGATTTAAAAATCAAGATATACAGCTTGTTATGTATAAATTAAGCTGTATTCTCTTCAAAAAGAAATTTGATGTCTTAAGAAATGGGGCCATAGCAGCCCCTTCTTCCAAAGGCTCTTCATAGTTACAGCATTTACGGTACCAACAATATTTCAGAGATCACTGGATCGATTTGAATACAATTTTACAGGAATATTCTTGAGACTATAATCTAGCACTCGCCGGTACAGATTCTGAAAAAATGAATTTTTCTAAAAATGGCAGCTGCTCTAAGTTGAGCATGTGATTATTGACTTAAGTATTCTTTTTCTTTTGTTAATAAAAAACAAAACACGAGATTAATCGAAAAAATCGTCTAATCCCTTAAATACCTTTTTGCTCCCACGCAACTTAGTATTTTTTAAATATCCACCGAAACATCTATAGTCCATCTATCCCTAATTAGTATTAATAACCCTTAGAAATTATATTAAAATCTTCAGATCGTTCAAATATTAAAAACTCAAGCATGTGATTATCGACCTAAGTATTCTTTTTCTTTTGTTAATAACAAACAAAACACGAGATTAATCGAAAAATCGTCTAACCCCTTAAATACCTTTTTGCTCCCACGCAACTTAGTATTTTTTAAATATCCACCGAAACATCTATAGTCCATCTATGCCTAATTAGTATTAATAACCCTTAGAAATTATATTAAAATCTTCAGATCGTTCAAATATTAAAAACTCAAGCATGTGATTATCGACCTAAGTATTCTTTTTCTTTTGTTAATAACAAACAAAACACGAGATTAATCGAAAAAATCGTCTAATCCCTTAAATACCTTTTTGCTCCCACGCAACTTAGTCTTTTTAAATATCCACCGAAACATCTATAGTCCATCTATCCCTAATTAGTATTAATAACCCTTAGAAATTATATTAAAATCTTCAGATCATTCAAATATTAAAATCTCATGCATGGCAAGCCTTGTGCTGCAACTCAAGTTGCAGCACTTCAGGCGCCGCCACTCGTGCCCCGAAAATTGCTTGTAACTAAAGAACGAAAGGTGATCGGGTACACGTGCGTATGAACTTTATTCGTGTTTCGGACGGGTGGAAGCGATCCCGAAGGAAATGTGCCACGTTCTTTCCGACGCCTCGTCCGATATGCGCGAAGCGTTTCTTTCACTGAAAGCGATGACGAAACGCACGGGACGTGGTTCTGTATGTACGAAAGGGCATCGCCGTGGATTCGTGGAAGTCAGAGTTTAACGTTCCCGTTCATGCTGAAAGGGAACGACGTCGGGCCGCGAAACGTGCGCGTACCGCCCAGCGGACGTATCCTGAATTCCCTGGCGGGCTTGCATACCTGCAAATATGGCGTGTGCACACAGGGTGTAAGATTATATGCTGGGAACATCACGAGAATATATCTGTGGCAAGATAATTCTAAATGTCAGCCTCTTTGGAAAAGGCTAGGCTTCTTACAAAAATTTTAAGTCAATCAGCTGAGGGATCAGTGTAAGATTATTAGGATTAATGTAAAAATATTAAGTATTAGTTATAAAGCATTAAAGTATTATATATTTTCGCGACACGCAGACGTTATCCTGATTTATACGAAATCTTTGTTCAATTAATTAGGAGAGTCAGAAGTTGAATGGAATTAAAAGAGTAGATAGTACTTAGGATATAAATCAAAGAATTATTGGGATATGAAGAATTGCTGTAACTCGGGAGCAAAGGATAGAGTAAATCCGGGAGACGCGGTCGGGCGGTAGAGTTGGTCGGTCGCTATATTTCAGACTGTCTACGTAAAAATGTATTGAAGTGCAGACCAATTACTTCTCTAGAAGCTAAACTGTTGAATGAATCGCGACATTTCGCTTCCTTCTGTGTTTTTTTCCTGGATTTATAAGCTTTAAAAGGTAAATTGAGGTTACATTTAACCTCTTTCCTCAAACAGCGGTTGACAGAATCGTATTTAAAATATACTTCTAAGCAGAGATGGGCAAAAAATTATTTGAAATAAAAATTTCGTACATAATTTGTTATTTTAAATAATTTTTTGCCCATCTCTGCTTCTAAGTTTATTTTCGTTTAATGTTTGGGATAATAAGATAGTAGAAATATTGAGCTCAAAGCTAACGAGAAGACCATCTCTCGCTGCAGAAAGGAGAGATGGTCGAGTTATGATTTTTTGATTATTTTTGTTTATTTAATTCATTTATTCACTTTTGTATTCATTTGGCTTGCTAATCGCCAATAGATATTTGACTTTTCCATTGATGTGTTCCTTACTTGTTTAGCGTAAACAAATTAAATATCAATGAATCTGTAGTTGTACTTACTCATAACTAATTTTGCTTTATCCTTTGTTAATTTTCCATGAATAATTATGTGAGTGGTCTCTGCCAACAACGAAAACCATTTCCCCCGGCAGGTTGGGAGAGGTGGTCAGATATCATGACTTCAGTTTGCAACCCAATTTACAATTAATATTGTCTTAAAGCAAATATCGACCAGTTTTTCTGAATCAGCATAAAATTCTGAACATATAGGTTTGTTCTGATAAAATAAATAATTTCTATATTAATTTCAATAGCCATTTTATATTAGGTCGACCGCGTCTCCCGGATTTACCCTTACTGCAATGTTTATATGAATTTCTCTTATTCTTCTCTTATTGCTGACTATTTCTGCTACGTTTCCCACATGTTGTGTCCACACCCTGTATGTATATTTTTTGTCTTCCTTATTCAATATGCGTCTGGCTTGCTGCACGGCGTGGGCAATAACGCGTCTGTCGTTGGTCACGCAACAATGACGGTCACTGAAACTTTTCCGGTGGCGGGACTCGAGGTCTTTGTTTGAGGTCCTCCTAACGCGTGTAATCACTCTGTGTGGACATGGCCACGTCGAGGCAACAGCTTGGTTTCGCACGTTTTCGATGTTACACTCGTGTTGGTTCACTGGCTAAGGGAGTGTGCACAGTTTGAACAAACGATTTTCCCCAAATTTTGCACACGATTATTTTACAGAGCATATATGCGCAGTTTATTTTCACAATTTTTGAAATTCTTAAGGAAATCTGTAAAACTAAGGGGTCAACGCTATTAGAATTAGAATTGAATGGAATTAGATTTAAAGGTGGAAATTGTCGAACTACCCTAATAAGAGTTTCCAAAGGAATTTGCTTCGATAATAAAGTATACACAGTTTTTTGTATCATCTGCTTTACATGGGAATAATAAATTACTCTTCACAAAATATATTTAAGTTACCGTAAACTGGGGTGACTTTACCCGCCCGAGGTGACAATGGTGACATTGCCCATTTTTCAGAAAAACTTCCATTTATTTTATTGTGAAGTAATTAGAACATATACTGTTTTGTAATCGATAGCAATAATTTCTCCAAGGTCAAACGAAAAAAACAATAGCGAATTCAATCATATGGTAATTTTTCTGTCAGAGTAAAAAAGTGGTCAATGTCACCCTGGCGGGCAAAGTCACCCCAGTTTACGGTATCAAAATTCCCAATAAGCTATTCAAAACACTCTAGTCCTCAAGTCACTTCACTTCGATTT
Source organism: Andrena minutula (assembly GCA_929113495.1). Taxonomy (NCBI): domain Eukaryota; kingdom Metazoa; phylum Arthropoda; class Insecta; order Hymenoptera; family Andrenidae; genus Andrena; species Andrena minutula. The sequence continues at coordinate 33,134,378 of OV815994.1, read as the reverse complement.
CTTTTGTATACTCAACTCTTCACAAATTGGCATTTCTCAACTTGGAATAAATTCCCTATTCTCCAGTCGGTATTCTAGTAAAAAAAAAAAATAATTCCGTTTCCAATAAAATAGAATCACTAAAATTCATACTCACTCCAGTGTTCCAGCTTCGAAGCTCGAGTTATTTCGCTCTGTCGCGAGATATCGTTCCAAGGACGTCGTAAAATTTCGCCGACGCCATGCTTCCCTTGTCGCAATTAGCGCGATGAAGAGAAAGAGAGCGGGGGATGTTTAAAGGGACTAACGGTATGGTAAATCACTGTATCAGGGTTGGATTTATGTTCGTTTCGCTAAAAAGGACGGCCTTGGTGGGCGAATAAATTCTATGGAATTCCACGTGGCCGGTATCGTAAGCCGCAGCAGAGCGTAACATTTACGTTTGCAACGAGCTGATATATTATCGCGATTGTATCGGCGAATGCAACACAGAGGGATCTCGCAAATTTCGCGGCAATGCATCAGCGGCGATCCAGAAGTAACGAGTTCCCGATGTTTCTGCCGCTTGACTTCCTGCGGAGCGAACGATTCGCGTTAGGCGAATTTGTTATGTTCATCTATGGCTATTACGCGCAATTCACCATTCGCTTTGAATTGTGCGAGGATAAATTTCAGTTATTGGTAGTGTGTTTGAAAACTTCTGGTGGTGTGTAATGGAAAATAATTTTTTTTATAGGGGGTGTGATTATACAGAAAGCACTTTTAAAGAAATTTCTAAAATTTACTAGATTGAAGCGGTTTGTATTAAATTTTATTACACTTTAGTATCGCCTTGTTAAATTTTCGTGGTTTTCTTTAAATTCTACTGAGTTATGCTAAATTTCACGGAATTTCACTAAATTCCAAAAAGTTGCACGATATTTCATTCTATGTCACTTTTACAAACTCTCAGTAGGTAAATTTTACTGAATTCTCATTCCCTGAATATTATAAACTACTGCATAAAAGCAGAAGCTTCATCGTCGACGTTCAGTTCTCAATAATCAACGTTCCATTTTCCCTACAAAAACAATAAATTCCAGTTAATATTCTGCACTGTAAAAATTTACTCGACTTCGTAAAAGGAAAAGAAAACTGGATTAAATTCTTTAAATAAATTTTCAACATCACCTAATGAATTTTATTGAATTTGTATTAAAGATATTCTTATTCCTTCAACGCGGCTTCCCCCAAGATTAAATCCAGAGTGCGCCACTGGCGAGACTTGTCCTCGATCTGTTTAATTTTTGTGAAAAGACTATCCCAGCGCCGTTCATGCAGTAGGAGTAATGTAGTAGGAAGTGGCGTATCGCATTGCAGCGTGTGCGTTTGAGCAGAACTTTGCGCGTGATATCGTGACTGTCGTACAAGTCACAGCACACCAGCCGCCATTCCACTTCTGCGTGCATCTTGCCTTAGTCTGTCTGCCACGCATGATCAGAGTAGCCTGGGACATGGACGCGCACCAGGTGGAGCGGGATCAATTAAGCGTTGCTGATGACTCAATTTCCAGGTTGATCGGTCGTGTCGATCCCAATGGGCTGTAAGTCCGACCGTAAAAGAATCCGGTGAAATGCGATTCTTCGGGCGAAAGGCTGCTGCTAATGGCACCCCTTTTTAGACGTGGGTATAATAGTGGTTTTCGGGAGGAGAAAAACGAAGGAGGAACAGAGCGTGTATACTTCTAGAATCTTCACTTATTGAATCCTAATTTCTCTTGTCTCTTCTTCTTACACTGTCGAAACTTCTGCAGGTATACAGTTGAATAGTCCTATTGTGTGGTGTGACGAATATAACTGTTTCAGAATTGTGGATGACACTCCCCTTTTCAGACTTCAAATTGAATAGATTACAAAATTATTAAGTTGTTGAAATGATAAATGATGTATGAATTGGAATTCTTCAGTACTTTCTTCTCAACTAGGGTAAAGGACCCAGTTACTGACATCTGACCAATTACTGTCACCTTAAGCTATTTTAGTTAAAATACCGGATAAACAAACTATAGAATATAATCTATAGTATAGATTATAGGTTGAAATATAGAATTCTTTTTGTGTATCACTTTACAACGTTTATTTATTCGTTACTTTAAGTAAAATAGCTTAAGGTGACAGTAATTGGTCAGGTGTCAGTAACTGGGTCCTTTACCCTACAGCGACGTTGGTATATTTATACCTACATACTTATATTGCGACAGCTCTAGGAACTGAAATAAATTATTCCAGCATTTACAGTGTTAACTGCAAAAATAATTTTTGATTTCTTTGACACTTACATCGTTTACCATTTTTAACCGACTTCAAAAAAGGAGGAGGTTATAGATTTGACCCGTATGTAGGTTTTTTTTATGTGTGTTTCCTCATAACTCTTCAGTATATGGACCGATTATGATGATCTTTGTTTTATTCGAAAGGGGGCGATGCCCCGGTGATCCCATCCTAAACTAAATTAACATTGGCCCAATATTTTGCCAGTTCTGGTTAATAATAAAGACAAATAAAGATTTCCTAGGCATGTTGTGTCAATACATATAAAACTAAAAAGTTGAAAATAAAAAAATTTCAAAAAAAATTAAAACCGACTTCAAAAAAATAAAATATTACTAAAAATTAAAAAAAAATTTCTCCCTTATTTAATCTACGACTCTCAACTTTTCTAAGTCTATACCTCATCATTTGCAATGTGTAAATCTGGCGCCGACTTAGAAAATATGAGAGTCGTAGATTAAATAAGGGAAAAAATTATTTTTTACTATTTAGTAAAATTTTATTTTTTTGAAGTCGGTTTTCATTTTTTTATAATTCCTCAATAATTATGCGTCGAAGTCTATCAATTACATACCTTACACCCCCATAACTTTCTGAATTCCCTTTCCCTTATTAACTTCACATCACGTTATATTCAATTATCAATCTACCGACACACGTCGCCATACCCTTTCCCAGCGAAATTTTAATCGCTTTTAATTACCCCTGCATAAACATCTGCCTCTTCCGCAGACTTTACCATTCATTCGTCAGGCTCCATCCTTATTTGTTCTGGCAATTAACGTGGGCAATCCCCCTCTGTCCGCTGTTCCTCAAGGTCGTTCGATAGCTGATTCTCGGTACACGCATTCCCTCGGCTACATACTTGCATCGGAAGGAGGATGGCCGATTATTACTACCCCCCCGGGGCCAGGGACAGCCGGTAATTAGACTCCACTCTTTTATTATCCACTTGCTTCGGGGATGAACGTGGCCGCGATGAAAGTCCATACTATTCCTGAGTTATTGGCGTCGTAACGATAATTCAGCATCGCCGCGGGGACGGGCGAAGGACACGCCGAGTTCACGTGTGCAGATTGATAAGCGGGTTAACGCAGAGTCCCTGGGCGTCGTATTTTATACGTCCGGGTGTATATTTAACGTTATTGACGGTCCGTGTTCCGCGCCGTGTAATACTTTGTACGTCGTTTCGCGTCCCACCCCTCTCGGGCACGGTCGCATTTCCGCGCATTCGCCGGGCCTTCTGGTCGCGCTATAATTAACGAATTAATAAATATGTAGTTAATGGACGTGCCTGTAAATATTTATCCGCGGAGTATGCGCGGGCTGGTCGAGTTATAAGTGGGTGCAATTTATGGCAATGTTCCCAAAGTTTCGGCCGATCCTCGAGGAGCCGATGCTGGAAGGCGAGGCTTTTATCTGAGTACTTATCAATGGGGTCGTAAGTTCGAGTTTAAGCTTCGATCGACGGGCTTTATTACTTCGGGCAATCTTGAGGTGGGAGGTTTGAAGCGGAGGGGGCGGTTTGATTAATAATACACTCATCTCTGGATTTACGTAGCAGGTATTTTTTATAAGCGATAAATAATCCCTCTGTCTACGCGGAAGTTTTTAAACGTCATCACAAAATATTTGTTTATTGTATGAAACTGAAGTAGAAGAGTTTCGAGCTGGGGACGTTTCCTTGCGAGCAGAGTTGGGCATTAGTCGAATAAATTTTTATTCGATTAAATTTTTATTCGACTAAATTTTTATTCGACTAAATTTTTATTCGACTAATTTTTTATTCGACTAATTTTTTATTCGACTAAATTTTTATTCGACTAATTTTTTATTCGACTAAATTTTTATTCGAACGAACTCGAATAAAAAATTCGAATAAAGTGTAGCTATTCGAGAATAACGAATGCATTTTGAGTTGACTCAAATTGACTAATTTTTTATTAGGCCACTGCCGGAGGTGCTCGGCCTCCGCCGGAAGCCCTCCGGTCGGGCCGAGGGCCACGGGACTCGAGCCGAAGCGGCTTATTCGTGACAACTGTCGCCACGGAGGTCCTTCGAATGACGAATAACGAATAACGACTAGGAACTTATTTCTTATTCTCGAATAACTTCACTTTATTCGAATAAAATCTGAGTCGACTAAAAATTTATTCGTTAGTCGCGAATAACTCCATTCTATTCAAAATTTTTATTCGAAGGTTAGTCAAATAACAATTTAGTCGAAAAATACCCAACTCTGCTTGCAATTGACGAAGGGGTAAGTCTGGGTTAGGTATTCTATAAAAATTGCAGAAATCGACTCGATCTTATTCCACAATCACGCATCATCAATCCTGTTCTTCTAATATTACGGTACCAAAGGGGCGTACAAATCATTCACTTCATTCCTCGTGCTGTAACAATAGATTACATATACGCGATAGTGGGTGTTCGCGTTGATGCCTAAGTAGAAACTGCAGGGAAGTAGCGAGACTCTGGCGTGGACGTTCGAGATTAACATTTCCCAATGGATTTCTGTCGCTTGTAATCGATCTCCCCGATCCTTCCTACGCTGCTTAGATATTGTAAAACCCGTCGAGGTCTCCAATGGATCCGAAAGGTACTCGAGCGGAAAATTCCCGTGGTAGCGGATAGCAAAGCCCGCAGCCATTTATCTAATATCTCGTCACGCGTGTGTACATTCTTGTGCCCCGGACATTAATTAGCCTAATCGCGGCGCTGGAATCGGTACGGGGAGATGTGCGCAACCGTGTCCTGCGGCTCGCAGAATCCCGGAATAGATGTTAAACGGCGAGATTCCGTAATAGTTAGGCAGGATACACGGGGGAAGATGTAATCGTGGCTTAACTAATCAAAAGCGGGGTCGCCTTTTAGCGTCCCTTCCCGAAACTTGTTTGCGTAATGCGACTGTGTCGAGCGTAAGTCGCCTTTCATAAATGCCTGCCCACTGGCACGAGTTTGCTATTGTTAAGAGATCAGTACGAAATACGATGGGAAACACGAACTGGAGGCGATATTTTTGTTAGATAGTCAGGTGTAGAATTTTATCTTTGCGGGATCAGTTTTGGGGATACTTCTTAATCTGTTAAGTGGGGAAGATGAGTTACCTTGTATTTGAAAATTCCTTTAAATGTTTGTAACTCCTTTTCTCTTCCTTTCATTCCTTTGGACTTTCCTTTTGGCAATTATGCTCGCGCAAAGCAGTAGTGTAGTATTAAATCGCGTGTAAATGTTATTTCGTTTTTTTGTTATTTAGAAATGACCTTAGATAGCAGGTTAGTGTGGTGGTGTTTACTGCCAGAGTTCGTGTGGATGATAATTCTTTTCACTTATAGGTGTGATTATCAATTTTGAAAGCAATAAATTGATAACTTAGTCAACGAACTTTCTATATTCTTCCAATTATTTATTATTAAAACAGGGTTCATTTGTTGACTTTTACAGGGACAGCGTTAGTTTAGAAAATACAGGAAACGATACTCAAAATTGAAAATATTATCCACTACCATACACAGCTTTAAATATTGAAACTTTCCTCGCCCCGCTTTTATCGGTGCAAATAAATTAACAAGAGACTTCTAACGATCACCTAAGTCCTAACATTACGATACGTGGATTCTGGATTTGGTTCGATAGATATCGATCGAAATTTCGATTATTCCGATCTGGGGTTTTCGAGCTGACCGTGACAACGGGCACAGAGGTGTTGGCGTTTGAGCGCAACATCTCGGTTAGCTCTCTGTGGACCGGTCTGCCCACCACAACCGCAGGGAAACGAACGAAGGAAAGAGAAAAAAAGAAGGGAAAAGAGGAATAATCCTACCGTAGAAAACAGCGCGGTACACGTCTCCGCTGAACACTGTCGTCTTCCAAGCCGATAGCAGGGGCCTTAAATCCTCGTTGCGGTTTCGTATCTACGATACACGGTGACATCGCACATTTCTTAGGCGTGCTCAGTATCACCCGACTTCTTAATCTCGGACGTGACAAATTACCACTTCGTGCCAAGAAAGGCGTATATTTCTTTACCCTCGTGCCATTTTATTTGTGCCCCTCCGTCGTTTCGCGTAAACACGATTTGGTGGGCTGTTTGGAAAGCTCGCGAAATATATTGGCGTGTGTTGGGTCGCTGGCGAAAGATCCGCCTGCGAATGATCGGGGGATAAAGTAGTCGAGACTTTTTGGTATCCAAAGGTTGGGAAAGAGCTTCGTGGGAATCAGTTTGGGGAAGAAAGGATATTTTGTAGTAGTATTATCAGGCCCGTTCCTGGCGGGGGTGCAGAAGGTGCCCCCGCACTCGGGCGGCCAAACCCAGGGGCGGCCGCGGGCTGTTTATTATATGTAAAATTTTTTACTAAAAATAATATTCGAAGCTCTTTTGCATGATAAACGTTCAAAACTATGCATATATAAATATAAAACTAAACTGACATATAAAAGACACTGCATATTAAATTCTTAATTAAAGAATATTAAATTAATAGGGACGGCAAAATTGTTTTTGCACCTGGGCGACACAAAACCCAGGAACGGCGCTGAGTATTATGATAAAGTTAAAAATGTTAGCTACAGAAGGTATTTTTATTTGTATAGGCTAACTATAATAGTGTTTGTGTACTTTTTAGTTCTCAAATCCTCCTTCATTGTTCTTTGACTCCCAAAATTCTTCAGAAAATGGAATTTTATTACCTCCAAATTGCCAAAATCTTACTTCAAAGCCTTTACTTGAAGTGTCCTTGTAGAAAACACTACAAGTGCCAAAAATCAAATTCTGTACTGAGTATTAGCATTGGCACGTAGAATATTTTCCAATAAAAAAAGCACAATATTTAATTTTGGTCCTTACAGTGTTTCCTACAAGGGAATCCTTGAGAGTCTTTGACAAGAGTTTCAAAGGTCAGGTACAGTAACAGCATACTGGTTGCACCTCGCACCATTCGTAGCCTATTTACGGGAGTAATAAAGACATTTAATAATAAAAAAAATTAATAACTTTATTCACTTTGCACTCAAATTCTCAAGCTCTCAATTTTTACACCTTCTGGTCACCTTCAAGAGCACTGACCTCCACACACAAAACCACATCCATCAGACCCAAAGCAAAGATACCAACTTAACCCATCAGTGAACGAACCACTTCACTAAATATCTGCTACCGTTAAGGAACTAGTTTTTGATCAGTTTAGAGGGTTTCCCGCTTTAATATTTATTTTTAACCTAATAAAACTCTCAACCATAGACTTTTTTTATACTAAAAGATGAATTAATGTTTCCACATTAAGGAAAAATTTTAAAAAGTTGAAAATAAGTATAATTTAATTATTTATAAGGTTAGGGAATAATAAGGTGACTAGGAACTAGTTTTTGATCATCTGAAAATACATGGGAACTAATTTTTGATCAGGTCAGGAACTATTTTGAATTATCCTTTTTTATGTTAGTAATTATTTCAAACAATTATTTAAGGACATAAACTGAAAAGAACGATTTATTTCATGAACTGATCAAAAATTAGTGCCTGATCAAGAACTAGTTCCTTAACGGTAAATCATTAAATATCCAACCGAATTAATCCAACACGACCTCAACACTCTTCCCTCCTACCTATCACCCGACTTCCATCGAAGTTAACACATAACACTTCACCCGACTCCCTCATCAGCCACTCCGGCTGCCTCCACTTTCTAATCCCTATTTTCGCGATACTTGAATCGTCCTCGTAAAGCCCTTTCATCCCCATAATACTTCGTAATGAAGCCATTTATCGAATCCGATCGAAGCGACAGTAACAAGGAGCTTTCATCAGCCCCATCCACCTCCGAGTTCAACGAGCACCAATGCAACCCACCAGCAGAGAATTAACCCTCCAGACGCGTATCAGATTTTATGATTCACCGTTTCCTTTGTTGCCCCTTTTCGTTACAGTCGGCGTAACCATTGCATCAGCGTGCGCGCGTGAACGCGCCTGTACATACGGTGAATTTCGAAGGAACGCAACGAAACCGACGATAATTTATTCCGCGGCCGTAAACTTCGCGGCGGACAGCCTTCCTACGCTTGTTTCCTCTCCGGCCAAAAGTGCTAAGCAAACACGTATCCAGGGGGTCTCGATGTTGCGCATACGTTTTCCCTCCTTTCCTCCCGCTGCCACCCTTTTCCTCTTCCTTTTCCTTTCCGTTTCTCCTACGCCTCCCTTGTATCTCGACATCTTCTCGCCCAGCCTTCGCCTTTCTCAACGCTCAGTCCCTTTGTGCGCGACCCTCCAGCTTCCTTTTTCCGTCCCGCGTGAAATCGGCATGAATATTCCAAGCTTGTGTCGGACTTCTCACAAAAGTCTGCAGTTTAGTTTCTTTCATATTTTTTTGGTTCGTGATAAAATTACAGCTGAGGTTTCGTTCTCCACTCAATAATGTTCGAAAACTCGTGTCAGAAGTAAATTAAAAAATGATGCGAAGATCATCACAAAAGTAGAGATTCTTTTAAGGGGAGGTTCTGGTCTAGAGCCCCCCAAAAATAGGTGATTTTTAGGAATTAATTAAAGGAAAACTAGTGTGTATAATTTAATGGGACTTGTTGCATTGTATTAAGGATGTCTTAAGTTATAGAAATATATTTTTTGTTTTATAATTAATCAGTGCAGACAGCCCTGGGGAGTCGTTAAAGTTAAAGCGTCAAAAAATTGATCCAAATCGGTGGGACCTGTATCTCTAAAAGTTATTATCCGATTCGACTGAAACCTTTTTTATTTTGAAGATTATTCTGTTTTCTAGGGGGGGGGGGGGGGATTAAAAAAAAATTATAAAAATTACATTTTTTTTAGAAAATAACGACACTTCACGTTTGAAATCACTTTTCCCTGTATTTTTCGTCCTTTCATCGCCTTTGAAAATGATAAATTTTCAACTTTTGTAATTTTTTTTAGTTCCCCCCCCCCCTAGAAAAAAGAATAATCTTCAAAATAAAAAAGTTTCAGTCGAATCGGATAATAACTTTTGAAGATACAGCTCCCACCGTTTTGAGAACACTGTTTCGAGAAAAACGCGTTTAAACTTTTACGTGAGCGCCGAGTGGCCGGTTGTCACCCATGCATTTGCCGCTATTCAAATGCCTATAACTTCGGGAATTTTGCGAATTTCAATAAATCCTTTTAAACACGTTTTCCTAAAAGGTTGAACATTCGAAAAATTAAATAAAAAAAAAATCGACATTTAGACCAGAACCTCCCCTTAAACGCATCTGCGTGAATAGAATAGTGGACACACAGGTTCCTCTCTCCTTCAATCCCCATCCTCGTCTTCCATAAGACATCACAACTGCTGAGTCGGCCTATAACATGCACAGTAGCCGCATATAAATACACCTCACATACACAGCTTCGCGGAACTTCATTTAACTTGAGTATATCCGTATTAACAGCTCGAGAGTTTAAAGTAACCCAAGCATCGCTCCGCGGAGTATCTTGATTACTTGATAAAGCACCTGTCCATAATCCCCGGTAAAGGCGTGTAAATTCTAAGAAAATTGGTTTTGAACTTTCATCGCCATCTTCAACTCACATCTGAGACGAAGGCTATGGAGTTGCGCGAAGTTAAAGTATGCAATTCTGCGTGTGTATCCTTGCGCGTTGTAAAATTCAGTTATACACTCTGACTGGAGTTGCACAGCCAGCTGGTTCGATTGACATCATCATTCACAGCAGCGAGGTACATTAAGAGGCAAAACAGCTAGGCGATATCTGCGTGTCGAATAAATAAGAGAGATGTGGTACTTATCCCGCATCGTTCGCTTTATTGCGTAAAAACTTCTCGGTCAAGTTGTACGACCTAAGGCGTCCGACGTACCTACCCTCGCGATCCTCGCTTTGATTAGCGCCCTTCGCGCTTTGCATACTCGCTGATTTCACGTCCACTTCTCTGAGTACACGCTCGTCACCGGGAGAATATTCTTTCCCCGTAATCTCGCCATTGGGCTGGCCGTAAGAAACGATACTGGGAGAATTCCTGTGATCGATGATTCCTGGAAAGAATTCCTATGATCGAGGGTCGATCGTCGCAGGGGCGGATTCCAATTAATCTGTCGTTGCGGCGCGGGCAACGGGCGGCGTTAACAAGCGCGATTAGATAATTAGATAATTCGCGGACGAGGGTTCGAACGATAAATCTGGTATCCCCGTGTTGTATTAATTACCGGAACGGTATCGGAGCTTCTTTGTACGCAGGGGCTACAAGGTTTAAGGGGATTCAGAGTAGCCTTAGTCGCGGTTGGATCGCGATAGGCGATTAGTCTGTGGAATGAAGGTAATTGTATGGTGGAATCGCGTTGTAGGATAGAAGCTCAAGCTTTGCATGTACTTCGAAGGGTAACATTCTTTTTGCGATTAAGATGTGCCTTGAGTAATAGTGGCTGCGTGGAATGTGGTTAATCGGAGGAAAAGCCTCGGTTGATTTTGTCATTCAATATAGGCTAGTTTATAAATTGCATCGTGGTATAAGAGGTGCTTCAAAATTGTAGTTCATTTAACTCTGTAGTTGTAATTATGACCTCATATCACTTGTCATAGTTATCATAGTTTAGAGACATAATAAATGCGAAAACGGTAGATCTTAATTGAAAGATAGACTGTAGCAGTGTACCAAGCAGTAGTTGCACATTCAAACACAGAAAATACCTCTAGGGGAGAGTGGGGTAATGGCGAACGCGGGGTAATCCGGAACGCGGTGGTTACGGCATTTTAATAAATAAAAATTGAGGTTCCGTCTCCACTAACTAATAGTTTAGGTCGTATCCAACGCCGCGCAGAAAGTAATAAATACAGAACGCTCCTGCTAGTCAAGATAAACACAATTTATTATTTTCATCATGTTTCAAGTAATATTTTGTCCATCTTCAATTGGATGTAATAACTGTTGAATTAATGATATAATTGGGATTGTTTTAAGTTGAAATAAAGGACTTTTTTACCAACATTTTGTGATTCTAACTTCTGAAATAAATTCTTTTTTATTTTTTGACTCGGATGGGGTAATCTGGAACCTTTGAGATTAGCAACGATAACCGATTTTTATGAAATTTTCAGCATGTATAAAACTTACTTAAATCTACAAAAGGGATTTTTGAATTTTCATTAAAGTCTCAGACAAAAAAAGTTTAAAAAACGACCTTTACTATTTTTTTCGATATTTCGACCAATTGCAATTTTTTTCTAACGCACAAGAAGAGGAATTTGGAAAATACATTAGGTAGAGGTTGTAGCAACGTTTTTTATGGGTTGACCATTGAAATCGCGCTTTCTGTGCGAGTTCTGCAATATTTAGCACTCCGTTTAAGTATATCAGTAAATAAAAAACAAATTCATTTCTCATATAGTTTTCGTTTTATTTGCTTTTTGGCTTAGGTGTTCGCCATTATCCCACTCTCCCCTACACCTCAGATTTTAATCAGTATTCTAACAAGGAAAGATCCCGAATCCGAAAATTAAAAAAATTCTGAAGTTTTGTGAATGTGTAGGGGGTTTTCTGTTTAGAACGCAATTTTTATTTGTTGCCCAAATTCACTCGAAGGGGGTGAAATTAACCCCTGAAAATTCAGCCATTTTCCGAATTTGCGTTATAACTCGCCAACTGTAAGGGACAGAAAAAAAGTTTCAAGACAAAAGTTACTTCTTTTAATTAGATCTACCATTTCCTAAAAAAATTATTTTACAGTTCACGAGTTATAACATAAAATAGGAAAATAATCGGATATTCAGGGGTGAATTACAATCAGGAGGTAATTCCCTACATATTCACAAAGTTTCAGAATTTCTTGAATTTCCGGGTTCGGAATACAGTGCTATCTCTCAAATGTCACGCGTTTTCGGATTCTCTATAAGCGCGAAGCTATTCCCACTACTTGGGTTGTAGTCGCCGCGTCGGGGCATCGGGTATCGGGTGTCAAAGAAAAAGCCGAAGAAAGGTTCATAAACATTCTCGATAGTGACACACCTTACACTCTGACCGCGTGAAATCAAAGGAAGCCGAATAGACTACTCGTCTCTCAAATTGCGTGCGCCCGGACCCGACACACGCGACTCTAGAGCAGTGATGATATCTCGGGCGGGTTTTCTTGCGCATGCGCGGCTTTTGCAGTACCGTATCTATGTTGGGGCCCAACTAATAGGTGTAGTGTCATTGGTGGGAAAGCAGCAGGGTGTTCAAGGTACCCCATTTTATCGAAACTTGTACTATACTGATACTAAAATCGCCGCACATGCGCGAGAAAACCCGCCCGAGATATCATCACTGCTCTAGAGAGACAGAACTGTATTCCCTTATAAGTTCCTTAAACTATCCAATATTCCCATTGGTCGCTTGCCACCAAACACCTCCCACAAACATCCCCCACCACCCCGTCTGACTTCTCCCACAAACTTCACTATTCCTCGTTAGTACACCTGCACCACAATCCAATCCCAACACTGTACACCACGCTCATGCGTTGCGTGCGCCGCGCTCGCCCGGGAATAAATAAAAGCGCTTTCGCTTTAGCCGTGGTTGCGCGGAAAAAGGAAAGGAGAGGATCCCGCGCACTTTTATCATCGCCCTGGGAACGGGTTTCGCATATTAATTGATTCATAGTAACCGTGCCCTCGTCGATTTGCATATGAAATCCCCGCTTAATTCGCGCGGACGCCGGCCGCGTTAACAAGCGTGATTAAATAAGTAGATAATTCGAGATCGAGCCGCGCGGCGGTACGGGGCGAATTCCAATAAGTCAGGAAATCGGCTGGAACGCCGCCGTCGCCGCAAAGGGGCCCCCTCCTTCGCCTTGTCGTCGCTGGCGATTCCGGAAACGTGGAGGTTTTCGTTGCGCGGAGACGCGGCGCGGGAAAAAGGCCTGGCTGCTCCGCGAGGCGTACCGGTCCCATCGGGACGAGATAATGACGGCGCGCACGGCGAAAAATAAAAGACGCCGCAGTTAGGGAAGGAGGGGGAAGAAAAGGAGGAGCAAGAGGACCCCTCGATCCGATCCGCTGCACGCATGAATCGTTTCGAAGATCGTATGCATAATTACCGATCCCCTTCCCATCCGAAGCCCTGTTTCCTTTCGGCTTATGGACACCGAGGACGCGCCACCGTTGTAACGCAGGCCGAGGTGTAACTCGTGGCACATTCGAGCTACATAGTTCCCCGTGTGCGAGGAATACGGAATGATCTGTAATCGCGCGTCAACACCTTAAGGGGGTAGAACTCGGGATCATGGAAAGAGAGGGGTATGTAGTATGAAGCTTTCACTTAAGCTCATCCTCATCACTTGCCACAGCTCTTCCAGTGATAAATTCCAAAACACCGAAACCCAAGGAATTATATAATAATTATATTCCCTCCTCGTCAGTAACTCGTTAACAAGAGATCCAAGAAGAATCGCTCCACCTGGCGCTTCGAGCCTCCATCGTCCCCTTCCAGAACCAAAACAATCGACAGAGCGGTGGGCCGAGGGAAACGTCCAGTAAACGAGCCTTGCTTTATTTTTCCCTGTCCTCGTTGATTTTCCTCGTCGCGACTAGCAGCGGGCGCTGGGCGTGTATCCGTAGCTGCCGCTTTTTGCTAACGCTCGCTCCCCGGTGAAAAAGCGGAACGATCCAACCGGATCACCTCCAGAAAGCGCAACGACAGGGAGGACATCGTCACTTAGCACTCCTGCGCGACGACGGAGCAGCACGAGCTGGCCGGACCCAGCTTCTTACACAGGCTAATCGCCCCGTATTACGCTAATGCAAGCCTGGCGAACGGCGTCGCGCAAACTCGCCCTTAGCTTTGCACGGATAAACGCGGGCAACGGCATAGAGAAGTCAAGGATGATTACAGGGCTTCGCGGCTGGCCTCCAGAGCAGGCCACGCGGCTCACCTCGACCGCGCTCTCGCGAGACAGTCTCAATGGCGGGCTGCAGGCATCCAAGGGGTTGCGGAATAATGGCTCGCTGTCTCCGATGGAGCCGCGCTATCCGTAGGTTTTTCTATTAAACGGGAGCGAAGACACCGCGGACAGGCTTGATACCCCTTTCACGTTCAAGTTTCTTGCGTCGGCGCGAACGCTGCCCGTTGTCAGGCCTCGATCACTGTAATTTGAGTATCTGTTCGCGGGCTTGCGAGTGGGTACACTTGTTATCGTTTCCTTCAGCATTCAATGGCTCAGCTTTGAATTGAATTAGCATCCCTTCTGGGTTCAACTCTTACGTCTCGAGATTTGTGGATCATCGATTTTTGTTATTTTTATAGGCAGGGGAGAGGTGCTATAAAAGGGACACTTTTGTTTAGCGTCCATTTCTGATAATGTTGTTATAGGTATTTAAACAACAACTACATCGCAAGAAAGCGTGGTTATTTCCTTTCAATAAAAGTATATTGCAAACTCATTAATTGTAACAGAAAATAATGAAATCTTCGGTTTACAAAAAAATGGAAAATGTCCCTTTTACGACTGGGTGGTTTTAAATGGGACAGTATACGCATGAAAGGGACGCGTTAATAAAAATAAACTTATTAAGTATTACAATTATAATTCTAAATCTTAATGATACAAATTTTAATGATATAACACTTTAACACTTTGTATATACCTTGATCTCAGAACACGACACAGAACATCAATGAAAATTTCACTTTTACTGCTGAAAAAGCATCAACCGTGGATTACTACTCTGTTGCAAGTGAGACCGTAGTGAAATTTACGTCAAACGACTAGGCACTAGTGTTGCAATAAACAGGAAAATAACTTGCATGTGTAATGCGTTTAGAATTTTGGAAATTCGATTTGTCCCTTTTAAGACGTGTCCCCTTTATGGCACCTATTCCCTAAGTGGCAGTACATAGATTCTTCTGGGGGTTTCTTGAGTAATATGTAGTCTTAGGTGCTTCAAATTGTGGAGAATGAAAATGAGGAGTTTATTTTCTAAAAGGATCATTGTATAGAAATTACTTTCCCTGTTTCTTTGGTGTAGGTACGTTGTGTATGATGCTAAGTACACTGTCAATGTCACGAGCGCGTGAAAATTGGAAAAATACTGTAGGGAGTTTTTCCAGCGATTCGGGACAAGAAACGGAGGGAAAATGATGGGTTTTTATCGCGACATACGTGTAATGTTACGCCTGGTAGCCGGTACAGTTGTTCGAATTAATGCCCTCTTGGCGTACACGTTCGCTTGAACGTTTCATCGAGCACAATTATGGGCATAAAACAGCGTGAGTTTCCTCGCCGCAGTTCCTGTGCCGCTAATCGTCGCGTATTACGATAATACGAGCTCGACGATCGGCGTTGCATTAAACTTAATGACTGGCAGGGTCGCATAAATAAACGTGTGCGAGCGTACGAGAAAGAATTAAGGTACCTTGCGACCCTACTTGCCCGTTGAAATACTGTCTCGTTAATACGTATATAATTATTCCAAATTTCCACCGATCGTGAGAATCGAGTCGTTTGAAAGGAAAAGGTTGAGGAATTTAGTTATCTCGGTGTTCCTATTCTGCAGATCTTATCGGATATCGTAGTGGTTGGTTTTTAAGTTTGTAATCCAGTGATTGCATTTCATACTCCTATTGATTTTGCATTCGTCTTTACAGAGATATTTTGTATTTAATCTAAAGAGTATATCTTGATCCGTACCTTCTTCCTGAGACGTCCTAAGAAGTCTGAAAGTCTTAAAACGTCTAAGCCTTTTTCTCAATTCTGTATTTCTGTGCACAGAGATCTTCATTGTTTAATTACTTTACTGTTTTAATTAGATATTGACTCGCGTTTTTCTCCCAACTTTGCGTCTGTCTGTGGGAATATAAATATTAACTTAGCTCTCTTTCCGAATTTTTTAAACATTTCCACAGAGACCTCCACTATTGCAGCTTTCCACAGATAAATACACACATCATGTTCTTTTTTCCAATTTCGTATCTATCTCTACGGAGGCGCCAGTGCTCCACGTCCAATCACATCTAAAAGGGAAGAAGTATTTTCACCTCGACGTTGGAGGGTTAAAGAGCTCACGTAGCTGGGGAGATCGATCGTAACTGGATCGCGGAGGGGTTAAAAACAAAATGTATCGCCTTAAAGCGCTACCGAAGGTCGCAGACACTCCTCGTATTTCTTCCCCCCGACGCTCATTAGGAACTGTCAGTACTTTCACGCCGATCGCATTCCCGATCGACCGGCTCTCATGTGAGAACACTGCGGCCGATTACTCCGCCATAACAATTATACAAGACTCGCGGCATTCTACCACGGTTCTCGCGCTTTCCGTGCACACCAGGGCGGATCGGGTTCACGGTAAGAAAACGATGGAATCGCTTAACCCTGGCCGCGACCGGGAATAGTCTCCTGTCCTTTGGCTGTGCTAGCGCGAGCATACACGGTCTATTGCGGACATGCCACCGAATCACTGTTGCCAGCAGCTCGTTCTATGTATTCTGTCACTACCGCGTGTGTGCTTAGTTCATGTAGCGTGGCTTCGCTTAACTCTTGAACGGCGGATAGTCTGAAGACAGGTTAGATGTGGGGCCTATTTTGTTCTAGAATTATATTCACATACACTTGGAGTTAAGTTTTTAATTTTGGTCCTTATCTTGCTATTTAACTCTTTGAGGCACACGTTTTAAAGAAAATAAAAACCCTAGTTGCACAGAATTTTTTTTATTACAATAAATGGAAATTCGATTATTTAACATAAATAATTACATAAAATAAGAAAAAAATAATAACGTTTCAATAATTCCTTTTTTACAGGGTGGAATATATATAATCCCACCACGCAACTAATCCACGCGACAATGCTTTAAATGATATTCATCAAAATACAATTTTTTACCAAAACAAAGTGGTGCATAGCATTGCCAACTGAATGAAAAACTTCAAATAAAATATTAAACTGTATGACTATTAGTAACTTCAACTTTTCGAGGTGGGTTAAAGTATATCCCATCATGCATAAAAAGCTAAGCAAAAATGTGGGATAGTTTTTAACGCACCTAGCCCCAAAAAGTTAATATCCTCAGCTTTTTCAAGAAGTAATAATAATGTATTTTTAAATACAATTTTCGAGTGCTTCAGGGGGAGGTCCATTGCAGTAGCTAACATTAATAAGAAATATTATTAAACTGTAGCGAATAATTTAATAATATAAGTCTTTATTACACACTAATATAAGAATACAAACTACAATGTAACAAACTAAAAAACAAAATAATCAATTCTCGTATGAATTGCATCACGAAACAGGAATCAGTAAAATTCTATTCATATTCTATCAATCGATAAAGTACCGTTCGACACACACCACTTGAACCAACAAATGTAAGCAGGCATGTAACACAAGCCATACACCTCGTATCTCTTATCATCGATGAACCAGTAGCCGTGCTCCCAAGCCCACACGGTTAAAATTCGCGAACAACGCTCACTCAACTAATACTCCATTGTCGAAGCCACATTTTTCCCACATCTGATCCGTGTTTGAACGCTTTTATCCACGGTTACACCCTGTATATGTAGGCGTGCTCGTGGGCAGAGTGGCGCGAGAGTATTGCAAATGGTCCTGTTGCCACCGCGATAGTTCCCTGGCACGGGTCGGCTTTATTATTTCTCGGTTAAAGGCGGATTCACACGTATCAGTTCCACGACGATTCAGTGCCATCAATGTCAGCGGAAAACATATATTTCCCCCGTTTTGGGAATAGAGCAGTTGACACTTAACATATCACGTCACTAAATAAAACTGGTATTGGCGCACTGATTCGGTATTAAATATTTTTTTTTATCTGCATTTAAGTAAACAAATTTTACGGTTACTTATCTTGACAAGTTTGGATTTAAAACATGTTAACTCCTTAAGTAATTTCAAAGTCTCCGGTCCGTGGGTTCTTGATATGAAATGGAAAAACTTTCCTTCACTGTGGTAGAAATTTCGCCATTAAAAATGAATGGCGAAATTTCTACCACAGTGAAGGAAAGTCACACATGTGGCCCACCTGAACATCGCCGCGTGGCCCACCTGAACATCGTCATATTGGATTTTTCACGAACGAGCTTGATAATATGAGGCAGTCAGAGCAAGAACGGACTAACCCACATTTTTTTCGAAATTGAATTAGTAGCAATAACGTATTCCAATAGGCTCTACTAACCATATAAAATAGGAAAAAAAAAAAATTTTTAATGTGGGGACCGTTCTTGCTCTGACTGCCTCATATTAGGTGCGACATTTGTAATTTATACCTCATTTAGGTATAAATATCAAACCTAATATTGTGAAGCTCGTTGATGAAAAACAGAGTCAAGTATCTCATTAATTAAATTTCAGTGGTTATTTACGTTCATTTAATTCGAAAATATAGGTACATATATCTGTTTATAATTTAGATTATAATATGTAGGTACATATTAATGTGTATATATTGCTAATAAACAGTACATCAAAGTTAAAAAAAACCTTTTATTGTAAATCAATGTCAGAAATAATAAATTTAGCCCATAAATTATAATTCTTGGAATAGTTATATTTATGTATTTAATATTGTGGCCCGCGTAGAGAAGTAGGTTTCCACTTGTGGCCCACTTCACAAAAGGTTGCTCATCACTGTATTACACCATGTCCGGGGCACGTCAAGTGTGAACTGCTCCATCGCGAAACAGGGAGCCGATATTTTTTACCACCGACACTAGCGCCACTGCACCGTCACGCAGCTGATACGTGTGAATCCACCTTAAACCGACGTCCGGCAGTGGATCGGGCGGTCGTAAGACATTTTTCCACGGGTCGTTGAAAGAAATCGTCGCTCTGTGCTCGACGGGCACCGAGACTTGCAGTGGATCTGGTCCTGTGTTGAACAGCCGCGGCTAGTAGATTCAGCGTACGTACGAGTGGCTTGTCTTTGATACATCAGTTCGCGAGGTGGGAAAAAACTCGTCGGACGTCTAGTCTTGCTGGATTTTCAAGAAAACCGCGCGTATCTGCCGGTACGATGGGACATCGGCTGTCGGAAACGATCCTGTCGTTTTCAAGATGCTCGGATGCCAGCGACACGCTCGCATTACGAGACGCGTCGTTGTTGCGGACGATAAAACTTGAGGACTCTGTTCGGCGAAGTTCGCACTCTGCGATGACTTTCCGTTGAGGGGTTCTTGAGTCCCCTTATCTATCTGGTTTAGATATGCAAATGTGAATGGGTGACAGTGTGTGTGTTATTTATTATAAATAGTTTGACTGGTTGGTTCGTGGTGGACTTCTGTTGGAGGTAGGGGAGAGATGAGTGGACGGCTGTTGGGGTAATTCAATTAAGTTTGGGATAATGGATGAATTATTTGATTAGTAGTTGATAAGACGTGTTAAGGAGGAGAATCGTTGAATTATTTATTCCCTGACGCGGTTTTTGATGAGTTTTGAGGCTGTAGGTGTTGTGGGCTTGTGCAGCACTTATATAAATTCGTAATCATGATGAATACTTATAACGAACATTATTGGGGAATAATACTAGCTTGAAACGCTATTCGACACTTTTTAATATTATTGTACACTTCGTAAACGAGCTTAGTGAGTAGTTACAAAGTTATCAAATTTTAGTTCCAATAACCGAAAGTGATATCGGCCCACTAGTTCGGTCAATTAAATTGAATTCTATAAATACGGTCGAAATTCTAATTATATTAGTTAACACATTTTGATCAGAACTTCCTATTACATTGGAAGCTGCCATCAAACGATTACTAGACAGCGGAAGTTTATGTTAGAAATATGTACGATATTTATGGGCAGGCGCAAAATAAAAAGTATATTTTAAAACCCTCTAACGAAGAAACATATTTCTATCAAAGTCCCACATGTCCAGTCCATTCCTATAAAAATATATATTTGCATAAACATTTGCAGTGTAATGATTACCAACTTCTACAAAATAACAAATTCCCAGTTCATCCAATCAGTATCTTCATTCAAACCACAACCAAAAATCTCAAGCGACCCGTCATATCTTTTCCCACAGTTAACGATCTTCCCAAGAAACCTATGCAACGACGCACAAGTATTCAGCCGCAGTGGTTGCGCGCGGTACGACTCAGCACGTCCCTATTTTAGCGTATCCTATGGGTGCTTTCTATTCACAGAGGCCCTTGTGCAGTTGCAATTAAAATTTCCTTTCGCGTATCTCTCGTTTCCACGGGCATTTCCATATTTCGACCACGCACATGATGCTTACGCGCATGCCCATAAATATCGCTGGACGTCGGCACCCATGCGCATTAACCGCCATCGCGGAAGCGCATCTGTTCTCCACGGAGAAGGATAAGCGTACAATTAATGGCGCGCTTAAGGAATTCATAACCGTTCGGCGGGGTAGCAAAGAAGGGGGTGGGGACTCCTCCCAAGGATTTCGCCGTATTTCGCGTTCACGTGGACGCATGCGGGCTTGATAAATCCACTGTAATTTGCCATGTGCCGACGGCGGCGTAATTGAATTAATAATTTCAGCTGAGATCGAATACCAGCGAACGCAGCCAGCCTTTCCCTCCTCCGGGTGGCACGAGTCCTACCGGTCTTCAACGGGGCTCGGTAGGTTAGGTTGATTCAGTTGTGTACAGGGTGAAGAGGTGTGACCTGTCGCCAGCTGATTCTTCGTGAAAACGAGAGTGAGAATTTGGAGAGGAATTTTTATTCGTTGCTCAGGTCCTGAGGCAAATCATTTCGAACGTGGGCGTAAGGTAAATGTCCCCATTAACGACCGTTTACGAGTGTGACTGGTTCAAAATAGTAATTTTTTCACTAATATACGACAATATTTGAGTAAAGTATGGATCATTGTATTTGTTGAAGTCTCTAGTTTCTTAATCAAATTGGTTTTAGAGTGATATTTGACTATTTACACAAAGATTATGGTGAAAATTATATTGGACCTGATGTCCCCTTTAGTGACCATCTATTTTATACCACGATTTTCTGCTACAATAATGAAAGAAAATGGATATTTTCTTTTTCTTTTATAATTCTGTTTATATTTCTCGTTAATTTGAGTAAGTTACTGCATGGATCCATGTATTTTTATTGTAAAATTTGCGAGTTTAATGATATCTGGAGTATAACCTCACAGTATTAGAATCTGTCAACTTTCATGTCAATGACCAAGTCTTAATTTACATGTGAATTTACTTAAAGATGAATGTACGGCTACATAAATAACGTATGAAACAATAACTGAAATATTTCGCTTATATTTCGCTTTCTGTGTTGCAATAAACAATAAGAAAATGAATTGGTCACTAATGGGGACGTGGTCAGTAATGGGGACATTTACCTTATAATACTTTGTGTATTTGGTGATCGTGTAATTGTTGATTTTTAATTATTAGTATGCTCACAGACGAAGTATAGAATAGATCTGACATCCAAGGCAGTTTTCTATTCCCATGAAATGTTACCGGGAAAGTCTGGAAATAGATAATATGCGTGGTAGGAATTATAATGCAATTACAAGTGCTTTTTTCGAGTAATAATTCACAATTGTTTTATGAACGTATTTCCTTCAACACGACACGAAGTTGCCGCCGGGTAGGAAAGAGAGAATCATGTCCGAAAGCCACTATGAGCCCGCCGCCAGCCCCGTTCGTCGGGCTCATAACGGGGAATTACTGTATATAGATGGAATCAAGGTTCCATCGATCTGTCTGTACATGAAAAGCTTAGCCTACTAAGCCAAAGAGATAGAAACAAAGCCCCACCGATCTTTTCAGTTTAGATACCGTTAAGGAACTAGTTCTTGATCAGGCACTAATTTTTTATCAGTTCATGAAATAAATCGTTCTTTTCAGTTTATGTCCTTAAATAATTGTTCGAAATAATTACTAACATAAAAAAAGAAAATTCAAACTAGTTCCTGACCTGATCAAAAAGTAGTTCCCATGTATTTTCAGATGATCAAAAACTAGTTCCTAGTCACATTATTATTCCCTAACCTTATAAATAATTCAATTATACTTATTTTCAACTTTTTAAAATTTTTCCTTAAAGTGTAAACATTAATTCATCTTTTAGTATAAAAAAAGGCTATGGTTGAAAGTTTTATTAGGTTAAAAATAAATATTAAAGCGGGAAGCCCTCTAAACTGATCAAAAACTAGTTCCCTAACGGTATAGAATCTAGATGATAATTAGGGATTCAAATCGAATTATAATACTTCGTTGCAAACCGACGATACACAGACTTCCATTTCACAGATTTTAGAAGACTAATTTGCTTTCATACCAAGTAGTAAAGTTTCTGAATATTATTTCCTTTAGACTCTATGTGACCAGTGGAACAAATATTTGCATATTTCTACTCAGTTCTTCACGAGGAACGATGTCTTAAATGATTCTATGTACCATGATCTATCGGATCCTCTGTGTAACTGCGTTCGTACGGCATAAGATAGAGTTAGCGATTCATTTTCCCAACTATTGCGTCCGAATCGAACGCGATACCGGTTGTTATTATTAATTAGAGCTGTTATGGGTTGTAATTACGCCTTGGGGTAGATCGATCTCTGGTATTGCGCAATCTATTACCGCGCAGATAGCGGGTGCTTGAAAGGCTTCGTACTGCAGCGAGTTGTTTTAACATTGCTGCGACTGTGTAATCGTTGAGCAGGATGATTAGGGGTATCGGAGATTATATTTACCCTGTGGACAATCGTGACCCGGCTAGTCCAAGCGTGTGCCTGTGATTTAATCCGAGACTCAACTAATTGATGTCTTTAAAAAAATTTAAAATGCAAAGTTCGTTTGCCATTGGCTCGTTGCACTGTGTAGGCACCAATTAAAAATCAAATGAATGGAATATGTAGTTTCTATCCATAGAATAAACGATTCCACCGTTAATTTCGTCGTTTAATGCTCGACGAACCACTTTACAACTTCCTGCACGACCGCGGCAGTGTGTATTTTAAGTGACATGAATTGGGTGGATTTTACATGTTATTACAGGAAGACGTTTAGCATTTTCCTTTTGAAACGCTGAAACGTAGCTAGCAGACTGCATGCTTGCGCAACTCTGTCTGGTTTAGCTTGGCACTTGGGCAATAAAGTACTCGTGGTTAAAGCTGTTAGAGCCTTTTCCCCGCAAACTTCCTGGAGAAGGGTTCTGATTCTGTTTTTCCGACGTTAAACTTAGCTTCGTTGGGGTTCTGAAACCGCGATTGTATTTCGGATTGTCTACATCATTACAATAATATTACTTCTACAACCTTCAATTTTTATTTACTAAAATGCTTGTTTGGTTCATCCACTCCCTATCAGTGAAAGCCGTTCATAAGAACGCCAGCTCTATTTGCAGAAACTGCGATATTTGGTACAGACTGAATACCCTCCATTGCTTTTAATTTAAAATACAAAATCTGTCTTCTCTTCTATAATTAATTTTTCTGTATTATTTTAAGCCTTGGTTATGTTATTATTTTATTATATTATTTTATTATTTTTATTTTATCTTATTTTAAGCCTAGGTTACTATGTTCTGTCTTCTTTTCTTATATTAATTTTCCTGTATTACTTAAAACTAGGTTAAGTTGAAAAACAGCCCCAGACTGAACTTCGCCTTTGCTTTTGTCCTTGTTTACTTTCTCTCCGCTGTTCTCTGCTTGCGTCGTGAAATAAAGACGTTTATTAATAATAGTAATAATAATAAAAATAAATAGAAATTTGTTAGAGCTCTTCAATAAATCTGCAATATTATTCCCCACAGAGTAGGTGTCCTAATACTAATGACCCACAGCGTACATCTCGAACCCCGTAGCCTCATTAATTCCAACAACCCGTGCCATTAAAGCCACGAGGATCTGAATAAATCACTCATCCTCGGAAATCATCGATTCCCACCGTCCCTTCGTGCGAGCCTGCGGAGAGCTTCTCAGGGATCTCCAGGGCCGCGCGATTACAAGATCGGCGTTGTTCCGCCGTTGCGGAGGGTGAATTCGTTAAAATCTCCGGGCTGGTCAGCTCTCCGAGCCGACCGCTCAAGCATCGACGATTACACAGCGCGATTTACTCTCATTATTCGTAATTGGTCGCGAGGAGAGAGCCTATGGTCATCGGGCTTAGCAGCCGCCTATTCGTGCCAGCCATTGTTGCCAGGATCTTCTTGCATGCAGAATGTACACGGCGGGACAGCGGAGCGAAGCCGTCCTAGGAAGCACTTATTGTGCTTACCCACCATAGACTTGCATCGTTAGAATTCGAAAAATCCCGGCTCCCGCTCCCCGGCCGTAATCTCACGACCATAATACACCGACGTACCGTTAGAAAAACTGTTAATGACGCTCGCTGTGCCGGCGTTAGGATGCTCAATGGCTGGCAGAATATGGTGGCTCAAGTAACAAGGGTGCGTTCAACGCGAACTGTGACAACTTTCGTAATTGAGATGCTGTTAAAGGGACGACAGTTTCTTTGGACTGTTGGTCACGGGTCGTTTGTATTTCCCCGTGGAATCCTTGGAGGCTAGTTTTTTTTTGGAAAATTGGAAGTGAGGCTTCTTGTTCCTCGGTACTCAGTTGTGGTAATTTCTTTTCTACGTACTTACTTATATAGTGGAATCTGGAGGTTCTTTGTTTCACGATTCTCTCCTTAAACCTCGCCTTTCCTAACGACTTACAAAATTACCCATTTCCTATTCGCATTACTAATACACACGGCGAGGAGGATACCTCACGGATCCACATCTTCCATAAACAAAAAGTGGTTGAATAATAACTGAGATGGGAGTATAATGCTTAATTCCCCAATTAATCAAGCACCGTGCTGCCATTATCCAATCCGCAAGCCGTGGTACATGGGAATCGTAATGACGCGGTATCACGCGCACAGTTATTACCAATAACACGGGTCCGTTTTCTAGAGACGGCATTAACACGTTCCGCGATAAAATATCTTAATGTTAGCAGCCATAAAGAGTGAGGTAGGTAACCGTTGTCCCGTGTAATGCATTACTTTGGACGAAGCGCGTGCAAGCTTGCCGCGTGTAGGGCTTTAACTACGCGCTTTGTATGTCCTGTAGCAACGATGACGTACGCGTACGATACCTTTCGTCGTACACCTTGCTGTCGATGTAAATTTACGCATTTCTCACTCGCGCCCACGCGCAAACGTTTCGCCGACTTTTGCCTAGCGCAATGGCGAATAGATCGTCGCTTGTTCCACGGCCAGGTTAATGGGGGACTTGTTTCTTTGCTTGCGGAGGTACACCGGGGCCTCCTCGATAATTTGTGCGTAGGCACTCGGAGAACTTTTCGCAGCCTGATAGACGTAACGTTTATGTCTTAATATCGTAGTGGGTGTACTGTGCTGTGGAGTAATGGTTGTACTATCAAGTCTACTTGCATCGAGGATTAAAAAATTCAGTTGTATTGCAATTGTAAAATTTTCCTTGAATTATCACTTCTCCAAATTTTCTGTATTTTAGCATTTAGTTACATTGTGATTTATTCTCAGGTTTATTTATTCTGTGTTTTTATACAATGGAGAAATTCAGGATCTTAGGGGCCGTCTTTAAATTACGTAAGGGTAATTTTGGCGATTTCTTACCCCCTCCCTTCCCCAGTATAAGAATTCGTAAGTTTTGACATTGCAACCCCCCTCTTACGTAATATTTTTACATTGAATTTTTTTAGTTATTAAAATTCTTTTAAATGTTTATATAACTGATTTAACTCGGTTTCTGGAAATTTAAACTAAAAAACTTTTCTGGAACATTAATGATAGAATTTGTATTTATTAAAAATTACGTAAGAGGCTACATGACTCCCCCCTCCCTCTTGTAAGAAAACTTAAGAAATTCGCGACCCCCTCCCCCCAAAAACAGCCTTACGTAATTTGAGGACGACCCATTATGGCAAGGGCAACGTCATTTTGTACAGTTTTTGAGTTAATAAATAAATAAATAAATAAGTACATCAAATTTATGAGCCCTCTAACGACTGAAGGAATAACTATTTTCTATTTTTGCTCTGCTCATCGAATTCCATCTTTTAGACGCCATATGTATGCCCAAAGATGCGTCGACGTCAAAACTCGTCTGTGTTTTGTACCCTTTTGGTGGTACAACACTTCTTTCTTAAACTGAAAATAATTACCGGGTGGTTAACGCTGTTTGCCACGGACTATCCTGGAATTCGTTACGAGTTTCTTCCCTTTTTTACCCCTTGGCGTTCGAAGTCAGGTTTCTTTCGGGAGAAGATTCGTTCCCCTCGATCAGATACCCAACGGAATAATCCAGCAAAACGTCTACAAGAGGTTTTTCTAGTAGCCAGTAATACGCGGCGGTTCAGGTCCCGAGATCATGCCGCGATTTCCATTCATCATTTCAAACGAGCGCGACTTTATCTCCGTTCGTTGCGTGCAAGCCACTCGTAATACCGCCATAGAGTCCGTCGATTGAAGAAAGTATAAGGAGAAGGCGTATTACGCACAGCAAGCTCTTTTATGGATCTTGTTTTACAGTTTGCGCGACCTCTCTCTTATTTCGTAATCGCATAAAATTATGTACTGCGAAGGGGGCTGGCGACCACTAGGGTAGGTTTTAACGAGACAATTACTTTTAAGGGGAATATTTCAAGCTTCTTTAGAGTTCTTATTCTGTTATTTTGTAACGAATTAACCGATGAAGGTAATTATAGAAAGTTTTATGAAACAGTTGGTCGATAGAACCCCTTGGATATTTATTTCTGGACGTTAAAATTGTTTCGTCCTTCATTATGATTTTTTAACAAGTGCAATTCTTAGAAAGCAATGCAAAATTGTTTTCTCTTTGAATGAATTTAGTAAGAGTTTTAATTTTAAGATTAATTATTGGCTTGTTGAATGACCCACTAATTTTCTGAGGGCGATTTTTTCAAGTGTAAAGAAAACATTTTATCTAGGGTAGTTTTTAAAATAGGAAAATGAAGATTTTATATTTATGAGGGAATTGAATTTAAATTAGATGGAGAAAAAGTTCAGCTCGATAATGTGGTTGGTTCTTGTGTAATAAAATTCTGAATGTGGTAGCAGTACTTACATATTGAAGTCGTTCTGGAGACTTCGATGCGTGGGAAACAGTGAGTTTGATAATTAAGGCAGTCAGAGCAACAACGTACAAACCCATATTTTTTTCGAAATTGAATTCAGTAGGCTCTATTAACCATAGAGGAAGTGCATATATTTGGAATACCAGTTTGTTTAAGACAAATGAAAAATTACGATAGAGGATGAGAACAAATAAAACAGCATAATATCATAGGGAAACTAATAAACTGTCATATTTCATTGTCTCAGTCATAATAAAAAACAAAAAGTTAACTGAAACTTTGGTTTGAATGAAAAATGACAAGAAGTATCGATTTCGTTAAGGTGTAGGTAATTCGAAATACCAGAATTCCGATTTGCCTTCACTAAAATAACACATAAAGTTAAACAAATCCTCCGAACTCTGAATGGATACTCCTTACTGAAAAAGTTTTGCAGATTGACGTTTTCTTCCTCTGCAAATTAAGTCGAAAATGTAAAAATGGCAGTTCATCCACAAATGTCATTAATGAACAGGTCATTAGCCCCTGTAATCTACGGGGTTACAAATTAAATAGCATTAGTAGTTTATTAGATACTTAGGTATTCCAAATTACCAACAGTATTCTAAATATGCTGCATTTCCTCTATAAAGTAAGAAAAAAAAAATTTTATTGTGGGTTGGTCCGTTGTTGCTCTGACTGCTTCAATTAAG
Source organism: Andrena minutula (assembly GCA_929113495.1). Classification (NCBI taxonomy): domain Eukaryota; kingdom Metazoa; phylum Arthropoda; class Insecta; order Hymenoptera; family Andrenidae; genus Andrena; species Andrena minutula. The sequence goes on along the minus strand of OV815994.1, from coordinate 33,106,349 downwards.
GAAATACTACCTACTTAAGTAGGAAAATTTCTTTCTAGGATAATAGAAACGGAGACGAAACATTGAATTCAGTTCTTCAAAGTTCCAGCTCATCATTCAATAATGAATCATTATACCGGGAAAAGATGTCTATATTGAAATACTCCTTACCCTCCTCCATTACAATAAATTTTTATTACCCCAAATTTCAGTAATCGTTCGATATAACTCCATCATCACGTCGAAACACATCGTTCATATCTTTCAATGTTTGCACATCCCTTCGTTCTTCCAGCGACGAGCCGCAAACCCAACGACTTAATTCCACCTTGTATTACTACAGATGAAGCTTCCAGATCCCTGTTATAATCTGCTAATCGTAAGACGCTCCTTTTATTCAAGCCAGTCCAGAATAAATACTTCACCTTGGTAAAAAGCTGTTCGAACGTAAAACTGGTAGTTGAGCGTCTCACATCGCTCCCTTGGCGTCTGAGCTTGCCTCCTCGATCTCGAGAATAAGAACAGGAGCGAGCAGTAGTACTCGTTAATTCGTCCGTTGCTCTGCCTGTCATAAATATTTCTTTGAAGTGTTATTTAACTTAACCGTTGGTGTTTGGACTTAATTAGATTTCAGTATACTATTTCCGTATCTCATTCAAAGTAGTACACTCGTCAAAGATGGTGCACTACTTCCTTTGTTTCATCAATTGTGTACATTTACATATTTTGCAAGAATATGTAACACTTCACTATCACTTAGATTCCCTCGATAAAATCTATGCGCCCTTTAAATAGAAATTGTAGGACTCTTCGTCACAGAATAAACAAAACTGTATACTCCACGTAAATATCACAAATTTTCTCATATAACAAATAAATAATACAATCAGGTGAAGTAAGTTGCTAATTATGTAACTCGATGCACACACGATTAAATATTCTTTATTCACATCTCTATTTATAATAGCGGCCTCTCTTTGAAATTTTACGAAGCACAAACTCTAACTCACAACGAGGTAAATGACTCGAGTAAGATGGTTGGGACGGCAGACTTACCTTGAAGTGTAAGTAAAGAATTCTCAAGTTTCGAGCACCCATCAGGGGACGCGATATCGAATTTCGCGCTCCTCGTTAGCGTCCGCCGCGGTTTTTCTCCGACCGGAAGGGAAACTGGTGCCCCTCTCATTCCGCGGTTAATTGGGAAAATGATTTTATCCGAGGGTGGATACGTACAAGAGTCTATCGAGGACAGAGGGAATCCAGGGTCGGTCAGCGTCGGGACCGAAAGAAATGGCGGACAATTATCTACTCATCCCTTTCGCTGTCCGCGGGAATGAAACACGCCGGTCCACTCTGCCACGCATTCCTCTGCATTCCAGCCATTACCATTGCGGCGCTCGCGAGAAATGCCGATTCTCATGATGGCCGCTGGCGGAGGTACGCTTTATTCTGGCATTAACAGGGGGGGAAATTATAGCTCGTCCTGGTTGTAAAACATCGCTAATGCGTAAACTGGGATAGCGATGGTTTTGTCCATTAAATGGTTGTCTTCGACAGTGACGCGAGAGTTAAAGGCTGGGAGAAAAGGCATCGGTAATTCGTAAGCTGGGATAGTAGGGGAGAGTTGCCAATATCGTACTGGTCACCTAAATTGTACCTCATCAATTTCTCAGTAATTAATGAATGTAAACGACGTCTGATAATAAAAATATCAAGTAAATGCGAAATAAGAAATAGAAACAAAACCTTTACAGCTTACACCGTATTTTGTGCGTGCTATAAACATTTTAAAAAATCGGGTATGGTTGATTTAACTTTTTACCAGTTTATTTTAGCTGATAATAATCAAACAATGCAATTTTAGCCTGTATTTTTTTATTTTTCTAAAAGCGGGTTTCATGTAGAATATTTTACATTCATTTTAAGTACATATTACATTCATTATAAACTTTAAATTGATATTTATAAATAAATCGATCATGTTTCCTAAATTGTACCACTACAAGCGTACCAGTAGAATTTGACAACTCGTATGTTATATAGATTATGTACATATATCATATAAATATGTTATTGCGGCCTGTGTGCGATCCATATATATATATGTAATTATATAATAATCATTACATTATGTTGAATATTTTCTTCTCTAATTGTTATTTATACTATTTTTAGTGGAGGTAGTACGATTTAGGAGACCGAGGGGTACGATTTAGAAGACCGGTTGCCTAAATCGTACCTTTTACAGTATGTGACAAAAAGATTAATAACAAATTAATTTGTTCTGATCAAAAGATTAAGCATATAATAGTAGGTGCTTAAAAGATCAAGCTACAATATCCAATAGTCATTTGCGTTCAAATTAGTACTAAATATAAATTTATATTTATATTTAAATTTAAGTATAGCGTAAAATGAGGCAGTCAGAGCAACAATGGACTAACCCACATTTTTTTTCGAAATTGAATTAGTAGCAATAATGTGTTCCAATAGGCTCTACAGACCATATAAAATAGAAAAACAAAATTTTTTTTTAATGTGGGTCGGTCCGTTGTTGCTCTGACTGCCTCAAATGTCTTAAGTGGTACGATATAGGCAACCCTCCCCTACTACGTTTGTCTAATAAATGATCATCCTCGACTGTGTCACGAAAAATCGAAGCCAGTAAGATTTATGAATTGCAAATTTATGTTTTTTTTTTATAAAATCTATTAGAATGTACCTAAGTAGTAGTATTTTTTGTAAAGATACTTTGGTAGGTCGTATAGTTTACGTCGGATGTTGTATTTGTAAAAGTGGGATTTCTATCTCGTTTAAATTCGAACACAGTTTTCGACTAAGTAGTAGTAAGTAGAATGACACTATTCCCCTGTCTCTTGTGTCCTTCTTAATGCCGTGTAATTTCCGTATCTAATCTTGCCTAATGGAGGAAGAATTAGCTTAAATTACTTGTTGAACGTGTTACTCACCATTAAGCTTGTTAGTTTTCGTGGCGAGGCTTTCACTTCTATTTTCTGTGGGTTTCAGATTACACCTTAGATTAATTTGATAGTGTGTTAGTATTTGATAATCCATTCTACTCAATTTCCATTCAGGCATACAAATGCAAGGAAAGACTCCCTAACCATCTGTCGAGAAAGAAATCCTTTCTCCCTCCCTTTTAAACAAGCTCCTCTATATCTACAGATAATTTGCACGATTCTAATTACCCGCGAACAACCCCTCAACCACTTCAAACACTTATCTACATCCTTCGCAACGGCATCCCCCACGTGGCACCAATTAAACCGCACTTTGTCTTTACCATTCCTACATCCCGCCAGCAGATAACCCTATCTTACTTATAATAAGCTAACGAGGCCTAATTTCTCGTCGCGTTTTCGAATACTTAATGCCGATAACGCGTACAAATTGCCCATCGTGCAAGCCCAGCGACGGGACCGGCTCGCCCCGCTCTCTAAAGCGGCAACAGACGCGCAGATCAAGATCGCGATGTCTATTTTCTGCCTGGACCGAGGGATCGTAAGTCTTGAACGCTCGTGACTCGTGTAATTAGCGCATCCACCTTCGTTAAGATCACCGATATTCAGTCGAGAATCGTCGGCCAGCTCTGACGACTCTTTCCGCTCATTCGTTCTGCATTGATCTTCGGTAATAATCGGAGATAATTATCGCGACGGGCCCCCTTCAATTTCAGCCGCGCTGGGGGCCCCGTCGCGGGCATATTATTTGATTCCATCGGGCCAGTCGCTCGCCGTGCCGCGAATCATCGATTCCCAGTGAACGATGATGGCGACGAAAACGCGTTGCGTAATTTTCAATCGCGTCTCAGTAGCCGGGGCGAAGCCTCCTCGATCCACGATCTCGGCGAAACCGGTATCGCCTTCTTCCTGCCTCCGACGATCTTACTCTTTCTCTATCTCCGCGGGCAAGAAGGAGCCCCGTGTTTTTGATATTTCTTGCAATCCCGTCGACCAGTTCCCTCCAACCTCTTTTTACCAGCGATCAGCGAAACTGTACGAAGGGAATGTGTACCTACGCTGCAGGAAAAGTCCAGCGGACTGTTAATTGGGCCTAGTTATGCAGAAAGCTACCAATCCTCAACGATCGGAAACTGAGTTCTAGTTTGAAGGTTTTCAATGTTAAAGAAACGTAGCTTTATATTATTTCTTTAGTAGATTATTTAATAGGGAGTATCTAGTATAATTAATATTATTTTAAATTTTCTGTAGCTTTTGTTTCTTAAGCCTAAATTGGAACTATGACTTGGTACTTTTAATAATTGTATGTATAATATAAAACGTGGTCATTTCTTGCAAAATAAAAATCGCAACATTATACTACTATATACTATACAGTTTTTAATTAATTTTTTGTCATCTTGAGTGTTCAAAGCTTCCTGCATAATTAAGCCCAACTGATAGTCGCCGTACCCTACTTAGTCCTCTTTCTTCGGTATACATACTACGTATCCCAGTTTCGTGTGGTAATAGAAAGTGAACAGAGAAAAAAAATAACATCTTCCCTTGTAATGAATAATTTACTTTACGCATATCAGTTTTGCCAAGGACGCAGCTAATTACCGGGTGTACACTTTGTATCTGGCTGCTGTGTAATATAAATATTGATTGAACGTGTCCCCCTTTGCCGCGGCGACTCTTATGTGTATGCTCCATTAACTTGTCCCCCAGCGTGTTTTACTTGCTCGCAACTTTATCGCTACTTTTTCATTTTTTTTTTCGGTCTTACGTGGCGGTTAATTATAGACGACGTTACCGATTCGCATCCATCAAGTTCGTCTGTTGGCGACCACGTCGTTACCCTTGATCGCTCAATTTTGATGCTGGTCAGTGAAAGTTCGCCCCGGATGATCGATTGCATATTCTTGCATATTTCCAAGGGATTATCAATCCGCGCGCAGGCTTGAAATAGGGTTTATTAGACGGGGCGCTGGCGGCTCGTCGCGGGTGCTTAGTTCGCTGTTTTATCGGGCGGCTGGTAAAATTTAATAGCGGTCGATTAAGATAGCGAGGAAGGTAAAGCGGGTTTAATTGGATTCTTGGCACGCCTTTCTTATGCGCTCGCGTCTTCATTATGCTCCCTTTTCGACGGGAGCCGAAGTTCACGATCCCGTCCTGTACTACTGGTTCTGCCACACTGTGATTCCGAATCTGCTTCGAGATAACGTTACTAGTATCTTTCTTGTCCCGCGCGCGTAAAGTTAAGGGCCGTAGAGGGAATTTGTCGCGGGGATAATATAGTGGTAACGGTAAGTGTGAAATGGATTGAGTACTTTGCATATTCTACTGTTGAATGATGATTGACTAATTTTTCATGTTTTACTGCTGAGTCAGTAGTTACGCTTAAGTTACTGTTAAGCTTTTACTGAGGATCTAAGGAGTGTCTCGCGCGGGGGTTTAACTTTTCTGGGATATGCACTCTTTTGACAGTTAGGTGAAATCTAAGAACTATTCTCTAAATGCACAAAAAAAAAATATTGGATTATATTCTTCTTCTATTAAAGTTGAAAGGTTTCTTTAAATCTAACTTCAACGCCCGGAGGTAACTTGGGTTCTCTTAAGGGGGAACACCACTGTGAAAGTTGAAAAAATTTCGATTCTTTTTTTTTTCACTTTCTTCATGTTTAACTCGTCAAAAATACTCTCTGAAAATTGCAAGTTGATAGTCGAAGAATTTACGAAGATACCGTGCATTTTGTGAAACGCATCACGCTTACAAACGCATTACAAGTCAAACTTTAAACGCGATTTTCTCGACACGACATTTTTCTAACTGATCGAATCCATAACTCTGTCAATTTTTATCCGATCGACTTGAAATTTGGACAGGATCTTTAAAACAAGAGTATCTTCAGTTGTACGTACCGATTTTTTGATCGAAAACATATTTTTTGAAGTACGCTCGAAAAACTACCCATTTTTTTGCGGATTTTCGAAACTTTTTCTTCTAAAGCGCACCATTTTTACAAAAATAATTTTTTTAAAAAATCCGTACGTACAACGGAAACTACACTCATAAAGATTATATTAAACCAAAAAAATTTGATTTCAGAGTTGCCGTTCCAGAGATATCGTTTCGATAAGCGACCTATGTTTTCTTGTGAGGGGTGTAGGAGATTAACTGTATATGAAAATCTATGCATGTGTTTCTATTACTTTTTTTTTTATAGTCTCTTAAGACATTGTACTAAAGATAGGTAATAACAATTTTATAATAAAACTGTAAGTTATTCCTTTAAAAAATCTTAAAAATGGGCTCATTTTTCTGGCCATCACAGTGGTGTTCCCCCTTAAGGCTTCAGTATGGCATAATCCAGTAGCGAGTAATTTAGTAATTTTTCGTGTGTGGATACTAAAATTTAGTCAAGTAGTTCAGTAAAACAATAGTAAATTACTAAATTACTCGCTACTCGACTAAATTACTCGACGTGTCTGTTCCAGCCTTGAGATTAAATAAAAATCTTTACTCCAATATCTACTTTCAATCAATTCTATTCGCCACTGCGTTCACTTTCCATATAAAAATCTAAATCCACGATTACTCTAATAACAGAAATCTAGGGTACATATAATGGCATACAGTAGTCAACACTTCAAACTCCTGCTCAGTTTCCAAATTCTACTATTAAAAGTTCCCACTATTAGAATACCTAGCTTCTAAATCCAACCTAAACTCTGGTTGGATTGAAAGCTAAGCAGAGTTTGAAATATTGCCTACTGTCGACAGTATCAACTTCAGCTCAAAGAATAACTTTTCACTATCTCCCAATACAAGCACTGATCGAATCTCCTTCTATATCCCCGCAACGCGCCCCCTAAGCCTGCCACATTCTTCGCCAAAGCACTCAACCGAGACCTGTTAAACGCTCCCTGGAAGCTTCTTTCGAAATCGAAGCGTTTCCATTAGCACTAAACCCTGGCGTTTAATGCCATCGAGCACTGCCCCGTGCCGTGCGTTGGCTTCCAAGAACGCTGGGTACATTCCCGCGGGGGGGAAGGAGAAAGGGGTGTACTGTCCATTTGTTGCTTTTGTTCCTCAGCGCGGTCGTGCACGTGATAACGCGGCTATCAATATATTTTGCCAGCACACGTGCGCGCGAACGGTCGAGTGTCTCGCGACGTGCTCCTTATACGGTCGTCCATGAGGAACCACTCCCATAGGATGCGCAATTAAACTGTCCATGGGGATTAACGGCACAAAGGGCAGAGTGCCATCGCTTAGAAAAATTCCCCCACTTTGTGGGCTAGAGCAGCGAGCGAGATTAATTGCTAATCAGTCCCGGGCTAATAACTTTCAGCGACCCCAGATTGTATTCAAAGTAGCGGACCGATCGAGCGTTGCTCCAGCGCCCGCTCTGATCCCTTAGAATAACGATTTGATTCAATGCCCACGTTGATTAACGAATTAACACTTGCGATCTGTTGCGTGGGTGTTTGATAGCGCTTTTGGGATGAATAATTAGTCTGAATTGCAAATTTCTTCATCGACTCTCTATTTATTTATAATTATTTGGGGTGGGACACTGGAGAGTTGGGAATAATATGGTATTATTCACAAATTTGCGAAATTGAAAGCTGCAATTTTGGGATTTAGTAGAAAATGAGTTGTCGAGTGAATATTCTGGGGATTTCGATGCGTGGTAAGTGGTATCATCAACTTCAATAACGAAGAAATTCAGAACCTTCAAGATTTGATTGTAATAATTTATTATTATTTCTACATGTACAGAAAGTTTGTAGCAATCTTTAACTTTGTTTCTTGAAATATCGTGGGACGTCATAAGAGACCCCCAAGCGCAACGACTTGCAAAAGGAAAATTATTTAAATAAATGAACCACTGGAAGTGGTTGATGCAGCAATATTTGTCATCGTCGCGTGCTATCACGCATTAAATAAATACACCATTCGAAGCACATCCCGATTTTTCCCTCCGCCTAGATACAATCCGACATTTTTCTCCATCTCCCTCTTTTTTCCATCGGGGATGATCCTGGTCGATGGAGGACATCGATCACCGTCAATTCATCGCCAGTGTACAATTTATCCTGCTCTGAGCTGGAGATTATAGAGTTGGGCGCCGCGCAGATTCTTCATCAGGATCGGTCTTTGATGTATGATTAGGCCTGGTCGTGCGCGTTCCCCGGTGCACTTTAATGACAGTTGAAAACAATACGGTTTGCAGGAAATAAAATTGGCCTCGTCACGAAACTTCGTGTACCACTTGCCTCCACCCGCCAACTTTCGTTCCTCGATCATTAATAAAGCATTAAAGATGCGAACAATACTGTACTTTGTTCGAAGAATGTCCTTTTTTCTTATTTCTTCTAGAGGTATATTTATTCCTCCTGGTTCTTGTTAATACGAAATACATATTCTCCCTTTCACGTTCGTCCCGTGTTGTACGAGAGATTACTCACGAATCACGATGCAAATGCACATTCTGCCGGCTGTGACGATCCATTTCGAGGGTTCGAGTGGCTAACAATACCCTCGCGAGGGATCGATACCGAGATTCTCGCGAGTCATGAAACGTACAGTGGTGAGATGACATCAAAAGATCGGCGCAACGAATGCTCTTTTAGTTTGCTCGTTATGCGGCTTGCTATCGGTTTTGCTTGTGAATGTCCCTCTGGTTAGGATTGGAAATATCGAATAGAGGGATCGGAAATACCCCAGTGACATTTGAAGACTCCGCATAAGGAAAATTCATATTTTTCGTTGTAGGTGAAGAATCTTGTTGCTATTGTGTTGAAAGATGATTTTCTCTTTTAATTTGATCTTATATAAGAATTGTCGAAACTCTAAAACAGAGAGATAAATCTGGCTCCCAATGTAAATTCAATTTACTCTTCATCATGCACATTCACTGACATATATATGAAAACAAAAGTCAATTTACCAAATTACTAAATTGATTTTTGTTTTCATATGTAAATTTAGTAAATTGACTTTTATTTTATTTTGACATATATATGAAAATAAAAGTCAATTTACTAAATTTACTAAATTGACTTTTATAATTTTCATATATTTACTTATATATGACTAAATTTACTAAAAATTTACTAAATTGACTTTTATAATTTTCATATATTTACTAAATTTACTAAATTGACTTTTATTTTCATATATATGTCAAAATAAAATAAAAGTCAATTTAGTAAATTTACTAAATTGAATTTTATTATTTTCATGTATTTACTAAATTTACTAAATTGACTTTTATTTTCATATATATGTCAAAATAAAGTAAAAGTCAATTTACTAAATTTAGTAAATACATGAAAATAATAAAATTCAATTTAGTAAATTTAGTAAATTGACTTTTATTTGAATGTGCATGATGAAGAGTAAATTGAATTTACATTGGGAATCAGATTTATCTCTCTGTTTTAGAGTTTCGACAATTCTTCAATTTAGTAAATTTAGTAAATTGACTTTTATTTTCATATATATGTCAAAATAAAATAATAGTCAATTTACTAAATTTACTAAATTGACTTTTATTTCCATAAATATGTCAGGGAGTGTTTATGATGAAGAGTATGAGGAAATCGTGCCAGTCCTTCGTTCGAATACAATGGATTTCCGTGGTGGACAATTTTGAATGTACGATGATTATAATAAACTTCATTGTCTCCTGGTATGCCATCTAACTGTACAGCTAATTAGAATGTGAGCCTCATTGTATTCGCGTGACACTGTACATTTGAATGCAATGTTCAAAAATACAGTCCCAACTCGTGGAAGCTTCTAATTTTCTATTCACGAACTTGGAGCTGTGAAAGTGAAGAAATCTCATTAGACTTGCAATTAATTTTTTACATCTTTAAAATTAGAAATGTTAAAGAATTTTAAATATTTCGATACAACGCAGCAGAGTCCCTATAAGGTTTCAGAAGGTTGATATCTGTTATATAGTATCGTCCAGTCTGTCCTACGATTTTAACGAACCGCGAAGACAATACTACCCAGGAACAATAAGGTCGATACTGGTTTCGCGTCTCTGGTGATGCTCCGTGAATTCTACTTGCTTGGGACCCTTTATTTTTCTCTTTCGCGTCTCTGACCGCGTATCGCCACTTGTTATCTGCTGTGTAGACCCTCTTGCAGCCTCATCGTTCTCAGCGTTGTACAATTGGCATACAATAGTGCGTATAGAATTAGAATCGCCGATATGCCGCTTTGTAGTCGTTAGGAATCGACTTACAAGCTCGGAGATAGAGAACGGTCCGATATCCAGCCTCGAGGTCTCCACACAGCCACGCAAATTTTAGGGGCTCGAGGGCTGTTTTCTGCATTCAAGCGAAAATTCTTTCAGAGCCTTGTAGAGTAGAAATAAGACGCAATTTTAAAAAAATTATAATTGGAGAAATAGGAAATTTAAAATAGGAATTATTAGGAATATTTTGAATGAGATTATTGGAAATATGAAGTGTCTCTTTTATTTCTTATCGTTTCTCAACTTTTTCGTGTAGCTAACTAAAATTATTTCCACAATTCCGTGAATATTGACTTCATTTTAAATTTCTAACTACTACAGATTCTCTTTATCGAGCAAAAAGACCGACTTCTATTTCAAACAAAGAACCCAACATTAAAACCTTGAAAACCGCAGCATGAGTTTATAAACACCCCTCGAACATTATTAACACAATATTCACAAACTTCCCAAATAAGTTCCACTTACAAACCCCAATCTCCACATCATATTCTTCATCAACCCACCTCAGATCCCCGATTCAGATACGCGGCAGAAAAATCGATTACCCTCGCTCCACGAACTATCAACCCTAATTAATAATTTACAAAGTATCCTCTGCTGCAAGAAGCGCTTTAACATCCCTTGCTGCTTATCGATCCATCGTCTGCAGCCAGATTTCCAGTCAATTTCCGACCAGAGAGAGGGGGAAGAATTATTTACCCGACATTAGTCGATTACAGGCGAAGGGCTCGCGATGTAACCGCCCTATCTTGCCCGGCAATCGTAACGCGACTGAGTCGTCCGCGGTACCGCCGAGGATTATCATTCCTCGCCGTGGATAATAATTAATAAAGACCTTGATACAGCCACGTTAGTATTAAGTCGTTGGATCCGGTGAAATCGATTGGAAACACTTACAACGGCAATTTCGTTAACCCGTTGCGCGTCGATAGCGCCGTGCGGCGCGGCGCGGGCAAAACCGGACAGCGGGCGTATCACTGTGCTTGTTCCCCATCGGCGAGCGTTCTCCACTGTGGTTTGCGATCATCGATACGTCGCGGTTAAAATAAATAGAGCGAAATCCTGCCAACAAGGATCAGCAGGTACCGTCGACGGCGCGGCGTGTCATCAGGGATGACCAGTTTAGATCGTCATGGTTTTGTCGCGTTACAACGTCACGTCCCATTCAATTGGCGACGTATCGCTTCGCTGTATGATTAGGGCGCGTCGTTTAAAGTATTCTGGCAAAGTTGCTTCGCTGAGCCGATTGCTAGTGGCGGAACGATCCACGATGCGGGTTAATGTCAACGGTTACGCCCTGTTCTTTGCCGGGGTATGCGCGGGAGATGGGGAGGATTAGGTGTAATTGAGGGACTGGCTATTGGAAGCTAGTATGATAATTGATGAGTCGCCAAACGACGTAATGTGTATGATTAGCTTGGTGATTTACGGCTGGCTTTAATTGCGCGGATGGTTTGGAGTTGAGTTGTTCTTGGTGGTTGGCGTTAGAGATGGGCAACATTTTTATTTAAATAAATGTCGAATGAGGAATAAAAGTTAAAGAAATTATGTGTCATGTGTCGAATAAAGTTCATTTTCCTTTTCGCCGAATTTTTTAACTACAGCGATGAATAAATTTGTCAACTATAATTTTAACTGTAACTTTATTTGACGTGGAATAATTTTCTGGCGGGTGATCTAAAGTTAAAGTAATTTTTATTTGATCTTGTTATTTAAATAACTTTTTGTTTGGTTAGTGTCAACTCTGGTTGGTGTTTGGGACTGTTCGTAGGGTGTGACGTGTGGAATGTATCGCTATGGAAATATTTATTGCATTGCTGGAATTTTAAACGCGTTATTAATATTATGCCTCTCTTATTAAGTATTAGAACTACTTGGGAAAATATTACTTCTTACTATCTGGGTCAAAATAAGTTGGATACGAATTATTTTGTACACAATTTTCATATTGCTATGAAAATTTGAGAGTGATGCAATAAATATTTGTAGTACCTACTACAGTTTTTACTTTGATTTTGATGAAGGCAAATCTTTTGGTATTCTTTTGTTTGGTTTTAGTGTTTGAATAGCGATACTTTTGTGTGGTTTAAAGGTGGAGTCATGCGCAGAGGCATCCGCAGACTTTTTTCCAGCGGGGGAGGGAAACTTTGGGATGATGGTAAAGAAAAATATACCCCACTTGCTTTTTTAACCCATTTTATAGTGCCAATTTAATTGAAAATTTAAAAATATTCCCTTTTTCAGTATAAACTTAATAAAAATCAGTTTTGAAAAATAAGCGATTTTTCTCAAAAGCCAGGGCAACTGCCCCCTTTTGCCCCCCCTCCGGACGGCCATGGTCGTGCGTTATGAAAATATAATTGTTTTGGCAGATTGGGAAAGGAGGTTGCAAGTAGTTCAGACATTTTCTTAGATTTTATCACTTCGGAGGAGTAATGGTTGAAAGTGAAAATACAATTATCGTTGTGAGAGATGTCTGAATTGCAGCAAGTGACATTTGTAACACACCTATGGCATTTCAGTTGTGAAAGGCTGTGAGAATGCTGTATTACATTTTCTAGAATAGTTTGTCCCATTAACTTCATTCGAATGTAGAAACAATTCTCTTGCAAGTTAACAATACATAAATACAATCATAAGACCTTTTAAATCTAACTTCAATCGAGTTAGAAGAATCATATTTAATATTTAAGATTCACTACCACTCACACATATATGTAATCTCACCTATTACTTCAGAAAACTAGAAACTTCCCCTCAAAGAAACAACTTCAAAAACACTTTGTACAATGAAACATCAGAATTTATCAAACAGAAAACCTTAGACATACTTTCAAGTAATAACTTATACTTTTCCTGAATTTTTATTAACCTTTCTCATACACTTATAATAGCGATGGTGTAGTGTCCGATTTTTAGAAAAAACCGTATAGGTTACAGGTGTTACGAATCACAGTCCCCACCGAATAGTAAAATGTAAAAAGTAAACTTCTACAAATATCCCCACTAATACTAATTTCCACACCGTCCAGAAATTTATCAATTAACAACCGTGTAGATCGTCGAAGAATCAAGAGAAACCGAGCACAGGATCTTGAATAGGCTGAAGGGTACCAGCGACGGTGTGCCTCGTGTAGATGCGAACTCAATAAAGGCGGACTCGCAGTAACCGCAGATAATTCAGGTAGCGAGGGAGCGGGCTCCATTGAAGCGTCTCTCCGCTTGTATTCAAATTCGACGTTCACGAGCGTGACCGTGTCACGCAATCGATAGGTGAGCAGCTCGCTACCGGACAGGGCGCGTCGTCCTTTTAAAGTCGCGACGTAATCTTGCGCGGCCATGTCAGTCATTCCCCGTGCGTTATCTCGTTCGCATCTCGTTGACTTTATTTCTCCACCCCGTCGTCGTTCAACCCTGGAATCCAGCGTGTTCCTCCGCTTTGCTACACCTGTCGATAAATCCACGGCGTTCCTTTCCACGCGTACCGTTTTCGTAGTGGGTCGGGCTTCGTTCTGACAAGGAAATCTTCCAAGCCCGATAATTCTCGTTGTAATGAAACTTTGTGTTAATGTAAGGCATATTCGAGTGTGCGAGGAGCAATTTTTATTTTCTGTGGAAATCCACACTGAAGGGTAAGCAGCCCTTAAAGTTATCGCGGTTCTTCATTTTTTTATATAACTTTACTTTTCTTTTGGTGGTGCGATAGAACATAAAGAACTCAATAATTCGTATATTTAAAGTTTAGGTTTATCTCGTACCGTTTCAAAATTATTAAAAAAAGAATTTCTGTAGAAAGAAAATTGCTCCTTGGATACATATTCAAATGTGCTCTACATTCACATAAAGTTTCAGTAAAATCAGAATATTCAAGTTGAGAACGTTTTTTGTGAGTAAGGAATAGATGGTTCAAGGAACGTTGATTGTGTGTGTGTGTGTGTGATCTAAATTTATTGTTTATAATCAGTGTTTTTAGTTGAAGTTGGTGTACGTGGGACTTTTGCGGCGGATTAGTGAGGTACGAGTTGAGGTTGACTCACACTACTTAGTTGGTTGGTGGCAGGGATTGTGTTGGTGTAATCTTTGTAATCGATGTAATAGTGTATCGAAAGAATTGAATGGTTGCCTGCTGTAAGGGTCCTCGTTTAATTTCTGATGAACTGAGCTGGAGTTGAGGTGTGCGTGGGCGAAGGGTAGCTGAAGGTGATTATTATGGATATTCAAAAAATGTTTTTTGTCACTTAAGGGGTCATTCTAGTTTAATCGGTTGAAAAATTAAGCTACTTTTATTCAAGATTTTTTCTGAATAAGTACAACATATAATGAAATAAATCTTGTTGGACATTATTAAGCTATATTGTACTCTTATATTGTACAAAAAACAATGTAAAAGAATTTTTTAAATTTGTTTTAATATTTTTTTTACAGCGTCAATAATGGCGCCGAAAAAAAATATGTTCGTGGTGCAGGTGATTTCCTGGCACAAGCTTATTTGAAATAAAAAATTCGAAAATCACTTGTGCCGCGAACATAACCCCACTCTTTTTTAGGTGCCATATTGATCCTGTAAAAAAACATTAAAATATATTAAAAAATTATTTTTAATTGTTTTGTATAACATAAGAGTAGCGTAATAATTACCAAAAAGATTTATTTCATTATATGTTGTATTTGTTAAGAAAAAATCTTTAAAAATAGCCTCATTTTTCGCCCGATCAAAATAGAATAACTCCCCAAAGAGTTTTTTGTTGATAGTTTCCTACATTTATTCTGTGCATTATCTATTTCATCGAATAATTCCACTCAAAAGCAGTTTCTAATTCCACTAATAAATTACCATGCAATGCAACACCCTACACATTCAATTATTATCAATGATCACGCATAACGAAGTTGCAAGGTACCTTCTGTATATTAAATACTAACATTCCACCGAGAATGTGATCCATATTGAAACGTGTTACTTTCTCGAAGAGTTTAATCCTGAACGTAAAGTCATCATGATAGCGTCGGAAGGAAGATAAATCGTGAGTATTTGCAGTAGCATTCGATAGACTTTCTAGAAGAAATTACATTTTAGTTAAATTCTTCCTTTCTTCTCTAATTCCATTGTGTCGTCTCCATTTAATTACAGAGCCTTCTCTTCTTCCTTCTTTTCTTCCACAAAGCTTGCATTACGTAGCGAAATTTCCCCTTATATTAAGCGTGTCCCAAATTACCCCAGTTTTTATAAAATTAATTAAGATTCCTCTTCACCCTCTCATTAACGTTTCACGACCCTTTAAATAGCAGCTGCACCGTGCAGAAGCCCGAATTGTGACCACACAGTAAACTTAATTTGCTCTTCTTATTTTCTCGCTCACCTGCATCCTTTATAAACGTCCCTTAATACACTTAACACACGGCGATATCAAACGGAAGTGACTAAGGGAATTCCTACGCAAAAATTTAAAAGCATCTCCAAAGAATTCAACGTTCCACCATGAATTTGTATAACCTCATAAATATTCATTGGATGGGAGCCTCCCAGAAAACCGGATCATAAATTCCCAGTTCAACCTCGCAAATTTCTTATGTATCCAATTAAATCTACCAACGATTTAATTCCACACTTATTTATATTAAATATCATCCAGCCAGTATAAAAAACAAATCACATCTAAATAAATCTCTAATATCCCAACTGTATTTTAAATTTTTTAAAACACTCCAATTTTAACTCCGCACCCTAAAGAATAGTTACATAAATAAATGCGAGCCCTTCGAACGTGCAATTTCCCTCAAAACACCCACAATAACAAAACCCTCGCGTCCACACACCCCCGCAGGATTCCAACATCCCCAGAAACAGCGTCGCGTAACAATTCCATCATCAGACCCCTCATTGTTCCCATTTCCTGTCGCATACATTTGAATAAACGTGATCGACCGTGCAGCATCACGCAGACCATCTCGCGGACCTGTTAAATATGCTGAAAGTGTAAACAGGGGCCCGCGAGTCCGTGCAAATATGTTACAAATGGTACCGAGAACGGCAGCGCGTTTGAAATGCCAGCCAGTATCTGAGCTCGTGGATCGGTTTTGAGTGAATACCTCATTAGAGGCCAGGACACTGGTACCAGGTAAAACATCGTTAGGCGTATCCTCTCCTCGTGGATGTTCCAGCTCCGCACACTTTCCTTTCCCTCGAAACACCGTCACGCTGTTTTTTTCGCCCGGCGATCGTTTAAAGGCAAATGAACGTGCAATGGCTGGCTCGATTCTGTAAAAACCAGCACTCGGCATGCTTCTTGGTTCATTCGGGAACTATCCATTTGGTGAGTCGAAGGGGGTACGAAATGGATTGGTCACGAATTTCCGTCGGATGGAAGAACTCCGTCCTTCCTTCTCCTTTTCACTCGCCGACCGTGACGAGGGCAGCTGATGAAAGCAGCGGTGGCTCCTCTTGCAACGGTTGGAGAGAGGCCTCGCAGTCGGCGAGGAAGAAGAGGAGGATCGTAGGGGAAAAAGTTTCACTTCCCTCGGAATAGGAAACGATTACACGGTCGCGTTGTTTACTCAACGCAAGTGTTTTCGTTTTCATTCGAGTCCTGGTTAGGATTCAGGTTTCTGTTGGGTTGGGTAGGGCTGTTGTTTTTTTTTTCCTCGAAGCTGAATGTGTTCAACGATCTCCAGCGTTGTCGTAAATAAATATCGTGATTACATCCTGCGGGCCCTGTGTGCTGTTCCTTTTAGTCACAATAGCGAATCGAAAGCTTTTTTTCGCTGGAGCGAGTCTAACCGGTTTGCGAACGCGATGGAAAATCTTGAGAGTAGAACAATCGAAGATACTTTGATTTCGTCTTCTGACGTTTTGAGTAGACTAATTTCTTTGGTGGGAATCTTTTATGCGATTGTTCTATCGGTGGACGAAATATTTTCTAAATACTTATTCTTGAAATATTAATATACTTATTATTAAAATCCTTATAATTATTATTCTTGCGATCTATAGTTGAATCTATTCAAATTGCAATATAGAAGTTAGGAAATGAGTTTGAGTGTGCTATAGGGATGTGGAATATAAAAGTAGCTTAATTTCATGGTAAAGAAATTTTATTCATAAAGACTTTAGAGCGAATATTCCGTTAATAATTGAATATCCCAAAAGAAACAGAAGGATGCAGAGATGATGTCGCGCGTCAGGGGTCATCCTCTGGGATTGGCGTAAAGTTGATCTCTCATTTGATGCCCGGCCAGCTAGAATGAGTATTTAATTGAACGCTTTGTTCCCCGTGGTTTTTGCCGATGGCCAAGTCACTCTCCGCGCTCGTGACCACGGAAGGAATGCTCGTCGACGAGTCCCTGGCCAGGGAGACGGATAACGGGAAGGTAGAGGGACATTCTTATCTCGCGAGATCTCTAATTAAAAGATCTCCACGTTCCCGCCTTCGCCGCGAGACAGCCAGAGACGTATAGCTACGTTGGCCCTTGATCGACGCCGATCCCAGCCGGCGGATAATTACCGACGTGAATCGAATTTGCTACATTGGCCGAAAATGCGAGTCAATGGTTTTCTTCTTCTTTTCTTTACAATTTACATCCATGTGAAATCTCACGCTATGGGCCATTAATTCTATTGTTAATTTTCTGTAGCTAATTGAGATTAGAGTTGTTTTATAGAATACTTCGAAGCACTTCGAATGTGTGATGTAGGTGTTACTGTAAAAATTGAAAGACCGAGGAATCTGAGAATTTACCAGTAAATTTTAGCATTTACCGGTTTTTGAACTTTTACACTAACTAGACTTTGTTCGACTATTATTTGGTTTTCAATAATTTTAGATGTTTTCTATGTGTCCTCTGCTTTTCTCATTATTCAGCACTCGTCGAGGTATTTAAGAATAATCTGGAATAAAAATTCTTGAGATTTGAATAGCACACAAAGGGGTTCGAAATAGAGCGACTGAATCGATTGGAAATTCTTGCGTGAATGAATTGAATGACCATCACTAATCGCGTTTCTTTCGTTGTGAAGTCAGGACTCTTCCACCTCGTTTGTAGTTTAAATATTTGCTTTACTCACCTCTAATGGTGAACGGTAATTAATTAAAGCCATTAACACCGTCGATATTATCCGAATCGTAATTCGCCATGGTCGTTGATTCCATTCGAGCTTATAATTACACTTTGATTGATCCTTTTACGACTGTAGTAAACGAAACACTCTTCGTTTTCGAATCCCTCGGGTTTCACGCTGGAAACAGGGTCAGAGATGCCTCGAACGAGGGCTGAAGTACTGTTGGATATGTACGCGCACGAAGAAGGAGGGATTTCTCGCGCGTACATAATGTAAGTCTACTATAGTTAAGTATTTAACTACTTGTTTCGGTATCTGGAAATGCAGAGCGGAGATAATTTTCTAATTTCATTCATTAATCTACATACTAAATTAAATATAAAATGATCCACGTGCTTCGATAAAGTCTCATTCTTCGAAAACTAAACGCCAAAATCTTGCAAAAATGTAATATTAAACATGCCAAAGCGTGTTCGAGCCATTATTAAACTCAAAGGCTTGTAGACCAAATATTAATTCTCGTTAAAAATTCAACAGTTAATTAGAAATCAGTTGCGGTGCAAAACTGATTCTACCAAGAAAATTTGTATTAGGCGAAAATGATGATAATAATACGAATTTAATATTTTTCATGGAAAGCCAAAGCATTGTACATAATATTACGTATTTTATTTTTTTACATCCTACACTCAAGCATTGAATAAAATATTATTTATGTTAAAAATCCATATGTGCGTTCAGTTTTGCTCCTTACTGTACAATCGAAAGTAAGAATTTTCTATATAAATAAACATATGAAATACATATGTACATATCTATCAACTCTCTGTATCTTTATTCAAAGAGTAATCTATAATCTACCCTAGTTTCCAGAACCATCTCACAGATTGCAACTCGAAAGTGATATAATGAAACATCATGAAGGATCACTCACGTTTGCAACTGCAACCTGTCATTAAATAGTTTCTTGCATTCGGATGTACTGTGTTTCGTCAGACTACTATCTACTAATCCCTTCGCCGTTTTTGCATACTATGCAAACAGGTATGAAACAAACCCTGCATCCTGAAATTGGATCCTCCGCTGGCTTCATCGATACAACAGGTGCTGCGAGACACTCGGAGGGGACGGTAATTCCCTTTGCATTCGCGATAGTTTCCCCGTGTAATTATTACTGAAAGACAAACGAGCCGGGGAGGCATGCTTTACGATCTTGTCTTTCGAGCAACTGCTTCTGATTATAGAGCTATACAGATTGGTCCATCGCCTGTGATGATTCAAGGTTTCTTGCCCGCACTGCTGGTAAATCGTCGCTTTTCCAGTGTTTTCATGTTGATAGAACCTTGATTGGACGTCTATTTGACTCTGTAAAATTCAATTTTGCTGGCTTGGAAATTTACTAAATTTTTTCTAATTCGCGCTGCTTTAGCCTAGAAAATACTTTTCGGAAATAAATTCACTATTCAGTTAGCAGGCTTTGTGTCACAGATAGCCCATGACACTTATCGACAGTGGAACCCTTACTGAAAGGAAAAAGGTTTTTCCCAATTCAATATCGAAAGACCCGAAATTGTGAACACCAGTACCTTCTATTAACTACCATCCACAAAAATCTGTGTTAAATGTCTTCATAATCTCTTCAAACGAGAATCAATGGAACCTAAATCAATGCCACCTGGACAAATTACAAACACTTCCCTCAACCGATACCCTTCGCTAATACAGATACCCCGACCGGATCTTCTTGTTTGATTCCCGTCAAGTGTTTATCCTCGTCGAGGTTTTGTTCATTTTCATGGAGCCCGGCCGCGAGAGCGTACCTTCAAAAAGGGCGGAGAGGAGGAAAAAGTAAAGGAGGCGAAGGGAGTTTTCTGCAGCCGGGGCAACGAGAGTTGCACAGTAATTAGTGCCCTCGGACGCGTAATTGGAAAAAAGGATGCTTTACGAGGTTGCCTTCGATGAGGTTGCCTCGCTCTTGGCATCCCCTGTCGAGGATGCACCGGGGCCGCAGCCCGATATTCCCGTCGCTTTTCCGATCAGGATGAAGCGATAGGATAATCGGATCGTGAGATCGGTAGGACGTATGTGTACACAGGCCGCGTTATCGCCCGAGTTCACTCTGGACCACTCCTGCTTTAACGTCAATCCCGATACCTTGATGAATACCTTGGGCCTGACGGCTGGGCTTGGAACGTTTGATGTCTCGAGTGATTTAACACTGTTCGACTAATTTCGCTTTTTTTCCACGGGTAGATAATTATTGCAGTGGTTCGTGATTGCTCTGGTAGGTACAGATGGAAATCGAAATTGGATTGGTTTGGCTGTTTTGGTTGGGATTAATGAGCTCGAGGTGGGATGGAAACATTGGGATGATTATTTTATAGTCTTTATTTTGAGAAGTTGATGGATATATCGCGATGAAGTGGGATCTTTGTTAGTTTGTTAGTTGAGTGGTGTGTTTTTCGAGTAGTATACATATAGTGGTTAGAAAGTAGTTGTAAGTGGGAAATTAAATGAGGAGTTTAATGAGTATGTGAGGGAAATGGAAGGTAATTGAAGGAGTGGAGCGTGGTAGGTACGAAATTAGTAGATTCAGATGCTTGAAATCCGTATACATAGTAGAGATCTATTCATATATTCTAGATCTAGATATTCTAGATCTACATATTCGAGATCTAGATATTCAAGATCTACATATTCGAGATCTAGATATTCTAGATCCACATATTCGAGCTCTACCTAATCAGGATCCCCATATTCCAGATTCATATTCCCGAGACCAATATTCAAGATTCGTATTACACGCAGGAATTCACGGCATGCATTAAATTCCTTTTTTGTTCCGAAGTTATTAAGCTACGTTGTTGAACACGGTGATTGCTTCGGTGAAAGACGTTCCTCCTTCATTGATCACGATGACGCAGGATGGATGCGCGATAATTAAATCGCCGCCGGATTCATGAGTGTATCCTTGCCAGCTGAACCCGTTCACCGTCTAAGTTGCTCCATCTGTATGCAATACTCCATCAAACTGAACGGAAAATCGAACGATTTTCCAGTAGCAATTTCACGCTGAATGCAACTTCTTTCAATTCCCTTCTGCCTTGTATAATTGCAAAAATATCTGGAGCAATTATTTACAACTTTCTTTAAATCCCTATTATAGAGAAACACAATTAGTCCACTTTTACAAACCTAATTATAAAATTAGAAGCCTTGAATACGAAGCTGAAATTAATAAAATTTATCTTCAAGATTCGAGCTGTAGGTTACTTCTGATATTATGATTTACGATGCATTAGAGAGAAGTAATTTTATTGACGCGATTTTAGATTAGAACCACTGAACGACGCGTGCAGCTGAAGCTATAAACGTCTTGGACGTTGTTAATATCCGTCATCAATTCATTTTCTCGCACGCAGACCAGTTATTGCTGTCGAGACTTTTAAATTACGATGTAGATTCATGTATCCCTCCTATAATTCAGAAGAGAATTTTTTTAAAATAAAATCCAAGTAGCGAATATCCAAAATACAGCTAAATTTACTTCGCACGTATTTCGAGCTCTACAATTCCTTAATTGAAGTTTGCTTTTTATGAATATTTATCACGTCGAATTGTACAAGCACGCTTTCGCATTTTTAAAATCATCCATAATTAAGAGCAATCAAGCAGAAAGAATATATTTTCTCGTCGCCAGTATGAGATATGCAAGTATCTGGCTCGAGATCTGTTTCTCAAATATTCCTTAATGAGCTCTGACTGATCGATAATTAATGTCGGGTAAAAAATTTGCCACGCAGAGGCCCAGAGCGTTGTATTTAATTATGGGACATGTTCGCGACAATTCGAGTGACACAGGTATTGCCGTCTTGTTTTGCTTTACTTTCGTTCGAAGCCGCGGAGCAAAGTTTTCTTCGATTAGTCGATACGAACTTAACGCGCCGCGGTTGTTAAAGGGAAACCGTGGATCATTAATCAACGTCCATCGTTGAAAATTTCACGTTGTACGTCGATGCACCTGCGTGCACCCGTGCACGCGTGTCTACACGACGTTTCATTTTAATTTACGATGCTTGTGAAATTAATAGATCACCGTGCCGAAGCATCGAATGCCTCGGCTGGTGAAATAATCCGTTCATTCGTAATTCTTGAATGAAACGTACAATTAATCCTGAACGTGGTTACCGAGAATCAATTTCGCAGGATTAGCTGTTTATATTTCAGATTAGAATTTTTTATTCAGATGTTTAGATCGCTGAGGATGTCGCCGATTACACTGATCTCGATGATTAGAGGTGCTAGAGCCCGAGGGGCTTCCTTATGTTTCCTTACGCTTGGTTACTTTAAAATATTGTTTGCGGAATAAGAAACTTTGAAGTAAATAGGCAGTGGAATAAGCAAACCGTTATTTCAAGGTTGTTCTTTTCGCTTTTATTGAGAAAAATGGGTGCTGGAGACTCGTTTGCTTTTTCTTTGAGACTCTTCATCTTTTTTCGGGTGATTTAAGAAGGAATTGAGGGGGTTTTGAGAGATAGGGGGTTCTAGAAGTTTTAGGAGCATTGGATCGAGGGATCTTGGGGATTTTAGAATTTTTGGAATTTGTGGGAGGTTATTAGGGGATCTTCGAGGTCCTAAATTTGCCCAAAGAGATTTCTAAAATTGCTGACAATTATTAAAACTGATGGAATTACCGAAATTTTTGGACTCGCGAAGGTCCTCTAAACTTTGCGAAGCTTCTTCGTGATAACCTTCAGTAGGCACTTGCAAAATCCTAGCAAATCAAAATTCGGAGACTTCCATAACTTTTGGAATCTCTGGCACCCACTTATCGAGGTCGGTTATTCCCCGCCGAAATGGCACGGCACAAATTCCGCGAGAAAAAAAATATTTTCGCAACTTGTGCCTCTGTGGTAAATTTTACCCAGTAGCATCTCCCTGAGTTAATAATCCCAGTCTCCAGAAATCTTTCGAAAACCCTAACATCCACAGTATTTCCAAGAGCGTTTCTTCAGGAAGACATCGCGTGCTTAGCCCCGCCATTTACATCCCTAAAGACCACGGCCTCGAAAGAAATCGGTGTACAGTTTTCTACATTACGGTTGGCCTAGCTCCCCAGGTACAATTTATCCCGTTAATGAACCGCGCGATGCATAACCGTTCTACCTCGGCTGGAATCGCAGCGCGTAGAATACTAAGTAATCGATCTTGTACTCGTATATCTGCGACGCTGGCCGCTTCCTGATTGGATAATGACGCTTGCTTTTTACATTTAGAGCGAATATTACGTAATCTTCTGTCCTGGGAGATGATCGTTCAGAAAGAGAGAAACAAGCGGTATCAATCGAAGGTTTCGCTCCGCATCCCGTTCATTTTCATCGCCCTCTCCCTCTCCGCTCCGGCGAAAAACAGCGCGCGGCTTGAGAGCGGACAACTTAATAGACGCCGTTCGACGAGTACGCGAGCGTCCTTATTAAAGAAAAAGCGACGCTGCCCAGTACGTGGGTTGTGAGGATCGTGAGTGCATCCACTTAATGCATCAGCTGCGGGATAATTTCATATCCCTACCTTCTCGCTGTAACGAGATAACAGCGGGGAAAATGCACCGTTGCGTTCAAGGCAACGAAGTGTGTCCTAGAAATGGGTCGCTCCTGCTTAATGGTTGGGAGGATTATTCCGTTCGGATCGGGCAGATGCGATGTGCAGGCTACTTCCCATTACTTACGGTATCAACATGTGTCGCAGTACCTTGAAGACAGGTATTTCATTACTCCTATCTGGGCGGAAGTTTGAAGAACGCGCTGTTAAATGGTTGGAGGAGTGACGAAGATGAAATGTGGAGTGTAGGCCCGTTCCTGGCGGGGGTGCTAGGGATTGCAAACCGGTAAATCGGTAAATCGGTTTAATGCTTTTTTTCATTGATAACTTAGTAGATAACGACGGAATTTTGCGCTACATATGTGCGATACATTGTTATAAATACAATTTTTACTGGTAATTCGCCAAATTTTTACTGGTAATTCAATAAATTATGTATTTCTCCCGATTTACCGGTAAATGAATTTTTTGGTGTTAGTATGGATTTATTAATACAGTCAGGTTTGATTATTCTATTCCCTATTTCCTATTTATTATTATAGTATTGTGTATATAGTGTATAGTATAGCTATGGTAAATTAGTTGTGTAGGTGTAAGAAGTTTGATTTCTAACATTGTCTCCACAAATTTTCTTATTTTTATACTTCAGGAAAGACAAATATATATATAACTAATTTATCGTAGATATATGTATTTATCCTTTTTGAAGTAGGATAAGAAAATTTGTGGAGGCAAAATTGGGGATGAGACTTCTTCTACTATCTACACTTACACAATTCGCATTGTATTATCAACCTCACAATTAAATTAAATTAAATTAAATTTCCGGAGGATCAATCGTGTTAATATTAGTTCAGGAGATCTACTATTCTGGCTGTAGCTCGCAAGATCAATTATCTTGCTGTTTTAAAGTCCAACCAATTGGCACACAAACATACGTATGAATCTCGATGGATGGATATTGGGGTGCGTTTTCAGGCCATTTAATATTCTCATGAGCGCAGAAGTGACTCAGAACCGTATGGATCATCCACATGGACGAGCACTTTTTATCGACTGGCGAAGTCATCCCGTCCATTGTCTCCGAAAACAATGGCGCCGTGTATCATTGTTCCCTCTGGAGAGGATGCGCGTCTTTTTATTCGTCGTCACGCCCTTCCTTCCTCTTGTAATGAAGATCTGGCTGCACGGACTACGAATTGTGATTTCGAGTGTAATATTAATTTGCCTGGAGGTGTGCTCTCGCAATTATTCTCGTCCAACATGCCTCCATGCAAAGAATAATCCTCGTGCTTTTCGACTACCTGTGGTAGCAGTGCATCCTTATTTACAACCTCTGATTCCTTCCATCGAGATTACAAAGTGTATTCATAATTAGAAATTTCTTGAAATTAATCAATCTCAATTTAACTTTAATTTCGAAATATTAGGAATAACCAGAAATTATTTTACTTCAAAACTGGATTTACAAAATATTATACGCTGTGGATGATAGGAAGAACCAAATGAATTTTAAATATTCAAGACTTTACATCCTGTGTGTATCCCCTTACTTTGACCAAATTCAATTCCAAGTGCGTCGTGTCCTTCAAGCCGCGAAAACAGAACCAAAATATTTCATTCCCCTAGGGCCTGACCCCACTTAATCCCCTTGCCTGTTTACAACTACTGTTCGCAGCATTGCGGCTTAGTTCAATGTCGGTTGTTTCACTGTGCGGATCGTTGGTGCGCGAGGTGATACTCGCAACACCCCAATCGATTCTATACGCGTCTCCTCGCGAATGTTTCTAAAACTGGTTGATACGGTGGACAATTTTCTCTACTTCTAATAATTGTGGAGAAAGTGTAAGTGCCTTTCACGTCCACGCTTGAAAATTAACATAAACTGATATCTTGTTCGTGAACCACTCGGTACAAGTCTCGTTGCGCGTTATCATACGCACGTACAGCCACTTCAACCGGTTGACTTCCGGCGGAAACTGCGGTTCCTGGGATTTATCTCCTAGTTTCTGAATAATATAGCCGGATATCGATAAAACGTACCGTTTCTTTTGGGTATAAAATTAAAATCAATAATTTAAGACTCGGCCAGATAATTTTCGATGCAATGGTCAAGGACTAATTAGCGTATCTGAGTATCGTCGGAAATGATAAATAATGTGGCGGTGAAAGTTCTCTAGTTTCACTGATTTCATTATTTTCAAGGCTTGCTCGCCTTCCTTGCAGTGTGGAATTCCAAGAAACTGGAATTCAGGAATATAATCCTTTAAATCCTATATTTCCTCACTCAAAAAAAATTGCATAATTATTCACTTACCAAAATCTACATCATTTTATCAAATAATATGCGTTTAATGCTTACAATTAGTTATATACATAACCGAAATTATCAATTCTAAATTGAAAGAAGGAATATATTAAAAACTACACAAATCGAAATTCCAAAAAATTACAAAAACATAGTGCACAAAATAAATTATGTTCGAAGAGATGGAGATGAAAGAAGTTTCATTTATTTATATATATTTCATACGCCAGACGTAATAATCCGTCATGGACGGGTGAACAGCACTATGTTTCAAACGAGTCCTTTTAATAATCGTCCGTTTCCTGTTCTTTTGCAGATGCGTGGCTGGAATGGCAGAAAAGTTGCGCGAGGCGGCCGCACGTGGCGACGCCGCACGGGTTGCGCGTCTCCTCGACGAGGATATTAAACCGCTGCCGGATGAGGTGAGTCCTTTTCCTCTCTATTGTTTTCGACTCGTCCAAGAGACCTTGGTAGCGCGGTTATTGCAGCTCATAAATGTAGCCTGTTTAATATATTTCACCCTGGACGCGATAATTACGCCTTCTTAGCGAATGAGTCATCTGGAACTTAAAATAGTCTCTGTTACATTTGATGGCACGAGAAAGTATCTGTGGAAAGATATCTTTCGTAACGCACATAAGAAATTAACGACCTGCCAGTTTAATAAAACGTTCACATTTGATTAATTATAAGAGATAGAGTGTTGCTGGTGCGTAGATGTAGAGCAACAGTGAAGTCTTCAAATTATACTTACACATGCTTAGAAACAGAAGGCAGCTCTGCAGTGCGAATTCTGTAGAGATAGCGATAATTAGATTCGAGATTTTGCTGGAGATCTAGTGTCGGGGCATTAGTATTTAGTCACTAGCAATTAAAGACCTCCCATGGACGCCGTTCTTTCTCACACCTTCCTTTTATCTCCTCAATCACACCTCACTACTGCTTGGTACTTACATTCTACTCTTTAAGAGCCTTGTGTCTAAATTTAGTCAATTATAAACTTAGGAGTACACTGAATCGACTCACAGATTAGGTAGCGAAAATTCCTTTAATAAATTAGGGAGAAGGTCACACACTATACGATTCACAGCTTAGATATAAAAAAATCCTTTAACAAATTAGGAAGAAGTACAGGTTATACGATTCCTAGCTTAGATATCGAAAATTTCTTTAAAAAATTAGGGTTGACGTACACACTAATATGGAAAATTTCTTTAAATAAAAAATTTGGAAGAAGTTTACATAGCAAATATTCTTTTAAAAATGTAAGATAAAGTATATATCACTTTCATTAGTGCCACGAGAACAGAATGACCAGAGTGAAGCAATCCCCTGCACGGTCTCTTGCGCAACTCCGTCGTGATTGGCGAAACACTGGATAAAATCATTACCGCTCGCCCCACTTTTAATTATCGCCGATGAAGTCACAGATTGATCGACCGCGGGCCTTAATAAAAGATATCACCCGCGGGAATGCTGTATATTAATTGCGTTACGTATTTGCATCTCCGTTGTGACGGTGGACGTCGGTGGGAATGCAGATAAGCGTGTTCGGTAGGCATTTGTCAAAACGCTGGTCCCGTACGCTGCGAGGCAACGGGGCCAGATCGCACCGGTGCATTCATTACAATTACTTCTTCCTTAATTGCGACGATGAAATTAATCGTCCAACGGCTTTTCCCTCACCGCTGGCGAAGTTGAAGAGCCGAAGCGCTTTATTATGCGCGCGCGATGCATAGGCAAGTCGCTTGGCTGATGCATCGACGGCGAGTGCGCGGAATAATTGAAATTATGAAGATCGATCACGGGATCGAGGCAACCGTGACAGTGATACTTTGCTCACGTGTGGAGCCACGGATCTCAAATTTACTTACAGTACCCTCGAGTTTCTTTTCTTTAATAGAAAACGCAAAGAAATCGGATACCGCAATTTCTATATTTCACACTGTGTGATGTTTAGTTCATTTTGGTTTTTGAGAATGTTACTGTGGGACAGGGATGGGCAAAAGATTATTTGAAATAAAAATTTGTGTACGAAAATTTTGTTTTAAATTACTTTTTTGCCCATCTCTGCTGTGGGAATAAGAGAATTTTCTGAAATTTATTGTTCTGATAAGACTCTAAGTTCTTGGAGATGAATTTTTTAGCTATTCTTTGGAATAGATATAGAGAATCTTTAATCAGTTTTGAGGGAGTGTATAAAGCGTGATTGGTGATTTCAATGCTTGAGTAGCGGTAACTTCCCTGCCTTCGAAGCGTTAAACCATTAAAATTCTACTGTTTTTATTCATTTTTATCACCCTGAAGAGAGGAATAGAAGTTTAATGTACCAAATTTCTTTTATTTAAAAAAAAATCACTGAAAGTTTAAGATCATTTTCGAAGGAAGTACTTTAGCTGCTAGGTGACAGTTGAACATTTTTGCCCGATCTAAATGAGTTATTTAGTCCGTAACACGGAATTACAATGTTGGTTCGAATGAAATTTACGTTACCTATAAATCTCGTCCACGTGATTTATGCCTACAACTATTTACTATATTGATATATTACACTTCCTGCCACCAGGGAACGGGGATAAGATATACTTCTTCATTAACACGCCGAGTTAGTTCGCTCTATTACTCGAGGCAACGAGGCAAACCCGTGCAGGAAATTCGAATATAGCTTGAGAACGCGTCGAAATGATGTACATACTCTGCGATTTATTAAATTTATACAACATACGTCTTAACTGTAATACGGGAGAGGTCCAATTCCAAACAACGGAAGAGATAATCATTCAACGCCTCCTACTAAAATTATCACTCTTTGAAAATATCGCTATCCAATTTATTTAGCAATTGCTCCTCCTATTAATAATAATAACGAAGTTTATTACATCATAAAGTATGAAATTAAGTCATGAATTTGCAAAGTTTAGCAGTCCTGCTGTCATGAAACCTAATTAAGGTCACCAGATGAATGTTCAATTGAAATAAATTTTTATCACTTCTTTCACTTTTTTATTCTTCTTATTGTTCCGCAAAGAAAGTGCAGAAGAAACGAGACAGAGATTAGGATTCGTGGATATTCTAGAGACGTGGCTGAGTTTAAATGCGAACAGACATCAAGTCCTGTCTCTCGTACCTCCGTTCGGCTAATTAAGGCAGCGTTCTGTTCGATCCCGAGCTAATTCGACGCGAGAAATGCGTGTGCTACAAAGCGAAATGCGGGTAGCTATTAATTACGTCGCTAATTGACCTGCTGATGAATCGCGAAGAATCGATCCGGGGAACGGTTTGGGGAGTTCAGTTTCGTCGATGAGATTCGCGCTTTCCCTTTTCGATCGACTTTCTCAGCTTCCAGTCTGTGCAGAAATAATAAGAAAAGGTGTAGCTAATCTCAACTGCTTTCACATTGAATTTCATTGGCACTAAGGTAAAAGACCCAATACGTGGACACGTCCCAGTAGCTGGGCACTGGTGCAAAAGAACTATTTTATTAAATTATTCAAATATTTAGTAAAATATATATATATGAATATATTTTACTAAATATTTGAATAATTTAATAAAATAGTTCTTTTTGGATAAAGCGGATATTAAATGTACTAAACAGTATTTTTGCACCAGTGTCCAGCTACTGGGGCGTGTCCACGTATTGGGTCTTTTACCTTATTGGAGCTGTGAAATCGACAGTGAGGAACTTTTGTCATGTGTCCCTGAATTTGTATACCTTACTGATTGTTCCCAATTTTCATGGCATTGCCACAGGTTTAATTATGTATGTTAAAATTTAGTTTATGTGTCTGGTTTATTGTAGGAATTTATATGAAGACATTTTAATAGAAAAGTGTGTTATGTTGTAGAATGGCAGAAGTCCTCTTCTACTGGCGGCTTCAGCTGGCCACGTCGAGGTCTGCGAGACTCTGCTACTTCGAGAAGCCGATGTCAACGCTGCAGACAATGTAAGTCCTGTCCACCAACTTTCCTGTCTTATTATTTCTCTGATGAGATGATTGCATAGGATATCATATACCTATCATTCCATAATCGTTATGGGAGAAAACAGAGGGACGAACTAACGCAGTCAATTAATCAAAATTGCTGTCCCAATGTAGATGCAATCATTTTAAAAGCCTCAACTTTGTGTCACAAATAATTTATTACATTTTGAATATTTTTGTTGAATTTTGATACAAGCTGTAGAAATAGTTTTTTTTATGTCTGATCTTCTTTTAATACTTTTCCGGACTACAGCAGACAGAGGAAGACAGGTACAAAGATGATTATCTGAAATAAATCGCTCCAAGAGATTGATGATCGATAATTGCTTCATGGTTGACCTGCGCATCAATCTCGCGTTAATAATAATTGGGATAGCACTTTTTCTACGAATACCTACACGTGCTCGCAAATTGAGCATTCAATTTAGAAAATTTAATATTGAAATATTAGAAGCGACTATTTTATGATGCCTCGAGGTTACATGTTGGATATAGTTTCGAGCAATTTATCATTGCCTGTGGAGGGTAAATTGAATCTAAGTGTTTTCGTTTTGCCTGACAAAATCGGTTTTGTAACAATAGAGATTTTGGAGTCTTTTTCTTATTGATACTGGTCGAATTTCTCTCTTTTTTTTTTAAATGCGTTCAATACTTATTTTTTAAATGCGTTCAAGCTCTTCAAGTTTCAAACAATTTCCGATTTTCATACCGAAGAATATCTTTAAAATTCGCGAGAGGAGAAAATTTATTTTAAAATTATTTTCGCTCCTAGCTCGCATAATATTCATCATATTTCTGCATTCCTTTCACATTGCGCTCATCTATTTGCAAAATTGGGTAAATATTTTCCATTGAATTTTCCCCACAGTTATTTTCATAACCTGACAAGGATATTTTATGAGACGAAAGCGTAAAGTCAGGCTCTGAAATCGCGAGGCAAAGCTTTCAGAAGCTTGGGGACTAAATCCTGAAGCAGTGAATAACTCGAAATTGGCTAATAATTCACGAGGCTGGGTGGGTTGTTCTGCATGTCAGTCGCGCAATATATCAATGCGAATATACCTGCTAATGAACGGTACAACGATAATTACTGTGTAATTATGGGTTTACGGAGTTGACGATGGAAAGGTGTTCTATAGGTTACATTCGATGGCTGCATCTGAAATACGCGAATAAAAAAAGGAAGGGAGAGAGTCTTGCGAATTATCGAGCCACTATTTGTCAGTGGTTAGACCATTAATTGTATCAATCAATAAGGGATCGCAAAAGGAAATCATGAAATAATTGCTGGACTTGCTATTAGTTTAATTTTCAGAATCTTAGTTCGAAATTTTAGATAAGGTAGTTGACCCAGTCGCCGATAGGTTAGGCAGATAGGTCTAGTCGTCGATAATTTGAATTAATATTGAGATTTTATAAGGTTTTTGAACAATATTGTGATGATATATGTAGATAAAGACTTAAATATTAACCTGCAATTTTATTTTTTACGCAGTATTGTTCAAGAACCTTATAAAATCTCAATATTAATTCAAATTATCGACGACTGGGTCAACTACCTTATCAGACAATTCAGAAATTTAATACCAAATGAAGTCGTCAAGCAGGTTTAATATATAATTTTCCATCGAACCACCCTTTTTCCTATTTCCTCTATCGAAATAAGGAATTTCTGTAATCCCATCAAATTTGTATCATCCCATGCCTGTAACAAATATACATTCCCTTCTACCATACCAAATTCTCAAGTTTCCCCATCAACACTCAGAAACTCTATCGAGAATCTATTATTCTCAATTCATCTTTGCTATCACCCCCCAAAAACACATTCCATCTAACCCCTAAAACCACGCAAGACGTTAAAATTCCAACTACAAAGATGGATTTAAAAAACCATCTCCACCAACTTTTTCAGTTCACTTTAAAACGATACACCATCTATTCAGCTCTCTCCAGCTACCATATTTCACACCTCCACCATTCATTCATACACTTACCTCTTTAAATTACACGTCGACTGGACGAAACGTCTCTCGAAGGGAAGAATATTATCAAAAGCGTCATCGAATTCCAGTAGTGAAAAGCTTAGAACCCCCAACCAGTCTGCGACGGAAAAGTACAGAAGAAAAGAACGTTGTTCCGCGGCTATCTGATATCGTAACGAGCGAAGACAATGATTCATTGGGAACATCGAAAAAGCGATCGGGATCATCTTCGTTATCTTGTAGGGAGATCCAGCTAGGCTCTGGCGTAGGCACAATGCATCCATTGCCACGGTGACTGACGGCCAATCTTCTCCCCGTGGCTGCAGAACACGTTTGGCTAGATCTTGCCAGCAAGGGGTACCAACGTACCTGTATTTAAAGTCCGTACACACGCTGCTGGTGGCCAGTGGATATTCGTACTAAATTCCCGTGGATATCTTCTTGCTTTGGCTCATACTGTGACAGAAACTTGGCTTTTTCTCTCTTTGCTGTAGCACATGCCAGCTTGCTGGCGATTTTAAGGGAAAGAGCAGTTAAATGCACCGCAGAGCCAATTAATGCATGTGGAATGTATATATTTCCTCGAACATGAAAGTATTACGCTATTCGCAGGCCGCCGTTTCCGTGGGATAAACAGGAATATAATGTGCAGGAAAGAGGAATTCTGCGGAGAGGTGTTAATTCTTTTGGAAGCTCAGTTTTTGTGGGGAGGATAATGGAATGGAACTCAGAGGAGTTTTCAGGGGATTTTTCTTCGAGGGGTGCTTTGAAGGGTAAGGGGAAAATAGGGAATGTCCATTTTTTGTGATTTTCGATTTATAGAATACTAGCTTTACTACTCGGCTTCGCTTGTAATTTAGATTCTGATTTTAATTAAAAAAATTAGTTTTTTTTTGTGAAAATAGTCACATTTATTTGGATTAGCCAGGCATAATGAACTGAAGTTCATTTCGTGATCTCAGAGTTTACCGCTTGAAAGTTTTTAGGCGACAGACGAACATACGATACACTTTCTGTTTTATAGTATAAGATTTTGTTGGTGGCAACTGGGACTACGTAACTGTCGAATCACAAAGGGTTATAAAGCTCAAATACCCTCGCAAAATAACATTAAAGATTTGGTATACCACTGATTAAAAACAGGAAATGTCCATTCTACACTGTAAAAAAATACGGATTGTCCCCTCTCTTTGCCTTACAATATAAGCTTCTGTCGTCAAGGTGAAACAACAAAGTATTTAAGAAAAAAAATTGCCTTTCATTTGTGGGAGGTGAGTTTGTACCTATGATGTCACAAAGTTTTTAATTCGTATATCAAAGGGTGGTTAAAAACTTTAGGTTACTAAATTAGGTACTTAATTTGCAGCAGATAAATTTTTTTGATGTAGCAATGAGGAGGCTCTGTCATTGTGAACGTTTGAAACCAAAGGGTTAATTAGTGTTAATGATCCTTGGATCAAGCTTTTTGTTAATGGGGAACTGTATTAAGTAGTGGGCACTGACGAGCATACACGCACCTTTTCTCTGCATAAGGCAATCTGGCGAAGAGCAGGGCTGCACAGAACGCTGCTTCGGTATCTGCAAACAAAAGTTCGATATTTATTGGTGACGTAGAAACACTAGAAACGCACAGCGGTCCCTGTCTATGCCCTTTTCGATTCGTTTCCACGTGTGCTGCTAGGACTATGGAAACGCTTCACCGAGCTTGAACAAGTTTTTCGACCATCTGGAAGTTGAATCACGAACTGTTCTCCAACAAATTCCACGTTTCAAATCTTAAATTCCTTCTTCGTTAATTAAAAATAACGTTCACGTACACTTTTAATAAAAATAAAATTTGTTAATCACAGTCAAAGTTCGCGAGGACTGTTGACAATATTTTTTATACATTTCGTGAATTTTTGTAATGGGATTCGTGTTCAAGTTCTCGCGATCACGTTTCCCTACAAATTAGCAGAATTGCGAAATGTTTAGGGGTAGTTTCGAGGCGAATGTTGCGGCAAGAATTTCGCAAGTAATCGTCATGCAATGCACGCGATCCCGGCGCTGGGAAGGGAATACGTATAAAAGGAGATGCTCGAATGGCATTTACAACCGTGAAATTTACGACGATTTACCGTGGTACGCGTTTTACTTTTATTTGCGCCGCGCTGCTGCTGGTACTTTGGCCCGATACTCACGATGAATCTGCGAAGCTTTGTAAATCGATGCATTCTTCTCGCTCGGCGAGATTTATAGCGGGATTTGCGAGGAAGCAATTTGAAGGAATAGGTTCGTGACATTCATACAGCGATAATGCTTCAGAGATTAAAAATTAGGCGTCATATTGTATCGATTACTTCAGACAGTCATAAAAGCTACGCGTAAATCACGTAACGCGGATGCTTCTTCTGGAAACATCGAAGGAATATTCAAAGTAATTCCTTCCTATCTACTTTTATTACACATAATGGTACCTCCATACCACTGCACATTTTCGAAATTACCTAGACCAACATCGATAAATGTCACGTTGTGAGATCTTTTCGCGGTTCGAACCCAGTAATTTATTCAATAATATTGCAATTTCGGTGATTCGTGATGTCAAGGACTTGGGAGTACACTTTTTGTCCACACCAGATTTTTCCAGACACTGCAGAAGAGTCGTAAACACCGCCCTGAGGACTCTGGGGTAGGGTGGTCCTTATTTTTCAACTTTAAGATATATATTGTCTGACGCTCTTAAAATCTTCTATTTAACAAAAAAAATATCTTCGTGTTTTTATTTGTATATTTTGATATATAAAGGTCGCTCATGGAATTTATATTTCGCATGTTGAGGAGACCGGGGCAAAATCGGGACGTTAAGAATAAAATCTCATAACTTTGACATTATTAAGTAAAAAACAAATTGGGAGTCATTAGAATAAACTCTGTTTTAAATAATAGTACATATCCAATTTGTTTAATAGAAGGAAAAATACAAAAAATAATGATTTGAAATATGATCCGTTTTTACGATTTTACACCGTGGCCTGGGTAAAACCAGGTACAATATTAGATACTAGCCCTAGCACCTATAACAACGAAACTCGTCAAATTCTTCAGTCCACCGACCAGTTAAAACAAGCTGTAAAAGAATTTTTGTTTTGTTTAATTTATACCAAAATAGTAATATTTCATTGCCATTGAACGACCTTTAATCCTTAATATATCTTAATAAAATTTTAGTCGAAATTCTTTTAAACTATTTCAAAGCTTCTGAGATGGTCAGAAGAAATTTTTAAAAAATTTAATTTTTTACCATACATCCTATAAGGACCACCCTACTTTGGGGTTCATATCGCGTTTCTCCTCTGACTTTCAATGTATTCGCACATTTCGACTGCTTTATAACACATTAGTTCGACCATCTTTAGAGTATTGCTCCTTAATTTGGTCGCCGATTTTTGCGAGAAACGATCAACTTATAGAGAGGGTCCAACATAAATTCCTTAGGTTTGCCGCTTATAAACTACGTCGTCCAATGTCTCGCGATTATCATAATTACACCAAATTCTTGCGTCTCTGAACTGATCCACGTTCTCAGAGCGTAGGCGTATTGCTGATTTTTTGTTTCTTATTTAAAATTGTTAATGGTTTCATCAAGTGTCCTTCACTTTTACGGGATATCTCCCTCCATGCACCATCTAGATCCTTAAGAGGAAGAGCATCTTTTTACTGCTCAAACACTAAGCCTAAGTTTGGTGCTCGTAGCCCTGTAAATCGGATTATCAGCGTTGCCAATTTATATTCTGACCGCATTGATTTTTTCGGCGGGTCCATACAAATTTTCAAGAAAAATCTACGCAAAATTGTTATCAACTAAGGTGCAATGATAAAATTTTCATTTTTGTTTCTCCTTTTTTACGGTTGGATATCTTGTTTTTCTTCTTGTCCGTATGTTTACTGTATTCTTTATTGTATAAATTGGGCTTCTCCCGTTAATAATAATAATAATAACATTTTCTTCCTCACAAAACTCCCAGCTTCAATTAAAAATTTCCTCGACATTCCATTCATACGCCCACGCGATCCAAGTCAATAACAAAAAAGAGTCTCGAATTCCTCTCAAAATTCGAGCCACCTCCGCTAATTGCGCCACGATTACAAAAACCTAGGCTTATCGTTACAAAGGGAGCGATCCCACGATTTATCGCAGCCACTAATAGCGTAATATAATAGCAGGAAGAATCTTTGGAAGCCTGAAAAAGGTGTAGGCTGATGTCATCTAGGGGCGAGCCACGGACCCATGTCACCTAATATGTTCCATAAGCTTCCCCCCTTCGTTCAGCCCCCGTAACTCTTTCCAAGTATCTTCGTAGCTCGAAGTGGGCCTAAGATCCGACGGACCACTGGATAAATCCGATAAATTTCCACGCACACACAGAGAGTGGCCACTCTCGATAAACTCGGGGTGCCCAGCGCCCATGCTTTCGAGGTTTCGTTGTAGCCTTCGCCCCCCCTTTGCATGCCTCCGCCGATTCTTCTTCCTTTCTGGACGAGATTTATACCCGCGCCTTTACGGCTCGCGCGTTTTTGAAAGATTCTGCCCGGAGGAATTTGGCGCACGTTCCTCGCCCGTGCATTATATTTTGTCTGATGCCAGGTCTGTAATTATGAGAGGCCTGAAAATAGCTTTTTAGAGGAGCATAGGCGTCCGTCGCCGGCGTTGCTCCTTTTTCGAACTCCGGCTGTCTGGATGCTTCTGTTGGGTTCCTTTTAGTAGTTCTTTGGACCAAGTGGCGGTTATCTTGCGTCCTCGAAAGGGTTTTAATACCCTTTATTGAAAGACGCTTGGTTATATTGGTAGGGATTTGAAGATGCTGTAGAATTCTGCTGGTACAATGGGGTGTGATATTTTTGGTGCGGGGAACTTGAAGTTTGAAATGGGGAGTTGAATTGAAATATTTTTTTGATATTTTATTTGAGGATCTGTGACTCACATGTATACGCGTAGAATATAGGGATTTAAATAATTCCGTAGGATTTTGGGAAATATTTAAATTTCTACAGTCTTTGGTTAATAAATGCTTCCGGAGGCCCTCAGAAATTTAAAGTAGTTAAATACATGTAATTGGAGAAGGTTAGACTACTGGATACAGAACGAACGTTGAGTCTTTCAAATTGTTATGTTATTAGGGCTGGCTTTCAATTGGAATGGTATCGTTTTACAATCAGCCATTGTGCTCTACGCCATTGTGAAAGGGTAACCGAGTATTAGAGATCTTGGAACAGGTAAGATTCTTCGCAGATTGATGCGCCTGCCCCGGGGTCCCTGAGGTCCGCAAATGGGACCAAAAAGAATAGTGACACGGACCCGGGATGTTTTTGCGTGTCGAGTGAGATTTAATTTAGCAAACGACGTGACTCCAATCCCATATTTCTGGCCATGATATCTCGTTTATTTGGTCGACTGGCAATATTTCGCTGGCTCCTGTTTAATCCCCCAAAAGTAAAAACTAAATCCAACCTCATTTATTACGTCCAATATACACAGTGTCTGATGCTTCTTGCAGTGTTATTAAATGCTTGCTCCAAGAAATTTATGAATTTCAAATTATAATTAGGACTGAGGCCAAATTGTATGCAGATGACTATCCTGTATAATTTCAGAAGTCGTTTCTATAAAAAATAGTTTTTACTTGTTCCAAGATTTGCAGTTCTTAAATTACTGTAAAATTTTCTCCACTTTGAACAGCCATAATAGCTATAGAATTATAATCAGGAATTCTAATATAAATTAGTATATTGGTGCCCAGAAGTATACTCCTTTTGATAGTCCCTGGCCAACAAAATTAATACTGATTATCTATTTTAGCATTTTAATTCAGAGAGTAAAAGTAACGTAGAAAGGAACAAAGGGTTGCTCCTTCCTCAACTGTGTCGTGAAAAAATGGATAAAAGATATGGTTACATAAAGATTGAAGTAAATTATACGTAATTCGACCAATCCGTCTTGAGCTGGTGTCGACAGACGGACAAATAGACTTCCAACTTCCTTCACTCGAATAGAGAAACATATTTTCTCACATTAAGCGTGTAGTGTGTAGTACAGTCATCAATCTGCCACTCCATAAAATTGTCGTACAGCAGGTTTGCGCAATCCAGCTAGGGTTCGAATCCGCGTCGACGAGACGTGCTTCTTTCCTGGCAATAAAACGGTCTGAACCCATCTTCTGGTACTTTCTCCGTAATTATACAACAGAGATAAGACGAATAATCCTGGAAACGTAGTGGTAGGCCAGTGGCTATTACGGGACGGTTAAGCCGCACTCCCACATGTGCAACGTGTAGCGGATAATACAGTTGCGTTCTGTAACACAATCCACACAAGTGGAATGTAATTCAGATATCCTGATAATACGTGTTGCTTTTTAAAAGTGTTCCTTGTTTGATGGTTCTGTCTTGGAAAGTTACTAATTTCAGATTTCAAATCTTAATTCGATCTTCGTAATCTTACTTCTTAATCTTAATTCTGAAATTTTAATCTCAATTCCAATTTCCTAATCTTAATTCTGAAATTCTAATCTCAATTCCAATTTCCTAATCGTAATTATGAAATTGTAATCTAAATTCCAACGTCATAATCTTAATTCTAAAATTATAATCTCAATTCTACCTTCCTATAGTCGTGTTCAGATTTATTGGCCGGTGAGTTCGGTTTCTCGAGCAGCGCGCAAGGAGACATCAGCCACCACCACCTGACGATCGTGGATTGGCAGTTAGAAGCTTGGTGAGGATCTTAGGATCTTGGTGAGAAGCTAGAGAAAAGTAGCACCGAGGCAAGCAGCAGGTGGTGGGAGAATACCCTTCAGGAAACTCACCGGCCAATAAATCAGAACACGACTATAGTCTTAATTCTGAAATTCTAATTTCTATTTCAACTTCCCAATCTTAATTCTACGTTTCCAATCTTAATTCCACCTTCTTAATCTTAATTCTAAATTTATATTCTCAATTTCAGCTTCCGAATTTTAAATGTAAATTTATAATCTTAATTCCAACTTCTTAAACCTATTTTCAACTCCAAAGTATATTCCACACAGCGCATTACACACGTAAAAGTGTAGCCTAGGACAAGCACTCGAAGAATATTCCCCGTCACTTAATTAGACATGTGGGAGCGTGGCTTAAGTGGCCATCAGACCTCAACAGCATTATCTAGAGAGCCCGAGCGTTTTTCCACTCCTGATTCTGTTTCGAGTGTGTCTATCGCGAAAGTGGCGATCTAAAGGTCTAATTACCGACCGCGTTCCCGATCGTCTATAACGAATGCTCTGTTATTAACTAATCACGCGGCCGCTGATATATTGTTTCACGTTCCACCATGCACCGTGGTCTCTTTCTTTTCGTCACGCAGGGCTCTGATAACACGCGAAGATTACGCGGCGAGAGGTGAAAATGTTCTCGGTTATGAGTTTGACGGGCTTTCACTTTTGCACTCCGCGCATGATATAATAGGCCTCGACGGTTTTGCCCTCGCGCGATCGTGTCGAAATCGAAGATTTACGATGCAGCCTTCGCGGCCTGTAAACAGCCTGACGTTTTTAATTGTTGCTTTAGAAAGTATCCTTCCGATCTTCCCTATTGCCACGAGTCATAGCATAGACACTTTTACCATGTCAGTTTCAAAATTTTATCTGGTAAATAGAGAAGTAAGTGAAGTCTAGTTTGAAGCCACGTGTCAAAAATTTTGGACAGGTAATTCTCGTCATCCATTTAAATGATATTTCACTTTGTTACTATAGTTTACTTAGCCTATGTAAGGAGTTCATTAATTGTCCTGAAAATGGAATCTGTAATTGGGACATTAACATTGAAAGGTTAAGGATCTATAAAATTTTTATCGTTCCAGTAGTTTCAATTTAGAATACGCGTGTGTACTTATAAAGGAATTCGAATGTTTCATCGACTGGGTCGGTTTCTGTTCGAATAAAAATTTATTGCCCATCAACCAATCGGGCCGTTCATCGTACGGTCAATTTTACGGTATCTTTCTCCTATTTATCCTGCTTTTACTATAATTCTCTTCCTTTGGAAATTCGTGCTCTGTTCTCTATTCCCACTTTTAAATATGCTGCCCGTTCTTTTATTCTCGTCCACTATCCGTAAAGGCTGGAACAGACACGTTGAGTAATTTAGACGAGTAGTGAATAATTTAGTAATCCACCATTGTTTTACTAAACTACTTGACTAAATTTTAGTGTCCACACACGAAAAATTACTAAATTACTCGCTACTCGACTAAATTACTCGACGTGTCTGAATCAGCCGTAACTCCCCTTGTCTTTTGGTTCTCTCTCTCGCTCTTCTGTTGTCTCGCTAGCTTTATTTGTGATAGATAATGTTTTGGAGTTGGGTTGCAAAACAATAGGTATGCTAAACCTCGCCCATTTATCACACAATTTATGTAATTTGTGGTGAATAAAGTCGAATTATTATTATTATTATTATTATTATTATTATTATTAAATAGCATCCAATGGTCTATCGAGGACATTGGGATTGAAATGTTCACGAACTTGGTGGTGTCCTTTAATTCGAAAGTTAATCGAATAAAGGGATCAATTATGAATTGATTGGAGGGATTGATTATGAATTTTAATCAGAATCATAACTGAATCGCAAAAATACTGGATCGTGCCATCGCTGAGGGCCTTGGAGTAAGTTGTACTCGAAGCGGAAATGTGGAAGGATTAACCATGTTTGTTTTATTAAGTCCGTGACCATTACATGCGCAGAGTAGCTGAGATTTATTTCCATGGCTCGCGTTGCAACACCTGTACTAATATATTTTAACTAGCCTCCATTTATTTAAAGTGAACTTTAACACTTTATCGGCGACTGGTTTACCGCCTCGTTATATCTCGGCTTTTTCATTTCGCGGCGTAGCTGCTTTTTCGTCGAGGGGGATACCACTTGAAAATTTCTGCGGCGCCGTTTATTGCGAAACAAGTCGCGTTAACGAGGCGGCGTGGTATTTAGGAGCCACAGAAATTTGATCAAAGTAAAGATCTGCGTCTTAATCAAGATGAAATTCTGGAGAAGTGGTCATTACGTCCTCAAACCTACGCTCCCGCTGGAATTATATTTATCTGGACATGATAAGTGCAGCTATTTAGATAGCACAACATTGATTTAAAAAAAAGAGTGTTTCTAAAACCGCAGGTAATTTACATTGAAATGCAGAGTTGAAGATTGTAATTTTTTATATCAAGTTTTATAATTTCCTTACTTTGTCGCACTACTTACTCAGCACAATAAAACTTCACTCAATGTAAGACTTCTTGAGAATCTCCAAAAAGTGAGGAATATGTAATTACCACAAATTACTTTGCAACTTCCATGAAACAACTTTCAATCTCAACCTCCCAAAGATGACCCAAGCGGAATATAAATACTAACACAGAAATTTCGATTATGCTCTTAAAATTCATTACATCCATTAAATTTATTAAATTACCAAAAATTATTTTGTAATTCCTATGAAATTACTTTCAATCTGAACCTCCCAAAGATGTCCCGAGTGAAATATAAATACTTAAACAGAAATTTCTATTACACTCTTCAAATTCAAGAAACGATACCATATATTTTCCTACGTGATATTCATTAAATTTCCAAAAATTACTCTACAACTCCCACGAAACAATTTTCAATCAGAACCAACTGTAACATAAATACCTACCCAAAAAATGATATTCCCCTCTTAAAATTCAAAAAAAGTATACCACAAAATTCCCTTCATTATATTCCCCATTCATTAATATGATAAATACCATGCAGCGTAGTTCCTAGAGCCTCCAAAGAAACAGCATCCAAGAGCGCGGTTGCACGAAGGTCCGAACTCGGACTATTTGCGTATGGCTGCGCGGCGCATCGGTGCAGTTGCAGCTGTGCGTGTGCGTTAGCGCACGCCTGGAACAATGATACCAGTTTGACTGGTGCGCTTCTCCCACTCTGCGAGTGCAGCGCGCTCTGTATCGCGATCCGATGCGCTCGCTCGTTGCATCCTCGTACATACGCAACGCCAGGTCCCGAGCGTATCGCGGCAGTTGCCAGCAGTTGCAGCCTGCATAGGCCAGCTGATAAGGACCAATGACACGCGCCAGGATTTAACTACGCTATTCAAGCATTCAAAAATAGAAGGAGTCTAGCGGTTTCGATACCAGTCGCCGGTTGGTACTATCTGCGTAATGGGGATGTAAAGAAGCAAGTCGACTAGGATGCGTTGGAAGCAGCAACGAAACTGCATTTTCAATGGCAAACGGGTCGCTTTTTCCTGGAGTTCTTGCATTGATTATCGTACCTCGGGGTCCACAAACGTGTTACATTTGGATTTTCTGCATTTAAGGGGAGGTTCCGGTCTAGAGCCCCCCAAAATAGGTGATATTTAGGAATTAATTAAAGGAAAACTACTATATATAATTTAATGTGACTTTTTGCATTGTATTAAGGTACGAATACACGACGACACTTTTGTGTCTAGATCAACTGTCTAGATCAAGACACTTAGCGTCTACACGAGTCTAGGACACTGTCCCCACGCTGACACTTGATGTATACACTTGATCTAGACACAAAAGTGTCGTCGTGTATTCGTACCTTTAAGGATGTCTTAAATTATAGAAATATATTTTTTGTTTTATAATTAATCATTGCAGACGACCCAGGGTTAAAGTCAAGGCGTTAAAAAATTGATCCAAATCGGTGGGACTTGTATCTCCAAAAGTTATTATCCGATGCGACTGAAACATTTTCTATATTGTAGATTATTTTTTTGGCTAGGGGGAACAAGAAAAATTACAAAAATGACATTTCTTTTTATAATAACGACACTTCAAGTTTGAAATCACTTTTCCCTGTATTTTTCGTCCTTTCAACGCCTTTGAAAATGATAAATTTTCAATTTTTTGTAATTTTTTCTAGCCCCCCCCCCCCTTCCCTAGCCAGAAGTATATTCTTCAAAATAAAAATGTTTCAGTCGAATCGAATAATAAGTTTTGGAGATACAGGTCTCACCGTTTTAAGAACACTGTTTCGAGAGAAACGCGTTTAAAGTTTGACTCGTAATGCGTTTGTAAGCGTGATGCATTTCACAAAATGCATATTCGTAAATTCTTCGAATATCGACTTGAAATTTTCAAGGAGTATTTTTGACGAGTTAAACAATAAGAAAGTGAAAAAAGAATCGAAATTTTTTCAACTTTCACAATGGCGTTCCCCCTTAAAAATTAAATTACAATGTGTATTAAGTAGGCACATAAGCAAAGAGTCTTTTAGGTGTTCCTTTCATATTTCCTTCGTTTACTATTGAATTAAAATATTGCCACCTAAGGGCAGTATAAAGTTGAATATATGTGAGAGATAGAGTGTGATTTATTACGTTCGAAGAGTATCGCAAGAGAGGATAAGGCATACGGAATTAGTCCAAGAAAAACGAGAAGATAAAGTGTCTTAACGACGCAGAGGATGAATAGGGCTAGCGCAAATCCGCCGTAGAACTGTCACGCTTTCGGTTTTCGTCGATCGAGCGGCGCGAAG
This sequence comes from Andrena minutula, assembly GCA_929113495.1. Taxonomy (NCBI): domain Eukaryota; kingdom Metazoa; phylum Arthropoda; class Insecta; order Hymenoptera; family Andrenidae; genus Andrena; species Andrena minutula. The sequence continues at coordinate 33,062,626 of OV815994.1, read as the reverse complement.
GATACCAACGTTTTAATTAGGAGAAAGTGCAAAGGCCTCGCGCTAAAAATGGGTCATTCGGGCATCGACATCTGCCTCGACATGCATCCTTCACCCAATGTAAACTAAAAGACACAAATCCCTACTAATTTGAAACTAACAATTCAAAGTCTCCCATTTCTTCTTCAACTAAAACCCAACACACAATTCCCAGCCCTCGCGAAAATTAGCTTCACTCAGCAGCGAACAAATTACCGTTTAATTACCACTATCAAAGCACCCTCGATCCAGCATACTTGAAAATGCAAAGCCAGATCCAGGATAAGCCGAGATGTGGATCTGGATGGAGCACTTTCTATTCCCTCCTTTCAATTACGGATTCCAAGCTATTTCTATTGTCCGGCCGTTAACTTGACGCATACAATGGCGTGCAGTTAGGCACCTTTATGTGCATTTCCCCCGAAGTATTGTGCGCCGTGAATGCTCCGGTGGAAATTGCAGGCGTTGCAAATGGCCGCGCAGCGTTGTTCCTCGCCCGCGGAGTTCGCGTTTCCCAAGAGCGGGCCCGCCATCGAGGGATCGATCACTCTTTATGTGGAGCATCGTTGCTGCGATCTTCGTGCATCGTCGCTCGCCTATTGTGCATCCGCGACGAGGCTCGATGCAACACCGGATAAGAGCCGGTGCACAGGCTCGGGGCCGCTCGTATAAAAACGAGAGAAACCACGGCGCAATCGTAATTGAAGATTGGACACGGGACGGCGGGGTTAATTGCACCCTTATATCTCCGTATTGTTGGCGTTATCGCGCATTAGTTTCTTTGACAACCGCGCTGCAACTGGATTATTCTTCTGGTCAGATAGCCTTAGAAAGGCACCCTAACTCTCGCGAATGCGTTTCTAATAGGGAGCGCGCGTTATCGCGTTGATAATTCCTGGGGAGGCTGGTGGGTTCAGGTTCTTGTTGGGGCTGGATGGAACTTGGGGAGCGAAGTGGCACTTGATTTCTGGATTTCAAAGGCACCGAAGGAAAGTCGTGTTTCCTATCGCGATCCCCGCCGAAACATCGCCGTCGACTTTCTAAGCGTGTCACGCTCGGTAAATTATCCGGTTTGTTGATTCGATAGACTGTAGACAGCACGTTAGAAGGTAGCGCGGTGTTCGTTTCAACGTGTATGAGAGAGGCTGGTAACTCGTTTGCATACGAGACAAGACGTAACCGAGACGATCGTTTCCTCGCGATAATTAGATTTATTAGCGTGAGTGTGCTGCGAACGCGGAGCAAATTATTGAGATAATGTAAGACGTCAGGGCAAGTTTGTCGGGCTGGTTGGCATAATTCGAATTGATTGTGTTCGCCTGGAAATGCTCATTTGTAAGATCGATTTGTTAGATATCATAATTACCATTTGTTTAGCAGATAGGGAGATGTTGGAAGCTCGACTGTGGTGGGTATCTTTTTTAAGACAGCACGATGAAAATTGGAGAAATAAGAGATTCTATATTTTAAGAAACTTTAGTTGCCATTTTTCTTTGTCTTTAGAAAATAATTGTATCTTGACTCAATTTTTGGGATCACCTTCTTAACTTTATGAAGTAGATGCGATGAAGCAACAAATTTTTAACATTTTTCAGTAGTTTTAAAAGTTATTTATCAGTATAATTTCGACCGTAATAATTAATCTATCTGTTTTCGGCGCACAGGTTCGGTCAATTTTAGAACAATAAAAAACAAGTTATTTAGCAATAAAAATTATAAAAGCTTTCGACGTTTCGATCTTAATTTAGATCTTCCTCAGGAAAGTTACGAAAAATTATAAAATACTACTTATGCTGTTAGAATTTAGTCACCGTGTTCTCGTAACACTTGTGACACGCGAGTCGGTTGGAATAAGACTGATTCAGTGTTCACCAGAACACGCTGACTAAATTCTAACAGCATAAGCAGTATTTTATAATTTTTCGTAATTTTCCTGAGCAAGATCTAAATTAAGATCGAACCGTCGAAAGCTTTTATAATTTTTATTGCTAAATAGCTTGATTTTTATTGTTCTAAAATTGACCGAACCTGTGCGCCGAAAACAGATAGATTTTTCAGTAGTCTTATAATTATTATACATTTGATGCATCTTCTGTAAAAAAATAGAGTTCCAACCATCCACTGGAAATAGAATTTTGGAGACCACCTATATACATATATCGTGATAAATACTTTGCTATTCTCATTTATATCTCGGTGATGAAAAGTACCTATTACGAAAATATTACTCTAAAATATTTATTGCAAAATTATGAAGCTCGCCGTCTTGGCCAAAATATGTTGAATAAGAATTATTTTATCAATCATATTATCACGAAAATTGTGCATACCACGTAAATTTGAAACTGCCGCAATAAATATTTTCAATCATATAGTTCTTTGATAGCTGATCCTTGCACGATAAACTCGCTTCGCCTGGTTTGGCTTGTCATTGCTAAAAAAGAACGAATAAGTCTCGGCGTTATTTGAGAATTTATCCGCGCGTCAAGCAGAGGGAAGCTCACAGACTCGTTACGTTTCGGTCTGTCCATCGAATTACAAGTTGAAAGCGCGGTATGCATGCCGAAAAAATCGACGCGGGCTAATCGTATGTCAGGAATGGCAGACACCTGTACGCTTAAATAAAAATAAGAAGATCCAGCAGTGAGGTGACGTTAATTAACAAACTAGCTTTTACTTCTCTCTGGCCGTCGAGTAATTGTCGATATGAGATCTCAGGTCCGTGTTTGAAGCTGGCGTAATAAGCAATAGGAAATATGTGTTACGATAAGTTTGCGATAATTTCCAACGAAATGAAATTAACTCTCGGCAGACACAGAAAGAAATGTAACTTTTTGTCTGTTCACTCTCCGTGTGTCTGTTCACATCCACGAGGCTCGTTAGATCAAGTTGCGATCCATTTACCATCGCGATAGATCGCTGTGAATCAAGCGATTCCATGTCCAGCGGAACAATTTCTCGAATAAAACGACATCCTCGGCGCAACGAGAGGCTGCCTCGATCGGGATGCGCCGCGCGCGGTCTGAAATAAAAACAGCATGCCGATGGACGTCGGGAGCTCGCGACCACTCCTTTTTTCACTCGTCCACCGGTGCCCGGAGACGCTGGATCTTGAAATTCATAACGAGAATACCGACACGTTTGGTCCCGCAGTTCATTGCGAAGCGTGGCTCACGATCCCACGCGCACGCGCGCGTATGTGCACTGGATGAGTAACGAAGAGTTTGAAAAATTGCTGGAATATAATTAGGGAAAGATTCCTGGCACGTTGCTGCTATATTTCTGGTGCACTGGTGGTGCATTACTGGAAGATTGCTCCTATATTCTTAACACTGAGGATACATTGCTGGAATATTGCTAAAACAATGCTTAAATATCGTTAAAAAATTGCTGACGCATTGCCGAAAGATTGTCTAAACACAGCTTAAGTAATGCTACTTAGAACATTGTTGGAGCGTTGCTGCACTGGATGAGTAACGAAGAGTTTGAAAAATTGCTGGAATATAATTAGGGAAAGATTCCTGGCACGTTGCTGCTATATTTCTGGTGCACTGGTGGTGCATTACTGGATAATTGCTCCTATATTCTTAGCACTGAGGATACATTGCTGGTATATTGCTAAAACAATGCTTAAATATCGTTAAAAAATTGCTGACGCATTGTCGAAAGATTATCTAAACGCATCTTAAGCAATGCTACATAGAACATTGCTGGAGCGTTGCTGCACTGGATGAGTAACGAAGAGTTTGAAAAATTGCTGGAATATAATTAGGGAAACATTCCTGGCACGTTGCTATATTTCTGGTGCACTGGTAGTGCATTACTGGATAATTGCTCCTATATTCTTAGCACTGAGGATACATTGCTGGTATATTGCTAAAACAATGCTTAAATATCGTTAAAACATTGCTGACACATTGCTGAAAGATTGTCTAAATGCAGCTTAAGTAATGCTGCTTAGAACATTGCTGGAGCGTTGCTGCACTGGATGAGTAACGAAGAGTTTGAAAAATTGCTGGAATATAATTAGGGAAAGATTCCTGGCACGTTGCTGCTATATTTCTGGTGCACTGGTGGTGCATTACTGGATAATTGCTCCTATATTCTTAGCACTGGGGGTACATTGCTGGAATATTGCTAAAACAATGCTAAAATATCGTTAAAACATTGCTGACGCATTGCCGAAAGGTTGTCTAAACACAGCTTAAGTAATGCTACTTAGAACATTGCTGGAGCGTTGCTGTACTGGATGAGTAACGAAGAGTTTGAAAAATTGCTGGAATATAATTAGGGAAAGATTCCTGGCACGTTGCTGCTATATTTCTGGTGCACTGGTGGTGCATTACTGGATAATTGCTCCTATATTCTTAGCACTGGGGGTACATTGCTGGAATATTGCTAAAACAATGCTAAAATATCGTTAAAAAATTGCTGACGCATTGCCGAAAGGTTGTCTAAACACAGCTTAAGTAATGCTACTTAGAACATTGCTGGAGCGTTGCTGTACTGGATGAGTAACGAAGAGTTTGAAAAATTGCTGGAATATAATTAGGGAAACATTCCTGGCACGTTGCTGCTATATTTCTGGTGCACTGGTGGTGCATTACTGGATAATTGCTCCTATATTCTTAGTACTGAGGATACATTGCTGGTATATTGCTAAAACATTTCTAAGGATTGCTGAAACATAAATCACCCTCCCCGTTGTACCTGCGATTCTTTGTCCTCCGTTATACACGACCAATGTCGCGAGAAGCAGGATGCCTTTGAAGTTCCCTCGGCTCTCATTGCCGCCTGTGCGCCCTTTTGTGCCGCGACACGGGCGCTTTTGCTCGCCCCTGTTTCCTGCTCTCGAAATGGCACTTACACTCTTGTATAATGCACGGGAACGGAATTGCCATTTCGCGTCGCAACGCCGCGTCGGCCGAGGAGTCAAATATGAGCACGTCGAGCTCGTCCGACGTCTGCCTATTATGCGGTTGATGAGATCGCAGCCACGGCCTCTCGGCAGCGTGAGATGCGACGACAAAGATACTGGCGGGGCCGTTTCACGGTGCAAAACCCGCGAAACAGTAAACCCTGAGCAGATGCCGCCGACTGGTTGTCTGCACTGTTTAAGGGGAAAGCCAAGTGGTGTCTGTCCGCGAAACTGTGCTGCGACGAAAATGGTAGTAGCGCGCGCTGACGGAGAACGAGGTGTCGCGAGAGTACGGAATTTTGTAGAGCTGAGAGATTGTGGTATGACGGTGGATGAGATAGATTGTAAAATGTAGTTGCACCTTTCCGTTTTTCTGTGATTTAGGAAAAATTTTGGGCTCTCAGTTGTGCATCTATGCTGGATGCTTTATACCACGTGGATTTTGCGTGAACTTCTATGACTTTGTGGAAATCATTTCTGTGTTTAAGGGGGGATTCTCGTGTAACAACCCCCGAAATTTATGATTTTTTTTTAAACATCTCTTTGTTAATATGGCATTAAACTCTTTTGGGATATAAGGAGGAAACTTTAAATTTGTAAATTTTTTTATGTCGATCCTTCTTATTATTTATTAATTATTGTGGAATCGTGTTCACCTGTTACAGTCATCTGATTGCAAAAAGAAGACAATTTTCTTAATGTTAAATGATTTACGGTGGGGCTAGACCTATATTCTTAATTTTAGTTTTTATTTATAATACTCTTTGTCTAAGGAACAAACTTTTTCTTTCAAACACTATAACTCTTTCAATTTTTCATTTTTTTTCTTTATAGTGGACCAATTCCAGCGTAAACTATCTAACTTTAAGGAACTTTATATTTTTTCACAATCAAATAACTGTGATACATGCTACACATCCCGCAAGCGGGAGATACATCGTTGAACAGGTGGACAAGATTCCATAATAATTAATGAATAATAAGAAGGATCAACATAAAAAAAATATTTTCTGCAAGTTTAAAGATGCTTCCTCATATCCCAAAAGCGTTTAATCCAATATGACCAACAGATTTTTCAACAAAAATTCTTAAATGTCAGTTACTTTTGGGGCTGTTATACGAGAATCCCCCCATAAGTAGAAGAGATTACATTTATTTCACCTTAATCCAGACGTAAACTAACTTAACGTAACTCACATTTGAAACATTGAGAGCAAAAATTGACTGACCCACATTTTTTGCGAAATTGAGTTAGTAGCAATAATGTATTCCAATAGGCTCTACTAATCAAACGAAACCGGAAAAATTAATTTTTTTCAGTGTGGGTTAGTCCATTTATGTTCTCAATGCCTCCTTAGCCTTAACCTGTTCTCGCCATCATTCTATGAGCCTGATGAATAAAAACTAAGCAATTCCTTACAAGCAATTCCTTATTAACAAAATCAATTGCTTAAAAAGAAAATACTTAAACAAAAAAGGAATTTCTTATTTTCATATGAATAAAAATTATAAGGAATTGCTTTAAGCAAATGTTAGCATGGGGTAGGGTAAGTCGGGGAGAGATGGCCCACTTTTTAAAAAATCAGCACACCGTAAATTTAGTGGTTTTATAAAGGACAAAAATATATTTTCAAAAGGAGCGTGATCGAGCCATCTCACCCGCAAGGCCATCTCACCCGGAATTGCCCTACACCAGTCTTAAAAATTCTTAAGGAATTGCTTATTTAGCAAAAGCAATTGCTTCTTTTATTCATTCGATTGTAAGAAATTCCTTAAAAAATTAAGGAAAGCAATTGCTTTAAGCAATTCCTTGGCCGTTTAGGCATTCCTACAAGATAAAGCAAATGCTTGTATTTTTATTCACATGTATGTAAGCAATTCCTAGTAAAATATTAAGAAAAAGCAATTACTTACATTTTATTCATTAGGCTCAATGTTTAAGCAATTGTCATTAGAAATTGTAGCAATGTGACAGATTCCATGAGTAAAGTTGTAAGTATTGAAGTTATACAAACGTTTAAATAAAATATAGGGTAAAAGCATTTAAAGAAGGAATAATTTCATGTTTCGATTATAACGAAGCATGAACGACATTCCATTAAGCTTTCTCCGCAGTTGACAGAAGATTAGCGTGCATAATGTTTCAAGGTGCATATTCAGACTGTGAACCTGTTATTCGAGGATTACCACTCTCTTTCAAGACTTACATCCTACGTACGAACGTTTGAATCCCCTACTCGTGTAGAACGAGTAGAGCATTTAACATACGTGTACACATATGAAATAAATAAATTAACATGAAATTCTTCAAATTTAAATGATGCGTTCAAAAACTACCATAATTAATTATAATTAAGGTTCATTATACTCTTAAGATTCTCTAAGCAATCAAGTATGATAAAGATTCTATACCAAAATGAAGTTGTTCAGATTCCTTATTAAGAAACTGTTTCCAATGTGTCACTAAATCATTCAGATTACTCTCAATGAACATCATCCTCGATTTACGTCTTAATGAAGCCCGATTGGAAAGTTGAAACAGGTGTCCGCAGAAAACTCCGATTCCCCTAAAATCGAAGCAGTCGATGGGTGCGTCATAACATAAGTAGAATACAGATTACAGAGATCCATTAACGATAGCAGCGTCTCTCCTAGCCCCGAAATTCAGCCAAAACTTAACGTCCCAACTGCTCTCGCGTCTTCAGATTTCCGGCACTGCCTCGAGGCACACTCGCAAAGTATACCCATACCGAAGAAACGTGTACCCCTCACAGACTACTAATGACACGACTGCGAGTCTTCGATACACCTGTCATAATTTTTCGCAGAACTATCTCCGCGCGTGTATCTTCATATATCCCAGCATCTGTTCCTCTCGCTTCAATTGCCCCGTCCTCGTCCTTGATCATGGAACGAGTTTCCTCGCTCATCTTCCTTTCTTCCACCAGCGACCTCATTACGAATTCCGCGCGCCACGGAGGGTGCCGAAGACAATTTCCCGGCCTGTCGATCGCTCGATTGGAACACCTCCTTTGTTAACCACTGTCGCAATTTCGCGGAAGAGATATCCTTTCGGCGCGACAGTAACTGGCCAGTAAAGTCCAGGTTAATCGGCCCAGCGAAGTGGTCCTATAACGCGTCGACGGAGGATGACTTATCGCGGAAATAAAGACTGTCCGTATCGTCGATCGAAGCTCAGATATTGCGTGAGCAGTTACCCGCAGCCACCTTGCCCGTCCTCCGATGTTTTATTTATCTCGATTCGTGCGCATGTACGCCGTTCGATCGCGATCGATTTCTTGCCGCGCGATCTGCGTCGACCACCGTTGTACCTGACGCAACCTCTTCGACGTTCAAACGTGGCTCGGTTGCCTTCTGGATCCGAGGCTCTTGCGGATTTTTGAACGACTAGGTCGTTAGCCTTCTCGAATATTATTCCAATCTGAGAAATGTGAAGGGCGAAGGGTGAAGGGTCACGGTGGGTCTCAAGATTTCATGAACCACTAATTTCTTGATGGACCTTGGGAGTTTGAAGGATTGAAAATTAAATTTGCAGGAATCTCTTCTTCATTATTCGGTGTACAAGTTGGCAGTGAAAGATATTCTTAACAAACGCGTGTATCTGAGTATAGGGGATAGGTGCCATAAAGGGGACACGTCTTAAAAAGGACAAATCGAATTTTCAAAATTCTAGACTCATTACACATGCAAGTTATTTTCCTGTTTATTACAACACTAGTGCCTAGTCGTTTAACGTAAATTTCACTACGGTCTCACTTGCAACAGAGTAGTAATCCACGGTTGATGTTTTTCAGCAGTAAAAGTGAAATTTTCATTGGTGTTCTGTGTCGTGTTCTGAGATCAAGGTATATACAAAGTGTTAAAGTGTTATATCGTTAAAATTTGTATCATTAAGATTCAGAATTATAATTGTAATACTTAATAAGTTCATTTTTATTAACGTGTCCCTTTCATGACGTATACTGTCCCATTTAAAACCACCCAGTCGTAAAAGGGACATTTCCCACTTTTTTGTAAATCAAAGATTTTGTTATTTTCTGTTACAATTAATGAGTTTGCAATATACTTTTATTGAAGGAAAATAAACACGCTTTCTTGTGATGTAGGGTGTAATGACCAGTGAATGAACAGCTAAGCGTTTTTTCAGTTTCAAATAACGATAAAAATTAAATAATGTCCTAATTTATTAATGGAACAAGAATTTGTAACAGAATAGGCTTTAAAAATGTCTAAAAAAATTGATTGTGCTTTTTTACTTGAACGGTGTTAGAAATAAATCATAAAAATGTAATCAATGCCCAATATACTAGTGAATGAACAAAATACCCACTAAATGAACATCTTGTATCCAGTGAATGAACACAAAGAATAATACTTCATTTTCCAACGAGAAATTTGCTGAAAACGCTACAAAAGTAGAAGGGAAGTTAAGTTAGGGACGTAACATAAGAATATAAAAATATAATCTATATATTATAATCATTGGAACTTGACAAATTTATTTATATCAGAACACAGTTTACACAATATAATGGTTAACTGTCATCGTACGTGTTTTGTTACTAGGTTTCCCGCCGTGAATGGCAACACCCGAAACCACAAATCAAAAAAATTAATAAGCGACCAAGACGTTCATAGATTCAAAAAATATTTATATCGCCGTTATCTCAATAAATTTTCCTTCATTCTAAATATAAGATCATTGTTTTCAATGAAATAGTATTCTTGTTATACACAAAAAAAGTCAATTTGTTCATTTACTGCTCCCTGTTCATTCACTGGTCAATTCACCCTAGTTGTTTTTTAAATACCTATAACGACATTGTCAGAAATGGACGCTAAACAAAAGTGTCCCTTTTATAGCACCTCTCCCCTACTTCAAGTATCTATTAGTGTTCCTATCATAGAAAAACAGGAGCCTCTATTTTAAATAAAATTGTGTTGCGAATGTGTTAATTCGTCCACTACACCAGAGTCCATCGCTATTCCAAGGAAAATTTGCTCGGAGAGGAAGGTGAACGAAGATCCTCGGTTACTGGACTCGTCGGAGCTCCAGCTCGCGATGCCAGTCCATTAGGAGTAAAGACCGCGCGGAAGAGTGTTCCAGGGAAGATAGAGGATCGAATGAACCTGCCTATCAACGGTATGTCGGTCAAGCTTAAGCAAGTCTTCAGAGGGCGGCCCTCCGAGCGGTGTAATAGTTAAACGATAAATCAGCTCGTCTTTATCGCGAGCCAGGCCGCACGTCTGTAATATATTCCGCTCAGGAGCGGGAAAAATCGATCAGGGGCGGCTCCTCTCTACCTAGGAAACCGCGGTAATTTCTCTATCGGCCTGTCGTAAATAATAATCTCGCGGGCAGATTATGCCACGAAGAGGCGCGTCGCGGCCACGTCTGCCGGAGTGTCAGTCGAGCTCACGCCAATCGACAGAAAACTAATCGCTCACTAAACGCTTAGTTAACTAAAACCACTCTTCCCGTTTCTCATCTCTCCTTTATTCGTCATTTACCCTGGAAAAATCAAATGTAAATAAGGGTGAATTTCCTCGAATCGCTTCTTTTCATTTTTTTTTTTTTGTAGACACTGGGGCATTCCACGACGAATCGATTTTCATTCAAAATTAATTTTGTAAAATTAGGGGTGGTTAAGTCATCATTTTGCTGGTTTCAAATTTGTTTAATAAATACGGACTATTACGTCTACAATTTTATTTCAAGCGTATGTATATATTACTAATCTCTATATAAAAATTAAAAAAAAATTAAAACCAACTTCAAAAAAATAAAATTGCACTAAAAAGTAAAAAATAATTTTTTCCTTTATTTAATCTACTACTCTCATATTTTTTAAGTCGGTGTCTCATCATTTGCACTGTGTAAATCTGGCACCGACTTAAAAAATATGAGAGTAGTATATTAAATAAAGGAAAAAATTATTTTTTACTTTTTAGTGCAATTTTATTTTTTTGAAGTCGGTTTTAATTTTTTTAAAATTTTTTTAATTTCAACTTTTTAGTTTTTAACTATAACTGGTATAAATATAAATAATGAAACAAAGATCATCAAAATCGGTCCTTATGCTGAGAAGTTATGGGGAGACAAACATATAAATTACTATTATTAACTATAACTGGTAAAATATTGGGCCAATATTGATTCCGCGTAGTATGGGACCAACGGGGCACCATCCTCTTTCGAATAAAAAAAAGATCATCAAAATCGGTCTATATGCTGAGGAGTTATGAGGGGACAAACATAAAAAAAAAATACACACGGGTCGAATACATAACCTCCTCCTTTTTTTGAAGTCGGTTAAAAATCTCCTTTTGCGATGTAAGGACAAATATTGTTACTCCAATTCTTCTAAAGTCCACGGTGTACACCAGCCAACTCCTCGCAGTGGTTATCGTGTGTGCACCGACAAAGGGCGCTATAGTTCGTGACCAGAAGAATTGCGATGATCCAGCGATAGCCGCGCAGATCTCGGCCCTCGTACACGTGTAAGCGTATGTAGATCGAAATTGCGACACGCCTGGCCCGATGGGGAAAGTTACGTAGTCGTTTCGCCGGGTTTCTGCAGGTGAGATTAGCGACTTTCGCCCTGGGGCTCGATGGGGGCCCGACGTCGACGCGCTCCTTCACGCGCCGACCGCGATCACTCGTCGCGCATGTAAAACGCATCCTCCTCTTTGCTGGAACACTGGGGGTTACCACGAAACGCGCACGTTCGGCTAATTAACGAGCTTTACCTATGTCGCGCGTTTTTGGGTTGCAAGTGCTTATCCGTGGTTATAAGAGTGTGGAATTCGGGAGGGGAGGAAGATCGCTGGGAAAATAAAAAATCGTTTGCTAGGAGTTGGGAGACTTTAATTTTAAACTTTGATTTTTAGGGAAACTTTCAGTTTTAAACGATTTGACGGTAATAAAATTGGAGACTGTTTATTACGATTTTTGCTTGATGAAGTTTTAATGTGATTTCAATTTTAAATATGTGTCTACCCAGTTTATTTTTTGATAATCGGCGTTATGAATTTATTAAGAACTATGTAAGTAGCTTTACTACTTGGCTTTGCCCGAAACTTAGATTCTGATTTTATAAAAAAAATCTTCTAGGGGAGAGGCTTGCAGGTTGCCACTGCTTGCAGGTTGCCACCCCTGCTGTATTTCGACTTTCTAGCAGTGTCATAACTTGAACTCTGAAATAAATCGACATTAAAAGAGTAGATGTCGCTATTTATTAACCTCTGGAGCGGACAGACGCAATAACGCTGTGTTTTCTGAGCGAAAGGTAATATAGTGTTTGTCAAGAAATTGAATTATTAAATTTGCGTGTTTTCCCTGTGCTCGTAAATTGAACATTTTCATCGACAATTCAAGATAACTATTCGTACTGTGTTGTTTTTTCATCTAATTTACATATACTAAACAGATTTCCAAACATATCATGAATTGACAATTTTTTTCTCATATTTTCAAAAAATGCGTCGGAATGCAAGTTGCCACCTTTTTTGGCTTGCAGGTTGCCACCTCTCTCTTTCGCGCTTATTTACACGCAAATGTCATTTTTCGTGATTATGAGATGTTTAATATTGTCACTGAGTTTGAAGGGTGGCAACCTGCAAGCCTCTCCCCTATGTGTTTATTTTTTTGTGAAAATAGTCACATTTATCTGGATTAGCTACTTAAGTATAATGAGTTGGGACAAATTTCCTGACCCTAGATTTTACCGTTCGAATCTTTTTATGCGACAGACAAACACACAAACACTTTCTGCTTTATATATTAAGATAGTGAAGCAAGATACTTTGAAGTTTGAGTCAGCTTGTACATACAGGAAATGTTTATAGTTCATTTGAATAGGAATTCCAAGCTTTCCATAGTCTTCTCTTCTAAGTCTACTGTTACCGTTTTAAAGATCCACTGAAAATTTCGTTGTAAAATATTCTCATTAGTAATAGGATCCTCGCCATTGCATAATCTGGTTCCAGAGAATATTTATTCGTCTCCTACGACCATTTCCACCGTTTGCGATGCACGGTATCGAGCAGCAGACAGAGCCCGAGTGCCTGTAAACGCGTTCTCGTCGAAGTTCAAGAAACTCTGAACGAATTCCGCGCGATGAGGCGTCGTTATCGGCGCAAATTAAAACTTCCCGCGCAGCGGGGACGGCGCTTAAAATTCAGAATCGAGGAGAATAAACGTCGGGTTTACGGCAGAGTTGGGCAAAGATAATATCTGAATGACATTCAGATAAAAGGGACTTACGGTTATTCATTATTCAAAACTTGAATAATGAATGATCATTCAAGGGACTTATTCATGAATTGTGAATAACCGATGGTTCAACGTCATTCTATTCTTATTCTAGAAGTTCGACTAACCGACGAAAGCCCTTGCGACCCGACCCGCGCGCGGTCACCTAGGTACCTGTCAGATTTTACAGAATCTGAATTTGTTTATTTTTCATCGTATCAATATGAAAGTAACACCAATGGATTCCTGGCGTTCTCCCGATTAACTGGACAGAAAATAATTTAAATCGGACTATTTTTAACGAAACGGGCTTTGAATTCTGCAAATAAATTTCTCACGTAAAATCCTTAATTATGGTCCGAATTATATCATTTTTGGGGCCATTTTCATCGGGAAGACACGAGGAATCGATTGGTAATACTTTTATCAACACTTATCAAAAACATGGGGATTTGATGTGGCCCGTCGGTTTTATTGCCCTCGGGTGTCAACAAGCGGTCTACAGGGTGATCTTGGAGTCACTGACAAGGGGACCTTCAGGTCTGACAAACTCAGAAATTGTTTATACTTAGTGTACGTGAAGGTCTTCACTTGGACTTTAATTTCCCGAAGCAGTAAGGCGCGCTTCCAATCCAAATTCGAGAAAAACGACTTTGAAAAATGTGGAGTTTACTTATATACATTTGAAAAATATGAATAATCAACAAATAGCGTGGAGCAGTACGTAGCGCTCCCGACTAGCAAGCGCGAGGTCATCGGTTCAAATCTCACTATTAATACTATTTTTTTTTTTTTTTAAATTCATTTGAATACCTACACCTTTCACATGCAAAGTTTTTAAAATTCATACTAATTAACAGATATGTAAACATCTGTTATATGTAAGATTGTACGGTGTATAGCGGTGCTCCACCTCGCAGGAGATAGACACCATCACCGAAATGTGGCCGATTTTTCGGTCGAGAGAGTAGAATGTCCCCTTAAGACGAATAAGAAGAGAAAAATCACAACTTGGAATATAATAATACGTTTCTGCATGTAGCAAATTTTTTGACGTTTGTAAGACGACATTTAATCATCGCTGTAAATTTTTTGTTAATTATCCAACGATAGTAATTGTAGGCCCAACATTGAATATTCGTTGGCAAACTGTAGTTTCTTTGTTAATTAACCCACCATAATAATAGTAGACCCAACATTGAATATTCGTTGGCAAACTGAGGTTTTTTGTTAATTAACTCAACATAATAATTGTAGGCGAAAGCATCAGAAAGAATATGATTGTACAATCTTTCGATTGTTGAGAAGCCTTTGGGCTCGGATTATCGGGGAAAGACCTAGCCACCCCACTGTTTTGCTTTCTCGCTGCGAGCGAGGACCTTTGGGGCCCAGTAGACCGCTCGTTGACACCCGAGGGCAATAAAACCGACGGGCCACATCAAATCTCCACGTTTTTGATAAATGTTGATAAAAGTATTACCAATCGATTCCTCGTGTCTTCCCGATGAAAATGGCCCCAAAAATGATATAATTCGGACCATAATTAAGGATTTTACGTGAGAAATTTATTTGCAGAATTCAAAGCCCTTTTCGTTAAAAATAGTCCGATTTAAATTATTTTTTGTCCAATTAATCGGGAGAACGCCAGGAATCCATTGGTGTCACTTTCATATTGATACGATGAAAAATAAACAAATTCAGATTCTGTAAAATCTGACAGGTACCTAGGTGACCGCGCGCGGGTCGGGTCGCAAGGGCTTTCGTCGGTTAGTCGACCTTCTAGAATAACAATTGAATGAATCCCCTTGAATAACCACATTCATCCATGGCGCCTTGAATAAGGATAAGTCTGCGTACCTTTTTAGTCGACGAATGAATGAATGAAGTATCCTTATTCAAAACGTTATTTCAATCACTTTTTATTCGAATAACGCCCAACTCTGGTTTACGGGATCAGTTTCCGCGCGCGGGCAAGTAATTGGGCCGCTGGAGACGTCTCTCCTCCTCGATCCTCGCAGCATCGTAAATCCTCTCGCTTTAAACGGACACTCGGGGCTTAACGATCGCCTGGCCGGCGTAATCAAAGTTGCTTTATACTCTAGCTGCATCGCCTCGTGATTTTGATCAATGAAGTTTCGTGTCACTCGCGCTGCTGCGCCGCTTCGAAAATACGAGGCTCCGAGGAAATCACAATATTTATAAATCCTCAGTTGCACGGTACATTTAAACGCAGGCTCATGATCGCAGCTGGCTCGTAAAGAAAAATTGCGCACCGTGAGAATGTGGAATTTCTGGGTTTCATCGAGGTGCAACGGGATCTAGTAGCAGCTCGATTGTTGAACGAGTGTGCCGCAAAAAGGAGTAGCAAATAAGTGCTGGTATTTGAGTAGGATTTTTCAGGATTATTATGGTTGGGTGGGAGAGTAGCTGGAGGGAATGGAGTGAGGTTTATAATTTAATGCATTTCTGCTTTGCTGTGGTAGAGAAAGTATGCCTGAAATACGATCCACAAATATCCCTGGATAGTCACTTGGAAATCTGCTATCAATTTATGTTCCACTACGTGCTGGTCCTGGGTGAATTGGAAAATTATAGATTGCACAGGTTTGTGGTATCAAGCTTGTATTTCAGTGTTTAAAATTCTTATTCAATTATTTTTCTTTAAATATCGTGATTTTATCTTTTAGAATGATACAATGACTAGCAATTATGTTTAGAATTATTTCAAAACTCTTTAGCACTATCAAACTCATAAACAATTTTACCACAAATCACTTTACATTGCCACTTTTATCAGAAATCAGATAAACGATCAAACTTGTCCTCACAAACCTGTTGATTGCAACTAATTAGCGGTATTCCCTCTACAATTCAGCGATCTCTCTAATTTTCATACATTACATGTTCAACCTGCCTTTTAAAATACATGCGGAGCATGGTAATATTTAAGTAGCTCCGCATAGAACATTCTTATCAGTCTGTAATTACTGCAACGTAAAGGACGCTCCCGAGAAGTGGTTAAGCTACATGGGAACGCGTAATATTGAGCAACAAATCTCGAAGGAGCTTTACGTCGGTTGCGCGTTTCTTTACGACAGACTCACAGCGAATTTATGCATAATTCGCGCGGTTCGCGTGCGCAGGTCCTGTTGCTCGTGCTCGATGCAACGTTGAATTGCAACGCGCGAGGTAACTCACGATTGTACGGGGTGTGTCATGAGGATCCATGCGTGGAAAAGTGTTTCCCCGAGTGGTTTCGTGGGATAAGATGTACTGTTGCAATTTGTGGAGGATACATGCAGTTAAACGATTACCTTCTTATGAATTTTTAAAGTGTGCACGATTTGCACACCGGCTTGCTGATATGGGCCATTTAAATCAGATTTCTCAGGCACCTGAGAGGAATTCATTTATGGCTTGAATACCTTAGAAAAATTTTATACAAATAACTATTGAAAACTTTTCAAGTTACTCCCACCACTAATCCGTAATTCGATAATTACTTTTATGCAGTTTTGTGGATATAAGAAAGATGAAACTTTTGTTTACACTTCTCTATAATATCTCTCATGATTCTCTAAATATCCCAAAAAGTAAATTCTGCATTTCTGCAAAGAGTGATTTCACTCCCTAAAATCGCACTATGGCACCAACAAAAAATAGGTTTGTCTTGCGCATCAACTATTCTATTTGCACAGAAAATTTTCCGGGTTACTTAATTTCCCTTGTAATCTACAGAAATTGCTCCACATAATTCAGCCAGATAAATTTAACCATGTGCCTCGAAATAAATATAAAACAGAAATCTTTGAGTTTCACATATAGTCTGTATACTCGGCAACCCTAGCTTAACACCAGTCATCGAGCGCATGCGCCTGACAAACCGCGAACACCTGTCACACATTACGAACGCACGAAACGCAGCGTTCGCGTCCTGCCGAGGTCATTGTAATGATAAATCAGCGGCAGCATTAACGTCTTCGTTAATAAATAGCGCCGCTACCTACACCGTACGGTCTCGTGCTTGCTAACGTCTGCTTGGCCGAATCGATTCTCGCATCTGCCAGAGTCGACTCGGGCGCGTACCATTTGCCCGAGAGACACGCATTCGCGTGGCTAATGACCGGGTAGCCGAGCGAAAACTCGTTAGTATCAATTCTATGTCGCGGCTCGATAATTATCGTTAACGTGTCTGGGTCGCGCGGTTATTAAAATTTTTCGCGAGAGAACAGAGGGTGGGGGTGGCGATTTATACGGCGATGGTCGAGGAAGTATTGACGCGAGGAAAGTGACAGTTGAACAGGATTGATGGGTTTGGTGGAAATTGAGGGGAAGAGAAAGCTGCTGGAGCGATGGGGGAAAGTGTTGAATTGGGGAGGGAATGAAGGTTCCTGGATTATGAGTCAATGCTGCGATGGACAGAAAGGATTAATTTGTAAGTCACGTCCTCACTGGAAAAATAGGTAATAGGAAAAGTTTGCTTTTTGAGGGTGATATCTTATATTATAAAGCAGAAAGTTTATCGTATGTTTGTGTGTATGTCGGTCGCCTAAAAACTGTCGAATTGTAAACTCTGGCGTCATGAAATGTGTTCCAGCTCATTATGCTTAATTAGTCCAGATGAATGTGACTATTTTCACGAAAATAAATAATTTTTTTGTATAAAATCAGAATCTAAATTTCGGGCGAAGCCGAGTAGTGAAGCTAGTTAAGGTAGTTCTTAATCAACTATGCTAATTAAATTAGAGTTGGATAATAAACGATAAATATAAAGTAGTGTGATACCTACTATGGAAATAATAATAATAATTTTTAACATTACGTATATATGTATATTTTAAAAAGTTAAATATTAATATAAATAATCGTAACACGAAAATGGAATATTAAATTAAGTTCTGTAATTTAGTAGATTAAATAAAGAATTATAATTTCGACCGTAAGATTTTTAAAAGTATTAAAATATGTTTTCGGCGCACAGTTTCACAGAAGGAATATTTTTTCATCTCCTATCCAGCACACTGCATTAACCAAACACTCAATGGAGTTTGATCATAGGTTTGATTATGACAACATTAAAGTAATTGATAGGGAAACTAATTTAAACCAAAGAATTTTATTAGAAACATTGCACATGATTAAAAAACCTAGCGTAAATCTTAGGTATGAAACACCTAAAGTACAAGAATATTACGCAACCTTATTGAAGGAATAAGGTAATGAAGCAATTTTCTATTAGAACTTTAGTTTCCACAGTCTCTATGTTTTCAAACAATTATACATATAATTATCCATTATGTAATTTCTTTTGAGTGATTGATCATTTAATTTAACAACAATTTATCTTTTGGTTATGCAGACGTTTGGTTATGAGTTTCGTATTCCCCGCGATTGTTTTGCTTTGTAATTTTAACGGTTTCAACCGCTACTGGTGTTATAACTGTCGATGGGCTTCGCCCTCGAGATGATCTTGCCTAATGTATCACGTGTTTTTCTCAGTCACCGTTCAACCGACACGTTTGCCGCACGCTTTGTTATAGCATGCCGCATAATAGCAAAAGCAATACATAGTTTCTAATTTCCTTGATAATGGTCTGAACATTGACCGAAACGTTGGAAGATGTTACTTTCGTAATTGCAAATTAGCTTTTATTCTTTTCACTGACCGAAACTGTGCGCCGAAAACATATTTTAATACATTTAGTAGATTATTCAAGAACTACCTTAAAGCTACTAATAAAGCGTTTCATTTTAATTCTATGCTACCTGTTGATTATGTGGGAATGGAGCTTTATGTCGCTGAAATGTTCCAATGGTTTATTGTTATTATTTTCTATCTTTATCGAGGACCTATTATGTACTGCGATTCAAAGACTCCATTCTAGGTCAAAGACTCTTATTTTTCTAATACACGTATTGTACATTATGATTCACAGAAATTTAACAGATACAATCCTTTTACATCAGACATCTTGTGCCAATTAGCAACCACGCAATCAACGAAAATATATTATACAAGTTTAAACGAGAACGCAGTTAGACTACACCAGACTCCAAGGAGAGAAGGGAAGCAAAGTGTACTCACTTACACAGAAATTTTGCTAACGCGAGGCAGTTACCTACGGTAGAAAAGCTTCTTTCGTTCTCACCTCAGTGCAAGGGGCACGAAAATGGGTTTCGTACACGGAAACCACTTACATAGATCCCAGTGCCTCGTTAGATGGTGAAACTCCACCATTAGCGTAATGAAATTGCACCGTTTAAGGTGGTACAGGCTGATCCAAAGTGCCTCGAAACGGCAGAGCTTAATTAAAGTTCATCTAGGGGCCGATGTCGGTGAAACGCGCGATCGTTGCTGAATTTTTCTAACGACCCACTTAATTGTACCTCGAGCCTAGCGTCATAACACACTGAGGCGCTAATCGCGATAAAATAGGTAATAATTTCTGACGGCGAACAGGAAAACGTGTGTTCAATAATATCCCAACACTTTAATCGACAAACCCCTAATAACACGAATTATATAAAATCCCATAAGATTTATATTCGACAAACCAAAGGAACTCAACGATACACATCGACAAATTGATTCAATAAATTACACTGTGCTAAATCGTGTACAGTTTAGCAAATCAAATAAATTGAACTTTAAGTATACCCTCGCGTTCAATGTACCTACTTACGCAAAACAATGTGGCGCACAAATAACCAAAGGGAAATAAGAAATCGAAACCGAGGGTGTAATTAAATATTTACGCATGGCCGTCGTAAAATCACTGTGCGGTATCAGGTTCATTAACAGCCACCGGTGAATCCCTCACAAAAACTTTACGACAACTCGAAAGTGGCCAATCAATCGCGCGAAACCCTCGACGAGAAATTACCAGGACTGACGACTCGTTTCTTTCCAGACTGTTTAATCGCGGCCTTAATCCCCGATAAATCTCACGGTACTCATAATTCCCGCCGATATTTGCTTTCGCGCGGGGTATAAATTTATTAACACGACGCCGGGATTTACTAGTAATTTCGCGGCGAAAAATGCCTGGCTTTCGCGCAACACGTGTTTCCAGAATGTCTGTGGGATGTGCAGCATGCGAGGGGTTAATGGTGTGCACTGTTTGACAGAGGGACCGCGGACATAAATTTGCGTGCGCAAAAATTGCGACTGTTGGGCCGCGATAAATCGCCATTTCTTTTCGCGGTGCCATCGTGGCCTCGCCTCCTAATTTACGCGTAAATAAACGCTTCATACTACTTAGTTTGCAATGGGCCTCGTGAAATTATTTATCTGGTGGCTGTGCGATTTACAAGTATCCGCGAGCTGTGTTCCTGCTACTTCGGTTATTGCGGTGTAAATATTGCCTGGTGTTCCATTTCGATTCGAGGCTTTATATAATAGTATTGGATATCTCTGCAATCACCGTGAGCTGATACAATATTGATACGAGTTTAATGTATGATTTTAGTGTGCGAATTAAACGTCGCACAATGGTGCTTGATCATTTTCGATGATTCTAAGTAGCTGTTGTGACAGTTTGGACATTTGAATATTCAATCAGGTAAACTTCTAATTTGTGGCTGGGGTTGCCAAGGTTTTGTGTGACGTGTTTGAAGCAAGGATGATGAAGGATAATGTGTTTTATTAAATAAGAACCAAAGATGAAAGGAATAGTATAGAAATACCTATACCTGAAATTAGGAAATTTATTTCACATTTTATTTACATATGGTTCTACTCTATGGAGTTTTTTTATTTCGTTTTGAAAGAAATGGTATATTTAACTAAAATTAGAAATGTTATTTCACATTTTAGTTTCATATAGTTCATCTCCAAGAGGTTTCTCTATTTCGTTTTGAAAGAAATAGTAGTTATATGTAACTAAAAGTAGAAAATTTATTTCACATTTTATTTTCATATATTTCATCTCCATGAAGCTTCTCTATTTCATTTTGAAAGTTATGTAGAGGATACATCCTTTCGTGGGGCCTGTGGCAATGTGATTTAGAAGGGCCTGCAGCTCACGAAGACGCCCTTCGTAATACAAATCCCTCTTATCACGCGCACATATTTCCCAAGGATCGGCCTCGTTAGCTGGACGCCGTTCCGTTTTAATAAGCAATTATAAGCGCGACCCGCTGACCCGTGGAAACGAAATCATGAATTCTGAGAAGGACTCGTGCCGATCCTTTCCGAGGATCTCTCAGACAACATCTCGAAAGTCACGACTTGGTACACTTTAAAGGCAGTATCTTTCCAGGAAGGTATCTCCGGCGGATTGCTCTTTCGTTTCTTTGAAGGATCTACAGAGGAGGATTAAACACAAAGGTGTTGGAGAAAATTACCTCTAATAAACGATCAAACAAACATTCCAAAAATTTGCTGCTAGACACATTGACTGCTTTATAATCTCAATTATCTTCTAAACACAATTTCTTGAAGACATTTTTTTAAAACTATTTTTAGCAACGTTATATGCAAGATTTGATTATATATAGGGTAGATGTCCCAATTACTGCCACCTTAAGATTATAACTTAACTTCATTTAATCATTTCACGCGTTGTTTAACCTAAAAATCGTCTTAGTTTGAAACATAATATCATTTAACATCTCTTTTATTAAAAAAAAATAGTTTTATGAATTAAATATGAAGAATTTATTAATAATTAATTAAAATTCCCGAGCGATCCTAGTGTACCTATAACTGTCACCTCAAAAATCGTCTTGTCCGTATGATTTTTTATTTTTTATTTGTTTTATTTTTATATAAATCAGAATCTCCGTTTAAATATAACATATTATGTACATTTTTTTTATACTTTACGTTTTTATTACATAAAATAAATAAAGTGGCAGTAATTGGGACACTGGCAGTAATTGGGACATCTACCCTATTACAATGAATTACTGTTAGAGGTTATTATACAAAGTGTTAATTAAGGGAATAGTAATTACATAGGAGGTAAATCCTTAAACTAGGAAATTAATAGACACAAAACTAATTACGAGTGAAATGATGAGTATAATATTCTTAGACCAGATTGCTCGAGGTATCAATTATCAAGGGCGGTAATTATACAGCAGTATTTTAAACTGATAGTCTTCAGTTTTTTCAGGAAAGAGAATTTTTGAAGCATCGCTGATGTTGCACCCTCCTTTTTGCAAATTGTACAGAATTATTTGTGCGTATATCGCTTACTTTGCCGCAGAGGCGAGGTATTAATCGTTTCGGTGGCAGTGATGTATGCTCGCTGCATCAGGAACTCATTAGACCAAGTAGCGTACACGTGGATAGACGTGGAACAGCGCGAAATTTAATTTCAAGTTTTCCTAACTCTCCCGCCATCTTTTTTGTCTCTCTGTGCAACGAGAAATTAACGAGGGGAGCTTTGAAACCTGCACTCTAACTCGTGGCATTGTGACATCTCTTTCTAACACACTAATCTTCGAGGAATGTTGATTCATCTGTTCTTGGCGCCATTAAAGAAGTCGACTCTGATAAATTCTTCTGATAGACAAAAGTTTCGATGAAGATTCGATAATTGATGAGTTAACTCAAGCTAAAACTTGAAATTCCTTAATTCAAAAAGTTTGAACTTAATTTAAGTTTCAAGTCAAATTTCATAATTCCCAAATTTCTACTTTCAGTCTTAACCTTCTATTGACACCAACCAGAATACGTTTGAAATTTTCTCAAATCCAAATCTCAAATTTCCCTAATAAGATACCTTTTGAATTTTGACGCGTATCTCAAAGAAAATATAGAACACTGCTTTATAAACATATTATTAATTAATTGAAATTGCATCAGGTCAGCACGACCTCCCACTACGATAATTGCATTTTCCAGAAACGTAAATTTCTTAATAGTTGCCGCGAATGTTGCTGATGAAGATTAATGTAGAGCATATGATGCAGTTCCGCGTTTTCTAATTTATACTGCACTAGCTAATGATACATTGATTGAGCATAGGTCAGATTAAATTACAGCAATATCATCGGAGATTGTTGTACGTATTGGCGCCAGGGAAATCTCGGCCCTTTAATTAGGAACTGAAAATTCCTTTGCGCAGTGGCTGATTACGAGACACAGGAAGTTGGGAGTACGCGTAGGTACGTTTTATTAGTAGCTATTAATCTTCCGCCGACAGCACGTATTATTATAGCTGGTATTTAACACCGGGGGATATGAAAATCCTTTATTTTCTGAAAGCGGGTCTATCATCTAGTTACGCCTAATATCAGTACAGCTTCTTCGCGATCCATTCTTGCTCCATACTTACCGAGCGCTTTGTTTTATTTCATCATGCACGGCGCTGATGAAGGTCGGCCGTTGGCTCTTTATTCTGGGGAAGCCTTGATTCAGATACATTAGGAATTGTTTTACATAGGTATGTTAAATTAAACTGAGTCTTGGAATAGTGCAATGAAGGCTGAATTATGGGAAGAAACATTTCAGAATATTTCCTGTTATGTGTACTTACCTGTTACTATGAATCTCCTTGATGAATCTGGGAGTTAATTATGAAAAGAGATGATAGTGGAGGAACGTACTATTTTTAGTTGAACTTACTGTTCCGTCACTTTGGAATGCTTTCAATGAAGCGACTCTCCAATCATGTGTTCTGAGATCAATTCTTCAAGTCATGACGCTACTGTTAGGTGTTCTTTGAGTCGAATATGTACCATGGAGAAAAGCACCACCAAGTTGAACACCCTCGAGTTGAATATTTTTGAGTGGAACACCCTTGAATTGCTTTTCCTTGAAGTGAATTTCGTCAAGTCGAAATCTCTTAAGACGAATTTCTTTAAGTTGAACTGTCTTGAGTCCACCGTCGAGTTGAAGATCTTTGAGTCAAACACCCTCGAGCTGAATTCCTTTAAGTCGAAATGAGTTGAATCTCTTGAGTCGAATTCCTTCAATTTGAAATCTCTTTAGTTAAAATTCTTCGAGTCGAAATCCCTCAAGATGAATTCCTTTAGCTCCAAATCCCTGAACTTCAAATCCCTCAACTTCAAATCCTTCAACTTCAAATCCCTCAGCTTCAAATACCTTAGCTTCAAATCTCTCAACTCCAAATCTCTCAACTCTAAATTTCTCAACTCCCAATCCCTGAACTTCAAATCCCTCAACTTGAAATCCTTCAACTTCAAATCCCTAAGCTTCAAATTCCTTAACTTCAAATCTCTCAACTCGCAATCTCTCAACTCCCAATCTCTCAACTCCAAATTTCTCAACTCCCAATCCCTGAACTTCAAATTCCTCAACTTGAAATCCTTCAACTTCAAATCCCTAAGCTTCAAATTCCTTAACTTCAAATCTCTCAACTCCCAATCTCTGAACTCCAAATTTCTCAACTCCCAATCCCTCAACTTGAAATCCCTCAACTTGAAATCCTTCAACTTTAAATCCCTCAGCTTCAAATACCTAAGCTTCAAATCTCTCAACTCCCAATCTCTCAACTCC
Source organism: Andrena minutula (assembly GCA_929113495.1). NCBI lineage: Eukaryota > Metazoa > Arthropoda > Insecta > Hymenoptera > Andrenidae > Andrena > Andrena minutula. The sequence continues at coordinate 33,037,945 of OV815994.1, read as the reverse complement.
AAATTTCTCAACTCCCAATCCCTCAACTTGAAATCCCTCAACTTGAAATCCTTCAACCTTAAATCCCTCAGCTTCAAATACCTAAGCTTCAAATCTCTCAACTCCCAATCTCTCAACTCCCAATCTATCAACTCCAAATCCCCCAACTCCAAACCCCTCAAATCAAACTCTTCGAGTGAAAAACTCTCAAGGACGACCATTTCCTAGCAAGCAGCGTTCCCCTACTACTTCCCAACTGCCAACAAAAACAACCGTAACCGAACCGCTCGAAGGAGCCGTGATGAGGTTAATGAAGCGGCTTCCCCCGGTGTTTCCGGCTTTTTGTCGAGCTCCATCGAACTCCTCATCAAGTAGGCGAGCGTAGGTCGGTAGGCGCGAGCAATTCCGAGCGCCAAATGTCTCACTCAGAAGTTAATCGATGTCAGTGGACTAATGCCGGCGATATACGCGGACGCCTCGGAAACCGACGAAGCTGGCTGTAATCTGTCGAGATGATTGTAATTTGTAGCGAGGGCCCGGCAACGTGCTGGATAGGTGCTCAACTAAATGTTCCCCATCCGGATAATGAGCGGATTCGCTCGTTCAGGCTGCATTAGAGCAAATGATCCGGTAGGTGTGCTCCATCGCTCTTCGGAACGCTGCTGGTTGCGTCTACAGGCGTCCTTGCTAGCTGGCTTCCTTGGGCTTTTACAGTTACTCGGGTGGGGAAACTCGGGCAACGACTCCAACAACAATCTTAATACTCTGAGAGTCCGTCTACTCGTAATTCTTCCAATAAATTATTTATAGGTACTCCTATCACGAAACAGTCGCATGTAACGCAACAAAGAAAGAACGTGGGACACTTGATACTTGTTCCTGTCAATTCAGATACAATGCTACTAGTTAAATATTTATACAGGATTGAGTACAGCTCATGGTATCTACTGATATAATCTACCTACCCATCCCTTCTAGACTAAATATTTTCTCAGAAATAATGTTTCAAATCTTTCTCTGGATCACTCCTATATCATTCAAACCTGTGCTATCTTATTACGTCGTTTATGTGCTCTGTCAGATTAGTCTTGTGTTATCCTAGGCTTCCTATTCCAATGAATATAAATTCTCAAGTCTCACCTCGACTTTAACCTTCACTCGTGCTTGAAAAGGTCCTTGAGAAGCTGTATATCCTCCAATCAAACTGGAGTACAGACCAGTTCAGAGTGAATCCAGTACCAGTCTACTCTGAATCTCATACCAGTTCTGTCTTATTCTAATCCAGTTCCAATTCCTGCTGCATCGTGGCAACGCTTCTTCTCGCAGCGCTGTATACAATAATTTCGAAATGAATATTCCGCGATCCGGTTTCGGACCGTTCGTTCTACCTTCCACCGATGAATATGCATCGCTCGGTCGGCCGTAATGGTGATTATAAGACACGCGGAAACGTAGAAGCGCGTTCATTAACGGGTTCGCAGGCATCGGGGTTATCGAGACTGGTTTGGCGGCGAGGTGTAAGGTTTAATGAATGGATCGACTCGTTTTTTTACGAGCGTCGGCGTCTACACGTAAGTGAAAGTGGCATGGGAGGAGAACTACTAGCGGTTTGGAGGTATTCAGGATGGAAGGAAGTCTGTTTGACGAGCAAACTGGGAATCTGAGATGTGTTTAGGTCTCGTGTTTGAGTTTCTACTTTGGGGTTGGCTGTTACCTTCGAGATTTTAAGGGCCACTTGAAGTGTGCATATCAGATTTCATAAATCCTGACGGCTCTTTTGTTGGATGTTCGAGTGCGAGTGTTTGAACTACGAATGTGAGTTTTTCAGAGCTGGGGGTGGATGAAAGTTAGTTAGTTGAAGATATTACCTTTGAACGTAGTGGCTTATAGATTCTCCAAACACCAATATTCAAAAATTTAAGTATTGTTAAATATTCCTTTTAGAGACATTAATAATAATCTTTTACATGAGAAAAAAGACACCCAAGTATTTCTTGAGAAATTATTTCATATACTTAACGCTATCGAAATAATAATAATAATAATAATTCGTCTTTATTTATCACAAAGTTACATGAATTAAGGGATAAAAGGGCGAGGTTCAGCATACCTGCTGTTTTGCAAACTAACCCCAAATCAAGCAACACATTAATTAATTTTATATAATACAATGCCATATAATTCTACTTACCATGTATGTAGGGGAGAGTTGCCTATATCGTACCACTTAAGACATTTTACGTTATATTTCATATTTGGTACTAATTTGAACGCAAATATTGGATACTGTAGTTTGACCTTTAGGCACCTACTATTGTATGCTTAACCTTTTGTTCAGAACAAATTAATTTGTTATTAATCTTTTTGTCACGTACTGTAAAAGGTACGATTTAGGCAACCAGTCTCCCAAATGGTACCTCCATTAAAAATACTATCAATAACAAATAGAGAAGAAAATATTCAACATAAAGTAATGATTATTATATAGATTCATGTACATATGTATATGGATTACACACAGGCCGCAATAACCTATGCATATGATATATATAACCTACGAGTTGTCAAATCCTACTGGTACGATTGTAATGGTACGATTCAGGAAACATGATCAATTTATTTATAAATATCAATTTAAACTTTATAATAAATGTAATATGTACTTAAAATAAATGTAAAATATTCTACATTAAATCCGCTTTTAGAAAAATACAAAAATAAAGCACAAAATTGCATCGTTTGATTATTATCAGCTAAAATAAACTGGTAAAAAGTTACATCAATCATACCTGATTTTTTTAAATATTTATAGCACGCACAAAATAGGGTGTAAGCTCAAAAGGTTTTGTTTCTATTCCTTATTTCGCATTTATTTGATATTTTTATTATCAAATGTCGTTTACATTCATTAATTACTGAGAAATTGATGAGGTACGATTTAAGTGACCAGTACGATATTGGCAACTCTCCCCTATGTACTATTAAAATTTCACCAAAACATGTGCTAGAATCGAGCAATCTCCACACCGCTTTCCTTTCATCCCGCAACTTCTCCAATCACTATACATCTTTCCACCACCATTACACGAACCATCCTGCCATCAAAAATCTTCTACCAAAGGCTACCGTTTCCCGTATATGGCGTAACCGATGCCTACGTCCGCGGTCGTTACAGCGCCAAGATCGAATCTGAATCTGGGAAAGGCGACGCTGAGAACCTCCAGCAGTGAAGTTTTATCCGTCCCTGTCACTTCTTACGGTTCCTGATAAAACGTATTTATTAAGAGGCTCGCGTACGCTTCTTCAGCAGTCGTACGGCTGCTGTTACAGTTATCACGGGCAGACGTAAAAACCGCTAAGAAGCCTGTTTCAAGATAAAAACGCGCTGCTAGCTGCTTCGCTGACCTGACGTTCCAACTTCCAACCTGTACACGCACGGGCTATATTAACGCGTTCAGGAGGGCGTGTCCCACCGGTGGGTCAGTGCAAGCAAAATCTTCAGTGACAAAACAAACTGACGCGATGTAAAAACAGTATCTTTTGGTTTTATTCTGTTAAATCAGAGTACGTTGTATTTTACCACATTTACAAAAATAATCAGTAAAATAGAGCCGCTTTTGGGGTAAACTAATGTTCGCTGTCGATCTTTTTTCAACTCTTCAACTATTTATTGGTTTTCAAAACTATTAAAATAGCATTATTATAAGTAATATTTGATAATAATATTTTAATGGTAGGTATATTTCTGTCGGCGATAAATATGAAATACGATTGATTTCTTAAGCTCACACAACTGTCACAGAAACTCGAAAAACTAATAAATAAAATGCTTAACAAGCAAATTATTTATTTTAAAAAAACGCGACTGCTAGTATGTTTTAAAATAATAATTAATTTAAAAAAAAACATGATAATTTGTCTCGCTTCGTCGTTCACGTGCGTACATTTTATGTAGTCGCACGCGTGGGTCGAGCTCGATTTTAATTTTATATATCCTATGTTACTCGGACTGTTAAGAAGAATCTAATGCTACCTCATTTGTCAAAATCGGTCCAGCCGTTGAAGCTCTAGAAAGGAACATAGAGGAATTCTGATGGATACAAACATGACAGTCAAACACATTACCCTCCTTTTCGGCTGCGCCGCAGTCGGGTAAAAAGCATAGAAATATTTCCATTCAGACTTCTCTACGCGGAACGGCAATTTTATATGCACCAAATCAATACTAGGTACTTAGTATTTGGAATTTTTATATTAAAGTAGGTATAAGCGAAGAAGGATTCTTAGAAAAAAAGAAGAGAATTTGGGTTAGCTCTAAACTAGAAGTTTGAATGGATGGTGATACTTTATATGACTACTTATATGAAATGCATGTGAGATCATAAGCTGAGAGTTTAGCGATTAAAAAAGAAGAGTTTTCCAACTCATAGGGTCAAGAGTTTTCAATTAATGTTAAGAGCTTCTAACTTAACTAGATAATCATCAAATAGTATAGACTTATAGAGCATTATCTTGAACCTTACAATTAGTTATCTTCTACTGCACCCTTATTAATATTGTTAAAATAAGTATAATTTTTCACGCTATCCGTCCTACCAGGTGAATCACATGGCAGTGAGCATGTTGAGCGTAGAACGGTGATTCACGAGTGCGTGTACTGTCCCCAGGCCGAAACTAAATAGTCTCACGTCTGGTAATTGTCGTGCAGCAAGTTGGAGGACGGTTGATGATGTACTCAAGTCGCGCTGTCAGCGCGGATATCTAGCTGGAAGATGAGTCGAGGCGAGCCACGACGAGTCTCGCGAGTTCTTTTTTCGCGGATGCTGGGTGACTTCGCTTCGACTCCCACCCAGCCCGTTTCCTTTCAGCTCACGTCCACGAGTTAGTTTCTTCCCTGGCGAATACACGGGACTTCCTTGTTCGTGGCTAAGCTCCGTCGACCGAGGATTTCGATTTCGCGGAGATCACAGAGGGATCGCGCAGTGGCGACAGGTTGACGCGAGATTTTGTCGCCGATGATGGTGGAAAATAATTTGTGGAATGGAAAGATTATAAAGGAATACGTTACATCGCGTACAGTTGTCAGTTAGCTGATTTTTTACTACTTTTTATTTTTAGTTTACTTGCAACTTTTTATTACATAATAATTTAGGCTGTCTAAGTAATTTTTATCTAAAGAACGATTACTCAATTTTGGAATTCCTCAAGGATTTCGGTTCCTCATATCACAAACAGGAAGTTAGCTTCTATTACTTTCTGAAGAATGATAGTTGCACGCAGTAGGACGTTTTCCTTGAATTTTCTGTTCGGTTTCGTGCAACAGGGATCGTTATGTACGTTCACCTGTAGGAGGAATCGGGTGCATTAACGTTACGTACGTAGATGCACAATCGCAAGTGCATAATAATGTTGTTAGCAGCGGGGTTATTAATCCTCGGGCGACGGTAATATATCGACTGTCAAGGACGCGACAACAGATCATTCTGATCTACGACATGAAAGTGCAACGTGGAAAAGCCTTTTACATAGTAAATCAATTCGTAATCGCGGCTTCTAGCACGACTTACCTTGCTCCGTGGACGCCGCCAGATGAAGCGATCTCTACTGGCGAAGTAATTCTTCGACAGTGAGTGATTTAACGCTAGAAAGCGGCCAAACAATTAAACATTTCATGCCAGCAGATAAGTGGGAACCGACTAAACATGAATTAACACGTATTGCACTCTAGTATACGTACTTTCAATTAGATTAGACACTTGGGTTATTAATGTGTTGTATAATCATCGAATCTGAATAGGTCTTCGAAGATTCCTTTCGAGGAAAAAGTGAATTTCGTCAAATTTCGTTTGGTTTGAAATTTTTCTCTGTTTTTGGTGATAGAGGTTAAGTTTAAGGACTTACTAGATTTTACTAGAGTTACTCGATTTCAATTTAAACAGTTTGAACTTTCTTTTCACCATCATTGCAATAATCGAACTTTAAAGTTTAAATCTAAAATACGTGGTGCATTGAACAGCAAGAATCTAGTAGCAATTATTAAAAACTGAATCAGGAAGTGTACTTGTTCGCCAACTCGATCTTATACTTGATCGTAATTTGCAAAAATATTTCAATGGCCCGTGGTAAAATCAATTACTCCGCTCGAGTAAATGTAAACAATCAGAGGGAACCTCGATGCAAGACGTGCAGCGCAACGCCTACGCATTGATTTATAGTACTTAATTCTCCCTCCACTTCCTCTCTCCGTGGAGGCTACCCTCTGCAGGCGGATATGCGCCCTTCTCTCTCTCCCGAGCCTGCACGTACGACTTCCGGTCGTGGGTCAACTAGAGTCCCTCGTCTGATCAGTATTTTATACGTCTCACTTCTCTTTTATTTTATTCTGAATTTTTCGCTTCTTCGTCCTCGCCAAGGTTCTTCCTTTTTTTATTCTAATCTCTGTGTCTTCTTTCATAGCTTTGCCCCTGTTCTTGCTCTTCTGTTACTGTAACATTTTCCATCTATTGCCAATATTGTTGAATACGTTTTATTATTATTAGTGTAATCATATTCTGATGGAGCATTCAATTTGATAATTCGTCAAATTTGAGAATATTTAAGGGATGAGTCATGGGCCTTCATATTTCGATAATTCTTCATCTTTTAGGTGATTTAAGTCTTCACTTGTTGCTTCACTGACTTCTCCATTTACATATTTCTTCACTGATTACTTCACTGATTTCCCCACCTACTTCTTCACTAACTTCATCGCTTACTTACTCACTTACATACTTCCTCATCTAAATACATCCTCTTTCACTCACTTCTTCACCAACTCTTCACCAACTTCCTCACCCCTTCATCCATTTCTCCATCTATCCCTCCCAATCTCGCGATCATCTCGGTCTCCTAGCCCTCACCTTTTCCGTTCCCCGCTCTGCTTACCCCTTTCCTCCCCCAACGCCGCTATCGACAATCTGCCTCCGTCCTCCTCGTCCGCTTTGTCTATCGCCTCGCTCTCCCTTCATCGCAAACGTGCATCGCGCCGCCTGCTTAACGTGGATAATTTTATTTTCCCCGGGCGGATCGGCGCCTGGCTGTAGAACGTGGCCAGTCGTGAAAGCAACAAATTAACCGACGACACTATCGTAGGTCGATACCGAGGGAGTATGCGCGGTGAATTATAGAGTGTTCGGCCGCAACCTTTGCCGGCGTCCGTTTCAAGCGAACTGCACGCCGCTACCTAGGCGAGAGTCCCGTTTCCATCGTGTAACAAACGTAATTACGTGTACACCGGTGGTAATTGCACCCCCGGCCCGCTGTTTTCTGCTCCGCCACCCTTTGGTTACGCTGTTACTACGTAATCGCCTTTGGGATACAAAATATCCAATCCTCTTTGTCTCCGTCTGATCTATATTTTAATTGTGCGAATTTGAAATTACAAAATGGGTTCAATTTTGGGGTACTATTAGTACATACTAGGCGTAGTAATCTGTTAAGCAGGTGGGGAAAATTACTGGATTTTTTTCGAGGAAGTCAAGCTCAAAGATATATATGATTTATATGTCTGAGAGATTTTATAATAAAATTTCTCGTGAAATTTTAAGTAGCTTGTCATGTCCGTTTAGTATTTAATAAAGTAAATAATATTATGCAAAGTGCATTAATTGTGCAGAATGTCTCTGATGAATTTTCGTAATTACGTGGAAATTATTTTTCCGTTTGAAAATTCACGCGTTCAATAGAGTATCGAAATAATATTTTCTGACAATTTTACGTAACGTAAAAATATTTTCGCGTTTACTTATTCTCGTATCATTGCTCGTATTAGACACAGTCAAATTTATCAACACTTTGACGCGAGCACTTTGCTTATCGCAACCGCGCGTAGCCTAGCTTCCGAGACAAGCGTTTAATCTACTTAAATAGAGTCTTCTGTAGTAGATAACACTTCAATATTTTGTTAGTGGTAGTAAACGCAGACACTAACAACATATTACCAGAGGAATGAAGTTTATTTCACAGAGAAAATGGCAGATGTAGACAATTTTATCATCTACTTAAACATTAGTAAATAAGTAAATATTCGTTCACAATTTTTTTCTTTCAAATTTGTCATTCATTACGTTCTCGAAAGTGTCTGTAGAATGATAGAATGCGCGTGAAAAGAACATATTATGCCAATGAATTTTTGGCGAGCTTCATTTCGCAAAATATTTTATGGAATATTGCAATTGCGATATTTAGTTGAAAATAACGAAAAAAAATTCGTTTCGACCGTGACAGGATTCGAACCTGCAATCTTCGGATCCGAAGTCCGACGCCTTATCCGTTAGGCCACACGGTCGTATAGGGGTAACTACCCCAAACGTGGAAGCCTCTAGTACCGAGCAACTTCAAATCACGTTTAAATCGAATTAATGCACGATTAGTTTCTTCAATTCTCTACCTTCCGCTTTCAATGTCGATGTACTACCTGTGTATAACTTCAGACTTAGTAAAAGATTAAAGTCACAAAGAGGGTGAACTACCCCTAACATTCATCGCAGTTTACTCCACTCTATTAATCGTTTAAAATATTTGACAAACAATATAACAGCTTGAATGATTCTCCTACTGTCGATTGAAAAGAAAATTGAGAAATATTATAATATTTTTTATTCTTCTGGGAGATCAATTTATACATTTTTATATTCGTATATACAAGTTCTATAAAAGCAGTGGGACGTAATATTTGTCGTGATTATGTTATACATATTTCCATGTTGTCTGGGCTATTTTGGAAATTTCGTCGATCGTTTTCATCAAAACACGAGAATTCAGTGAGCGCTTCTACGCGTGCGGTAAACGCACATGGGCGTTCCACGGTCGATATAAGCTTACCAGGGAGTAGGATCTCCGCACGGTCGTGGTAGCATAGTTTTCATCCAAGCCTAAATTTGGAAATAATAATTCCTTGCTTTGTGATAACGAGTTTCTTAATGCCTTTAATATTTCCGATTACATTTCAAAATTCTATTATTCAATTTACTGTAAAGGGTTACTAAAGTGTCAGAAATTATTCAGCAGTCGTTGGAATTTTAATTACAATAACTTCTCATCTCATAATTCCAGTAACACTAAAAATGGAATATTTTGTTACACCTATTTCATAAATCAAACCAACGAAACACTATCTACAAGAACATCAAATCCGCCGATGAAAATCCACTGTTTGATCAAAGAAATACTACACCTTGTTATGGGGAGGCTTATCAGTCCCATCGACAGATTCATCAGATATAACTATACACTTAGCACTGCTCGTTCTGTTCAACTTAATGAAAGTAACGATGGGGTGCTAGACACGCAGCAATTATCGTTCAAGCATTCGAGGTGTATGCCTCGGAGGGACGCCATACATAAGCTTCGCACCATAAACATTGGTCGCTGCGTGAAAATAATTTCTGACAGAATAATAAAGTCTCCAATACTTGACAGAAGAAGATAGAAAATAAAAGACAAGAATTTCAGTCAAGCATTTAGGTTACCGCTTGGCTCTCACACAATTACAATTACAATTGAGGAACTTGCAGCAAAAGGGGTGCAGCTCCATTTTTCATAGTTTTTGCGTTATGAAAAATTCTCCAGTAAACTCTGCAAAATGTTCTAGGTTTGAGAATTTTGCCAAAAATAGAAATAAAAACTTATCAACTCAATAACTACTACTTAGGTACTTATTCTGTGAAAATATATATTTTTCAATCAGTGTTGTCTCTCTAATGTTAAGTCAAACTCCAAAGCAATAATTTTATAAACAGTCTTTTCTGATTTACTCGAAGTTGGTAAAGATGGAGTTGCACCTCTCTTTCTGCAAAGTCCACAATTTCTCATCTCTCATTACGATCATAGGTTATTGAAAGAAATGTAACCGGTCATGAATTTCAGCCACTGTTTCGGCCTCGACACCCTGGTTAATATGAAGAGAGTGGGGTAATCACAAACGCGGGGTAATCGCGAACTCGATGGTTACGGGGTTTTCATAAATAAAAAATAATGTTCTCTCTCCACTAGTTAATAGTTTAGGTCGTATCCCACGGCAGTCGGGTAATCAGGAACAACAAGGGTTTTTCTTTTTCACTATAAAGTTGATTTTTATTATAATTTTTCAAAAATTCGTCACAGTACTTTATAGATGAATAGTTTAAGTATGTTTGTAAATAAAAAACAAATTCATTTCTCACATAGTTTACGTTTTATTTGCTTTTTGACTTAGGGTTATTACCCCACTCTCCCCTAGTCATCATTTTCTCAAAGTTTTTAGAAAGTATTGTCTATAGGTACCTACTGTCTTTAAACCTTTAATATAATCCCACATATGTATACACGTTTGATCGCCGATAAATATGCGTTTCTTTCGTTGGCAAGCGCGCACGAAACGGCTAACAGGGATCCACCTCGTGGGATAAATCAAGGCCGTGCAATAAATTCCGAAGAGTCGGATGTGTTATCCTTCATTGAATATACCGATACAGGATGATTTAACAGTCGCCCTGGTGTATGCGTTGCTCGTTAGTTAGACAAATGCTGCGTTCTGTCGTTGGCGTTCTCTCTTTCTTGTCCAGGGGAGAGACGTTCTCGCGATCTCGCCTTTATTTGGACGATAAAAGCGGGGCCGGTTTCATTCGGACAAATGCCACGGCTTGTCCTTCGAATTTCGCCCTCCCTGTGAGCCCTCGTTGCACGGTGTTCCGTGGAACTTTACGGTGTAAGAGATCCTGTTGCTTTTTCGTCGAATCACTGAATATATTAAGTCGGTGCAAAAATTCAGGTCGCTCACTGTTAGGTAATGTTTACGGAAGTGTACGGAAAGCCAATAGATAGCCAAGGAAATACTTTGATTAAAGGAACTTTTAATGTTTTTTTTTGCACCCATCTAATAAAATACTTATGATGCAACCATGGATGAATACGTATTACGTACGATACGTTGAAAAAAGTACAGTAATTCGTCGTAGTAGTCCTGAGGAACGGGGCTGGTGACGGGACAACAACGCGATGCGGACACTATTCCTTTAGCCTTGTTTCACACGTGACGGCACGGCACGGAAACGGCGCCGTTTATACGGCGAAAGGAACGAAAATCATATGAAGACCTTTCACACGTGCCGTCACGGCAATTGACCGCAATGACGGCAAATTTCTATAAGATCGTCACATGTTTTGCCGTGCCGTGCCGTGATGTGTGAAACAAGGCTTAGAGTAGTATATGCTCTAAAACTATTCCGTGCGGCCAATGCCGCGAGTGAGAATACCCAAGAGCCGAGCGAGAGGGAACGAAACAGTTGACACGAAGTTGCCGTCATCTCTTTCGTTCTCTCACTCTCGACCGAAGGATTCCAAGAAATGGTGGGGATAGTGAGCAAAAACGGGACAATAACGACGAATTACTGTACCCAATACGTACACTTCGAAGCATTAAAATATCTTAAGTACCTACCTAGTTGTTGGAAAAAAAATGATAAAGTTTAAAGTTGTTATCCCCACATCACCGTAACGCTAGGGGTTAGAGATCTGAATTTTCTCTCAGTGATTTTTAGGTAAAGAGCATTATCTGGTATATATAATTATTAAAATTGTTGCTGAGACCGTTTTCCCTATGCTTGCCCGGTTAAAACCCTTATAAATTGAAATTAGAAACAACCTCACAATTAAATTCAATATTTAATTGTAAGTTATATGCTTTGACTATCAATTATTACTCGATGAAAATTGTATAATACATATATACATATATTGGAAGTATTAAGTACTTGGCGTTTATGTCTACTCTACGAAAGGAAGTAAAGAATTTTTTTGAGACTTCGCGGTAATAATGTGATTCTGAAATCACGATCACACGTAGCACCGAGCGCAGACGAAATTATTCCCGATGTACGGTGGAACGTGCTCAGAGGATCGCATGCCAGAGTGGTATCCCACTATTGTCCAAAAGGCAATTAGCATGCCTCGGCTGACTCTTCTGTAAAAGAGGGGTGAATACATTAAACACTCCTCTCCGGATACTCGTCGATCGTGCGTGGGAGAGCGTATTTCTGTGAACGTCGTGCACGACGCACCCGTGCAACATATTTATTTCATAGAAACCGTGCCACTTAAAGGTTCCTGGGCGCGCACAAACATCAAAGAAACCTCCATCATTCTTTATCAGTGGAATAAAAATTATATAAAAAAAAGATTTATCTACTTTCAATCATCGAAGAATATATCATCACTAGGGATTGCAATATCGGTAACCCGGTTTACCGGTAAATCGCGGAAATTTTCCTCCAATATTTACCGGTAATTCGACACTTTTTTACCGGTAATTCGGTAAATTACATATATGTACCAATATAGCACGTATATGCATTTTATAGTTGCGCCGCGCAAGTAAAAGATGCAAGTTACGGTTGCTCGACCACCGGCGAGTGGTGGGAGATCGAAACAGTTGCCAGCGACAAGCTGGGCTGTCCACGACTAAATCATCGATTCATTTTATACGAACTAAAGTCTTCAACGAAGATTAGCATTGGCGGATCCAGAGGGGGGCGATGGGGCAATCCCTCCCCCTAAGAATAATAAAATATATATAAATATATATAGTTATTTACTTTTCCACGTTCAGCCCCCCCCCCCCCCCTCCTAAGAAAGGCTCCTGGATCCGCCACTGAAGATGAGGTCACGATTAGGCGACGAAAGTTGAAATAAGTTATGTTTTTTGCGTGCGTATTTATTAAAAAATGTTGATAAATAAAAAAATATTATAAATGAAGAATAGTATTATTTGCATTTATTTTTTATAATGATTGATTAGACTTTTTTGTAATATTTTTTGCTTCTATTTTCAATACCTTAAAAAATACCGGTAAATTACCGGTAAACCGGTTTTGATAGAAAATTCTACCGAATTACCGGTAATTGAAAAAGTCGGTAAATTTACAATCCCTAATCATCACAGATTATTTACGCTCTAAAAGAATCTAATCGAAGTTTCGCCACTTACCTCCCTCCCACGCGTTCTGCAAGATCAAAGTTAAACAATCCAGACAACCGCCCAGATTTATCACGCTCCGCGTAAGCGAACCGCTCGATCGATTGCCATTCGCGAAAATCGAAGCGGGAGATCACCGCGAAGTACCAGTCGCGAAGATGGCGAAGTAAACGGTGCAAAGTGAACGTTTTCGCTGGCGCTCGTCAGTAAAAGATTTATCGCCGTGGGATTAATCACGGTCGATTCTAGGCTTACCGGTGCACAAAGCTTGAATAAATCGCAAAGAGCTGCTAGGTGCTCGCGGGGATCGCGAGGAAACACTTGTTCGCTCGAAACCACCAGCGAGCGAAGAGACAATGGTCCGCTTTCACCGGGACTCCACCATCCCGTGATCCGCGGGCATCGGTATATGGCAGCCCTTCTGGACGCGTTATGCCACTCGTCGTTAGTTAGCGCCATAAATGGGAACGGGCAGCGGCTATGCGAAAGTTCATGATGCACGTTGTTACGTCAATTACGCGGTTTAGTCGTGGCTTCCATCACGTAACGTTCAACCACCGCGCGAGCTGCTGCGCGGGACGTTTCGACGTTACCTCTGCGTTGGACGAGGCGCACGCAGGAATCTAAATTAACTTGGTCTACCTTGGGGCCCTTTGTTCAGGCGGGGAACGCTTAATACAGTCCACTTTATCGTCCACCATGGCCCATTGCGCTTTTGTTCGAACGGTGTAGCTTTGCGCGTTGAAGCTGCGCGGGGCTTTGGCTAACCTTTTAATCCGTAATGTGTCATGGTCCTCAATTGGAAATTTTAAAAATATATTTCCGTTACCGGTAAACTGGGGTGACTTTGCCCGCCAGGGTAACATTGACCACTTTTTTACTTTGACTGAAAAATTACCATATGATTGAATTCGTTATTGTTTTTTTTTTCGTTTGACCTTGGAGAAATTATTGTTATCGATTACAAAACACCATATGTTCTAATTACTTCACGATAAAATAAGATAAAGTTCTTCCCAAAAGTGGGCAATGTCTATGGGAAATAAACTATTAGCTAGTGGAGAGGGAACGTCAGTTTTTATGTATTTATTAACACCGTAACCATTGTCTTCGTGATTACTCTGCGTTTGTGTTTACCTCACTCTCCCCTGTATAAAAATGTTGGGAATAAAAGTTGCCACTTTGTGAGTTAATTCCTAGACGTTATCTATCTTTTCACTTTTCTAGTCCTGAGTCCATATATCTCGATTCATGAAAAAGGGCAACGGTGATTTCATGGGGTATACCCGTTTGAACCCTCGGAAAATGTCTACATTTTGTGGATTTTTTACAAGTCAACGGTTTGATGCAGATTTCCCGTTTTTTACTATCTTTACATAGTATTATGAACTACTAAAAAAAAACAGTTTCAGTTAAAAAACTATTGTGTTTGGGAGGTTATGTATGTCGTGTCTGAAATCAAAAACAAGAAAATTTTCTTATGTATGTCAATAGCTGTCGTCCAACGAAGCCGATTTCGAAAATTTTGAAAAATAAAAAAACAGTGAGAGATCAAAGGTAAAGTTAGATTTTTCTAAGAGAAAAATCCGCCTTTCTGCATGCAAAATTCGAAGTAAATTGGTTGAACGTAGCGGGAGTTTTTAAGGCCACCGTAATGAAAAATATAGTTTCACTGCGATCGGTCGAGCCGCCGCGTCGCGCCGTCCGTTGCTACCTGGGTGGTTCCACTCAAATGCCTGTAACTTTGTCAGTCTTCCGAATTTTTACATTGGACTTGATTTATAATATTCCTTAAACACCAATCCATTAAAATATGTAAAAAAAAATCCGATTTTTGACACTTTCAAACGGTTATACCCCCTCAAATCTGACTGTGTGGCGTCGTCCACACTTCTCCCTCTAAAAGATCCAAGAAACCTGCAGTGGCGTGTTTCGAATTCAATTTCAATTACATTCATCATCAGTCTCAATTCTTACGAGATGATTCTCCTTCTGTCGCGATTAATTAGCAGTTGCACATCAAGCCAGGTCCAGTCTCAGTAATCTTCAGCTTGGAACGTACGTTTTATACTTGTTAAATCTTCCCACACGACCATTTCCAATATCCATTTTACGACAGCCACTCGACATTAATCCCAATCATTAGAGTCGGCCACTGCTTAATTACATAGCATGTTTTACGATAGTATTAGCGCCTATCGGTAAATATGACGCTTAGACGGCGAACGATAAATGCATAATGCCCTGTTTTATTATTAGCTATCGGCGGGAGTGCGATCGTTGGTGACTTTCCGTCGTCGCATTTTCAGAGATTAGCAGCAAATAGGAGAAGCCCGGCGTCCTGGCGCTTGCCTAATCCCCGGATTAAATGTGTTCGCTGTACAGCTGACAGGAGGAGACCACGGCGTTGCTTCTTGCGCAAAAGGAAGGCGCAAGGTGTTGCGTGCAGCTTTCAATGGCTGCGTCCCTCCACCACTTCCTGTATGATCGATTTTGTCGGATTCCCAGATGTTCAGTCGTTAATTTTAACGTTAATCGTCGGGTTCAGCTGTAATTATTGGTTAGAGGTCTCTTTGCACAATTATCAATCGAAATAGGAGAATTGTCGAGACCTGTCGAAGCATGAGACATTTTATTCACGATGTTTTTGAAAAGCTTTTAAAGTTAATGTAAAGTAGCTACTTTGACGAATTTTTTGTTCGCTAAATGGCAGTTTATTAGTTGAATTTTAAATTATTCGTTAACTCAAGGTAGACGTGTAAGTTTACTGACATTACAGTCTTTGGAAATGATAAGTGTGTAAGGTTGCATTGAAGCAGCGATAATTATAATCACGATAAACATATATCCATTAATTTCGAGAATCTCAGAGCAAACTGTATCTATTTCCCATTTAACTGCACAAACAAATCATCATCGTGATTCTAAGGCACTTGATGAGGAGGAAACATGTATCGCGCGTGGATTAAATGCTCCTGAGTATAAAGGATGAGGGATTATGATTAAACGCATCTTGCTTGGTATCGCATGTACTATTAAGCACTATTAAACTATGTGGGAGGATGAGGTTCCTTTCATACTAACAATAAGCCGCATTTCCGCGTGTACAATATTCGACACGGTTTACACTTAATCTCATATCAATTATTAATATACCCCCATCTAGCAATCGTTCCGAATATATTTTATAACGTTTTGAAAATTGCCCTTTCTAAGTGTTTCCAAATTCCTCCTGCGCCGCATATTTTACCTGTGGAAACGCAGCTTTAGAGATCATAATATATAGATTCTGTAAAAAAGAATTCTTTATAAAAATTTTAAGTAATATTTGAATCATAATTTTTGCACGTGGAAAAGTGACTTTAGGCAACGCCGTTCCTGGGTTTTGTGTCGCCCAGGTGCAAAAACAATATTGCCGTCCTTATTAATTTAATATTCTTTAATTAAGAATTTAATATGCAGTGTCTTTTATATGTCAGTTCACTTTTATATGTATATATGCATAGTTTTGAACGTTTATCATGCAAAAGAGCTTCGAATATTATTTTTAGTAAAAAATAAACGGCCTGCAGCCGCCCCTGGATTTGGCCGCCCAAGTGCGGGGGCACCTTCTGCACCCCCGCCAAGAACGGGCCTGACTTTAGGTTCTCTTCCAGTCAAATAGGACATGCCTGCAAGGACATTTCACAGTATCGCCGAGATCGTCGTCGAGTAATTACGATAGGGGAGTTAAGTTATGTACAAGGTTCGTTTCCAGAAGGCAAAGGGACGTTAGCATGTGTATTAACGCGATTTTCCCTTGCACAGCGTGTCCCCCTTCTTGTTAGGTGCTCGGTCGTTACTCGGGCTAACGTCGCGTGAAATCGACGTCTTCTTGGAGCAGCTGAGTACTTTGCTAACGGGACAGGAGTTCGTTCCGCACTAAAATTTAAAAGATTCGATAGGAAGTGACTTCTTACAAAGAATTATGTTTCGCAAAAAGGAAAATTTCTAATGGGATCGATACTTTTTGGTAGCACTCAGTGTTTCCCTTTATTTCTCACATTATCTCATTCGTTCTTCACATATAAAATAATAAAACAAAAATAGAAGCGACCCTTGTCTCTGAGAACGTGTAGTTTTAATAATTTTCCAAATTTAGTCCCACTTGTGAAAATACTTAGTGGCCCATAAAGCATATTTTTCCATAAAAATATTATTACTCTCTCGATAGATAAACTGTTTAACACTTCCCCTCCAGTGTGAACCAGGCTTTAGGTCGACTTCCAGAGTCCAGACGCGACCCCTTCAGGAGTTCTACACTCTTAACCGAGAGCTGGACGCAGACCGCAAGCTAACCACGGGTTAATTAATACTCATTCTGCTGTAAGGCATTCATTTTCGTAATGACAGTGAGGGACAAAGGGCGACATGGCGCCCGACAAGCATTTTATTAGCAACAGAGGCAGCCTGTTATTGCTTGGATACTCGACCAGAGATCCTAGCAGTGACCAATGACGCCATAAATGTTGATGGACGCTGTAAAAACCGATTCGCGGTAACTTGGTTGCTGGTCACCATGTCGCCACTGAGAAGTTTATTGCTAAATTACACAGTATGTAGTCGTCGCGCGATAGTGTACCTCAATACTTGGCAGAAAGTCGACTGTAGGTGGAGTTTATCAATGAGATAGGTGGAAATATTCATCGAAATTAATTCCTTATCCGATTTCAAGTCACTAAAACCAAAGGAAGGGGTCTATAAAATTCTAATCAATGTTTCACCAGTGCTTATAAAAGCATTTCAAATGTCAAACTAGCTACACCTTTGATACCCCATGAGAGGACGACTTTGAAACTCTAATTGGCCCATATCCCTTACATTAAAATAAAATAATAAAATAGAAAAGTTTGTTAAATAAATCGCGGAGCAGCCTGTATAGCTACAAACCCGCCAGAAGCTTCGCGCACACATGTTCCCCAGCGCTGCAGCCATAATTTACAAATATTCCAAAATTATGTAAAGGCAGGATCACGTTGCGCGGCCAGAAATGGAAACAGCGCGTGTTTTCTCCTTGTTAAAGGAAGATTGCTCCTCGCAGCGAGTGTTCCGTCGCTCGCGCAGGCAATTTCAATGATTCATGAGTGCACACGTCGCGCATCCGCGCCGTAACCCGCGAGGGGGCAAGAGGGAAAAAACGAAGTAAACTTTCCATTTACAGGGACGCGGACTCGCAATTTTCGTGTAGGGCTTGTCAATGACTCCTCGCCGCTCGTTGCCAGTCCCTGTAGCTTGGCGCTGGGCGAAGGGGAGGGAAAGTTTCGCTCCGAGGGATGGCTTCATGATTTATGGAGGATGCGTCGAGTACCTACCGCGTTGGAATTATTGGCAGGATACTGATACGTCTTCGTCGCGGTTGTCGTCCTGATTGTAAGACGGTAGTATCCTGCCACGTCAAATAGTCCCGATGGTCATTTGTCCGCTCCTGATCTCCTCGATGCGCCGACCTGCGAGCAGCAGCCGCCATTGGGCATCGCTGGAGAAAAATTCACGAATAATCTATATAAATGATAGGTGCTGGAAGGTGTTTGCTGGAAACTTGGGTCGAAACTGTAGGTTTCATTTTTAAATTGAAACGTCTTTCGAGTGTTCAGTGAAGAACAGATTGATCACACTTTTGGTTCTTGATTATGCGAGGCTGTAGGGAAGAGTGGGGTAAAACGGAACGCTTTACTTTGGAGGGTGATAACATAAAATCGGAAGGAGAAAAAGACACGGGACTTCGACAGGAGTCTTCAGTGGACCTTAGACTATAAGAAAATCAAAGCTATTGTTAAGAGAAATCTTTGGGAACGACGGAAAATGAAATTTACCGGAGGTATTGAAATCTTCGCCTCGGTCAAGTGGTGGGGTAAAACGAGACGCCCACTTGAAGACCATGTAAACGTACAGAATCTTTATTTTTATGATTTAAAAAGTATTCATTTATGTAAAAAACTATAAATATATGTTTTAGGTATAACTATTACGAATAAAATATATATTATAAACATAAGAAAAAATATTTTGCTAGATAACATAAGATTTACTGAAAATAATCAAATACACATGGATTTTTACATGAATACTGAATATCAACACGTGTATAGAGAATTTTTTAGTTTTTAGTGCATTTTAAATAAAATTGTTTAACTTAAAAAAATTTTTGCATATTTTTTTATTATTTATTATTTAGTGTCTAAGTTTGGTTTGTGGTTATATGCTGATTGCATATCGATTGAATTGGTTTGATTTGTGGTTACAGGCTGATTTCAAGTCGTTTGGATTTGTGGTTATGGGTTATATTTATTGGTGACTGGGTAATTTTTTCACCCCTCCCGTTTTTTCTTCATAATTTTGTATTGTCATCATAACTACGCACGCCTGCAAAGTTTCAAGACAATTCAATTGGTGGAACTGGGTTAAATAGGTGTTCCATTTTAGCCCACATGCAGTCATTTAGTAAACATTTAATATTTACACTTCAGCGTGAGGTAAAGAACTTTTTAATACGTCAAAATGTAGCGTAAGGACTATAGAATCCAACGATGTACTTTCCGTTATTAATTTTCAAAATCCAAGTGCCAAAAAGTGGTCGAAAGTGCAACACAATATTGAAACGCCGATACCAGAAATTTTTCCAACTCTCTTAAAGGAAAAATAACGTATGCACGGGTCTATAGTCTGTCACAAAATGTTGCGAGGACCCTTTCGTTCCATGTCACGCGATACCAACTCATTCGCAGCTCTTGTCGAAGAGAAACATTGATGCTGATGAAACATTGATTGACCCCACTCTCCTCTACTTATATTATATTCAAAAGTAAACTTCTGGTATTTAGGATATTATTCACTTTCTAGTACTAAATCTTTTAAAATTAGTGGATATGGGGTCTCTTTAACGCCCACGTCGAAGTAAGTGGCTAGTGCCTCTTTTCCTTTGTGTTCACCCTAACGGTACAAACTCACCTGAAACGTCGAGCATGTGAGAGAGCCTTAACAATTTATGCACGACAGTTTCCTCGGTTCTAATGCTGTTCTTCCCTGCGGGCTACAGTTCATCTATCTTTGGTAAACCTTTTCCTGGGAATACGATCCAGGACCCTTCGAGTAGTGATAGAGATAACACGTCCCTCTTACCGTGGGATTGCTTAATTTGTGAGCGTACGAAAAGTCCCCGAAACCTGAGTTCCGTGTCTCTGTTAGCTTTTAATGAGATTGGAATGACCACGTTCAAGAGTTTATTGCTTTGCTCCTATCTGAGTGTCTGCTTCAGAGAGACTGAGATATCAAAATTGAATCGTTGGATACGTTTGTATTTTTAAAGTAACTTAATATTTAATGCGCTTGCTATTGAATCTAGTAAAATATAAAATTCCACCGTTTACAAGAAAATTCCTGATACAGGATTGTCGTGGAGCGACTATTAAAACTTATTTTCAGTAAAAACTGCGTAGGTACAACGGATTCCGAGTTCAGACACGTTTTCTACAAGAACTGCTGCATTTCAATTTTAAAAAGGAAAATAACACGTTCGCGGCTGCAATATTTATAAGTAGAAGAAAGCTGCTGATAAATCTTTCATGGTTTAGAAAGTTGCTAGGAGTCTTAAGGATCTTGTAATACACGCAAGAACGAGATCAGCGCGTTTCTAATGTTAAATAACAAGAAGAGGTGTTCACCGAGTGATATGCACTAAGGAATTAATAACTTTTATTTATTTTTTTCTATTTCAGACTGGCGTCACAGCTTTGCAAAAGGCAGCTTCGGAAGGGCATTTGGAGGTAGTGGAGTTGCTGCTGAAGCATGAGGCGGATGTCGCGCGTCAGGATAATGTGGTGAGTAATCATTGAGTAGTACCTAATTCAATTAATCATCACCCGATAATTAAATGGCTGTCACGTAGCCTCATCTATCGACGATGTATCGCTTCGTGACGTAGAATTTCGTCGAGCAGATTTAATATTAAAGCAAAAAGTAGGATAAGAACCTTTTAAATTATAAGAAAAATATGACCATAGTTTGAGACAACCTTTTTGCAAAATGGAAGACTTAGGTGTAAATTAATATCATCTGTTCACATAAATAAGAATTGCGAATAGCTTCTGTGGCATAACTCATAAGTGTTAAAAAAAAAGGATATTTAAAGATCTTTCACACTGGTGCTCTCGTGCAATGGTGACTTCAACGCGTGCTGAAGCGCGAACGTTGTAAAGCCTTCTCCAAACTGATCACCCTTTCATCTCGCAGCTATTATTCCGATCATATTCAGAATTTTCCATCCACCGTCATATTCTTTCCTAAATAGCTTTAACACCGATAAACAATTCTCACTCTCGTTTAATTTAAACTCCTACGTTCCTACACACCTCTGTCTTATTATTACTGCCCTTACTATATATCAATAAAGACATTATCAGATGATTGCATAAGTTCGTGCCCCATTTTCTACTACCTCGCGACATTTTTTCGAGAAAAACCAAGCTCTTTCTTCAAAACTGGAATCGACAAGCTTGTAGATCGTTGGAAAACAATTGTAGAGAAGAATGGTGACTACATACTTGACTAATAAAACTGTACGCTTTAAAATTTAACCATTGAATTTTATTTTCCAATCGGGCACGAACTTATGCAATCATCTGATACTATCACTTCCTAAAGCCAGCACTGTCTTCATTCCTTAAAGCTACCGAAATGACAAATTCCAAGTCACAGAAGCTTTCAAAAATCCCGCCACCACTCTTTAGCACACAAAGTCCCTCGTCGCCACTCCATTACATATTCCAGTAGCCACAGTAATGCATCCAATACACACTTCAGCTGCAATTACAGCGCTTTCGAATGAAATTTAATACAAAGAGAGGGATCGCGTCAGAGCCGCGGGGTCCGCCCGTGGAAAATCGAAACTCTCACGGCAGACTCGCATAAACGCATTTTTCTCCGTCGCTTTACGACCGCTTCGGCCCAATGAACAGGAGACTATCGCTCCTGCACGCCGATACGCGTGTATTCGTAATAAGAGTCCCTGGCACGCAGCACGTGGTCCCCGAATAAAAAAAGGCAGCATGGAAAAAGCGCGGAGAAATCGCTACCAGGGAATGCTGGAAGACGGTGGCAATAATTTCGCGTTCTTTCGGAAGAAACAATTTACGGGGATTTTTGCGCGGCCAGCAGTGGCAGCGGTCCTTTATCACTTTCTCGGAGCTGCTCCCTCGGGGCTGGGACGTTCGTTCGTTCGTTCGTTTCGTAATAGCTGACGTGCGGCCGTGGTTGTTAACGAGAACGCGACACTCTGACGGTGGGACATAAATCTGCGGCGCAAAGGCTGGTCGGTTGATAGATGCGATTATGGGAAGGAAGAATAAAATATAGCCGCCTGGCAGGCTGACTGTCGCGAGTCGACGAGTGGTAAATTGGGAAATCGGCGGTCTCGCAGGCGACGAAGAAGCTCATTTTTGTGGCAGCGTGGTTTGGTGGCTGTGCTATGTTCGGGATGAGAGAGGAATGGGGGTCAGTTAGGCTTTGGAGACTTGGTGATGATTTTACGTAGAGGGTCTGGAGAGTTTGTGGATTCAAGATTGATGATGGAGGATGTAGTTATAGTAGATTATTTAGTTGATATCTGGAGCTCTCGTATTTCTTAGGTACTTAAGGATGTATCGGACGTACAATATTAGACAAAAGTATATGAAATTTGAAATACTTGAATATCTACGTCTTACGCATAGTAGGTAAACGCATCAGTAAATTGACACTTAAGGTTAATGAATGAACACTATTATAAAATTATATTTGCAGCGTGATTGATTCCACGTGCTGCAAAAATTGTTTGCATATGAAGCAGGAAATGAAAAGAAATTTCTAATTAATTAGTTACTTACTTTAATAACTTAGTTTACTCATTTTAATAAAAAATGTCCATTCACTGGTACGTGTTTATTTACTGGTACATCCACCCTAAACCTAGATGTAAGGAGCTTGAACGACAGTTGGAGTCTTATTTTTACTCCTAGAAATATATTTTTCACGTTACAAATGCTTTTTCAAGTATTATTTGTTGAACACAAAATTAAAACACAAGTATTATTTGTTGAACACAATATTTGAATCATTTTAATTATTTGTTGAACTTTTGGAAGTGAAAATGCCCTGAATTCGCTGTTTTCTCAAGTTATAATTTATTTCTTTAAAACGGTGTAGTGAAAGCAATTGAAACTCGGCAGATATTTTCATCTATCCATATATTACGCGTACAAAAAAAATGAAAACAGTCGTACCATTTCTTCGATATTTTTTCAGCGGTTTTATCTCTCAAGATCGTCTTTTTCGGTAACACCTACGTGTAAAATCAGTGAAAATTAAAATCGTTACAACTCAGCAACCGTTTAGCGAATTAATTTAAAATTTTCGGAGCACACCAGGAAGATTGAAAAGAACAATCTCACAAATTTTCATCAACTTGGTTCAATATTGAAGATATAAGTCGGTTTCTGTAAAATTAGACTTTTGCAACTTAAAAAACCAGCGAATTTTTTGCAGATATCGAAATTTCCTGGTTTAGCCGCTGCCATTTTTTTTTACTTTTCAGTAGGTATTTCTCATTTAATCTAAATAGTTCAGATGATAGCCACACTCATACAGATTACACAATTTTTTAATTTTTCCATTATAAAGACAACTACAATATCTGCTATTATGCTAACAATGCGCATATGATTTTTGTAAGGTGCTCTATTTGAAGCACTATAACTCCGAATATAACCACTATTTTTGCATACAATTTTTTTCATATTCTCGAAAGATTGATAAATATAGCCACAAAGCTGTAAATAAATATATTTAATGGTTTTGTTTTAAAAAATTCCCAAAGTTCGCAGCATTTTTCGTCCGTCAAAGCAGGGGAAACCCTTAAATTTTTTCAAGACTTGTGGCAATTTGAAGTGGACGAAAGTGGATCGGGACTAAAATTGAGTTTATTAAAAACTTCAATATTTCGGTTACCTACTAAGAGTTCACTTCCAGAAGATTAATTCCAACTTCCATATCAGCAGTCGTAAAATAAAAAATGGAGGATCAACCACGGTTGTGATTATCCACATACATAGGTATGCAGAGACCCACTGTAATTGTTAAACAACAATTTGTAGCTACTTACCTCGGTTAAGTGTCTCGTTAATATCGTATGCAAATCGGGTGCAGCGCCTTTCTTCGGGTGTTTCTTCCGAGTAAATGTAGCACGATGCGCATCACGATTCGGTCACCTTCCGTCGACAATTATCTTGTCCTCATCGACGTCGACGGCGAGGATCCTGCGATCCAAATGTCAGAAGTATAGTGGGATCGATATCCACGCTATCATTACGTCGTAAAGTAGTTAATGGCTGCTATTACAGATATTGTATCACATTTACCAAGCTTCGCGCGAAGAAATCTCTCTCCGTCTCCCCAGAGGACACAGCCCGAGCAACCTGCTCCGAAAGTCGTTCCTTGAGTACCAACTACCAATTTCGCCAGCGGAACACACGCGAGATAAACGACACGAAAATCATGATGGGCGTGTATATTTTACGTCTTAATGGCGACCAGCGATTGATCTCGATATTTGCCACGATCAGCTGCGAAACACGGCCGATGTTTTCTTAAACGGTATTTATAATCTTTCAGGTAGGTTAGGGGCGGATGGCGAAAGGAATGTGTAACAAACAGAGATGGGCAAAAATTATTTGAAATGAAAATTTCGTACCCAAATTTTTATTTCAAATAATTTTTTGCTCATCTCTGGTAACAAAGATGGCCTGTTTCGAGTGCGTAATTAGGATCATCCAAGTGATCTGAGCTTTTTAGAAAACGAAGAACAGTGTTTCTTTTCTAATACGGCGGAAAGTATTCGAACTCTGCTTAAATTAAATCTATGTGCTTAATTCATATTCTGCCCAAATTAAAATCACTGTCGTTTATTCAGAAGTGGATACTTTTTTTGTATCCCGAAGCTTTTCTTTTACTTCAAGTTTGTATGATTATTAGACACTACTTAGCTTTACTACTCGGCTTCGCCCAGAATTTAGATTCTGATTTTACAAGAAAAAATTTGTTTTATTAATTATTTTGAGAACATAGTCGAGTTCATCCGAGTTAGCTAGACATAATGAGCTGGGACACATTGCGTGGCCCCAGAGTCCACCGCTCGAAAGTTTTCAGGCGACAGACAAGCACGGAAACACTTCCTGCTTTACATATTAAAATATTCAATAAATTATATTTAATCGAAGTCCTCGAAACCCAGGCTCCGCGCATATCAAACTTTATACTCAAAATTGATTTCCTCCTACCAAAGAATTACACTCCACGTTTGTTATTTACTATTACACACAAATACAAGCGCCTCCCGTCGAACGCGCGCGCCTATCGACGTGCAGCGGATCCGGGATCGATTAATCCGCGCCTCGCGGAACGAAACATCTCCGATTGATTATTATCGCGCCGATAATGATAGCCGGTATCGGTGGAATCGTTTAATGAGCATCGGGCACGTACTTACGCCGGGAGGACCGATCCCCTCGCTCTGCCGTAATGTATGGTATTAACCAGCAGAAAATATTTATCCTCTCTCTGTCCCCGTCCACTTGTTTCGCGGAATTCGACGGTACGCGTGTAAGATGAATCGGTTATTTCGGGAAGCGGTTAGCCGTAAGAAGAGGAGAATTTATTATTCCCCTGGAGGATTGCGCATGGCTGACTCGTAACTCTTTAAATCCTTAAAAGACCCCCAGCACAATATGTGCATCCTACAAAAAACAAATACGATCTCACAATAAATAACAATACTTTCCCGCAATTATATCTGCCCTCAGAATCACCCGCACGGAAACCCCAGAATTTATTCCCACCGCATGGTAACCATCATTCAAGAATATACACCTACTAAAAATTCACGCAAAAAAACTTCCCATCTCTTCAAACTTAATCCCCATCCAACGTTTCATTAAATCGCACTTCCCACTTCGCTGCGGCGAGTCTTCAGCCGCAGGATCTCTCTCAACGGGGAGTCCTCAGCCCCATCCTCTTCCCCTTCGCGATACACGTTCCCGATGTTATCCGGGATAGAGTGACGCCTGGATATCCCCCGGCATCCAGCGTATTCGCGGCAGCCAGGATGCAAATGTCAAAAGATTGGCGCTAGAGGCTGAAGCAAAATGTCGTAGTAAGCCAGCGAGCGTGGCGCTATCGACGCTCGCGTGCATCGATCCACGACCGCGGAGAGAAAGAATCGTCGGTAATGCGCTACCGCGAACGGCTCGCATTCTCTCGGTGCACCGGCGTCTCGATGTCGGTGGTTTCGTCCGCGACCCCGTCGAGCCTCGCGAAACTTCCATTATGTCCTTTTTCGACGGCAGCTCGACGTCCCCGTGCCTCTTGGCCGCTGCGCGGAACCTCCTCGAATCCGCCAGCCGATTTTTCATCCCCGATAAGAGGGAAAGGGAATCCGTGGATTGGCGCGCGCGGGAAGATCCGAGCAGCAGATACGCGCCGTCGAAATGCTCGACGATGTTCGACAGTTTCCTCTGACGGTTTTACAGGATTTTTTCCGATAATCCGCGCGTCGTTGGGGACTTTTTCTGCCTTGCTCGCCTCGGTGTACATGCCTGATTCCGTATCATTTCAACGGGGATCGCGATCTGCCCTCGAGCAACGCGCGCGCGCGCGCTGATAATTGCTTCATTTGGGTATTTTCGGGTGGGGAGAAAGTGGGACGTTTTTTCTGTGGAGGTGGTGAAATTTGGAGGAATTGGTGTGTGGTTTTTGGGGATCTGGGTCTCTTAAATGGAATGCTATAAGTGTTTCTTCTATATAAATTAATATTTGGAGTTTCTTCTGTTTATAGAAGTACTAAGGGATAATTATCAGGAAGGTGTGTGTAATAATGTCTCATAAATAATATAATTAGAATTTCGAGCGTATTTATAGAATAGTTCCAATAAACGAAAGTGATATCGGCGCACTAGTTCGGTCAATAGTTAGTTAGTTTCTTGTATTTTCGATATTTGATATCACGTTCGTTTATTGGAACTATTCTATAAATACGGTCGGAATTCTAATTATATTATTTAAAATGGATGGCGAAACTCTCACACCTACAACAAAGGAAATTTTTTTCACGTTAATATCAAGAGAGTTTGGACCTGAAACTTTAAAAAATCTCAAGGGCCTATCGAACAACAGATTGAATCTAGTTGAGATAAGTAACAGGAAATTATTTTTAAGAAAATGCAGAAAAAAATTGACCGAACTAGTGCGCCGATGTCACTTTCGTCAATTTGTCTCATATTTGGTGTGGTTTCTAAATATCAAACTCACAGTAGCTTTGCAATTGTACTGTTGGATGCAAGAAAGGCCTCAGTGGAAAAGTCTGTTTCGAGAAAAGTAGGTATCTGTAAACATTACAAAATTAGATATTTTTTAAACATAGTGAAGTTGTTGCAAAAAATGTCTATAGGTAATATTGAAAAATATGATATGTCTTCTTTGTAGTTGCATTATTTCAAATCGGAATTATCTAATAAATTAATCAGTGAAATTAATTTTAATTATTTCCCTCTCAGACCCTTCTTACATAAAATGGAGAAATGTAAAAAAAAAGTGTTAATTTTTAACATTATTTTTATTATTTATTTAATATCTGCATAATATTTGAAAAAATATAGCCATTATGTTGGGCGTAGATGAGAAACTTAGAGTCAGTTGGTCAACATCGATTCACAAAATTGACCACAACTCTGTTAATTTTAAAGATTCAGAAATGAAATTTAGAGGGCATAGCAGAAAAGAATGAGGAATCTAATTACGCGATTCATGCAAAAAGAGCCCGAATTTCCTGAAGCCGTTCTTGCACCTAACAGTACAATTTTCATTTTACCATTCTACTTACTTAAGTAGTGACTTTTATTTTAGAACTCCACTGGGAGATACAAAAATTGTATCGTTGTGCACCGTTACTTAAATGGACAGTAACTACTTAATTGCTTCAGATTATGTCCGGAATTAATCATTATTAGTCTCGTGTTTACACAATATTCCTCTTATCTCGCTTGTAATTTCTCAATGGCTATTCATCGCACGTATATAATTTAACCTCGTTTTTTGCAAGAATTATGGGCCAACTCGCGAACGTAAATCGTGCAAGTATCACAGCATTCTTAGAATGCTCGAACGTCATAAGTATCTCACTCAACGAAAATTTATAGGACATTCAGGGATGATAAATCGGTTTCTAGCGTACAAGGGAAAGTACTTATACGCTAATCAGTCCATCGCGGGCATTAAAGTCCTGGTCGTTTAATGCAGCGAGAGGAGAAAACTTTGGATATTGCTATTAAGAAGGGATAACGATAATTTCGTCTTATTGCTGGTAAGAATTTACGGGAGTGCTTGCTTCACCGACAGCATCCTTTTGTCACGCACCTATCTCGCGGCGATTTCTTCGGCTTTGCGTAAGTTCGCTGGTTGTACCGCGCTATTTTCTTGCTGCCTCTTCTATCTGCCCCTCGAACTGCATTCCACCACTCGAAACTTGTATAATGATCATTACTCTTTGCGTATAATTTAAACAACGCGATAGTTAAATGAATTGCGGTATGTAAATCGCTGGAATCTAACAGTTACTTTGAACCTTTGAAGTAGGAATATATGGAAGTATAAAATAGCGTCCATGAAATGCAAAATTGTGTAATTCTGAAACGAACGATATTTTTTATTTTGAAATATGCACTATGAAGTGTGGAAACTGTGGATGTAGTAGGTATAGAAGTCTAAAACTCAGTTCAAGTATAAGCAGTTCTATTTCGAGATTCTAAAAGCCGTACATTCGTGTCTGCATGAACATCTTGAGCAAACAGACGTAAAAGACCGTCGGAAATTTTTATAAAGCGGCGCATTAGAGTCTGGAGAGCCCTCCAGATCCCCGAAGAGAGAAACCGAGGTGGAGGAACGACAACTCGAGTTGAGGTTGACTTTGAGTGCGCACATTTGGCGTCAGTTTTGTTCATTCGAGTCTCCTGAGAATGCAGGATGTCCTTTGGACCATTGAGAATGGATAGGACCGTCTCAATCTCTTTCTAAAGTAGGTACTTTATAGAGTACTGTTAATGCGGGAGGGTTAAACAAAGCATGAGGTATCGAGAACCTCAGGTGTACCCAAGGAAAACGTCTGGATTCTGCAAATAAGATATGGGAAATGCAAAATGTGCAATAGAATATCAATTTTATCGAAGAAAATATTCTTCTAGTGTAAACTGCTGTATTTACAAAAAATGCTATTCTCATGCTTTTATTGTCGATGTAATACAATCTTTAATTGTAAACTGTTACTTAAAATTTTGCTATCACAATGTAAAATGCAAAACTCTTCTCAACTAAATACTTCTGTAGTTCCATTTTCAATATTCGTCTTTGATATTCGCCTTATTTTCACTCGCAACTTTATATTCCTTTGTAGTTTGAGTAGTACCTCGACACTCACTAGACACCTATCATATTATTTAGATACTACATTGTTCCACACTACACTAACCCCAACCTATATACCACACTATTCTATATTATATATCTATATTCACCACTGCTCTACATCTCATATCTACATTCAACACTGCTCCATATCTCTATTTTTAACCGACTTCAACAAAAAGGAGGTTATAGATTCGACCCGTATGTATATTTTTTTTTATGTTTGTTCCCTCATAACTCCTCAGCATATGAACCGATTTTGATGCTCTTTTATTATTCGGAAGAGGGTGGTCCCATCCTACACTGCATCAGCATTAGCTGATCAGCATCAGCATCCTACTCTAAATCAACATTGACTCAATATTTTGCCAGTTATGGTTAATAATAAAGATTATTGTCGTACGCGCATTTCTCCTACACATGCTGTGTCAATATACTTATATAAAACCAAAATATTGAAAATAAAAATTTTTTAAGAAAAATTAGAACCGACTCCAAACAAATAAAATTGCACTAAAAAGTAAAAAATAATTTTTTCCCTTATTTAATCCATGACCCTCAAATTTTTTAAGTCGGTGCCTCATCATTTGCACTGTGTTAATCTGTCGCCGACTTAAAAAAAAGAGAGTCATAGATTAAATAAGAAAATAAATTATTTTTTACCTTTTAGTACAATTTTATTTGTTTGAAGTCGGTTTTAATTTTTTGTTCTCATCGAAAGATAATATTCGCCAAGTAATCTCATAATCAAAACTACCTTGCACCTCCTCCGCATTTACAATTTCCATCTCCTATTCCATCCTCCCCTTGCCTCCAAACTTTGCACGCCGAATCTGCGACTTTCCCGCCGCGCCTGCGTCAACGAGTAGAACTCTGTTCGTCCTCGCGGCTTCATCTTTCTCCGTTCGATGACTTAATTGACTTGGGCCCGATGGGGCCAGTCCCGACGGGCACGGAAGCGCGGGACGTTTTAATTTCCAAAGCACCGTGGAGAATGTGAAATGGAGTTTCAGCGGCCAGAAACCGGCTGGCGGAGGCTGGACGCGAGCGCGGTTAACCGACATGATGCTTCACAATCGCGAAGGGCCCTCGAACGCGCGAACGTGGAACGATTTCCCGCGGACAAGTCCACTCCGCGTGCCAGCCTTCTCTTCGCCTCTCATTTGTCGCATTTGCAACGCCTTATGGCCGAGCACACTTGACCGCGTATGTCGACCACGACTCTTGGCGAACCGAGGTCGAGCTTCGCGGCCAGAGATTTTCTTCACTGAGCCGGCCCCAGCGTGATCCACTTTTGGTTCTTGCCACTTTCGGCTCGAACGATCTCCCGATGCCACTTATAACGACGTTGATTCGTGGAACTTACGTGCCAGTGGCCAATTAGCTCCTGTTTGGAGGATGCGGGGTCCACTTTGACCCATCCTGCACATTTATGAAGCTACTCACGTTGTTTCTTATCCGCTAGTATCACCTCTTCAAAAATATAAGGCGCTTGAATCATAAGAAAATCGAAATTGAATATAGATGTGATTCTAGAGTAGGTATACGTGTTTTGAAGTCTGTTGAGACTGTAGAACCTTGTAATGAGTGGTGAAAAACACATCCGACGACTTTTACCATTGAAGGTATCGAGTTACAAACCACTCGGGTGGGTATCAAGAACTTTGATACATATATCTGTTTCAACCACGATACCACTGTCGTTTCGACTGTTCCTCAAGGTTTGGGACTTGCCTCTATGATGCCGCGTTTACACCAAGGCGAACACGAACAAAAACATTGTTCGCTAACGTTTTCGTCTGCTCTTGCCGTGTCCACACCGCCTCAAACATGAACAAAACTCAGTATAAGAATCGTATGTGAACGTTTTGTTCTAGGGTAAATATACCAGTAAATGGACACTACCAGTGAATGGACATTTTTTACTAAAACGAGTAAAATAAGTTACTAAAATAAGCAACTAATTAATTATAGACTTCTTCTAGTTTCTCGCTTCAAATCCAAACAATTTTTGCAACACGTGGAATCAATCGCGCTGCAAACATAATTTTATAAAAGTGTCCATTCACTAGCCTTAAGTGTTCATTTACTGGTGCGTTTACCCTATTTACGATGGTGTGGACATGGCAAGAACAAACGAAAGCGTTCGCGAACAATGTTTTTGTTCGTGTTCGTGTTGGTGTAAACGCGGCATGAGAGTTACAAATCCCAAGAGTAAGTCCTCAGGATGGGAACTTGTAAACTTCAAATCTCTAAGATGTGCAAAAACAAGATCAAATAAGTGAACCTACATTTGGTGGTTTGCATCCTCAGAGACACCTCTTTGCAAACCACTCGACTAGGTTTCAGTCTCACTCAATACATCTCCGCAAAGTACACACTCTTAGCAGCTTCGGCTAGGTGCAACGTCGACTGGTGTTTCTAAGCTTGAACGCATTCCATTTGAATGGCCGGGCGCGAACAGTCGCGACGGTCTCGTGCAGCACACAGACTGGGCACTTGGGCACGTGAGGTATATACGCATGTAAAGCAAACCGTGGCTGGAAACACACGCGATCGTCCGTCACGACACGTAGCACGGTAACCGGGAAATCGTCGATCCGCTGGTGAAGCCTGAAATTACTAGATCGTAAAGGTAACTCGGTACCAGCACGACGGAGGCAGTAAGTGCTCTAAATTCACTTACGAGGCCTAGCGTAACGGCGCAAGATCATTGAGCGGATGGACAAGAACGCCGGAGCACGAACAAGCTTCCCCAAGAACGAAAACCATCGGGCCTTGTGCACGCATCCGTGAACACGGGACAGAGAATGTTCCTCTGGCGGGCTTGGGCTTAAACCTTCGCGACGCGACTTGTTCGATCGTGAATCGATCAGAGGTGTGTTTGTCCGAAGATGCGCTTGTCAACTGTAGGATAGGAAATGATAGAGTAGTATTAGCTTATCAGTAAGTAATTTATTAGGAGTTACGATTTCTTGTGCTTCTGTTACAAAGTTTCAAGTTTGATATGCTTCATGGAGGAATATTGGGCAGTAGAATTGGACATTTCTTAGTCTAATAAATTTTTATTCGAATGATCTCTGATACAAATTTATTCGTTATTCTCGAATAACTTCAGTCAAAGATTATTCGAATAAAATTTTATTCAAATAATACCCAACTCTGCTTGGGAGTGCAAAGGGTTGAAATAAAAAATCCCACCGCGTTCATTTAGTAACCATTTCACTAAGCATTTATAAAAAAATATTCAAACTTAAATTAAATAAAATAAAAATTATATCAAATCATTAAATTATGTCAATAAGAATTCCGTTTCTACCTTGATTACAATTTCTAAATTCCATCCACTGAGAAATACAGCCCAAAATTTAATTAATCAAGTTATCGTTTCAAAATCAAACCAAAGGATCGTCGAATTCCAGGACATCCTCCACCAACATTGTGCTACTCGATCCAAGGACCAATTCTTTCCCACAGTCTCTCCCCCCAAATTAAATACACCTAAAGTGGCTGCTTCTTACAAAGCCAATCAGGCTAAGAGCCTCGTTCCACCGATACGATTAAAGAACAGGACAGCCGAAAAAACGAGCGGCAAGCAAGAAGGTAAATAGACCATCGGTTCGATCCTGCTCAGCTTCCTTCTTCCCGAGCAAAAAGGGCGATCGATCGGCGGTGCCCAAGCACGTCCAGCGCAGCGGCCTTGCCAATCGGCCGTGGTGCACGAAACTGCGGGTCGATAAGAAACACGATCTAAACGATGTGTAATCGTTAACTAATGCGAAACGAAACGGGGCCCGATACCTTATAAATCGCCGTTGCCGTGCACCGAACACGCGAGATCGGCCTCGGGATCGTGAATTCTTTATTGATCGTCGGCCGCTTCGCTCGCGCTAGGCCCTCCATAAATTGCTTCTGTAAATAGGGTTCAGAGAAATTGTTGTATCTAGCGTGCACTTAATCGTTCGCGTAGCGAAAGTGCAAGTACGCGGCAGCGATCGCTCGGTGTAGCGTTTCGTTCGCCTTAATCGGTATTCGAAACCCGATTCGCGTGTAAGGGAATAGGATATATGGGAATCGCGACGCCGCGAGTTGCATCCCGCGCCAGCTTTCTAGTTGGGGCACTGGATTTGGATTTTTCTCTTCCTTTTTCTTGCTTTTCTGAGACTGACTGGCGATGACAGAGGCTTGCCCGCATTTCATTTGCAAGGTATTTGAAGCATTATGGGTAGAGAATTAGAGATAAAGGAAGGGGAATTATATGTAGGTATATTAGAGGATCGGTTTTAAATTTGAATTCTTTACTCGGCATGTTTTACTGAATTCGATGAGCTGAGCTCTTTTGTTTAGTAATTTGTATGGAACATTTTAATAGATTCGGTAATTCAAGTTGTGAGTTAAGATTTAAGGACGCGTAAGTTGAAACTTGTCTTCCGTTTTTTCTCTATTGAATCATTAACTTTCATGAAACAATTTGTATTTTTATTTTTAAGTATATGCACCGAAATATCTATCTCCAAACAGAGTGTTATTTGAAAATTCATCAAATTTTGAGAGATTTAGTCATTATCACTGTCTACTTAATTTTTAAATCCTCCATCAAATTTCTCGTCGCTCACATATTCCACTGAACAAGATAATGAATTTTCCGTCATAATTTATTACAAACGAGAGCCTGAACTTAATTCCCCCAAAAATCGAAAATATCTTTGCTTCAAATTAACACGTCCACAGAATCGATGTTTAATCGTAAAAAGAATTGTAAAAGTTTACTTCTACAATATTCGCAAACGTTGCCCAATGTTCCTCGACGGCCGCCATTCTGCGGAGCCCTCACATACAGAATAATTAATACGCTGTGTCTAAAAGCACGAAATAATTTACGTAATGACGCGGCTGGTCTTTTATGATGGCGCTAATTAAACGAGGCGCTTCCTGAACGCGTACGCACGCGCGCGTTCGTCGTCTTATCAATTAATTGGACCATGTTAAGTGGATCGCGAGCTTGAACGCAGAGTGACCGTAATAGAATTCGCTTATTACGCGATAACCAATTAATTCGAGGCTCACTTTTATCAAACGTACACTGAATATTCTGATGATAATTGCTCGGTAATTGAACATTTCTCCTCCAGAAATAGAAGGTTAAATTAAAGGGTTGTAAGCGACGACGCAGGTGGAATGATGAGAAAAATATAATTTTATAATGAGAAGAACGAAAGAATGGAGGAAAGTATGTTTGATAATGAATACGCTCCGCTTTCGAAGAGGTTATCCGTGATTAAAAGCTTGGAAAGCAATTCATTATCAAGCAACATATGCGCATAGAGCAAACACGCGTTGCAAAATATAATCGAACATTATCAACTACTCATTCGTTTTTCATATAACTGTGAAACGCGCAATTTATCGTCTTTTAAAAAAATACCAGGAAACAAGCTGACGATATTAATTTAATACATGTTTCGAATATCAAACTGTACTAAAGTGCAGTAGAAACTTAAGAGCCCTTTTACATCACACACTTTAGAGGAAGTTTTTCTTTTTTCTAAAGTAAATCCACTTTTTCTAAAGTAAATAGTATCTCTACCAAATAAACATATCTGAATTATACTTCGTAAATACTACTTATATTCTCACTTTTCTGCATATCACTCTTTACAACGCAATTCTCCTCTTACACAATTGAGGAATGCCAAAAGTGAAAATTTTCAATATTTCAACCATAGTGAGTTGGTACTTATAATCTCAACTCCATCTTGATGAGACTTCTAGAAACTAAAATAAATTATTCTAGCACTTACAGCGTTTGCGACCGTATTCAATATGGAATTTACATCTTTTTCCACTAAAAAACTAATTTTTTATTTCTTTGGCACTTAGCTACATTCTTTACCATTTCATTCCTTCAATTCTCTTCCTTCTAACCCTTATTAAACTATCACATCATACCTACCCTTATTATATCCAAAGGCATAAACCTAATCTCGTATGGAAAGGCCCTAAGCATATTGGCGACCCAGAAAACGCATTCCCGAGACAGTTACAAACACTATCGGTAGCCGTGGTCGAGTGAAAGCGAGCGTGTCGCTGCTCATCTATTACTCTTTCTGCCAGGCTCGTGATTTGTTGAACTTTCACGTCCTCGCTCGTGTGCAAGCGTATTCAAGTGCAACACGTTCGACCACTGCAGAAGCTCACTGGACCTTGCGTCGCGTGGCGAGCGCGGCCAGGAATGCAGAATTAAACAAACAGAACCGGCGGACGGGGAAAATGCGATTCGCAAATATACACCACTGTGGTGCAGTCGTCTGCATCACTGTTTTCACCTTCCACGTTTTTTACCCCCGGCGCAGCTTCATTTGCGGTCACTCCAATTGTGGTTTCGGAGAAATCGGTTCCACTCGACGGCCAGGGAACAAGGGGGAGATGCAATGGTGGTTAGAAGAAAGTTTAAAATGATTCTTTGCTACGCGTCTACCAGACAACTATAATATCAAATCTATTTGCCACGTTGGTAGCAATAGTTTGCTTTGGGGCAGGGCTGACTACTCAAGAAAAATTAAGAAAAAAGAAAATAAAATAGAAAAAAATGAGAGCGAGAAATTTCCGTTTCATTGAAATTAATTTAATTTTATAAATTGACTCGAATTTCATGTTCTAAACACACCACAATTAATTGCATGGTAATTCCATGGCAATTCCATGGTATCCGATGGCTGTTAGAAAAGAAATTAGAATATAATTTTTGTAATAGCTATAATAATATAATTATATAATATTATTAATGATATGGTAATAAAAACTTTTTTCGTGAAAAGATATATTATACTTTATGTATTCTTGAGAAATTATGTAGGGCCCCATAATATTTCTTGCAGACCGACCCCTGTATAGAGAATACCGGCCTTGCTTTAGGGAATAGGTGTACCAAGCAACAGTGAAGTTTATAGGGAGTGGTAACAAAGGTGTCATAAGAGATATCTGATTCGCAATCCACGTGCCAGATCTTCATTCTAATCATCCCCATTTCCACAGAATTAGAAATTTCACATTGACAGTAGAAACCTGCCAGGTCTTGAATCTAATCACCCCCATCTCCACAGAATTAGCAATTTCACATTGACAGATAACCTACCAGCTCTGGAATCCAATCAACTCCATCACCACAGAGTTACCAATTTCACTTGCAAAGCTTCCGCCTATTTAAATACGCTTTCTTGGAGATCTCGCTATTACTTGCCAAGCGTATTACATAAGTATACGCGTCCAGTGATATTGGTCCGCAATTATCTCGCGCAGAAAATAACCAGGAAATAATCCAGGATGTCCCCTATCCAAGGCAACGACTCGAGCCGCATGAAAGACGCTCGGCTCGCCTAACAACGAGGTGTCGCCGAAATGTAAAAACTCTCGGACCCCACCCTGCTCGTAACTCTTGCCGGTAATGATACGTTGTCCACCTAATTGCCACGGCCAAGAAATTAGAAGGGAAAGGCAAATGGCAATCCGAATGTAGCTAACGCGAAAGTCGGCTAGGTCTACGTGTGCACCCGTTGCTCTTTTCAGGAACGTCGATCGAGCATCAATCAGGGGAGCCAGCGTGGTGCTCGTTAGTAGAAGGCATGGTACACGGGTGGAACAAAGTCCAGGGGAGCCGAGCCGAGTCATAAGTCACGGAGCAAATGACGTTTCGCTTTTAATGTAGGTCGATAACGCGGCCGAGGAGCTGGCTTTCCGTGCTTCCGACAAGCCACGCTCGCTTCCAAGATGTATCGATCGGTGGACAGTTACTTCTTTTTCCTCCGCGGATGATGAAGTGGACGTGTCTGGGCCTGGAATGTCGGCTTTGACATAATATGGTTGATTAGCGTTGCCTGCCGCTGGCTCGAGATTTTGTCGGCCACGTCCTTTACTGAATTGCCTTCTTTAGTTCATAGAAACGTAATTCGGTGGATGGTGGAGCTTCGTTTCTTAATGACATGCACGATGGGAGCAGAGTTGGGTATTAACTGTATAAAAAATGATTTAAGTAACTTAATTTATATTATTATATATTGATAAGTTAGTTGTTTTATTCAACGAGAAATTGTTTATTCGTCGAGTGTTTCCACTTCCGCGTCGAATATATTTTTCAACTTTAACTGCAACTTATATTTTATTCCACATATGAATAATTTTATTAACTTTTACCTATTCGTTAGTCAACATTTTTATTTAAATAAAAAATTTGCCTATCTGTGGGTGCGAGAGAAATCGGTGACCTGGGGCCTTGAGAG
Source organism: Andrena minutula (assembly GCA_929113495.1). Taxonomy (NCBI): domain Eukaryota; kingdom Metazoa; phylum Arthropoda; class Insecta; order Hymenoptera; family Andrenidae; genus Andrena; species Andrena minutula. Next base: position 33,000,178 of record OV815994.1, on the reverse strand, counting down.
GAAAATTAGAATTGACGATTTAAATTTCGAGACGTAGGTATAGTTTATTAGTCGCTATATTTAGAGAAGGTAGAGCTTATTATTCCAGCTTGAAGGAAAGCGGAGTTCGTTTGAATTTCAAGGTAGACACTTTCCCAGAGGGAAACGAAATTCCTAACGTGAAACCTTAAAAAAATTACAAAACTCGAAAAAATTTAGTTTCTAACTATAATCCACGATCAACTGTTCAACCGTTATCGCGTTTCAGACGCGATAAGTAACGCGCCTCTAACAGACCGCATTTCAAAGACTGTAAATTTCATTAAACGACAGCGAGAAGATAATGCGGGCCATATGCCAATTCGTTTCGCGCATTCGAAATGCCACTCGACGCCTTTTAAGGGCATTATTACGCCACACCGTGATTCTCAGCGCACCTTGGTTCATTGTATGTTCAAGCTCGTGTCTATTGTGTCACAGGGCGCTGGTAACTAGCAACCGCGTGTGGGAAAGAGGAAAAATAGCAACGCCAGAAATAGGCCGCACTATGAAGGCTAGGCAAAGCCGTTGTTCGTGTTATTTTATCGGCGGGTTGTCTCAGAAACACTGCAGATTTCGAAATTACAGTCGTTAATTGCACGGTGTTAAGTAGCGACTGTTAAGAGAGAAATAAACATTCAGGTTTCAACATGAGTTTGTAATTTTCACTTTAGGATATATCAGGTGCTTTAAAAAAAAAACTGTGTATTTCGCAACTCACAGTTGTGACGTTTCATTCGTTTAAAGTCCAAAGTGAAATTCGTGTGAATTTATTTATCTCCTCATGAGCCTATTTTGTTTTTATAAATACACTTTTTATTCCATTTTAGTATTTATATTTGTTAATTATTTCGTATTAATTGTTCTATATGTGTTTTTCGATATATCTGGAAGATAGGATTGATTAAACAGCAGCATAGTAAATATTTAAAAATAAAAAAGCATATTGAGTGTAGCGGGATTTGAACACGCGACAGCGCGGAGGCCGCTCATCGCTGCGCTCGGGTGCGTCACGGGAGATATTATTGACAATTGCGCAGTGTTTAATTAGATTTTTAACTTGATTAGTGATATCGATGGATAAGTGAGTAAGTGCAAAAGAATTTGTCAGAAGTGGGATTCGAACCCACGCCCTCAGAGAGGACCAGAAGCCTCGTGAACCCGTTGAACGGGCAAGGTATTACCTTGAGTCTGGCGCCTTAGACCGCTCGGCCATCCTGACATCGTGGAATTGTAAGTCTAAATTCACAATGACAAGGTACACACTATATATAGTCTTAAATACATCATGAATGAAATCACTCGTGTTATACGTCGTGATCATCAATGAAATAATTTAAAAAAAATTATTTAAAAATATCTTTGCTTTCAATTTTCTATGTACGTCAAAATGACTAACAGTGATTTATACGTATGTACATATATCACCCCAAAACTATAATAACTCGCAGCCTACTGCGATTAAACATATTATCATTCGTGCATTTATTATTACGAAAACAAGTATTGCGACATATTTAATAAAAAATTAATAAAGGATGAGGGACCTTAATCTTAATTTTATTTTAACGCGCAGAGACTTGCGCAAACGCTGTAATCACAGGAATCCATCTAAGGTCGTGACGTTCAAATAACTCAAATAATATCCGTGCACACGTGTCTCGCAGATCAATCTCTTCGCGCATGAAATAAATTAGCCACCGGTTTGTCTCTTCGAGAACTCGATTTCGCAGAACTCCGATAATATACGAGCCATCGATGCGTAGTAACGGAGTCGATTAAAGGTAAAGTCAAACTCTTTATGGATTAACATTAGAAGATTTTAGTTTTGAAGGTAGTAAACACAAAGTAGAGGAAACTAATTTCGTAATTAGTCGAAGTCTTCAGTAACGCTGAAATAGCAGGAGGAAACAAACAAAAATTCGATAGTTTGTTTCAGGCAGTAGTTCTAACCCATCACTAGCAATTCCACTCGTTCTAATTCATTCTTATCTGGTCCCGGGACCCCAACTTCGTTCCTTCCATCGATCTGTCCCAAAAAGAAGAACGTATAAAAGGGGACAACGGACAGGGACACTATAAATGGCTCATTGCTATGGATCCACCCATATGGATCTTGAAAACCGGATATATAACCCTGAATTCAAGTGTAGCATCTGCTTCATCCGCCTCTAAATACCTTCTCATTCCATTATATTACTTTACAACCAACATTTGAACCACACAATTGATCTCTTCTTGCAAAACATCTTCCTTATCTCAAAAATCCACTGTGTACTACAGAAGCGATGTCCGGTAGCTACAGTAGCATTTGCAAGGGGCGAAGTTTCGCACAAGCAAACTGACTTTCAATGGGCAAAGACGCCATACTACCTATATAGATGCATACACAGCAGATCATGATCGTAAAGTCCCAAGACCTCACTGTTAGACCTGGTTTCCTCCAGGTCAACGTGTCTGCTATAATAGATTCCACTTGAAAAGAAAGATCAGTCGACTTCCTAGAAATGTTCTACGCGGAGATGACATTGGTCGAATCATCCGACACTGGCGTTAGGTAGAACCGGTTAAATCAAGAGCACTAGCCACCCACAAGTCCAACAGTGGCGTGGGAGCAGCGGAGCTGCCAGTTGAAGCGCCATATTTCGAGATTGTTATGGGAGGGTCGTTAAATAGGGATCATCTAGATTCTAGCCCACCGAAATGCTTGGATTGAAGATATGCGTGTCTTTATGAGCACCTAGAGGAGTTTGGTCTACAATCATGAGTCTAATTTACCTTTACTAATTTTATAAGGGTAAGTTAACTTTATTAAATTGGTGTGTGAAGTGGAGAAAGTGGAGGAAGAATTAAGGGCTCGGATGCAATAAGGGGGCTAGCGCTCGAAAATGGGAAAATTTATTTTCCAAACGCTAAGAAATATTGGAAAACTAAATATTATTAAACTGTATTTTAAAAAATATAGTGGTGTAAAGCTCTTCGCGACACACATTTTCCTATTTACAGTTTGCTTATCGAATCGTTACTATTCGAGCTAAAAATTATAAACAAAACATTTTTCATCGTTCCTAAATCATTATTTCTCTAAACATAAATTGCGATAACTTGAGTAAATATTAAGGGTTCGTTATATAGACTTAAAACATAACTTCAGAAAACTCTAGCAAAGCTGTAAAATGTATGCACAAACCCTTATGTTAAAAAAGGTAATAATATTTAATTAAAAAAATGCTGGACATAACCCATGTTTTTCAACGTTTCAATTTTGAGGTACATATAACTTGTAGCGACAAAGTTTTTCCTTAATATAGGTACAACGAAGTTTCATATATTCAGATACTTTTACAAAAGGTTCCATGATTCAGACGGAGGTATTAGATTTCAATTCTCCTTAAAGTATTTAAAATTTTTTGTGAAATCCTTCGTTATTTAAAACGCCTGCAGGGTTCAAAGAATATTCAGGATTCTTGATAAAATATTTCATCATTCAAAAGAAAACATCTCACGCTTTACCAGAATTTACGAGAAACTTTTCGTAACCGATCACCCAGTGAAAGAAAATTCTATTCTCACTATTTACCTCCACTCATAGCCACCACTATCTTACCAATTTTTCCCAAGCTTTCTCATTAATGCCTCCAAATGGAATACATCTACATATACAGCGAAACATTTATGAGATCCCGTCCTGCGAATCTCGATTCCCTTGAAAAAAGGAAGCGACTCCGTTTCGCGGGGCTGTAATTGAAAACAAGTCCCCGCGCGGCGACGCGAACGAATTAATCCCCGTCGATTTTTGCCTGCGCGCCGCGGCGGACTGGTTTCGCGAAACGATCGCTGTGATTGCAATTTATTAGCAACGTTTACCGCGGGGTGACGATTCCCGGAGTGAAAGTGCGACAAACCGTCCGCGAAAAACGCTGTCGCGGCGTACACCGGGCATCGCAGCCGGGATAATTAGCCGTGAAAGTGTATCGGCAAAAAGCGCTCGCCGGGAGAAAGAAGAGGAACCTGTCCATTTTTCCACTGTGCGCGCGGTGGTGATCACGTTATCAATCTTCCAACTGCCACCAGGTCGAGGAGAAATCGCCGTGGCTGGCGGAAAAACTGTCTCTAGCCGTGTCGTCGATACCCGATACCTGTAAAACCGCGTCGTACCTTTATCCAATTAAGTTGACACGCATTTCAACGTTGTCGCGGAGACACGGTGGTATTTTACGCCAGCCTGGCCCAGATTTCTCTGCGCGCTTTATATGGGGAAAAACGTGCCCCACGATCCGTAGGGCCTCCACTTAACTACGTTAACATTTCCGCGGCGGTTGACATTTGCCGAAAGGTTAGGGAAGGAAAAAGGATTAGAGGCGAGGGAGTCGGGAGCTGCAATTTGTGGCAGCTGGGCAGGGTTCGGTTAACACATTCGAGAATTTTTATGAAGCTTGTATCAGTTTTAGAGTGATGTATACGGTACTCTAGAAATGAGGCGTCAATACTACTTGATAGGATAACACAATTCACGAAATTTCCATTCTTCCTCCAAATTTTTCTTTAAATAGTTACATAGGTATTTAATCGTTCCCTCGATTCTGTAGCAGTATTCATCTCACAAATTTTCTACAAAATTCGTATCAGTTCGTTATCGAAAGAATTACCGTAAACTGGGGTGACTTTGCCCGCCCGGGGTAACATTGCCCACTTTTCGGAAGCTTTATTTTATTTTATTGTGAAGTAATTAGACATATGGTGATTTATAATCGATAGCAATAATTTCTCCAAGGTCAAACGAAAAAAAACAATAACGAATTCAATCATATGGTAATTTTTCAGTCAGAGTAAAAAAGTGGGCAATGTTACCCCGGCGGTATTATAGACAATAGATGTTTTTATAATATTACCTTTATCTGAATACTTTGACACAACCAAATAAGTAAATGAAATTATATTCAGCTAAAAATTTAATTTTATGCAAAAATTTAGTAAAAATAAGAATATAGAAATATTTAAGTGTGAGTAAATTACCATAAGTGCAATTATCAATTTTTTCTGAATTTAAAATTTTATCAGAAATAGACATAAACCCGTATCACACGGCATCATACGGTATCTTTAGGATTTAATCTTGAGGGGAGCCGAGTTGAAGGGATAAAAATATTTTTAACGCAAATTCAATAAAAATCGCTAGGTGATCATACAAATTTATTTAAAGAATAAAATCGAGTGTTCTTTTCTTTTTACAACGCTCTTGAATAACTTCAATCGTGGTTACATTCATCTCCTTTTACCTTTTTCTTTGGGGGTGAAGAAACTCTTCTATACAGCACTAAACCATGAACTACAACCACCCGCATAAATTTCGTGCAGCTTCCCTCCCTCAGTTCGTCGAATGCCGAAGAAGAGTGCAAATCCAATCGCGTCCACGTGGACTTCCAGCCCGAGGGTATCTAACATCGTGTAGTACCTACTACTAATCCGTAAACAACCACCCCTGCATCAATTTCGTCCGGCTTCGCTCCGCCAGTCCGTCCACTGCCCAAGAAAAGTGTAAGGGCGAGCGCGTTCACGTGGCTATCCAGCTCGAGGAGGCGCAAGAAAAAGAGTGTGCACCTCTTCCTGCACCGTGACCGACACGGAATGTCGAGATCTCGCAGCTCTTGGCGATCAAACGGATGAGCGAATCTGCAGCCCCGAGCTGCGACTAGAATGCAGCCGCGTGCAGTGTATGCAAAGATGTTATGCGCTCTTGCGTCGGCCATGGCTATACTTACGGCCGGCGTTACACGAGACGCCGGCAGAGGTGAACAAACTCTCTCGTCTGTTTAATATTGCAATATGTATCCGTCTATATTCAGCTGTGCTTATTTCATTGCGAATAACTCCGCGGCTAATAGAAACTGGATTTCTAAAGCTATTCTGCGCCGGCATTTGGAAGTGGTGATAAAATTGACGCTGGAAATAGTTGCAGTCTCCGTTACGTGCGACAAGGCAAAGTCTTCGAATGACGCGCCGTATTTAATAAAAGCGATAGAGAGCAATATCAGTATCGTAGATTGACCTACCATGGAAAAATAACGGCTGGGGATTATTACTCGCAGTTACTTTATATTTATTTATGGAGAAGTGTTAAGCAATGCGATTATCAAAATATATTTTATATGAAATTTGTAGTTGATCGTTTTAAGTGAAGAATTTAGTGTTTGGAGAGTGGGAAGGGAAGGTGGGGTATTTAGTTGTTTGATTGAATATCTGGAAACTTGGAATATATCATTTTCTTGTATAAAGCAGGGATTGAAAAAGTTCTGGAACTTTTCAATAGGTTCCATTTGAAACATGAACCGCGGAACTTTTTTAAAAATGTTCTTGGATTATAAGTTCCCAGGCGAACCAATAAAATAAAAGTTCTTGAAAATAAAGGTTCTAGTTGGAATGGCAGTTATAAAATATAAAAATAAAAAGTTCTCTATAACAGGAACAGGTACTTTGTTCACCAATATTAAAAAAAGTTCCCCGTTGTAACAAATACTGAATACTATTCAATGGATAGTACTACAACAATATTAAATAATTACGTATATAATAATACGTAGATCTATATTCATATATTCATATAGTCTATTATTGAAATATAAATATTATATATTATATTATAGAATTTCTATATATTTCGGTTCATGCAAATTGTAAGTTATAAAAAAATATTATTTAGGTATTATTCTTGACAAGTTCTCTTTTCTGTTCAATACTTCTTATGAAACCATTAATTACTTATGTTATGATTTTCATATCTTTTATTAAATAAACATATGAAGAATATGATATTATATTGTTAAATAGAACTAGTACCTAATAGTTTAGTAATTTTCTTTATCTTATGAAAACTTTTTTAATAAATATTCTAATGTAACTTGTTTTCATGGAACCTTTATTATATAGCTTCTAAAATATCTATTCCATGAGAACACTTTTTAAAGAAGTTCCTAAAGGTAACATTTTCTTGAATAAAAATTCTACAGGATCAGATATTTTCTTAAACGAAACATATAAGGTCTAACAGAATTTTTTTTAAAAACGAGGGTTCGAGAACTTTCTCGATCCCTGGTATAAAGGGAATATTAATCGTTTGTATCTGTTATTATTATTTTGAAGAAGATTTAATGGTTAAATTTGTTGTTTTAAAATTCTCCTTCCTGTGGCATGGGAAAGGTAGTGTTAAACTATTGCAGAGTTTTCTTTTTTTGAAAAATTGTTTAAAACAGTGTAACAGGTTCTGTGATTCATATAGACGTGTATAGCAAGATTGAGGTTTTGTATTTTTGCCCGAGGTGCTCCATTGCCGGTGGACAGTTAATTAAACGTTAGATCGTCCTTCCTTGGTCGTGAAGCTTAATTTTGCGCGTACCTATCATACATTTTTTGCGAGGTGCGTGGTATGACAATGATACATCTCGAGCTTTCCGCGTCTCTTCGTGGAATTATTCATAGAGAAAGGAAACGAGCCGCGCCTTGATCGCAGCGACGAACGGAACTCTTAACTCGAATCATTTTTCACCTGTCATCGATCCAAATGAACAGACGAAGAAAAAGTAGGTATATTAATGAAGTAACCTTGGAATACTCAGCATTTAAAGAAAATTAATAAAATTAAAAGAAGGTCAAAGAGAATTAGCAGAAATCAGATGATTATAGAAGATTAAAATATAGAAAATTAATATAGGATAGAAAATTAAAAGGAAGTCAAAGAAATATAGTAGAAATCGGAAGAAATTTATAAAATTAAAGAACACTAAAAGAAATTCAAAGAGAATTAGCAGAAATCGGAAGAAATTTATAACATTAAAGAAAATTAAAAGAAAGTCAAAAGGAATCAGCAGAAATCGGAAGAAACCTATAAAATTAAAGAAAATGAAAAGAAAATCAAAGCTAATTAGCAGAAATCTGAAGAAATTTATATAATTTTACCTACACAATTACAAAACACCAAATTTCCAGAAGCAACTCTGAAATTTTCTTCTACCCCTGCTCACAGTATTAGTATTTCATCTTGAAATTCTCTAAAAAGGTCGAGGGTCTCAACCCATAATAGGACGTAAACAAAAGTATTTCACGTTAAAGGAATCTTTGATCCAGCTCATAAGTTTATCGAAACTCCCCAGAAGTTTGTGATCGGTATCACACAGCGCAGGATGATATACACTCGAAGCAGGATCATTTTCAAAGATGATAACCACTTATCAGGCTGGAAATCCTGCGGCCTTACGGAGCCGTCTCGCTGCGTCCGCAAGATAATGGCCGCTCTGCTGCTGGCAACTTCTGACGTCGATTCTCTTTTTGCTCATAAATCGGCGGCCCCTTAGAACCTTCGATAAATTACTTTACGCCTGAATCAAGGGCTAACATCGCGGAATCCCGGGGAAACGTGTGTATGCACGTCCGTCGACGTTGGTCCGTGGGTATCGCGTTCGACAGCCTTAATGACTCCGCCTCGCCATGTTGAACTCAAACAAGAACGAAACTTGAGTACCTAAATGATGTCAATCTAAGGCGAATCAGGGTAAATTCGTCGGAAGGTTTAAAGAAACTCATACCACACTATATAATGCTTCCTTGCTGGTAAACGTCTCCCGAAATCGATATTTAAAAACCGACTTCAAAAAAATAAAATTGCACTAAAAAGTAAAAAATAATTTTTTCCCTTATTTAATCTACTACTCTCATATTTTTAAGTCGGTGTCTCATCATTTGCACCGTGTAAATCTGGCACCGACTTAAAAAATATGAGAGTAGTAGATTAAATAAGGGAAAAAATTATTTTTTACTTTTTAGAGCAATTTTATTTTTTTGAAATCGGTTTTAATTTTTTTTAAATTTTTTTATTTTCAACTTTTTAGTTTTTAACTATAACTGGTATAAATATAAATAATAAAACAAAGATCATCACAATCGGTCCATATGCTGAGGAGTTATGAGGGGACAAACATAAAAAAAAAAAATTATACACACGGGTCGAATACATAACCTCCTCCTTTTTTTGAAGTCGGTTAAAAATGAGAATCCTTGAACATACCTATTCTATTCCCTTCAAATCGGCTTTGTGATCTTAATAGTTTTTCAACATCTCACACGAGAATTTAGTATTAATTCTTCGACTGATTTCAGTAGCTTTCTAACTCTAGAATCGGTAGCCAGTTGACTGACTTCCTTATTATAGAAATAAATCAGTGTTTTAACCGTTTACCACCCTGTGACATATTTGTCACATTATTTTCAAACGTATAAAAAAACTCGATACGTAGTAAATAATTTTAGGAACCTTTCCCGGAAACATTCTTTTTATGTATTCTGGACGTTAAAGGGTTGAGAGATGGAGAGATGGGCAAGCTTTTATGGTCGAAATTACTCCACAATTCTCGTGCAGAAATAAGGTTCATTAACAAATATCTTTCGAACTTTGGGTAAGTGCAATTCAAGCATAGCACGCGACACTGTGGACTCATCTGAAGTAAAAAATACAATAGAAAGCTGCATCTGAAAACTTCATTTCCCGTCGATTCGCCAGAGTGTATCCCCCCATTTTTCGGGCTCGGCGTATCTGCGAGGAGCCGCGTGTAATGACGCGTAATTGCACGATCTAACCACTTGTCAATTACGTTGTTATCAGGCCCGAGACGATGGCCGGCGAGGGTAAGACTATACCCCGAGATGAATCTGCATTATGCTGTTGCTTGAGCGCCTAGATCCGTCTAAACGGATACGGTGGAACTGGTTTCGACCTCACAGAACGTTTCGTCCGCGGTTCCTGGACTCTGCCTCGTCCTTAATCCGGCATGCAGATGCGTTATCCTGCGGAGGGAATCTTTCTTGGCCCTCCCCATCCCTCCTCGTCGTATTATGCGCCGGTTGGCTACCGTAAATCTGCCAGTAGGACCCACTGCTTGTCAATTATTTCGTTATCAACGCGATAAATCTCTCTGTTCGGCTGGACAATCGTCAATTGGCCGGTTATCAGGCCTGGCGAATCTGTCCGTGCCACTTGCCAGGTGTTCGTTACCTCGTTATCAGGCTAACCTACATTGATAACGGAGAAGGGAGCTGAAACGTGTCGACACGCAGCAGCGCAGAACCGATTCCTAGGAGATTCTTAGGTGGTTAGCCTTGCCTCAACGTTGTTACGATTTGGATGAAGGGAGATAGCTCCAGGGAGGTTTCTTGAATCCAGAGACTCTCGAGTCAGCTTCGCAACAAAAGTTTATCGAAGATAGGGTAAACATACCAGTAAATGGACACTACCAGTGAATGGACATTTTTTAATAAAACGAGTAAAATAAGTTACTAAAATAAGCAACTAATTAATTATAGACTGCTTCTAGTTTCTCGTTTCATATCCAAACAATTTTCGCAACACGTGGAATCAATCGCGCTGCAAACATAATTTTATAAAAGTGTCCATTCACTAGCTTTAAGTGTTCATTTACTGGTGCGTCTACCCTAAACGCGTTTTACAATTAGAATTAGAACCACACTGACCAGAGTGTTGACTGACAGAGGTTTGGCACGCTATCACATTGAGGTTTATTGACTTGCTTGGGGTTGGCTGTAAGGGTTTTTATATTAAAACTAGTAGTATAGTGGTGTGTTTCTGGAGGACGAATTGAGGGAGGAATTTATGATCCTTTTAAGTAATAAGGTTTCATCAGATAACACACTGACTAAGTGGTGTAGGTCTTTGAGTCCTGGAGTTTTGGATTGCATTGGTGAAAAGATGTGTAGTTATTCTGGGCTGTTTTGAATCTGTTCTGTTTGAATGTTAAGCTTTGATGGATTTTGTGTGAATGGTGTAAATTGTTATAAAGCTCGTGTGATTAGGTTGTTTGTTATCTGAAATGGGGGTGTACTAAGGGTAAATTTGAAGCTTAAGCTAATAATTAATAATTATTAAACGATTAATATAGGGGAGACCGGGGCTAGTTGACTAATTTTTTACATTTCTAATTTTTATAAATACACCATTGTTATTTTGTTGACTTGCTGGCCTTGCTGCATACCAAAAGTTTACAAATTTCATTAGGTATACAGGCTTAATTTTTAAAATCGTTTTAATTGAGTGTGCGTTGTAGTTTTTATGGTATTTAGAGTAGTGAGACGAATAAGTCAACAAACCCCGGCTGCGGGGTAAACCCTATATATAATTTTATTATAAATAAGTATTTGTCTATTTCCAAAGGTTGAAAGTTTCTTGACGAAGTCTATAGGATAGGGTGAGATTTTCGTGAATTGGTAAGAATATCCTAGCCCAAGTGACGATTCTAATCTCCAGCGCCGAGCAGTCGCCAATTACCTTGTTATCAGACCGACTGTCAACCAGGTAACACGAATAATAGTAGGAGCATCGGTCGAGATAAATCCGTATCAGTTTACCGTGGCAAAGGTGCATTCGACCAGACGTGGAGGAACTGGTTTTCTAGATAGTTCCTCCACGTCTGAGAAGTGTGGAAGTCCCTTCAGAGATTCTTCAAACTGAACAGAGACCGTTGTGCCTCAAGATTTTGCTAAAACCATTATGTTTTTAATATTTATGACTTCTGCGTCAACTATCTAACTATAATAAAGAAATGAGAAGGATTTACAGAGCTCAGATTTTTCAAATTATAAAAAACTCAAATCTTCCGTGAACTCATAAAAACTTTCACCAGTAATTTCCAGTTTTTTAATACAATACCAGTTTTAATAAAATACCAGTTTTTTAATACAATTCTTTTGATGACTTGGGAAGTACTTTAACTGATTTCACTTCTTTGTGTAATGCAGAAATCGTTTTGGTTTCGAAAAAGTATTCCTTTCGAGAAATAGACCTAACTCTACGTGAAAATATCTAGTAAAGAAATATATTACACTGCCATTGCCAGAGTTTAGTACGCTGTAATATCAATTATTAGATCCTTGGAGTGCCAACGAAAATACGAAAGCCATAAAAGCATCAGACGCACAAAAGGCTATTCCGGGCGGAAAACAATGCAGGAATAAACGACATAGAGAGTAATAGCCCCTGGCTGGATAATGTCTTCACGGTGAACCATGACTGCGCCAGGCGTTGTTAATGCAACCACGAAGACGACGACGACGAACTTGTGATCCCGGTCGGGCGTCGTGACCCGGCTTGCATTAAACTCTAACTTCTCCTTCACCTTTCTGTCCATCTCCCTTCCTCTCTTTCACAGTCGATTCACACCACTCTGATAAGATCAACACGCGCAATGGCGCGCGTCATAAATATTCCAACGAAAGCATGCGACGTGGGTGGATCGCGGATAGCACGAAAACGATTCGCTCGAGTTCATTAAGTTTCAGGATAGGAGTGCTTAACTTAAAAACTTAAATTTAATTCCCAATCAACTCCCGGAAATGAAAGTAACTTACAAGCGGAAAATTCTGATCTTAATGAAACTTGTAAAATGCAGAGTAATCCATGTTAGAGTATACACAGAGCAATTTTCTTTTCCCGAGGAAATTTAATTTTAAGGGGTGAAATCAGCCCTTTTAGATATTCGAAATTTTAAACTCTTAGGGTACCAGATAAGAATATTATAAAATTGCTTGAATTCTAAATTCTAAAGTATTGTCAGTGAATATTCAGAATATCAGTGATTAAAATTCTAAAATTCTAAAATACTCTAAAGTATATCTAAAATTCTACTTACTAAAATATAAAACCGAGATTTCTGTAAAAAAATCGAATTTACGTGTAACGAGCCCAGATCACCTTCTCCTCCATCTCCACACTTCATCTTCATTATCAAAGTGTTACGCGTTGCTATTTCAAGTAGCAAATTCCATGTACTAAGAGGAAGGCTAGCTGTTGCAGACAAAGGCCTATTCTACCCATGCGTGGATAGGGCTCGAGAGTCTGAGGGGGTTCTGGCACGAAATGCACGCGTGCATCAAATGCACCGGACACTCAACGTGAGTTCACGTGCGTGCCTGCACTTCCTTGATCTCGACCAAGTCTCTCCTTCATTCCCCGCCACGGACTGACAGTTATTATGCGCTTAATCATTGTTTATCATTCCACGGCGTTCGCAGTCCATATAATACCAGCATAAGCACCGCGATATAGACCGCGTTAACGCTTTTTCTACCAGGAAGAAGATTCCTCTTCTTGCCTACAGTTTCGCTCACCTTTCCAGTACAAAAGCGCAGCATTATTTAGATAAAATTTTTCCTCGATTATCGTCTGAATAATAGCTCGTATCCATTATCAGTTTCATTCAGGGGAATCCCAAGCTGAAGACACGATCGCTCAGATTTTTACACACTCCTCTTCAGTCTTCCAATCACTCACGTTGCTGTTACAAAGGTAACTGCCCGTTTCACTGAACTTACAATTAGATACGAGTCAGAACTTTCATAAAACTCTGTAATAAGTACCCGATCAGCTCTTAGCGAGTCAGAGGTTAGCGCCATTACACTCACCTCCAACACCTTCCTCGCTATCGACACATTCAACTTTTTATCCTCCCTCAATTCTTCACCTTCCCTCTCCACCTAATAGACCCGCGCATCGCGTTACCTCTGCGCAAGGACCGTTCAGAGGCGTCCTCTTGGAACCGATACTCGTGTTATCAAGATATCTATCCAGCAGAAGGACATTAAATTTCTAATCAGCGGTTAGTTAGCATTGGAATAGCGATTAAGTATCCGCGCCACGCTGTAGTAGAATATCGCCTATCGCCTCTGTGTAAAGCGTCGCCTAATTCGCATTAGATTGCCAGTAAGGTGAGAGTAAATCGTTGACATTACGGTTGACCTTTCGCAATGAGCCGAGCCGCAAGAGCAGCGATTCCTGTGAATGTTGCAGCGTTGTAAAGACACTGCTAATCAAGTAACTCGGATCGCGAGATGAGATGCACACATGGATCCTATTAGCCGAGTGCCGGAGAGAGGAAGACAGAGGGCGCAGGGCGGAGATCCACGGATCGTAAATTGAATCCTTCTGCGCGTGGCGAAAAATCGTGCTTGGTAATTGAGGAGGATCCGAGTAATTGGACGGGGTGTATCTAATTGACTGTCTATTTCATGCGGGGCGCACGTATTAGCGTAGTTGGGCGGCTGTTAGGCTCGGCGTACGATTCTTCTCTTATCGAACTACTTAGGGAATTTACTGTCTCGATCTGTGATCGATGAGACGGTACACTTTGATTATATTGAATTGTATTATTATTGTTTGGATCTAGGTTTCTGAAGCGAGTTAGTTTTGAGGTAAAAGGATGATACGTTGTGTTTAAAATTAATATTAATGATATTGGTGACTTTGGAAAAAGGAACATTTTAATTTTTGGTGGAAGAAAAAATTCTTCAAATGAGTTCTTGGATCTAGGTTTCTGAAGCGAGTTAGTTTTGAGGTAAAAGGATGGTACGGTTTGTTTAAAATTAATATTAATGATATTGGTGAGTTTGGAAAAGGAACATTTTAATTTTTGGTGGAAGAAAAAATTCTTCAAATGAGTTCTTGGATCTAGGTTTCTGAAGCGAGTTAGTTTTGAGGTAAAAGGATGAAACGTTGTGTTTAAAATTAATATTAATGATATTGGTGAGTTTGGAAAAGGAACATTTTAATTTTTGGTGGAAGAAAAAATTCTTCAAATGAGTTCTTGGATCTAGGTTTCTGAAGCGAGTTAGTTTTGAGGTAAAAGGATGGTACGTTGTGTTTAAAATTAATATTAATGATATTGGTGAGTTTGGAAAAGGAACATTTTAATTTTTGGTGGAAGAAAACATTCTTCAATTGAGTTCTTTGGAGTAATGAAATTTATTAGTTTCAAATCTGCTTGAAGTTCTGCTCTTGGACACACGGTATATCGTTGGCTTGTTTATACAACTGATCAGGTCCACTTTTTTTAACAAATGAGATTCGAGGCTTTAGCGAATGCCAAGAGTATTATCTTATAGTAAAGGCCCAAATGTCAATTCTAAAAAAGTGGGTTTGGTCAGTTTTATCAACTAGCTGACGATATTAAATAGACAGTTCGTAAAGTGTTACAGTAGGGGAGACCGGGGTTAGTTGATACGTTTTTCAGTTTTCAATTTTTTTCATTTTTGTTTGAATTAATTACTTAGTAACAAATATGCTAAAATATACTTTGGTCCTTCCTCTTTAATATATTGTAAATGAAATGTTGAAAAAATACATACAAAATGAATGAGAAAATGTTATTTGAACGAAAGTAAAATGTATCAATATACCCCACTGCGTTAATAAAATATCCGTTTAATGAGTAAAGGATGGATGTCTGGAATATCCTACTTTAACATGAGGTGCTTGCTTCTTTTTATTAATATATCTTAATAAAGCTATTTTATCTATTCCGTATATTCTCGGGCTTTGATTCCTTTTCTACACCAACACACGCTTTTTGAAAAATATTTTGTGGTATTTTTCCTGTATTCGTTTTTCTGACATAATTTCGTACTAGTTTCCTAGAAATAAAAGGAAAAATTCAACATGCCCCAGAGGAAACGTATCAACTTACCCCACAGGAAGTCTTTATGTACAAACATCTCCATAAAAAAATGTAGAGCATATAAACAAAATAACAAAACTTAATTACCTTACCTTCGAACGACTCAATGTGATGCCCAATTAATTTCAGTGATAACATTCTCTATCCCGTCTCAAGGCGGATTGGAAAGTGAACACAACTATTTACTTTTTACGTATAAAAACGAAAACAGTCGAGATAATTCGTCTGTATCAACCTGCCTTTGTATCAACTAGCCCCGACCTCCCCTATAATTCTCCTTGTTTGCTTCATTTGCGCCTCAATGGGTTTCTTTGACTAATTAAATAAGCCGTTTATATGACAACTTTAAGAAAGAATTCCCATCCGAATGCACGCATCGCGAGTCTTTTATTCAGTCTTCCGGATCTATGAGGCAGATTTTTGTGACAGTGTCTGTTTTAATCCGCGACGCTGTCAATGCGCAGACTCGGTTCGACAATTCGAATTACACGAAGCGTTTGCTTTCGTCTCCGAAGGATACGTCCAAGTTAAGTAGCGTGTAAAATCGTTGCGCGGAGGGGAATAAAACAGAGAAAACAGTACTCGCGGAGCGCGAAGGATAAAGTAATTAAAACCATAGTTGAATCCCGCCGGCGGGGTTTTTATAATTCCAGAGTAATTACTCCTTCAAACGGTGCTACCAATCGCGAGGGGAGCGTTTCTTTCTTGCTGCGGACGTAGACCCTTCCCCTATTTCCTTTATCCAACGCAAGCAAAACGTACGAGGAGCTTCGCTTATTTACAAACCACTCAAATGCAATTAATACCATTTTCTAATCTTCCCGCTGTTTCTCAAACATTTATCAACATTGCTGATTTACATTTCTAAGAATATTCTCCGATATTTTAAATCGAATCACTTTTACGACGACTTCTCAACATGACAACTAGCAGGATTCAAAACTATTTATACCTTACAACATTCCATCTCCACTACCACTTATCAAAACATTGATTTCACCTGCAGAAATATATGAAGAAATTATTTACAGCTACCAACATACCAGTACCAGATAGTTCACCTTATTTCTGATATTCGATAGATAAGTAATGGTGAATCGAGACCGTTATCCCGCGCATGAGACCAAAAGTACCTAAGTGTGATAAATGAATCCAGTGGGCTTCGTTTTTCTCACAGGAATGCAGGGCACCGCTATTACTCCCATTCTACCGGGTGTTTCTAAACTACTCTCACAAATCTTACGTCCTTCACGCTTCAACCCCCGAAAAAAAACTAACCCAGTCTACAAAACTAGCCATTTCTAAGATGAACAGTATCCGCTAAGCTATAACAGTAATATAGTCAGGGCTGTCACCTACTAGTCGATACTACTCCGCTCCACATCACCCTTGCTTCCTAATCGACTGGTCACCCAAAGGTAGAAAAAGAATCGTGCGATCGTCTGGTGAGATAAAAATTCGAAGCCGGATCTCTCGTCCAGCTCTCCGATTGAGCTATCCAGGCTGCGGACAGATACCTTTCCCCAAACCGGCCACTCGAAATGGCCGTGCCGCCTACATTACCGTCCCCCATTTACATATCACCGGAAGAACAATCAGACCCAGCGTAATGCCCCCAACGGCTCTATGAGGCCCCTCCGGGAGGGAAGTGGTCGCGTGAACACGAGGCGTCCCGATCGTTATTGCGCAGACGTGTTTCGGCATTCAATTCGTAGCCACGGGGAAACGCGATCGAGCCGCGTCCAGCGTTTCCTAACGGGAACGGCGGCCGTTAAGCCGCGGTTACGGTTGACGGTCCTCGAAGACATCGAGTTATGGTAATGCCGCGTGCCCGCTGCGCAATCAACATGCGAAAAGGCTACTTAGTGGACGGCTCGTTTCACCCATTCACCGCTTCCTCGGGCACCTACGACGGCGATCCCCTTTACCTGGACGCCGTGGGCCCACTAAGGGCTTGCGCACGTCGTTCAACGGGGACACGTGATATCCGTGTTGTCATTCTATTCAAAGGCTGCGGGTGTCTGGTTCTTGATGATTTCAGGGAGAGATCTGTGGTGTAGGGTTTGGATGGGATTGAATTTGATTGGGGGTGTTGTGAGGAGGTGTGGATTTTGGGGGAGGTTTTTGAGTTTAGGAGTGCTGTGAAGTGTTTATTGGGATTGAGTTATATTTTTGGGAAGCTGTTGAGTTTCGTGGGGCGACAAATTTTGGGTGAAATAAATTGGAAAACACAGAGGCTTGAGATAATTTTAAAAGCTAGGTAGGGTAAAGGACCCAATTACTGACACCTAACCAATTACTGTCAGCTTAGGCTGCGGGTGTCTGGTTCTTGATGATTTCAGGGAGAGATCTGGGGTGTAAGGTTTGGATGGGATTGAATTTGATTGGGGGTGTTGTGAGGAGGTGTGGATTTTGGGGGAGGTTTTTGAGTTTAGGAGCGCTGTGAAGTGTTTATTGGGATTGAGTTATATTTTTGGGAAGCTGTTGAGTTTCGTGGGGCGACAAATTTTGGGTGAAATAAATTGGAAAACACAGAGGCTTGAGATAATTTTAATAGCTAGGTAGGGTAAAGGACCCAATTACTGACACTTAACCAATTATTGTCACCTTAAGCTATTTTAGTTAAAATAACGAATAAACAAACTATAGAATATAATCTATAGTATAGATTATAGGTTGAAATACATAATTCTTTTTGTGTATCACTTTACAACGTTTCTTTAGTCGTTATTTTAAGTAAAATAGTTTAAGGTGACAGTAATTGGTTAGGTGTCAGTAATTGGGTCCTTTACCCCATTCACTTTTTTCATGTAGCGAATTAGCGATAAGTCATATAGTGGGTGGCCAAATTATTATACTCAAACAAAAAGTTTTGAGATTTTGTAAGTTTAAGCGATGGAATAAAATAGATGGCTCGTTTTTAATGTTATAATAATATTTTTTAATACTAGTATATGTATTTAAGAATGCAAATTAAATACATTTAGGTGTATAAGTTTAAGCCTATATTGTATGAGATATACAATTACTTAATATTTGGTGATTCCGCCTTCAGCTTTTATGACGGCTTGGATTCGGCGTGGCATGCTTTCAATGCATTCTGTGGCTATTTCCTGCAATTTTAGAATACTCTGCCATACTCTGATGATATTCTCTATTATTTTTGTCTTATTTGTAATAATTTTATCCCCACCCTTATAAAACAAATAAGATTTATATGTTGAAAAATTACTCACAATGTTGCCAGATGTTGTGGCTAATCTTAATATATAATGCATAAAGCTTCTGTATATTTGTGTGTTTGTCTGTCACCTAAAATCTTTCATACGTTAAAGTCGGGGATCACGAAATGTGTCTCAGCTCATTATACCTGACTAATCCACATGAATGAGACCATTTTCACAAAAAAAAACTAAAAAATTATTTTTATAAAATCAGAATCTAAATTTCGGGCGAAGCCAAGTAGTAAAGCTAGTTAATAAATAAAAAAACAATAACATTCCTGCATTGTTACTTTAATTACAGCCACGACTTTCACAGATTTTTACAAAAACGTTTTGAGTACCTATAATAATTTAGCCACCCTCTGTATGTCACTTGCCATATAGAATTAATTTTGAAATTGTTTCAACTCCTTTGAATTAAAATACTTGGCGATATTTCGCGGGAGCTTAGGGTCGTCAAATCTCCAAATCCGCCCCGGATATCGTTTACTTAATATAAACTATTTAAAATCATTAAGAATATTTCTCAGAATAGTTCCAGGCACGGCCGTCCGAGGATTAAATTTGACAAGAGGCTAATACGATTCCTCTCGATGAAAGCTTTCCAAAAGGGTAACCTTAATCGCACCGCAGTTGTTTGATTGAAAATGAACGAAAGTGAGTGAAATTTTCCCCCGACCGTTAATACAGTAATCTCGATGAAAAACGTACTTGCCCAGCGTGTACGCCACACAGAAAATATTCGCAATTACGCTCATCCCAGCGGAGCACGTTTCATTACAGCGGAGATTGATCGAAACGCAGTGTTCTGCGCTCGTGTAATTTGCATCCGTTCCAATTTCATCATGGAGCGCCTCTTCGGCGGCTGATACAGCGCGTAATAACGCCAGCATTTTCGCGAAAGTGTGTCAATAATGATCGCGTAAGACGAATTGCGGCGGAAGTTGTATGGGGACTGGTCAACGCTGAATAAATTAAATGCACCGTCGACATTTCGGCGCAGCGGATGCTCGTCTTTCACGTTGCACGAATTAATCACAACGGCTGTAAGAACAGGGATCGTTGCAGGGGGGTCTTCGTTTGATGGGAGCTTAAAAGCAATTGCTTCGTAAGAAGGAATATTTAATTGACACTTGTTTCTTATGGGTTGATCAAATCAGGAGACAGGATTTCGTAATTCTTTCTTTATGAATATTTTTAATCGTGAATTAAATTCAGGTTTAATAAACAGTGTAAAGTGAAGAGGAAATGTGAGTGAATAAAAAAAGTTTAATAGACGAAGAATGTTGAACTTGAATATGGAATATGAAAGATGAGTTGCAGCTAGCAATTTACTCACCAATTCCATCCATCAATATTGGTAGCTGCAACTGCTTCCTCAGCGTGCACTTTGTCTCGATCGACATTTATACCTCACACGCGTTTACCGTATCAAAGCATTATATAATGTTTTACGTATCATCGGAAGATATTCATCAAAACTTCAAAACATCGGGATTTATCAGTAGCCATCTGGGATCGTTTAACATTTATCAACGTGGCCTCGTTTGGCATTAAATGTGCTCAACTTGCACTAACTTGTAAGTTGCATGTCAATTATGTCGGTGCTCAATTAGATCGGCGAGATAAGTGATTGGAGTTATTCGAAGGATGCAATCCGCTGTATTATCTCGGTTATACCGTTTCAGGGAGCAATAAAATTGATCTTTGTGGCTGATCAAGCAACACTTTTCACTTCGATCGGGCACAGAATAAAATCAATGTGGCAAATGTATTTAAGGGTAATTTAATTTCATAAATTTGAAGGTTGTGTAGAGTTGTGTTAATCTAAATATTTTTAATGAAATTAAATATCATAATATTTAATTTTATAATATTTAATAATATCATAATATTTAATTTCATTAAAAATATTTAGATTAATTTAATAATTAATTAATTATTTAACTGTATTTCATTAGAGAAGTAGGACTCCAGAAAGTTCTTTTCGTGGAATATTGAATAATCCAAAGGCTTCCTAAATATTTACACGAAATTGTACTGCAAAAACTGCACTGTTTCCAAATTAATCTTCAATTTCCCAATTCATCTAAAATCAGTAGGAGGACACTTCTCGCGACGAGTGTGCAGATATAATTGTGGATCATAGTGAAAAAGTTGCACCAAATCGTAGCACCGCGAAGACGATTAATCATCGCGACTCTCGACCGAAGTAGATTGAAGTTTCTACTTCGTTTTATCTCGCTCGCCGTTCAGCCATCGTTCCAGGTGATTTCATGCGGTAGTTGGCTCGTCTGCATCACGCATCGGGATGATACGACAGGATGCTCGTCTCGTTGGCAACACGAAATGATGGATGAGCGGCGAGATCGGTGACGATTGATACCGAAAGGCCACTTTCCCTTCTAGCTTTATCATTCTCGCTTCTGTCTGCCTCTAAAATCGTATCAACCCCAATTTTACACAGTTCTGATTACAGAATAGTTTCAAACACAAATATTATTACTAATATTATTTATTTATTAGTTACTAATATTTACTAATTAATATTAGTATTTATTTATACAGCAATAATTAATTAACTAGATTCTAATTACTAATTTACTAAATAGCAAACTGAATCCAGAATCCCGTCAATTATATCTCACACAATTATATTTTCAAAAATATAAAACTGGTTTCGAAGAAAACAAAAGAAATTCCTCGAGTAAGGCGAAATTCAGTTTCAAAAGAAATCGAAAGCAACTTTTCAAAGGAGACGGCCAGGCTTAATTAATATTTCTAAACCGTGACAGAGAGATAACACGCGACGCTGGGACAAGCTTAATTGAACTTAATGTCAGATACGCGTGGATGATCGAAATCCCCCTGGACAGTAATTAATCATGGATCGTTCGCCGGTGACCGCGGAGTAAATGAGTCACGTTTATTCGTAAAGGAAGTACGAGTGGGGAAGTCACGATGGTAATCGTGACGGTCAGATTCCTGACTAATTTACAGCGAGCTAAATCTGTCCATGCTGCGAAGTAAGTAACCGCGACCCGGTGAATCTGGTGAGAACGCGAATTGTCGATTAGACGGTGAAAAGGGCGGAAGTATCGCGCGGGGAATCTCGTTTGAGTCTTTTGTGGTCTTCGAGTGGAAATTGTAAAACCGTGACGGAGGGGAAGAAAAAAAGTTCGATTGTGTAGCTAAATGAATTTTCACGCGGAATCCATTAAGGCTTCTTGATAAGCGATTTGTAGTAAAATTCTACTGTCCTGTGGTTGATGTGGCAAGATTGTACCGTTGATGGTTGATTGTTGCAAAATTGTGTAGCTGGCTGTCAATGGCGATGTTACGTCCACACTATTTCCCTTGACAGGTCTCGTGAACGTTTTCAGAATTATGACAAAGGAAATTGCTGTAGACGCTAAGTACTGTATCTTCTTTTAGGGAAGTGGTTATGGAGAACCTGTGATGATGATAGATTGCAATAGAAAATTAAATCAACGCAATTTCCTTAGAAATGATTAATTGTGCTTTGTGTGACATATAAAAATTTTGTAAATTTTGTTGGGTATTTATATAAATTAGTAATTGTGACCACGAAATTTGAATTTCATTAGGAAATTGTATTCCCACCAGTGTCTCATCTTTTATCAAAGATTAGTCACATTTAGAGAACATTTCTATCGAGTGGAAAATCCTCGGAAAATCCACAGTAAATTAATAATTCAACATCTAAAGTATGAAAGGATTTGAAAAATAAATCCATCCTTTTAAACTCGCCAAATCGCTTTCAACTCCATTTTGCACTACCCCCTTCGTCAGAACTCGAATTTAGCAGCCTGCTATTGTTATCGAATTCGCCTCCCGCGACAATGCAGTTAGCTTCCATTGTCCCTGTCGCTTTTCACGATCGCCAGCCACCGTTACAATCGTGAATGATGGCCGAGGTAGGTGTCCAGGAGACTTCTGACTCGGTGGCACGAAGTCAGCCACGAAAAAATCGAATGTACATCGCGTTTATGTCCACGGTGAAACCGCAGGATGACTGGAGAGACCTTCCACAACGTGGTCGCTCGTTCCCTGAATGCGTTGGCCTCAACACAAGAGCTTGCTGTGGGACAATCGAGCTCTGTGTTATCGATGTTCCAGAGTGGAGTGGACGATAATCTTCACGGGGGCTCATTACACACTTCGTTAAAACGTATTTCAGTGAAACCCTGTGCTTGCAGAAAGGAAGTAAGGGAAGAAGATTGCCCTTTGAAGGAACAGTAAATTATTATCCTTACAAATTATTTCGTGGCTACTAGAGGCCTCTACACCGAGTTTGGGCACTTTTAAAAGGTGTTACCAAACATATACTAAAACCTCCACTAAGAAAAATTCAATTATAATCCAACAATCTCTAAAATTCTAATTAAAAATAGATATTTTAGTGAAACAGATCTTTCACAAATTCACTACAAATTTATTTCTTCCAGCATAAAGAGATTTCAATGCCACCCATTGGCGTAACTAGTTAGGGGGCCGAGTGGGCCTGGTCCCCCCCAAAATGCGGATTGGTCCCCCAAACGCGAAATGGCCTCTCCCTAGGAAATATCGAAATAAATAAAAAAAAACATTCATCTGTCCTATAACAGGTCCTAAATATTTTTTAGAAAAACACCGCAATTTAAAGCTTGTATAAATTTTAACTATAGGTATACACGATATGCTCTTGCTTTTAATAAATCACAATTTATTTTTTTTGCTGCATTTCTTTCTGTTTTTAAAAATTTCGTTTACATTTCCCGAGAGTAAATAATAAATAATTTTTTATTCCGTTTACTCTTTGTGTTAGTGTTAAATAAATATGTAGGTAAATTATTGTTATAAAATTATGTATATACAAATTTCTACCTATAAAAAGAAGAGCGAGGGGGGAATAGGGCCTGGTCCCTCCCAAACAAAAATCCTAGCTACGCCTATGATGCCACCCTTAAAAAGTTAAGCTATTAAGATTCATGCATTTAAAATATCCTCCTGGATATAGTCCCCAAAGTTCAATTTTATAAAATAAAAATGAGCGTAGCTATAATCGCAAGATTCCAGTACTTTCGTGGCAAGAACCTCTTTTATCGAAATTACAACTAGCTTTTCGCGGCGAGGAATTTTTAAATCGACAAAATCGCCGCCGTTACCCCTTGGCAAGGCTGGGCCCGTGATGGCTTCAGCCTTGGTAATCTCGACTACTCTGCGCAAAGTGTCTTCTATGGTGCTTTCTGCGTTCATGCAGTATCATTACTAGAACAGCGGAAGTGGAGTCGCCAGGCCTCTTCAACGTAAACCTGTCGCATAACAAGTACACCCGACACTTGGCTCCGTACGTACGGTACACCGAGCTTTTTGCCTCTCCAAGTTAACATTCAATGACTGGGCGTCAGTGCTCCGAGCACATTTAGATTTTCATTTGCCTGTTTGATAAATCGCTTCGATATTCCCGGCGAGAGATATTTCGCGATAGGCGAGAGTATTAATATGTTTCGTTTATTAGAGGACGTCAAGTGGCTTAATGAGATTACTGTCGTTTTTGTATTGACTTCCTTCTCTGACACTTTCACTGTTTCCTGTGGCGGAGTGCCAATTAGTTGTCTGCTGTTCGTAAGGTAATTATCATGATTTGAGTGGAAAAGGTGGGAGAGAAATTTTGCGTGATTTTTGAAGGGGAAGGTTTTGTTAGAATTTTAAAATAAATGAAAGTAATTAAGGAAATTTTCATAGTCATGGTGGAACGTAGTATATTCTTCTTAATCCTTCCTTTGAGATTTGATCAATAAAATTCGGGATGAAGCTGTGATAGGAATTCCATTTTAGCTAATTTTATTCCCGTATTAAAAATTTCTTCCTGTATCATGGAAGGAGAAAAATATTATAATCGAGAATCCGAAGAACGTGGAAGCTTCGAAGCACCAGGTATTATGCAGAAAGCTATCAAAATTGCAAGTTCAAGTACGTTGTCCGACGAATAGCATTCTCTCTGGGCTGCGGCAGACGGTACACTCTAAAAATGGTATTAAACGCCCTGCTGCTCAGTCTCAGGGTACGCGTTGCGATTCCGTAATGACGGAAAATAGTTGCATTACACTGCAACAGGTTTCTTGCCGTTGCGTGTATTCGAGGATACGCCCGCCTCTTTTGCTTACCTCGAATGAAAGGCTGTGTGTAAGAAAGTGTATGCTTCAACTGGTCTAACGAATCATTGTGCACCTCTAAACTTCTTTTGAAGAAGTATGAGCTTTGAAGACGGTGCGCGTTGAAAAACTGGTCGTGGAGAATTCTGTATATATTTTCCATTGCTTTCCCATGTGACGTACAAGATTGACATCAAAGTACAGCGTAGGTATCTAATTAAGCAGTACTTAAAATCTACCAACACCAGTATTTAGATTTAAAAACCTTATGCAGACTGAAGTCACATTCCTCTTTCAAACAATGTTCCGAATAATAATTCTCCATAACTTCAACCATCAGCAAACAAAACATCATTACCAGTACAAAAACCTACTCTAAATACTATCCACTACCATTAAAAATCAGATAAACAATTTCATTGCCAAATTGCACAGCTGATACTTCCATTTAATTAATATCTCAGCACAGCATCCACTATGTACCATTCATTTAAGAGGTATATTCCGGTTGCCGAAAATTGAGCGATTTTCAGGAATTTATTGCGACGAAAATAATTATAGTAATGGAATAAAACTTTTTTCTATTTATTAAACTATGTTTCTACGGTAAATAAAAAATATAAATGTAATAAAATTATTGCTTTTCAAATGCTTTTGAAAGTAGTCTTGGTGACACGTTTAAAAATTCTTGCCTCGCTCGTGAAAGCGATTTTAGCTGTTAGACTTTTCTGAAGCCAAAAATCCAAACAGATTCTTGATCAATATGTCTGTCACTATCGCTCGGACTATAATTAGTTATTTGTCTTCAAAATTAACCAAAGGGTAGGCTAAATACAAGAAATTTTTTTTCGGCTTTTTTCTTTTGCTATTTTCGATTTTAAAATTAGGTTAGACTCAAGGAAAATACTTGGTTGTAGTCACCGCGAGAGTCACAGGTGTGCAAAAGAAGCTGTAAAATTTATAAAGCAATCGGTTCGATATATTTTAAGATTTCATCTTCACGATGTGGACAAATGACGTTTCGAAAAATACTCGTTCAAAATTTTCATCTATAGAGGCCGAGCCTCTGCGCTCCCTACAAAATGCCTCTGTAGAAGCTAAAATAATCGGAATTTTTCTATAAAAATTGAACATTCTTGAGGATATGTACTTTCAAAAAATGCTTTAAAAAATCGATTTTTTCAACCCGTCTAACCCAAATCACCCCTTAGGAGCCTACACACACATATATCCCGTGAACGTGAGTGGTAAAGTATATCCTTTACCTCTTTTGGAATGGAGCAGTTCACCCTTGTCCATATCAGTTACTGACACTGAAACAAAGAGACCATTGCCACTGACTTCCCTGACCCGACACAGAATTGATATGTGTGCGTAGACCTTCAACATTTCCCCAGTGTCCCTTAAAGGTCTGCGCACACATATCAGTTCCGTATCAGTCCCCTTCCAACATGCCAGTGATAAGAAGAAGAACGACATAAAGGATTTCCTCTTCTTACCATTTGCACGGAACTAACACGGAACTGATTCTCTGTGCCCCGACTTTAAAGCGCTAAACTATCACGCAACCCCTCGAGCAACGACGCCAACGTCGGCCATCGTGCCCCAGAAGAAACCACTAATTCCTCAGACTCAGAGCCGCGCAAGCTACTAAACTGTGTAGGTATAGTAAGAACTGTAACGCAACCGGATGCTCGTGCGTCGGGACAGCAGATGGCCAATCCCTGCCGTGCATACGTTTCTTGTACAATTCCCGATAACTTGCAATAATTACCGCGGTAAATTGTTTCGCCCGCGGCCGGAATCTCACGGTCCGCGGGGATACCAGCGCCGACAAATTTACATTTCTTCTACGGCGCGTTAGACCGTCACGTGTACGTGTCTCCTCTGCCTGCTCCAAATAAAACACCGTGCCCCAGGTAAATACATATGTCGCACGCAACGAACGCATCGCGCGGCCACGGCCGCGACGCGTCCCGAAGGTGAATGGCTGGAGAAGCCGGAAAATCGACCGTGGAATTTATAACTAGCGAGTGTCCCTCTTTTTTTTCCGCGCGCCTCGGTTCGTTGCACGGGCTCCCCAGGTGTTCGTCAGGGGAGGAAGTCGACGGGCGAGAGTAACAGTAAGGAATTCTTGATTTTAGAACGGTAATTTCGGGGAACGGATTAAGGGAGCAGGAAGTTTTACGTTTTCGGGAAAATGGGACGCTGAAGTTGGGAAATGAGAATGATGGAGAGGAAGAAGCGAAGGGAGGGAATTTTGGAAGATATTGTTAGGTGTTTCTTAGGTTTGCGGTTTTTGTGAGTCCTTAAGTAGTGTTTAGGTGAAGGTGTAAAGGTGTAACTGTGACAGACCGGGCAAAGCTAAAGAGTGATCCAGAAATGAGGCCTTTTTTAGCCCCTATTTGGGTCCACGATTTTGGAACTGAATTTCATGCGAAACTATACCTCATGATGAGACATCAGTCACACGAAATTTTCAGGTTGAGGTGACAATTAGTTTCTGAGATATCGGAGGTGAAAGAAGTGAAAATTCATTAACGCGTCAGCCCATACGCTTCGATGTACAGACTTTTATGTTATTCCGATAATTTAAACAATTATTTCCAGAGGTTTTGCTGACTGCTAACAACGAATTTGAACTTAGATTTTCAAAATTCACGAAAAAAGAATAAATATCAAGAAATATAAATGTCTGTGTAGTAGGTGCTTTTTTAATATATCATCCATAATGTTGAATCGGCCATTTGATTTTTTTTCCTGAATTTTGAAAATCAAAGTTCAAATTCTTTGTTAGCAGTTAGCAGAACCAGTACGAACAATTCTTTAAATTATCGTACTGACATAAAAGTCCATGCATCGAAGCGTATGGGCTGACGCGTTAATAAATTTTCACTTCCCATATCTCAAAAACTAATTGTCACCTCAACTTGAAAATTTGTAGTGATAGATGTGAATCATTTGGCACAAAATTCAGTTCCAAAATCGTGGGTCCAAAAAGGGGCTATTTTTTTGGTCACTCTTTATTGGAACTCATTGAGTGACAAAATTTGTCCCGTAGAATTCCAAAATTGCGTCACGAAGCCTTGCGCTCGTGCATGCACAGTGCTGTACCTCGCCACTGCCCGTTTATACCCGTACACGCGAGGCAGCCAGCGTCTCCCAGCGAAATAATCGCGCGGTCCTCGCTTCCTGCATCTGGCCGGGCAGATAGCCGCGCACAATTGACTCGTAATTCATTTACCTTGCCGAGCATCCTGTAATCGATGCAGGGGAGCAGTCGTCGCTCCCTCGCGGTACGGTCCTCCATCGGCTGCTCTGACAATGAGCAGAGAGGCCAGGCGAGTCGCGCCACCGGAAAGTGAGCGCCATTTGCATGGGCGCGGACCGATTATATCGTTTCGACGTTCGCAGAAGAGGAACGCAGCCGAGCAACGTTCACAGAACAGAAAAAGGACCCACGCGAAAATCGATTAGAGCCGTTTTAATATTCTTGGTCCCTTTGTTTCTCCCGAGAAGGATGCAGCTTTTTCATCTTGCTGATCCTTTCATCTTTCTTCGTTCCTGCTTACTCTGTGTTGATGTATGTGGCGGATCGATTTGGCATTGAGTGCGCGTCTATCTCCACGCGCTCCTCAGTGTCGGAGAAATGAGTTGAAAATGATTCGCGAAACCGTTAGCGTTCCACATGCCCGAGGATGCACGGGAACGCAGTATTCTGGTCCGAGCGATCGCTGAGATTCAGATGCATTTTTTGGCTGCGGAAGGGAATTGCGGGAGAGGGGTGTGTGCCACTGGCGATCGCCACTGGGGGGATTTTAGACGGTCAGCACTGTTTATTACAGCGAGCATAGTTTAGTTTAGTTTTAGTGTTATTTTGTTACGTTT
Organism: Andrena minutula; assembly: GCA_929113495.1. Lineage (NCBI taxonomy): Eukaryota > Metazoa > Arthropoda > Insecta > Hymenoptera > Andrenidae > Andrena > Andrena minutula. Next base: position 32,971,381 of record OV815994.1, on the reverse strand, counting down.
CTTTGAAGCTTTTAAGGCCATTTTGAGGAATTTTAATTAAAGCTACTTTTTTACACTTAAATTATCGCAGAGCATTCAGAGCCGGATTTACCATTCAGGGGGCCCCAGGCTGAATATTTGGTGGGCCCTCGGTTAAATGTAAAAAATAAAATGACGCTGATTTCATTTTTTTTTATCATAATACTCGTATAATCTATATAAGAATTTAAATTCAAAATTAGCATTGAATATCAAAACTAAACATAACATTAACATAAATAAACATTAAAGATACAAGTTAATAAAGATAATATAAAAAAATGCTAATTTTTCGAAGAAAATATTTAAAATGAGGGGCCCCCAGCTAAACGGGGCCCTAGGCTAGATCCTTGTTAGCCTAAGGGTAAATCCAGCACTGAGGGCATAAATTAGTTGGAATATTCTCTGAATATACTTTATGGATAATCAAAATTTCAGAGGTAAATTGTGGTTCGTCAATTGATAAAGGTAACGACACTATATTAAATATCCTTCGATTGTCTTGCTAAAATAACTTTTACAAAATTGCAGTTTACCCTTCATGTTTGCGAATATATTAAAACGAATGAGAAATGCGAAAAAGTAAACTGTTAAGATTAACGGGATACTTTTTACCGAGCTGACAGCAGGTTTTGTTCAGGATAAAGGCCAGGATAAAGTGAGTGGTAAAATAAGCGAGGAATGCACTTGCCCTTGAACCTATAGGTCCTGGGGTGCTAACCGAGTCCCTCGCGTCCTGTTTACACGGTAAAACCTTTTCTTCTGGTAGATATCTTTTTCGATTCGGTATATAGTAAGTGCCTACATTACTGAACTTTACAAATTCATCCACTCACGCTGCAGCAATATTTATTTACCTATACTACAATATCCTCACTCACTCCCACTAATTTTTACATTATTTGGAAAAGTAAAAACTGCAGCTTGGACCAAATCCACCGATAATCTCGAACCAAGCACTCAAATTCCCCTCGGACAATTCCACCGAAAATTAGAATTATCAATTTCTATAGATTCCATCAAAAACTACAACTATCAACTTTTGCCGACTCCGCCAAAATTAAAATTAGCAACTTCTGACAAACCCACCAGAGACCATAAAATAAAGTTCCTACGTTCAACCAAGTCCAATATAGCCCCTCGAATGAAAAAGCCCACGGACACGGCGCGAAATAAGAAACCGGAGATGCGATTTGAGTATCCGTCTGATGAGATCGCTGCAACCGTGAGGCGCATCGCGGCAGCTGCATCTGGCCCGGTGCTCGTATATGGAAATATAGCGTGTAGTTGCCGTACCAAGGCAGGTGATCCGGTGGTTCTTGCCGGCGCGATTAATGCGGGGCATTTTTCCGCTCGACCGGTGAATAATACCGGCGAATTCTCGTCGGTATTTCGTATTCTTTCGCCGCGCGGCGCCGATTTCCGTGCGCGCGCCGGCAGCGGATGCCTCGCGCGCGCAATGCATCTTCCCTGAAAGAAAGGGACATCTACATACCGCGAATTCAACGCGCTCTGGAAGCGGCCGGGCTTGGATCTAAGGGGGAGTTAATGCCGCGCCGGTGTTTCCACTGGGGCTCGTTGGAAATTGAAAGGAAATCGTGACGTACCTTGGTGATCCTTCTCCCGGGAAATGAGGATTTTAAAGTAGCTTAGACTTTGGAATTTGGGACTGAGTTAGGTATGGAAGATTAGATCTGGATGGTTGGGGGTTTAAGAGCTTGGGAGTCTTTCATTTAGACCCTGAGACTTACTATTAGATATTTAGAATCTATGAATTTGGACCTTTCAACTTGCATACTTGGTATGTAAAAAGCAGAACGTGGAGTTTCAAATTTCAAAACGTGAGATTTAGATGTGTAGAACCTGGGGGCGTGAAGCTTAATATTAAGTGAATATTCACATTTCATGAATATTTATTTCATATTTCCTAAATATTTATTTCACATTTTCTGAATATTTACTTCACATTGTTTAAATATTAATTTTACATTTTCTAAATATTTACTTTATATTTTTTAAATATCAATTTCCCATTACCTGAATATTTAGTTCAGATTTTCTGAATATTAATTTCACATTTCCAGAATATTTGTTTTACATTTTCTAAATATATCTTTTATAGGTATTTATTCCACGAATATTTAGTTCATATTTTTTAAACATTTATTTATATATTTATAATATTTAGAATCAACATTTTTGTCATATTAAAAAGTGTGGCTAAAAAAATATTCTTTTAATATTTGCAAAAAATATTTAGCCAATATTTTTTCCTTGGCATCTAAGTATCTAAATACTACTATTTGTCCTTTTCAAACATTTGAAAAATCAAATATCAGTGTTACCCTCCCCCAGGGCTTGGGGTTTGCTCCATAGGTGACTATTCCTTGAATCATATCTTCAAGACGGGAACTAGCGATCCCGGAATACCTAAGCTAACTAACTTTCTCATTTTAAAACCGTCAAAGACCCCGATAGCACACGTCCCCTATAAGCCGTCTGTAAGACGTCTTGAAAGTCTGAAAGACGTCTTAAAGAAGGCTTATAGACGACGTGTGCTATCTGGGGAGTCTTCACTGTGAACGTAACAGTCCCTTTTAGGGCTGAATAGAAGTAAAGGGTGTCAGAATTCAGATTTATCCATATCGAATTTCTTCTGACTCCCTCCTAAAGGTCTCCAGACGTCCGAAATTCCTTTTAGCCTCCCAAATTAGGCAAATTTTTCATAAACCCATTACCTCAATCCCCTCTACAATTGGCCTCAGACTCTCATGGAAAATGATTGTACCCCAAAAACACTCGAGTCTCGAGTCCAGACCTTTTACAAAGCGCAGCATGTATCAACTACTTGCTCCCCTGTTACCAGAGCCCATAGTTGGAGGCATAGATGAAAGACTTGGTGCAACATTCAATGTCGGCATTACGCTCCCTTGTATGTAGTCATCATCATTACACGTGCAACGCGCCCCGTTAACGCACGGAAGCACGACAGGAACAGCAATGACACGTAGCCAGTGTCGCACCGCCGTGAAAGCAGAAGAGCTTCCGCGAACAGATCTGTTTGCCGATTATGGCCGTGGGCTTTGATATATAGGGTGTGCAGTGAAGGAAGTGTCTTTGGGCAATTCTGCAGGAATTTTAAGTGAAAACTGTGTTCGAGTCGTAATAGTTACTGTTTATGTACTTACACTTGAAGATTCCAATGCAGAAGTTGCGTCCAAGTGCTCGTCAGTATGTAGCAAATTCTTCATTCCACAGACTACAAATTCAAGAATAACTCTTGCTACTGGATAATTTTCGAAGTCGTGTTTACGAGTCTCTTAACGAACTTAAATTAATTTCATCCATTCCAACTTCTTCAATACTGCTAGTCACAGTAAGAAACTTTGTAATACGTTATCAAACACAATTTTTTCTAAATTCCATGAGTCACATTGACTAAATAAAAATCTAAGGCCACGTGAACAGTGAACACCCCCACTAAGATTGCACTACATTGCAATCTTAAAAAAAAAAAACAGATCGTAAGTAGCTACCACAAATTGAATATTTTTCCACCTAGAACTACTTCCCCAATTTTTTCAAGCCATTTCCTCCCCGAACACCCTGTATATACTGCTTCTCCCCGCGTCGTCCTTCGACTCGTCTCGTGTGATATCACCTGGCAGCGACAAGCTCGCGTTACTTTTCTTTTCCCCTCGTTAGAAGCTTTCTCGCGAAATCGTTAGCCCCTGAGCCGAGTGGAACAGCCACTGTTTCCGGACGAGAATTTATAGTTTAATTAGCAGCGCTGCTACAACCGCGGGACACGTATTTCAGGCGTTTAACGCGGTTAGAGGTGAACCGCGGAAAGGTGAACGGTACCCTGCACGGCTGCAACCGGCGTGACACGCGTCGAAGCTGTTTCCGCGAAGCCCTGTTCATCGTCAGACCGGTAGAAGTGCGACTGGCTGATAACGATTCGTGTCTCAGGCATCTGTGATAATTAATGACGATCGAACGACGCGATGAGTTGGCTAAGAAACGTATTATAGTCAATATTATCCATTTTATTGAATTCCGAAAATGTGTCAAGTTACTTTTATTTTAATAGACTATAAACATTTGGTGAGGCTTCATATCTTATTAAAATATTTTTAAATAAGTGTTATTTTCTCTATAATCTAGGGATCTGGGGAAAATAGTTTAAACTTTATCTATTCTAGTTGTCACTGAAAATATTCTAAGTAAGTATGTATTATTCTGGGATTGGTAATTCAAAGTTCATTAAAAGAGTCATAAATGACTTCAATCGCTGGCGATTCTGCATCACTGATAATACTTGTTAACAGTTATCAGACAGTATTCGTTTGAAATCCCTTTCTGAAACAGCCTGGAATAATTTGTTGCGAAGTAAAAGCCCGCCGACACCTCGACGACCAGCCATAAAAGTCACTCCACCGTGTTTAATCTCGAGTGATGTCGAACTAACTCGCCCCGATCGTTCGACTTTTCCCTCGGCCTTCCACTTGTTCCAATTCCCGTCAAATTAACTTTTTATAGCGCGCACGAACGAAGCGCCTGACAATCGGATTACAAATGGAGGGCTCTCGGTATTTCGATATTTAATTCAATTTCAGAAGCACATTACGAGGTCCCCCATTGACCCTAACGATTCCTATTAACATTTGCACCCAATCTCTCCGTTTTTACGGCTTTGTTATGGCCCTCAAATCAAAACCCTAAGATCCCTCGTGAAATGGAAAAGCCACGGAAACACGCGTCCACGTAGGTCCTTCGAAATCGGTTATTATTCCACACAGAGCGGTTTAAAAACTCGTGCCTGAAAGATGCCCGACGATCGTTAAAACTTTACCCCACTTTTATGTTTCCCATAAATTCCGAGCATCAAATTTCCGTGTTGGACATTTAAAGCTTCTAATAATTCTAGCAGTGCCTAGACCCGAGTCGCCATAGATCGGAAGAAATTCTATGACGTTATTCATCGAGGTATTCGCGATTGCATTACAAACTTTCTAATATTTTAAATTCAAGAAGCAATGAAATCGAGAATGAAATCACGAAGGAAAATTAATATTTGCCTGCTGCATTTAAAATAGTGATTAATGCTAGGACAATTTGTCATTGTTTTATGTACAATCAAGACTGAAATTATAATCTTACAATTGCATTATTTAGAATCGCACGAGAAATTAGGGCAATTCGTATTCCACGCGTTTCTTACCGTAACACAGATATTACGATTCGTGATCGTTCCGCGTGCAATCGTAAGTAAATATAATAACACCTTCGAAGTTCTTCTGAATGGAAATTACAGTAATTCAGCGATTGCTTCGTTGCCAATTGCCCACGAAATTAGCGGAGTGCCTCGCATTGGGTGCCCTAACTAAAATACACCGCGATTCGTGGCTGCTCCACTTACATTCCTCCAGAGAAAACCAATAGAATTTACAACGTCCTGTCTCCGACTGCGAATAAGAGATCACGGTAATTTCGCGATCGTTTTACCTCTCAGTCGTATGCAGGAACGGTCAATTCGCGTTCCGAAGTAAAATTGGCCATTATATCAGCGCTCGAGGGCAGGTGTAGCAGAAAGTTGCAGAAATCCTCCCTTATCGCGTGCATCTTCAACATTCACCGCGATTATAACGTCGTAAGCCGTTTCCGATCGTAACAGTGTTACGCCCTGTTCATCACCCAGGAAACTCTGAAAAAAGGAACACAATTTTTTTAGAAAAAAAAAAGAAAAAACACAAAAATAAAGGAAAAATTCATAATATGCTCGATGAGGTAGCACGCTTTATTTTAGCCCAATTCGGTGTTTCATGTGTCGATACAAGTTTCGCGTGGTGATTTTTCGTTATGGTTAAGACGATCTCTCGCTTGGAGGAGGCAGCGATGCGAGAACGTAGTAATGATCCTATGCAAGGGAGGCCATCGTGGCCGCCGCCGACTCCTCTAATGACTCGGGACTGATAGATAGCCCCGTGACGATCGACAACTTCGGCTCGGTACCGTGGACCTTGAATAATAAGTTACATAAATTACACGCTTACCATGGCACCGACGAACGACGCCAGAGAGCAAAGATAATGGCGAAGCCCTCCCTCCAGTGTTTTACTCTGACGAACGGAAAAGTGAAACTTTAATGCGATATAATCCAATTTTTATTCTAATCTTGTTTGATACTTCACGGAATATGTTCGTGATAATGTTCATTGGTGTCTAAGGATTTTTATAATTGTGGCGAATATTGATCAATGCAGAATTCAAAGGGCGGTGGATTTAAAATGTGTTGGTAAAGAATTTCGTTCCTTTAGTGTTTTTCCAGGTATATCCCCGTCGACGATAGCTTGTGATTGATGATCTTGTTATAGAACAGGAGTTTCATTTCGTGTGAGTGATGCGCGTTATTCGCAGTGATCGGTCTTTTAAACGAGCTTCGTGATTTGATTGTTCGCATAGTCGTTTTGGAGGCTCGCACTGTGCTACGTGCGAAACTCTATGAACCTCCTTGTTAGGCTTAAATAGTAGAGGGTAAATGGTAACAAACCGTGGCACAGTGTCGCGGTACGAGTTCAAAAAGCAGAAATTTGAGTTTTGAAATTTTGTATTTCGTTTCGTGGAATTGATAGTAAACAGTCGTTCGATATAAGAACATCATAACTTATTAACATAAATAACGGATTTAAAGTTAGTAATTACATTCAAAGTCGAATAACCAAACGCAAGCTGTCACGGACAGCGCGTAGGAAATATTTACCCATTGTATTTTTCTTGAAAATAAGCGAAATATATCCTTTTTCGTTTTGCTAATTAAAAATTCTTGCATTTAAAGATATGGATACGTACCAATGGCTCAAATTATTACTTTTTTGTCGCATCTTCTATGTATATTCTGGAGAGAATTAAAAAAAAATATCGGCTCTCATTTTTTTACTACAATTAGTTCTTTTTATGAGCTTTAATTTTGTATAAATTTTATCTGTTCCCGAGTGTTCCCACATAAGAAAAAAATACACATAATAAAACGAAAAATCTGTGCTCGAATATTTACTTTTAAAAGACACTGAACTTTGAATTCCTTCAGATTCAACTGATAGTGATGAACATGTATAATACGAATGAATAATTTAAAATTTATTATAAATACGAACTATTTAAAAAGTTAATTTTATTTTTGTAATTGTTTCATATGTTTGTTATTAATGTGTGTTTCAATGTATTTAAAAGATATATATTTTATTTGTATTATTTTTATTATATTCAAAAATATATTTTAATGCATTATTTTATCTTAAAAATTAATTTTTTCTATATAAATATGATTTCAATTAAATGTAAATAACTGTACCTTAATGGAAAATTGATTTTTTCCTTATATACTCGTTACACTGTGCATGGTCCCCCTTTTTTATCAATTTTACCCTGATTGGGATCCTTATCCAAAATCCATCGCCTCTATAATTCCACTATACACCTCCCCACACCAGAAACTATGTATACACCGCATCCAACCACACATTTCAACAACGACAACACGTTTACACGCGAGCCAGGTGAACCGAAGGCGCACCACGGAAATCCCCATCGTTCCTCCGCTCAGACTCCGTTCCACCGTTTCGCGTAAACGGATACTCTCCGCGGCTGATGCATGGCGACCAGGGGAAACGTCAGAAGTTAACAATGCCAGCTTTTGCTGGTGATTTAGAAGCCCGTGGCCGGTGCTTCGTGGGCGTGCGCGCATTTGTCCTTACTCGCGCGCACGTCTCGCCGCGTTCCTTACTTAGGTGGAGGATACAAAGCGGTGGTACAGATGGGAACAAGGCTACGACGGCGAGTTTTGCCTCGGCGGATTCCTCGAGGAGCCTGGCTCTTCCCTTTCAGAACGCACGTCGCGTGGAATGATAATGCGCGGAGTTCGTTACGCTTTGAGTTTCGTCGTTGCTGTGCCAAGGAGGGCTGAGGATGCTATATTGTTTTCGCAGTTGTCGCAGTGGTCGTATTCTCTGGGGAGAAATCGCTGGATTTGATTTTGTATTAATGGGTATGTGGGAGAAGGGAAAATAGGTACATACTGAATTGTAAGAGGTTTATTTGAAGCTTCTTGGGAAGTGTATATGTATTCTATATTGGTGATTTGGTGAAGGGGTGAAAGTATATAGTGAGATTATGAAAAAGGGAGTGAAAATCATATTTCATTTGTGGGTTGAGATTTGAGGAACTGAGGATAGAGTTTGCATAGCTCTTGGACACTATAATATCTTAAGGATCTGAGTGGGTCAAGATTACATCCTTTAAAATTGCATAACTTTTTAGAATTGGTCCAAACGACTTGAGTTTTTTGTGAGAAGCTACAAGGATTAGTTTGCTAACTGACGTGTTTCGTTGTTTTGAAAAAAATGCAATTGGTCGGAATAGCAAAGAAATAGTAAAGGTCGTTTTTTTTTCATTTTTTTTTTTCTAAGCCTCGAATGAAAAATCAGAAATCCCGTTTGTAGATTAAAGTAAGTTGTATACATGCTTAAAATTTCCACAAAATCGGTTAACGTATTTTTTTCAAAACGACGAAACACTTCACTTAGCAAACTAATCCTTCTACCTTCTCACAACAAACTCAAGTCGTTTGGAGCAGTTCTAAAAAAGTTATGCGATTTTAAATGTTCTAAACTTTCTTTCGTGCACCACTGTAGGTGTTCTGGACATATGTGGTTCTGGAATGAATGTGGGAAACGCATTGAGCAGCTTGTACCCCTCAAGGGATCACTTTACACACCACTGAAGTGTGCTTCAAGTACCTCACTGTGCTGCACTCATCCATTACAGGACTTTGCATCTCAGTTGTAATTACTTCAGGTGTTCCTTGAATGCTGAGTAGATGTACTTATATATTTAAAATGGCTTTTGTTTCGTTGCTGTTACAATATCGTCACCAGACACAATTTAAGGATGTATTGGACGTACAATATCAGACAAAAGTTGAAATACTTGAATAGCTACGTCTTACGCATAGTAAATCTAGATGTAAGGAATTCGAACGACGGTTGGAGTCTTATTTTTAATCCTGGGAAGGTATTTTTCACTTTACAAATGCTTTCTCAAGCATTATTTGCTAAACTTTTGACAGTGAAAATGCCCAGAATTCACAATTTTCTCAAGTTATAATTTATTTCTTTAAAACGGTGTAGAGAAAACAATTGAAACTCGGCAGATATTTTCATCTACCCATATACTGCATGTACAAAAAAATTTAAAACATTGGTACTATTTCTTCAACATTTTTTCAGATGATTTATTCGTCAAGATCGTCTCTTTCCATAAGAGTACGTGTAAAATCAGTGAAAATTAAAATCGTTATACCTCAGTAACCGTTTAGTGAATTCGTTTAAAATTTTTCGAGCACATCAGGAAGGTTAAAAAGAACAATCTCACGAATTTTCATCAACTTGGAACTATTTTGAAAATAGGTCCAATACATCCTTAATATAATCTAGTCAGTAAAACTCAGCATTGAGTGGAATTGCAACTGAGCTAGATTAAAATTTGACATAAAATAAAAATATAGAAGCTTGGTGCATTAAAATGAAGAACACTGGGGAAGTTTGACTCACGGGTGGTGGAAGGGCTAACACGATGTAAACTCCTGCGAGGACTATCCTTCTACAGAGTCGCAAAAAGTGCTGGAGCGTTGCGAAGACCTCGCGTGTAAAACACCGTGCTCCCCTTCCGCGATTTTGCTTGGCAAAAAAGATGGCGATTGGTGCACTTTGCGCGCTTAGAAACCGGAATCGGTTTCCGTAATTTCCAGCGTGCCAGAACCGACAGCGATGATCAATCTTACGGTGATTCGACGCAGCTGGCTCGTAAAGAAGCCAAGAAGTTGGATGTCCTTCTGTAGAAAATGGAAGTAAAGGGAATCGATTTCATTGGCCGATTACGATCGTCGCGAACGAAAGAAAGCACTTTGTCGGGGAGTTCAACTAACCCTAAAAGAAACTAACAGCATCAATTAGCGCGTATAAGAACAATTTAAAAGAATAGAAAACCCAGTGTGCATATCACCAATAATATCCCACAATTTATAATAAAAAAATATGATCCGTTCAGAATTTCAAAGCACCACTAAATCCGAATCTAAAATTTTACACGAAAAATTCTAATCCTCGAGGTTTTACGCGGTTACAATATTCTCACTCGTTATTCCCATTTGTCCAGAATAAAGGGACGCCAAGCGTACTGTAATAAAGCACAGCGTTGTTCTCGAACCGCTGGAGGAGAACCAAACGACGAATAAACATCCATGCAGAAACGATCTGGATTCCTGGCTGTAAAACCGCGAACGGGTTGCGGTTTCGAGAACAGTGTGTGTTTTAAATCACGACACCGATCAGATATCGCACCTACTGCATTCAGCGACCTCGTGGTCTCCGTCCACCTTTTTTCCCTCGTTTCTTAAATCTTCTTTTTTTAAGAACCGAGTGGAATTTTCACGCCGCGGTTTACAGGGACCACTAACGCGGTCGATACCGAGAAAAACATGTCCGTGGAGTTTTTTTATTTCGAGCACCACTACTTGTCCGTGAACTATATGGGTTGAGTGTATTTTTTTATGAACTACTTTTCTCTCCTCGATTTAATTTTTACATTGCGATGAATGATTTAATTTCTTTAATTTGTGAATATAGGTAATTGTAACTTTCGAATACTGGATGGTATTATTTAAATACTTATTGTTGAGTGACAGTTGCCTTGTTTTATTTTACTAACCGTAGACAAAGGGATTGACCGTAAATGGTGCAGACGTCGAAGCAGTAGTGTGCAGAAATTCACGAAACGAGAAGCAAAGTGTTCGTGGCGTGAGTCAGAATAATGGCTCGGCTATATTATGCACATGCAACAATGCCCCGAGCAAGGATCATCTTTACAAAGCCACCGATCGGCTTTCTGAGTGGTACGTGTCAGGGACGCATCAAGAAATCCGCCCTTTACTTTTGTCAGATCCTGTTCCAGCGTACACTCGAACGGAAATAATGTTGCAGAACGTTGGGGAGCATTGGTGTACCCGAAGGAATACTGTATATTTAACTTTTTAATGGTACCCCCTACAAAACAAAAGATAAAAGGTTCTACAATTGCTCGGTTCTTGACAGAGTTATTTCGGAACCCTTTTGGAACTAAAAAAAAATAGGAATCATGAGTATGCTTAATATGCTTTTATTGGACACAATATTTATTAAGTAAATTGTTAACGATGGAAGACTTTTATTTAAAAAATCTATGAAGACATAGGTTTTGGAGCTGAAGCTGTAATATTTGGAAAAATAACTTTTTGTAGTCAACTGTTAAAGTGGTTTTCAAATTTAATTTCAAATAATGCGATTTATTTATTTTAGAGATTCATTCGTAGAGATTTATTTATTTTAAAGATTCATTCGTACAGATTTATTTATTTTATTCTTCTGTTGAAAAAGAACTGGGTAGAAGCTTATTTGGTTGATAATATTAATTTCGATTGTCATGGGTTCAATTTTAAAGAAAAATCGCATTAAAAGTTGCATCGACGCATCCGTTCATAAATCAGCATACTTTTAGCATACCCAGCCTGATTACGGCACGCAGGATTTCCAGGTGACTGTTTATAGATGTCAGATGCCTATCAGGCAGCCACCGTTATCCAGGTATTCTTACGATCAATTAAGCGCAGAATCTATGGCTTCGTTTGTCCACACAAATCTTTTGTTAGGAATCTCTGTCCCTTTTCCTCATTCCATGTTAATTGGAGTTAATTAGGAAGACTTTATCATCTTTCAACCTTAGATTCCAGAATCTAAATGGGCAATAGGGTCAAAATTATTGAGCATTTGCGATCGAGGTTAATGGTTGCACAGAAGAATGACAATTATGTATTACTAGCCCACCCGTTACCCGGTTTCACCCGGGAATTATTTACGATGTTTCCAAAATAGCAAAGCCTAAAAAAATAAGTAGCTTATAATCTAATCTAGGACGTATGTAATGTAACGAGTATTCAAAATTTCATTGAAATCCGTTCAGCCCTTTAGGCGTGAAAGAAGGACAAACAAACAGACAACGTTTCACTTTTATATATTAGTAAGGATAAGGATAACTACCGACTGCTTCCCTACATTTACATAAAAGAAAGTATATCTACTTCTTTAAATTTTAAAAATTCTACCAAAGTGTCTTCATTTCTATGACTCCTCAAAAAATGGACCCAGAAAACACAAATTTCCTTCTATTGCAATGACATTCCTCTTCGAATCACTGAAAAATTTCAACACTTATTAAAACGGTTAGTGAAAGAAGGTAACATTCTTACCCATCACATTAACATTTCAAGACTCTAAGCGAGGTGGACAGACATCTTGGGCCTTAAGGCCACGTAGGGAATAGCCAAAGACAAATCTGACAGCTTATACTTTAAATAACCCGCTTCACAGATCAGTTGATATAAGCTTCAAATAGTTCCCCACATTTTTAAACTTGGAGAAGGGATTTTGGGTGGATCCTATTGGCTTCAGATATTTATAGCGAACAGAGCATCTTATCAACATCCTCCAGAATCAAGACCTCCACTCGATCTTCATTGAAGACTGACGGTCGCCCAGAACGATGCTCATCAGAGATATCAAAATCGAAAACGGTTCTCGAACTCTTCTCTCTGCAACGGAGTCCTCCATAAATGACACACATGTTTCGAGCAGCTTGGGACGTGGTACACGCCGATTAAACTCGGATAACAGAAGCTGCCTGAAATGTTCGTATTTATCACCTTGGCACCCACAGTTTTAAATTCACAGCAAATAAATAAAGACACCGATAAGGTAATCTTGAACGTATCAAAATACAGAAAATTACAGGCTTTACAACAGTACGAACACGAACCCAACATTCAAATAATCTTAATGGAATAATAAACTAAATAAACAGACACAGAAGCAAAGTTAAATAAACTCGTTTAAAAACGCCAGGACTTATTGGACACCGCAATACTCGAAGCTTATATGTAATATCAATCCCTTCCCCAGCTTCGACACTCCCTCCAACCCCCTCCAGCCCGTCGATCTCGAAAGCTCGTGGGTGCCCGAGCAGACAGACGGCCGAGGCCCAAACTTAAACCACCAGTGGAAGAAAAAAGCCCGAAGAAAACGGATCGCATTATCGTGTTACCGATCGCGCGTTAAAACGCGGAGAGGTAAACAGTGAAGGGGAACCGGTTCCTCGAAAGCGTCCGCGCGACCGCTGTGCCCGTGTAGGCGAGAGCGGTGCGCGGCCGTAGACGCTGCGTGGCCCGCCGAAATTAGAGGAATGTCAGCTCGGCGGAGGCGATCGGTTTCGCGCCTTGTCCGCCCCTGGCCTCTGCATTGTGGTTTATTCGACGGGCAGCGGAGCAACCGGCGCGGCGGCGGCGGCGGCGGCGAACCGCGGGCCCCTGGTACTTACAGAAAGTGTAGAGAGCAGCGCGCGCGGGCAACAAAGGAAAAAAGCCACACGCTGCAAGGAAGAGAAGAAGAAGACCGTGTGGCAGACCAGCCGGCATTCGAGCGGCAACCAGCCAGACCTGACCGTACCTGGCGAACAAGACGATGCTGCTGGTCAATGAACCGTGGCACCACGCGACTATACACGCGCGCATCACGGCCCCCCTCCCCCCTCCCCTTCCCCTGTGCGTACACGCGTCGTCCTCCTCCTGTATTCTCTCGTTATTACGCGCGATACGACCCACTGATGGGTCGATCGAATCGATGCGGCCGGAATAAAGGCGCGATGCCCCGTCGCAAGAAGCGCCGCGGAATGGTGATCGGGGAAATAGAACGGGGGCGCCGGGTGTTGGAGATTGTGGCGCGTGTTTGCGAGGGTGGGTTGCAGGGGAGAGATAGAGCGGTAGTTTGGTTAATGGAATGTTTGCTTGAGTGAGGTATTTTTAGTAGTTTAACTCTTGGGTGGTGGATGGATTGGCAGTCGATCGCCATGATGGATGACGGGGCAACTTTGACCTAGTTAGTAAGGTTTTGTATTAAATGTGGGTCGTGTGGTGTACTTAATATTCGTAACGGGTAATATGGGAAGTTTGTGTTGTTGGTTTCGTTCAGTTTCATATTGGGGGAACGCGGTTCTTATTACCAAAGGCAATGGGGGACGGTTACTTACTCGCAGGGAATACGATCTCGGTATTCCCGCGATCCCGGTTGTTTCTTGTATTTTAAAAATCCCAGGATTTGATGTAACTAATCTCGAGAATTTCGGGATTTTTTAAAAATGAGAATTACTTTATGAACACCTGAAAAATATAAAAATAAACAGAATAAATAAACACAGTTATTTCATAATAATAAGGAGAATAATAATAATGATGATTTATTTAAATAATAATATTAAGTCGCATATAACTAATTAAACTATATTTTTAATATGATATTCTCACTTTCCGCTATTTCAAAATCGCGCGAGTTGCAAATCGCAACTTGTCTGAACAGGTTGAAGTCGGAACATTCCAGAATCTAAGTAGATTCTAGATACATATGTACTTTAGGTGCTTTGCTATTTCTTCGTTCGCATTTCCAAAAATGTTCATAATACTTATTGAGCCTTTATTATTCTTCATTCTTTTACCGTTTTTATTGTTAAAAGTGATTTTAGCTTATGTTTCAGACTAATAATAGAAAGTAAGTTTCTTTACTTTAAATAAAGATTTAGAATTTTAACACACAATAAATCATTTTAATTAATGAAATTTTCTATTACCCAATTCCGGGATTACTCCCGGAATCCGGGGATAGTAAATAATAACCGAGATTAATCAATCTGTTTTCGGCGCACAGGATCGGTCAATTTTAAAACAATTTTTAAACAAGCTAGTCTTATTCCAACCGACTCGCATGTCACAAGTGTAACGAGTACACAGTGACTAAATTCCAACAGCATAAGCAGTATTTTATAACTTTTCGTAACTTTCCTGAGAAAGATCTGAATTAAGATCGAAACGTCGAAAGCTTTTATAATTTTATTGCTAAATAGCTTGTTTAAAAATTGTTTTAAAATTGACCGAACCTGTGCGCCAAAAACAGATTGATTAATTATTACGGTCGAAATTATACTTATAAATAACTTTTAATAACCGAGATTGTTTTCCATACTTACTCGTGACCTTCTAAAATTAATTCCTTAAAGAATGAACCCTTTGGAACCCTTAAAGAATTTCCCTGATTCAAGGTTACACGGAGTCCCTAATCCATCAGAGCTCTCAATTAACTTGGAATAATTGAAATAATACAAAACAGAGATCACCGACAGTGTCCCAACCTTCTTCCCACATCCCGTCATCGACGTTTGCTCCAGAATCCTCATAACTCCTCTACCACCACACCTACCCACTACAAATAACGTTGCCCGCGCGGATGATTGTCGTAGTGAAGGGTAAAAATCGGATGATGCATCGCCGTTGGCCAGCAACTTCCGAAGCTCGTGTCGGTGGCTCGTGCAGCTCGCATGCAACGTCCTCCCCGGCCGCAGCAAAGAATAAACCGTTCTTTCTCTCGCTTGAGCGATAGCATCGTCGTGACCCTCGGAGCGGTCGCCTCCAAACCCTGACGCGCGATGGTTGACCCATCGCGGTCGCCGTTGTCTACGGGCGTATATCGACGTGCCTTCGCCGCGGAGGCGCGTCGTGATCGCGCCGCTCAGGGTCAACGAAGGCTAGAACAGTGAAAGCAAGAGGAGCGCGGCTCGGATGAATAGGCTCGGAGCACGAGGGGGTTCAACAGCCTGAATAAATATATAATAAATCACGCGTAACGCATTATGCTAAACGCTGCGACGTCATTGCCAGCCGACGTGCACCATTTCCACCGTGCTGGAATAACAGAAAAGGGGAAAATTAATATCCCTGATTGAATACGTCATTGAGGGGCTACGAGGAAGTGGGTATCGCGGAAGTGAGCAACGTCGGAGAGAGGAATGGAAATGCGTAATGTATGCAATAGGCGAATAGTGATGAATGTGACGTTTACTGTTAGTATTGTCATCATTTACGGCTTTTCGTTTAGTGCCCGCGGTTGGAGTTGTTGGAAACCTGCCGACCGTTCCAGCTGCTTTTGTTTCTTGCACGTTTGCAATCTTTTGGTGCTCAACGGAAGTCTAATAAAACACTTGCCTCTCAGTTTTTAATCCCCCGCAGTATTACCATCGCCATTAAGTACAGCGCTGGTCATATAATTCTCAATCAGCGTCTCTGATAATAGCACGCAGGACCTCCCTGCTGTAATATTCTCCGTTACTGTATCGTTGCTAGTGTTCCCCACTAAATTCCAATTTACCCAGAGACTCGAGCGAACGCGCGATTTTATGAATCCCTCGCGTGCGATCGTCAATGGTGAATGCCGAGGGATTAAACTTTAAGCCACTCAGAGGCGAATGGAGATGAAAAAGGGTGCTCCGTCGAGTGGCCGGCGCGAGATTTATCCCCGACGAGAGGAATCCTCTTTCTATTAGACGGCCCCTGAAAAACGCTCGCCGGTAATACGCGCGATCCTGGGATCATCGACGTCACTGCACGAAACCGATACGTGGGCTGGGTGTATTCGCCGCGGGACACCAGCGGCAAATTGCCCGCGCAAAGGGAGAAAATAGAGGCCTGGAATACCGTGGAAGCTGGTATGCGAGTCATTCCGCGTCAAATGCCACGAGATTTGACGCGATAGTCACTACATCTCTCGTACTTTCCTCTTCGTTTCTTTTCCAAGGACGCTGCATTAACCCCTCGGCAAGGAGGTCGCCAGTCATCCTCCCGTTCACACGGAAGAAGGCTCACGTATTCCGGGGAACACATATTGTGTCTGTAATTAAGATGCTACCGAGAATCAGTGAATATTGATCGGGGACACTGCAGTGTAAATACATCGGAGAAGTGTTGAATTTCTCATGAGTTTGTGTAGTGATGAGTAAAGTGTTTGGAAAATCAAAACCGTGATGAGGAGAATTATTCAACGTTTCAGAGCTAACATTCAATGTAGGAAATATTCATTGTACAGATATTAGTATTTTTTTTAAATTGTGTCAAGATTAAAATAGAGCAGGTTCCTGTAGAGTAGATAAGTGGTGGTAGAATTTTTTGTCTGCGCGTATAGAAAATTTATTAATAATATTTATCGAATTTGTGACCTTGCTTCTTTAAGGAGAAACCCTATCTTGACGGATGATCAGTGATGCGAACTTTGGGAATTTTTTAAAACAGAACCATTAAATATATTTATTTCCAGCTTTATGGCTTTATTTATCAATGTTTAGAGAATATTTCAAAAAAATTGTATGCAAAAATAGTGGTTGTATCCGGAATTATAGTGCTTCAAATAGAACGCCTTACAAAAATCATATGCGCAATTGTTAGCATAATATTAGCTGTTACAGTTGTCTGAAATACAAAATTTAAAAATTTGGGTAATCTGTATAAGTGTGGCTATCGCCCGAACTAGAAAATTAAAAAAGAATGGCTACGTCTAAAACAGACATTCATTTCTGCAAAAAAATCGCTGGTTTTTTAAGTCGCAAAAGTCTAATTTTGCAAAAATCGATTTAGTTTTAGTACCGACAAGAATGAGACATATAATGAAAATATATGCAAGGTTTGAAGTAAATCAGGTGATTGGTTTTTGAGTTATCATGCTGACTAATTCGAAAAACATCGTTTTGTAAAAACGCGTTTAAACTTTTAGGTACCATTTTTTTAATTAAATTTTTATAATGTTGTCTAAATATATACAAATATAGGCATAAAGATTTTAATTAATATAATTTGAAAGCTCCCTTAAAAAAGAAATCTCAAATATCACGCTCCTTTTTAGTCCGTCAAAATTGGGGGATCCTTTAATAGAAGAAACAATTAATACAAAATTAATCATTGCAGAATTTCATTTAGACAAGTTTAAAAATTAACATAGAAATTCATAAGAATGTCCTCGTGACAAGACATACTTTATCATAGGTAGTTATAGCAAAAGCAGGCCCAAAATATTTTAGTGTATCTAATCATATAATAATTATTTTAGATTAACATACAGCTATTAATAACATCATCTGTAAATCATTGCCATACCAGCAAAATTTCCCTGCGTGCCATAGGTTCGCTGTGCCTGCAGTAGATCATTGTTGAACAGTGGAATATCAAACGTATTTGCCAGTGGTTACCACGTTACGTTCCCGTATCGCTGTAGGAATGATATTTGCGACTCGGTAAACATGTCAATCGCGGAGGTAAAGCGTGCACGGGCACATGAACGACCCCGAAGTAGAGAGTCCAAGTAATGGAGATGTGAACGTGGCCGGAGGTACAGTCAGCGAAGCTTATCGTGGGCGGTTCCCTTCAGGGTGGGTAACGTCGTGCACTACATCACAAAACGTCTATTCAATTTAGATCAGCCCCGCTTGCATTCGCGTGTACACGCTCGCCACTTGTCCGGATAACCGTCGCCGATATGCCATTTTGCGGATTCGCGTCTCGAAACGACGCGATCCCCGTTTCCCTGCACACTTCCGTCAGCTATTACGTTTCACTGCGTCGTAATTTTTAAACACTACGCAAACATAAATGGGACGTTGTTATTCAGTCAAGGAGTATGTGTAAGTGAAGCTTCTCAAGTAACGTGGGATTTCCCTATTCCCTTAAAATCTACATAGAGTAGATGCACCATTTGTGGCCACTTTAAGGTATTGTACCAGTTTTGGTTACTTTGAAAAAAAAAATATTTTTCTGTGTAAGCAATAAATGTAACTTTATATTTTTGGAGGTATACTAAAAAAATATTTATGATGTGAAATTCTCCACATAATAATGATCTGCAAGGAATTTAAAAATAAGGTAATTATGCACATGGCCAAAAACAGTGCAATGGCCACAAACGGTACATCTACCCTACGCCTCAAAGCACTAAATGAAGAAGAATTGAGGCATTGAGAACAAAAGTAGACTAACTCATATTTTTTTGCAAAATTGAATTAATAGCAATTATCATACTAATCATATAAAGTAGGGAAAATTAATTTTGTTCCAACGTGGGTTAGTGCGTTTTTGCTCTCAATGCCTCAATTTAAATGCCCCTTGGCAGAAGCAACTAGTTTGCCGTAGCTGTAGACTCCTAAACAACAATTATGTATATTGTACCAAGATCTTGAAGCTATTTAAACTGTACCACCTAGAACAGGCCTGGGATTTAAGTGAACGCGGCGGCCGATTTTCAGAGTCAACGCCTCTTTTCCCCCACCGCACGTCTTGGCCCCCGCGGCGGCCAAGGAGCTTCGAGCGCTTCAGGCCCGTACCATATGAACCGCGCGTAACTCATATCAACCGAGTTACGCGCGGTTCATATGGTACGGGCCTGAAGCGCTCGAAGCTCCTTGGCCGCCGCGGGGGCCAAGACGTGCGGTGGGGGAAAAGAGGCGTTGACTCTGAAAATCGGCCGCCGCGTTCACTTAAATCCCAGGCCTGACCTAGAACACTGACAAGGGAAGAACCCAAAACCGAAAATTCGAAAAATTCTGAAACTTTGTAGATATATAGATTGTAGAGGATATTCTCTTGATTACAACGAAATTTTTATTTGCTGCCCAAATTCACTCGAGAGGGGTGAAATTAACCCTGGAAAATTTGGCTATTTTCCAGTTTTGTATTATAACTCGCGAACTGTAAGAGATAGAAAAAACGTTTTAAGACAAAAGTTACTTCTTTTAATTAGATCTATAAATTATTTTACAGTTCACGAGGTATAACACAAAATCAGAAAATAACCGATTTTCCAGGGGTCAATTACACCCCCTTAGAGTAAATTTGGCAGCAAACAAAAATAATTGCGTTGTAATCAGGAGGAAATTCCGTACATACCTATTCACAAAGCTTCAGAATTTTTTAAATTTCCGGGTTCAGGATATTCCTCTGTAAGAAAGGAAGTCTTCCATCTAAATTCATACAATACATTAAATTCAGTGAAAAGTTGAATTTGTTATAACCACAAACCCTAAATAACTAACTTGATACCTATCCTACAAGCCCTCAATTTTAATTCTATATTATGTATTTTTAAACACTACACTTTAAACCATTCATTATTCATATCTACGCCACAGGGTACTGCCCGATATTACAATTATTATTAAACCAACCCCAAATTGGATGATTCAAAAATCACAATCTTCACCTGTCTGCATCATCTATCACCTCCCAGCACCGATACCAGTAAAATCCCAAACTGACGATCCATCTCCCCCAGAAATCTTCCCCATACAAGCACTAACCCCCCTCAACCCCCACCTGTCGCTTCCTCGATTACGTTTCCCCTGCAAAAGAAGCGAATGAATTAATCACTGTACCCAACGAGAACAGGGGGAAATCAGCGATCAACGATTCGTCGTCGTTTTGCCCGATTTCATTGGTACTCGGTTCGCCAGGAAAGTTGCGCGAGCGCGCGCGTTCACCCCTGCCCCCTTCGCCCTCCGTCGTCGCGTTCCCGGGAATCCCGACGGTGATCGACAGGCGGCGGAGCGGGCCGGGGCATTTGATCGATCGATATCGAAACGAGCCGCGTTCGACGAGGCTGTTCCATCAATCGAGCTGCGTGTTTTCAGCATGGAAACTCGGCGCTGCACGAAGCGTCCTGGCGCGGCTACAGCCGAACCGTGGCCGCCCTGGCGAAGGCGCTCGGGACCCAGCGCGCGCCCCTGCACGCGAGGAATCTCGCTGGATTCGCGCCGCTTCACCTCGCCTGCCAAAACGGGCACAACCAAAGCTGCCGCGAACTACTCCTGGCGGGGTGCAATCCCGACCTTCAAAACAACGTGAGTAATAGGCCTGGCCTGCGTCCACACGCGCTCCTCCCTTCACAACTGGACACATTTATCGCGCTTAAACCCGGCGATTAAAATATACGATCACCGGCTCGGTCTGGTTTTTGCGCAGCTTCCGTTCCGCGGTGAAGAGGCTCTGTGTTAAATCTGCAATTTAAATGCCTGGTGGAGAGGGAGCCGTAGTTTGCTTTACGTTTTGAGCAGTAGAATCTTACGCGTTGTATTTTATTTTTTAGTACGGCGACACACCACTCCACACTTCAGCGCGGTACGGCCACGCGGGCGTCACGCGGATCCTGATCTCTGCGCTCTGCCGCGTCTCTGACCAAAATAAAGTAAGTGAGAATCATGTAGGTATTCGTTTCTTCGTTATTTGGAATTTTTTGGTGGATTTCGAGGGGAAGCAATCTATGTTACCTCCAGTTTTTCACGACTCTTTGAATTCTCAGTTTAGTGACTATATGTATATCGCGGGAGTAGAAGGAAAATTTACCAAGTCAATTTTTTTGCAATTCATATTTTAGTATTACTGAACTCATAACTGTTGCCTACTTTAGGTTTTCTCAGTTTTTCTTAAAACACAGTTTTACGGATTTGGAGGATTTTCCTTGCACGTTCACGATATACCAGTCGATATACTGTCTTCCCATTTTCCCAATTACACCCTTCAATATTCACATATCCCGCATGCAAACATTCCATATGCACAGGGCCTGATGCAGCCTAGAGCTGCAAATTTGGGGGTGGCAAAATGAGTTAATTTACATGGTTTCGACCGTTAATGTTAATTAAATGAATAAATTAATTAATTGGTAATTTCTGAATATTAAATTTTTTATGAAAAAAGGCTTTTGTTATTCAAAAGAAACCTAGAAAAATTTTCACTCACTGTAAAAAATAATAGTTTTAAATAATCATTTACAATTAAATATAAAGTGCAGCAAAAATCATTTTTCCTCACAGCAGCGAAAAAGCTAGATCAGGCCTATGCACTCTTACAAACCGTCACACAGTGTCAAAACTCCACTCTACTTCCTCCTCCCAAAGCTTCACACATTCCTCCACCCCCGCATGATACTTCCCCTCATTCCTCCTGATACTCGTCCCGCGACAAAGCCGTGCTTATCAGCCGTGATGCCCAACCGTAGAACGGCGACACGGCGCTGCACATCGCGGCGGCGATGGGCCGTCGAAAGCTGACGAGGATCCTGCTGGAGGCAGGCTGCGACCGTAGCCTGCGTAACAAGCAGGGGGAGACCGCGAAGGACATAGCGCGACGCAAGAACCTCGCGGAGATACTGGAGATAATCGGTAAGGCGCGGGGCAAGAGCAGGACGCGGAGCAAGAGCCGGGAGGAGGACGTGGCGGTCGTGGTGGACAAGGTGGACAAGGTAGACAAGGTGGACGGGAAGAGCGGCGGCAAGAGCGAGAAGAAGCGGGAGAAGGCGGGCAGCGGGACCAGCGGCAGCAGGGACAGTTGCACGAAGAAGGAGAAGAAGAAGCTGAAACCGTCCGGTGGCAAGCAGAACCGGGTCCACTTCGAGAAGGCGGTGATGGGGAGGCAGTGGTCCCCGTACGGCTGCCACTACTACCCCGACCCGGAAGCGTTCCCGCAGCCCCGTTTGGACTCCCTGCCTCCGGACCCGTTGGCCCGCGGCGAGCAGTACTACCTGGACCTAGCCGGGAACATCAGGAAGGGCCCAGTGGGGGTGGGTTACACGTGCTACTGCGCCCCGTTCTTCCGGCACATGGAGGCTAAGCTGGAGAGGGACAAGGCGGAGCTGAAGGCGCACATAGACCAGGCCCACGAGAGGCTCGACCTGAAGGTGGCTAATCTAGAGAGGAGGACCAGGGGACAGATCTCGGAGCTGACCAGATGCGTGGCCGCGGAGAGGTCCAGGTGCGACGAGAGGCACGTGCATCTTCAGCAACGGCTGGCGCGCGGCGGCAGAGGCAGGCACAGCGAGAGACCAGCCAAAGCAGCGTTCAGCGGGGAACACTCGTGCCCGCCAGCCCGCGCCAGGTCCCTGGAGGACCTGCTGGACGACAGACCCCACGAGAGGAGCTTCGAGATACCAGGCGAGACAACCATCCACCGCGGCAGCTTGGACGACCTCGATATACCAGCCATACCGAGGCTCAGCAAGTCCATGAGGGACCTACCCTCCGGCTCCGGCGTCTCGAGGTCAACCCTCAGGGTGCTCGACGTGCCCGCCAGGCTCAACGAGACTTTCGACGGGGTGATCAAGCAGGACCGCAGCTCGCCCCTCGGCGCCGCCTCCTCGCCGTCCATCGGCTCCAGGCAACAGGTCCATCAGCAACGCGTGAGTGTGTAATCGCTGGTAATTTCGCTAGTCACCGAGTGCCCACGGAGGTGTTGATTAAGCCGCGGGTTTAATGACACCCCTTGCGCGCGAGGGAAGTCATACCGACGCGACTTGTCGACTTGGGATAGAGTCCTGAGTCTATTAACGGGATGGAACTGCAGGCTAAACGGGTTCTTTTCGAGTATTTGTATTTGTCCTTTGTACCACTCGCAGGAAAACAGTTTTTCTCGCTAATAAACGTGGGAGTCTTTGATAATGTAATTTAGAATCTTGAGTAAAGGTGAAGATAGAATTGACTCTTTTAATTTTTTGTAGAGCTTCTTAAATTACCTTTGTAGACGTTTACAAATATTGTACCCGGGGGGGGGGGGGGGGGGGTTAGCATGGGCGTCCGGAGAGGGGTGCAAAAAGGGCAGTTGCCCCTCCCTTTGGCTTTTGTGAAAAAATCACTTATTTTCAAAAACTGATCTTTATTAACTTTATACTTTCAGTCCTTATATTTTCAGTCTTTATACTAAAAGACTGAATATTTATAAATTTTGGATTTAAATTTTTAATTAAATTGGCACCACAAAGGTTATGATTATCATGAGTTTAAAAAAGCAAGCGGGCTACTCGTTTTGTCATTACTATATTTTGCTTCATCGTCACCCTAAAGTTACCCCCACCTGGAAAAAATTCTTCGGACGCCCTTGGGTGTTAGGGAAGGAGAAATCCCTCGAATAAATTTGTTTGAAATTATATAAAATTGTGGTGCTGAATTCCTCAGGATCTTTCGTCTCGGGACCACGGCATGGGCTCCTGCCAGGAAGAGAGCAGCGCGACGCGGAAGAGCGAGGACACCTCCAGCGAGTGGAGGTCCTCCGGTCGACGGAGCGTTCACGAGATGATCAAGCGGTTTCAGCAAGTACCTGGCATGCATAACGGGTGGCGAGGCGCACGCTCCGGGAGCAGCGAACCAACCAGCCCCGAGCACAGCCAGTGCTCCCAAAACCAGAGGGTGCAACCGCAGGGTGGCGTGGGAAATGGTTGGCACGGAGAAGGTGAATTTAAATCTTAAGCAATTTAACAAACTTCTGTGAAGCTTCGGCGCTTCTCTGTTGTTCAAAGCTCCCTCTAACTTTAGGATCAAATAGCTTATTGGATAACAAGAGTGAAATTATTCTTGCATTAGCGTGAATTAAATTTATTGTGCTCGAATATGATCCAGTGACACGCGCGAAGTTCTCTTTGAAATTATCGCCACAAACGTTGAACACAGGTAACGATAGCGAGAGCAGCGAGGGGGAGGACGACGAGCAACCGGAAGCACTTAGCGGAGGGATCGCTGGGAAAGGAGTGATATCGGAGCACGTGCATTACAACAGTATCGCCAGAATGCCATTTAGGTCCCGTAATGCGGTTTATAGCCCGACACCGCCTTTGCACGATGCGCACAATGATTCAGGGTATAGCACTCGCATGTATGGTTCAAGCAAGGGTGCTTCACCTTCGTTATCAGGTAAAAATAGTGTCCTGTTACTTGTGTCCATAACACTATTCCAATAGAACTCAAGCTAGTTTTTTATACAAATTTATATATTTGTAATAATATCTTTATCTGTATTTGTACACCCTTGTATGTACCTATACATATTTTTATTAATTTCTGTGCCTCTCGACATCGCTATTCTAATATTATCTCAGAGCCAGAGTTTCATTTTCATTATAGATCAAGTATTTTTTTTAAATAAAACAAGAAGATAGTAAGTTCGTACGTTTCAGGTCAATTGGAATGCGACGTGATTCTCCCAACCACCCCAAATGCATTTCCCAGCGGTGAGCAGCTGGCTGCGCTGTTAGAGCAACCAAGGAACCACGATCTCACGGTCTACGAATGCGGTGCCGACAACGTTGTCATTAACATCGGAACCGCGAGCCTCGTTTAAAACGTGCAGCGCATCATTTAAATGACACGACATTTCGCGTACTTCCAAAGACATCCATTCTCCATGACTTAGCGATACCTAGGTACTCAGGTGTTTACAAAATAACGAAGCTGTTGTGTATAAACATTTTTTCGATATTAAGCGACTTTGTACAAAATGTCCCTTGCTTCTGAGACCGAGGCAGTAGCGTTTTGTAAATAATCTATAATTATAGTTTAGGATATAAACTTGTGGAATTGTAAACTCTCGCGGAAAGTTCTTCCAAATTTCTATCTTGGTTACGTATTTATTTGAAGAGGCACCGAAGGCACCGAAGTGGATTTTAGAAATGTAATATTAAGAAGACAAGTATTATGAACAGTGGAGCACTCTGGATTTAATCGTGGGGGAGACGAGTTGAACGGATGAAAATATTTTTAAAGCAAGTTCAATAAAATTATGTTGGTAATTATACAAATTTATATAAAGAATACAAGTCAGGTTTCTTTTCTTTTTACTAAGTCGCTTCTTTGGGGGTGCCAAACCCCCTGAAACCACCATCCGGGTGCGCCACTGATTACGAGATGTATTTTGTAAAAATTGAGTAGATGATAGAGGGCGAATTCCACTTACACCCAAATCGCCCGTAATTTTCATTAAGCTAGGTTTTCCTGTACGCGACTAAACCCAACGTCAAAAATATCAAAGTCGATTTTCTCGAAAATGAAGCGCGATATGAGAAAAGTTACCCTTTCTTTTTTATTTATAACAAGTAAATAAGTCGAGAAAAAGGAATAAAATTTTTTATTATTACGCTTCATTTTTTAGAAAATCGACTTTGAAATTCTTGACGATGCGTCCAGTCGTGGACGGGAAAACCTATAATGAAAATTACGGGCGATTTGGGCGTAAGTGGAATTCGCCCAGAGAAGACTGTTATCCAGTTAAAGGCCGTCGCGCATTTTGGCGAAACGCAGTGCGACGAAACGAATCGAAGAAATTAATAATAAATAATCTATAGTTTATAAACTTTTCTCTTCGTATCGCCGTGCTTCGCCAAAATGCGCGGCGGCCTTACTTCTTTTATCATCGCGTGTAATTGTGTATGTATATCGTTCTTTTGAAAGAAGAGATCATTATCGTCGTCTTTATTGTAGGAAGCGTTGTGTATTTACACGTAGGTTGCCATGTACTACAGAATTAGGCTAAATTATATCTATTTATTATTTACGTGTATCATAGTATGTACATGCTTTTCTTTATTCACAATATTGTCACGTTAATGGTAAATATCTCGGTTTAGTCTCGTACGATTAATTACAGTTTAATTCTCTCGTTGCAAAACTGAAATGTACTCTGCAACGATAGACGTGATTAAATAACAAACGATACTTTCGCAAACTATCGTGTCGTTTTATTTATAATACAGACGCCGATGCGTACTCTACTATCGATGAATGATACAAAGGCATGCCCGTTAAAGAGTTCGAATTAGCGTTATGAATTTCCACAACGACGTAATCACCATTCTTTACGGGCCTCTTAATGTCAGAGTCTTTTTCCGTTAGCGCTTCTATATTCGGAATCAAAACCCTTGTGTTACCATCATTTCTTCCCTGAAGATACTCGGTCGAACGTTTGCTGACCTAAGGTTTAAATAAAAATTAATTAAAACCATTTCAAATACCATAGAACCTACCACAGAGGCGGATTTGTATATATATTGGCTAAGTAGGCTGCAGTCTAGGACGGAAAATTTTGGGGAGCGGCAAATTTTGGGAAGCGACAAATTTTGGAGAGCAGCGAATTTCGAGCGAAAGAAACTGAAAAAGTTTAGACACAGAGGCTTGGAAAACTTTAAAAGCAATTCACTTTTTGTCATCCACCAAATTACCAATAACTCATAAGTGAGTTGTCATATCAAATTAATTTTCAAATTGTCTCAACTCTTTTAAATTAAAATATTTCACGATATTTCACGGAAAGGGCGGTAGAAGCTTGTTAGCCTAGGTTCACAAAATCTCCAAATCCGCCTCTGGCCTACTTTTATTATTATACCACAATTGTGTTATTCCGAATGATAAAATTATTTTACCCCGTCGATAAGTACAAGCTGCAGCTGTCCAATCTGTAATTTATTCGCTTTCTCTACTTCACTCCTATACAACGAATTCATCCTACCGAGACGATCCTTCTTCACGCTCTGTTCCACGTCGTCCTTTAACCGTCGATGTGCAGTAGTTTTCTGAAAGTAAGGAACAGTTTTATAGAAGTAAATACCTTTAGTCCCTGTAGTATAAATATAATTTACAAAGTATTATCCAATACGAACTGGAATAGATGTATACAATTATGAGTTACCTCCCGCATGCTGTACGAGAATAAGAAAGCTTTATTGTATTTCACGAGTTTGATCAATGATAACGTATCTTCAAACTCTTCCTCCGTTTCCCCACAGAATCCAGCGATAAAATCGCTGGAAAGATATATATTTGGAAGGATGTCGCGTACATGGTGTACCAGCTCCAAGTATGCTTCTCTCGTGTATCCCCTTCTCATTCTCTCCAACACCGTAGAATTTCCACTTTGTGCGGGCAGGTGAATTTCTTTGCAAATATTCGGCCTCTCGGCTATCAGTTGCAGAACTTCGTCGGGGAAGTCCTTGGGATGAGGCGATGTGAATCTAAAAAATGATTCTCAATGAACAATGAATTCTGCAGAGTTAAATAGCTGCAGATATAAATATACACAATCTGTACCTTATCCTCATTTCTGGATTAATGAGCGACACCTCGTCTAACAAGTCAGAAAACCTGCGTCCCCCTTTCTTCTTTTTGTATACCGTTTTGAAACCTTTAGCGAGATGAGTCTCTGCATTAGGAGCTGTATAAAACTCTGATCGTGACGTGTCTCTGTAACTGTTCACATTCTGTCCGAGAAGCACTACCTCCTTCACACCTTCATCGGACAACGACTGAATTTCGTTGACTATACTGTCGATCGGTCGTGATCGCTCTCTTCCTCGTGTGAACGGCACGATGCAGTATGTACACATGTTATCGCAACCTCGCATTATTGTACTAAAAACACCAGTACAGAATATTATATTCACAGTGTGAATTATGTGTTGCAAAATAATACTGTAAAACAGAATCATTTCGTTCGTCTATAAAAGAGGATAAGTCATTACACAAAAGCCCTTTTGGAGTCTGGATCCAATCGTACCGGCGTAATGTCTGCGTACGTTTCGTCGAATGACAGAAGGACATTAACAGCAGTTTCGTTATCCGGTACAGAGAGAAGCCTTGGTAAGTCCTTGTAACTATCTGGTCCAGCTATTACGTCAACGAGCCGACCTCTGTCTAATATTTTCTCCTTTAATCGTTCCGCCATGCATCCTGGGTATAATAAATGAATTCGTTGCAACATCAACCTGTGGCATTATTTACAAACTTGTAGAAATTCACAGTTATACCTAATAAGCCGATCTTCATAGATTTTTTTCTCTTTCTGATACCATTCAACATCTGTAGTTTGTTCCATATCTTCTGTTCAGCGCTATCTCTGATGGAGCATGTGACGAGTAGAACTATATTTGCTTCTTCTACACTTTCTACTTTCTTGTAACCGTTCGATTTCAGAATTGACCAGATGACCTCCGTGTCGTTAACATTCATTTGACAGCCATGAATTTCGAAATAAACTGAAATCGAAACAAGAGTATATTGTTTTAATTTTATTAGTAGTTTAGGATTAATTTCTTGATTTATATTCTCTGTGACTATTTACCTTTTTGGTCACTGCCATTGATACTTTTAACGTAAGGGATATTTGGTACGATGATAGGATCAATAACATCTATACTTTCATGAGTGATGAAGTTTTTTAACGAGGGACCATTCTTCGATAGCTCTCTAAATTGTGTCAGGTCAGTGGCTTTTTTATTGACCTCCTTAGAAGCTTCTAATTGAGCAGCAGTCAAATGTAACATTTGACATTGTTGGAAATTGTAAAGCAATGCATTCTTGTATTGAATGGAACGTTTTTTAATAAACCATTCTCCTAATAATTTATGACACGCTTTGGGGGATTTAATTTGTTTGAATGAATTCAACACAAATATGATGCTGCTCATGGTTAATGATATTATTATAGTATAACGCTACAATGTCTTGCAAAACAATGGTGAATTATAAATAAACACTGTCGAACTACAGATTAGTGGGAACAACATTTATTGACATTATTTTCGTTAAACGACAAGGTGGACAAAGAATGTAAATGTGACGAAAACATTTGTTGTTTTCTTTTTCAATTTACTTGCTTTAACGCATATTTGTAGATAGGTTATGTACAAAAGCTAGCAAGTGTGAAAACTTTAGTTCATGAATTCTCGATGTTCTCCGAGAAAAGGTGCACTTTTAATTAAATTTTTACAGCAAATGGATAGTTAGCATCTTGACACAGCCGACTCTAGTACTAGCTAGGGATGTTCGATTCCGATTCGATTCTTCAAAAGATCGATTTTTTAACAAAAAAATCGATCTTTTGAATCGGATCTCCGCTGTTCGATTTTTCTGAGAATCGATTCTTTACACTAAGAATCGAGAGTCGATTTTTCTTTCTTCAACACATGACGCAGAACTGCGCATTCCCACACAGCACAACGTTCGGCAAAGTCCCAAAGACGTCTTTGGGACGTCTGTAGACGTCTTTGGGACTTTGCCGAACGTTGTGCTGTGTGGGTTACTGCGGACAACTGCGGAGGACGACCAGCGATGAGGCTGGTTTAAACACGTCGAGTAATTTATAGCGAATTCGGGAGACCCGCACTGGCCGCACTGAGTGCGACTTTTAGCCAATTGGAAGCGAGAAAACTTGCACTCAGTGCGGCCAGTGCGGGTCTCCCGAATTCGCTATTAGTCGAATAGCGAATAATTTAGTAATTTTCCGCGTGTGTGTGAATTTGAGTTTATTCCTCGAGTTTATAAACGCTAATATTTGTGATTCTACAAACTGTGATGTTCAGCAATTTCAGTAACAAGCTTAATGAACAAGCGTTTGGGCATTGTAGTAAAATCATCCGCGTATAATTAAACATCCGTATTTTACATGTTAATGTAAGTCCAGTATGTAAAGCTAAATAAACACAGTTTATTTAATACGTTAAAACAACGTGTAATTCTGTTTATTTTGTTCTGTCAAAATTCCGCAAGTTCTGTATTAAATTGGAGAACAATTACTTCGAACTGTATACACAAAACGAAAATAAAATGAAATGTTGTCTCCAGTATCTGAGATGTTTTTAATGTATATATATATATATATAATTTTTTATGATTTTTAGATCGATTCTTGCAAAATCGATTCTTTGGTTTCGATTTTCTAAGAAAACCGATTCTCATTATTCGATTCAAAAACGATTCAAAAATCGATCTTTTAAGGTGAATCGAACATCCCTAGTACTAGCCGTGCTATAGGCAAAATGGCAACACCGCGAGTCCGGTTTCGATATATATATATATAAATACCGTATCAGCCTCTCGCAGCGTGGCGTGGAAATCTACTACCGCGGTGTCGGACGAGAGTGGGGCCGACTACGCACGTCTGATTGGTTCAACGCCAAGAGGAAAATTCAACGATGCCAGCGCCAAGGTAAGCCAAGTGGAGCGTAGCCAACCAGCATCGACAAAGGGTGCGTTCCAGTTGGGCCCAAATCGCCCGCAACACCCATGATTTCCATTACATATCGCGACCGTGCGGGCGATTTGGGCCCAACTGGAACGCACCCTATGAGTCCCCGGCGACGCTGATTGGCTGCGCCCTTACTTGGCTACACTCCACTCGGCTTGGCTTGGCGCTGGCGTCGGTGAATTTTCCTCTTGGCGTTGAACCAATCAAACGTGCATACTATGCACTGCATAGTCGGCCCCACTCTCGTCCGACACCGCGGTAGTAGATTTCCACGCCACGCTGACTGTGACGTCGTGTGTTATTTGGGTTTTAAGCAAAGCGATCAGAACTGCACGAATATCAACCCACGATTTTCAATACCGATAACTATCGATAGTGAAAATAAGCTATCGATAGTTTTCGATACTGAGGACCATCGATAACTATCGATAGTACCATCGATAGTTCTCCACCACTAGTTCGAACAGTACAAACTCCGGTAGGGATTACTCCAGTACTCCCCGTAAACATTGGGTATTTCCGCCAAACACTGCTGGAGCACCAATGTCAAACAAGACTACAAGAGTACATGTGGACTATAAGAAAAGATTTTTCTGTATCTGAACCGGAACCTCTTATTAAAGCAGGTATGTTATATCAATATATTATAATATTGGCCATTATTATTTTGATAACTTTGATAACTTACCAATAACTATTCGACGAAATGTATTGCACGCCGAGTAATCAAAATTTGGTTAGTTACAATTCGAAAAAAATTAACGATTTCATGAAGTTTCCTTTTCATTAGAACGTTACGAATTCAACAAATTTTCAAATTCTCTGAACAATTAAGAGCAAGAGGAAAGAAAGTTACTAAATCTGCATGTTAAGTAAATATTAAGCACCATAAGACGAATATATAAAAATAGCAATTTATGATTTTTTATTAGATAGTTTCTGTTTATTCCTTCAAAATTTAAGCTAGTGTTGATTCTTACCATAAAATTTCGCTAATTCTTAAGTTTTTTTATGTTCGGATCCCTCATACGAGTATGGCATATTGTAGTTTTGATTCCATATAAAATAGCACAGAGCATAATGCAATATAAATTGGAAAAACAAACAAGACTATGGCAATAAAGCAGGAAATTATATGGAACTATTACATTATAAAATTGCAGTTATTAGAAAGATTTGCTTAGAGGAGAGTCGCACAACTTGTAAAACATAAGACATTGGAATTAGAAAGATTCCAATGCAGATACAAAAGACATATAATTTACAGTGACATTTGTTGCTGACAAGAAATTCGCACGATGCAACTTGCAGGGGAATGAGAAATACAATTGATTGAACACTGTTGAACAAGGGTAGTTTCACGCGTAAGTCATTACCATAATACATTGTCTGTTAAAAGTCATTATTTGCATATTGCATTGTCTGTTAAAAGTCATTATTTGCAATGTACAATGTATTATGATACTGTTTTATTTAATAAGAAAAAATTGTACATGCAATTTGCGTTTTATATCTTATTGTGCAAGATCATTCGTGAAGAAAGTAATATAATATTTGATTTACTTATTAGTGAAACTGAGATATTATTTATCATAAGGGATTTTATATGTATTGGTGTACAAATTAAATGCAATGCAAGTGTTCTAACATTATTTTAGGTTCAAATTACTTTTCTACTTATATATGAGCCACAGATTGAAATCTCAAGTGTACCAAATAATATATTTTACGAAATCATTTGTTTGAGTAATTTGGGGCAAATGTTTCTATGGGAATTGCGCACACATGATATAACTTGTTCTCTCCTCTTCTCTGGTTAGAAAAATAAAATTATGCAAGTTAATGTTCATTCATGTATATACATAACACACTTATTTAGTAGTGTTAATTTGTATAAACATACATTTTCGTTAATATAAAACAGAATGTAATAAAAAATTATCGTATATTAATAGTTTTATTTTCTAAAAATAAAAATAAAAGCGTATGATGTAAATGAAGCTACGAAATACGTTTATATTTTTCGTGACAATATGCTGGATATAAAATTTCTTTTCTAGCAATAAAAGACGAAGTCTAACAACCCTTTTAGCTCCACAATGGCACAATCATGGAATGCACAGATCGGAAATTTACCCATGGTAAATCACATTAGCATACATGGTTCCCCTTTTTCATCTGATTGCAATGTTTTTGGCTTAAAGTTGCACGAATTTGGGTGGCTTTGCAACCGTTTTCGTGACTGTGTGAGATCATCAGATACTGACGGCTATGAAATCGGAGGTTAATATTGTCAATCGATCTTTTTTTATTATTAATTAATTGCTTACATATATACAGAGAGAGAGAGAGAGAGAGAGAGAGAGAGAGAGAAGTAATAACAGTTGTTGGATATATTTCATATAATATAACTTTGGCAGTTAATATTAATAATTTGGGCAGAAATAAAGGCCCAGTCACATTTTCAATAATTTTAAAACTTCACTCCAGTGTCAATAATAGAAATAGTAGTTACACATGTATAAAAATAGGCTTATGATTTACGTTTGTTACTTCGCTGTATGTGTTGCGCTCCTACGTTCAAAATTCTTTTACGTATTGCAAGTATGAAATATGAATTTCAAATTAATGGCACATTAAATACATGTACAATAAATTATACATCACGAATATTATGATTTATATAACATTAGATTTCATAAAAGTACATTTTTCTAACGCTTCGAGGTACTCAATCGTACGTGAATCTGACGAACATTTGAAATCGAGTTTCTCGAGAACGGGGCCTGGTACGAAAAATTTTATTCTGCATTTTCGCTGAATTTTTCCACGCAGAATCCACTTTTTTCGATTGTACATTCGTGTTATGCAGTAATCCTTTTAATTTCTGAAACATAATTAATTTCAGAATCACCTACCTCTGTCATTAATGCCCTGGCAGAATTAGGATATCGAGTTATTGGTTCCCCCTGCATCACGAGGGAGTCCATTATAGTGTGGAACCTACAAAAATAACTGTCCTCAGAATTCGAAATCAACAGCAATTCTCCATAATTCTATATCGAAAGTATGTGTGTGCCGTTGCCATTGAGAAATGTGCTTATTAACAGCAGAGTATTAATTCATTTAACGATATACCAAAAATTCATATTCTGAACACACTGTGAATTACTGTGCTCAATTTTATTACCGAGCTTCGATCGATATTATAGCTTCAGAAATATGTGCCTTCTATTGAACGAATTTATATGTCGGTATATTAACTACACATTTTTCCAATTTTCGTAACATCTTAAAAAGTATTTAATTGTAACTTGCAGTTCCTTTGTATTGTTTCATATTTAAACTGTACTAATCATGTCCAGTTTCTTTTTTCATGATTTTAGTCTGTATTAAGAAGAATGTATTAAATGTATAAAACAAAGAATGTATTAGTCTGTATTAAAAATAATTCACCTATACCTATAGTTTGTATTAAGAAGAATGTGTCATACATATCGTCGGTGATAGTGCAAAACCGCGTATGAGTAGTTTGTAAATACCGCGGATCTGCATTTTACCGATTTTACAGGAGGAAAAAAAAATTAATATTTTAGCCATTTTAAGGGATTTCTTTAACTTAAATTTTTGGGGCAGTTTTAACACTCCTTATAATAAACATCAGTGGTGTGACTTTTAAAAAAAGCGAAACAGCGCTTGGAAATCGTGGGCGCGAAATCTCAATTTTGCTACTTTTGCAGATCCGCGGTATTTACAAGCTGCTCATACGCGGTTTTGCACTATCACCGATGATATATTGTTTTCGATTTTAATACTAAATCAATAACAAACGTTACAACAATAAGACTGTACGGATACAATTTTCGAAATTTTCTACAATTTCTCCGATTTAAATACTGTACAGCAACTGTTAATTTGTTTGTAATGTACAACCGCATGAAAAGCAATTATTGAGCGGGTATACGGAAAAAGGTCTGCACCAGGATCCACGGGAAAGGGTAGGGCATCCCGACTCGGGAATCACAACGGTGTTCTTGATGAACGCGCACCGAAATCATCATAACATTTGACAATATCAATTTTTCGAAAGCTAATATATAGATTTTAGATTAACTAATATTTAGTTTAAAAAATTGATATTGTCAAATGTTATGATAATGTCGGTGCGAGTTCATCAAGAACACTATTGTGAATTGTGATTCCCAAGTCGGAATGCCCTTTCCCGTAGACACTGCTGGGGATGCCCATTTCCGTAAACACTGGTGTAGACCTTTTTCCGTATTGCTTTTCTCGCGGTTGTACATATATGTAACAAATAGATAAAATTAAAATATCTGTTATTAAAGCTTATCACTCAAATTAAATATTAAATATCTATATTACTAAAACAGTAACTTTTCATGATTAATAAAGATT
Organism: Andrena minutula; assembly: GCA_929113495.1. Classification (NCBI taxonomy): domain Eukaryota; kingdom Metazoa; phylum Arthropoda; class Insecta; order Hymenoptera; family Andrenidae; genus Andrena; species Andrena minutula. Next base: position 32,936,166 of record OV815994.1, on the reverse strand, counting down.
AATAAATATGCAGATAGACATCATGGACATGGTATACAGGGTATGTACATACTATGTACACAGAAAATGTATAATAACAGGTAAAAAAATTAGGTTAGGTAATGTATTTAAATGATATCACTTATTGAAGGCAAAATGAACTTATTGAGAGCTACTACTACATTACAGCAGTAGCTAGATATACATTAAAATCAATTTGTAGTATTGTAGTCAGTTACATGATTCCACGCTTCTATTCTAACCTCATTCCCGCCTTAATTCCATTGAATTGAGTAATTTTTCAAACTATGACTCTTTCCGGCTTGTTCACCTTTTAGAATTTTTTTCAAAAACGAAAACCTACTCAGTGGTACCGCTACAGTCCCTACATGAAATAAAATTCAGTAACTAATTGTTTACACACCTTCATCACACCTTTCACTGTAAACATTTTCAAATAGGAAATAGTAGGAGAAATTTGTTAAACAAAATACTTTTTTTTACATATATTTTATTAATATGTAATAGTATAAGAATTTAATAGTGCGTTAGTTAATGATGAGCAGCTGCTTTCCTCATCTGGACAAGAATGTTTCCAAGTTCCTCACGTTTCCTTTTAGCTCTAATGTGTGTTCCCAACTATAAAATTGTTAAATGTTTTATTTATGCAGTATATAAGATTTTGTAATATTATTTATAGAGTAAATATGAAGTTTAGAAAAAATAAAATTCTTTTCGAATACACTTACCCTCCTCTTTAAGAATTTCAGAGCACGTTTATCCTTGGAAACTTTTAACAACTCCATAGCACGCTTCTCATATGGTGCATGTCCGGTTACCTCACGGATTATGTCTCGGACAAACTTGTCGTGTTTTGATTGCGTCTGTAATTACAAAATTAAAAGGGTTTAATATCATCTATTACTAGCAACCAGCTAATTGATAATTGATGATTACTTCAACTGAAATACAAGCAAACCAAATGCATATTTCACAATGTTTACATTCATACTTTAACTTGTTACCAGCAATTTTAACCTAAGTTTTTGAGTAAAACAATTAATGTATTTGTAAGTTCTTATACGATAGAAGACTAGGAAGACATAGAGTAAAGAAAGGACCCAATTACTGACACTTTAAGTATTGACTCTGACATTATTCTAATAGTTTTGTACCTATAGACTAAAAGTACGTGTTGTTCTTGTTATTTATTATTGTTTAATAAGTTTACTTTACAAAAAAAATTTGGTGGATCTCAAAACTTCGATTTTTATCTATAAGTTCAGCAATTTCAAAAATATATTTCGGGATCTATTACTGACACCCTTAAAATGTATTTGACTAAATTACTGACACCCCAATTACTGCCAGCTACCCTAATACTGTTTATCAAGACCAAAATGCTTGAAACGCTTGTACCAATCACTGTCACCCAATTATTAAATAAAAAAACTTAATGAATCGTTGAATTACGATCGTTATTATTTTCTATGATGCTTAGATCACCTAAAACATTATATTTTATGTTAATAGCTTAAGTATTACAATTACAGCATTTTCTTTAACACCTTGTTTTCTCTTTCGCTAGTAAGGAAGTCATTGTTTTCACTCTCATAATGTCCGCTTAAAATTTTTAATTGTCTTATCCAGATTAACGGAGAAAAAATTAATTGCTGTTTTTTGCATCGTATAAATAACAGTTTCAATTGTATACTAATTTTTTTTATGTATCATTTCACAAGATTTATTCGTTATTTTAAATAAAACAGGGTAACAGTAATTGGATCCTTTACCCTAATAGTGTATTTGCTCATAGTTTTGATCTTACCAAATACAACGAAACTTGTCTAACTCGTGTTTTCAATTGAAACAGTACACAGTTCGACCTTGCTTATTAAAATGAAATACCTACCCCCTTCATTCTGGCTGGCAAAACGCACACAGTCTTCCTCTTCTCATTCTTATTTTTGGTCGCACGGATCTTGGTCGTTTTGTGGCCCTTATTGAGACCAACCGCTAATTCGTATCTCGGAGCCATCCTGCAAGAATAACACCGTGAGTTTTGCAGGTTAGGTCACTACCCGAGAATGTTAAATCGCACGTCGCGCGATAATATTGCGTGTCTTATATTCCAATAATTTGTGATAGCACATTCAAGTAGAGAAACATTAACGTTTCAACAGGATCATAAGAATATTTTACGATTCAGATTGACACAAACCTTCTCGGCTTGATCACACGCGCAGGAAAGAAATACGGTCCTGCTTTCAATGCAAATCATTCGTTCGCGCTTCGTGCGCGTGCGCGGTGGTGCGAACACATCCGATTTACAACGAAAGCGATGCAAAATTCTATCCAATCATTTCGATTGACGCTGGATAAATATTAAGAAATGTTCGAAATAGTTCATTGTAATCGCACAATGAATGAATTATCAATTCTGTTCAAGATTGTCTAATAGGATTATAGAACGAAAAGAATTTCAGATGTTCCCAATATATTTAAATCAAGGATTACTAAAATAATTAAGTAGTAAAGAAGTGTTTTTAATAAAGATTACGCTGAGGGCAAATTCTACTTATGCCCCAAATCGCCCGTGAGTTTCATTAGGGTAGGTTTTCCAATACGCGACTGGACGCGGCGTCAAGAATTTCAAAACCGATGTACTCGAAAATGAAGCGCGATATGAAAAAATGTTATTCCTTTCCTTCGACTTATTTACTTGTTATAAATCGAAAAGAAAGAGTAACTATTTTTCATATCGCGCTTCATTTTCGAGTAAATCGGTTTTGAAATTCTGGACGCCACGTCCAGTCGCGTATTGGGAAGCTACCCTAATGAAACTCACGGGCGATTTGGGGTAAAGTCGAATTCGCCCTAAGATATTTCGGTCACAAAACGTTTCTCGACAAAATACAATTCCCTATGTTCCATCCGGTGGTCACACTGCTCGCAGTGGTCAAACCTGCTTCAACTTCACGATTATGATTCGTAATTGCTGCGGTGTCAGTTTTTTGAAGTCAATTTTTTAACTTATATTACAAAACGGCATGTTCGTGATATATACGGTCCCACCGCTTTCTTCAGAGGTATTCATTCCGTAACGTTTATTCCTACTGACAAGGAACAATGTCCAAAGTGAAAAACATTCCGAATAACTTAACCAAATGGGATCTGTCAGAGGACCCGCTGGCACCGTTGACCGATCGTCAAAAGGACTGTTTATTAAGCTTGGAGGACGAATTATTTCCCGACAACACTATCAAAGCCGAACAGATCGATGGTACCGAGTGTACCAACGAAATAAATAAATCAGTACAAATAGAACGATGTCAAGATCTGTTACAGCATTACGGTTCGTTAGAACAGAAGTGTATAGCCAGGAAAGATGCGAAGTACATGTCCTACCTTAACGAACTCCAAGCCAGACGCGACGAGTGCCACGAACTTTGCCTTCAAATAGAGGAGGCGTTGGAGAACTTTACAATGTTGTTCAAACAGTATTCGGAGGTGTCGGACAAAACCACCTCTCTGTACAATGCCAGCGAACAACTGGACTCTGATCAGAGGAAGTTGAATACCACTATAGAAAACATCACAGAATACGTGAAATATTTCAAAGATATCGATATGATGATGGAGAAACTTGATGCGCCTACGTTATCCGTGAACAGTGAGATGTTCTTTAATATATTGAATAAAATCGACACGAACATAGATTTCGTGCAGGGTAATTCTTCGTTCAAAGAAAGTAACACTTACTTAATTAAGTATAAACATTGCCAGTCTAAAGCGCTGTCCATGATACAGAATTATATCTTTAATTTATTTAGTAAAACTACAGAGAGTATTTTAAACCTGAGGGATAACGACGATTCCCAAGATAATGGGGATGCAGCCCTGGCGCTTTTCTATGGGAGGTTTCAAACCATATTGTCTAAAGTTAAGCCAGTCGTAGAACAGATCGAAGCGAAGTTGTACAAGCGGCAGGAATACGACAGTTTATTGTCGGAATGCCAGCAATATTATTGGAGTCAAAGGGGATTGGTGCTAGGGACTAGCGTGCAAAAGTCTCTGATGTTTGTTAAAGAGAAATACAATGGAGATCATTGTAGTTTGGTACGAAATTCATGCGCGTTACTGTTACACGCATCGATGGATGAATATAAGTTGTTTTATGAATTCTTCTCTAAGCCATCCAGTGGATTAACGGCGTACCTTGAGAGTCTGTGTACTTCTCTGTATGATATGCTAAGACCGTTCATCATACACATTAATCATCTAGAAACACTAGCTGAGATTTGTTGTATTTTGAGGATCGAGATGCTGGACGAGCATGTTCAAAACAATTTCGAGCCCTTGGAGGGATTCGGAAACGTTTGCCTCCAACTGTTGCACGACGTGCAAGAGAGGCTTGTCTTCCGTGCGCATCTTTATTTGCAATCGGACGTCCTGAATTACAATCCGTCTCCGGGTGACTTGGCGTATCCGGATAAATTGAAGATGATGGAAGATATAGCGGAGTCGATTAGAGAGGAGACTCGGCAGACAAATATGAAGAAGATATCAGTGTCGTCTAACGAGGATAATATGATGGAACCTGTGTCTAGAAACCATATTGTAATAGATTCTATTTATCAAAAGACACACATGGGGAATTCACCTGCGGATCTTCATGGAATGTGGTACCCGACAGTCCGAAGGACATTAGTTTGCTTGTCGAGATTGTATCGATGCGTGGACAGATCTGTCTTTCAGTCGTTAAGTCAAGAAGCAATATCTCTCTGTGTCCAAAGTATAGAGAACGCGAAGCAGGAGATTGAAAAAAGGGCGACGCCTTTGGACGCGGAACTCTTTCAAATAAAACATTTGCTGATACTGCGGGAACAAATCGCGCCGTTTCAAGTGGACTTCACTATAAAAGAGTACAGCCTAGACTTCTCCAAAGTGAAAACAGCGGCGTTTGGTCTGCTTGAGAAAAGCTCGAGGTTTTTTACTCTGTCGAATAACGCGTTGCTGGAATTTTTATTAGAAGGTGCGCCGCAGATGAAAGAGCAGCTGATAGACTCGAGGAAATATGTGGATAATAAATTAAAGTACACTTGCCAACGACTTATACAGCACGCAACGTTTATGCTGATACATCCAGCCTTGAAATTATTGGAGAAAGAGAAATTGTACGCGAATGCTAACAATTCAGAGAAACCTCAGGAGCACGCTCTAGGGAGCCCGCAGGACGTTGCAGCGGCGATTAGCGAAGTGCTGCGGATAATTAAATTCAAATGCCCTGAAATTCAGCAGCTGATGCAGCTGTATCTTTCCAACAAAGAGACAGAATTCATTCTATTTAGACCGGTGAAGAACAACGTGTGCGCCGCGTTTACGCAATTGTATCAGGTGTTGAGTAAATATTACAATACGGAGGAACTTCTGCTAATTGCTTGCCCACTGCCGGAGCAAATCTCCGTGATGTTAAGCTCGTCGAGCCTTGTTCATGGAAAGAGCACGCAGACTGCTGCGAAGAAAGCATAGCCAAAACGGACTAACAAACTTCTGTAATTATATTCTGTACATTAATACTATTTTCGAATTGTAATCAATTATGAATTTTCTTCGAAGGAAATGCTTGCTTTTAAAATAAATAATATATAGAGGTTCCACATTTTTAAATGTATCATATAGGATGTATATAAACGATGGAAATATAATTTATATATAAAGAGTACCTAGTTGAAATGTTTAAGTGAAATTGCATAAACCATTGTAGCGTGTACAATCTTGAATTTAGGGAATAGTACATATTTTAATTCTTTGTAACGTACTTTAAGAATGTGCAATTTTTATATCGAAGATGTACATATTTGAAGTATAAAATCGCGTAAGATAGAACAGAATTTGTACGGCTCTTGAATTGAGATTTATAATCTCGAATAAATGTCGACTGGAATTGAGTGTAATAATCAAAACGATACCATACTTCGAAGATATACCGTAATGTCATTATATGATTACATTTAATCAATTCTTAGTTCACACAGAACTGATATCATCGCGTACATATGTGTATACGTCTTCCACTTGTTCTAATACCAATAATCAGTTCTTATCGCGTTTCGGTTGGATCCAGAAATGGAAAGGCTTGATTAATTAAAATTAACTTGCAAACCTATTATGTTCGCTGTTTTATTTTATGCAATGAATCGCCACTCAAGTAATTGTGAAAAAATATCGATATTACAAAACCATCGGAAAGGTAAAAAACTACTATTACACGGTATATTATACAGCACGGACCATCGGAGTTAATACATTAGAAAGAGGCTGATATCCTTCCCGCGAGTCACTCTGGTAAGCTTCCAGAGGGAAACGTCGGTTGAACTCATCGGTAACGTTGGCTACTGGTGGATTCAAGTATTCTTTTACAGTGACGTATTTCGGCCCGCCGAAAGTATCCAAAACGACGATCGTCATTATCTTCAGTTTGGCGAAGTAGAAGTGGTGACCTGCAATAACGCAAGCGATTATTTAGATAAATAAACGCGACAGTATTATTTACTAGTTGAAATTAATTAATAGGCGGATTCTTACTCGGTGGCATGTTAACTAGTTTCGGGTGACGATTGAAGAAAACCTTTTCCGCTGTTTTAAACTCCACACTGTCGTTCTTCAACTGTTTACGAGAGAGAAGTAAGTAATTTGTAAGTTTGTCGATCACTGTGACGGTTGGAAATGTAAGGAAATGTAATTAAGAATTTTTTTTCAGGAATAATTTACAGTTTTCATAGAAAATTGTTATTACCTATCTTTAGTACGTTGTCTTAAGAGAGTATACAAAAATATAAATAGAAAAACATGTATAAATTTTAATATATTAATTAATCTTCTAGACCTCCTCACGCGAGCTGGTCGAATGTGTAACTATGGAACAGCAGGTCCGAAATCAAATTTCATTTTTTTTAAACTATATGAGTGTAGTTTCCGTTGTGCGTACGGATTTTTTGATTGAAAACAAATTTTCTTAAATATGCTCGAAAAACTGTCCATCTTACTCGCGGATTTTCAAAACTTTTCTTCTAAAACGCACCATTTTTACAAAAATAATTTGTTTAAGAAATCGATACGCACAATGGAAACTACACTCGTATAGATTATGAAAAAAAGAAATGAAATTTACGCTGCTATAGATTATAAAAAGAAATGAAATTTGATTTCGGACTTGTTCCATCGTTACACTTTCGACCAGCTCACGCGGGGAGTGTGTGTGTGTGTGTGTGTGTGGGGGGGGGGGGGGGGAGGGGTGTTTCGAAGATTAATTAATATATTAAAATTTATGGATATTTTTCTATTTATTTTTTTTGTATAGGCTCTTAAGACAGTGTGCTAAAGGTACGTAATAAAAATTTTCTATGAAAACTAAATTATTCCTGAAAAAATTCTTAAAAATGGCTTACTTCTCCCCCTTACGTGATCCCCCTTAATAGAGGCGAATCGATACATTAAGGGCTTTCATTTACTAACCGTTTTGATTCTCCCAGTTAAAAGTACCCTCGCGCAACGAGGATCCATGGGGTCCAATTGTTTCGATTTACAATAGTCTCCTTGGGCCAGCGTCATCAACATTGACACGCGATTGTCTTTCTATGATTAAAACGTTATCAAATAAACAGGTTAAAATTAAATATCAGGTGAAATCGATTAACATAACAATCTACGACGATAAAAGCGGTAGGTAAATTTTCCGCGATTTATATCACAGTGATGTTTGGATCTGTCGCACTACTCGCTATCTTATCGGAGAAAGGTAACATCTATCAATAGAGTTCGATGGACATAGAGCTTGTTTGGTAATATCGGGGGTACATGTACCCGTATAGTGGCACTTACAGCGAGATCTTGAGCCGTGAAGTCCAGAGGTGTGAGATAAAGATATGGAATACCGGATCCATTCCCCAAAAGTCCATCGGTGAAGGAAACTAAAGTTACCGCTGGAAACGACTCAATATCCTTTCGCGTGCTTATCGTCGCCACTGGTACCCAATCTATGCAGGCAGCGATCGGTAATATAATTAGTACGCGATTAGATGTTTCCATGCGAGGAAAACAGTAATTAAAAACTATTTAGACGATTCACAGTTGCTTTCCTTTTAACAATATTGAACGTGGCAATGTAATTGAAAAATTAGAAACCAGTAGAGACGATTTCCAATTTCTTTTTTTTTATATATTAAACATTAGAATGAAATATAAAAATTAAAAGTCAGTAGCTCGGTGAACAGATAGTTCACAAAAGTAGCGTACGTTTTGTAAACAAGTACGAATTAAAACGTGCAACAAAGTAATCGCGGTTCGTTTTTACAAGTGAGATAACCCGAGCAGAACCGAGCAGTGTGTTTAAATTGAGAAAAGAGTGAAATCTCTGTTTACTGTTAACAATGATCTCACGCAAGGACTTGTATGTACCGCGTATCGTGAAAAAATTCAAATACGTTTGCTTGATAATATTGCGACACAAAGGAATAAATACAGCACATTTCAAATGCACCGTAATTTAATTACTCTGCTATAACAATGTTATTGACACAATCGATTAGTCGATTCGATTAATTGTTTCAACTGTGTTTATAAACCGCTTCTTATTTCTGCCGAACTTGAACTTTGAACAAACAATCAACATGCTTGGTTTAATCTACAACACCATTGTCTGATTGGGCTGATCGTTTTCGTTGTGTCACCGACGATAATGAAACCGTGTACGTGGTTGATAAACTTGAAGCCTCATTACGCGATAAGTGAATCTCACGATACGTGTCGTTTTATATCGAAAATTTGGAGCAGCGCCAAAATTGTGCGCACGAACCTAATATTAATTTCAGACCAACGATCTGCGCGAAGCGTAAGTACACTGATGCGTGCGCACACACCAGCGAACGCGTTATTCTCGTCTACGCTCATTTATTCTTTGTACAAATACACACTTAATTCCCATAATTTAGTATAGTATTTTATATCTCCCTTGACATCAATGCCCCCTCCTTAAAAACATTATCCCTGTCACACTTTCGAATTATCGAAAACGCTGCAATTATACCATAAGTGCATACCAGCCTGATTCACGATGTATCTTGCCATGAGAGCAGCCTCGTTGATTGGCGGTGGATTAGAGATAGGTCCCTCCTGGTTCCTTTCGTAAATTCTATCAACATCGTGACTTTCGAGATGCTTCTTCTCGTATTTGGCGTCCTGCGAATGATTCTCGCGCAGCTCCCTGAACTTCTTCCACTTCAGAAACTCCTCGAACTGTTGCCATTCTTCGCGGTGCGCCGCCGAAGCATCCGTATACTTTTTCGCCTCGACCGTCAAGACCAAGAGAGCGGCGAATATCGCGAAACGCCAAATCATGGTTGCTGTCCGCGGCTGATTCCCTCGGAGGGTAAAATGTTCCCACTCGTCGCACTGTAACGCTCCTGTCCAGTCGCGTTGCACTTGCGATATTCGGTTTGAATTTCGTTCACCCGTCTCTTATATAGTCGGGGATCTGTGAAAAGTGTAAGCGAATGACGAATGAACGAGCTCCAATGACTGTTGAGTTTGCCGACTCGAGCGAACTCGAGGCCAAGATATCGAACATCGAAATCGATCAAGGAGCTGAGCGAAGTAAAGAGTGATTGCACTCTTATCGGTAAGCACCTTAACCTAACACGGGCGAAACGTCGAGCATCGCATTTGGATTGAGAAGTGGTTAATTTAACACTTTTACCTGAAGCGGTGCTGAAAAGGAAATGACAGTGACGTTAGACTTTCACAGAATCGAGGGAAAACTGGGGGAAACTTCAGTCTTTTAACGTTACAATGATGCTCCGATATTCCCTTGATGACTCATATCTGAAGTCTTTCGAGGCAAATTACTGGTTTTTCATCGGAGGTAATTTTACAATTATTTTCTAATTTATGTTTCGAGCATGATGCTGAAACGAGTAATGTAATCATTGAAATATTGGAGTGTAATTACGTAGAGGTTATTGTTACCCTCACACGGTAATGCCGAATGCCACTTTTCAACTTACTTCGATTTTGGGTCGATCTATGAAATTATTCAACTATAGCGAGGAGCAATTAAAGATGCTTAATTGTAACAAGAATATTTCTATTGTAATGTAATGCTGAGATCTGGTGATTGCCTTTAACAGCAATTTTAATTACAAAACAAATGGTTGTTTTTTACCACTAGTACCTATATTCTATGTATATTCTAGAAATAAGAAAATAAATAACAAATTCGTGACTTTTACGAAGACTTAGGTGTATTGTTTTTTATTTCTTAATTACAATATGGATTTTTAAACAAAGAGTAGTGGAATATGAATATCTATGGATACTTCTATGTAATTTGAATTTATGGCTTGCTCGAACAATAGAACAGAACAAGCGAATTTATTATCAGTCTTATAATCTTTACACCTGAATTTATCTCTTTATATATTTTTTGAAGAACAATTTTGTAAGGCAAATTTCTGTCTGTACCGCATTTGTCTATTTTAAGTACTTTTCTTATGCAGTGCATTCTTTACACACAATTTCTTTCTCGCGAACGTATTTACACGCGGAACATTGCTATTTGGCAAAGGCTGATTTCCATCCAATTTTAAATACTTCCGTTTCTATTAACAGAAACGTTTGACTTTGTTCCAAGCGATTGGATTAATTGAAATTGCTGAAATAAACACAAAACATAGCCAATTAAATTAAATTTGTTAATTGTATATTAAGAAGAAGGCTCTATGCTCTCAATTTATCCGATAATATAACGTATGAACTGTATGCGGACAATAAAACAAATCTTCATAAGAGTTCGTGATTAAATTTCTCCAACGATTATTGATGTTTGCCCAAGTTTTACAAGACACCAATCGCATCGAAGCAAATCTATCAGCGTTGAGTAGTCGCAGCTTTCCAACAGAAGTATCGCGCGACTATAATCAAAAGTAAATGTCGCGCGGGATGTAATTTGCAACTTCAAGGGTGGCTGTAAGAATTACAAGGTTTTCTTTTATCAAGATGGAGACGTTATGCATATATTTTAGTGATTAAGTCACTGCCTTACAATGTTCCTTCAACGAAAATAAACTTCGTAGAAATTTCAGAGAAATTATGAATAGAAATATTCAACAGGTGGATCTTACAGCACATAAATTGTATTTACACTGTGTACTCGTCAAAAACAATTCATCAATTTACAACAAAACATAATAATCTCTTTGAAAGAATTCGCTACCTCTAGCAATATATATATCGTTCCTAAATTTCTCTTTACAAAACTGTGCGCGCGTTTGTCGAATGCCTGCGAGGCATAATTCACCAACGAATAAATGCACCTACTAAAAGAATAGTCGAAAGTGTTTCGCGCTTATTTATGGATACAATTATTGCACATTGTTTAACTCGGTAAGGCAGTGATTCATTGTTACCGGGGCAAAGATGCTTGATATGTATTAACACTGACCATAAACGATCCCCGCCTACCATGAACAGAGAATTTACGAGCACAGAGTGAAGCAACGATCAGTAAAGAGAGAAATGATAAGTGGACGAATAAGGTTAACGATTCCAAACAACGCACATTAATAGAGATAGCGATTCCCTTCGATAAATGTTATACACTCTCTCTCTTTCTCGTACAGAAACAACGTTTCCCTCCTCGTGTTAAGCAAGGTAAATCTTTTTTTTGTTATCTCTAATTCGATCCTCTTAAATTAACGCTAAAAAACGTTGTAACGATTGCACTGTCGACTTCACTAAAGTCATATCGTATTTTTACGCAACAAAATGTTACAGTATAAAAAATTACGACAAGTACGGGCTTCTCGAGTTAATTATCGCTAAACGGCCACGCTCGTCCCAGCGTTGAACGCTGATAAGTGTCTCTTTCCTCGTCCATTTCCGTCGCTTCCGCCCGCGCATCGCGCGACGCACAGCTATGCTAAATAGTCATTCTCGGTTCTCTCACCCATCGTCGTCTCTTGAGCGTAGCACATTGAACGCACCCTCACGTTTCATCCGTTTTCTTCTTTCGTCTCGAACACGCACGGCGGCCATCGTGAACACGACCATCTTCTCGTCACGCTCACGCGAATATCTCCGAAATCGTCAACATACATAATAATTTATTTTGTTATATTACAATATAAGTCGTTCTACATAGTCAAGATAGAGAGCAGCGATTTCTTATTTTTTTTTTCTTTACACTTCGATTGGCACAACAGATGCGCGCGTATAGGCGCCGCGAGCGAACCTGAGGGGGTTGAGGGTTTGTGGCGCCGAGTGAACCCCCGTGCGTCCGTTCACCCCCTTGTTATTTCTTTCGGAATTCCAACCCCTTCAGTTAAGCTCGTGGTGCTACTAGATCGCTGGTTTCGATGAAAGAGAAAAATGGAAGGGGCGGGAACGGGGAGGGTTTGGGAGCAGAGTTGTGCATTATTCGAATAATGTTTCAAGTAACTGTTGATGGGCAACTGATATAAGTTAAACAACAATGACATTAAGTTGTAAAAGTCCTCTAATCAGAGGTGTCTTTCCAAGACATAAACAATTGAGAATTAGACATCTGTTTCTTGACTTGCTTCATAATTTTCAAACGAGCGTACTATTTTACAACTTAATATTATTCTAGCTAAGTAGACATGGCGTTACATACTGCGCAACGTATACCAATGCATCTCGTGGATTCTCAACATTAATTCTGTTGTGTGCAGAATTAAAGTTATCATTAACAATCCATCTCAATAGTTCTTCACCGCTAACGGGTGCTACCCCGTCGAATCCCTAGTTAAAGAATCTTTAGCCACGAACGATATTCCATTTCTGACACAGTAAAAATTCATTCGAAGAAGCCCCTCTTCGAATATTCACTTCAACAAGCACTCGAATAACGCCAAACCCTGTTAGGGAAGCGAGGGAGGAATGAAATGAAACAGAAGAAAAATAGACTGAAAACGAACGAGAGCAGAGAGGAAAGAGGGGCCGGGGTACAGAGTGACGTCGAGGGGGGAGGGGGCGAATAATACGTTTATCACTGATATGCATGATTGGGGGGGGGGGGGGGGGGGGGCTTTGGGCTCGATTTCAGTTACTTAAGTACACGTGTCTCGCGCACGGGACCACGCCACTAGGACGTCGAACTGTACCAGCCGTTCGTCGCCGACTTGTTAGTCGGATGGTAGATGTGGAAGCCTGCACCAGCCGCTGGATGATGGTAAAACTGCGTCTGCTCGCTGAGTCCCGCGGAGGCGTACGCCGCGGCGGCGTCCAACGCGCTCGGATGGACGGCGGCCGAGTAGACCTGCGGCTTCAAAGGCAACGGTTGGGCCGGCTCGTACTGGTGCCGTAGCACGGGGTCTGTGTAAGCCGACGAGCTCTCGTAGTTACTGATCACGTTCACCGGGTGGAGTTGCTGCTGCTGCTGCTGTTGCTGCTGTTGCTGCTGCTGCTTGTCCCTCGGCGAGACGGACGACGGCGGCGTCATCGCCGAGTGGTAGTCAACGCTGTAGCCGCTGGCGGTCGAGTAGGAGGACACCAGGCTGGTGAAGGCGTCGGCGCAGCTGGTCCCCGCGCCGGCTTTCTGATTATGCGCGGCAAGAACGAACTGGTGCTCACCGTAGGTACTGGATCCCTCTGACCCAGGCGGGGTAGGTAGGGGACCGCTCGGCGCGGTGTCCCCGGCGTAGTAGGTCCCACCCGACGACGGAGTCCTCGTGCTACCGGTGGACGTGATTCCGTGCACGTTGGCGCGTATCACGCTCTCCCTGTTGGCGTAGAGTTGTCTGAGGAGAGCAGAGGCTGGCAGCGGCGCGGTGGTCGACTGCTGGGGGCTCAGGTGTCCCAGGTGGTGATGAGCACCGATCCACTGTATCGTGCTCCTCTGCTGCTGCTGCTTCAGCAGCGTGTCCGTGCTGAAGTCCGTGGGCTGGTGCAGCGTCGGCGAGTGGGACTTGTTCAGGCTAGCCACGGGCAGGTGCTTGGACATCGCTTGCTCCAAGTCTTTCACGGAGGTGCCTGTACTGTCGGCTGTCGTCGTTCGATCCTCCACGCGTCTGCACTTCGGGCTGGCCGAGCAGAGCACCTGGTCGCCACCCGAGATGGAGTGGTTCGACGGGGCTGGGCTCAGGGCGTGATTCCTCTCGTTACTCGTCACCTTCGTCGGCGCGTCCTCCTCGTCCTCCTCCTCCTCGTTCGAGCTGCTGTCGTCCTCCTGGATCTTCCGCTTCCGACCCCGTAACTTCACCTCCAGCGTGCTGATGCCACCCACTGTCGTCTGAGGCTCTTGCTGCAACTGGGCAATGTTGTCGTGGTGCCTGCTGCCTCGCTTCTCGCTCTCAGAGCCTCGGGTGTCCTCGCGATCCTCGGGCGGAGACCTGTGCGGGTGCTCCTGATGTTGATTCGGCGGCCCACCGCGGCTTCTACCCTCTGGAATGCGGTGTTAAGTAGTTTGAACAAGGCATAATACGTTTTACATTTGTGGATGAAAATGGGAAGGTTGTAGTTGTATATTTTATGTTTTTAATGAATAAAGATTGAAATACTATACCTCCTCTATCCGCATCCGGTGATCCATTTTCTGGATCGTTTCCAGCTGCGTCCTCGCGCTTCACACCCATGACACCGTCCTCCAATTGACAGCAGTCCATGATTAAGTTCTCATATTCTCGACCACTGAATAAGTGTAAATGATGAATTATGGTCTTGCGGGAATATTATATGGTACGATCAGTGATCGCTTTGCGTCAGATTTTGTGAAAGTGGAATCAGTCTTAACCTTTCGTGGTCACACGGGGTGTATTGTACCCCAAGAGCAATTTTCGATTTGAAATATCGCACCTTTACGGCCTCCAAAGGAGATTTATCGCAAACAAGAAAATAAAAAAAAATTTAAAAAATCGGTTTTTCCCATAACCATGGAAAATCGCATATTTTCAACTACAAATTTTATCATATCAAAATTTACATTTCTAGAAAAAGACTATTAGACCATGACTGTATAAGTATTGCGAATTTACAATTACCACTGAAAAGTTAAAAGATTCAAAAATTCGAAAATGGTAATTAAAAAAATGACACTGGGGTGAACCCCGCGTGATCAATTTGTGATTATAAGAAGGTGCGACCACGAAGGGTTAAAATGATTAAGCGTCCTGTTAAATATATTTGTATTTTTAAAGAAGATTGAGATATATCTTAATATTTATTTTATGGTAATGTTAAGTGTATCTTCAAGAAAGATCGTTGGAAATAGTGACTGCCTGCAATTTACCTTATGACATAATTGACACAGATGATATTTTGCTCCTCGGCGTTTTTCGAATTGCACACGACAGTAGCGCACGTTTGCAACCACGTGTACCCTCCGCTTTTATTCATCAACCTATAGTAATGTGTCAACACTTGTCCCTTGTGAATCACTGAAACAAATCAATTCGTATCGATGAAGGCCACTCGATTAGCTAGACAACAACAAATTTTTGCAAGTCATCCTTAAAATATCGACTTATTCGCCTGAACGGAACATTAGTGTTGCGTTCTTTTATTGCTTGCTTTTCATTTGTATCTAGTAAAAAGAGACATTAAATACTCACAGTCAATGTGAGACTTCCGAAGACGATTCGCGTCTTCCCCATGGCACAATGTATAAAGATTTTTCCCCGTTAATTCGTCGGCCGTATAGTCTAATAATTCGGATACCCTGTAAACGAATGTGGAGAAATAATTATGTGAGTCTGAAGGTTTAATGAATTTTAATAAATAGATAATAGAGAAAAGTATTATAAAACGTGTTCTTAGGGTGGTCAATAAATACATAGACGACTTTAAGCTTCAATCATCTCTAAAACAATTGAGAAACACTTTTGAAATTCTAGAGTACTCTAATATAATTTTGCTTTTAATTACTATTTTTCAAATACGCGTTAAATTATTAAACTTCTTGTAAACACAATAGGATAATTATGGGACTTCTTTCTCTTACAAATAAAAATTTTTCAACCCCCTGTTTCACAGTTTTCTTTTGGATTAATTTCAAAATTTCCGAGGGTTCTCAAATTTCAGCAGAATAATATTTTCAACCGACATTTCCTTTTTGCAATTTGGTTTCGTGAGCCGACACCACTCAATTTTCCAATTCCATTTTAAATCAATTAGTCTTGAATGGTATAAAAGGAAATTCGTTGACCACCCCAACGAAAAGAAAAATGCCGAGTACGAGTTATTAGCAGAGAAATAGTGCTCACTTTGGTTCACAGTGTGCTATCCGAAAGTCGAAACTGATTCGGGTGACGAACATGTCGGTTTCTAGGCGAATTTCGTGCACACTTGGCGGAGGAAGTGCGATCGCCAAGCCGACCATGCCCATCAAAGGTGGTGCGTTCTTTCTTGAATGGCTAAACGTATACTGCGGTCTCAAACGGCATAGTAACAGTACGACCTGAATTTATAATAGTTAATTAACACCAACGTTTTCGATAATTAAATGTTGATTCATGAAATGTCGTGCATGGAAAATTTGCCTGCCATTCGGCTAAGAGTATATAGAATTTTATTGAATGAAACTACTTTTAGCAATCATCTTGTCTAATATACATATATTATATATTATATATTATATATTATATATTAAATTATTAAATAATAGGATCAGATTATGTACAAGTGGCAAAGTATTACGCTTCACAAGAATATATTAGTTGATAGTTTTAACATTTTTATGGCCTACTAGAATGAGAATATTTTAGAAGAAATTTTGAAAATTCTTCAATGTACAACAGTGCACGACACTCACCCTATATCCAGAAGACTTAAAATGGCATCCCCGTTTCGTTAGCGTGGATTTCATCCGCACGCAGAACGCTCGGTCGTATCCTTTATAAAGACTCGTTGCTGATAATGACATTACCGCAGACACTATAATTAAATTAATAAACATTCAATTAATTAATCATTTACGCGTCCTGTGTGAATGATTAAGAATTTAACTTGAGAAGGTACGATGTACCCTTCTTCCTAAATCGCCTTTCAAGCAACTAAATAATAAAAAAATATATATAATGAAATTTGAAGTTTAACGATTTTATTTAAAATGCACTAAAAACTAAAAAATAATTTTTTTCTTGTACTACAATTTCGATGGTGATATGTCACTTTATGTAAAATTGTGGGGCATCAATTATAATTTGTCAATTTTCTGTCACATTACAAACTGTATCCCGGAATTAAAATATTTTATTTCATTAATGCGAATGAGAACTCTCACAACAAATTCATTTCGACCTATGTTTCTGTATTAAAGTGATTCATATCCTGCTACGAAATATCCTGCCCCACGATTTTACTTAAAGTGACATATCACCATCGAAATTGTAATACAAGCAAAGAATTAGTTATTAGTGTGTTTTAAGTAAAATCGATTAACTTAAAAATTTATTTTCCTCTCCAAGAAGTTGCAACAGTCATTCGTAGCTACTTGAAAATTATAAATTGGCAATCGTGTCGCGAACGACCTTATCGCGACTTAGACAGTGAAGAAGCTATACAATGATGATCAAAAGAAAGTATAAAAGTTGATTGAGACTGCCCTCATTTTTAACATACATTCAAGAAACTCCACAAAGTAACCCAGCGATACCAACACGATAATAAACAGTGTGCCATTAATGCTTACTGCTCCACATATGCAAACATATTGCAAAACTTTCATTTAACCATCACTGTATGCCGGAGCAAAGGGCAATCAACGCAGAAATTTACCGTCGGGATTCGCAGTGGACGTGGAGCCATGTTCCTCGGACGCTGCGCTGCTCGGCGACGCTAGACCGGAACTCGACGAGTGCGGACCGGAAGAAGCGGGCGAGGACAACACGAGGCCTAACTGCTCAGCGACTTCCGAGTGGTCCTGCTGATGAACGTAATCGAAAACGCTTGATCCCGTCATCTCTACCTGAAATTCAAACGCACAGGTTCTACTTTTCGCGTCATTGATTACTGCGATCGATTCATTTTCTTGAAAGAAACTTCTGTAAGTCGTTAAACGAAAGTGACAGGCACCACTGAAAAGATTCCACGACGAAGCTCGAGGAGGAACGCCCCGAATCGCCGTTTCCGTGACGAGTTGCTTCGTGGTGACTTAATCAGAGGAAAACTTGTCTCTGGGAAAGGGTTTCCTCGGAGTGACTTAATTAGAAGGAAAATTGCACGGGTCGGAATATGATAGTATGCTTGAAATACTGGCTTGACGTGACTGCAGTGCTTTCTTTTATTTTTTAGAGACAGGTGGAGTCTTTTGTGTTCGATTTCTTGAGGGACGTTACTGTTTTCTAAACAGAATTGGGTAAGTGGTATTTTTTAGTAATAAAGACGATTAATAATAATAATAATAATAATAATAATATTTTGTGGAGATAGTTAATTTGACTTTGTGGGAATACTGCAATAGGAACTTCAGCTATTGAATTTATTCTACCGTAGTTTTATTCTGTGACACGTTTCCCGTAATACTGTTTGGTATCAGTATTGTTACTCTTGCTTCCCGAAGTTTCTTTCTTAAGAAATTGAATAAAGTATATTAACTCAAGGGGTTGATCCATAAAGGATGTCTATATGGTTGCCTAAACTTCCCCCAGTGGCCTCGAATTCAAAGTTCTTCGTTGGGTCCACCCCTCACGCATGAATTTCAACTACTTTTTCACGTGGACCATATCGATATCATGATGAAAGAACCTTTAACTAAAAATTCAGTGTGCTTTTAAACGATTTAAATTAAGCATTAATGTTGCGTTCGTCTGATCAATAACCGTACAAAAAGTAGTTTCATTCCGTCTATAGTCAGACACACATTGACGCTTTTCTATTACATTAAGCCCAAGCTGATTTTTTGTACTTAAATGTCCTCTGCATTTCGATCTATTCTACTAACACGTAAATTATGATGCAGGGTAAGCCTGGGTGAGATGGCCATAGTTTCGTTTAGAGTCTGCTACAGCCAAACTATTTGAAATAAAGCAACGAAAATGATGTAGAACAAAACTTCAGTCCTTTGCCTACATGTCCGTTAGTATCAATAAACGAAAAATTATTATTTAATATACAAATTTTACAAATGAAAAAAAGTGTCATTGCTCGTATCTCCCTTAATGTCCGGGAAAGATGGTCACATGTATCTTTCAGACTAACAAGTTGTACTCCTTAACTGGTTATCTTAGATTCTTTTTAGTTTTCGTCCACCTTCGTTTTTGCCCGTTCAAAACTTCTTTGGGCTCTTGCTGTGAGTCTTCTAATTCCCATGCATGACACATAGCGTTAAACTCTGTGCAATTTTCATGGGCCCAATAACCACATGACGTACATCTTAGCCAATCTTGCTTTTTTTTGGTTTCGAAATAATTTTCTCCGAATTTCACCAAAATATCTGAAATTGCATCAAATATAGCTATGACCAGCTTTCCTGAACAACAATTGACCATCTTTCCCTTAAAGCCCTGGTAAGATAGGCATTCCCCTTCGCTTAGACTAACAAACGTAACCCCGACTACTTTAAGATTAAAAACACTGTAAACTACACTATCGAAAATACATCTTGAGAATAAAAAATATTCAGCATAAATAACACAAACAAGATGACCAAAATATTGATCAAATATTTTGAAGCACTAGCTTAAATTTCACAGTGGATTTACAAACCTTTAAAAACGTTCTATTCCAACACTTTGAACTAAGAATGTTACTTTTCTATGACACTTTGTACCCACGTCGAGGTAGCGCAATCAGACGTTGCCTTCTAAAAAATACTGTCACTACCCATCTCTTTCATATGACCATCTCACCCTGACTTATCATTACGTACTACCTAACGAATTAGTATTCCTAGAAAATTAAGTATCATTCTTTTCGAGACAGCCTGCAAAGAAGTTTTCCAACCGCGATAAGATTTAAGCTCGACCTGATACAATCCTAGAACTAATCTTCAACTCCTCGATACTAAATCCCCCCAGTATCCCCCCAGCTATTTTCAACTTACTATTTCATCTCCAACTTAACCCCGGTACAACTACCCTCGTGCAGTGTCTTATACCTGCATCGACTCAGTTCTCTAATCTCAGAGACCCTCGAAACGTCTCAAAGGCGAACTATGTAAATCCCGCCAAGTAGATTACCGCCATGGAGGTAGGGGGTGGTAGGTGGCGTGGAGAGGGAGCAGTTTCCTCCGTCCAGCGAGACTCTTAATTCCGACGGAAGTCAATTTCACCCGGCGCTGAAACTTTAATTTCAATCGAACTTGCCCGCGGAATAATAAAACCGTGCCAGGCCCCCGACCCCCCGGGCTGGTATCAGCGTTAACGCTACAGGCCTATTAAAAACCGAGCCTATTAAAGTTCGCTAAAGGCGAATGGAAGCGGCGGGTGGGGATGGCGTTGGACAACAGCCGGAAGAGGGCTACCCTGAAACAGCCTCTGCTTCCGTCCATGCAAAATCGACGCCGTCCCGTTTTCCATAGCGGGATGTTTCCCGCCCGCTGCGCATTCCTGCCCCCGGTTCCCCGGGGCACGGAGAGATGCCGGTGGAACGCAGGGGCTGGCGGCCATGTTTGTGGCAACGTCGCCGCCGGTTTCCCGAATCCCCGAAACACCCTATTGATTGCTCTCCACGAGTCTCGCAGAACCGAGCTGGTACACCGGTCACCTCCCGTACACCTCCTGTTCCTCCCGCTATCGCGTCTCTCGCCCTCCCCCTGCCGCTCTGTCCCCCGCTGCTGCCCCCTTCTTCCAACCACCTCCACCTCCGCCGCCTCCTCCTCCTCCTCTCTCGCTCTCTCTCTCTCTCTTTTCTCCATCTACCTTCACGGGCAGCATTAGGAATGGCGAACACGCCGCCGTGCAGAGGCTACGTGAGCCGCATGCGACCACCCCCGCCCCCAACCACCCATCCTTCCCTCGTCTATGTCATGCTTGGTGCCAGCCAGTATGGCCGCCAACTCATACAACCTTCTCCTCTTTTCCTCCCTTGACCTCTCTCTCTCTCTTCCTCTCTCCCTCTCTGTCTCTCTACCTCTCTCCCGTCCTTATCCGCCTCTACACCCAGCCACGTTTCTTCTCCCTTCCCTTTTCCGCGCTTCTTTCCCACCGACGACCACCTTCGCCTACCCTTCTTCTTCTTCTTCTTCTTCTTCTTCTTCTTCGTCGCCGACTCGTCGTCTACTCTTCATTGAACTTCTCCTTTTTCCACGGCCCTGCTCCCTCCGCCGCTATCTTTGCCCTTCCGGCTCTCGCATACGTGCCAGCCTCTCACGTGCACGCCTGTGTCTTATATGTCTTCCGCTTCATTTCACCCACCCCCGCGTCACCTATCTCTGCTCCCACCAACCACCCACAACCCCCCTTTCCCTCCGCCACGTCCTACCCCCTCGCATGCCCGCCCCCGGGCCGACGTTCCATCAACATCCCTCGCGGAACGAGTCACGCTCCCAACGACGAGCCCGGCAAACCCGGAGAATCCGCCGCACACTCACCTGTGAGAGTCCAAGGTAAATCGAGACGGTCTCGGATATGTACAGGAACCGTCCATCAGCGGCGACCGCCATCGCGAAGCCGTCCAGAGACTGAAACGGAAAATATGGCAGCGATCGGTCTTCGGGCTGTTCCTCTTTCCAGCCGGGGCACCGGCCACCCCTTGTCGCCCGTTCAGAAAGTGGTCGCGCAGTTAAGTTACTAACGGCACCGGCCATTTGCAGGACGAATCAGGTGACGGGTGACTGTATTTTTTGTGGAATTTGGCAACGAGCATCGGTGGGGACTTCGGCGACGTCGCTTCGAAGTTACCCTTGCGCGAGGCGAATCCACGGTGGGCGTTCTTCAGGCTGAATAGTTGGTCTGAGACGAATTTCTTTGGCAAGGATTGAGAAGCTACTGTGCGAACTTTGGTAATCAGTGGAGGAGTTTGGGTTGCTGAGGGTGACTTTAAATTTTAAAGAAATATTTAAACAGTTCCCTGTAGTGTTGCTTTTGATTTGTTGAAGTTGATGGAGGTGCGCACGGTGGGTAGATAATTGTAAGAAATTCTTGTAGAAAGAATCTTGTCTCAGATCGACTGTGGAGTCTGAAGAATAGCTATTTGGATTCACTGTGATTTTGACTTGCGCGGAGTAAGTTTGAAGCGACGTCCTTTGCTGGTTTGTGAAACATATCAGTCTATACTTACTCCCAAATTGTGAAAATACAGTTAATAAATACTAATTAATTTGTTTCATAAAGTGGTTGAGTTATTATTCTACATATGTGATGCTAAGATCACTTCCAAACTCTGCTTAAGTTTTTGAATATCTGCTGTGTATAGTTTCAATCTTTGCTGGATTTTATTTTCTGATATTAGTTGCACTACGAGCCTCAGGGTTTTAAATTCTTGTCCAATTTTAGGGGTAGTTAGTGTTTTTGAAATAATATATCATATTTAGGTATTAGTCTATGTAGTTAATTAATCCTTGTGAATTTTGGATGATATTATAAACTTTTCTTAAAGGGATTCTAGTTTAATTATTTTTCAGTAGAATGTGCGTGCTGTAGTCTCGAATGTTTTTAATTGTATACTTACTTGAAGTATGTGGGTGCCTTGATGAACTTCGAAGTGGTCGACCGCAGGGGATGACGTTGACCTCACTCGATTTGCACCTGGAATCAGATATATCGCCACTGTTATTGAACGTTCCAAATAATGAATATTTCATACTACTATATAATTATCAATGAAATGAGTTTACTTCAACACCTACTTCTAACAGATTTCTTCACAGAAATAATCAGATCGAGAAGATATCAAATACCTATCACTCTCTGCCACACTATTGTTAAAACAGGGAGATAACACTCTTAGATAATAGCGCACAGATGCTGCGCACACGTGTGACATTTTGTATTCACCACCTACTACCAACTAGGATGTTATCATCTCCCGAGACTTAGAATGATAAATATTAATTCTCTGAGAGACTGTCATGCGAACAAATATGACGAACGATGAGTAACAACGAAAGAACGAAACTCAATGAATCGAGAACCTGAACGTAAACAGCCTACACATAATTTAGAACAAAGGATTCATAAAACAATGAACACCTTTTTAGTCAACCATCCATATAACTGCTTCGATTACCTACACCTCTTCTCCATAGCTACACAGTTTAATAAAAAGCAAAAGCTTCATTCAAACACACTACTCAATTTACTGCAACATCGTCAACCCTTTCTAAAATAAAAAAAATATACCAGCACACAAATCTCTAAAACCACCCTCCTAGTCAATCCAAAAGCTCCCAACGAAAAACCAACCCCATCGATTTCCAAACTCCGTCGCTTTCCAGCATCCAACAGTTGCAAGCGTCCCCCTCGCAGACGAGTCGAGGCCGGCAAGCCAGCAAAGAGTTAATAAAGACGCGTTGGGCAGAACTGATTGACGGCCAATGATCAGGGGGCCATCTTCGGTTTATTCTGACCAACGTGAGTCACTCCGTTCAACCCCCCTCTGGCGTGCAGATAGCCGCTCCAGCAGTGACCCCTTCGCGTCTTCTTTCTCCCCTCGTTTAACAAACAAGACGGCCTCCTTCTTACCGTAATAATAAGCCCAGGCCCAGCCACCCCGGGCTCCCGTAATGAAAGACTTAGAAGACTCGATCAAACTCGACGGCGGACCGCTTAATCTGGTAAGCCCCGCGGAGAAACCAGCCCAAGTGGCGGGCCTAACTCGACGGATTGATGACCCTACCCACCTTTCGCTGTTCGGTCAACAAGTTAATTCTGATATTTCGGCCAGCCGTACCCGGATCCCCCCGAATAATCCAGACGGACTTTCGCCTGTCCAGCGGCGGCTCCCTCCGCAGACAGCGACACGTTCGCTTCGTTTCGTTTCGTTTATCGCGTACGATCCATGAATACCGATTAAACTTTTACCCATCGACGTCTCTCCCTGTGTCAACCGTTTCCTCGAAGCGTGGGACAAGTAGTTTGGTCGGTAGATCTTTCAGATATCAGTTGGGGTTGCCTGATGGGGGATATAAGGGATGTTGCAAGGGAGGGTTTTGTTTTTTAACATTTTTAGGTTTGTGTTATGTTTAATAAATAGTGTACCAGAGATTCTAATCGCGAATCATAGACGTGGTTGTTGATGAAGAGGTTCTATCGATTTTCGGTAAGTTGCGAATGGGGTGTGTTGGTTAGTCGAACTTCTGTTATTTGGTTTTAGTACATGTGCTTTGATTTTTGTGTGACGAATAAGTAAGATTGTTTATTGTAAGGCGTTTGGGGAGATTGTTGGGGTTGTTTCTTTTTCTGTGTAGAAATTAATTGTTGGTTGGAAGGTGTTAGCTTTTATGACTTGCCGTGGCAATATTTTGATAAATGTCCGAGGGGATGTTTTGCTCCGCGGTCCAGCACCGTGGCCCGCAGTTATTTCCTCGGGGAAGATGGAAAAATATCTGCGCTGCTGCTGTGATCAATTTAGCAACGATCCAACGTCCTAATGCGGTATTTTTGTAGGAGATAAGTGTCGAAGAGAGAACAAAGACTCGATTTTCCTTTGCTTTTATACGAAATTTGTTTGTTTGAAGCCTGCGGGAAATCGATTGAGATTGGGGCAAAGATCGAGGGAAATGGGTTTGCTAGGTACGAGAGGGAAATTTGTATCGTAACACGTAAGTGAGATGCAATAGAATTCAAATATCCAATGTGAACGAGTTCTGTTAAATTTTGAAAATTTAATTTTGCTTACTTATAATTTTAGAAGAATTTCTTTTTCCACAACAGTGGACAATGTCACTTTTCTTTTCAATGCCAGAACTAGTAGAATTATAATAATAAAATATAATAATGGCCTTTCGAAAACTCGTGTTTTCTAAATTAAAAAACCAAGTTCTACCACCTGAAGTCGAATTAGACTTTATCCTGAATTGATTTCTTTCCCCATTCCCGATTCACGAATAGAAAATACGAAGCAGAGAAGTTAGTCGAGGAGCTCCGATAAGGAAAACAAAAAGTCAATTTAAAATTACGTGAGCCATTCTGTGCAATTGAGTGCCGGCAAGGACGCACTGTTTGGGTGGCGTTACTGCACTTCCGGTTGCTTTGCCAATTTCCATGCAGCTTCAGTGGAAACGGGCCACTCCAAGTGAGTTCATAAGTGAAATTACCATCCAGAGCTTTTCCCTTATTTCCTTATAATCGTTTGCATTACATGCATGAAACGTTGCAGAGTACAGTATTCTTTTAATATCACAGTACACGATCAGTTCATTTCAGACCCTCTTTTTATTCTAAAAAGTAAAACTTAAAAGTTGAACGTCCTTCGAAAGTAAAACAGGGGAGGTTCTAAAACTGAAATCATTCCTGTGGACCCACTAAATCCAACAAATCCCAATCACTTCTCACTTCATCATCCCCTTCACTACCCCTTACTAAACAGTTCTCTATTTTGCTGTCTTCACTCTTCCCTTCCCACTCTTAACTTCATTCCACACTTCTAAACTTCGCATCCCAACTCCCCCCGAAACCAACACCAACTACCCCTGAAATTATTGCTATAATCACCTTCAATCCCAACCCTGAAATTCACATTTGTCCACCTTCTAGCATCCCCCTTCTTACTACCCTGTCCAAAAAGAGGGGATGGAAAAACCCAACGAAAAACCGTGGAAAAGAGGAAATATAAGAACGCCAGGTTCCATCAGGGCCGCAGGGCCGGGCTCGCCATGAAAGAAAGTAAATCAACCGACGTGTCTGGAAATCTTTAACGCATTTTACTTCGTTAAGTCGAGAGGTCTCGCTCCGCTTGTGGTACTGACATGCGGCGAGGGGCTGAGCCGTGCCGCGCGCTGGATTTAGTTTGACGAGGAGCTGCGGCGGCGATGTGCGGACGGTGCCTAACTCAATTTCGTTAGTTTAGTTACATCGGCGGTTGGTAACGCGAGGCCCACGCAGCCAGGGGTTGCTGTGATTAGATTTCCATGTAGGTAGCGGTGCAGCCACCTAAGCCTTTATGTGTGCCCGCTTTGTATGTGCGCGCCGAGCCACCCCATCATCCCCTGTTGCCCCACCCCGCCCTTTCCACCGTGCCCTCCACTCCCACGACAAATATTAACTCAACCAACCGCCCGCCCTCCCCCAATCCCGAAAGTAGTGCCGATGAATAAGTGAATTCTCTCAACCGCCGCCTTATTCTCGCTCGAGAGGAGCCTCCTCGTGGCGCTTGCTGCGAGCGACAATCCGCCCGCGAGAGAAAGAAGGATAAGGGGAATGGAAATTAGTCGATTCGACTCGCTGCGATTTAAAAAAATTGAGAAAAGGGTTGAGTATACTCCAACTTTCTATCAGCTCCTATCAGATCCAAAGGAAACTTATCGAGGATAGTCTCGTAAGTTTAAGAGAAACAACTTCTCCATCCCTCCGCAAGTTTTTCAATTTCCAGGTTTATAGAAGTCTCGTGGCATCGAATTAAGAAAGGGGAGGGAGGAAGAACGGGGGAGAATTGAATTGAACTTTTGTTCCAATTTGATGCCTGTTTCTAAGGAATAATTTCTTACACTCAACCTTCGTGTAATCATATCTCCTCTATTGCTACTAAATTCCGAAAATGTTAGAAGCTTAAGGGGACTAGGCAGACGAAATATCGATTTTTTATTATTGCATTTTCCGAAAGTTCTATCCTTTCTGAATAAAATGCCCCTTGGTTTATAATAAAATTCGGAAAATTGTAGATTTGGCAGCTAAAAATGTCAAGCGACAACCTATAGCGTCACATTTGCCCAGAAACTTTAAACGCGTTTTTCTCGAATATTTTTTCCTCTTCGTTTTTTCCTCATTGCGAACGAATGGAGGTTCAGATCGACTTGAAATAAATTACTGGATGTGTAAAACATGTGTCATTTCGGAGCAAACCTCTGATATGGTCTGCAGAAATTCGAGATTTTCATAAAAAAATTAAGAAGTCACCGGATTTTGGTAGCGTAAAAACAAGAACGAATTTTTCTCGAAAAAATCGCCGTTTTTCAGCCACCAATTGCATAATTTTGATTTAATATTTGTTTTTATAGGTTTGGTCCGAAACTATGAGTCCAAAAAACAAGAATCACACGTTTGAAATCGGATTGCGTTACATTTTAAGACCGATATTAAGGGAAAACGACGGAGAAACGTTAAAATGTTTACACGTATGCAGCGCCAATTTTGAAGTACATATATATTTTTTACCATTTTTTTTTCAATCTGTATGATAGTAACAAACATTGGGTAAAAGGATAGATCTGGATTTGCTTTCATTTTTTTACAAATAAATAAGGGACAGAGACCCTTTCTCACTAAAAGCGACTGCCTAGTCCCCTTAAGAACTTCTAAACGTGGAAGACTAATAATAAGTACTCTCTGGCGTTGTCAATTGAATAGAAGAGTATCGTAAGGAATCCTCGAATTCTCGATCGTGTCTCATCGCCGAAATTTCTGATAGCAACGTGGATGGTTCGTTATCGGCGCACGGCTTCGGAGCTGCTCCGCGAGGATAAACGAAGCTCTCAGCGTTTCAATGTCCCTCGATCGGGCGAGAAGATGGTCCCGTCCGGTCGAGGAGCGCCGTCCCCCCATTTTCGTTAAATGAACCACGAAAATGAAGAAAGCCAATGGCGATGCTATCGTCTCGATCATAGCCGACAATTCTCTATTACTATGTATCTGAGAATCTCGTGCTGGCTGCGTGGTCACTCTCCAGTTATAAAGGGTATCAGCAAGCTCGATCTATTGCCAGCTTGCTTACGCGAATTCTTGAGAACGTTAGTGGCCGACCTTTGTCCAGTTAATTCGATACCAGTGTACCGTGAATTTCCATCGAAATTCGAGGCCCACCCCTCTCCCGAGTTTCACTCCTTTATCTCTCTGGATTGACGATAGGGCTGATTAAAGTGTGCGCTCTTCCACTGTTTCGCGATTCATTCGCGACGGGGCTGAGATTGCTTTCTTCTTTGAATGGAATTACTGTATTTTTCGGTGGGTAATTCGATGGTCTTGTTGTTTGAGA
The DNA here is from genome assembly GCA_929113495.1 of Andrena minutula. NCBI lineage: Eukaryota > Metazoa > Arthropoda > Insecta > Hymenoptera > Andrenidae > Andrena > Andrena minutula. Next base: position 32,908,104 of record OV815994.1, on the reverse strand, counting down.
AGCTAGTGGAGGTGTTGCGTGGATTACGAATTGGAAATATTGTCTGATTAAAGAAAAGTAATAAAAGGAAGACAGCTGTAAATAGGAGGCTTAGGTTTGCAAGTATCAAGTAGTGATTTTTGAATTTTTTATGGAATATGATCTCCATCGAGATTTCCAGGAGGCTTCGTTAATTTAATAAAGAATATTTTTAATATTTATAGTAGATGGAAGTTGGGACTGCCTCAGTGACAAATTCATTTTGCAACAAGCTCGACTTTCTCCGGGTGTTTTCACCCCGAAGACACGTTCCACTGCGCGACTACACGGTCGTCGATCTTCAACAGAGAATCTGCTCCCCTCATCGGGGTTAAATACTGATCCATCAGCAGATATCACCAGCAGATACACTTTCTAATAAGCCGGGGGTCCAATCATCTGTGCTGTTTCCACGTTGGTGCAACGTTGGGGGTTCGCGGATGGAAGAATGCGACGGGGGTTGGGAAAATATTTTTCCACGGGGAGGTTTGTCTCCTTCTTCGTTTAGCTGTCAGTAATATTTAATTGAAGGAGGAATGGAGCTACGATGGGACATAAATTGTTTACTTATCGACAAATCTGCAGCTAAAGCAGTTTCGAGGACTCTCTTTTTCAAGATAACAAATTAAAAACATATTCTAAAATTGTACAAGGAAACCGATCTCGAGAGTTTCTGTCAAAATCAAAGAATTTTTTATAGAAATGAGATAGAGCGATGTTTCTTTAAATTAAAACTACAATATTGCACAATAAGGAAAAATTAAAGAGATTATGGTACGAACGTTTTTTAACTTTGAAAATCTGTGTTAAACTTGAAATTTTACAACAAAATTGTGATTTATCCAATACCATGTACGATCAGATTTTTTTCTTGACATGTTGTACATCATTTCCTGTAGATTTTGTTACGCTGATTTCAAATCCGTTCGCAAAATTTGTCTACTACCTCAGGATTTTGAAAAAATTGATTACAAGTTTAACACAGATTTTCAAAGTTAAAAAACGTTCGTACCATAATCTCTTTAATTTTCTCTTATTCTGCAATACTTCGGCTTTAATTTAAAAAAAAAAAAATCATCGCTCTATTTCATTTCTATCAAAAGTTCTTTAATTTTTACACAAACTTCATCACTTTGTCCCACTGTGCGACGTATGCTTCTTCCTTTCACAATGCCCTGAAGCCTTCAACCAAAATATGCTACGAAAACACGATAAATCTCTGCATTAAGAACCTGCAACCTAAAAACATCGCTTTCAACCTGATCACATTTCCAGAGAGAAGAACGTCCTGCCTATTTTCTCTAAAACAATCACGAGTCTATCTCTTCTTCATCTATTTTTTTCCCATAATATAAAGAATATTTCGAGCGATATCTACCGTGCAATTTGAACGTGGGAACGACGACGATCCCCTTACCTTTGACAGATTTATTCGGCGGAGGACCATCCCGATTCCATGGCGGGTCCCCGTGGCCGGAGAATTCCCGAAGTTTGAGGTACGAGATGGTTAGCCTTATTATGGAGGCTTTGTCCAATTGGGAGGTAATAGCCGCTGGTAATGGCAGCATTTTCGCCAGCTCGTAGAACTCGAAGTTCTCCTTCCCTCTCCGAGACCTGGCAGCGTCTCTGCTCTTCTCCTTGCGCAGCTCGAGGATACTGTAACACAAAGAAGGAAACGGGGGCGAAGGTTAGACGAGCAGGAATCGCCTGGAACGGACGAATCTAATTTTTTGGTCGCGGCTTCGATCACGTCGGACACTTTCTCTCGTCAAGCTCGAATGGAACGGGGGCGAGCTTTAATTTCGGGGGGAGACTTAACGTGGACTTTGGTCCATCGCGAGTGGCGGATGAAAGTGAAGTCACGAACGAAATTCCGACTCGTTTCCACATGGCTTTGTTTAACACCCTTTAATGTGAAATATGCGTTGGTTGAAGTATGTGTTATAACTGTAGGCAGCCTATCATTCGTTGTAACTGCAGACACAATAAATTGTTACTGTGTAAAATATAGTTTAAGGGAGGAACTCTATTTAGGACGCAAGGATTAAGGTGATTTTTGGGAATTTTTTTCTAAGAAACTGTTAAGCGGATCTTTTCCAAACTTTCAGGGTATTTTAGTTCATATTCTAACAATAAAAATTAATTTTTACGTTATAAAGTGTTCGATAGAAATGAAGATATATGAACACGTTCGTTAGGACTTGCGCGCCGGAGTTGAAAATTGGCCATTGTAATGGTGGCCTTATTTCTTCCCTCAAATAAAAAAACAAGGATTTTCTTATTTTTAGTATAATTAGATTGTCGATGAACCTAAGGCATTGATAAATAAATTGAATTGAATATACTATTTTTCCAAAAATAGTACGAAATATCTTGGGGCAGAATCGTCACTTTCCTTTAAAGTCTCACCAATTTGCCAATTTTTAACGTTTTTCTCGTTTGTTAGGTTCATCGGTAATGTAATTATACTCGAAATAAGAAAATCCTTGGTATTTTTATTTCAGGAAAGAAAGAGGGCCGCCATTACAATCGCAAATTTGCAACTCCGACGCACAAGTTCTAACGAACGTGTCATATATCTTCATTTCTACCGAATACTTTGCAATATAAAAATTAATATTTATTGTTTGAATGTGAACTAAAATACCCTGAAAGTTTGGAAAAGATCCGCTTAACAGTTTCTTAGAAAAAATTCCCAAGAATCACCTTATTTCTAGCGTCCTAAATATCCCCTTTAAATATAAAGTATCCCCAGTAAATATAAAGTATTTTCGATCTCCCATGGTAATTACATAAAAATTAATTAATAATCCTATCGAGAATAGTAACGTAGAGAATATAAATATTCTTAAAACTTTCAAGTCCTATTGGAAAAGTAAAATTATCGCCCTCACTTAGCTGCAAATTGTACGTCGCCATAAATCTCAGGTGTAAGTAAGCTGCACTTTCCTTTCCAGTCGCTATTCACTTTCTTTATTAAAGAAATGGTCTCATTTCCGGCTTACAATTAATATAGACCGTCAGTGACCCCCCCAGCGCGAGATTCCCGACAATTCGACGTTCCATCGAGGTCGCCGGTTTTACACGTTTACGACAAATTGAAACGTGTTACCGTCGACGCGCCCGGAATCGGAATCCCGCGCCGCCTTCGCCGGTTCCCGACCGAAATTCAATTATATTTGTTGGTTCCTTAATATATTCGTTTCGCGTAATCCTTCTGCAAGGACTCCTTGGTACTTGATATGCCAGCAACGAATTAACTGCTCTGCCGGAATCGTGTTACAGCTATTGACCTAGAGTACGTAGCACCCCAGGGTGACTGTTCCTCCTTGTTCCTTGTACTTGCTTCATATAGGTTAATCGATCAGAAGTCTATAGATTTCCTGGCTCCGGGACTGAACAATTCTTTGTCTGGTCACTTGGATAAGTCTGATCTTGTGACTCGAGAAAATAGGAGTGTACTGTTTAGTGATTAAGTGGGGACGTCTGCTGAAGAAGCACTATTTGGTTTGCTAAAGATGTATGTCTGGTTTGTATCATTCATCAAGCGGGGATTATGGAGGATGAAATTACTTGGGGAATTCATGAAAGAAATTTGGAAATTGTATTCCAAGTTGCGACGTTTCAGTGAATAGACTAAACCTTCCTATTTTATATAGATGTAGTTTTTAATCTTCTACTATTTTTTCCCACCGAATCAACTGCATCTTTTCAGAGAAAAGGTCGAGGTTTTTTTGTTCATTCGGTAAGGGGACATTCTCATCAATTCGCTTGAAAAATAGGGGATGTTTAGGATTTTTTTTAAAAATACTATACAATCTGTAGTAATAACATTTTATGGCCTTTATTTATTCGTTATTCAAGGATATGAAGAATTTTGTTTTCATTTTCCTGTAGTGGTTCGATTTCTACGTGTCGCTCAGTGCACTGCTACTACAAAAAGAGGCGGCGACGGTAGCCAGTGTAACTCGCCGTGGGATTGTCTCAAATAAAAAAAACAAAGATATTCTTGGATGCTATATCAATTGCTATCGTATCAGTCTTTAGGAAGACACAGAAAGCAAACTGACGATGGTTGGTGCACCTTTGAACACAAATATTCTAAAAAGAAAATATTCTGAATATAAAAAATATTCTAACATTTTACGCCTACAAATGTTAGCAACGAGAAATTATGCGTTCCAAAATTTATGACCGAAGGCTGATACGATAGTGACTTCAATTACAAAGAAAATGCCACCAAGATTTTTGGAATCGGTTCATAATTTCTTTTCCTATGGTGGCTACCGTTCGGAAAATTCATGTTTCAAGGCAAACGCGTTTAAAGTTTTCTATTTATAAAAATCTACACCATTACAAAGTTCGTCTTATAATTTTTACTGAATATTTTCCAGAGACTACACTATAGCTCTATGCAAAACAGAAATCGATTTTCTGAAAAATTTTAATGAGAATGTCCCCTTAAGGATGACAAATCTTGTGAACTACGGATCACCTCTATTGCCACCTGTAAATTACCAAATATATATTCACAATCCTTTACTCTACATTTACCAAATTTATGTCAAATTTATGGCATCTTTCTCCTACTTATCCTACTTCTATTATAATTCTCTTCCTATGGAAATTCGTTCTTTGTCTTCTTTTCCCGCTTTTAAATGTGCTGGCCGTTCTTTTATCCTTGTCCACTATGTGTAGCTCCCCTTGTCTCTTGTCCTTCCTATGTTTTTTTTCTCTCTCTCGCTGTTCTATTCTGTTTTATCTAGCTAACTTTATTTCTAATATTTCTTGCTTTGGGGTTAGGTTACAAAACAGCAGGTATGCTGAACCTCGCCCTTTTATCCCTTAATTCATGTAACTTTGTGATAAATAAAGACGAATTATTATTATTATTATTATTATTATTACCTGAACACCACACGCCCCCAAATTCTTCAACCCCTTTCCCAAAACCACCCCCCAAATTATTTCCAAAAATCAACATTCCCCCTTCTCAAATTCGCCGCATTTAGCCCGGAAATGTCGTACAGTTGCAGGAGACGAATAATCGATGACTGTAGTGCGAACTATCGAGCGATTTGGCGCGGAAATTCTCGTACGAACGAGAGGCGTGGCGACGGCTCGGAGCGTAGAGCAAACGCGCGGCAAAAGCGGCTACCGCTTTAAAGCAGCATACATTATTCAAACGCTATCATGCCTATGTTTGCTGACATGCCGAGCGAATGTATCTGGGTGAATGTCGACGTAACATTAACCACGCCTCCGTGGACGGCCCCCCGATTCCGGTTTTGCATTTAAACATTAAACGCCGGCCAATGGGAGCGTAATCCGCATTATTCGAAACCCGTTCTCCCTCTACTTTCTGTCACGGTCATTAACCTTTTGTTAAACAGGGAACAGCCCCCTCCCCCGACGCCTCATGCTTCCTCTATCGAAATTTCAATCGTTGCACCCCGACGCCCCCTCCACGAGTTCTGTAGCGGGAGAGGGGGTGTAAACAAGCAACCGCATCTCCTTTTTGAAGATTATTATATTTTTATAGGGGCAACTTGAATTTATTATTTACTATTAATTCTGGGAGGACCTGAAGTGTGTTGACTGTCTCCATTTGTTGGTAGATTGTTTATCACTCGCTTTAATTTTTTTATGGTGAACTGGTTTGCTGGTTAAATTGTTGATATTATTTGAGGCAGAGATGGGAAAAATTATTTGAAATAAAAATGTGTGTGCGAAATTTTTATTTCAAATAATTTTTTGCCCATCTCTGATTTGAGGGGTTAGTAAAGTGGTAGGTAGTAAATTATTCCAGAGAACGCTAAGTGGAAATTTGGATATATCGTTTTGGAGAATATTTTTAGAGGAGTCTTCAATTCTGTTTTAAGCGGCATTGTGTAAGTTACCGGTCGAATAGAGTGAGCTTAGTATTCAGTAAGTAACTCGGTACGAAAGCAAGTGGAGTATTTAATGTAAGTGAAATATGCTTAGCTAAGTAGTGACTAAATCAATCAATGTAACCTAAATCGAACATTGGACGACGCAGAGCCAACACCTTGACACGCATAAAACTGAATATTTTCACGTCCCCGTTGTCACTGACTATTGCGTAATTCGTCATTCCTAGACGACTTAATCCACAGCGTTACTCAATAAGTGATACATTAAAATTGACCGCCGTAAACCAGGTATAAGTCAATCAAACTTTTCTCGGAGACAACTGACACATTGCAGCTTTCAATCTCTTAACTGCTAATCCTATCACATCCTGCGAAACAATATTCTTAAATCAAAGCCCACTCCATTAACCACCCTTATTCTGAACACACTTTTACAATTCTTCTTTGGAAAAGATGGAAGTAACACCCAACATTGCAGACTCAAAATGAACCCTAAGAGAAGAACTTCTTAAGTTTTAGAGAGTATCTAACACTCTTCAAATTGAAATTTGAATATTTCAAAATTCACATGACGTCTCCGAAAAACTCTTCTGTATTTCTTTTTAGCTATCTTGAGAGAAAATATTTACAGCATACGGCTTTGATTTACAGAAAGAAAATTGAAATTGAGGGTGCAATCCCTTTTTGATATTCTAGTGCCTATTGACGCGTTTGAAGAAAGCATTAAAATTTTCTGGGGACTCCACAGTGTCAGAAGTAACAGAACTAAGAAACTTCTATCCATTTGAATCAACATACCCACCAAATTCTCACTCCAAAAATGCCACACCATCTCTCAAAAACTATCCAGCCATCGCAACACAATCTTTGCCTCAAAACATCCCCACAGACCTAACATCCCTTTTCCTTCATCCCTCCCAATAAGACAATGTTTCCGTCTTCGTGTATCCCTAGAAAATTCGCCAGCACGCTCGTCACCGCGGTATCCGACGAGCAGCAGAAGGGAGGCGTCCGTGATTGTCCCCGTGGGACGCGGAGGAGCCTGCAACCGAGAAGGCTTGTTTCGGGGGTGGTGTGGGTGAACGAAGAGGCTGGAAAGTCGCGGGACCCCTGTTGTAAAACGCGAAAACAAGACGGTGACCCGCTTCGCGCAAGCTTTCACCCCTCTTTGCCCCGCTTTTTACGACTTTTCACTGCCGCGACAGAGACGGCCGTAATGGGCCAACGTCGTTTCGGATGGCGTATCCGCGATCAACGTGGAAGGAACGGCGCACGGGGGGGGGGGCCGGTCGTTTTACAGTCGTTAAGCGCAATAGCGGCCTAATAAAAATCCCATCTTGTTCTCAACCCTTCCTCGCGACTAAATGGCGCATTTAATTGCGACCGAGTCCGTTTTTTCGCGGCGTCGCCGTCTTCGTTAATCCACTCGGGAGTCTTTGGTTTCGGTTTCGGTAGTTAACTACGGCGGGGAGCTTCTTTGGTAATTTCGAATGGCTGTTTGACGCCGCGGAGAAGCTTTCTTGGGAGATCAACCCTTTGCGCTGCGAGCACTTTGCTCCACTCGTTGGTCGACCACAGAAAACCATGCCACGTGAATCTTTGGTGTGCTTGGGAGTCAGACGTGGATTGCAAAAACTTGAATATATTAATTAAGGGGTGATTCTCGTGTAACAGCTCCCAAAATTAACTGATGTTTATGAATTTTTCTTTAAGCAACTATTGCTAGTATTGGATTAAACTCTTTTGGAATATAAGGAGGCATGTTTAAACTTACAGAATTCTTTTTTATGTCGATCCTTTTTATTTATTAATTATTGTGGAGTCTTGTTAACCCCTAACTAGTCTCTTAATTAAGAAAAGTAACCTGAGGCTCCGCCCACTCCACGTCACGAATTCTACCATTACAAAAATAATTTCATCAACCCCCTTTTATTCTCCACCCCCTTCTTTCAATAACTACAAATATACACAGCTCGGTACACCTACGCGCAAGTACCTTCTGCAAAATCCACAGTAGGCGACCTTCAAGATAGAAGCTCGAAACTTAATGGACCATCCCTCCGCCACTCGTCAATGAGAAACGTCACGCAGTCGTGTGACCGTCGGATAAACTCGTCAGGCGGGCAATAAAACAAACGCGGGACCCTTTTATTGCTCGTATCGGTTCAAGGGTTCCGTTGGAATTTCGGATAGGACGGTCTCGCGCAGACTTTTTACGATGGCGAATGCAGAAACGAGCGTGGCCGCGGTACGTGCATCGCATACGTGGGCCCTGTATGCAACGATGCTTACCAAAATGCGGGCACTTTGTCGTGAGTTACGTCAAACGGTGGCCCCTCGACGGATTGAACCCGCCGTTGTTGGACTCGGCAGGTATCGCGAGGCAAACTGGACGTCAACTATCGTCGAGTCTCGGGGTTTATTGAGAAATTTTGTCGGGGACTGATGTGGCACTGGATCATGGATTTCCATCGTAGATCGATGTAATAGTAACTTACACGGTTTGTGTGGTATACTTTTGAGGAGGATTGGTGTTAAGGCGAAGCACAGACACGAGTTATTCGGAGGCAGAGAGATAACTGTTCTTTTGCGACATTTTTATGAGAAAACTCTCAGATTCATAAGATTGAGAATTTTTTTTTAAGAATTGAATAATTATTTAGATTCAAACTTTTTCTGAAAAATTGTGAGATACAGCTGTTATGAAATTTGATGGAATTGAAAGGAAGATTTAATCGAACCGCGAATGAAATTAATTGAGGTAGTGGTTAATTTAGCTTGGAGAAACGCTGATACATAAATGTCAATTACCTACAAGCCTGCACATGCAACGCATGAGAATCGCACAGTAATTACATAGTGGTTGGATGTTTAATTGTATGTAGAGGGGAAATTCTCCACATCTTTAATAATCAATTGGAAAGTGGAAATGAGGAAGGCTGCCAGTTGCATGCGGGTTATTTTTCCCTTCCTTTTCCTCGTGGAATCGATAATGAGTACGTCGAAAGAGAACAGAATTAGCTTGGAAGTAAGCCGAACAGCTGGAAATCCCTCACGTTTCTTCGAGGACACTCGAGAACTGCGCTTTAGTTTACACACCCATGCCAAACACGATAAAATGCTAAATTCTTCGTATAAATCTATGGTAAAGGAATACTTGTAATGAGAAACTCTGACGTCACCTACCAGACTAGAGTGATTCATCCTGGATAATTAAGCGCGTGTTTTATTTGAAGTTTACTTTAACATAGAGTGTTTGTAGTACCCTACAAGGCTGGTCTGCCGCCTGCATTCGAATTGCAAAAAATCCTCAACCTTACTAGCAACACGTTGTGTGCTAATGTAATGAAACGGGCGATACCTTTTAAAAGACAGAAGCGCGCATGACTGTGAAATTACTATTGGAACGTAGAGTGACCGAATGAATAAATACTTTAAATTTGGAGCCAAGTATTGAGTTGGTGCAGAATTATCAGGCGTTTGTATTGGCTATTTGTTAATAAATGGAATAAATCTTCCAAGCAAATAGGAAGCAGTTATTGAAGTAGATGGTGACTACGCTCCGGAACAATCATTTCAAAATGTTATTGTTTAATTTTTATGTTTCTTTTTGTTTTTCATAATAAATATTATTTAACAAACGCCTGATAATTATTCACCACCTCAATAGGATCGAAGTTAAAAAATTAGACCTTTCTTCCTCTCGTATAAAATGAGTCTCAAACCTCCTTGATTCCCTCCAACCCCCTCAAAGAACCTGAAATATTTGAATTATCGGAATACTACATAGGGTGGATGTAGCAGTAAGTGAACACGTACCAGTGACTGGACATTTTTTATTAAAATGAATAAAATAAGTTATTAAAATAAGCAACTATTTAATTAGAGACTTCTTCTAGTTTCGTGCTTCATATCCAAACAATTTTTGCAACACGTGGAATCAATCGCGCTGCAAACATAATTTTATAAAAGTGTTCATTCATTAGCCTTAAGTGTTCATTTATTGGTGCGTTTACCCTACTACAATCTGCAATATTTTATCGCTACAAAGATTTATCAATCATGGGTAATAAACTTTCACAAACAACACCTTCACACCAACTTCAAACACTCAAAACCCCAGAATACTCTAAGTTCCTCCCAAAAACATCAGTATACAAATACTACTCAATCAACCCTTCCCCATATTCATCTACAACCACCCAGAAGCCACCCACCAATCCCCACCACCCGCCTAATCCAAGTAGGTAACTCGAAACACTGTCCCCAAAGAAACAAGGCTTCCAGCTCTCTTCAACCTAGATCCTCTGATCACAGGGTGGAAGCAAAGTGCGAGCAGAGTGTCTTCCGCCGCTGATTGCGCAAAGATAAAGGAAACAGGGTGCCCTGGTAACGCGATGCGACGAAAGACACGCGGGCACGAGGGTCTATGGTCGTTTCAAGTCCGTAGTTCCCCAGAGGAGAGAGGCCAGCTGGACCAAAGAGCAGAGGAGCGCGTGGAGGTTCGCCGGCGTCTGTAGACGTGCGAAAATAAAATTACGCCCAACTTTCGGTCAAATTTGTTGAAATTGGGCGGCAAGGAAGGCAAGTGGAGCAGGGCAAGGGCCCTGGCGGACTCCCACGGGACACGGGATAGAAGAGGTCCCCCGTGCAACTGTCGGTGTCGGGCTATATCCGTAGCCATATCGTTGAAGGGTGGCAACACGCCTTGGACACATAAGGATCCTCGTGTTCGGCCGTGCTAAGTACCAGCCATCAATAATTCAGCAGCGGACCCTGACGAGGTTACCGGCGATCCTTTCGATCGGAGCCAGGGCGCCGCTGGATTTTTCATCCGCCAATTTCCAGCGGACAGGGAATTATTAATGACCCTGGCGCGGGGAGGAAAGGGGTGGACGGAGGAGTCTTTGGCGGCTTCTTCGTGGTAGGTGGGAATCTTAAGCAGCGAGGCGGCTTTATCTCGGGGATGGTGCTGTTTGTCGGTGTTTCAGGGAAGAAGTGGGTGACTGTTGTTGGGAATTTTCTGGGAGGATGGCAGGTGGTTTGAGAATGGGTAGATTAGCTTGACTTAGCTTGGTTACTCGGAGCTTCGATATGCGCGGAGACCGAGCATTCGGGGATGGTAAAGTACTTAGCAACGTGCAGATTTTACCGTTCAAGTAGAAAAGTGGAATATTAATCCGACACTGAAGACGCGAAGCAGAGTTGAATGAACGAGTCTGGTCAGACACACGCGCAGTAAGTCGAATAATTTTTTAGGGATGTAGATTTAAGTACGTAAAAGTACGCTTTGAAGAATTGCGATGAGGAGATGAAATATTAAGGCAGAAGAAGCAGGACCAACAGTGAATGACACAAGAACTCTGTTCATTTAATATAAATGTAGAATCGTAATCTGACTTCTTAAAAGACTCTTCTACGACTGCTTCATTTTACAGAAACTACGTTTTACTCTATACCTTATTAACCCTTTCGCTGTGTATTTAAATTTTCGGACGATTTTACATAAAGAATGTTTTTAATTTCCCACTTTCTTTGCATTTTATATGTTTATCACAGTATACCGTTAAGGAACTAGTTCTTGATCAGGCACTAATTTTTTATAAGTTCATGAAATAAATCGTTCTTTTCAGTTTATGTCCTTAAATAATTGTTTGAAATAATTACTAACATAAAAAAGGACAATTCAAACTAGTTCCTGACCTGATCAAAAATTAGTTCCCATGTATTTTCAGATGATCAGAAACTAGTTCCTAGTCACTTTATTATTCCCTAACCTTATAAATAATTAAATTATACTTAATTTCAAGTTTTTAATATTTTTCCTTAAAGTGTAAACATTAATTCATCTTTTAGTATAAAAAAAGTCTATGGTTGAAAGTTTTATTAGGTTAAAAATAAATATTAAAGCGGGAAGCCCTCTAAACTGATCAAAAACTAGTTCCTTAACGGTAAGAGAATACATTTTTTTAATGCGTGGACTATAGTCGAAATCCGCATCGAGCAGGAATGTAGCGGCGTTCCACTATAGTCGAAAAACGCAGCGGAAGGGTTAAAAGAAATATAGCGACAGCATTTCAGAGAAAGTAAGATCAACATAGAGAAGTAAATTCCAAGACTTCGAGCATTTAACTATATTAATCAATATTTCCTAAGGAATCCAACAAACTACTCCAAAAATCCCTACATCCCATCAATGTGACGATACGCAATGGAGCAAGCACCCCGTACAAACTTCCAAAAAGCCTCTCCACATTAACAATCCCTACAAACCTCCACATCCGCCTAAACCCTCCACCACGATCTTCAGCAAGCATTCACCCTATCGAAGAATCAAAACCAAACCGCCCCCGTGGAAGAGCGTTGAAACCACTCGATACTCGGCGAAGCGTGTGCGAAGTTCGATGCCCCCTCAGAAGCAGCTCTCGGCCGATGGTCCTCTTCGACAGCCAGCCGGCCTGGAGCGTCTCGATACATAGTAATCGGGAAAAAGGGGGGCCCAATTAGCAGGCACCGGGGGAATTATGATGGCCAGTCGGTAGGCCGAGCGTGTACGCGTCGGCTAATTCAATTAAACAATTCATTTGCTGGTCCGAAGCACCACCTGAGGGCACGTCCCATTCCGTCCGCGCGTCTCCCCGCTCGTCGGTGTGCCAGCTCTGGCCAGTGTGCGCCGATATGGAGGCGAGAACGTGAGTTGGAGAAGGACCAAGCCTCGGAGAGCTCCCTATTCCCTGGAGGGCCGTAGCCTCGCGCTACAATACAATGCTCCTAATGTTACGGCTCCAGTTTCGACATAATTTTCTTTCGCGGCCCTTTCGGCTATCGGATGCCTAAGCTTTTGTAGCACTTCTCGACAAAGAGAATGTCATTTCCGGTAGCCGTTCGATAACGAGACCCTGGGAGGAGCGATCGCGATGGGGGCTAGCCAGCTTCGGCCAAATGGGAACGCGTTGGTGGATCTACGCAAGGCCATTTGGGTCAGCCGAGTGTTATCAATTGGCTGCTTTTATGGATTCCTGTAGGCTCGATGTGGCGCGGAGTGAATGCGAGAATTCTGTATTGAGCGGTGCAAGGTTTCGGAGAATTGCACCTTCTCTAGGTTTCAAGCACCTTCTCAGTGATTGTTTTTGCTGGGAAAGTTTTGTATTGAAAGGTGGCAAGCGAATTCTAAGCTTTGTTTGTTTAACTTGTTGACCCGGCCGGAGGTGCACCCCATATTGTAACACAGGTTGTCGCTACTGGGCCAAAAATACCCACAATTGAAAACCACGGTTTCAGAATATTTTTTTAACTTTGTTATTTTTATGTTAAAGTACAGCATTTTAAGAAGCAAATAAGATGTAAGAAAAATCTCAAAATCTTTATTAAAGTTCTTTAAAAAATTGTAACAAAAATTCAGTCTTCTTAATTTTTACTTGGTTACAAAATCTAATAACAAAAATTAGTCTTCTTTCTTTAGTAACAATATCAAATTCAGATCGATATCAAAAGTAGATGCTATGAACTTATCAACGAACGAAAAGAAAACAATTCGTAACAACATTTTCATAACAATACTCAGAATTTTCCTAAAGTACATACATACTTAGAATTATCACTTTACATAGTGTTAGTGAAAGGTTTTGGTCTTTTATTGCACTAGGTCGGTTATTCCCCCGCTGAAAGGTACCTACAATGGCATAGGATTGCGCGAGAAAAAAGATATTTTCGCAACTCGTTCCTCTGTGGTAAATTTTACCCAGTAGAGCCTCCCGCAGAGTTAACAGATACATTTTTTTATACCAAGTGCTTCCAATCTGGGCAGTGATAAATGGCAGGAAACGAGTTAACTCGTCCTGCACAGTGAAGAAGCATTTTCAAAACACTAAGTGACTAACTCGTCTTTGCGAGTTAACAGGTTAAAAAGTAAAGGTTTGGTAAATCCGAATCAATGCTCTCCAGAAAATAAGGAAGGTAATTTTTAGCTAGCATGAATGCGTAGATTCATTTGACCAAAGTTGGGTGGTCTATTGGTCTGACTTTTGGAGAAAATGGGTAATTTAGTATGCCATTTTTGGATGGTAGTTAAAGATGATGGGTAACTCAGAAATTCCTCGCTGTTAAATTTCAGTAATACCAGTAAGAAGCAGCATTGAAACAGTTTCTATCTGTTCAGGATTGAAACGTAAAACAGCGGATGGTTATAGAACAAAGTCGTGGCACTGAAACGGAAGGACAAGCGTGACATTTGTATGCTTAGCGGCATTCGTGATGCTACGATAAAAGAAGTAAAAACTAAGACAGGTGCTGCGAAAGGAAAGCCGCAACTTTTGTATTGGCTACGATGAGACAATAAATGAAGTCGATTTTCAGAATCTGTACACAATCACACCTAAAAGAACATACTAACAAAATCTTTCTACATGTATCGAACAATAAAAATAACAATAAAAATTCTACAGAAAGATTAAACTTATCGAGAAACTTTTTATTCTCTACCTCCTTGCTAAAAAATCTTTTGACATTCGAAGATAATTTTAAAGATTCCTAATCCCAAAAATCTACACAGACTCCCCAAAATATGAAATCCTCAGCGTCCTCTCATTCCTTCACTTTAAACACCTACAAAATTTCCAAATAATTTCCAATCACTCCACTTTAAAAAAAATCTCAATCCCACAACCCAACCCAAAGAATGCACAATAATTCCAAAGCTCAACGATGCCCACGTTCTATCCACGAGAGCCAGAAACGCAGTTGCTCTATCCAGACTTCTAACGCATTCACGCAGGCGCAGGAGACCGGCACAAAGGAGCCCGCTTTCGGAAAAATATTTTGTACACGACCAGCGGCGGTGTCTCTCAATGAAACCCTTCCCTCTCCCGACGAAGAAGAAAGCGAGCACAACTCTGCAGGGACGAAGGAGCGTAGGGGGCTAGGGGAAAGAGACAATACGATAACCACTAAATTATCCCAGCACATCCGGCGATGTAAATCACGAGGAGTCGCGCGCATGTGTACCTCGTGCCGTGTACCGAGCAGCAGGAGGAAGGAGGAGGAAGGCGAAGGAAAAAAGGAGAAGAGATCGAGGGAAAGAAGACGGGGCGAAGGCGGAAAAAGAAGCGCGCGGAGGAGGATGGTACGGAGGGAAGAAGACAGAGGAGCCGGATAGAGAGACAGAGGGAAGTTGGTTCTTGATGACGCGCAGATAAGGGAGGGCTTAAAGTCTACGTGATGTGCTTCCCGATGTGTCCGAGCGGAGGTCGAGCCTGAGAACTTTCGGTAAACGTACTCGTAGACTCGGACGAAACGTACCTTCCCTCCGCCAGGAGAACCCCACCCTCCCCTCTCTCTCTTTTATATTTTCCATGGCAAAACGGAGCTACGGGACCAGCTCGATATTTAATCGCTCGGTGCTGACCACTGGAAACTTTTAGGATACCTGGGAACCTGTCGTTCATGGCGCGCGTGGTTCATCCCCCTGAACCGGGGAGTGTTTGATTTGGTTGGAGGAAATCTGGGAGTCTGTGGTCACTGATACGATGCGAAGCTTTTAAGGAGGATCTTGGGTTTGCTGAATGCTCCAAGAAACAGCGGAGTTGTTTGGACGAAAAGATATTCAATGGATTAGTCATGTTCTTGTCCACCTGCGCGATGTGCGTCGCGACGCTCGACGCGACTGAGGCTGTTGGGGACTTCTGAATGCTCGTAGACTCTTACGGGGTTCGAGTGTTGTGGTGGATCGTTGCAAGGTAGAGAGAAAAGTGTTAATATTTTGAGAACTGTATCTCTGTAAGAAAATTTACGTTCGCTAAAATCTTTTTTAGGTTTTTTAGTATTCATTTATTTTTGGAAATTATAAAAATGGTATATTTTAAATGGGAGATAAATCTTTGAGTGGTGTAATCTTGTCGGTGGTTGATGTGAAATTAAGTTTATTTTTTAAGCTAACGGAAGTGGTAGATTGAAATCGTGAAATCACGCATACGTGGCAATGGCTGGCAAGATGTTGAAACGTAAAATGGAATTTAAAATGGAAGGATGAATTTGGGTTGAACTGTTTAGATATTTTCGTGTTGGGATAATCGAAGTCTACAATCTTGTACGAAGTTACTGATAAATTGTTTAAATATTCAGGAAGGAGAATAATCTAGTGGATTTATATTCACCAATAGAATTGTTCTTAATTTAACGAAGATAGTTTGGTAAAACATAGCCTCTGAAATTGTGAGATGAAATGTTCCAATAAATTCATTTCAATATGAATCCCTTGCCACCTTTCAAATAAAATGAAGATACAACACTTTGGTGTGTTGTTCACTTTTTACTCTCTCTACCCTCGAATACAGAGTTGAGATAGGAAGATAAGAGGAACTTTGAATATTTGAGTAAAGTGTTGTAACAGATGGGACTTTGAAAAACTTCAAAGTCCTCTCTGTTCTATATATCAACTTACTGAAATATTCCAACTTCCAATACCTTAGTGAGTTATTCCAAGTTCTCTCTGCTCTATCATTTACATATGAAAATAAGTGGACCTTTGAAAATTTTGCTGAAATAGAAAACCACCTAGAACTCGGAATATTTCATTACAAAATATTTCAGCAAGCGATTGGAATCAGTAGAATCCAGAAAACATTCAAAGTTTCATATTTTTGAAATATTCCAAGTTCCAAAATCTCACTGAGGTATTCCAAGTTCCATTTGGTCTCAGAAGTTTCGTCTCTTCTTTAATATCTGAATCCTTATTTCGTTGCAAATTCACACTAAAAAAGAATAACCACAAGAATCGCAGATGTATCACCACGAAACTCGAACCACTCAACTAACTTCTATTATACACGTTCTTTAGATAATCTTTTTATCACTAACCCTGACACGTTCAAGTGAAACAACCGAATCTATCTTAATGCATTCGAAAAAAAATCCTGTTTCGCTTCCTGCCGCGAATAATCATCGACAGTTGGACGCGCGAGGAAAGCCAGGGTCTAGTCTCCTAGGGGTCTCACGTTCACAACTTGCATCCGGACATTCTCATGTCCCTACTTCCGGGAACGTGAGGCCCGTAACGGCAACACCCTCGCCAAACCCAGACACAACTCGCGGTCACTGCTCTTTGTCCCACTACGCTTTTATCAGATAACGATAAGCGTATCAGCTGTTTATTGCAACCTTCAATTAATGCTGAAAACGATTATTATCTACGTAAGTAAATCATCGATTGCTTACACTAAACGGTATAACAACTCTGCGAAACGAATACAACAAGCTACTTCTTTCCATCGAAGCACTGAGTACAATATATTTTGGTTAATTACAATAATTAACTGTTCCACATGAAATATGAATATAAATGATTCTTTAACGTTGCTTACATCCTATTGTGTATAACGATGCATCGTAAAAGGCGATCAAAGAGTGGAATTTGGTGTCAAATAGCCTGCCAAAATTAGAATGTGATCAGTATTTCAAATACAAGGAAGAAGAAGTTGGAAATTCTAATGTCCCATAAGCGGTAAACGCGCGAGTGGAATGTGGCAGTAAGTGGTCAGACGAGGCGTTCACTCTCGATACCAGTGATCATCTAAACGATTCCTCGGACACGCAAGTGCAAGTTCTTGCGCCGGATGCTTAGAAACAACATTAGTGTCACAATCCATACGTTACACAATCCTACTCATTTCCCAGTCTTCCACATAATCAAACTTCTACTCTACAAAATCCAAGTTAAAACACTTGAGACACTACCTAACAACACCACCTCTCAAACAAATTCTCCTACACACAATCCAAAATCATCAAAATCAAGACCCCTGAACCAACCACTCAAAACTTCAACCTCCTCGAACACAACCCCCCCTCCATCATCGCACAGCACTTTAACCATTCATAACACCCAGAAATCAAGTACCTACTCCTTCCACCAACGTTCAACCAACCTCCCCCAGCGACAGAATCGACTTCGTCCCTTCGAACCATCCCAATCACCCCCGACGCTTCCGTTCACCTCGCTCGATCGGATCCACCGATATTAAGCCAGCGCTTTCATCCCGCGAGGAGAAGCTCGTCCTAGGCCTGGCCTGTGTAACTATGCGCGCGATAATGGGGGTGGTGGTCGATTCCGCTCGGTTCTAGGAGACGCTGGACCGCCGGGGCCGGCGAACGAGCGCGGAGGAATAATGGAAAGAGAGGGCGGGGTTGAAAATACGAAGGTAGTGTTGACGGGTCCCCGGGATGCCCCGTCAGCATCAGCGTTCCTCTCTAATCGTATCGGTTTTACTGCTGCGGCGTGACGTACTCATCTGCACCATCGGTCCACCACCCTTCAACCCTCCGCCGCCACCCATCACAATTCCCATTATCCACTAGCTGTGACAGAGCTCTCCAGGGACCCGCTACCACCGAACGCTATCTCGCCCCGGCTCTCGGCGAATTCTTCTCGCGCCGTACCTGCACGGACCCTGACCACTTTGACGGGGACACGTCAAAATAGAGCGCCGGCTACGTGTCCACCGATGATATCGGTTTTACGAACGGGCTCCGACGAAAGTAGGCTTGCGAGGTCTGCTGATCGAGCAATGCCTCGATACGTGTGGGGTTCTTTTTCTGTTGGAATGTCGCGAGCACCGTGGTATTCTTGGGTCAGTGCACTCTGCCGAGAGCTGAACTTGATGGGATAAGATTCGCGAGACGTAATAAGCTGGAAGATTGTAGTGGGACTTGGGGTTAGGTATTAAAGTAGCTTTAGTTATTGGGAGAAGAATAAATATTAGTTTATTGAAGAAAAACTAGAGGTAAGGGAGATTCTTGGGGTAATTGTATTGAGGGGTTAGCTGTACCTAGTCAGGAGGCCGAAAAGAAGCGAATGTTTGCGAATTTTTGTTTGAAAAAGCGGAAGCATATATTTTTACAGAATTTTTTGCATTTTAAAGAATATTTGGTAATTTTTTGTAGAAAAATATTTAATGATTATAATAAATATACAACGACATCCGAGAAGCCTTTTTAAGAACGGTGAGTAAGATGTCTCAACAACCACTGCACCAATCTTTCTAAAATTTTGTGGGTTTATTTTTTATATAAAAATCTATAGAATGTCGTTCGCATTTTTTTTCAATGTGTATTTTCGATTTTATCTACGAAAAATTGCCGTTTTTCGTGCGAAAATCAGGAGTTCAAACTTTAAATAGCCGCCATTTTATTTTAAATTATCGGAAGATATATTAATATACTAACGAAATCTTTTTTGTTTTTTGATTTTAGATAATCTGATTCCGAATGGCAGTGCTCACCGCAAAACAACTTTTTAAAAAGGCTTCCTAGATATCGATTGTAATTTTATAATAAACGTAAATATTTTTTTACGAAAAAATAACCAAATCTTCTTTAGATGTTGCTCTTTTAAGCGCAAAAAGTTCTGTAAAAATAGATGCTTCCGTTTTTCCAAAAAAAATTCACAAACATTCGCCTCTTTTCGGCCACATAACTAGGTATAACCCCTTAAGAAACGTTGCAAAAGTTGAATCGTATTTTTGAAGCATCTGTCTGAATGAAATTATAAATGAACATGTGTCATAAAATTTCTAGTTTGAAGATTAATGAAGGCAAAAGAATTTTTCTTCCACGACACTTTCTAAAAATGTTAAACTCCTCGTGGAGGAAACAGTCGTTCGCGCGATTTTTATCCCCGCCACTGTTTGAATTATTGACTCGATAATGGCCGCGCGGAAAGAACACAAGGGGGACGATATTACCCTATAAAATCATATCTCGGCCAGTAAAAACAGAAACGTCACGCGTCTGATACTTCCGAGCCACTTTACAGGCTCGTAAAGCTTCATTACAATCGTCGATAGGCGCGGAGTCGCGACCTCCCTCGCGACTCCAACGATGCGGTCGCTTAATTTTAATTAATTATCGCAGCTTCAAATTCGATTGAACCGCCCGGTGGCCTGTAATTTCGTGCGTTCGAACACCGTGTTCCGTAATCTCCAAAATATCTGGCACGGGGGGGAGGCCACGTTATTTTCGATGCGTAACGATATCATTATGCTTTTACAAGGAGATCGTACCTCCAATTAGTCGAAGGGCCCAAAAAATGCACTCATCCGGTGGTAATAACCACCCAATTATGTAACTATGTTATCAGTGGCGTGTATCACTGTAATGTATCGTTGAAATTATGGTAAAGTCTTTAACGCGCCTGGTTTCTTTCTGCCTTTCGTTCGTCCGCTTGGATGATTTAATAACGAGAGAAATTTGTCAGAGGAGAATTGAATTTTTAAAAAATGGAAACTTGGGGTACTGAATATTATGGTTAGGCTTTACTCTTATCTTACTTTTTCTATATTTAATATATTTAGCAATTAATGAGTAATAAAGTCGTAACAGTAATAATAACACTAATAATAATAATAATAATAATAATAATAATAATAATAATGATGATGATGATGATAATATCGATACTGATACTTGATTTCCTGTATTAGAATAATAGAATGTAGCATTTCAAAATTTAATTTCTAAACTGAGTGATGACATTTGGAAGATTAATTTTGGAAAATTTAGATTCTATTTCTTGTGTAGCAATATGAATTTACTTAAAGTTGAAATTCTGATGAAATTGAATTTACAAGAACCACGATATTTCGAGCAAGGTATAGATCACAGAATTTTTCAAGTTTTCCAAAGAAATTAAAGCCGCACTTCCCCCGAGCAGAACACTAATGAAACTTGCTAGATACATTAATACCAATGTAATCCTACTGCTATCCAGAGTTCGCAAATTGCAGCCTGTCTTGCGCATAATTACATGCACCTCGCCGCCACTGCGTTTCTGTGCACGTTGCACTCGACTCATTAAAGAAACGTATTACTCTGGAGTGATATGTTACTAAACGGAGGTTGAAAATGCAAATTGCAAGATCTGCAGGGAGATTCTATCCGCGAGATACAATGAAATGTTCGCGCAGAGGGAACGTTTGCATCCGAGCTGAGTAATTTGTCTCCGGCGCGATAAATAAGAATAAATTGTGCAGCCACGTTACGCAATTCCATTTAATCGAAGTCAAAACTGGACACACCAGTATTCCTTTATGATGTTTCTTCCGTGCAACCGGTATCGCGGAACCACAGTTCACGTACGGGCAATAAAAGGCCAACAATATGTATGCAAATTCCAGAATGAGGCAACCAAACCGACGTACATTTAATTCCCAGTTGCAAAATTTAGTTTACTTCTCTTTCGTGACTGTGTCGTATCTCATCACGATCGTTCGCCACTTTTTATCACTGTTCAATGAAATCTGAAAGCGTCTGCTTCTTCTTTGGTTATTTTCTTATAGAAATTACAGTCGCGGACAAAAATGGTGCCATTTTCAAAAGTACCCATTTTACTTGTATTACTTTTTAACATCGATACAAAACTGCAGCATGTGGCCAATATACATCTTCTGATAGAGAATTAAAAGCTGTATAAAACCTAGTCAAAGTGGAATTTATTTAACTAGCAAACAACAATCCTATGTAGCATTAAACAAGATAACACAATTCGAAAGCCGACTAAAGTTACCACTTTTAGACAGTACTAAAAAAAATTGTGGGTGTATCTTTTGGTTTTAGGACGGCCTAAAAAGTTGTCGGCTCGAAAAAATGTGATGTCCGTTCAACGCTATATAAGACATTGGTTTCTTTGTTAAATAAATTCAACTTTAACTGGGTTTTATACAGCTTTAAATTCTTCATTAGAGAATGTGTATTAAACACATATCGCAGTTCCAATTTGATGCTAAAAAATGACAAAAATAAAAGAAATCGACGAAGTGGTCATTTTTTGTTAGTTACTGTAGTGGGTGGCTAAATTATTATACTCTAACAAAAAGGTTTGAGATTTTGAAAGTTTAAACGATGACTACATCTTTGCGAAAAATGGCCGCAAAAATATTTAAAATATGTATTTTAACGCTTGAAGTTTCTAGTTCATGAATCAAGGGTTCAAATTTTTCTTTCATCCATTATGATATTGTTTTATCAAGATGAAGCGCAGGAAATGATGTTTCAGAAATTTTTGCCCGGTTTGAACGTAAGCAGGGGCCAAAAAAATTTTCTCGGTGAATCCAACGGAGAGCTTCTTATAGATCAAACATTTCTCTTTAATTTCATATTTCTAGTTTTGCTGTATGATTTTTATTGACCGAGTTATTCGCGATCAAAGCAAAGAAGGTACTTTTCACTTTGAACACTTATAACTTGCGAACTCATGATCGTAGACAAATTTTCATGAGTGTTTTGGAAAGCTAAGAAAGTTTCCTTTCGGAACCTTTGGTTGCCAAATTAAGTTTTTTTAATCGTATTAAATCCATTTTAAAATGATCCCAAAAATTGACGAAAACGGTTTGAGTAAATTAATTTGACCACCTTCTGTGCATATTTAATTTCAATGAAACTTAGTAATAAAGAATCTAAAGAATTACACCCATGCTGAGTCGTTTGGAAAAAACACTAAATATTTAACAAGGTATTTAACAATAAAAATCAGATTTTCTGTATTTCCAAATTAAAGCCATCTTTGATGGATAAAACCACATTTCACCAAAACTCTAGGACCACTTAAAATTTAGATATACTCATCAACTTCTACATTTTACCCCGATTTCATCCTAAAAACGTGCACCCTAACCCTAGCCACCACTTCTTGCGAAGACTCTCCATTCAAAAGCACTCGATTCGTCATCAGGCTGTGAAACATGCTGTTCATTCTGGATTGCTTCGTAAACCACAGAGTGCCTCTACAAATGACCAAACATGGGTGTAATATTTTTCTATTCTCCGACTACCAGACTCTCCGTTTTATTGAAATCAAAGGGTCACCCTTCAAGTGGTCCGCGCGAATAAAGGATAGGTTAAGCGACCAGCGTAGAAATCTAAGAGGCTTCCTCTAAAGTTTCCACACGCGGCAAGGGGTCGATAAAAATGCTGATTGATGACCTGATAAAAATTCGACATCCTGCGTTACGAAGAATGACTTACAGTTATAACATCAACTTCGCGCCGCACTATTTACAGCGTCGCCCCGTGACGTCATTCTCGCTCTACGAACGTCACATATTAATGGCACACACTTTTTGAATTATAACGCCGCGGGGGCTGAGTGCATCGACGGGAAAAGCGATCGTCGATGAAAGGAGTCGCTCGTGTCGCGTTCGACGTTTATGAAAGTCCGATTAGGAGCAGGGGCTTGAAGATATTAAGAGTTTCCCGTTTTCCAGCAGCTGCAGAGGCTGCTCTTACTTTGCTAGGATAGAGGCCGCGTTGCTTGGAAGCGTTCGAGTGTGTATAATTGAAAGATTGAGCAAATCGTCGCGAGCTACCTCGAGAGAGCAGTTAGCTACGCGTCCCTAGCCCTTTCGCTGCTCGTACACAAATATGGCGTCGACTGGTTCACCAATCGACGAGTCGTTCCACTGAAAATTTCGAGCTTGCTGCGGCAATATTTGAGGGACGAAAGTAGCTAAGAGAAATCTTGGAATTCTGTTTTTTAATTAAGTTACTTTGTAATGATCTGTTGCTTCGCACAGTGTGTTATCGTTAAATGCTGATTATTAAGGTGAACGCAATAAATAATACCCTTTTGCATCGTTGACGAACAGGATTGGCCTATAAGGGAGAGTGGGGTAAATACGAACGCGGGGTAATCGCGAATTCGATGTTACGGCGTTTTAATAAATAAAGACGATGTTCCCTCTCCACTAGCTAATAGTTTAGGTCGCATCCTACGCCAGGCAGAAAATAATAAATACAGAACGCTTATGCTATTCAAGATAACACAATTTATTATTTTCATCATGTTTCAAGTAATATTTTGTCCATTTCAATTGCATGTAATTACTGTTGAATTAATGATACAATTGTTTTTCTTTTAAGTTGAAATAAAACACTTTTTTACCAATATTTTGTGACCACGACCTTGCTTGAATTATGATTCTAACCTCTGAAATAAATATTTTTTATTTTTTTATGTCGTGGGGCAATGACGAACAACTCGGATGGGGTAATCTCGAACCTTAGAGATTAGTAACGATAACCGATTTTTATGAAATTTTCAGCATGTATAAAACTTACTTAAATCTACAAAACGGATTTTTGAATTTTCATTACAGGCTCAGACAGAAAAAGGTCAAAAAACGACCTTTACTATTTTTTTTATATTCCGACCAATTGCAATTTTTTTCTAACGCACAAGAAGATGAATTTGAAAAATACATTAGGAATGGGTTGTAGCAACATTGTTTACGAGTTGACGATTGCAGGCCGCGTTTTCTGTGGGACTTCTGCGATATTTAACACTCTGTTCGTGATTACCCCACGACAGTCGAATAATCACGGACACCAATGGTTTTTATTTTTCACTATAAAGTTGACTGTTATTATAATTTCACAAAAATTCGCCACAGTACCTTATAGATGAATAGTTTAAGTATCTTTGTAAATAATAAACAAATTCATTTCTCATATAGTTTTCGTTTTGTTTGCTTTTTTGCTTAGGTGTTCGTAATTCCCCCACTCTCCCTTATATTTAAATATTCTTTCCTCGAAACGATTCGCAAATACGCAAGAGCGCCATGATGTATGATTCTCGTATGATATTTATATCTCCCGACGAAATATTGTAGACCGGGGAACAGTAATTCAGTCTTCGCTGGGACTTTCACGAAATTATTTATTCAAGACGCAGTTAGAAAGCTTTGGAAACTATGTCCTCTACGGTGTACTTACTCCACTTCGGGAGTTGGATAAAAATTTCTAAAAAATTCTCAGTTGAAATCGCAAAGAAAAATCAAGGCCCGGGTGGCAAATTATATTCAACGACGCGTGAAGGTTTAACCGCCACGATCTACCTCTACAAACAGAGAAACGCGTTTCACCCCTCTGATAATGCTGTCATCACTTACGAAGCAACAAATCAAAGACAACGTCCCCCTTTGCAGAGGCTCGACGAGCGACTCATACTTGTATAACAACGCGACACCCTTTTGTTCCCTCTCAAAGGCATACAGCACCCCCTAACACCATAAGGTAGCACCTCATGAAGGATTAACCACCCTGACCTCCCAAATTTTCTGTATGAGGTCCCGTCGCATCGAGTGGGCTAGTTATCGTGGGTGGAGGAAATGTAGTGAGGTACTTAACAGGTACAAAACTCTCGGAGGTATAAATAGGTAAATGTATTTTCTGAGTAAATGTTACGCTCTGGCAGCGTTATCTGGTCGGTTAAGGGTAGTTTCCTGACTGTCAGTGACACGTCTAATGACACATCAACTCTACTTTTCTTTTTACTATTGATATTTGCTAACTTTAAATTTTAAAAAGCGTAGTAAAATAAATTCGACTTAGGGAGACCAAAGGGCTAAGGGTATAAGGGTTTGTACCCTTCAATAATACTCACCGACCAGTTAATTTCGCGACAGGTATAATGCCTGAGAATAGTGCATTAAATGAGTTGTTGGCTCCAAATTCTCAACCTTCCAGTAAAATACCTTTTCCACCCCCCAAATTACACTTCCTCCACCCACAATGGATGGTAACGCGTGAGCGAGTCAGACCGTACATAACTAACCAATCAGTGTACGTAAAGGTAATAAGAAAAAATATAAGTATAAGAGAAACAACATGCCCTGGCTCGAGGAGAGGACCCTGACTCTGTTTGTACGGGACACAGAGGTCCGCCGGTACGAACCAGGAGTGCGTGAACGCGGGGTTGATGTTGAGCGCCCCAGCGGCCCCCTGATGGGGTCCGCCGACATCGACGCCGACACCGACACCGACCCCGACCGGGCTTTGCCGCTGAAAGCCCCCATAATCCATGGCCACCTGATACGGCAACATTCTCCTTATTTCTCCCTATCAATTCTCTCAGTGTCCTTATAAACTTCACCCTCTTCCCTCCTCTTGTCCCTTTTTCTCCAGCGCTTTTTCGTCCAATCACTGCCACTGTTGTCCGTGCACCACCGAGTTCACCTTTCCCGCACCACACGAGCGCTCGACAGTCATATCATACCGCGGCACGTCACCGTCCATCGCGCGACCCGACCTCGCCTCGCGTCACCGTCGTGGCGTCGCGACATCGCACGGGGGGGTTTTGCACGAGCAGCGGCAGCAGCGCCGAGAGGGAAAACACGACGAAACGGGGTACGGGCAAGGTGGGTGTACGTAGGCCCCGCTGCACGTACGGGCGGGTGTATCGACGGCCGAGTAGGGCTCACGCGCGCGCACGTGCGTGTCAACAACTATCCAGGGGCTCGGACTCCGCGGCGTGGACCAGCTGTTACGGCCCGGCTCCCTTCGATCGCAGGAATCACGCGGAGACGCGGGGGTCGCTGAGGCGGCCAACCAGCCAGACAGCTAAACGGCCGGTTCGTGACCGACCGACAGACTAGAACGGACTGTACCGGGTCTGTAACGTGAGCCGCGCGGCGACCCGTGTCGGGGGGAGCGAGACAGCCGCCCCTGGTGGGATAGCGGTGCGAGAGAGAGAGAGAGGGAGCGGGAGCGTGCGCCTAGTCGCGCTCCGGCAGGCCCCTCCCACGACACGGCGCGCGGGCCAATCGGGTGCGGCGGGAGCGCGCGACACCGCCACGCCCACCGACGACACCGCGACACCGACGCCCGCGCACACTCTCCCGGCGGTGCTTGCGTCACCGTGAACCCTCTACCCAGGCGGGTGGACGCGCCAGGGTCTCGGTTAGGTCTGGCCGAGCTACGCACACCGTCGCGCTCGCCGCGACCCGGCAGGCCCCGCCTACGACGCTACCTAATGACACTTGGCGGACGGTTAAGAGGTCGGGTCCCACGTACACCCACCAGCGGCGAGGATACCTTGTCGCGAGCCAAGGGCGACGTTCCCCGGAAGTGGCCCGCGAGCGAGCCACGTGCGCGACCGTCGATTCTTCACCCTCGCCGCGCGGACGGGGCCGATTCTCTCTAAGTCTCGTCGAACCTGTCTCCTGAGTGACGAGGGTGGATCTTGGGTTTTTTTTGCTCTTCTGGAGTTGATCGTTCCTTCGGTGTCGATGCGGGGTGCTACGGTTGTCAAGCGAGGGCTTTATGGAGATCCGACAAATGCACGCGGCGGTTCTTCGACGGAGGAACGTTCCACTGGGAATGGAAACTGTGTCTAATGCAGTTTGACTTTGGTGATCTGACGGGAACCGGTGTTTGCTGATGATACTATAATTCAATTGTGGACTGCTGTGGGTTTCCAATTTTTTTGTAATGAGGGTGCGCGTTGAAATTAACCATACGAAGAAAAGTATTTAAAAATATAAAAGGTATAGATTTAAGAATAAAGAAATAAATCAGGGACCTGGAACGAAATGTTTTTTCGTTTCGTTTCGGTTCAGCTTCGATAATAATAATTTCGTTTCTGTTAATATCGTTCCTGCAGAAAAATATTTAGTTTCTATCAGAACGAAAAACAAATTTTGTTCCAAACCGGTAATTTCATTTATAAAATCGTATAAACTTATCTTCACAATTTTATTGCCTTTGGTGCTTATACTGTAAAATATTATACGTTATAGTTATGTATTATAGAATATTATGTATTATGTCATAAGAAAAAAATTTAGAGTTTCGATGCACGAGGGCAAGACTACCAACACCTTTGCCAGCACCGCAGTCAGCCCTATCAGGGGTCTGAAGCAACATAAAACATGATGAAAATAAGGGGCGCGCTCAATTTAAATTGTTTTAACGTGAAGTGTACAGAACGTTATTAGTCGAAATTTTTATTTCGTTCATATCTTTTTCACTCCTGCAACAGGGTTAAGAATTTCGTTTCGTTTCTGTTTCTGTTCCGGAAAAATATATCGTTCTTTTCATTTATCCTTTTCATTTCTGTTCCGTTCTGAGTCTCTGAAATAAATGCACAACCTTGCCAGTTTACTTGACAGCGATGGCTACTTTAACTATAACCACAGACAAGCTTTCCCCGCGTTATCACTCGCCTTAACAGGCAGAAAATTTAAATATCTCCAACGTAAAATCACGACAAGCTAACCAGAGAGCAGTAAGTAACTACGCACTATTTTCCTACGAAAAATTAAAATTACACGTGCCAAGCTCTGAATCACCCTTTCGCTATAGTCGCCTCAGAACACGTACCATTACTCCCCGGCCGCATACGCTCGTAGCTTCGATACGACTCGCGATAGAATCCCGAATAGAGATTCACGCGAGTCGCACGGTAGGCGAATAGAAAACAGGAAGCTCGGCCAGCGCTAGAAATAACGCCCGTTGTTATTTCCGTTCTGCCCGCGAGGCCCTCGTGAAACACGAAGCGACCGATCGGCCCTCATGGATATTCATAAGCCGCGACTTTTTCTGTTACTCAATCGGCCGATCGATCGTCGATTTATCTCACGCAGCGTCTTTATGCAATTACGCCGGGGAATGCGCGGCACGTAACAAAATAGCCGAGAAATCGACGCGAAACGCGACGCAGGCGACGACCGTCACCGACACCGACACCAGTGAAAAATAACGCGTGGCCACGTTATTTCGTGCTAGCCTAGCAAAGTGGGAGAGCGGGTTTACACGCGTGTAATCCGACTGCAACACCCACGCCCTTGCCAGACGCCATGATTCTTTTTGATTGGGTGCGCGATACGTGCGAACGCCCGACACTAGTCCGATCGTAATTAGCGGTGGTGGTGTGTTCAATATGCAGGGCGCGGTCAAATCGGTCGTATGAACTGGGAAGAGGTTATTGCTTTTGCGAAAATCAATGGGAAATACAGAATAATCTGCACCTGTATAAACCTTCGTTTGGGGGAAGTCGACGTTGATTCACTGCATGTGTAATTTCAGGTAAACTCTAAGTTAATAGCGGATTTAAGGAAAAAGGTGGCGAACATTCTGAGGGGCCCACTTTTTCGGGGAAATGAAGAGGTGGTTTAGTAAAAACGAGCTAAGTGTAGTAGTACAGAATAAAATAGTGTTTGGATGAAATTATATTTTTTTTTTGAAAATGGGGTCCAGGTGGCAATTGTCCATCTGTCAACCATTAAATCCGCCACTGCTCTAAGTTATCGCTTTGTAAACAACATGCGGGAGTTTCTAGATCACCTCTGACACCATGCCTGGTGCAACTTACTCAGGTGCAGCGGTGCTTTCTGCACAAATAATACCCTCGAGGAAGCATAAATCTTCATTTACCTTCTCTTCCTCCCACACTCACCTAAACACTATCAATCTTCCGAAGAAAGTCACTGCTCGTGTGCAGGTCACACAGGATAGCTAACAGAGCTATAATCAAGTACCTGATTAACGGAGAGGCTTACCTGCAACGGTCAAAACAACATGCTTCTTTGGAAATTTTTTCTAGAAAAACTGATGAACTTTTGTTATTAAACTGTAGTCTATTGGAAAGAGTGCACCTTGCGGATATTTCAGGATTTTTTGTGGTAAGAAGTATTGAAAGGTTTGTGAGTTATAGGCGATGCCCGAGATGTCCTTTTTTTAGGTGCTTTGCGGTGACAATCGTAATTTGATGTAGGGTCATCCAAAAATAAAAATTCGAAATTTTTTAGATTAACATATGAAATTATTTAGGCGCTATCGGACCCGATTTTAGAAAAATTATTTTGAGACAATATTTCGGCTGTGTAAACGTGAAGCACCGATATTTGTAAAAAAATCACTCGTTCTTTCGAGTGTAAAAGAAATCTAGGCAAAAAAGAAGGAAACGCTTCCGATAACGCTTAGATTTTTAACCGTAAAATTAGTCTGCAAGGCCTCGAGTAAATCGGTTCATTAATTTTTTAGTTATGTGTGTTGCCGACTTTGAATTCATGATTTTGAATTTCAAGTTTTGGGTCTGAACGTTACACCGAGAAACACTTACCTACTTACACGCGTGTAACTTAGTGAATTTTGGTCGGGTTAACTTGACAATTTCAAGGAATATTTTCAAGATGTTGTACGTCACTAAAATATAACAATCGATTTTTCAAAAATTTCTAAAAAAATTCAGTGGTATTCAGGAATTTATTGCGACGAAAATAATTATAGTAATGGAATAAAACTTCTTTCTATTTATTAAACTACATTTCTACCGTAAATAAAAAATATAAAAGTAATAAAATTATTGCTTTTCAAATGCTTTTGAAAGCGGTCTTGATGAAATGTTTAAAAATTCATGCTTCTACTGACTTATCTGAACCCAAAAATCCAAACAGATTCTTGATCAGTATGTCTGTCGCTATCGCTCGGACTATAATTAGTGATTTATCTTCAAAATTAGCAAAATGGCGGGCAAATATGCCAGAAAAATATTTTTTCCGCTTTTTCTTTTACTATTTTCGATTTTAAAATTAGGTTAGACTCAAGGAAAATGCTTGGTTGTAGTCCCTGCGAGAGTCACAGGTGTGCAGAGTAAGCAGTAAAATTTATAAAGCAATCTGTTCGATAGATTTTGAGATTTTATCTTCACGATGTTGGCAAATGACGTTTCGAGGAAAACGCGTTCAATGTTTTCATCTATAGAGACCGATTCTCTCTGCGGTCACTACAAAATACCTCAGAAGAAGCTAAAATAATTGGAATTTTTCCATGAAAATTTAACAGTAGTGGAGACCGGGGCTAGTTGATACAGAAGAATTATATCGACACCGTATATATGTAGCTCCATTTGTGCGAGATATGTGAAGATTGTTGTTCAATTCTTTCCTACGATCCATCATACGCGTGTGTACCTTGACGTTTACAATAGTTTTTTTTTTTAACTATTTTCGTTTATAAGTAGCAAAAGTAAATAGTTTTTCTACATCCAAATTGATCGTCCAAATAACATTTTTTCATTCCATTCGCATGTATTTTCTCAACTTTCCATTTACAATATATTAAAGAAGAAGGACCAAAGTACATTTCAAGCATATTTATTATTAACTAATTAATTCAAACAAAAATGAAAAAAAATGAAAACTGAAAAACCTCTCAACTAACCCCGGTCTCCCCTACATTCTCGAGTATATGTACTTTCCAAAAATATTTAAAAAAAATCGATTTATCAACCCGTCTAACCGAAAGGACTCCCTAAGTTCTACCTAAACCAAAACCCCTAAAATTACAAACCTACAAAAAACTACCCACCTCACTATACATCTTCCACCCAACACATAAATCAGGCTCCCACACCCCAACACCTACCTTCGCCACCATCTTCATCCCCCTACCGCAAACGCCACCCCGCATCCACCTACATTCCCGACACCCACCACAACTTAAACCTTCTATGGATCTCACGCATCGTGGTCAGTGTTAACCAGCCGGGGCGTGAATTCATCGAACCAGCAAGCCCGACAGTAGCGTCGCCGAGGAAACGTCGGGCTACCGTGCGCACGGGAAAGAATCGTGGCGGAGAGCGACGCGCGGCCATCGTCTCTGGGTGCAACGGGCGAGCAGCCGAGCGTCACTTAGCATGCATCCCCCGATACGAAGGATTCCTTATTGTATCGTTGCACGTGAGCGTAATGCACAAATATGAACTCGCGGTGCTGCGGGCCCGTTCTCTCCCCAGCCGAGTCCTCTCCTCTCCTCTGCTCGGTGATAACTCCTAACGTCCTCATAATCATACATATGGATGCCCCGTTGGCCGCTCGTCGGCGCAGCGGCGTTTACGCGGGCGAATAAACACGACGCGGAGCCAGGTATTGTTCGTGGCCGGGCGCGATCGGTAACGAGGCGGTACGGGACGATTTCTAAGCACCGCGCGACACCGTGCCTCGTTAATTGGTATGCAAGCGTCATCGATAAACAGGGGCTGTTTCGTCCGAGTCCAGGAAGAACGGGTTCCAGGGAAACGCGGCTTTCTAAATTCTCGATTGCCTACGTGGCCGCCGGGGTCAATTAATCGCGCGCCACGGCTGCGCCTCGGTGCCGTTCTGCCCGTGGCTCTGGCACCGAGTCGCTTCTAATTGGAGAACGTGAATCGGGGTTCTTAGGAATACGGGGTTCGTTGGGCGACCGCCGCGGTGACGAATCTCCGTACGTGGATAATTGGCGGAGCGGGTAACTGTTTACAGTCTTTGCACCTTTGTGCTTGAATGCGTGTATAGATGTTTAATCAGTGGACGGCGGATGGATTGGTCCCACTCCTTGGCTTCTCGTTAAAATAACTTTGTGGGGTAAACTGCAGATTGCAGTAATCATTGGCACTGATGATTAAAAGCTAAATATTTAGAAGTATGAGCTTAGAAAGGGTTTTTTTACCATTTCTAATTTTCCTGTCACTACAACTATGCCCCCCCTGGCTTTTGAGAAAAATCGCTTATTTTTCAAAACTGATCTTTATTAAGTTTATACTGAAAAAGGGAATATTTTTAAATTTCGGTTTTAAGTCTGCAATTAATTTGGCACTATAAAATGGGTTGAAAAAGCAAGAGGGGTATATTTTTCTTTACTATCATCCCATAGTTGCCCCCCCCCCCCTGGAAAAAAGTCTGCGGACGCCCCTGACTACAACACTGCAAATTTGATTAGTTCAACAACACCACAAAAATCTTAAAATTAGTAGTGGGCAAAGGGCTGATTTTTAAGCGTTTTTTTTTTAATTTTCATAAGGAGTAAGTTTATTTTGTCGCTTTATAATTAAGTAATGGGTTGAAATACAGATTTACTAAGTGTTGTAGGTATTTAATAGCGAATGAAATAGTCTGTTTAAACATCGTTTTTAACTATTTTCTTCTATATAAGCAACCTCAAATTTTAAGGTGGCAATGATTGTACTTTTATGCCTGTTTTTGTTTTTCATTGAATATTTTGAAAATAAAAGACACAAAAGGTACCCCAGATGTTTCATTTCAATGGGAAATCCATAATCGTCGATAATAACTAAAAAATAAAAGACCATATAAAAACTTTACAAAAAATTACAAACATTCAAATTGGGACTTCCGCTCAGGGTGTCAATCATTGCACAATTTATCCTACGTTCATTTCATTATGCCTTGTAAGAAAGGAAGAATTCCCGGCTTCGAAGTTACCCTGCGATCCTGCACGTGACTTTGATTTCTGCTATTAGACTCGCGAATGAATCTGAGAATTCTACCCGCAATCCTGAATCTTCCACCGTCCCAGGAACGTAAATCGAAAACTAAACCATCTTATCCAAAGTGCACCCAGAAGCCGCATCCCCGCGCCACCCCTAAAAACGCAGCACCAGCCAGGGCCGTTCCTAACCATTCAGCCTCGCCACCCCCGTGAAGCGTCCAGCCTCGCCCGGTGAACCGGTCGCTTCTTGAATCGGATATCACTTTTATGTGTATAGCGATCGCTATCTAACCCTTTCGAGGGCCATGTATCAGCGCGGACATAAACGTCGGCCGGTGGCGGCGGTGGGGGCTAAAGAAGGGCCCATAAAATCCGCCCCCGCGGACGCGATAAGAGTTATCTCTGTTCTCTAATTGAAAGTTAATTGGTCCACCCGGTTTAGCCCGGGCACGGCGAAGGACGAGACCGTTCGCCTCCGCGGCGCGTTAACCCCCTGCCTAGGGGCGGTAATTTAGCCACGGTGTAGCTACAATAATGAGACCCTATCTTATGGCAACTCCGGCGGCGGGGCCCCTCGCCCGCCGTACACACGTATTACCTACCCGTGTTACGTGCCGCGCCAAGTCCTCCCACGTGCTCGTAATAAACCGTGGGGGGGTTGAGGAAGGGGGAGGGGGTACCTCTTCCTCTTCGCGTGTAATCGAGAATTTCCGACAAACACGTACCGGGCTGCGGTGTACCGGGCGTCATCAGAGAGATTGCGATCGGGCCATCGGTACACACCACTGTTCGACTTGCTCCCTGCACGTGGTCCCACCCCTGATGCTTCTCTCGCAGTCTGATAGGTAAAGTTCGCCGGTGGTTGGCTAAGACAGGGGGGAGCGCGGTGGCTCGAACAGTCTCTTTATGGATTTTTAATCGGAGAGGATCTGGTCTGGGAGTTTGGTTGGCTGGATTGGAGGCGATGCGATCAGGGGGTGGGTGAGTTCGCGTTGCTTTTGGGGCTGAGGTGGTAGGTGGAGAGGAAGTACTGGAGTGGACAAAGGAAGTTTAAGCTGCGAACGTGGGAAGAATTGTATCTTGAAATTTATGCTTTGTAGATTGGGGATTGTCGGAATAGATCAGTGGGAGTAATACATATCAATATTTGAAGCCTAGTAGTGCGTAGCCTAGTTGTGTAGACATAAAGATATGAATTTTTAACTTTTTTGGGGCACCACTGTGGAGTTGATGCTGTAAGAGTGGAGGAGTAATGATTATGACTGCTTAGGATTTCGTTAATTTTGCTTGATAGTGGATTTGAGAGTGATGGGAAGGAAGGGGAAGGGTTGATCTTTTTCTGGAAAATGGGAGAATAATTTTTCAACTGAGAATTGAGAGTAGACGAAGTAGCTTGGTTTCTTTAAATTATTCTTTGCTTTGAGGGTGGAAGATGGTAGTGTTTGACAACAGGGAAGATAATAGATATATTTAGACTTCGATGATTCGTTAGTAAGAAGGTACAAAATGGCTTCTTGAAGGGAAACTTAGAATTTATAAAGTTAGAATTACCGTAGTGACAGTGTTAAGGAACCTTTCTTTTTGTGAAAAAGTTTTATCAGTGGATCTTAGATCACAAGTTTAAGGCGAGCTAATTGATTGGTTTTTCTGCCAGTCGAAGTTCCTCGAACTAGTTTGCCATCGGTGTTTTGGGGAGCTCCTGTATCGGAAAGGCGTCCAGATTTATGGCGCGGTTCCATGAAGAGTGGAGTAAAAGTTCCGTGGTGGAGTATGATATAGTTTCTTGCTGGGGGAAAGATCGGACAACGCGATAATAATTGCTACGAAATGTCAAGTGTATCAACAAGAATCTCGCTTGTACCTTAGACAAACAGATAAAGAGATCTTCTCGAAGCTTGACGTGAAAACTTTTTGTCGAGGGAGACGCAGTTGTTTAAAAAATTCTCTCTGACATTCAAATCTCAGCTTACCACGCCTAATAAGTATATGAAAGTCCAGCGGTTAAAATAGTGTGAACAAATATTTCAAAATATTATTTAGTAAAACACTTTCTGCCCCATAACAATTCTGCCCCCTTTAGTTAAAATGTCCTATCTAGCATTTTGAAACAACCGAGAAAATTGAAGTTTTATCATTTACTTTGTACTGCCCTTATTTCCTTTCATTCAAACTAAAACATGTTGTCAGTAGTTGGTAACAGCCTAATATAATTTTTTGTAATAGGTATACCGGTAGGTAATGCATTATTAACGTACCAATTAATTAATTGCCTTAGATAGGATATTGTATTCAATTGGAAAAAAGTTAGGTTCAATACATTAGAGTGTTTATAAATCTTTATGAAGCACGTAGAGTTTTCTAACTTTATATAAAAGGTAGAAGACGTGTGGAACTTCAAATATTTTAATATATCTCAAAAAATGAAAAAATGCTAGATAGGACGGTTTAACTAAGGAGGGCAGAATTATTCCAAAAATAATATAACAACCCATGGAATTATTTTTCCATTCTCACAAAAAACTGTCTCTTTTATTATTGCAAAAAGGACTTCACATTTTCAACTAGATCTCCCATGTGGAACATTTAATTTCACGATGACAATGTGATATTAGCAGACAGTAGATTAGGAAACGTATCTGTATACATTTTGCAAAGCAAAGGGGTGGGCGAGGGTATTCAAACAAAGTTACAGGGAAAAACAAACAAGAATCAGGGACACGCGATCCCGTGAAAACAACCGGCTCGTTGCGTCTTACTCTCCTAACGAATTAATCCGATTAAACGGATTGATTATACGAGGGTTGCGCGGCGTGTTGAGTTGATCGGGGATTGCCCGCAAAATTACAGTTAGGGGTACATGGCTGAACGTGTTTCGCCGCTCAAACACGTCACTTCTCTCAATCATCCCAAAGAAATTAAAGCGTTTCAATATCCTCAAATTTCCTTCGAAGAATCTCACCAACCATCCCAAAACATCCCAAATTCCAAACTCACCTGGAAACCTCCCCAACACCTTCGATCACCCCAAACCAATTTCAAAATCCCAACAGCCTCAAGCTCTCCTCAGTGTCTCCAGAAACTTCCTCCAAAAGCCTTAAAAATCTCAACCTTAAAAAACCTTCTTCCCCTTTTCGAACTCTTCGATCTCGCGACCATCTCACCCCCAACGACTCCCTGCCCGCGCAAAATCAAAAATTCGCCTATGAATCGCCGCTCCACACGGCTGCCATTTTTCTGCACGCTCTCGCCTCGGGGGCCAGTAGGAATGCAAACGCGCGGAGGGGGTTGATCGCGCGGGGGTGCGTCGGCGCCTGTAATTTTTCAAATTGCAACGCAGTCGTTCAGTCACCCCGACCTTCTGCCCCGCGGACGGAAACGTCGATCCCCCCCTCGCCTCACCTTGCTCTCATCCGGCTCGCCCTGCCCCCCCCCCCTCTGGACGAACCACCCTCCGTTTTCGCCGGCACAAGGGGTGGCAGCCGGCTACTAACGAGAAACGAAGTTATTTGAGGGTTCTGCAGAAAGGAGTCGAACAATCATAATAATCAAGTGCGATTCGCGTTTATTGTCAGCGATTATTGCCCGGCACCCTCTTGGAAATTAAGCGCCCGTGCACCGTCGCTCTTCTTTCGCCCGTCGGGGCTTTCAAGCTTCAGGAGGGGGGCGACGGAGAGGCGCGCGGATAAATAATAACAACTGCGGGAAGAAATGGAGTTAAAGGGATACGAGACGACGGAAGAGTTGGAAGATGGATCCGAAGCTTGGGGTAGGGGTGGTACTTGGGAGGGTGGAGTGGATGATGACGAATTTGCGGTTGCTTTAATCCAGAGGAATCTGCAGCGAGGTGAAATTATTGGTTGGGTGATAGTCCTGAGGATCTTTGTGATACTCTAAAAAGAGAAGGGGTTAATGTATCGAGATGAGGAATAGACAAAGGTGAAGACTACTAAAATTCATGAAACTTAAGATAGAAGATTGAACCACCCCTAAATTGTACCCTGCACATGGATGATTACCAATATCCTACAAGTCAAAACAAATTATTACAAAAGAAATTGTTAGATTTAAAAAAAAATCTGTATTGCCGAAAAGTACGTTTTATGGATTAATACGCAATTACCTAGTATATGGTCCAGTCTCCGTTGTTGTCGATAACCGCTTGACACTGTTTACGCCTGTTTTCAACTAACTTTTTTGCATGCTCCCAAGATAAAGACCATATTTCTGGAATTTCTCGAGGTAACTACTTGACCGTGAATATACGTTTTCTTTGAATCTTGTGCTTTATGAAACCCCAAACGTTTTCGATTGGATTCGTATCAGACGCTTGTGCAGGCCAGTGCAAACGTTACTACGCTCTTCTCTTCTTCCACGTCGTGCAAAAACGGCAAAAAATACGGTGCTCTAATTTTAAAAATCGCCTGTTTCCTGCGGAATCAAAAACTAAAATGTCACAGGTGTTAATCAGCGTAGTAGATGACACTTTTCTCCTCCGAATTCTCAAGGACCCACTCCTGCTGACAATACAGGGTCGTGGCTACGAGGAACAGGCTCTTGTGGGACAGACTGTAGCTCACAAAATTCAATCACCAGACTCCATCCTTTCCATTTATTGGGATAGAAATCACCCTTCCCCGGAAGGAGTAGCTATTGTCTCATTTAAGAAATTCACCCTCTTGTGTTTCATGACGAATCATTGCTGATGCGCAAAGAAATGTTGTCATAAGGTGTCACGAGGGTTTCAATATCACGCTGCACGATGACGTATCGACAGATGACTTCGGCGGGAAGATAAAAGATCCATCAGCGCGGAACATTTGTATCCATTTTCTCGCCACTTGGCAGGCGCAACGTTTCGCGATGCCTCTCTTTTTTCAATTACGCCTGTCGCCGGAGCA
The DNA here is from genome assembly GCA_929113495.1 of Andrena minutula. Taxonomy (NCBI): domain Eukaryota; kingdom Metazoa; phylum Arthropoda; class Insecta; order Hymenoptera; family Andrenidae; genus Andrena; species Andrena minutula. The sequence continues at coordinate 32,870,261 of OV815994.1, read as the reverse complement.
GATTAGCGAGATGAATTCTCGGCTCCCTTCCGCCAGAGCCACGATATACATACCGTGGGTAATTTTTTCTCTCCGTCCGCGCCAGAGGAAAAAAGCTCCGCTTTTCGGGGCGGAGGAGTGTCTCGTGGTCGCGTCTCACGATCTTCCAAACGAGCCACCCCTCTGCGTTACTTAATTATCCTTCGCCGGCTCCGCCCGACCCCGCAAGGAGCCGATCGGTCTAACTTCGTTTTCGCAGGACGACGACCCCTGCGCCCGAAATTCTCCACCGCCCGCTATTTGTCTAGGACCGAGGATTTTGTTAACGTCGCCGCTCCGGGAAGAAACTGACGCGCGTATTTAATTTCTTCCTAACGTTTCTCCCTCATTTTTTCTTCTCCTTGTTATCACCCGACGCGCGTTAGAAGAACTGATATTTGCAACTTAGTTTCATGAATTTTCAAACATATTTCAATGATTTCTGAGTCGCAATTTTACGTTGTTACCATGTAAAATAATGTCACAGGAATTTAACTTATTGTTTTTAAAAAAAAATTGGTTGCTGTCACTTTCGTAAAATTTCTAGGTTCTACTTCAAATTTTTAAGTTATCCTTAAATTAGGTTTTCGTAATTTTTGTTACGCTGTAACTCGTATTACTAGTTTCACCAGCTATTACACATCTTCCGCTGTTATTTCAACTTTTCCACCCCGATGAACCCGTCAGTGAAACGTTTCGAATTATACACCAGGGTAGACAAAAGTTGCGCAGAAAAAAAGAGTCACATGTCGGCGAAGAAAGAGAAAGTTCGACGGGCACCGTTATTTAACGAAGTAGGTGCAGCCGAAATACCGTAGCGCGGCGAGTGTACGAATGCGGTACAATGGGGGCCATTTTAGGTGGAAATCTGGCCGATCGGCCAAGACCCGCAGTTGATTAGACTCTATTTACTGGAGGCGAGTTTAGCGGCTCAACCCCTCTTCCCTTTTACTCTATTTCGTCCCCTTTGTGGCAAATCAACCGGCATACAGAGGCGCGCCGTTCCACCGCCGGATTCTTCTGTAGCGCGACGCTAATTCGGGGTAAGACGCAACTACGTTTCACCAAGCGTAACGCTTTCAAAACGAAAATAAAGAGAAACGCCAAAAAAAAGCAAAATTGAAAAGCGAATAAAACTCAGTTGGTATTTAAACCACTGAGTTTAATATTTATTATAGAGATTCTGTAGAATGATTTCAAAAGCTGTGATATTCCACACTTTTTCTAACGGGTATGTGTTTAAAAGTTTGAGTGTTTTTTTTTGGATGAGGGTTTGTTTGAAAAGGAGTTGAATGAATTCTTAGAATGGAGTTAATTTGAGGGAAGAAAATCGTGAATAAGTTGTGTAGTAGAACACAGTAAGGCAAACTCAAGAAGAAGAACAGTTCACTTTTTAACTGCTAAATGCAATTATAATTATCTCAAGAATCTATTTTTATACAAAGTCTGTTTTGTCTCTCTGTAATTCTTCAAACGCAGAATTCCCAGAGTAAAATACACTTTCCTTTTTCTGGTTTCGTGTTCCGTTTTTAACGCGACTATTGCTATATGCTAGTGAAAAGGCAGGCTATACAGTGACGGGAGTCCCTTGCTCGAGAGGCAGGCATCGGCGTTCCTTCCGGTGGGATAAAGGAAAAGTAGCCGTTTCTGAATGCGCGAATGTGTGCCCTACGTGGCAGAAAGTCCGCGTGCAGGCTCGCAGTGGTAGGAAATAGGGATTGGAGAACGAAATAATAGGGTTCGACCCTATCCGCGGAGCAATCAAATCCCCCTTCAAGAACACACTGGCATTCACTGAACTTTAAAATCAAATAATGCCTATTAAAATAACAATACGCATCCTCGTCGACCAGGTTAAACATTCTCTCGCCTACGTTAACCCGGTTTCGGCGACGAGGCGCATTACCATACGGGATCGGGTTACCGAAAATCGAGTTACGTGCCGACGCGACTTTCATGCCACTATCCAAAGCAGCGCTGAAACCTGCAGTCCGAACCCTTTAAACTCGCGAAACCGAGGCGGTCGACAATAGAATTCGCCCCTAAGACCGACGCCCGTCGATTTTCACTTTCCGACCAGTCGCGCAAACTTTCCTGCATTTGTTCAGAGCTCTCGCGCGATATCGCTGCGAATTTCTCTAGTAAAGAGTAAGATAAATATTCATATCTTCTAAGTGTCGGTTTCAAGTGAACTTTGCTATAGATATTGTGTAAAAAAAATGGTGACAGAGGTTTTGAGGGTTTCTGAAGGATTTTTAACGTTATTGCAATTTTGGAGGAAGGTTGATGGTATTCCAAAGCTTTACTAGAAATTTAGAAATTGGGGATGGAACGTTGTAATTTGAAGCAGGTGTATCTAGCGAAATTTTGAGTTACTGACGTTTTAATTTCTAGCTAATTGTGGGATTTTTTTTGTAACTTCCTTGTTCTATCTAACGCAAAAGGAAGTTCCTCGAGCCATTTTTCTCTCGGAATTTACGACTCCGAAAGCCGACTTTAACTCATTCAATTCCCCCTGCGTCCAATATGACGAATCTGACAAAAATGGCGGGCCGAATGAGCGACGAAAATTGCGGATTCGCGTGCAGGCTACCAACAACTCTCCTCGTATGTACGGATTGACATACGGCGGTATGGCAGTTTTCCGCTTTATTTAGGCGTTTGCAATATTTATAAGAGAACGAGCCGCGCAGAATGTTCCCTTGAGACACGGGGGAGACCCGGTTTATCTGTGCCGTTCGCTCGGGGAGGATTCTCGATGGCTATTAGGACCAACAGCTGATCGTACCCGATCGATGCTCATTACCATATACATTCTTCACCGTGACATTAACCACTGCCGTGACTTTTGCGGATTCTGGTCGTGTTCGGCAGACCTTTCGAGCTGGGACATGATTTCCGACCAATTCCACGCGGAAATTGAATTTATTTCAACGAGAAAAACAAGTTTTTTCTTAACATTTATCAAAGTACATTTGCTGAATTAAAAATTAGCTCGGAGGTAGATGTGCATTTGAATCCTGCAGAAGAAGTTTGCAATCTATAGACAAACCTATAAGGTGTCACTACTTGTTGACTAGGCAGTCAGATCGCTCGAAAGTTAAGTATTTTTTGCGAATTAATTACAAGGAGATGTTCATCATTTGTGTTCGCAAATTGGGACTAGTACTTTTGGGTAATGTTTATTTACTATAAACAGTAAAAAAAATTATTTGAATATTATATACAGTTAGTAAAAAGTATTTGGACGCTTTTTAAAATCGCATAACTTTTTTAGAATTGGTCCAAAGGACTTGAGTTTTTTCTTAAAAGCTGGAAGGAGTAGTTTGCGAACTGATGTGTTACGTCGTTTTTAAAAAAAATGCAATTGGGCGGAATAGCGGAAAAAATAGTGTAGGTCGTTTTTTAAAATTTTTTTGTGAGCCTGTAATGAAAATTAAAAAAACCCGTTTGTAGATTGAAATAAGTTACATACATGCTGAAAATTTCATCAAAATCGGTTAACGTTGCTCTAAGCTACAAACGTTTAAAGATCGCGCAATAAGGTCGAGAATCACGGAAATTCCCGAAATCAGCGATTCTCGACTTTATTCTGCGATCTTTAAACGTTTGTAGCTCAGAGCAACGTTAACCGATGTTGATGAAATTTTCAGCATGTATGTAACTTATTTCAATCTACAAATGGGTTTTTTGAATTTTCATTACAGGCTCACAAAAAAAAGTTTAAAAAACGACCTTCACTATTTCCTTCGCTATTCGGACCAATTGCAATTTTTTAAAAAACGACGAACACAACGCTTAGAAAACTAATCCTTCTAGGTCCTAAAAAAAATCAAGTCGTTTAGACCAATTCTAAAAAAGTTATGCAATTTTAAAAAGTGTCCAAATAATTTTTTACTAACTGTACATCAAGAGACACTCTGTGTCTATATTACGCCACGACTCGCTATCAAGAACCCTGAGATATGTATGACAGTGTTACAGTCGTCTGATATGTAGGCGTTTTTCTGGAGCCGCTGTAATTTTGCAGTGATTCTGGCCGTATGAAATTGAATTGTGAAATATCCTCTGAAACTGATACATTGCCCCGATCCCCATTCTGCCTTGAACCTATCGAAAAAGAAAAAAATCAAAAATATAAAAATGGTGGCTGCAAAACGGCAAATTTTAAAGAAACGTCATTTTTCGCCAGGGAAAAGAGCCATTCTATTTTTTTTGTGTCAAAACAGGAGTTTTCACAGACTTATGCGTAGGTCCAGGTCGTAACTAGACATGTTTGATATATGCTGAATTTTTATCAAATCGATGTGTACCCCTGTTTTTTCGCAATCACTGCGAAACGAAGAGGGAATATGATTCCAAGAAAAACGCGTTTAAAGTTTCGAAAGAGGGATCTAGTCAACCTGCGTGCGCGCAGAAACGGTTTATGGTGCAATCGACATTTTCGGCTGTGAAATCCTTAATTTTGCGAATTGTAACGCAAACCAAACGGCATTTTACTCGGGAAGAGTGGTGTATTCGAAAAATGCAACAAAAAAATCGAGTTTCTGACTGCCTAGTCCGCTTAGCCAGAGTTGGGCAAAATATAATCTAATTACAACTTATAAATTACGTTTAAAATGTAATTGTGTAGTTAATTACACATTATTTTCTGTAATCGTTAATGTAGATGGTTGACCAAAAAATTATCAACTACCTAAATTAACGATTACAGAAAATAATGTGTAATCAACTACACAATTACAGTTTAATCGTAATTTTTAAGTTGTAATTAGATTACATTTTGCCCAACTCTGCCCTTAGCGCAACAACCAAAATGGGAAACCTAAGTATTTCCACGAAGATATTGCTTCAATAGTTGCACAACGCCCCTGTAAAAGCACACTTGTGCTCGAGAACTGGTGTCCCAAGGAGCCCAGCCACTTTCCGCCGTATTTCAAATCCACGAAATCGGCCAGGCGCCGATCAGATGTGGGTCGTCCAAGCCTATCACGGTCCCATGATTTCCGTTATACAATTCCCATCGTCCGAAAAGGAAGGCTGAGACAGCTAAAGGTAGAATGGAAAGGTGAGTTTCGTGGCGGCTATCAACTACCGTGGCGCCGTGGATCTAACGACCGGTGCTGACAACCGGATGCGAGAAGAGAGACCGATACCCGGCTGGCTCGTGAGCTCCCTCCCCGTGCCCCTATTAACATGCAACCCGCGAGCGTACATATTTTGGGGAGTCCTCGCGAAGAATACCAATATTCCGCTTTGACATTCCAATAAAACGCGGCCGTTTTGTTTATGAGCTTGTACGGCGACAAGTCGGTGTGTGCGACGTGCGCTACGTTTATTTGTACATTGCGCGCGCGCGACCACCACAGACACGCCTGTGTGGAAGCCTCCTCCCCACCCTTTGTCTCCCTCCACCCCCGATTCTATCCCTCCTCCCTTGCTTGCTCATCTCGTATCTTCCATACGCACGTCTGTTCTTCTGCAAGATTTTAATTTTCTTCTTTTCGAACATTTCGTTTATTAGTGGTGACTATTTTCTTCATTTCTCATGTGACGTTTCTGGTCCCTGGTTTTAATGTAATTCCTTTCAGTTTTGTGTTCTGCAGCTACAGCAGTGTTTCTCAAATTTTTGAGTCGCGATCCCCTTTTATAATATTTCAATTACCTGCGACACTTAATATAAAGTAAGGTGATTTTAATAAGGTAAAGAAAACATATTCAAAATTGGTGTTTCAGGATATAATTCTAACTTAATAATATTAAAAAAAAATATTCAAAAACCGTGGCGACCCTCTAGAAAACACTTCGCGACTCACAGGTTGGGAATCACTGAGCTACAATTTTACATCTTCAGTTGCCAATTTAGGGTTTAATGAAATTTTATTTTGTATTTTCATGTGTCCAGGCGCTTCAGTTTTTGCAGTTTTCTTTTTAGAGATGCAAATTGATCTTTAATATTGTTTTTTTTTTACTTTCACGACAGATGATCGAGTCTCTCATCTCAAATCCCTTCTGTTTCATTCGACCTCCGACTCTTTGATTTGCAGCGAATAATGCCACGCTTGACGGTACGATCAAACTGAAGCGTGGATAAACGAATGACAGTCCGCGCTGCGTCTGACCAAACGAAGACAAATGATCGATGCACGGGATAAAAAAAAGGTCGTATGATCCATCGGGGGAATTGGAACAAATCGTGGGGCGAATATCTGATTCTCAAGGAAACGCATTTCATTTGCCCTCGGTACATCGTTACCTACATATATTAATTATTACATGTATGATTGTCAAATTATTACTTTTCCTTTCTGAAATACGTATTTACAAAACTGACGTTCAACTTCTATACCCCAGCAACTAAAGATCAATCAAATTATTATCTGCTCAATCCTTGAAAAACCGAGAAGCTTGCGGTAAGAAGGGTGCAACCCCATCTCTACCAACTTCAAGTAAATTAGAAAAAAGTGTTTATAAAATTATTGCTTTGACTTAAAATTAAAAAGAAAACATAGAGCTGCACCCCTCTTCTGCAAAGTTCTCAATTCAGATAACTCTTCCTTACAAAAATAACACTTTCCAAGTTCCTCAAGTTTCCCCCGAAAATTGCCAAACAAAAAGTAAGTTGCAAAACTCGCTCATTTGTTGCTTAATTATTTATGTAATTTTCTGGTGAATAAAGTCGAATTATTATTATTATTATTATTATTATTATTATTATTCTTAAATACCTCGAAAAATAAGAAACACACGTCGAAACGAACCAAGCCACCAGAAATGAATATCGCAGCCATCGAAATTCATTTTCCACACCCCCTCGCCCTAACGGTTCCTCCAGTGATACTTTCAGCGTTCTTAAATTACGACATTTTATCGTTCGTGTACAGCCGAGTTATCAGCAACGGTCTCGCTCGGGGACCGGTGCATATTTCTTTCGCTGAAAATAACGGAATGCCAGAGAAAACGCGGCGAGATCGTAGATAATTGTTAAATTATTATTTTCGCGGTGCCACGGGGGTGGAGTTGCTCGTAACTAATCTACTGTCGGAAGGAACAGCCCCGGAGACGTTGCCGGAGGGGGCGCGGGGAACGAATTCGTGCGATCTTTCGATCTACAAGAGGGTATTTACTCGGCCCTGTGTCTCGATCGTGCAACACGATACAAGTGTCTTTGCTACGAACGATAGAATCTTTCTAATTTACTCGAGGATGGGTTCTATCAGCGAGGATGCCATATAGGGGATGCTGGCGATTGGTATGTAAATTCTGACGCGATTTTCGGTGGTTCGAAGAGCCTCTCGAAGGAAGAAGTGGATATCAGAGGGATAGTTGTGGGAGGGAATCATATTTGATAGGTTTTAAGTGGATTTGTAGAATTTTCGTAAGTTTTTCCATTAATAGTGCTTTTGTTTTCAAAGCCAAAATCGAGTAGAAATATTAGTCTACAGTCTACAGAGAGATATGTAACAGAGAAATATTCCAAATCGATCGTCTCAACTATGGAGGCTCGTGCAAACAGCTTCCATTACGCATTTTCGAGTTTCTGAAGACTTCAATTATTCATTCACGCCTTCTGGAAACAGACAGTCGCAAACGTTTGTAAGAAGGACAAGACAAGCAAAGGGTACGAGGCTCGAGAAAAAGCGCATTCAATCGAAGTCGCCGATGCTCCACGCCCGTCGCAGTGCAAACACAATTTGCGAGACGCGAAAGAAACAGGCCAGCGAAGCGTCAGTTTCTTGGAAGCTGCAATTACAGTCCTCCCCCGACCGCCGTTTCAATTAACCACGGGCAAAGACTGCGTCCGAAAAACATTGAGAACTGCCACCGCGAGAAGAAGCGCATTCCCGAGCCGCGAGCGTTATTTACCATTGCGCTGTGCAAAACCGCGTAAACAAGAACGATTCCTTGCGGGCTGGAGACAATTTTTCATCGGGGGAGGGGCATTGTCATTTGCATACCGGATATCGTTGCGGGGGAAATTGCCTCGGGGTGATAGGAAGATGATTTGATGATCCTATTTGAGTTAAAACACGTTAGGGACGATCTTCTTCGTGGGCCATCTTATTTTGAGGCCACCTTCTTCTGGGGGTCCCTTTCTTCTGGGTGTACTCTTCTTTTGGGGGTCATCTTCTTCTAGGGCCACCTTCTTCTGAGGCCACCTTTGCCTGAAGTCATCTTCTTCTTTGGGTCCCACTTCTTTTGGGGGTAAGTTTCTTCTAGGTCCACCTTCTTCTAAGGTCACCTTCTTCTGAGGCCACCTTCTTCTGAAGCCACCTTTGCCTGAAGTCATCTTCTTCTTTGGGTCCCACTTCTTTTGGGGGTCAGTTTCTTCTAGGACCACCTTCTTCTAAGGTCACCTTCTTCTGAGGCCACCTTCTTCTGAAGCCACCTTTGCCTGAAGTCACCTTCTTCTTTGGGTCCCACTTCTTTTGAGGGTCAGTTTCTTCTAGGACCACCTTCTTCTAAGGTTACCTTCTTCTGAGGCCACCTTCTTCTGAAGCCACCTTTGCCTGAAGTCATCTTCTTCTTTGGGTCCCACTTCTTTTGGGAGTCAGTTTCTTCTAGGACCACCTTCTTCTAAGGTCACCTTCTTTTAAAGGTCCTCTTCTTCTGGGAGACCGGAACCTTCTCACCTTCTTCTAGAGTCACCTTCTTTTGAGGTCCCCTTCTTCTAGGGGACCGAAACCTTCTCACCTTCTTTTAGAGTCACCTTCTTTCGAGGTCACCTTCTGTGGGGTCACCTCCATCTTAAACAACTTTCTTCTTCGGTCACCTTCCATCTGAACCACCTTGCTTCTCCTCGACCCCGCTTCTTCTTGAATCACCTTCTTCTTGAACCACTTTCCTCGTGGGCAATCTTCTCCGTGATCGGTCTCCTTCGCGACCGATCTGCTCCGTGAACGATCTCCCCCGCGGGATTATCGTGGACAAAGAATGAATACGAGCGGTAAATAGAGGCGCGGTCGGCAATAAAATCTTAATATATAGATGCGAGCCGTGGCGCAAAAGCACCACCGTGCGGTTTGCGGCTGGACGGTCCGATGAGCGACGTAACGAGGGAGCGGCGCAATTTTAAGCCACATACCAACGAGAATAACGCGCGAGTTGACCGCGAGACCCGGGCCCCCTCGATGCGAGGCCATGTAGACTCTAGTGTGCTTTGTAATTCTCCATTTCCTGCCGGTCAGGATATCCCTCCTTCCATTATCACGAGCCACGGTGCGGTCGCCTTGTCACCTTTTTCAATTGCTTTTTCGCCAGGACGCATACCTTGGTCCTCCCTCGGTCGTTCCTCGTTACAGCAACGCCACGATCCCACGCGAACCTTACGGCTGACCAGCGATGGGATTCCTTCTCGACACGTACTCGCGAGCATCGATCGCTTCGTCCATGGTCAGGATCTTATAGTCACCTTAACGTTCTTCCTTTTCTCTTCACTTAAATCAATCCCCGGCACGTATTGTCAATGTTATTGCCTGTATCCTACCACGGAGTGTAATCAAAGCTTCATCGAAACTGAACGACGTAAAACAGACTCCACCTCTAAACACCTTCACCGAGCACCAACCAATTATGTTCTTAAATCTATTACAATTCTCTTCACCAGAAAACAACATTACTTCCACATAGGTACCGCCTCATTCCCATCCGAATAAACTCAAACCTAAACAAGTATTATTTCACAAAAAAACTCCCCATAACTCCCAAACAAATACCTCTAATCTCAACACCACACTAACCCTACCTCCAAGAAAATTAAGTCATCACCCCAAGACATTAAGTCACTCTCCTCTCCCAGAAAAGAAACTTCAAAATCAGGTGGCTCGCCACTCGCCACCCTCGACACCTTGCCACGAGCCAATTCCACGGGTCCAGGGGCAAGGAACGTGCCTGTCCCCGAAAGTCGAAGGCGATCGAACACTAGCGAACAACCCAGGACGGTCCAACCATTGTGGACGGTCGTAGGGGTAACAGGTTGAAGTGGCAGCAGCCACGGGTACCGTTACGCGTACCGTGACACTGCCGTCCCGAAAGGGTGGCGGGGCGAATCTCCGTGCCGATCTTCAGCCAGCGCTAACAGAGACGTTAGAAGGCGCAGGGATGCAGGAGGGTGTAATATATTGCCGGACGCAGGCCTAACCGTTAGCCCGGGACCTGGGTGACGAGGAAAAAATCTAGATCGAGACGCAGATTTCGCTGGAACATCATGCCCTGCAAGCGAAGCGACACTCGATTCCGAAGATACTCCCGTTCACAATGGGGATAATGTACAGTGTCTGGTGTCACTGGCCATCCCTGGAGCGACTTGTTCGATCAGAGATACGGGGCACGGGGGCCAGAGTCGTCGTTGAATCGCCTATCCACGGGGATGGTCACTAAACCTGGCAGAGGTGTAAGACCTCACCACTGGGACATGATGTTTCTAACGGTACTCGGTCTGGTTCCGTTGTGTTTTGTATACTGGTCTGTTTTTATTTTCCTTCTAGGAAGACGGGGAAACGGTAGCGGTGCATCTTGTGAGGGGGTGTCTCTGAGATTGTGGGGAAGAAAGTGTTGGTTTAAGTTGTTATGCTGATCTTGAAAATTGATGAGATCTGTGTTCTTACTTTTATGTGGACGGTGTATCATTGGTAAGGGAAATATTCTACGAGTACGCGGGATTATTGTTAAAACCTTCCAAGAATTATTACTGCATACAGTGGAGGACGAAAGATAGTTTATAACTTTCAAAATCGCATAACTTTTTAGAATTGGTGCAAACGATATGAACTTTTTTTGAGAATCTAGAAGGATTAGTTTGCTAAGTGACGTGTTTCGTCGTTTTGAAAAAAATTCAATTGGTCGGAATAGCAAAAAAAATAGTAAAGGTGGTTTTTTAAACTTTTTTTGTGCCTGTAATGGAAATTCAAAAAACCCGTTTGTAGATTGAAGTAAGTTGTATACGTCCTGAAAATTTCATTAAAATCGGTTAACGTTGCTCTGCGCTACAAATCTTTAAAGATCGCAGAATAACGTCAAGAATCGCGGAAATTCACGAAATCAGCGATTCTCGACCTTATTTTTTTTTAATGAAATTTGCAGCATGTATACAACTTACTTCAATCTATAAACGGTTTTTTGAATTTTCATTACAGGCTCAAAAAAAAGTTTAAAAAAGAACTTCTACTATTTTTTTGCTATTCCGACCAATTTCATTTTTTTTTCAAAACGACGAAACACGTCATTTAGCAAACTCATCCTAGATTCTAAAAAAAACTCATGTCTTTTGGCCCAATTCTAAAAAAGCTATGCGATTTGAAAACTTGTAAACTTTCCTTCGTCCACCACTGTAGAAACTATTATTAAAACCTCCCTAATATAAAAATAATAACCACCACTTGGAATCTCAAAAATCCCCAAAATCTACACACACTTCCCAGGGCTTCAAATTAATTATAAATTAATTACCTGTAACACCAACCTCGTCCAACAAAATACCAACCCTTTAACTTCTCCTTTACCCACAAACGAGCTACCCGAACGAATAAAATCTCGACTGGCCTGCACCTCAACCAAAGAGCTTCCCAACCCCTCGTATCCTGCCTGCAGGCTGACGTCGCGAGTTCCACGCAAAGTCGTCTCTGGGAAACCAGCAGCAGTGGCGTTTAAATTTCCAACGACACCCGGAGTGACGTACGTGTATCTCGCGCGGGCAATATGTACGCGAAGGAGCAGTATATTTATCATGTAAGCAAGCAATTTAGGAGCGATCATTTTTCACGGGGTGAGTCGGCTTTGGATCCCGTGGGTCGACGCCGCCGTCACACGGGGGTGGAGAAGGGGGCGGCGTTATTGGCCGGCGGCCGAAGACCAAACGGACACATCACCCTCCGAAGACCTTCGACCTTGACTGATGGTTCCTGCTTTCTGCTCCGCCACCGCGACATTCGCTCTCTCTATATGCTGATGAACCGTCGATACGATCGTCGCCTTTCCGCCCCGGCACCCTTAGGTAAACTGCGATTAAACGGCGAAGCGTGGTCGGCGAACCACGCGATGTGGACCTTCTGGTCAGCGCGTTGCTAATCGAGCAAATTAGCGGTGTTGGCGTTGGGGTGACACAGTTTTTCTTTGGAAAGGAACTTTGTTTTTACAGTGGATATTGGTCGAGGGCGTGACGATTTCTGTTTTGTTAAAATATATTGAGCAGGGCAAATTCAAATTTCGAAACTTTTTAGAGACTTTGTTCAAGTGATGCTATTTAGTAACGTAAAAAGGATTGAAGAAGCATTATGAAGACTGAACGAGCTGAAGAATATCGAGGGTAATGGTGGGAATGTCAAGGAGGATCGGTAGACAAATTCGACGCACGCAATTTCGCGAGCAGCACAATTTTGATTGTATTGTGCTTGAGATTGCGCGCGTCTGATTCTGTTTCCAAGTGAACTTGCCTCGCTCAGAATTCTGCGTCTCGCCTCCCATTTCGTAATTCAAGCTTGTTACTCTCGACGAGGAGTTTTCGATGAAACTACGGTGAAAGATACGATGGCTCCTGTTCATTGTCCTCTAGAAATGCTAACAGAAGCAGGAAAGTTAGCTAAAGCGGTGTTCTAAGATTTAATAATTAAATAGACCTCCACCTCTGACGATGATGACTACGGAAAATATCAATTTTGATATTTCTACAACTAATCTTTAATTCTCTTCCTAGTACACTAACACACATCGAAACGTCATTATTCTGCGATCAATTAATTTTTCCCTAGACTAAACATGATTACTGAATCCCTCTCAAGGCTTAAAATGCAAAATATAAGTTTAATAAAATTTGGTAGCTCTTAACATCAAGTCGTTTCTACTTTTGCATGTATTAATGAATTTTCTTTCTTTCTCTTTTTGCACACGCACTGCTTGTATTTGGGGTCGTCCTTAAATTACGTGAAACTATTTGGGGAGGGAGTGGATCGGGAGTTTCTTACATTTACAGAAATGTTTTTAATTCTTAAAAAAATATTACGTTTTGTCTTACGTAATATTCTTTTAATCAAAAAACATTGTTTCATCGCACACGTGAAACCGAGTTAAATTGATTATATAAACCTTTATCAGAATTAAAAAATAACCCAAGAAATGCAATGTAAAAGATATTAAGTAAGGAAGGTGGGTCCTTTAACGTAATTTAAAGACGGCCTCTTATGATAAAGATTTTAAGTAACTAACACTTCCCGTTAATTAACTAACTAAAGAAATAATTCAGAATTTGAATCGAAAAAGTTGTCCCAGATCGCCTAAGACCATATCTAGGGCTGCGACTACTTGTCGAATTATTTGGTGTATGAATATTCGAATAGTTCAGTTGTTCAATTATTTGGTGAATATAATTCGAATATCCAAGTATTCGAATACTATTCGAATATCCAAGTATTCGAATACCATTCGAATATCCAAGTATTCGAATACCATTCGAATATTTGAGTATTCGAATACCATTCGAATATTTGAGTATTCGAATACCATTCGATTATTTGAGTATTCGAATACCATTCGAAAATTTGAGTATTCGAATACCATTCGAATATTTGAGTATTCGAATACCATTCGAATATTTGAGTATTCGAATACCATTCGAATATTTGAGTATTCGAATACCATTCGAATATTTGAGTATTCGAATACCATTCGAATATTTGAGTATTCGAATACCATTCGAATATTTGAGTATTCGAATACCATTCGAATATTTGAGTATTCGAATACCATTCGAATATTTGAGTATTCGAATACCATTCGAATATTTGAGTATTCGAATACCATTCGAATATTTGAGTATTCGAATACTATTCGAATATTTGAGTATTCGAATACTGATGTATTCGAATAGTATGGTGTGAATAATAAATCAAGTTGTTGAGGTTCATTTGTCAGGGTGAAATTTTGTAAGCTAATTTTGACCCACTTCACACCATACTATTCGAATACTGCTCTATTCGAATACAGCGATAATCGAATAGTATTCGAATAATAACATTCGAATACTCAAATATTCGAAGTTTATTTGTAGCACTCGAATACTTGAATAAAATATTCAAATATTAAATTATTCGAATAATCCCAGCTCTAACCACAACCCTTGATAGCAATTAGCGCAGCTTCTCGAAACGAAGCGCCCCTGGCGACTGCAAGGGAAAAATAAGAGTATCGAGAAACGGAGCGCGGAAAAGTAACGGCCTGTTAAAGATAAGGAAATGAGGTGTCGCAGGCAGCGATCCTCGAGAAGGCCGGAAGGGTCCTTCCGCGTCCTAGCGGAGCACCCCTTGGGGGATTTTTGTCGCTCGCTGTTCCCATCCGAGCGTTCCAGTTGCGTTCCGAATACCTTTACACTCGGACGCCCTGCCCTGGCCAGCCCTTTTCCACGGCAGAATGGACCCCAGCCTCTTCTTCCCTTTTCCGAATAACTACGGGGCAGCGGCCCGTCCAATCCGTAATTCTATTCGATCGATCCGCTGGCCGATGGAAAACGGGCGTCCGTCGTGGCGATCGATGGAGAACCGGCGAGTGTCACTCACTTCGCGCGTATACTTTCCTTTCACCCTTCCTGCAACTGAATTTTTCAGGATACGGGGGTGAAAACTAAGAAAAGCTGGATTTTTGGAGACACTTATTTCGTGGACGGAATATATAAGCCCCGAATAATTCAGAAGTGAATAGTGCAGCAGTGTGCAATAAATTCTAAGCGCTTCGAACCGTTGTTATAAAAAATCCCGCGAGTGTTTCTTAGATGGAAGTACAATCTGCGCTCTGTTGATCACCGCGCAGGTCCGCGTCTTAAATTTCGTTGCCAAGAAAGGAAGGGTTGGACGGCGAGCAACTTCCCCGAGTTATTCGCCAGCAAGTCGAATGAGGGACGACCGCGATAAACCAGATAAACGCTATTATGTGCAATAAAATTCACCCCCTTGGATGAGATTCGTAAGTTCTCTCTTTCGGTTTGAAGTAAAACTTGACGTGACAGTGACTTAAGGCTCGTGGAAAAAGTCGGGAATAAGGACGTGGAATATATGTAGAATTTACTTATCTACACGCTCCCCCTTGCTCCTGTCTTGTTGCTGCACTTATAAGTCAGTTGCAAATTCGATGTTAGCCAGAGTATTCTTATCTTAATGTAGCAAATAACTGGAGGGACCCGACGGAGAGAGCGAGGTAGATAACAGTACCTACCGATCTAATCTCACGGTTGATTTAACTCGCTTCATAATTCTTCAAGCTAATCTCAATCCACGTATAAGCATTACTTCTCTCCCTTATATGCTCCACGAACATCTACATATACATTTAATTAAGTGAGCCCCGGGAAAACGGCGTTTCAGATTCTCTGGCTCCGTTTGCTTTTTCAATTATGTTTGCAGGGATCGCGTTGGGTTCGATGTATCGAAAGAATCTGGTTAAGAATTTTCATTATTATTAAACGTTTTTAAATATTTACCTATGCTCGACTTTGTGGGAAGTTATTTCTCTTAAGGGGGAACACCACTGTGAAAGTTGAAAAAAATTCGATTCTTCTTTTTCTCACTTTCTTAATGTTTAGCTCGTCAACAATACTCTCTGAAAATTTCAAGTCGATATTCGAAGAATTTACGAAGATACAGTGCATTTTGTGAAACGCATCACGCTTACAAACTCATTGCAAGTCAAACTTTAAACGAGATTTTCTCGAAATGACATTTTTCTAACTGATCCAATCCATAACTCTGTCAATTTTTATCCGATCGACTTGAAATTTTGACAGGATCTTTAAAACGAGATTATCTTCAGTTGTACGTACCGATTTTTGGATCAAAAACATATATTTTGAAATACGCTCGAAAAACTATCCATTTTTTTGTGGATTTTCGAAACTTTTTCTTCTAAAGCGCACCATTTTTACAAAAATAATTTTTTTGAAAAATCGGTACGTACAACGGAAACTACACTCATATAGATTACATTAAAACAAAAAGAAATGATTTCAGAGTTGCCGTTCCAAAGATACCCTTTCGATAAGCGACCGATGTTTTCTTATGAGGGGTCTAGAAGATTAACTGTATATGAAAATCTATGCATGTGTTTCTATTACTTTTTTTTTATAGTCTCTTAAGACATTGTACTAAAGATAGGTAATAACAATTTTATATGAAAACTGTAAGCTATTCCTAAAAAAATCTTAAAAATGGACTCATTTTTCCAACCGCCACAGTGGTGTTCCCCCTTAAGCGTTTACCGGTCAATTTGATTTAGCAGTCTTTCGTGTAGCACGATTGGGTTTTATGAATATTTTATCTTACTGTGTTTGTGAGATAATTAAGCATTCTAAATTTTGTTGATTTATTTCTCTTAAAAGAAACTGTAAGGTAAAGTATCTTCTATTAAAGACTAACAAAGTTTTCTCTCAAATAACCCTTCTCTTCCATATCTAAACGACTTTAAAAAACATTTTACCAACAAATCCGAGAATCTATCTTCCTAAAAAAATACAACTCAAAACACTTCCACCCCCAAATGCAGAATTTAAAATGAGAGAAAAATCATTGCACGTGTAATCCAAGTTGAATCCAAGTTCAACAGCCGCTTGCTCGTTTCAGCACCTTTCCCTGGTGGGTGCTGGCCCTAGGTATAAATAACTGAAAATTAGTAGTACGTAAATGTACGACACGTACGACGGCTTCGATTGACCGGAAAGGGGGAGCGATAGCAGACGGACAGGCAAAGAAGAAGAAGACGAAGAAGAAGAAGGGATCCACGAAGAGGAACGAAGCTGCCAAGAAAGGGGAGAGAGACGACGAATCGATCGTAACGATCGCGCGCGCACGCTCGCACATACGTGTAGATACACACACGAGCCATGTCGGAATGGGTGAATGAGACTTGCCCAATAAAGTGTGCAGACTGTTCCAAGGAGTAACGAGGAGAATGCATACCAGGATTGTGCAACGTGTTACGCAGTCCGCGATTTGTCTTGGTTATTAATGACAGGGTGGGGGCGAGTCGTATGCATTATTTAGTATACGATCACCCCTTTATTTGGCAACGAAGGAACGAGCCGTTCCAGTGGATTTCGCGGGCGATCACGACCGTCGATCGTGGACGAATAAGTCGCCGATAGACTCCGGGCACCGTGGTTCCTGGGGAACGTGACCTTTCCACTGGCGATTTCGAAAGCTGACAAGTGGAAGGGAGGGGGTTTAGAAATTCGGGTGCGTTTGCGCGTGTGTTCATTGACTCTCCACGTCGATTTCACTGCGTTTTAGTTTGAATCTAGGGAAACAGGGTGCTGGTGATATGAGGGGTTTGGAAAATGTTGATATCTCATTGACGACTTGAAGATGGAGACGAAGACACTTGGGTGCCTCTGTCCATGATTTCTAAGTTACAAATACAAGAAATATATTTTTACTTTGGCAGAAAATTGATAGGATTCGTTATAAATAAAGTCTTTAAGTGTTCAGTGACAAACTCAGCCTTAAGGGGATTAGGCAGTCGTTTTTCGTGAGAAAGAGAATCTTGTTTTTTATTTATTTGTAAAGAAATTGAAGGACATCCAGATGTGTCCTTTTACCCAATGTTTATTACTATCATACAGATTGAAAAGAAATTGGTAAGAAATATATATGTGCTTTAAAAGTGGCGTTGCTGACGAGTAAACATTTTAAGGCTTTTTTGTTGTTTTGCGTTAATATCGGTGTTAAAATGTGATGTAATCCAATTTCAAAGGTGAGATTCTTGTTTGTTGGATTCGTAGTTTCCGCGCAAACCTATAAAAACAAAAATGAAATAGAAATCTTGCGATTGGTGGCTGTAAAACGGCGATTTTCCGAGAAAAATTCGTTCTTGTTTTTACGCCACCAAAATCCGGAGAGTTCTTAATTTTTTTATGAAAATCTTGAATTTTTACGGACCATAGCAGAGGTTTGCGGCGAAATGGCACATGTTTTACACATCTTGTAATTTTTTCAAGTCGATCTGAACCTCCGTTCGTTCGCAATCAGGAAAAAACAAAGAGAAAAAAATATTCGAGAAAAACGCGTTTAAAGTTTCTGGGCAAATGCGATGCTATAGGTTGCCGCTTGACGTTTTTAGCTGCCAAATCTACAATTTTGCGAATTTTACTATAAACCAAGCGGCATTTTATTCAGAAAAGATAGTACTTTCTAAAAATACAATAAAAAGTTTGATTTTTCGACAGCCTAGTCCCCTTAATAAATGATAATAAAAATAAAATTTAATAAAAATATGATTATTACATATATATTTATTTAAAAAAATTTAATTCGAAATTAAGTGTATTAATTTATACTATATATACAGTACTTTCTCAATATAAAAATAATGACACGGTTTCGAAATTTAAATGGTATATTTTTTAGAAATAATTTGTATTTAGTCGGAAGAAGCAAATTATCAAAAATCCAATGTTGACGGGGAAACCATGAAACCCCTTGCTAATTTCAAAACACAAAGTCTTTTTTTTAAATATAATAATCTTCTCCTGTCAAATATACCTTACCACCAGGTCCATCAGGATGTTTCAAAATCAACATTTGCAAGTTACTCGAAGAAAAGCCGCTCCCTGCGCAAGTCCCCAAAGTTGCTCGCTTTTCCGTGCCCATTGGACTCGCGGGAAATCGTAACAAGACCACGCGGTGATTTCGTTTCCACTTGCTCCGGGAGCCCCTTAAAATTCATCGGGTCGTTACACTTTCTGTTCTTCGAAACTTCCTATCCCACTTCATCCGTTGTCTACCATAAATCCACTTTCGATTATGTCATCTAATGGGAGTATTATGCAACGTGATTGCTGGCTTTAAAGCGTCGCCCCCACGACGCTCTGGGGTCGACGTGGAGTCTTGTAAGAATCATGTATCCCATTATGGGGTAATTAGGCGAACGCGGGGGGCTAGGAAGGTGGCGATACATCGAAGACAAAAATTTCTTATTAGCTGCAATATTTTAAGGTGAAGTAGAACAACTCAAAATTTTCAATTTCAAATTACAAATTTTCACTTTTCAGTTACAGTCTATTTAGATTCTTGGATCGTTGATAAGTGTTAATAAAAAATTTTCATTTTTCAGTTACAGTCTATTTAGATTCTTGGATCCTTGATAAGTGTTAATAAAAAAAAATATATTTCACCACAAGGCATTTCGATCTTCAATCTTCTAAAAATTTCAGAATTATCTTCCCATCCTTTTGCACCGTGTAATATGTTTCTCACCCTACGGTAGACTATTCCCCCTTTCCAAATCCCTCGAACCTCGACTTCTGCCACGATTATCCGCGGATCCGAGCCGAACAAAGACGATTCCGATACGCGACTTATTCCTGGCGTTCGCAACGACACGGGCGAACACCGCGGGCCGCCGATTTCCGGGGCGAAACGGGGTCGCGGCAACCCTTAAACGACTGACAAGTCCTCCCTGGGGGCGTCCCCCCTTCGCCCCGTGTCTCTTTAAAATCGTGAGATTTTCAAAACAGATGCACCCCGGCCGCCGTGAAATAGCTTTTTAAACTGCTCGACCAATGTAACGCGGCGAGGGGTGGCCACCCCAGCTACCCCCGAACATTCTGATCCTGGCAGTAACAGTCTTAAACGGCCGTTTCATATTTTCCAGTCGATATCTTTCCGCGGGGAACGTCGCTGTGCTTCTTTCCTCTCCTTCTCTCGTTTGTCTGTACAGCCGCGAGTATTTATGAACAGATTCGGAGAACGATGCATGCACCTGTACTTTAAACGCGCCTTTTCTGTCGTATTTCATCGCGATCGAGGGTGGTTTGTTGGGCAGCAATGGGGGGGTGGAGATAGGTGAGCCTTATAGGAGAAATGGGAAGTGTAAACTTGGTAATTTAAGGATTTGGTTTCAGTTGGGAATACAATAGGGGGTTTCAACTTTTTGTGGATGAATTTTGAGTCTTGTAAATTGAAGGTATGGGATTTTTATGAATTTTGAGTTGCAGTTAATTATATTCAGAAATTTGATAAATTGCATTCATAAATTTTATAAATTATATTTAGAAATTTTGTAAATTATATTATAGAAATTTTATATTCCCATGCGTCGATTACACACGTTTTAGAAAGTGGTAACATATTTTTTTAGGACGAATTTTGCACGCTGAGGTGGTGAGAAAGTTCCTAGGCATGTTGATGGAGTTTCTCCTATCATCAAAGAATATCAAGTTGCTAATAAAAGCTAGGTAATAGAGATTTACAGCGGCACACAATTCCACGGCTGCCCCAAGAATCATCCCCGCAATCATTTATTACATTGTTCTGCTAATTCTGGAATCATATGCCGGGCCTAGCCGAGCAAATATAGCTGATATTGCGCGTCTGTCAGATCCTAACAGGATTTACGAAGATCTTAATGAATCGTGGGGAGCAAGGTAAGAAGTACCCATAAATACGTCGCCACCCCTGTGTATCACGCGCCCCCGTTAATATCAGAAACGTGTGCCATCGAATTAATGCGCGGAACATTAACAGATCCAGCAACCACTTGTTCTCGACTCCTGTCCGTGGATCCCGCTGTTAAACAAATCATCCGAAACTCTTTCTTTAAGCACTCTGCACCACGGGATAATAAATTCTTTCACTTTAACTCAATCTCCTCCTACCTATAACACCAAAGAACCACCTTCTATGCCTCGACACATTCCCCACAACTATAAATTTTGAAAATCACGTTGCATTTCAAATAAACTTATTCAGCGCAGAGAAAATTTTTCATTTAGCACTCGAGGAGTGACACAAATGGATCAGCTGTTAATCTGAATATTTTTTAAGCTGTACAATTTTAATATTTCAGAAAGCTCGACGTGGCCTGTCTCCTCGACGTAAAATGCAAAATTAACCGTGTCACGTATCTATGACGTTGGTCTGTCGCTAGAAATCGGGACGTTAGAAATTTATGACGCGTAGGTGGGGAAGGAGTTGATTGGAATTGACTCGTTGCCACCTGTATCCTGCTTTTTTTACTGAGACACTAATCGCGCGAGTCTTCACGGTTCTGGGGAGCAGATCGCCGGGCAGGGCATCAATTCGGCTAACTCGGGTGTAAACGTGGCACGTCGACAAGTTGCAAAACGGGCACGATCGCGGAGAGCCCAGCATCGTGCCCAGACAGCGTGACACTTTGATAGCGATTCATCATGGTTTGCTACTTTTTCTTGCACATTCCGCAGGCGACTTCGTCACTCGACAGCCTGGACATCGAATCGTCGATTTATCGCTTCGGTTGCTTGCTTCGCCGAGCACCGTTTATGGTTTGGGAATCGATCGATCTTTCTTTATTTTTCCACTCTATTTTTTCAGAAAATTAAATGGTTGGGAGGTAACGTGACTACTGCGATGGAGTTGGTGTTGTTGTGGGGCGGCGATTGTTCGTCGGCCAATGATTGGATATCTTAATGTATAAAGCAGAAAGTTTATGTTTGTGTGTTTGTCTGTTGGTTATAAACTTTTGAATGGTAAACTCTGCGATTCAGATGAATGTGACTATTTTAACAGAAAAATATTAAACTTTTTTTCATAAAATCGGAATCTAAATTCTGGGCGAAGCCGGATAGTAAAGCTAGTAATATTCATAATCAGTGGATGGGTATGTAAAGGAAGGGAAATATACTTAGAGTAACTTTAATTAAAATTTCATTTGGGTTTATTTGTGGTAACGAATTTTGTTCATTTATCGATTTATTCGCGATAATGTTTTGTATTTTATTTAAATGTTCATGTTCGCGTGCTGGAGTGTGTTTAATTATGATTTACGTGTAAGTTGTTAATTTATGGAGGCATGAAATCATGTAATAAAATTGTATTTTCAGTTTGATTGGTATTGTAATTATCTTTGCAGTGAGGAATAAATGAAAAAGGATTATTTATTGTAATCTACTAGTGGAATACAATAATGTTTATTTGATATTATTGGAATTATTTAAATTATGCTAATTATTTAAATTAATTTTAGTTTTTGAGGTGGAATAAAATTATTTAGATTTATTTTCCTAAAGATTCGGCAAGTGTAGTTTGGTTAATTGTTCAATTGTTTTATATGTTGCTTGATACAGAAGGTGCATTTGTCAAGGAACCTACAGTACCGACAGCGTGCAAGCTAATACAATTCATTACTACCGTTTCCCTCCGTGCGATGGCAGACAGATCTACAATGCAGTTGCGCCGCACTGCGTTCAAATGCAGAAATGCACTTTAACTTTTAGCGTTAACAAAGACAAAATGAATGTTAATAATGAAAAATAGTAGACTTTAATTAATAGCTCTTATAACAGTTCACATATTCCAGACTGTCGATAGCTCTAACATCTTCCGGAATAAATTATAAATTCAAACGAATACATCATGCAGAGAAGCATGAAAAATTAAAAAAAAAACAAAGCAAACAACCTAGAATTATTCTTGCATCACTAAAGCATTTATTTTTCTAAATATCAGAAGTACCTATCTCACTCTCAAAAAAAAATTATAGAATCAAATATAGAAATAATTATAGAATCAAATTGGCTCACTGCCAATGCTCATAACTCATACGCTCAAGGAACTATGAACCCCAAACGATTGACATCCAAATGCAAATAATATAACATTATTTAATTAGATCACCACAGAGAATCAAATACAAAATGCAATAATTCACACAAAAATCCCTCCCACCACAAACTAACAACGCTATCTCACAAAATAATGATAGTCACCCTCAGTTCCCCTCAAGTTTCCCTCAATTCACGACACAGAAACATAGTCATTTTCTTAAAAGAAGGAAGCGAGTACCTAAACCTTTCATCAAGATCACTTGCGCTCCACATTTTCCACACCTTCGCAATAACCTCACCCCTGCTAAAGACCTAATTCTTATCTGTTTACACGAGAATGAAAGTAGTGATCCAGCTAGCAAGAAGGATTCCTCCGCGACCTCAGGAAGTTTCATAAAGCTGAATCTCGGAAGTGTCGCGCAATTACACCCCACAGCCACCCCCTGGCCGGTGGTTGTCGCGACGGGATATTCCGGGAGGATGAAAGGAGGGAACATGTAATCACGCTAATTGAGTGCAGATAGGCCTCGTTGACGACTCCTTCATTACGCGCGAGAGGGGTCCTAACCGCACAATTACCCGCTAACTTCGCCACTGTCGTTTCTCACCGGCGTGAGCCTTTCGATGCCGGCGATAACATTAAAATGTCGCGGAACCGTTCCAGGGTGTCGCTGTTCCTTAGCAGGCGCAACCTGGGGGGCACTGTGAGTCCATTTGCGT
Source organism: Andrena minutula (assembly GCA_929113495.1). Lineage (NCBI taxonomy): Eukaryota > Metazoa > Arthropoda > Insecta > Hymenoptera > Andrenidae > Andrena > Andrena minutula. Next base: position 32,846,965 of record OV815994.1, on the reverse strand, counting down.
TACCGATTCGAGGTCCAAGATGGTAACGATGGTAACGATCCAGCTAGCACTTTCACCTGTTTATTATTTAAGCTACTAAAGAAAGGTGCGATATATTCAACACGATCTTAGATTTCGAGGAAATATATACTTCACAAAATCTAATCTTCCATCACGTATCTTGAATTAATCATTTCACACGTGTCAGAGAATGCTCGAATCCCTCAAAGTTCATATAGACCCGCCCTTCGTTCTCATCCCACCACCGGTCAGAATAATTGCGAATCAATCCCTTTTCTTACCTTCTTACCTTGAAATTATTAAAGACGGAATATTCGACTCCTCAAACTTCACATCCACCTCCCAATCGCATACTCTAGAATCTATAGGGTAATTCCGGGTGAGATCGCCTTGCGGGTGAGATGGCTCGATTACGTTCCTTTTGCAAATATATTTTTGTCCTTTATAAAACCACTAAATTTACGGTGTGTTGATTTTTTTAAAAAGTGGGCCATCTCTCCCCGACTTACCCTACAGGAAACGGATTTATGAATTTGATTGAAAAAAAATTTTCTTACCCTTCGATATGTACACTATTAACTATACCAAGCAATAAATTGATTTACTTGCGTTGTTAGCTTGAAATAATTTCCCGAAAACACCCTTACATATTGTACCGTCACAGTGGTCTCCCCCCTTAAAGCACTTCAAACTTCTAACTACTCTCTCCACTCTCCAATACCCATACTTCTGCTCAAACAACAGACTCCTCTCCTCCCCACATCCCCGAAGCCACTGCCGTTCGAATTCTCGATTCTCCTAGAAAAACGTCTGCCTAATCTTCCCAGTAGTCCGACACAAAGGCGAGCACGCCGGCTGAAGAGAGTGACAAATCCCCGCGATTCATCAGCGACCACCGAAAAACGACGAGAAAAGTCCGAGAAGCCTGCGGGACGGAGCGGCGCTAAAGGGGCTGTGACGAAAGTCGAAGCGCGCCGAAAGCCATCCGGCTTTTCTTATTAACTTGAAATTTTTTCGCAAAGTGCCGCGAGAACGGTGCCCTTCGACGGAATACCAATGAGCTCGGGAACCAGTATCCGTAATGCTCGGCCCACGGAGACGGCGAGCGAGAAAGCTACGAATCGAGTAACTCAGGGGGTGACCAACGTAGGGTGGGAGGCAGGTTAGGCGTCGGTTAAGAGTTGACGGGCGCTGGGCGTCACGGGGGTTGGCGAAGGAGCGGGATATGACGGGGAGGCACGAGCCAGCGACAAACCGTGCTCTTCCATCGGTGATCGATCACCCACGGGGTCTCCGTCATTCCTGTCAATTAAGCTTTCAGTGGTGTCAGCCTGTCCTCTTTGTCGTTGGACAAGCTGAAATCTAATTCGCCGTTAGCTTCCGACTCTGGCACCACTTGCGCCGACGGCACTGTGGGGAGGTGAAGGAGGAGACACTTGTAGGTGGAATTATTTAGAGGGTGTCTAATCTTTTTGGGCTATGTCTGTCCATGTTCGAGGTTCTCTTCGATGCGTGGAACGCGGGACGAGGATAACACTTTGTGGTGGGGGATTTTTGTGGAAGATGTTATCCAAGCTTTTTGAATCTTACCACTAAAATGAATATTATAATCTGTCACAATAAAATAGTAACTACAGACATTCTTCGTTATCGTATATTAAAATTTGAATATTAATCAGCGTATAATGAATGCAGGGTTATTTTGACCCAACTCTGACAAAGTGTATTATGATGTTATATTTGTGTTGGCAATGGCAAAATATAGTATAAAATGCCTAAATTGAAGTAGGGTGGATGTGCTAGTAAGTGAACACGTACCAGTGAATGGACATTTTTTATTAAAATGAGTGAAATAAGTTATTAAAATAAGCAGAGGCTTCTTCTAGTTTCTTGCTTCATATCTAAACGATTTTTGCAACACGTGGTATCAATCGCGCTGCAAACATAATTTTATAAAAGTGTTCAATCATTAGCCTTAAGTGTTCATTTATTGGTGCGTTTACCCTATTATTTGTAAAATCGTACAGGAGATACACCTATTTTGTGTGTCAAATGTATATATAATGTTTTTTATGTATTGCTTTATTAATAAATTTTAGATAATTTTAGAAATTTTAATTATTTAATTCATTTTATATTCAATTTTTCCGTGCAACCCGTGTACCATAGAAATGTTGCTATGGATCAAATTGGCCCTGCATTCGTCTCACGCGACCATATCCATTTCGTGTTCCGAGGGTTAAAAGAACGTGGTGTCAATTATTCAACGATAAATATATTCGAGGCTGCAAAATTTGTACTCAACCAGGGTTGCGCTAAATTTTACAGACAAGGAAAGATCCCGAATCCGAAAATTTAAAAAGTTCTGAAACTTTGTGAATATGTAGAGGATTTCCATCTGATTACAACGCAATTTTTGTTTGCTGCCGAAATTCACTCGAAGAGGGTGAAATTAACCCTTGAAAATTCGGTTATTTTCCGATTTTGTGTTATAACTCGCGAACTGTAACAGATAGAAAAAAAGTTTCAAGGCAAAAGTTACTTCTTTTAATTAGATCTATCACTTAGTAAAAAAATTATTTTACAGTTCGCGAGTTGTAACACAAAATCAGAAAATAACCGGATTTTCAGGAGTCAATTACACCACATTAGAGTGAATTTTTAATTAGTATTTTTAATTAATTAAACTTTTTCACAAAGTTTCAAAATTTTTGGAATTTTCGGGTTCAGGATGTTCCCTTGTGAGAACTTTAATTGAAAAACGTTGCCCTACAGAATTCCACAGAAATACAGAAACCTGAAGTACAGAAGCTCCACATCACCCAAAGAAGAATCTACCTCACACCCCCAATAACTCGTTCGCGCCCTCAAAGAACCCCCATTCCCCGAGAGCAACACGGAGCACATCCCCTGAAAGTAAGACGTACGAGCTGACTCCAGTCTCTCCTGCCAGAACTTCCCTCCCTGCTTCCCCGGAAATTGTAACGTTGTCGCAAGTGTTCTCCAAGCGGAGTACATATTTCTCGGTGGCCACGGCACGTTTCGCCCGCCTAGGTCCAGATTCGCGGAGGAAAACAAGAGTCGGGAAAAGATGGGCTAGCCGGGAACGATGGGAGGGGGGTTGCGGGGGCGGGGAGGAAGCAGCTGGTGCTGTCCTGTCGGGGGCATTAATCATCGAAGTATCTAAATGACGGGATTCCGATGTATTACCATATAAATGACATCATATTTCTGGTCAGGTTTCCCCAGTTTGTCGGGTCGCCCCCGCGTGATGTATGGACGACGGCATATTGGCGGGGCCACCCACCCACCGCGTCACCCCTATCGGCTCGGACTCTTGCGCTATCGTCTTTCCTATCAACCGTTGCCCGACGTTACCCCGTCTAAACCCGCTGCGTCTTGGGCCGATATTGGAGCGTCCTTGCGCCACGAGCACACACCAGCCCCCGGTTATTATGTACGCGACGTTTATTGACTGGAACATGACGGAGAACTCTTAGATTCATATGTAGGGAAATAGGGATTTTGTTAGAGGGTCTGGGAAGGGTTGCTGAAGACTCTGAGCAACTTCAACGACGGAGTCTTTAGTGTCTTCTATTATGAAGGAGTAGGGGAGACCGGGGCAAGTTGATACGTTTTTCAGTTTTCAATTTTTTTCATTTTTGTTTGAATTAATTACTTAATAACAAATACGCTAAAATATACTTTGGTCCTTCCTCTTTAAAATATTGTAAATGAAATGTTGAGAAAATACATACAAAATGAATGAGAAAATGTTATTTGGACGAAGGTGAAATGTATCAACTTACCCCATTGCGGGGCAAGTTGATACTGCTCTGGGGCATGTTGATACATCTGTAAAATATCCGTTTAATGAGTAAAAGATGGATGTCTGGAATATCCCACTTTAATATGAGGTGCTTGCTTCTTTTTATTAATGTATCTTAGTAAAGCTATTTTATCTATTCCGTATATTCTGGCGCTTTGACTCCTTTTCTACACCAACACACGCTTTTTGAAAAATATTTTGTGGTATTTTTCCGCGATTCGTTTTTCTGACATAATTTCGTACCATCTTCCCAGAAATAAAAGGAAAAATCCAATTAAAAGTAGTCGGGAAAAATTGATACACTCCTCATGAGTATCAACATGCCCCAGAGAAAACGTATCAACTTACCCCACAGGAAGTCATTATATACAAACATCTCCATAAACAAATGTAGAGCATATAAACAAAATAACTAAACGTAATTCCCTTACCTTCAAAGGACTCAATGTGATGCCCAATTAATTTGAGTGATAAAATTCTCTATCTCGTCTCAAGACGGATTGGAAAGTGAACACAATTATTTACTTTTCTCCATAAAAACGAAAACAGTTAAAAATGGATTGCTAAAGTCAAGGCACACAGACGTACACTAGATCGTAGTAAAGAATTGATGAAGAAGCTTCACATATCTCACACACAAGGAGCTATATATATACAGTGTCGAGATAATTCGTCTGTATCAACCTGCCTCTGTATCAACTTGCCCCTGTCTCCCCTAAATGTAATTAGAGTTCTGGAAAGGGTTGCTGAAGACTTTTAACGATTTTCCAAGGAGGAAATACAGCTATTGTAGAGTTTGAGAGAATTCTTTTTTTCCTCTAATTTAGGTCGCTCTATCTGTCTCTCATTTTGATTCAGTCTTCCGATATTCAAGTGGAGGTATGCTTGTTCAGTGCTGCCCAGGAATTCAAACAAGCGGTGTGGGATATGTAGGTACATATACCTAAATGGGTTAACGCGAAGCAAAGGTCGCTCGGCCCAGCGCGTCGATCCGCGCCGAGACACCCACAGCAGCCCCATTGGGACCGTGGAGGAAGGTCGGGGTACGAGGAGCGCGGGTCTGTCTCATCTTTTTGCGCGGGGGACGAAATCGAAATTGGTTTTGGAGTTGATAGTGCGCGCAATTATGTATCAACCCGTACGCATGCACCGCAAACTGGCCCGACCAAGCGGCCCGTCGGGTACATTTCAATTATTAGAGGGAATTACTCGGAGCGTCCATCATCTTCTATACTTATTTTCTGCTACGGCACAACCACCACGCACACAGGCAACGGGCTTAAACCCGCCTGGGCCTCTTTCTCCCACCCCTCCTCCCTCTCTCTCTTTCCCTCTTTCTCCCTATGCCCGGTTCGCCCATGGAGATGATCCTATGAGGTTATATGCGAGGTAGGCATCATCAGAGTGCATCATCAGAGCGGTGAGAAAATAGCCTTCAATTGTGATTACAGGGGCGGCTCGGGTTCGCCTTCGCCGCCGCGTCGCTCTCTCGCTCACTGAATCCGTCTAACTTGTATGTCCATTCCGTTCCTTTGCCGGCTGCGATCCAACGGCCCCGTGTGGGAAGATATCGCGATTTAAGTAATACGAGGGATACGTCTTGTCACTGATAGCGCGCGAGCCCGGCCACGCGGGCACGACGTGTTCCCCAAGCGAACGCCGCCAGGCAATTCACCCCCCGGCGGTTCATTGCCTTTGAAAATTCCTGCGCCACTCTCTGGTACACAGGATTTTAGAGACAGGGTTTTCTACGTTGGCCACTTTGTCGGGTTTTCTGGGTCTGAGAGTGGGTGGAAAGCTAGATGCCTGGGAGTCGTGGGAGTGTGCGCGGTGATTGGGAGGTGGATTTACAGCGGTGATTGGAAGAATGTCTGAAATGTGCATGGTAGGATATTTATTTTGTTGGGTCGAATTGAGTGCGATTGATATGGAAGTATCAATTTTAGAGGGAGCTTTGATCATCGCTGTAGGTCCATGTTAAGCGAATGTGATGTCTGCTTGAAGTAGTTTGAACGTGTCAGTAGTATGGAGATTGTAGTTGTCACGACTTACCGAGGATGTCAGGCAGTGGGACCGGGGGGAAGGGACTTACCTGGAAAATATAAAGCGTGTAAGTACGTGGATATCTAGAATAATATTTAATTATTAGTAAAAGAGCGGGTAAGTGACTACTATGACTACTTTCGCTGGCTTTTAAGTTGTAATGAAAATTACTAGAAATGTTAAATGAAGAAATATTTGATAGGTAAGGGAAGATCTCAAAACCGGAAATTCAAAAAATTCTCAAACTTTGTGAACATGTAGGGAATTTCTTCCTGATTACAATTTTCTTTGCTGCCCAAATTTATTGTGAGGGGGTGAAATTGACCCCTGAAAATCCGGTTATTTTTCGATTTTGTGTTATAACTCGGGAACTGTAAAATAATTTTCTTTTATCAAATGATAGATCTAATTAAAAGAAGTAACTTTTGTGTTGAAACTTTTTTTATATCTCTTATAATTCGCGAATTATAACAGAAAATGCGAAAATAGCCGAATTTTCAAGGGTTAATTTCACCCCCTTGGAGTGAATTTGGGCAGCAAAAAAACACGTTGCAATCATGAGGAAATCCCCTACATATTCACAAAGTTTAATAATTTTTTGAATTTTCGAGTTCGCAATTTCCCTTTAATTGTGAGATGTTAATGTAAATAACATCAAGATCAGCAACTGTTCACCCACCCCGATTTCAAATCCCTCTAATTCCGAGACTTTACACGGGAGTTGACTTTACATCGGGACCAGTGGAGAATCACAACACGCTCTAAACTCCCCAGCGAGAGGAGTCCGCTCGCGGAGAACCACGAGGAATTCTATTACCCGGCGACGCCACCCCGGAAGTAATCCCTGTCCGAGTATCGCGGTGCTCGAGTTACACCGTACGGTCCAAGTAACGAGATGACGAAGGGAGGAAAGGTAAGTGAAACCGTGTGCGCCTGTCTGCCTCCTCTGGGACGAAGGTGCAGAACAATAAGGCAAGAAAGTTATAAGTATGACTAAGCAAGAAGGTAGGAAAGATGCGACACGGGACGATTCCCATTGGAGTGATTCCGCGATGAGGGGCCCCATTTCCAGGGATGCCTGGACACGCTTTCCTGTCCCTAGGCGTGCCGCATTACTAGATTAGATGGGAGAGCGACCCTTAGAAACTGCACCGCTCCCTTGATCCCAATGATACCTTCGGAATTACGCGTCATATACCGAGCAACGCTTTTCCTGTTAAAATTACCTACTCCGAACGCCTCGATGGGCTTCAGACGCGAGGATTTAACCTGCTAACTACATACGCACGCCACCAGCTTCGCCGGTGTCGATGGTGTTAAGCACTTTCTAACAGGGTGATCGTGTGGGTAGGTACTTTTTGTTCGGAGGTGTTCGGACATTACGGAGTTGTTTTTGGTAGATAATTTTCGGATGCTTTCAGGACAACGTCTTTCTTTGAAAATTGTCTATCGAGCTTTATGGGGGTTGCGATACTGTGAATATTTCAAGTGTAGGGGAGACCGGGGCTAAACGTCCCGATTTTGATCAAACATAAAAAATGACGGTTAAATAATGTAATTATTCTCTTCACTATTGACTGAGGTGTTGTTAAATTTAATATATTTTATGATTTTAAGCTTGTATTTAATATATTGTAATGGGTTTTTCATAAAAAGTAATTTATTTGTGGCTGGTCAAAGCGGAACTTCTTACCCCTTTTTGGGGCAAGTTGTTATTTACAGTTGTCTTTTATTGAAATATTTCATTTTCTAATGAAATAAAACAGAATTTTATTAATAATGTTTATTTCTGAGGGTTCAAATCAACAAAAATGTATTATCTTTAAAAGAAAAACCAAAACAATATAATAACCATAAACATTATCTTCGATATAAAAACTAAAATCTACAAATCAGTCTTACATTCAACTGTTTGTGGGTATCTTCTTAATGAGATTTGTATTTTTAGTCTACAAGTAGCTTCTTGTCCAGATTGTAGTTTTTTAATAATTCTCGATAGAGTCAAGTGACAGATATTGAATTCTCTAGCGACAGTTTTTATCTTTATGAATAACTTCGATGGAAATGGTGCCCCTTTCCGCTTTTCTTTCATATGTTCGCACCTTAAAGCATAGCAGGGACAATTTATACATTTGTAGTGGGGCAAGTTGTTACGGGAACAACGTGCCCCAAGTCACGGGAACAACTAGCCCCTATCGACACATGTAACAATTTCACAGACTATTCTGCTTATACATATATTGAAACGATAAACACTATCACTCCATCTTCTTAAATGCCATTGGATCCATAAGAACGAATCAATCAATAATATCGACGTTAAATAATCGAAATAGACCAAAAAATCATAATAGAAAAATATTTACTTATCTGGTACGGGACTAACAGGTCCTTGCTTGCAGCCACATGATTCGCTTTCGCGGCTGTATTAATATGGGCGACAGAGTGGCGTGATCAACTCACACGGAAAAAATAATTTCAAGTACTACGCTCTGTTCATTTTGAAGATAGAACCGTCGGAACAACTTACCCCCGGAACTTTTAGCCCCGGTCTCCCCTACTGGCGAGGAGAGGTTTTTAGGTGGCCGCCTCTGATTGTATTGGTTTTTGGGTATGTTTTTGAGAGCCGAAAAATAAGGTATACATGTTTTTTTTTTATAGAGGTTTGCTTTCATATTTAAGGGGTTATAGCACTCATCAAAGTTGTAAGATTTTCAGGTGTCCAGCTCTGAGTGCTTTGGGTTTTGGATAGGTGTGTTTTTGAGGACCGAAAAATACGAAAAAGGTGTCTTTATTTTGTTGTGTTTCCATGTTTAGGGGTGAAAGCACCCATCAAAGTTATAAAATTTTTAGGTGTCCACTTTCAATTGCTTTGGTTTTTGGTTATGTTTTAGTAGAGGAACGAAAAATGAAAAATAGGTGTCTTTTTATTTTACTCCGTTTGCATGTTTAGGGGGTGAAACCACCCCTCAAAGTTTATAAGAAGTTTTCGGCCCTCTAAAACACATCCAAAAACCAAAACAATCGGAAGCGGACTCTTAAAAACTTCTTCTTCTGAGACTCTTACTGAACATAATTTGTAAAATATTAATTAAATTTACTGCGATTACAGGCGTATCTAGTCAGCATTCATATTTCGACTTAGAGTGCCCCATAACGATAGCAATATTAAAAATAAAAGGTTTTAAAAGTATCTTACGTTCTCCCATTTATTTGTCAACAGCATCTAATTAAAAGATTATTGGAAGCCTATCTTACGTAACATTTACGAATATCGACCTCATTTCTGAAATATGTGTGTACCCAAGTTTCTAGGATTTAAAGGGGTGCTACTTTGAATAATATACTTTGTACACGCGCCCCGAAAGCACCACGGAGGGCCAAGAAACGAAACTATGCACGAGGGAGGCTGCTTCGTTAAATGCTAAGTTTTCACTAATGTTTCTTGTTCCGGGGGAACTTTAATATGCTGTTTAAGCCGAGCTCGGGACTTTAATGCTTAACGCTCGGATTTAGGTAACGAGCGGCACGGACGCTTCGCCACAACTTCGTAATATAAGAATAGCTTGTAATGCGGCAATTTAGTTTACAAGCCGGATACTTCGTTAATAGCTCGTGACTAATCGCCCACTTTCTTTCGGAGTTACGCGCACCCCGTGCCTCAGCATTTTCGTCAGCGTCTCCAATTGCAACATTAAAACTACGACAGAGCAAATTGGAGCAGAAGCGAAGCGAGAACCGTTCAATTTTTAAGTACAACAAACATTCAACGGGAGTCTAAGTTTACATAGTACACACTTTAAAGGTGATCAGAAAGATCCTTCTGAGTATCCAACTAATTAATCAAATTTAAATCCAAATTCCTTTCCATCTAGAATTATCAGAATTAGGGGAGACCGGGGCAAGTTGATACAGAGGCAGGTTGATACAGACGAATTATCAATTCTTTACTACGATCTAGCGTACGTCCGTGTACCTTGACTTTAACAATCCATTTTTAACTGTTTTCGTTTCTACACAGAAAAAGTAAATAGTTTTGATACATTCAAATTGATCGTCGAAATAACATTTTTTCATTCATTTTGTATGTATTTTCTTAAGTTTTCGCTTACTATGTATTAAAGAGGAAGGACCAAAGTATATTTTGGCATATTTGTTATTAAATCATTAATTCAAATAAAGAATGAAAATAATTAAAAACAGAATATCGTATCAACTTGCCCCACAGTGGGGTAAGTTGATACATTTTACCTTGGTCCAAATAACATTTTCTCATTCATTTTGTATGTATTTTCTCAACATTTCATTTACAATATAATAAAGAGGAAGGACCAAAGTATATTTTAGCACATTTGTTATTAAATAATTAATTGAAATAAAAATGAAAAAAATTGAAAACTGAAAAACGTATCAACTTGCCCCACAGTGGGGTAAGTTGATACATTTTACCTTGGTCCAAATAACATTTTCTCATTCATTTTGTATGTATTTTCTCAACATTTCATTTACAATATAATAAAGAGGAAGGACCAAAGTATATTTTAGCACATTTGTTATTAAATAATTAATTGAAATAAAAATGAAAAAAATTGAAAACTGAAAAACGTATCAACTTTCCCCGATCTCCCCTACTTCCTAAAAAGATCCTTCTGAAATTAATGAATCGAACTCAATTCCTCCTATCTCCAAATTCCTCCCCAGAAATACTCAATAGATTCCACAAATCAATGTCAAATACTTGCACGTGAAACCGCGAATGAAAGTCAGAAATTCGTCCACAACCTCCAAGCCGAGGCGAAAGGAGTGCCGACAGAAGTTTCGACGTTAATACAATCGCTCGTGCAGGTCCATTCCGCGCACAAAATACCTTGCGTTATATTACCCACCGCGGCTGTTTACCCGCTGGAATTCGAGGGACAAAAGAAAGCTAGAGCAACAGAAGAGGAGCGTCTTGCCGCCTAATTGCGAACTTCATCAACGGCGGCGCACAGTGGGCGCTCTTAATTAAGAATTTAATTGCGGCTGATTTACATCCGCCTCTCGAAAGGAACATCTATTTTCGGGCCCGCGACTATTCTCCAGTGCGTGCCGCGGGCTGCGCTAATTGGCTTTCGAATTTTTCGCGAAAGCGCCGAGCAAGCAACGCGCATACTTCACCTGTCGGACGCTGATAGTCCCTCCCCCTGCCATCCCCCGACGTTAATAGTTTCTTTCTTGGTAAGGAGCGAAAGGAGCGGATAAATTCGCATAAGAGGCAGTGCATCATCGTAAGTCAAGAGGGAGTTGATCAACGGTTTGCATCTCCGGCGTGCGCGCACCGGCGTCGCTCGTTTCGACCGGTGAAGAGGAATAGACAGAAATGCGCTGGTTAAATTAATTACAGAGGCAAGATCGCGAGCAAACCGCGGCCATAAACAAGTGAGACGATCCGGCTGATCATTACCTCGATAGTCCCGATAATAACATGCGATGCAACGCGCCCGCTGCACGTGCAACACCGACGCTTTTAATAAACGCAACTCCGCGGCCCGACGGGGTGGCCAAGCAGGGCCCTAAATCCTTCTTGAGAACCGTCCAGTCTGTTTTACTTTCGGAAGGTGTAAATGGTGGAGGCTTGGGAATATTGATGGGATCCTGATGGGAGAGACACTGTTATAGGTCACAACTGGTATTTGGTTTTGGATGCATATTCAGTTTACAGGGATGGAGCTAGCTTGGGTCTGGGTATGTATGTCAGTTGCTTGGCGGGTCAGTGGTAAGTCGAGAATCCACCGAGAAGCTAAGCTAAGTTATGCGATGCTATGCTATGCTACGTTTTAAAAAAATTAGCTTCAATATATTCTTATGGAATCGTTTCCACAAAAAGCTAAGCTAAAATATAGCATAGTATAACATAACTTAGCCTAGCTTAGCTTCCAGGAGGATTAGCTTTCGGTGTTTCAGCAACTAACACTGAAACAAAGAGAACTGTCGCTGAACTAATATGTGTGCTTAGATCTTTAATTGTTTTTTAATCATTAACAATTTCAGTGTGTGGGATGCAGGATCCATTTGTTCAATAATTTTATTAATGTAGAGTTTGGAATACCTCGTAAGGTTTTGCAGTAAATTCTGATCTGGTGATGATCTAAATTCATCATCTTCTTCGAGAAGTAATACTGGTGATAAGCGATGCAAGTACAAATGAAGGGTAAGGGAAAACTGAGCAATGTCCACTTTTTGTGATTTTGCGATTTATAGCAAATTTTGTTGATGGTAACTGGGACTACAGAACTGTGGAATCACAAAGGGTTATAAAGTTCAAATACCCCCGTAAGATAATGCGAAATATTTATTATAGGTACTGGTTAAAAAAAGGGAAATGTTCACTCTGCACTGGAACAAAATACAAAATGCCCTCACACTTTGCCTAAGCATAAGCTTCATTTCAAGCTTCTGTCATCAAGGTAAAACAAGAAATTATTTAAGAAGAAAATAACCATGGTTCTTTACTGGCGAACTAAAGTATTCAAATTAATTTTCTCAATAAACCTGTTTTGTGACATTCCCTTTTTCCCTCTCACCCTTAATATGTATTTTGATATTTAGAATGGTTCTACATAGACCTTATATCGACTAGGTGGGGGTTAAAAAAGAGATATCAACGAAACTGAAGAAAAGATTGAAAAAAATGGTAAAATTTGATAAATGTCCATTCATAATACGTGGAACACTCCAATGTAAAATGCAAATAGCGAAATCGGCTCGCAAGACTCACGCTGCCCCGTATAATAAGGATAATTAACGGAGCTTCGTAATCGTGTAAGCGGTATGTGGAGGGCGGGGCTGGTTGCGCGTGATTTAGGGCTTAATATTGCACACCGAACGATGACCACAGATGAGTTTTACGAGTTGGCACAGCCGTCGATGCGGAGCTTTCCACTGACGCTTACACTCTTCTAACAATGCCCCTCAATCCTATTCCAGTAAACATACTTCGAAACACTTTTTATTCTCTTCGTATAATATTTAGACACTTTAAACATTCCTAATAATGCTACACCACAGCGAACATACACCCACTAATACACACGTTTAACGAAAACACATCTCTGTCGCGGACCCTCGCCGAGGAGCAAGAGCGCAAAACGAAGAAGAGGTCCGGCGACGAGCAGCGTGGCACAGCTAGCACGGCAGATTACGGGAGGGAAAAAGAGAAATATGGGAAGTTCCACCTCCGATCCGGCGGCGGAGTTAGGAAGAAGCGGACAGCGCGGCGGAGATGATATAAAAAGATGAAGATGAGGGACGAGATTGGTGAAAGATCATCGGGAATCGGAGCTGCGGCGGAGATGCCGAAGGGGGGGACCCTGTTATGGCAGCGGCTCTTCTTGCCGGCTTTACAGGTACACGCGCGTAGCAGTAGGACAAGCTTTGTAAAAGGGGCGTCACAGCATCAACCAGTCTAACTCTGCCTACCACACCGGTGAAGAATGAACTGGACGGGACGTGAGACGACTTCCGGAGTAATTCGGATGGCCACGGTGACGTCACTGATACACGCCAATCCAGCACTGTCGCTAATGAGCCCCGCGTTCATTGGACTATGCGGTAAAAGCTTTCGAGGATCATTTATTCTTCACAGTTTCGAAATTTGTAACCCTTTGCACAGGAATTTATAAACTCGTCAGTCATTAGAGATATGTTCCTCGACAGTGTGTGTTGAATAGGGTAGATGTCCCAATTACTGCCACCTTAGGATTATAACTGAAGTTTGTTTAATCATTTCACGTGTTGTTTAACCTAAAAATTATCTCAGTTTGAAACATAATATTATTTAACATCTCGTTTATTAAAAAAATAGTTTTATGAATTAAATATGAAGAATTTATTAATCGTTAATTAAAATTCGCGAGAGATCCTAGTGTACCTATAACTGTCACCTCAAAAATCGTCTTGTCTGTATGATTTTTTATTTTCTTTATTTGTTTTATTTTTATGTAAATCAGAATCTCTGTTTAATAATTACATATTTTGTATACATTTTTGTTATACTTTACGTTTTTATTATATCAAATAAATAAAGTAGCAGTAATTGGAACACTGGTAGTAATTAGAACATCTACCCTACTGAACTTTGGAATAGGAAGAAGCTTGGTACAGAGATTTTGAAGTTAGTTTAATTGTATTCATTTAGTTCTACGAATTATGAATTATTTCAATTTCAGAGGTTTCGCGATATCAGTATGTAAAAGTACCTTAAAGTTGGACGTGCTCGAGTGGCACGCTTGGAGTGCAAAGGGTGAACGTGTTCAGAGGGGCGAAACTACTTAACCTCCTCGTTTTAAACGAACCCAGTATCTTCATAGAAATTTAGTAACTACGTATGTACATACAGTACTATGTAATATCTAATATTTGCTGTCATCACAGAAGAGTTAATTATTTCGTTTTCTCATTTTTCAAAGCACATTTCAAAGTGAGCAATGGATGTTTGTTGCCTAGAAATTACACAGTTCAAACAGTTCAAAGTGCTAGCCACCAGTGAATCCCACGGTATTGCAAATGTTGAAAACGAACTTGTCAATTGTAATGGAGTACATAACGTCGTTTCTACTGCAGCGCAGGGCGGGAAGTAGAAGTGCAGGGGCCCCGGTTTTTGTGACGAAACGCGGCCCCAGTGACCCGGCAACATGCGGTGCAGAGGTAACCCGAGACTTTAACGCACGGCAGATGATATCGTCGCTGACATCTACGTTAGCCCAGCGAAGAAATACCGGTCTGTGCGAGGGCTTCGCCTGCACCGGCTGTTATCGCGGCCTCACATTTGTCAAGTATTCTTAGGAAAGGAGGCTTCTTATCTTGGCGATTCACGCCGATGCGAAACCTCTTTAAACAATTGCTCCTAGTGGTTGTATTTCTTGTTGGCGATTAACTGGAGTTCGAGGGGTGGGAATAGTGGCACAGTAAGAGTCGAAGAAGCTTGTAATGCAGATTAGTGTGGTTCTTATATGTATGGTAACAAATCAAAGTTTTTAAAAATTTCTTCTGACACTCCCAGAAGCTTTCACGTAGTTTAAAAGAATTTTTGTCTAGAATTTTGTTAAAGTATGTTAAGGATTACAGGTCCCTGAATCGCAATGAAATATTACTACTTTGATATAAATTGACAGAAATTTTTGCAATCAAGACAAGATAATTTTATTAACTTTCAAGTGAGAGTATAACATTAAAATTTAATTTAAATTAAAGAGTGTGCACTGTATTGTGCTGCGGCATACAGTTTTAAATGCACATTTAAATTTCTCTCATCAGCAGCTCTCATTCTATTCAGGTTGTTAAACACATGGATAAAAGCAAGGTTTCGGATTCTGATATATAAATATGAGCCTCGTTTCATTAGAATTGACAAGTGACAATTATAACAAAATCGCAGTTGCCAAACTTGTGGTACATGCGAAATATAAAGTCCTCGAGCGACCTTTATATATCAAAATATACAAATAAAAAACACGAAGTTATTTTTTTGTAGAATATAAGATTTTAAGAGGGTCAGACAATACAAGTTTCAAAGTTGAAAAATAAGGACCACCCTAACACAGATGTGTTACTGTAAAATTAATCTACTTGTGTTATTTTGAATGATTATTGTGGAATTTGGGGAAAATAGGTAAGTGATGAGTTTAGTGATGTCTAGAATTAGGGAATCTGAGTCAGAGTTTTATTTTTCATTTCTATGAACTGTGCATAAATAAATATACTTATAATAATCAGAGGATCTTCAGTAACCACATGTATTCTTATCACACTAATTCCATCCATATATAAATTCTCAAATTGCAGTCGACTTTTCAAAATGTATAATAGCTAATAACTCTTCTTATCAATTGCAGATCGCTTCAATTAGTCAAATACTCAAATACAAATTTTAATTAGAATCAAGTTTCTGTTAAGCAGAAAAAGTGTAAGTCTTTCACGCTTCATGCGAGGATCTGTAACGCCAAGGGACACGCATCGCTGGAAAGGAAAGGGAGGATCATCCCCCGTTAAGACATATTGAGAATTTCCGTGGTGGCACGCAAATCAGAAGAAGACGGGCGGACGCGTAATATAATGCGTGATGCATGGCCAAGGCGAGTCGGAAAACACGATGTTCGTAATAAAAGAATAAACTCGTTGGTATATGGGATCGTAAAGTCCGGGGCGGTTTACGCGCACGGGGTTGCACGGTGTAGGGCGACAGGGGAGTGAAAGCGTTGAATATACAATAACGTCATACTTTCGCTATGGATCCGTTTTCTCGCCTTCCTTTATCTCAACTCACCTTTTCTGGAATGAAAAGAAGTTTCGCATTAGAATTTTGAATAATATTTTTAAATTCTTTAGGAGGCTCTATATATTTATCTAGGATCTAGAAGAACCAAAGTGGAAGTTTCAGATAAAGTTTAAACAATTGATGAGCTATATTCAGTAATTTAGAAGTAATCTGGAATTGTTTCAAGATTTAATTAATTTTGATTGTGATCTAAATTTATATTCCCCAAATTGTATGAATATATAAATTACAATACTATTCTCCAATGTCCAACTAATTCTATTTTATTTTCTAATTTTGCAAAACTTTCGACGTGTATCACTTTTAGTGGACATGTTTTTTTTTCCAAAACTTCGTTAATGGATCACGAAATTTAAAGATGGAAGTCTACAGAATTGAGAACCTTCTTGATGTGACTAAGAGCTGAAGACATCTCGAAAGATAATTTATTGAAGACCTGATATGAGCCATCACGGTTGGTTAAATTTTTCATTGCACTTCACCCAGACGAGGCTGCATTTCACTTTACGTCGAGTCTCGAGGCAGCAATGTCGCCTGAAGGCAAACATAGGTTGAAATGCTCCCTCAGGGACAAATGAAGTGGGCAAAATATGCGCGTGACAAAGGAAAGGACAGAAGAAAATAGAGAGCATGTTCTTATTGTCGTCGTTTCGACTGTCTTTCTGCTTCGACGATACTCTATTGAAAATTGTTGGGCAATCAGGGAAGTCAACTTGACCTATGAAATACTATTAAATAATTTGACATTTTATGCACTAAATTATTCAATAGAATCGTTACATTTCACAGTGAAATTAATACTAAATTTGTAACAAATCTCATATTGCAACAAAAATTAAATTCACTGGAAAGATGCACCAATTTACGAATTTGTGGATACAAATTATATAGAATGCTATTTCTATGACTTAAATCTTAAGCAAATATTCTTCCCCCTTACTATCTCTAAATTAAATAAAAAAGAAATCTCTTCTCAAGTTCATTAATTTTTGCGCCAACTCTACGCAATTATTAAACTCATATTAAATCAAAAACTGAAATCCAGTAAATGATTAATATATTTTAATATGAAAAGGAATGAAGATTGACGCAATTCGCTTATTCTTTTAAATTATATAGTCAAGTCTAAAATGACACTTTACTTTCTAGTATTTCAAGCCTCAACATCAGATGTAACAACTATGTCCTTACTTTACATTCCACCGAAACAAACCAGGAATCCGTGTTCTACCTACAGTTACCGAAGTACATAAGATTCTCAGGTACTCTCACGCCGAAGGGACACGTAATACCTTCACCGATTTTCGCGACATGTGTGCGAAGCGCGTTCGAGCATTACAAATATTGAACTTGTCGACCCAACGTTCAACGAACGACTCCTGGCTAAAACCAGGAACAACTATGTGGCGATGGTTATGTCAGGATGGAAATGAGCAGATTTTATTGTGTAATTATCCTGCTTACTTACGTTTAGGTTAAATGTTTTTAAAAGTATCGTCTAGAATTATTTCCTTTGGTCCAACTCATTAACTTATTCTTACAGCGTGGATTAATTTGAGAAGTATTTTGGATTAAAACCTTGAGTTGTGGGAGTATCTTGGATGAGGCAAAGGCGGACGTAATAATTCCTTGAGATATAAAAAAAGTCCAGTGCAGTTAGAAAAATAGAGAGAAATTTCTGTGTCTGTGTAAAATGCGACAAAGATCAGAGCAAGGGGGTGATTTCTTAAAATTTAACGCCATTCCAGAAGGAACGGCCATGCGTCTTCTATGAAATACGATTTCTGAATTTCGCTCGATGGTTTCCAAGAAGCGGTAGCCACAAAGACAACGGGGCTCACCACTTTCTTACCCGAGCAAAGTTCCACGAGCCACTGATGGACACTTCTGCCGCGTTCTAAGAAACGCTATCGGCCCGGTAAGCGTGCTGTCCTCGGTCAGGGACAAGAACAGACACGAACTCGTCCCCGTGAACGCAGAGATGGGATCGAACCGGACCGTCATTCACAAAATTTTAATTAATTACTAGGAATGTATATCTGTGAATGGTTAGTTGGAGAGTGGAATTACTGACGGATTAGTGCGAGGTGAATTCGTGGAGTCTGACTGATGTGGGGCTTCTAATTGTTGTAAGGAGAATTAGTTTTGAAAACAGGTACAGAAGAAGTGTTGGTAGGGAATGGAATGTTTTACAAGATCATAACGTGTATAGGTAATAGGAGATAACAGAAATTTGGGATGGTGGATCTCTGAGGTGGCAGAAGTTTGGGATGGCAGATGGTTGAGAGAGTAGAACTTGGGGGAGTAGAATTTTTGGAGAATTGAATTATGTGGAAAGCGGAATTTCGGGAGAGCAAAACTTTGGGGCAACAGAACTTTGGGGAATGAGAATTTTGGAAGGACAGAACTTTGGGAAAACAGAACTCTGGGAGAGTAGAACTTTGGCAGAGCAGAATTTTTAGAAAGCAGAATTTTAGGAGAGCAGATGTTTGGGAAAGCAGAATTTTGGAAGAGCAGAACTATGGAGGAACTGAACTTTGGGGAAACTAAACTTTTGGGAGAACTGAACTTTGGGAAAACAGAACTCTGGGAGAGTAGAACTTTGGCAGAGCAGAATTTTTAGAAAGCGGAATTTCGGGAAAGCAGAACTTTGGAAAATGAGAATTTTGGAAGGACAGAACTTTGGGAAAACAGAACTCTGGGAGAGTAGAACTTTGGCAGAGCAGAATTTTTGGAAAGCAGAATTTTGGGAGAGCAGATCTTTGGAAGAGCAGAACTTTGGAAGAACTGAACTTTGGGAGAACAGAACTTTGGGGAAACTAAACTTTGGGAAAACAGAACTCTGGGAGAGTAGACTTTTGGCAGAGCAGAATTTTTAGAAAACAGAATTTTGGGAGAGCAGATGTTTGGGAAAACAGAACCTTGGAGGAACTGAACTTTGGGAGAACAGAACTTTGGGGAAACTAAACTTTGGGAAAACAGAACTCTGAGAGAGTAGAACTTCGGGAGAGCAGAACTTTTGGAAAGCAGAACTTTGGCAGAACAAAACTTTGGGGGAGCAGAATTTTGGAATAGCAGACCTTTGGGAGAACTGAACTTTGGGACAACAGAACATTGATAAATCGAAAGTTTGTGAAACTGAACTTTGAAGTAAGTAGTAGACCAACTGGAACTATTAAATAGCGAAATCATCGACTAACAAACCTACCATTCCAAAACCAAGCAAAGGGACCGCTACATATTACTCCACCCTGTCCGGTGAATTTGTCGCGGACATGGACCCGAAGTGCCACAAGATTCACCTGCAAGAAACGACCCGTAGAGCATGGTAAATGGCTTCGAGAGTCTTTTGACGGTGCAAACGCATCGACTTAGAGAGCCGGAGCACGTGACCTCTGAACACCGCTAAATCAACACCACCGATCTGACTCTCTCGTAGAGCGAAGCCAGGCAATTATTTGCACCGAGATTTATGAGTTTGTACGGACGGGACAGCATTGGCTTCTTCGTACACGGTGCTCGGCCAGAGCAGGCATCTCGCACGCCTTTCTTTATCCCTTTGACTTCATTTATCTCGGACGCACTTGTTCATCCCTGGCCCGAGAGAATCACTTTTCGCATCGTAATTACACGTGCCCGGGCAATCTCTCAATAATTCAATCGCGGATGATTGCGATGCGCGCTCGCGGTCAAGCTCGAATTTTTCATTTCGGCTCGCCTCGTGCCGCGATATCGTCGCTGGTAATTGCCAGGCAACGATTTTTAAGCCGTTTCCGCGAAACGCGATAGTTTGATGGATATACGCCGGGGCCAAAGTGTCGAGGGAACGGGATAATCGCTCGAAATCGTTCGAGGAAGCATGCAATCGATATATGACAATCTTTCCCTTTCTAATCACTCTTTACGAGCACCTTCTTAGTCCCTTCCCAACCCTTGAATTATACAGTAATTATATAATTCTATTAAGAGTAATGGATTGTTTGAAAACGTTAAAATTAGAGATTTTAGTGATTAATTGAAGTTTAATTATAAACAAATAATTGATAAGTAATTAATAAATAATTTATATTTCCAAACATCCAGTACTTCGATTTATTTACAGTGTTACACTCGGAGGAGTAAATACAATAAAAAGAATCTTGTGGATCCAGAATAAATGTTTGACACAATTTTAATAAAGATCGTGAGTTTCGACTAAGTTCAATATAACCAAGGCCAAAACTTTCGCGCATGAAGATCAGAACAGTAGACGCGAGAAGAACGAATATAAGCTCGAGTTACGAGCAAGGAAGTTTTTTTATCGCGTTTTTACGTCGCATATGCCTAGTTCTGGGGCGGTGAAACGATACTTGCGGGGGATAGAATCAACCCCCTTTAGCCCCTCGACTCACTTGCAGTGTAAACAAATTAAGGAATCGTCCACCGTCTCGGTTTACGACCCCCTTCGACCACAATACATCCACTGAATCTTTTATAACACGGCTAGGAACAAGAATGTGGAAGCTTCGTTTTATTACGAGACGTTCAGTGAGAGTGGATTTTAAAATAAAAACGAAAGGTAACAGTTAAAGTGTGTGCAAGGAGAGACAGGTTCACAGTTTTTACTGAAAATTATAATACCGGTAGGAAGTAATTGTTTCTAAATATTTTGGGGAACAATTTTGGAATCTCATCGAGTAAATTTTCTCAGATTTTAAATACTTTTAAACTTCCCTTGGCAAATGTATTTATTTCGAAATTCCTCTGTCCCTTATCTTGTCTGAAACTTCAAGTTCTATAAATTTGGTATAAGGTAGACTAAGACTAGTTTATTAAAATATTATCCAGCAACTCTTCTAAAATAGTCACCCTTCTCACAAAATTTTCTCAGCTATATTTATTTCTCTCAATTTTTTTCTCTATGTTTTATCTACTGCAAAACCTCCTTATCCACTCACGAGGAACACTATTCAATTAATGATGAAATCGTGCAGATTTTTATATATCACAACGGTCACAAAAATGTAAATTAAAAATGCTCCCAAAAGCTAGTCAGACCTTGAAAAATCAACGAAGGCAGAATAGGGGAAAGAAAAGAAATGAGGGAAAAACAACGACAAAATCGTGTGTTCGAATTTAATTATCTCTATTATATGAAAATACATTATATTAAATGAATGATAATAGATTAATGATAGATAACAATTAGAAAAATTAATGATAATAAATCAAATTAATGATAATACTATTGAAATCATAACAGTGGGTAACTATTATATTTATGATAATCTTGTCGACAAGAAGGTTTAAAAAAGTGATTAAAGCAAAAATAGATGCAAGATGAAGATTCCAGATAGCAAGAATAAGATGCCGTATTGTTTCAAATTTAAGAATTAGTAAACAAGTGACTATTCAAAGCGACTAACTTTCTCGTCAAAGTCATTCTCGTCTTGTTATAAGTTTTCTAAAGTTGCATGTAAATTCCGTATATTGAAATTGTTTTCTTTGTCTTATTTACTTCTTACAATATTTTTAAAAAAATTGTATATACCTTTTCTGGCCATTTATTTTTCAATTAATGTATACATACTCATATATTTGGCAAAAAATAGTGTCGGGCAGTACATGTGTGATCTGTCAATCAGTCTTCGCAGTGACATGTTTAGACAGTCTCGTTGGTCAAGGTATGAAAAAACAGTGTTCGCTCGTTGCAGTCATTGTATTTTCAGATAATAGAGATAATTAATTTTCCCTCGTTTTTCTTCTTTCCTCTTTGTTGATTTTTCAAGGTCAGACCAGCTTTTTGGAGCATCTTTAATTTACATTCTTGTGACCGTTGTGACATATACTTTCGATCTATATAAAAAAATCTACACGATTCCATCATGAATTGAATAGTGCACTCAGAACTGACTTCAAAACACCAAAACTCAATCAAATCAACAGCCACTAATTACAACCAATATCCTCCACAAAATCCGCAACTTCATCCAACAGCCAAGCTCAGAAACAGTCCCCTCCAACTCCATTCACCACCCTACCCCTCGAGCCCCACAGAACGAGCACCCAGCAGCTCAACTACTTTCCAAAAGACGTTGCCCGAGACCTCGACCCCTCCACCCGTTGCCAGAGAAGTGTCTTTTAAATGGAGCGAGGGTGTTCCGTGTTTGAGTAATTACGATGCGATTGTGGTCGTCCTGGTGTGTCATTTCGCTGCCGGGGAGCAAGATTCTATGGGAAGCGGGGTTGGCAGACGGGGGAGGGGGAGGGCTGATTCGTCGGTGGGCGGAAGGTACGAGACCTTCGGGGGCCAGAGTTTTAGGGGCGAACCGTCGGTCTCTTATTGCTCCCCGAGTGGCCGCAAAACGAAGTTTGATCAAATTCTACTGCGCCGGCATAAAACTGACCGGTTGGCCGGCCGTCCAGGGTTATGGAGCCGATAAATGATTCATCCGTGCGTTAGATACGACGCGATACCAGCCACCGATGTGTTTCCAGAGTGGCCTTCGATCGCATTTATAGATCCTAAGTACTCTGGCCCCGTGTTCCCTGCCCGGCTGTGTGCGCTCCAGCTGCCGATCATCATCGCGCCAGACCTTTTACGACCGACTGCATTGACTCGCGCTAAGTCCTCGACAGCCTCCTTTTTTCCTCGCGCTTTCCCTAAGCCGCTAAATCCGTTCAATGGAGGCTCGTGCCGAGCGCTATCGCGAGGCTAGGCGAACGCTCCACGCGGAGGATCTTTAACGATAGCTTCTGAGTGTCTGAGGGATGCTGGAGGTATTCAATGAGAGATGGTCAGCTTGACTTTCTGAGGGATGGGAATTGTTGGTGACAGTAGAGTGACGTAGTGGTGAGTGTATCTGGGGGTGGAAGAATGTATCTTTGGGGATCCGATAGTGGTGGTTGGGATGAGATGTTGGATTCGGTGTACGCTGTTCTTAGAATTATGTTAGGTTATGGTGTTGTGGAAATTCATGACGTGGTTGGAATATTAGATTGGAATATTTCAAGTTTGAAATATTTTATACTAATTCGTTAAAGTGAAGATCTAGTTGATGAATAAAATTAAATAGAAATAGGAACAGTATGTAATTTGTATTATCTAGTGAGGTACACTACTTCCTACAAGGTGCATAGCCATTCAAGAGACAAGTAATTATAGGTTAATACCTAATGAGCACATAACAGGCAGATAATAAAATAATAATAATAAAAATGAAACTTAATACAACTCACCAATCGCACACAAAGAAATCACATTCGTGTTCTGCATTTCGTGGGCTGGCACACACAGACGCTACTTTATTTACGAAAGAAATCCTACGTAAAGATCCCTAATCACTCTGGATAAACAAGTATAATAGTTTAAATAAAAGCAGCGAGGCTAATTAAAACCTGTCAGGACCGAGATACATATCTATGAGTAACGTCAATACAGCACCACTCGCGATGTTATTCGTACGACAGACGGATGACGACTGCCTTACTCCGAGGTCATGGATAATAGCACGATGGCAATAACAAGGCTCGAAATCGTACCTGAGCCCCCACTTAACGCGCGAGCCCTGTTTTTGTGCCAATCTCTTCCACGTTCACGGTCTATCAAGAAAGCACGAAAGGCCAAGGATCCTCGAAAACACAGAGCCAAATACAAAGTTCCTTTAACGCACCTCCCATAACAACAAAAACGACGAGAAATATTCAAGAGTTAATTTATTTCCTGCTCAAGCTTAACTCAAAATTCTCCAGCACCAACTTCACCAAGCCCTCATTCGACTCCCCAAAATTCCTCAGCAAGAACCACCCTCAATGCCCGCTAACAATGCAGAAGCACTGCACAGAGCCCGTCTTTCTCTATCTTCTCCCACAAGATCTCCTCTCTCTCCCTCTGAAGACATCAATCCAAGGAGTCCGGTACATTTCACTGGAAAGGAGGTCCGCGCAGCACCATAACCTATTCTATGAGAGGGCACGGGGACCCCATTACAGCTCGCCGACGATATACAGCGGGCCGGTTCACGTGAGATATTTCTTTCAATATAGCGGAACATCCATCAGACTTTGAGGAGGAGAGCGGACCGTAGCTCTCGCAGACAATCTTGCAGAAACAATTCCGCAAGATGTCTGGGATGCGACGACCTCTGGCCACCGGATCCCCGGATTACAGAACTGACCATCTCCTTTGCATAATGACACTACGCTTCTCCCCTTGAGCGCGGCGAGGCTAAAGTCGCCTGCGTTCCACCCCGTACAATGAAAACCAACCCCCGAAACAGCCGAGGACCGGGGCACACCCTAACCCGCGCGGACGATGCTTACACGCTGCAATAAAAATAATATCTATATATGATAGCGGCCGGCGTCACCCTGGAGTTTTCCAGGCTGCACGTGGATTTCATACATAGGAATGGGCCGCTTCGCCGTGGCGGATCAGCATTCAATTGTATCGAACTTTCGTCGGGATGAATCCGACTCCAATTTGGCGAACAGCTGGAAAGGAAGCGGGAGCGTGCAGCGAAAGCGAGTCCAAGAAGTTGGGGAGTTGATGGCGAGACTTTGTTGGGTTTTTCAACGACGATGTTGGAATTTAGATGGGCCTTCTTGGAAAGGTTTTATGTGGGTGGGTTTGGGGTGGTGGGGGCTGGTAATGGGAGTCTGGTTTTTGGTTTGGAGCGAGAAGTAAGGGTGACATGGAAAAGAAGTGTAGGTATATAGGGTGATTTGTGAATTTTTGTGTCTAGGTGTTAGTATTGAGTGGGTGGCAGCTAAAGACCTTTAATGAACTATTTTGGTTCCCATCGCCTCATCTGAACGCTACTTAAGGGGTTAGGCCACCTCGGACAGAGCAAAATAGCAGTTATTTTCGGCATTTTTTTAGGGTAATAATGAAATAAACAGAAAATTTAATATGGAGCCTGTTATTATACAACTTTCGCCAGAAAAAATTGTAAGGTAAATGTAGGTACCAATACCCGGACGCTTAAAGGGGTTAAGGAATAGCGTCAAAGTTTGTCTCCTAATTTAATTTGTAAAACCATCATGAAATAAAAAAAATGTTGAAATGTGGAAGATAACACAATATTATACTATCGGAAACTGAAAAAAATGTTTATGTAGTATAATAGACGTATTTATTAATGAAAATACGAAAACATACAGATGTCCTAGTAACCGGACAACCTAAAACTGCAGGTCCCAATACCTGAATTATATCGTCTTAGTAAGCGGACAACCTAAAAATGCATGTCTAAATTACTTACATTCACGAAATTCTTGTACCAGTAAATAAACTTAGACTTGTTTAAAAAAATATTAATTTTCTTGCAAATTTAACTATTTTAAACTAAATATTATAATAATATATAAGTTATTAATATAATTTCGACCGTAATTATTAATATAATATGTTTTCGGCGCGATGGTTCGGTCATTAACACACACACTTAAAACAAACTTTTTGCAATAAAATTCACTGGTTTATATAACAATTCCAACGTTTCGATCTAAATTCAGACCATTATCAAGGAATAATTTTCAATAAAAGTTTATGAATACATTAGTCATCTTCCAACCGACTCGCGTGTCGCACGTCCTTTTTGAACGTTGCGAATTATTTTGTTTCAACAGCTCTGGCAGTATTCATAAACTTATATTGAAAATTATTCCTTGATAATGGTCTGAATTTAGATCGAAACGTTGGAATTGTTATATAAACCAGTGAATTTTATTGCAAAAAGTTTGTTTTAAGTGTGTGTGTTAATGACCGAACCATCGCGCCGAAAACATATTATATATAATAATGTATTATTATAATATATATATATATAAGAAATGCTGTCAATATTTTCTTAGTAAATGTCAGAAGTGTCTTGACAGAAGCTTAAGAAATTTTTTGAAATCTGCTATGCGTACGAAGTGTGTTACAATATAATTATTTCTATCTAACGATTTTTAATTTTCTATAATAATGATTTTAATTAATATTGCTATATACTTGTGCATTATGGTACTACTTTTTGTTTTCAATTACATTAAAAATTAAGCTTAAAAATAAATCAAATTCGCATTACTGTTCAGGTACTGGGACATGGTCGGGCACTGGTACATTTACCTAATTTTTTTCTTACAAAATATAGAAAATAAAACTTTTTGGTTTTTTGTTCTAAGTCAAACGGTATAGCCGTGAGATTGAACACCATGAAAAACGTCGTTCCTCAAGATTTTACGTATCACGCCTCTACCGTCGCCATTTTGTAAGTAAAGAAAAATCATATTTTTGCCGGCGAGAGTTGTACAATAACAGGCTTCATATTGAATTTTCTGTTTAATTCATTATCTTCCAAAAAGAATGCCGAAAATGACTACAATTTTGCTCCGTCCAAGGTGGTCTAACCCTGAAGTACAAGTTACATTAGTATCACAATTGATATACCTGTGAATTTATAATTGGAGGAGATGCTGAGTTTTGGTTAGAGTTCAATATAAATGGAGAAGCCATTTTATTCTTATTCAAGTGAGTTTCTTAAGAGTGTGTAAGTGAATCCAAAGTTAAATAAGAACACCCAGTCTATAAAGTGTCTTTCAATCGAATACTTTACACTTCTAAATTTTTTAATTCTCCCTTCAATCATTTTTAATATTCCCACAGAGAATCTCTTTCCACTGCAATGGATAAAATTTACCATCGATGGTACCACTAATAATCCCAACACAACAACGCAGCTGAACAGTAAAAATTCTTCTTCGTTTTCAGTGAACGCTGATCGCGCCAGTGCCGACTTCCAAGATCGATCCTTCGAACGTAACATGCAAATGAGAAATTAGATCCGGTTGGTTGACGTCTTCGGGAATTAAAGAGGCGAGCCGCGGCGTTTCGCGTGCCGCTTTTCTTTTCGCTAATTTAAATGTCAAAGCAAATTGTTTGATTATTTGCTATGCAAATGAAATTGTTTAAGACGAAGCCAGGCTGAACGGGCGGCGAACGGGCACCTGGGCGAGCGAACCAGGGGGATTATTCCGACGGCGTTAATTGGATCAAGGAGTCGGATTGAGGAGCGATCCTCTCCTTCGGCGTACAGCGGGGACTCAACCCTAGTTTAATTATGCTTCCCGAGTCTGGAGCGTGTCGCAATAATAGCGATACAATCCGCGGTACGAGCTCCAATTATCGTCTAGCCTCTCCTCGACAAGTAGAAAACTCAAAATTAAAAATATTTGTTCTTAGCTATTTATAAATAAATTTTCATGCAAAGAATTTAATTTCTGAACCTATGCGCAGTATATATTTAGCAAGTAATTTCAGAAACTCAATAGGCAATGCAGAATCGATTTCTCCTTACTTGCGCAAAAGATAAAGTTGGTTAGATTTCGTATGAAGTTTTAACCACAGAATAAAATTGGAGAAAAGTATATACCTACAGCATCAAAGCTGTAATACGGATATTAAAAATAGGCAATTTGCCTTCTTCCAAATGCATGTAAACATTTTACCCAGTTCCCTTTCATTTTCAATATCAAAGAACTTAAAATGCCCTCATTAGCAACCATGATTCGACGTTTCCTTTGCTATAAATTTGAATTCTCGCTCCACACGCAACTTACTTGCAATAATCATATATATTACCGCAAATAACTATAATTCCAGAACCCCGAATGAGGTTCCCCGAAAGAAAAGGAACAGCTCTGCTTGGGGTATCAACGAAATTGGCATTTTCAACATTGTACTCGGCTCATTGCGCCACGATTTGCATAATTATCGTGCGTGGCCTAAAACGGTCGGCTGAAAATCTGCCGTTTTTACTCGTCGTAATGGTCATCTATCTTTTCCCTCGGCAAGGAATGGCCGCGCCGGAAAAATTGCACACCGCCGACGAGTATTATAATGAATTTCACGGATAAGGATCGCGCGTAAACCCAGCAACGACAGTTTTAGGAGGACGTGATCGCCGTATGAATATTCATTTCAAGGAGAGCAGCCTCGCCTCCCTACTCTGTCCCTTATAATTAGTAATAAAAAAGGGCGTAAAAAACAACCATCGATTATATATCGATACATTTTTACTCTCTGTAGTACCGTCTGAATATGACATAAATATCCGTATAGTTATTATCGATCATTAATAATGACGCGAAAACGAGCGCTGGTCTCTTTATTTATTTCTTTTCAAATTCTGACACTGTGCAACTTTTGAGTAAAATGTAGCCTTCAAATGATTACTTGTGGTATTTTGTAAATGGATTTTGGTACACTGAAGCTTCTAATTATGAAACTTTAGATGTCGAAGAATTTTACAGACTTCGTTGTTGGTTACACTTTGGTACTTACAAGTAATTAACTTCCTGTGATTAATTACGTCCTTTTGATCATGTCACGTTGTGTCTGAGGTCCGTGAGTGATACTAGCAGCCCGAGAAGTGTAAACTTTAAGTTATTAATAGAACTTGTGCCCCCTTCATTAGAATGAGGAACATGGTATGAATATTTAAGAAACGTGATCTTAGTTTACATATCTTTGGTGGGCAATGGCAATTAGTCACTCTCATTCGTGTGGTGTTTTTATTCATGGTCACGTAGAATTAAAAGAGATTGACAAGTGTGTGGAGAATTACCTATTTTTAGTATCGATTTTGTCTTGTTGAATATCATTCAGGGGTATTCGGTTTTTAAAATTTGCAAAATATAGCATTCCCACGACCTATTAGTTACGAACAAGCTTCCTAGGGGATTCGCGGCTCGCCACTGAAGAAGTGTAACCGCAGATGAAGGTGGGCAACGAGGACTTATCATTGGAAATTCGAGGAGAAGTCGTCAGAAGGGCGAGTCACCCTTTCGACTGCCTCTCCTCGAGCTACTGCTATTCCTCTCACTCGAGAGCACTCCGTGCAATCTGCCGCCTCGCATTTGCATACATAAGCTATTAAGCAGCTCTTTTCATTTCCTCTCGTTTATGACAGTTTAGTTAGAATAATGTTTTACAAGATTGCCGCGCGAACAGCGCCCCGCATAATGGCATTTCCCCATCTGATTAATGCTCTCCCACGTTATCGTCCATCGTCTTCAAGGACGATTTAAACGACCCCTGGAAATCGAACGAATGGAGCACGAGATATTTAATCCGATCTTTCTTGAAAAATTATTTTTTTTCAATTGTATTGGGGATTGACTATTACAGTGGGGTCGAACTTTTAAACAGTTTCTGGTTTCTCTGTTTAGCTTCCTCTTGGGGGGGAGGGGAATATGAATGCATTGAACTCTGGGATAGCTGAATTTTGGGATAATAAAACTTTGGAATGATAGAACTTTGGGATAGCAGAACTCTGGGATAACAGAACTCTGGGATAATAGAACTCTGGAATAGTAGAACTCTGGAATAACAGATGTCTGGGATAACAGAACTCTGGGATAACAGAAATCTGGAATAATACAACTTTGGGATGACAGAACTCTGGAATAACAGAACTCTGGGATAATAGAACTCTGGAATAACAAAACTCTGGGATAATAGAACTCTGAAATAATACAACTTTGGGATGACAGAACTCTGGAATAACAGAACGCTGGGATAATAGAACTCTGGGACAACAGAACTCTGGGATAACAGAACTCTGGGATAACAGAACTCTGGAATAGTAGAACTCTGGAATAACAGAAGTCTGGGATAACAGAAGTCTGGAATAACAGAACTCTGGGATAACAGAAATCTGGAATAATACAACTTTGGGATGACAGAACTCTGGAATAACAAAACTCTGGGATAATAGAACTCTGAAATAATATAACTTTGGGATGACAGAACTCTGGAATAACAGAACTCTGGGATAATAAAATTCTGGGATAACAGATCTCTGGGGTAACAGAACTCTGGGATAATAGAACTCTGGAATAATACAAATTTGGGATGACAGAACTCTAGGGTTACAGAACTTTGGGATAGCAGAATTCTGAGCTAACAGCAACACCGTAGCCCGTACAATTTCTAAAACTAATTTTTACTTAAGATCTCTTGACACTTAAATTCTCGAGAATTTTACATAAAAGATTTGCCCAATCGTCAACTTCAACTCTGACAAGCTACGCTTCAATATAAACTTAACAGTAATCCCTATTCAGTCTCGTCGAAAATTGAGCATAAACAAGATACCTATCAAGTGAAAGTCTCCGTTAATTTTTAACACTTACACATACTTGAAATATTTATCAAATTTTATATTATAACGTTTCCCGCAAGAAATTCTCTGCTATGCGAGATGCTGACTGGATACTTTTATTATATATTCTCACAGACGACACGTTTTGAAACAGTACTCGTTATTATTTACGATACTGCCTCTATTTAAAATAATGCGTGGCTTAAGACGCGAAATTTATAACCGCGATCGCGCCATATGCGTTCCTTTGTGAACAGAGAAATGTTTCGAGATATCCATAACGAATACAGGGCACTTGTAATTCATGAGTTCCCGTGACATTATGTGCTAAATATCTCACGTTACTTTTGCCTGTAACGCGAACATTACACCGTTTCTGGTGTAATATCGCAGTTGCGTAATATACAGCGAAATGTTTATTGTAATCGTTTATTTAGGTCACTCTAACACACGACGAGTAACTTCCATTTAAATAGAAAAATTCTATTTAATAAGCCACTATTATTAAAACAACCTCCAAGAAAAAGCTTCAAGAAACGGAGGCTTCGAACGATAGAACAGACACAGCAGGAAGATAACCAGTATGCAGATTCACCCTAGAACCGATACAATATTTACAGGACTTTCGATGTTTCAGAAACGCACAGGCATACTGTATTATGTATGCTTCATTGCTTATGAATAACAGCTTCTATCTGAAACGCATACATATCTCTGCTCAAACTAGAATTTATATGGCAGACCGCTTCTCATTCCTCGCTACCAATGAATACTATTTGTGGTTTTTGCTAAAATACCACAGTGCTGGAAATATATACTTTCACAAAATTACGAATAACGAAAACTTTCAATTCTGTACTACCCTTACTAATAATCCTTTTTGAAGCGTTTACTACAACCTAGGGGAGAACGGAGATAATTGACTAATGAGGTTAGATGGCTAATTCCATTTAATTGTTAAATTATGGAATAAATTATGCTGCGATTCACGATATTCAGGCATTTGAATCACCAGCTTGTCATTTAATGTGTCGCCGTGACAAAAACTTGCTTATTCTGTCGCTATATATATATTACTTTATATACCGTTAAGGAACTAGTTTTTGATCAGTTTAGGGAGTTTCCCGCTTTAATATTTATTTTTAACCTAATAAAACTTTCAACCATAGACTTTTTTTATACTAAAAGATGAATTAATGTTTACACTTTAAGGAAAAATTTTAAAAAGTTGAAAATAAGTATAATTTAATTATTTATAAGGTTAGGGAATAATAAGGTGATTAGGAACTAGTTTTTGATCATCTGAAAATACATGGGAACTAATTTTTTATCAGGTCAGGAACTAGTTTGAATTATCCTTTTTTATGTTAGTAATTATTTCAAACAATTATTTAAGGACATAAACTGAAAAGAACAATTTATTTCATGAACTGATTAAAAATTAGTGCCTGATCAAGAACTAGTTCCTTAACGGTATATATACAACTAACCCCATCATATTTGGCAACCTAAGAATTAAATTCTTAGGTCCATGATTTAACTGCATGTTAGTGGTGCATGTCTATGATCGATTTATACCGTCACGGTTCTCATGAAAAATTCTCATGTTGTTCAACATTAACGTGCAGTTTTGTTTGCAGATAAAACCGACAGGTCAAAATTCAAAAAACTGAAATGTCATCTAACGATATCGACACACGTTTCATGAGTAGAGTATTCATTACAAAACTCGTAGAAATATATGAACAACATTCTGCGTTGTGGAAAACAACTTCCAAAAAAGTTTATTTAAATAAAATTTTAAAAGATAGAGGTTATGACGCTTTGCTTGCATTTTGCAAACTTACATATTCGGAGGCCGACAAACAATTTGCAAAGAAAAAATTGAAATCATCAGGTTCACAATCCCTTAATTCTTTCAATAATTGTATATGACTCAGACGGTCCTTTTCAATTAAATAATTTGTTACCCACTTTTTGCGATTTACAGGAGTACCTATTATTTTGAGCAATTATGTGTATTTCCATCATAGCACAACACAAATTACGTTTTCTATTATGACATTTAAACATATTTTGTTTTGTGTAACTCCGTTCGAGTCGGCATTACAACTAAAAAAAACTTTCAGCAAAACGAAAGCCCACAGTTTCTATTAAATCCACGGATAAATCAGCATCTTTCATCCATTAACACGCAGTTTTATCTGTGACCGATTTATCCAACGTGATTTGTCTGTGAACATTCGTCGTATGTTAGTGGGTATTTGCAGTTTTGATCCGCCGGATGAGGATCGCAAAGAAACCTCCTCGTGTGTGGCCAGCTAATCATTCTCAAATCTCTTCAAACATTCCCAAAAATGAAACACAACAATTTTTTTATCACACCCCACACCCGCCACTGCTCTCAAGGTTTCCAATTCAACGGCAGTTCCATCAAGGAACGCGACTCGTGGCCAATGAACAATTTGGCTGCCGTGTCGGCGGGATTTCATTAGGGGCCGCGTCGCTATCGGCAGGCATCGCGAAAGAACTCGGCCGCGATTAATAAACGCTCCCGATCGGCGTCGTATATCAGGATGGGTAATTAAGCGCGTAACTATAGAATCTCGAGGCGTGGCAGCGTCGCTGCACCGTGGGCAACCTGTTGTACAGCGACGAGGGAGGGCGGGTATTATTAGTCGCGAGACGCTATAAATATAAGCCGTTACGAATTAAACGGAGCCCCACCCGTACCTTTATTACAACATTTTTAATTACTGCGAAATGGCCGGAAATTTTTTCTCGCCTCTCCCTGCCCCTGCGCAGAACCCGACCAGCCGCCAAGCCGCTTCCTTTTACGAGCTGCGAGGAAACACACGGCCGCTAATTAAACGGGAACGCTTCAAATGCCGAAGCGCGTTAGATCGGCCCCCGACCCCCTTCGCGCTTTTAAATGCCCGCCACGCTCCGCGTAACTTGTCTCCTTCGACTGCTGGGGGGTTTGCGCGCGGGTCGAGAGGGAAACAGTGGATGAGGATGCTACTCGATCGTCGGAGACGGGTGTTGCTTGGGGAGTCGACGGGACGATGGGTTCCCAGCAATGTTTAATCGCTTCTGCGGGGATGAGGAAGTGAAAAGAACGCATTGTGAGAAGGGGGAGGCTTTTCTTTGCTCGTTCATGAATTCTCTTTCTTTCTCTGTAACTGGGTCAGCTTTCTTTTAGGAGAGTGTTCTAATTCTGCAACAACTGAGAAGTCTTCAAATTGGTAAAATGGGTAGGGAGAAACTTGATAATGATTTCATAATTTGTCGGAGACGTAATTCTTCTGTGGTCTACTTTAAAATTAAGTTCAATACTTATTTTAATAGTAAAATTTTTTCTAGAATATACAGATGTAGGGGAGAGGTGCTATAAAAGGGACACTTTTGTTTAGCGTCCATTTCTGACAATGTCGTTATAGGTATTTAGAAAACAACTACATCACGAGAAAGCGTGTTTTTTCCCTTCAATAAAAGTATATTGCAAACTTATCAATTGTAATAGAAAATAACAAAATCTTCGATTTACAAAAAAGTGGGAAATGTCCCTTTTACGACTAGGTGGTTTTAAATGGGACAGTATACGTCATGAAAGGGACACGTTAATAAAAATAAACTTATTAAGTATTGCAATTATAATTCTAAATCTTAATGATACAAATTTTAATGATATAACACTTTAACAATTTGTATATACCTTGATCTCAGAACACGATACAGAACACCAATGAAAATTTCACTTTTACTGCGGAAAAACATCAACCGTGAATTACTACTCTGTTGCAAGTGAGACCGTAGTAAAATTTACGTCAAACGACTAGGCACTAGTGTTGCAATAAACAGGAAAATAACTTGCATGTGTAATGCAATTGCACGTGTCCCCTTTATGGCACCTATCCCCTATATGTTTGATCTTCTCGTGGCATGTTAAAACAGAAGATAAATTTTTCTACGTCAAATTTCACTCGTAGGGAAGGAATAAAGTCTCCCGAAGGTGCACGATAGAGCACAATAACGAGATTTCCTCTGGCGAGCGGCCCTCAAGCAGGTAACACGGATTCCACGTCAAAGAGGAGCGCGCTGGCGTCGTTTGCATATCCCTTTGAAAGCATACACACCACGGAGGAACAGTGTAATCTGTTTCAGTCGCTCAAGTTTATTCTGCATTGTGTTAATACACATACAATGGCGGGCCGTGTAGGAGCAGACGCGCCAGCTATTCAAAAGTAAGTGTGCAATTGAAGAAAAATGCACGGCCCTCCGCTCTCGTCGGGTCGGTCAAAAGCCGGGGAAAGCATTTCCATACATTTACAATTCTATTATGCATCTCTTTATGACGCCGACATTGTAACGAGCGCGGGCCAAACGCGGAGGCTTATTAGCAGTTATCGGTCAACGTTCGACGTCGCATTAATTACACTTCCCTTTTTAAGAACATTTCTTTCACGAAATGATGGGCATAACGTAGTAAACGACTCGATTCTGCAGCATGGAAGACGAATATTTCGGGAGGAACGTTTTCTGTTTGGTTTAAAATTCAAGATCACCCTGAGCTTTCAAAGGCAAGTTGGAATTTTCAACTTTTTCCAGTGTCGATTGACTTTCTTCTTACGTTAAATACTAAGTCATATCGAAAGCAACGCGATATTCAACTGTAACTAATAATCATTTCTATATATTCTACTTGCCTTGGGTATTCTAGTCTAGACACTCGTTTTTGAAGGTGATATTTGGAAATTAATTCTGGAAAACCTATCATACCTACACGGCAGGGGTTTTGCACACATATTTAGTAGTGTTTGAACTATCAACACAAATTTTTATAATGCATTATATTAAAATTTGTATAAGTTACACGCCGAAATACAGGTCATGTCATAAAAAAACCGGTCCCATTGGGCACACGAATTGCAGCCGTGTTAGTCATCTGAAACGAAAGTACCAAAGATTTTTTTAATCTATATGAGTGTAGTTATCGCCCGAACTAGAATTACACCAATAGCTTTAATACAACCTCCCCCACACCTTGTTTTAGCTAAAAAAAAAGTCGAAAAAATAAAATATAAATTTTTAAACAGCTGTGATTTCGGTAACAATGCCCGGACTTGGTTACTTCTAGTTCGGGCGATAACTACACTAATATAGATTACAAAAATCTTTGGTACTTTCGTTTCAGATGACTAGCACGGCCGCAATTCGTGCGCCCAATGGGGCCGGTTTTTTTATGACATGACCTGTGTTTCGGCGTGTAACTTAAACAAATTTCAATATAATGCATTGCAAAAATTTGTGTTGATAGTTCAAACACTACTAAATATGTGTGTAAAACCCCTGTCCTGTAGGTATGATAGGTTTTCCAGAATTAATTTCCAAATATCACCTTCAGAAACGAGTGTCTAGACTAGAATACCCCCTTAAAGATGTATTGGACCTATTTTCAAAATAGTTCCAAGTTGATGAAAATTCGTGAGATTGTTCTTTTTAACCTTCCTGATGTGCTCCAAAAATTTCAAACGAATTCACTAAACGGTTACTGAGTTATAACGATTTTAATTTTCACTGATTTTACACGTACTCTTATGGAAAGACGATCTTGACGAATAAATCATCTGAAAAAATGTTGAAGAAATAGTACCAATGTTTTAAATATTTTTGTACATGCAGTATATGGGTAGATGAAAATATCTGCCGAGTTTCAATTGTTTTCTCTACACCGTTTTAAAGAAATAAATTATAACTTGAGAAAATTGTAAATTCTGGGCATTTTCACTGCCAAAAGTTTAGCAAATAATTCTTGAGAAAGCATTTGTAAAGTGAAAAATACCTTCCCAGGATTAAAAATAAGACTCCACCTGTCGTTCGAATTCCTTACATCTAGATTTACTACGCGTAAGACGTAGCTATTCAAGTATTTCAACTTTTGTCTGATATTGCACGTCCAATACATCCTTAAACAAAATACATTTCCCCACAGCTGCCCTCGAAATATCCCTCCCAAGATCGAGAACTCGAAGAAACCGAGCTCGACCCATCCTCCGCAGTCCTCACCATCTGCATTTTAATCAAAACGAAGCGGAACTCCGCACAGAACTCTACGATGTACGTACATCGACCGCCACCGCCTGCAGATTGTCATGCAAACGAGAACGGAAAAATGAAACGGAAGGAAAAGGAAAGGGAAAGTAAGTATATAGTATTTCTAGATGAGAGAATCCTCTGGAAAAAGAGGCTCGGCGATTCCTAAGCAGAAACGGTAGCATCGACTACAGGTCTTCAATGCTTAATCGTCTGTCAAATTCACGGTAGGCAGACTCGCTATCAATTTCGCCCAGGGAGCAGGGAGGACACGACGAATCGGAGCAGAATGCGCGCGTGTTTGTATCGATGGGCACCGAATATGCGAAAAGCCACGTCCCCAGCGATGCAGAGAAGCGTTGCTTTTAATAACCATTAATTTCAATGGGCGGCTATTACGCAAAGGGCGGCGAAGCGCAAGGGAACAGTCTCCTGGACACTCGTACTTTCTCGATAACACATAGGATGCTCGAGTGGATGCAAGGCAGAAGGAGAAACAGTCCTAGCGGGATGCAAGGCGATCGACGGATGTGTTAATTTATCCAACAGGTTCCACCGTGTGTAAATTAATTCGTTTGTGAGAATTCACTGTTAAGGGAAGACACTGTAGCCGGCGATCGGCGATTTCTTCAGGTGGATGTTATCTAGAATGGATATTCTGCAGCAATCGGTACGGGGGTGAATGATTATGTTGGGAAAGGACCTTTCTATTGTGATGGAGCGTGTGGAATATAAATTGTGAATAAATAGGTGAACACTTATCAAACATTCGTGGCAATTA
The DNA here is from genome assembly GCA_929113495.1 of Andrena minutula. NCBI lineage: Eukaryota > Metazoa > Arthropoda > Insecta > Hymenoptera > Andrenidae > Andrena > Andrena minutula. The sequence goes on along the minus strand of OV815994.1, from coordinate 32,809,775 downwards.
TTAATTCAGTCTTTTGTGTAAGATACTCTGTAGTGAATAAAGAAAACGCGAAGGAAGATGATTCTTTCATTCCATTGTATATGGAATAAGAAATATACAAAAAAATATTGTTATGTTATACAATTTTACAAAAAAATGCACTACAAACTAAACAATGATTCTTTTCATGTACTACAATTTCCATGGTGTTTTCTCACTTTACATAAAACCGTGACGCGGGATATTTCATAACAGAATATAATAAAAAAAAGAATATGAATCAATTTAATACAGCGCCACGATTTTATTTAAAGTGAGAAAACAACATCGAAATTGTTTTACAAGAAAATAATTATTTTTTAGTTTTTAGTGCATTTTGTGTACATAGATTCGTTTAACATAAATGTTTTTTACATATTTTTTTTTATTTTCTAGCTTTTAGTGTTTGTGGACATTTTTATTCTTTTCATATTTTTTCTGGTTTTTAGTGTTTGTTGATTTTTTATATCATTTTATTTTTTACTTCATTTTTTTAAAAAAAATTATATTGTCATCCAATCTACACACGCTTGCAAAGTTTCAAAACAACTGGATTGGTGGAAGTAGATGAAAATTAAGTTGCCAAATTTGAACCATACACGAAACATACATACATAGGATCGAAGCTAAGTAAAATCAATCAAAAAGCAGTCGATATGGAAGTTCCAAAGAACGAACAAATGAAAAGAAAGAAGAAATTTGGATTCAAATAGATTCATTTGGAAATTTGGAAAAGAATACTTTAAAATCTTCCTTAACCTAAAACTTAACTTTGAAGCATCTCCACAGCCCAAAGCCTTGCACAATCGCAGATCTACAACTATTATACAAAATACACTTGGGTCCTCTGAGTTGCAAGCTTTAAATAAAAAATATCCTCCAAATTTTCTATCGAGATTACGGAAGTTGCCTCGTTAAGCGTCACCACCGTGCAATTCCACTTGGAGGAGAAGCTTCAATATCGTTGTTATTACAAACGCCGTCCGTAGATCGTCCAGGGGACTCTTCTCAATTAAAGCTGCCTAATGTATGCATCGAGTTCGTGTCCTGTGGCGGAAGCCGCGAGAGGGACTCTAAGGAGGTGGCCGAGACGGTTTGATTTAAGATGAGATGTCAAGTGTAGCAAGTCCTCGAAGGGCGAGGCAAAATCCTCGGTGTCAATTCTCAGAGCAATCTGCTGATGCAGATTAGGAGGCTTCGTCTATCCTTTTCCTCTTCCTGCCGCGCGGCGGGGCATCCTCCTCGACCTCCGCGCGTCGAGATTAATTGGGGCGAATTGTCCTGACGGAATTAATGCCGCGAGTTCGATTCGCGGTCCACGCTTTGCAAACTAATGGCTCGTCCCCTCCTTTTATCTTCTTGCTCTCTATTTATCGTTGCATGTTCGTTTGGTGGTGGACGTGGGAGGGATTGTTTAATTGTGTAAAAGATGAAAGTGGTTTACGAAGTGAATCGAGGGCAATTATCTTACAAATTAGATTATCGAAGAGTCATTTTATTTCCACGATAATACTGTAGTATCTTTGAATGTATTTTTAAAATTCTTTTCATATTTGAATTTAATATACAATTGATTTTTCTTTTATTCCTTTATTTTCATATTTTTGCACTTTTTAACGAAATGAATTTAGACGAAGTTTTTCGAGTAATTCAACCTCTCATCACACTTTGCACGACAGTAAATGATGGACGTGGAATGTGGCACTGGTGGTTATCTCGTTACAGTGAACCGTCCCAAGTAACGTGAACATAAACGCCGCGTAACAGGTATATACGCAAAATTCCGCTATAAACGCCATGGCAACGTGTATGTATGAAAATGAGGTACAAATTCAAAGCTCCATATCTGTCGTCTTCACTGCAACGTATAACCACCCTTGAAACCGAATTGGCGATATCCTCCTACCCTCTAATAGCGTGATTCTTGTCACCCTTTCCTCTTGTCCCTGATCGTCACCAATGCAAATAAACTTTCAGTCCAACGTTCCCCAGCTTCGAAGCTTCTCCACCTATTCTTATTGAAATCAAATCCTCGTAGAGAAAGCACCGACGATTCTCAGAGTCAGAAAACAACGAAGCACGATGAATTCGTGAGTATTGGCTCCAAATATTAAATGTAGCTACGAATTAAACTACTCTCTTAGTGAAATAAAGACGTTAATAATAATATTATTGTAATAAAGAACGCGATAGAAATTTAGATCCCAACTATTCAAGATCCCAAGGCATCACTGCAGAGATCAAGTCCTCCGAGCGATATAAAAGTACTCTCACATATTCAAAATATAATAAAAGGAATGAAGGATGGTAAGTAGGAAACACCACATTCGTTTCCACAGGATTCATCGCCGAAGGGATTCGCCACGAAGGATGATCCGCGCGAAATTTGCGCGACGATCGAGAGAGAGGGGCGCCGTTCTCGTCGAATAATCCGCAGATGTCGAGTTCGTGGGCCGTCGAAGCCGCGTCGAATCGCGTAATTTAAAGACTAACGACAGTTGAGGATGCACAAGTATGCAGCCACGGACACGTAAAGGCCCCGAACGCCCCGTAACGACCAGCTATTTGGCATGGGACGCGTGCTCGCGGAGGGATGCCTCCTCTAGCTCGCATCGCTCCGGGAAGATGATGCGATTGTGGGCGGGAGAGAGAGGGGGGCTCGAGGGGTCCCCCAACTGTTATGGTCAGGATTACCCCCGGCCGGGGGGACTTGGGGTTCACTCCCCCTTGACCGACACACTTAGAACAACAATAACTCAGTAATCCGCGCGGACCTGCGTCCGTGTGGCGATGAAAAATGTAAAAATCCGGGAAACCACTGCCCCGTGACAGTTCAATACATTTTAAATGCGTTCCGGCGCATTTGTGGGATACGATAAGCAGCCGCGATACCCGAGCCGCACGAACACCCCAATATGCCCGTTATTTATTGTCAGATTTATGGAATAAATGAGGAGCACGCTGGCTGCCTACTGTGGCAGCGCGGTGGCCCCGCACGCGTCGCCCCGTTTTATTATTAACGCCCGCAGATGTGGACGAGTGCCACTATTGGTTAATAAATACGAGCGCGTGTTAATATTTTAAATATGGATTTCCTGGGCACGCGGATAATTTTTTGTCGAGGAAGAGTGATGTTAAATTGTGTGTACTGTTTATATTGAGCAGGGACCATAACTATTTTAAACAAAATTTTAAAAGTTATGGCTTAAGAATTAATATCTTTCTTTAAATGATTTTGGTTACGAATAACCATTATCGATGACCAGAATTTTTTTTGGTTACGGTATAATTAATATATATATTGCGAGAACTTTTTTTGGTTACGGTATAACCAATATATCTTGCGGGAATTTTTTTTTGGTTACGGTATAACCAATATGAATTACGGGAATTTTATTTCGGTTATGGTATAACTATTGAATTATAGAATATCTGGAATGCGAACTGTGGGTATTAGAAGTCGCGACGCGCTGTTGAAAAGAGATAGTTGCACTGCGTGGGATGCTGTTTCACTTTTACACACACGTCTATACCTGCTTATGCTCAAATTTACTACAGGATAAAAGTACATTTACTACAGGATCGTGTGTAATGCAGGATAAACAGTTTTAATTATTAACAATAATTTACCTCTACTTTGGTTTCAACATTAGACACCCATTCAATTCCACTATATCTCTCGGCCTAGCCAGTCCGGGTTTTTCTATACCGTGTTTGTATTCCAGCTATTCTATAGTTCAATAGTTATACAGTAATCAAAAAAAAATCCGCAATATATATTGGTTATACCGTAATCAAAAAAATTCTTGTCATCGATAACAGTTATTAGTGACCAAACAATATTTCTGTCGACAATAACGGTTATTAGTGACCCAAAAATATTTCCGTCAACACTAATGGTTATCAGTAACCAAAACAGGTAAGTCTTAATATTTTTTAATCACTTCATATTTCGGAAAATTTATGCAGTATTTAATGAAGACTAATTTCCATTTGAATAAAAATTAACTTTTTATCAATGATTTTTTTCGAAAAAATTTATAAAATAACTGTTACTTCTGATTTCTAATATTGAGGGAGGGTTTCTCATTTTATTCTAGGATATGAGGCAACAATTACTCTACTTTATTTAAGGAAAAGTATCGGGAACAGCCTTCTACTATTGAAAATTTAAAGGAGTAAAGACATTCTAATTCTCCCTAGGCACAAAGAAAAATTGAACAAAATATATAGTAACATATCTTTTAACAAAATGCAGTCTTGTTTCTTCCGAATCCGTGCAGATTCAATCATAACGGCGGAATGCGCGTTTCTTTCTCTCGCAATCACGCCGCTCCACGCGCAATTTGGAACATGGAAATCTAGTTAGAGGGATTCCTTCTAAAAAAGGCCGCTCGAGCAGGGTGCGGAGTTTACGTTGCCAGCGTTGAGTGGATCCTAATAAAAGGCCGTAGTCGGCTTATCGAATCTCGGGTTTGCGGTGGCGGAGAGTGTTCATAGCCTGTAGCCATTTTCACCCCTCTGTCAACCTTCAACCTCCACTCCATTATCATAGCCTTCCGCCGGAGTATTATTTACCAATGCCTGCAGCTTCTTGAGAAACACTCGGTACACCGCGACACACGAGCCCCAACGATGCAAATTCCTAAACTCGTTGACGTTCAAATGAAATTTCGCAAACGAGTGGCAACAAGGGATGTTTAATTTAAAGGGGAAGCACGAGTATGTTCAAAGTGTGCATAAAATAGTTGAACGCCTGAGACATTAAACAACTAAAAATTCTATAAAATTAAAAATATCTGTGACGGTTCTATGAAATATAACACAGACGAATTATACTCACTATATGAGATTGCAACGAGCCACTGAATTCCTTTAAAGACCACCCCCATAAAAGAGCAGAGATTCCCTCGTCCGTTCCGGGGCGTAATGAAGAAGAAAAGTACGTAGGTGTAATAACAGGAAAAGAATGGACCGTAAGAAGTCCCCGATGATGATAGATCGAAACGATGAACGGACGAGGGAAAATATAGAGAGAGAAGAAAAGGGGAGTAGACGGGGGGTTGGTGGAATGCCTTTATACGCCGCGTCTCTATGAGATTCTTTCACGACACGCCGATTTAAAATGCCTTTTAAGAGACGCCCGCTCGGCTGGTAGGGATTGGTGGAATTGTGCCGAGCTGAATCGAACGTTGAACTCTATAAACCCTCTGATGCCCCGTGTAAGTTGCATTCCTACTTTCCACCTTAATAAGAAAGTCGACGCCCGCTGTCTATACTTATGCAACGAGCCGTGGTCGATTCGACGTTAAACGAGCAATATTCGTTTCGTTCGCAAGCCTTAACAAAGAATCTTCTTGCCTTTCTCTCTTCCTCTAATTTCAATTCTTGAGGTGTGGAGAATACAGGGTGATCCGAAAGAAATTAGAGAATGAGAGCAAGAACCTCTGTTTTCTTTTGATGAATTTATTTCGGAAGAATTCTCTATCATTCTTCATATTCGTAAGTCTTCTGTGTAGAATTAGTAATTGTCACGACAGTAAAGGTAATAATTTGAATTTAGAATTTTCTTTTTGCATTTTTTCGAGTATTGTACCTCCCTACAAGATTGCGAGCTCAACGTATCACGAAAGAAATCAATTTCTGGTGGATTAATATTTATTTATTTATTTTCTGATAATAGAATAATATTGAGATTGAGATTGATTAATAATTATTTTTTATAATATTGAGGATGGTTAGAAATAAAATGTGAAATGTGAACAGCCAGAGGTGGTTTCGCGAGGAGAAAGGGAAGGGAGAAGAGTTAGGGGAAAAAATGAAGCATCGCGCGACCCAAGGAAGACGAACGAGGGGTCCAAGCGGTCCTTCGGGAAACAAAAGCGCTCGTTTCGACGCATTATAATACAACGACAGTAAACATATCCCACAACTTAAAATCGCAGTCGACGGCTCCTCGCCCGGCTGCTTTGCAATCCCGCTCTGCACTTAGGATTTTTACATAATCGCGCTTCTCAAGGCCGGATAATGTTTATACGATAATTGACCCCGGCACGCCGTTGCAACGCGTGCACTATAATGCACGCGCATTATGGAAATGTATAAACGCGGTGCACTGGCCGAATTTTCTTTCTCCTTTTCTGCTTTCGACATTTTTGGGGTTCCTTTTCGAACGCGAATTGTATTCTAATTCGAACTTGAAGAAAGGGATTTTGAGCGAAGGTATAATTTATATCATCAATAATATTATTTTGATTTTTAAGGAAAATTATAGTCGCATACCACCTCGGAATTGGAAGTTTAATTCATGTTTAATTTTCAAGAACAGATTACGATATTCAATCAGAAAAAAATAGACAATTGCGTCAAATTCTTCACAAATTCAACTCCTTCAGCCCCATTACAATTTCATATTTAATTTTCAAGAACAGATTACGATAAAAATAGTGACAATTGTGTCAAATTCTTTACAAATTCAACTCCTTTAACCCCATTAGATTTTCATATTTAATTTTCAAAAACAGATTACGATAAAAATAGTGACAATTGTGTCAAATTCTTTACAAATTCAACTCCTTTAACCCCATTAGATTTTCATATTTAATTTTCAAAAACAGATTACGATAGAAATAGTGACACTTGCGTCAAATTCTTTACAAATTCAACTCCTTCAACCCCATTAGATTTTCATATTAAATTTTCAAAAACAAATTACGATAAAAATAGTGACAATTGTGTCAAATTTTTTACAAATTCAACTCCTTTAACCCCATTAGATTTTCATATTTAATTTTCAAAAACAGATTACGATAAAAATAGTGACAATTGTGTCAAATTCTTCACAAATTCAACTCCTTTAACCCCATTAGATTTTCATATTTAAATTTCAAAAACATATTACGATAAAAATAGTGACAATTGCGTCAAATTCTTTACAAATTCAACTCCGTCAACCCCATTACAATTTCATCTTTGATTTCCAAGAAAAGATCACAATATTTAATTATAAAATAATGACCACCGTGTCGAATTTTTTACAAATTCAATTCCTCCAACCAAAACCAATTTCATCAATATCCCATTTCACTCATATCCCAAATGACCCATACCACACAGAACACACTAACAAATAAAAACAACTTTCATCATTCAACTTGCACTTCCCTCAAGAATCACTATCACCGTGCATCGAATTCCATTAACGATTCTAACGTATCACGATCGAATCGATCGACCTGCCCTTCGACTTATCCCCTTGGTTCGAAAAGCGCCTCTGCAAGGTGGTGGTTGCGTAAGCCCACGTAAAGGATGGCGGCTTGCAAGGGACTCCTTTTGAACCGACCATTATGGAGATTCATAGGAAGTATTATACACGTGATATTATGCGTGTGCAGACAGAATTACGTGTTGCAGTCGTCGTCGTCTTGCACGCGGATATAAACGCGAGGCGAGAAGTTTCGGTAATAGGGATTATTATCCTGCGCGCGATTACGGTTTCGACGCGCACCGCGTCCACCAGTTTAGTCCCATTTACATTGTTAATAGAATCATTATTAGGTTATCGTGCCGGTTTATGCGGTTAATCGGGGGCCCGTTTCAGCTCGGCGAGGAAAAATGCGCCTGAGCCACCTTCCTTCCATTCCAGCATAGAATATTCGAACGTTATTACCTCTCCTGATATAGGCTGCGAAATCATAGAGCAGCGAGGGCTTCGCTAAAAAAAGTTAATTGTCGAGTAGCGCAATAATTACTTTCGGGCCCCCCCTCTCCTGTCTATCTAAGGGGTTCTACGCGAATTCGTTGGTTACGAGAGTCCCTTTCGTCTTCTCGAAGGGTTTTGAGCGAAAGATTCGAGGGAACGATTGTTTTCGTGGGGGAAATGTGTTATTTTTGTGAAGATGAAAATAAATAATATTTTAGAAGCTGGAGTTGGAAAGTTTATTATTAAGAAATGTTAATTAACTATCGTTTGATACCCCTGATACTCTAAATTGAAACTTCATCTAGCTTCTATTCTGGGAGATAAGCTTAGTCTTCTAGTTTTTGTGCACCGACCACTCAACTTTTTCACAAATAGTCTCCTCGAGAAGGTAAGGTTTATTAAATTCGTCATCCCATGGAGCATCGCGTACACACGTGCCTCCAAGGCAATTTACATCCAAGCAAAGAAGAAAAAGTGTCGGCTCGACACCCTAAAAACTCCCAACACCATTTACTCCTCATTTTCGAGCTATCCGAGTTCACGTGAGCGCTTAAAAAGCTCGTCGCTTCGCGCAGCTGCGGCGCGTTTAAAAATTTCGTCGAACCTATTAAATCGGACCAGGCCCACCTTCAATTTCATCGCGTCAATCGATCGCGTCAAGTGTCTCGTAACAGGATATCGGTGATCTTAATAGCAACCAAAGATGAGTTCTTGCGAGGTTCGCGAGGTTCTTGGGACACGAAAATGAATAAGAAGGGAAATTCTGCATGGAAAGGTACTCCAAACAAGTTTCTCGAATTTGTAATAGACAGGGTGGACTTGTAAGAGATCTCTAAAAAGTATAAATTAAAATAGAAACAAAAACAGATCTCCAAAAAGGGGACAAATTTATATAGATTCAACCAATGGAAATTACGTACCAAGACCAAATCTTTTACCAAACAAATTCGTCCTCTGACCATTTTGAATTTGCCTGCAGTTCAACCAGTAGCTTACAAGGAAACATATCAAACCCGAAAATTCTGATTTTAATGAAACTCCGTACGATTGTAAAGGATGTCGGAGTATGTAAGAAACGATTTTTTTTCTGCGGAAAAACACTCTGAGGGGGTGAAATTAACCCTTGAAATCCGGTTATTAACCCGATTTTGTGTTATAATTCGTGAACCGTCAAATAATTTTTTTACCAAATGATAGATTTAATTAAAAGAAGTAACTTTTGTCTTGAAACTTTTTTTCTATCTCTTACAATTCGCGAGTTATAACACAAAATCGGGTTAATAACCGGATTTTCAGGGGTTAATTTCACCCCCTCAGAGTGTTTTTCCACAGAAAAAAAAATCGTTTCTTACATACTCCGACATGCTCTACAATCGTACGGAGTTTCATTAAAATCAGAATTTTCGGGTTCGATATGTTTCCTTGTTAGACAAATCACTACATAAAAATATCCCAAACAATTTAGCCGCAGTAATTTGTCTTACACAACACGTCCCAGCATTGACAGTAAAACTAAAAACAGCTAGCTTCTTCATTCAAAAATACCCCAAACCCGCGTTTTCAAAAATCACTCCACTACACTTGCTTCAAGTTTCAACAAGAAATCACCAGCAGAGACAATAAAAAATTATTTAAAATAAAAATTTGTGTACAAAATTTTTATTTCAAATAATCTTTTGCCCGTCTCTGATCACCAGTCCCCCTCGACGCGCGACGAATCACGAAACACCCTGCAGAACATCTGTACCTTTAATCCTGCACATCAAGGTGCACACATCGATCCATCGATAAACCAAGTGGGCGACTAAAAGAAGAATCGAAACCAGGGAAAGGAACGAAAAAGTCGAAAGAAACAAACGGGCACAGTGGCCGACTGGGTGCATGCAGTCTAACTAAATCTATCATACCTTTCGAAAGCGTAGTGTCTCTCGTCGAATCTGTAACACATAAACAAGCTTCGTCACTACACGGCATTACATACCACGGCGCACGCGGCGCAGGGGTCATTGGATCAGAAAACAAAACCAGCGTGCCCGACCCGTTTTATAAACTAGTTTCGACCAGCCCCCTCCCATAGAGAAAAAGCGAGAAGGGGGAGCGGGAAAGGGGTAGAACGAACGGCTGCAAAGAAAGAAATAAAGAACGCGGAGGGTGGAGGACGAAAGTGAAGGGTAGCTGGACGAAGATTCGGGCGAGCAAGGGGGCAGACACGGAAGGGTGGAGGGGAAGGAACCGCGAAGATTATTCGAGCCGGTAGACGGGTAGTTTGGCCGCACATAAGTAGTTATACCTATAAGTAGACATAATCATCACCAGCGTAGGTAGGCAGACAGGTAAGGTTAATTTCCAAACCCCGTATTATAGTCCCCGAATCAACTTTTCCATAGTATAATAAGCAATTTTATGACGTGCACGCGTAATTATATTGAGATTAGATAAGAACGGGTCCGTTTAGTTCGCAGCCTCCAGATCGGCCGGCATTGTGCAAGTGGAAAAATTTGGGCCAGCCCAGGGTGCGCATGCGTCGGCTGGACGGTTTTGCTTCGTCTTGTTGGATATTTGCTCCTTTATTGGGGATTTTTAGTCGTTTACCGGGCCGCAACTTTGATACTCCTTTCTCTATTAAGCTTGAAGTAAGTAATTGCAGGTGGACGACGGGAGCACTTAAGTCAAGTTTGCATAAGAGGCTTCCAAGCTTATTTTCCTCTTTTTTAGGAATACAGTGTGTATGCTTTATTTGCGTCCTGGTAATTGCAGGGGTGTAACGTGGTACTTTGCATTTACTAGGACACCCATCTCGAAGAAAATATGTTACACCCGATTCAAATTATTTGGTCAATGCGGTGGCAATATCTTTAACAATTTATACTTTAATAAACTTCTCCACCGGTCCAAAGATAAATAAAAGAATTATTTATTTATTATTTAGACTCCTGGCTTCGCCATAGGTGTTCACCTATTTTCCTATATAAATTCGATTTGCAAATCGAAGAAATCCATGGGCATTCCCGTGATCCATGGCCACGGAGCAGAGCGCGACAGCCCCCCCGGCTCAGGCGCACAACTTTTTGCCCCTCGAAACTCAAGTTCACGACAAACAAGCACCGCGACACGGTGCATTTACAATGCTATTTTTCTCCTAAATGGAACTTCTTCTGATATCGCGATCGAGAAGTCAGCTTTGCGGCCGTTTTTCCGATCCCATCGAGCGGAGCGGGCCCCGCGGGCCGGAATGTCGGCCGAAACCGATAAAAACCGAATCAAATATCTACCGTTCGGCCGGGGGGACCACTCGACTAATGAAAATACCCATTGTTACTCCGTGGGTTTTGCGACGAGAAATTTTGCCCGGCCCCGTGTGGCATTTCACCGCCCCGTACGTATTAGGCTGAACACGTAATTACTGCGTTTCTTTCCGCGAGTTTCACCCTTCGCTGCCTGCCCTCCGCTAAGCCGCGCGCACTTTCCCTATTTCGGCTGATGGCCAACCTGAATTCACCTGGCAAAAAATTCCCTCTCGTCCAACCAAGCGATTTTTTGAACCTCGATATGGATGCTGGATATCTGAGAACGTTCTTGGTTAATAATTCTTGGAATATTCTGTGCGATGTAGGGTAAACAGGCCAGAAGATGGACGGGGCCCAGCAGATGGACAAATCGTTGGTTAATCGTTAATATTGAAAGAATTAGAGTTTTAATCTATACTATTGATGTTTATTTTGTAAAAAAAACGTTTGTTGTTTTATAAAACATTAACATATTTATCAAAAAAACATTTTTTTATGCGAAAAATGTATTTGTATGTACGATTTTACGCCACCATGCGCGAGTCACTTCATGCGTGAAACGTCTGGCCACATTAGGCTAGAGATAACCTCACTTTATTTGCGGCCAGGGCCCATAACCTGTTGCGCCGTTTTCTGCCAATGAAGACTCCATACCTTTTTAGATTTGATGAAATAAACTATATTTTAACAAAAAATAACTTTATCTAGGTACCTACTACAGCTAATAAGTCTTTTATTCGTCTAGCCAAACACCCGTCCATCTATTGGTTTTGTACTGTCCATCTGCTAGCCATATTGTCCATCTACTCGTGATAAGGGCTATGAAAACAATTTTCATCATTTATCCTTAAATACATTAATTTTTTACTTGCAGTTATTTTTTTCTTTAAATTTGTACATTTTTACGTGCAAAGCTTTCGATTTTTTTTAATACAACAGATATTTCTAAGAAACACCTTGATGTAAACTTCGGAATCAGCTAAACTGTCCATCTGCTGGCCTGCTTACCCTAACTGTAGCTGTTTTGTTTTAGGCCTATTTGAGTGAAAATAAATTCTTGAAGAGTTTTAGTTTAACTACTACTGCAATATTTTGAATTTTTGTGGACGGTTGTGAATGAAAATTATTTTGGATTAGGTAAATGTAAATGGAGCAGCAGTATTGGAAATGAGAGCTGAATTTATATTTAAGAATAGTAATTACGAGTAGTTTGCTTTATTGTGTAGGAGGATTTCTTTTCTCTATTAGCATTTAAGGTGCAGAGGATGATTCGGTTTCAAGAGATATCACAGAAGAATTCTGTCCTCCACGGCTAAGGAACGGCGCTATCTCGATAGCCGGTCAATTTACACGGCATTAGGGTCTGCGTAAATAGAGGCACGACTGATTTAATTTCCCGTAATGGCAATTGACTGCGACTGCCGAGGCCCTCGCCGTTCCCGGCGGAGAACGTAGTTCCTTTCTGTGTCGCGAAGGAGGACCGACGACGGACCTTTCCAGGGAAACGGTAAGAATTTCCTTCAGACACTGCTCCCTATATTTTTGAAACACGAACATTATTTTCTAAACTGTGCACCATTATTTGAAGCGAATATTATATAAAAATGATGAGACACCTCGTTCACCTAAACTAATTTCAGAGCTGTGACGAACATGTTGCAGATTGACGTCTATGGTGATCCCTCACAATTATAAATTTAAAAATATTATATGTTTATAAATGGAGTGTAGTTGCACTTTTAATATCCCATATTTTTAGTTAAGCGTATTAAGCAAACATTAATAATTACAATTCTTATTAAAAGTATGCGGTCATTTACTGGGCTTCAACACGGTTTGCATTTTATAATTTTTTTTTAAATTACGATAAGAATAAGTAATCATTTTTATAGAAATTTATAGAAAATAAATTTAAATGCAATTTCAACAGGTGTTTTGTTGTTATACATAAATATATTCAAGTATTAATCTCAAAGTTCCATAAATTCAACAATTCGGTTATACACTGGTTGGTTTATCCCACCTTTATCTAGAAGACACTAACAAGTTTAACCGGCAACACGAAAATTAAAAACAAAATATATATTTTGCATAAACTGTATTTCAAGTGATTCTAATAACGTGAGCATATTTTGTTTCAGCAATGAAATGCTCCTAGGGGTGAAAAGACATCTTCAAAGAAATTGCGAATTTTCATATTACCGTGATTATCTGCGAAACCGTAAAAGATGAGAAAAGTGCAATTCAAAATTGTATGGCTTCTGATATCCTATAAAAACCCGATAAAGAATTTTCGAAAAAAAAAAAAAACGCTGGTGACCTAATATTAATAACATGACTTAACCCCGCATTAAAAATAGGTAAAACCCCCAGTCCATCCACAGCGCGTTCCCCGAGATATAAAGCACCCCCTGGATCCAATAATTATCATGATAATTCCACACAAACTGCAGCAAATATCATTACTACGCTGAACCAATAACACAACCACCCACTATAAACGAAAAATCGAAGACCACGAAGCTCCTCCAAGCTGCACAGCCACGCCGAGCGTGTCAACTCGGTGTGCAGCGCGCGATCCCAGCAGCCGCGAGAGCTATTGACCCCCAAAGAAGCCACGACGGCGTTCATTGAGGCTGAGGGGTCGATACCGCGACGGAAGAACGTGAAAACAATTTGAATCGCGGCCGATGCATTCATTTGGGATCGGTTTTGGAACGGTTTCTCCCTGATCCGCATTTAAGTTAGCCTCACGTTCGGCCGCAGCACGTGATCCAGCTGCTCGAGAGGAATCCCACGTATCCGTGACGTCACCCTATCTCCGTCCGCGAGAGGAGCGGAGCCCCGCGCGCCGATACCAGCAGCGCGCGAGACTTCTGTCTAGTCCGCTGACTTATTAGGAATTCCGACCGAACCACGTGCAGAAATTCGGCTGCGCCACGTGCACTCGGCTGGCCGGACGCACGTTCTTATAATTCGGGAGACGTCCGCGGACTGCTTAAATCCGACCCACCCTCTACCACACTTTCCACTGGGATTCGTTGAGTCGACGATAGTCACTTGCACTCGTTGATGGGGAAGACTGAGTGATCGGAGGTTGAAGGTTTGATACGTAGGAGTGGTGATAAGGTAAAAGACCCAATACGTGGACACGTCCCAGTAGCTGGACACTGGTGCAAAAGAACTATTTTATTCAATTATTAAAATATTTAGTAAAATATATATATGAATATATTTTACTGAATATTTGAATAAATGAATAAAATTGTTCTTTTTTGGATAAAGCGGATATTAAATGTACTAATCAGTATTTTGCACCACTGTCCAGCTACTGGGACGTGTCCACGTATTGGGCCTTTTACCTTACCTGCGTGGAAGCTTCGGCAGGGGCGTCCGCAGACTCTTTTCCAGGGGGGGGGGGGGGGGGGGAATTTTGAGATGATGGTAAAGATCCAGTGGGGGGCAACTTTGGGATGATATAACCCTCTTGCTTTTTTAACCCATTTTATAGTGCCAAATTAATTGATAATTTAAAACCGAAATTTAAAAGTATTCCTTTTTTCAGTATAAACTTAATAAAGATCAGTTTTGAAAAAGAAGCAATTTTTCTCAAAAGACAGGAGGAGGGGCAACTGCCCCCTTTTGCCCCCCCCCCCCCCCTCCGGACGGCCATGAGCTTTGGTATAAAGATTTTTTATATTTTTGTGGGAAGATAGGTAAGTGGTATATTGTAGTGGCGTAAACTTTGCTAGGGATGGTTTGAGTTAAGGGATTAGCAACATTTTAAGAAGAGTGAAAGTGTGTGCGTGTGAGTGAGGGATGCATGGCGATGAATGCTTAGAAAATGTGAGATGCAGGCACTTGTAACGTGAACCTGATGACGAGGAATTCTGACCTGCGAGGTGCAGACCCGAAAAAGTATCTCGTGAGAAATTATATTTATTTTAATTTAGTAGGGGAGACGGGGCAAAGTGAACCTCGTAGTAAAATCAGCTTCCTTAATTTATTCTTTAATATTAGAATATATTTACAAATTTTGGTGATGTAATAAATGTGTGTAATACCACAATGATAATTATGCACATTCAGATATCGAAAAATGGAAATTCATTTAAAAAATTAAGAATGAAATTTTTAAGACTTTCAATTGGTTTTCTTTCCGATTTAGCTTTTTGGATAAATGAGTCTTAAATGTGTTATTTTAATTCCAATTTTTTTCTGCGTGTTTGGAACAAGCTTATAAACAAAGATACACGCATTTGAGATAAAATTAATTCTAACATTATTAAATAATTAATTTTCCACCCAGTACATATTCGGGGTAAAGTGACCGGGGTAAACTTCAAAAAGAATGAAAAATCTGCTACAGTTTTCGACAACCGCGGTGCAAAAAAGTCAGAAGCTGCCGTGCTATACACGCCAGTCCAGCGCAAGGGGTTAATATGTACCTATATCCTTAATTAAAGCTCTTATTTTGTTGCACCTCACTTTACCCCGAATAGGAGTTCACTTCACCCCATACATGGGGTAAAATGATACTCCTTGCATCATTTCTTTTAAGTTGAATTTTAATATACATTAAATTTATTTTAAGTATTGCTATTTGTCATTTATCAATAGTAATGTTTTAATTATATTATAAATCTATTTCCAAACATTTTTACTGAAAGGGAAAAATTTTATTCGACTTCAAACTTTTTGCATCTCACTTTGCCCCGGTCTCCCCTACATCGTGGTTTAGTTAGTTAATGGATAAATATATTCAAGCCGTCCGAAACTTTTCCTGAGATTTATTTAAAGCTCCCAGAATATTAAAAGTTAGCAAGGGGACTGGAAACATATTTCCAGCAGCGAAGTGCTCCGAATTGACCTGCGAGCAAGAGACACGTTTCAGTTTGTAAATTCTAGGTATTTCTGCGGGGTGCTGGCAAGGAGGCTGGAACCATATTTCCAGTTCTGCACGGCAGTAGAGTTATTGCATGGAAGAGGAGAATAATTGTAAAAATAAAATCTGTGATTGTTGCACGTCAGAAATCATTGGCTAATTCTTTCTCGAAAGATGCCCCCACTCTGTGGCCATTCTATTCTCGAGGCAGCGGTACGTTTTTGCCGTAAACGATCAGCAGCCCGCGTCATTGCTATTAATCACCACATTATCATTTAATTGATACTCTCGCGGCAGCGTATAATACCGCAAAAATATGCGGAGCCCGCGAGCGGACGCGTATTCTTCGGAGCGGGCGTCGAGCTTTTTAGCTCTTAAATCATGTCGGATAATAAGTCTCCGGCGAGTGTCCTAACCGTGCACCCGTGATAATTCACGATGATAGATACTGTAGCCGAATATTCGCATAATCCTTTCTTTATATTGGTCGATCAAGGGAAAAAGATTTGTGGAGACGCATCGGGGCACCCCGTCGCTACGCGCAACGCTCGCTGGTAGCTCCCTAAATCTTGCGCCATTTTGGTCCACATTCGCCAACGAACACGAGCACCAGATTTCTTTTTCCAACGAAATGTAGGTACCTAGGTACAAGATCGAAATATCTACCTTCGTTTTTGACACTTTGTTTGACCTTCCGTTAAGAAATTAAATTGGATACATCAATCGATAAATAATATTTCACTGTATATAGCCCCATGTCTCCTTCACTTTTCTTTAATTTTGCGAGATATAAAAAATCTAGCTGAAGTTGTCCCTACATAGGGTGAAAGCACTAGTAGTCGACCACTTAAAGCTAAACTCGAACGAAAAGTTTTTAAAAAAAAATAAACCATCAATGTTATAAAATATATAAAATGCATTGATGTAATTCAAATGTATTTAATACGTTACTAAAAGTTTTGTGTTAGTATGAAAGTTCGAGGAAAATAAATAATTAGCGTTAAAAATAAAGTGTCCGAATGCTTTAATAATCGACCGCTTAACTCTAAAATTCGACTGCTCCGATAGCTAGTAATCGACCGCCTTTCTTGAAATTCAAAATAGGTTATCTGCGCATTACAAACTAAAATTTATTTTTAAACATAATGTGGAACGACGGTAAATAATTAATAATGACAGGAATAATGCGTAATTAGAATTAGTTCTTTTAAAAAATTTATCAAAATTTTGATAAGAAATAGGAATTATTATTTTTTCAAATGTAAATTAAATTTTTCGTTTTTACGATAGGAAGCATTAACAAATTTTAAGTTTCTAAAGTATTTGTATTCTATAAATAAATTATATCAACTTTGTAGAACATAAATCCATAAGAAACGAATATAAAATTTTATTTATCTTAAATATGATTAAATCCTTTTTTGTTTTATAACTCTCTGTTTCAATTTTTTACATTTTTCTTGCTTCTTCTTTTTGCATTCTTCTACTTTCTCCTTTTCTATTGCTATTTTATTCCCGTTTCTGAGGTGAGATTAAGGTAAATTATAGTTAACACGTGGTCGACTTTTAGCGTTCATTGTGAATGCAATTATCTTCAGAAGTCGACCGCCGTGGTCGACTATTGAAAATTGAAAGGGAATGATGGTTCAGTTACCGACCTCCCATAAATAAATAAATTAACTCATTTTTTTTAATTTTATAAGCGCATATGAATTGTTGATTCTTTTTCAGTGAAAGGGCATCATTTTCCAGTAAAAAATATATATAACTGCATTACATTTGTCGTTTCTATTCAAAGCGCATTTATGCTTCTCGTGTTGGAAAACAGCAATGTAGAATCAAAATTAGTTTACAAGTCATTTTAAAAGCATTTATTTTTTTTACCTATGAAGTACGCTTTTTGTCGTATTTAAAGAAAGTCAAAATATAATATAAAATTGTCATTTAATAAATGCTTTATTTCATTACTTATTTCATTAACTTAAGCAATAAAAGTGGTCGACTACTAGAGAGTGGCCGACTACTAGTGCTTTCAGCCTATCAGAGTTGAGAATTATTCGAATAAATTTTTAATCGAGAATAACGAATAATTTTATATTCCTTAGTAATTTTTTATTCGAATAATATCGAACTCTGCTACCCATACGCATAAATATATACTTCAAACTTTCTCACAACCACCACCCTGCATCCCCGTTTCTATCACCATCGATACATCTACTTCTTATCACCTACAGTCAAATCTTATCAACCTCTACACACAATCTCTCACACCATCATTCCCCAAACTCTACTACTCCATCAGCCTCGAAGAGGAAGGGATTAGAACTAACCATACGTTATCAAAACACAGAGATACACAGCTCCCAATCAACCCGACGACCCATCGTTGCCCGCTAGAGGAGACAAAAACCTCTTAAACAGCCTGCCACCGCCAACAAGCTCGACAAAAACGGAGAAGAAGCAGGGACGAAAACAGAGGGAAGAATAACGCGAGGAGGACGATCCACGGCCACACGAGGCTACACTCGAGGCAGAAGAATGCTCGGTATAGATCAGCCGGTTGGAGCGTAACGCGGGATTGGTTACGGTAGGCGAGAGCGTAGAGACGCGCATTGTCGTGGTTTCATAAGGCTGTAGGAAATCGCGCGACAATAGAGGAGGGCCGCTCTCCGCTGGCGCGGGGTGGACACGGAGGTGTCACGGGCACAAGAAAAGTCCTGGCCGGCAGCCGACGACCCCGAGAGGCTCGCCTCTCGCGGCCGGGGGAAAAATCCTCCTCGTCATTGTTTCGCTCGTTTCCACGGGGCCCCCCTTTCAGCGTTATTTATCGGCCGGCTGAATATTCAGCCAGCGATACAAAACCGTCGGTGGGCACAATCAGAGGGGCAATAGGTGCGCGCCAGTGTCGGCGGCCGTTCAACAGAGAAGTGCCACTTTACTGAAAACGCGCCAGCTACCACACGCTCCTCGGGGACGCCGCGCTTGGATATTGTTGGACGTCGTCGGACGCTGGACGACGTCGACGCGAGTACAATGCCGCAAGAACGGCGGAATGCATTAATATTAATAGTGGCAGCGAACGTAGTCGGACCCCGTAACGGTCGCGAGTCAGGTGAGTTCTTGGCGGACACGGCAGAACCGTCCTCCGCCATCGAAATCTCTCTTGCGCGGGCTCTGACAGGTGAACAGCCTAACCTTCTTTTCGGATGCTTTGTTAGGGAAAATTAATTGGGAGGTGTTCGAGGGAAGATAAGGGGGTTGGTATGTGGTGTTCTAGTTTGTTGGGGGAAGTGGTGTGATAACTTGAAGCGTGAAGTTTGATGTTTCCCTTTTTTTTGGTTGCAGGGTTTGGAGAGATTTGAGTGAGATTTTTGGGGATCAGTGATGATGTGCTTTATTATTGTTTGATCTAATAGTTCGTGTTTCAGTTTCATGTGTATGGAATTAGAGATTGTAGGTAGGAGGCAAGGATAGATTCTGGTGTTTGGGATCAAAAGGGTGTGTGGAAGCATGGGGGTATGCTAATTTTGTGAGTTAAACGCGTGTGGGGTAGATTAGGCTTACTGTGATATTTGTAGGGGTTATCGTGCAATTTAAATTAATGAGGCCTCATTATGGCTGAATTGTGTTTCGCTGGATGCGAGGACCTTCTTTTCGTGATTTTACATAATTGTATTAGAAAAATGGACGATAATACACGTGTAATGATTATAATAAATTTGGTAGGAGATAGTCTGCTCTGAGTGATTAAAATATATATATATCCTGCCTTGAGACTACTTTCTTTTGAAAGAGAATTAAACATCAAACAATTCCCTGTTCAGACTCCTTTTATTCAATAATATTTTCTAACCCAAGATAATTTTACTTGATTCTTATAATAAAAACTGCTTTGATACGTTGTCACAAGCCAAATTGATATTTCCGGAGTCAATTTCACGAGCATAAAGGAAAAAAGACGAGCTTCATGGAAGATATTATACAACAATCGCCACTGTCGGGGGAGAATTATGCGCTGACGGTTTTGTTTAATTAATCCCAGCCGTGACTCATGCGCCTATGGCACACGGTGCGCAACAAAGCATCTTCCACACTGTATCTCACTCCCCATCTCGCCACGTTCTTCAGGACTGAACCTACAAGACTATCAAAACCTTTGCTCGCGTTATGAAGATGCCGCCTTGTAGATATATATAAAATTTCTGCGGAAAGTCCTAACCCAAGTCTCTGAACTTGACGATAATTCATCAGCCTTTTATTGTTGTATGGCCGTAGGACAGACAGAAGGACAACGCGCGGTTCCTCTTATCTCCAAGGAGGCTCCGTCAAAATCTCCAAGGTCTGTCTCCCAGTTAAGAACGTATTACTGGAGCTTGCTGTCACTTTTTGCAAACTTACGAGCACTTCTGGTAGCAACGATATCAATCTCGAACGTGAACCATTCTCATCACACTGTTACCTATTCTTACCACCAGGAGACTATACCCAAATTGTCTTATCAAACACTAGTTACTTAAGCTTTAGGACTCTTTTAAAGATACCAAGCGTTACACTGAACTTAGATGACAGAAAAAGATGGATAATTAATAATCTATGAATCCTTCAAAATTACATTAATATTATTCATGATGGAAAAAGAGTTCCCCAATTGCTTCTTTTTTTATGGAATTCAACTACGTAACGTCTGCTCCCACATGGGCTGGTGTTGCTACAAGGCAAGAGGTTAAATGCAACTGCAGCCCCAATCAGTGTGTTCAATCGAGCACTCATCATCGTCAGAATCCACTTTGACGATTCTATTAGGCCTGTGCAAAATATTCGGTCGCTCACTGGTAGGTGATGCTAAGTATACAGAAGTGAAGACTTATAGAAAAGACTGTAAGTGCCAACAATCAAATTCTATACTATAGCATTCCCATTGGTACGTAGAGCATTTTCTGATATTTTTTTTTTAATTTTGGCAATGACTATGTTTTCTACAAGGACTCTTCAAATATCTTCTACTACACCTACTTGTACTTTTAGCAGAAAAGTGGCAAAAGGTCGTGGATAGCCAAGGAAATATTTTGACCGAAGAAACATGTAATATATTTTTAGTTTTCATAAAGCGAAAGAACTTTGGCACCGACCTAGTACCAGGTCGCGATTAAAATATCCCGAAGACCCAATTGCACGTTCACACGTACTAATGGCGGAGGTATCAACTACGCTTGAAGAGTGAAACTGTGGAGGCTCGTGTAACGCGGCGTAACGACGGGCAACCGTGAAGGTGCGATGATAAAGGAAAGCTACCTCTACGTGGGCGTCAACGGGTGGCGACCTCGGAGGCGTAACCAATGCTCCAGGCGACAACCTTATCGAATGGCAAGTATGCCTCTGCTTGGGCTGCCAACCTAACAAGCAGTCGGCTGGATTCATCGCATGCGTGGAAATATGACAATTTCGGTCAGGGGAGTATGAACGATGTGCGAAGGTGAATTACAGGATGAAGGATCCTCGTGGCCGGTGTTCTAGTAATAATTTATGTACTTTGAGATTCTTACCACTCTAGATTTTTCGAGATAAGGGAACCTAATCTCGTGGTCGAAGAATGGAACCTGCTATTTCCTTATCCAAGGAGATTTCTATCTTTAAGATTTTCTGGAAGATTCATAAATTTTAAAAATATGTTTTTATCACCCTAGCTGATGACCTGATCATCTGATGAAACTTTACAGAATCAACACCAAGAATGGAGAAAATATTTGAAACACCTTCAAGAGCTACAGTAGGAGCTGAGGATTATAATTATTATATTTTAAAACCCACTCAGGCTACCTCAGAGATTCCTATCTATCTCCCAATCACAGAGCCTCTCTAACATCCAACAAAACCAACCCAGGAGATACAGAACAATCATACCCCGTCTCTGAACACACCCCTAAACGTCCTTAATCGCCGAGGAATCGAGGAGAGTCCTGCCAGAGCGGAGCAAACCGCAGGTCCGAGGAAAGAGTGCACTGGCAATGTGTGCGTGGAGCCCAAGGAGAAATAAAGCAGCTCGTGGAACAGCTTAGGAAAGCCGATCTGAAGTCGGATCAGGCCACGTCGAAGGCTGGGAGGCTCGCTGGTCGGTTGACCTCGCCGGGTAATAAGAATAAATGTGATTCTATTACGGGTTCAATTGTTACGGCGGCAGATAGGCCGTCCTCTCGATGCTGAACGAGGGGTAGATGATCGCGGCCGATAAGGTCCGCCCTGGACGATGTTACCTGCGCCCGTTGGCCCTTCACCGCTCATAGCCGAGCGATTTCGATATTCCAGGGGTATCCTCGCGACTGTTTGCGAGATTATTCCCGGTCATTGTCGGACTATCGCGTTCGATCGCCGGGTTAATCAAATTTGCATCGTTTACGAGCGCGACGATCGCCTGACTGACATTGTATTTAACCTGCTCGGCGTCTAGTTACACGGGGTGGAGAAAATTCATCGGTTTGCAACGAGGCGGGGCAAGGTGAGGAAATTTGGAATTTTCTCCGTTCGGTCCAGAGGGGGGAATGGGGAAATCAAAGTGGATTGTTGGGTGTTAGGAAGGGAGTGTTTAGTGTTTTTGATATATATATATATCTGTAGTGGGGTTCTTTGGTAGCTGGAGTAGTCTAGTAGTTGAACTGTGATCGTTGGGCTTGTGGAGTGAGTAGATAAGTTTGATGTTTTTGGAGATCAAATGAAGGAAATGTTATTATAAGGTTACACTTAAAGAACTTTTCTGGGTGAGAATATCTCTTAATGGTTCACTTTATCTTATCATTCTCTTCCTAATTTCAATTTCAACTGTTAGTATTAAACTCAAAGTTGACAAGTAGAAGAGGAATATATCTTTCAGACGCTTTAATCGTGTTTGAAAAGAGGAACCACGTTATCCAGCAGTGCTTCGAGTAAGATATTTATACTTTTACTATGGAAGAAAAACATTTCACTTAAACTAAAAAGAATGCAGTGCTCTGGTTGTCAGAAATCAAAGAACAATTTACATATGTATTTCTGTTAACATTGACACACAGCAATAATCTACTACTTAATTAAAATTTAATTGATACGTCAAATGTGAACACTGACAAGATATCAGATTTATATTTCCATTGTTGCTGCGAATTTTTATTGTTGCATGCAGACCGTTTTGTTTTGTTCTATTTGCTTTGATTTTATTTACTGTACTTATCTGTTAAAACTTTTATAGTCTACAGGTTTTCCCGTTGATGATGATAATAATAATAAAATAATAATTTTTCAAAACCATAAGACACGTTTTACTCGAAGCACCGCCGGAACAAAGAGCCCGCCGATGTTCTTAAACTTTACCAGAAGCTACTCAACATCGTAAGCGTACTCACCGTGCGTTGACGGAGGTAGGATTTCCAACGTCGTCCATGGACGGTTTCCTAGAATGAAACCACGAATGAAATTCGTTATTGCTCGTCTGCAGCTGCATAATGGCGGGGTATTTATACGTGCTGTACAGATTTGGCGTTTGCCACATTCTGCTGTAAATTGGCGGGTCCATCCCACTTATTTATCAATCTGAACAACCGGCATCTCCACGCTCGTCGCTAAACCGAGCCAACCCTTAAAGCGCACCCCAATCATAACATTACAGTTCTACGATTTTCTATCCACCACTGTACAGTCTATTCGATCAAACGTTGCTACTGAAAGGATCCATTGAATCACACTCGCATTAGATTAATGGTGAAAAAATTTATCACCATCCACCGTCACCAAAACCACCCTGAATTCAAAATCGTCGCGACGCTCGAGTTTTCTTCGGTTTTCGTGTCCCTCCGTGAATTCGTGCACGCGAGGATCGGACACGTGGTCGAGGAACGATTCGATTCGACGAGCGGAGTAGCACAACCCCCGGCGAAGGACGAGGGACAGAAAGGGAGGACGAAGAGGACGCGGGCGCGCGGTACTCGCGAGCCAGCTCGCGACTTTTGACAGGCGCAACAACGCACGCGGTCTGAGGGCGTGTGCATAAGTGTCATCGAGTGGAGGCGCGTGTCGGCCTCATGCTCGGCCTTGCCTCAGCCACCCCCGTCCGATGTCACCCCCACCAGGACGCTGGTGCTCGCTGCGCGTGCCCCTCGCGCCTAGTCTCGCGCGGCACGCTTCCTACCCTACGCGGAGCGGGGCTGCTTCATCCCCTCGGCCGGGCAACGGCCGAGCCGGGGCTCTGGGGAGGGTACGCGGTTCGTTCTTAATTGCGAGTAACGTAACTGTGATAGTTATGGGGTAAAGAAGGGTAGTTGAAGATCGGGGAAACTGGTGCATTTGGGGTTTATTTGTGAGGGATGTTTGGGTAGGTAAAAATCGGAGAAACTGGTGCATTTGGGGTTTATTTGTGAGGGATGTTTTGGTAGGTAAAAATCGAGGAAATTGGTGCATTTGAGGTTTATTTGTGAGGGATGTTTTGGTAGGTAAAAATCGAGGAAACTGGTGGATTTGGATGTTTGGGAAGAGAAAGGTAGAGAAAACTGTTTTGGTAGACGAAGGTAGAGAAAACTGGTGGATTTGAATTTTCGAGAAGAGGTATGTTTTGGTAGATGAAGGTAGAGGACATTAGTGGATTTGGATTTTACTTCTTAAAGATGCAGTTAGGTATAATGATTTGGAGAAGAGGGATGTTTTGGTAGATAAAAGTAGAGAAAACTGGTGGGTTTCGGTTTTATTTGTAGATGATGGGCTGTGATGATTTCGAGAAGAGGTGTGTTTTAGTAGTTTAAAGTCGGAGATACTGATGGATTTGGGTTTTTGAGAAGAGGAATGTTTTGGTAGAGAAGTTAGAGGAAATTGGTGGCTTTGGATTTTATTTATGGATGAGGGATGTTGTGGTGCATTGTTAAAAATCGAGGAAACTGTGGATTTGGGTTTTTGGGAAGAGAAATGTTTTGGTAGAGAAGTTACAGAAAACTGGTGGATTTGAATTTTCGAGAAGAAGTATGTTTTGGTAGATGAAGGTAGATGAGATTGACGTATTTGGATTTTACTTCTGAAAGAATCAGCTATAATGATTTGGGGAACAGAGATATTTTGTTAGAAAAATTAGAGAAAACTGGTAGCTTTGGGTTTTATTTGTGGATGATGGACTGTAGTATTTGGAGAAGAGGTGGTTTTAGTAGTTAAAAATCGGGGATACTGACGCATTTAGATTTTTGGGAACAGGAATCTTTTGGTAGAGAAGTTAGAGAAAATTGGTGGCTTTGGATTATATTTTTGAATGATGTAAGTGATTTGAAGAAAGGGGATGTTTTGGTAGATGAAAACGAAGAAAATTGGAGGACTGTAGTTAAATTGAATTACTTATATAATGTAGCATTAGTGGTTTCGTTTAATAACGAAAAATTGGAGTGTCTCGACAATCAAGGAGCGAACAATCTAAGTTTAAACGACAATTGCAAAGTTCCCACCCCTAGGTTCCGCGATCATGTTTTTTTTATCACGACGCGCAAAAAGTCGGTGCTCCATCTTCATTTGCCTGGAGATCAGAAGGGCTCCGCGATACCAATAAAACGACCTATCTCGATGGTGGATTGTGTATCTGTGTCTATGCCGCAACGCGACCCCTCTTACGACCCCGAAAACCTCCACTCTACGTCGAAGGGAAGATCATCGATTAAAACCCGATTGGATTATATTCTTAGGGTGTACAGATGTCGGCAAATTTATACAAACTAGCATTAGCCAAGTACTTGGTATCATCAGCTTTGCAAGACAAAAGAAGATAAAACTAAGAAAGAATCGAAAATATAGCGAGTAATATTTAAACTACCATATTATCAAAAAATCGGTTACTCTGCAATTGTTCCAGAATTATTTTCTTATTCTGTAATTAAGAAAAGTGATAAACGGCTGATTAACGATTCCGTTTTCCACCGTGTAAATTCTGTAAGAATATCGAGAACTTTCACTGTCTTAATAATGAGTCGACGATAGTCAGCGTCCCATTAGCAAAGCCAGCATTACTTTTCCTACGAAAGAAAAAGTGAATCGTAGCCTGGTTACGCTAGATTTTATAGCGCCTTAACCGGTAACTAGTCCGGTTAGCAGGCATCCACAGCGTAAGCTGAGGTCTAACCGCTCTGACTTCCTTTTACGAAGACGTTTCCTACGGTGTACTATTACAACACGATGATGCTCATTGCCACCGTCGTATTTACGGCATAAGTGCTAACGAGCAGGCTCATTTATCCATTTTGCATCCTTCTAGTTTCTAAAAGCTGCCTATTGCATAGATATCACTCCTATCCTCTAAGAGTCTTTGAATTTAATCGCTAGCAGAAGCACTCAAAACAAAACTTCCCCACATTCAGCATATTTCTCCACACAGACTCTTCAATCTTCCTGCTTACACTACAAACTACCAACTACCCTACGTAACAACCCTTCGCAAAACACTTCCGCTAACGCAACAGAAAAGCTTCCTGGACTCAAGAAGCTCGCAAACACCTGCCACCCCCAACGACGACAATTCTACCTCGAGCCCGCAAAGTCACCCTCCTAAAATCAGTCCCAAGAACCGAGTACCCACGAAGAGCCGCATGGGCCCCGAGGAGGTCGATTCCTGTTGGATAAAAACTGCGCTCGCGGATTTCGCGAGACGGCGCTGATCGAGCAGAGGTGGAGAGGGTGCGCAAGAAAGGACTAAGCCGAGGGGTTCGAACGGAGGGGCAGGAGTCGCGTATCCCGATACCAAATTAAATGATAGGACGCCGTGCGCTGCCGCTACCGCAGACCTGTCCTCATTCCAGCGCCATTTTCGGAAAACAGCATTTCATCGCCGGCTCTGGCCAACGAAACCGGGGCAAAAAAATGACGGGGCAGAGAAGAAAAGCTCGCGCAGGGACGTACATAATCGCGGACAATGCGGCCCGTATACGGGGCTGGCCGTTGTAAAAAGTTATTTGTCAATTAATACACGCGTGCGTGCTCGCCATGAATACGCATGGACACACGCGCGATTACAGCGGATGAGGGCGGGTTAAACGAGGCTGTATTACGGCTGATGAGGGGTGAGTCGATCAGAGGGGCGCGAGGGGATTTTTACGGGGGCGGCGAAAAACCAGGCAAATCCGAGCGGATCGGGTGAATTGTTTCTAGAACCACCGACAGGCTAACTACAATGGAATGCTTTGAGAGGATCCGATGGCCGTTCCACAGATCGTACGGGATACGATCTTCAAGATGCCTCGTCAGGCTGTGCGATACCTCGCTATCGATTCGCCACGCATTTTTAGCAGCGAGCGCGGCACAAAGCGCTCGGAATTGGCTTCGACCGAGACACGCGTGTCCCACGGGGGACGATGCGATTTTCGTCCTTCTTCCGAGCTGCTTCCAAGCACTTTCGGTTTGCACTGTGGGCGGAAGGTGGGTAGGTGCGATGATTGGGAGAAATGTGGTGGAGTACTTTGGGGATGTTTAAGGGGACTGGGCAGTCGAATAATTAATTTTTTTATTGCATTTCTCGAGAGTACTATATTTTCTGAAGAAATTGCCGCTTGGTTTATAGTAAAATTCGCAAAATTGTAGATTTGGTAGATAGAAACGTCAAGCGGCAACATATAGCGTCGTCTTTGCCCAGAAACATTAAACGAGTTTTGCTGTACTTAATTGGGAATGAACGGAGGTTCAGATCGACTTGAAAAAATTACGGGATGTGTAAAACATGTGCTATTCCCCGCGAAACCTCTGATGTGGTCGGTAAAAATTCGAGATTTTCATGAAAAAATTGAAAAGTCGCGGATTTTTAGTAGCGCATGGATTTTTCTTGTGAAAAATCGCCGTTTTTCGGCCACCAATTTAATAATTCTGCTTTAATTTTAATTTTTATTGGTTTCGCGGGAAACTACGGATGTAACAAACAAGAATCACAACTTGAATTTGAATTACCTAGGTACGTCACATTTTAATACCAATATTACAACAAAACGACAGAAGAACGTTAAAATATTTACCAGTCAGCACCGCCATTTTTAAAGCACATGTATATTTCATACCAACTTTTTTTTAATCTTTATGATAATAATAAGCATTAAGTAAAATGATACATCTGGATATGCTTCAATTTTTCCAGAAATACATTAAAAATAAAGGGTTTTTCTCACGAAAAACGACTGCCTAGACCTCTTAAATAGGAGTGATGATGCCTCTTCATTCTATATTGTAAGTACAGTACTGGAAATATTCATTGCAACACTCAAATTTACGTATTATGCACAATTTTCATAGTAATATGATTGATAAATTGTTTCGTATGCAACTTATTTTGGCCAAGATAGTGAGCCAAGCTACAGATTTCTGCAATAATATTTTCCTATTACTAATAATTAATAAGAGAGGTTAACTGATAACACGTAATAAACATTTCCAGTACTGTGGATAGTGCCTTTCTTTTAGACGGTTCGATGGCTGAGTATTTAAATGAGTCTTCGTGAATGGTGAGGAATCGTGGGAGAGGAGAGAATTGTTTAGAAATAAACTTTTTTGCTATAAACGATTATGGCATCAGTACAATAATACCTAGGCCAGTTTTGTATACTAAAGATACAGCAGAGAAAAGGGAAATGTAGCTTGGTCGAATAGGGGTGTGTGTGACAGAAATCAGTAGAGGTCAGTTACCCTTTTTCTTTGTTAGCCATCCTGAAGCTCGTCCTTTGCGTGATCCTAGTCCGAAGAGGTATCAATCACAGTTTCTTTTCTACTGGATACACGAAGGTGGCAGGAGCTGCATCACCGAATCCCCATCCCATGATTGCTAACCGTCTTCCTCATTCATACCTAATTCATTCTAACCAAGTGAATACTCAGGAGTTTTCTAGCTTCGCGGCTTAAACAGGGTAGATCGATGGAACCTTGCTGTGCGTTCTAGATATTAAGATTCTCGTAACAGAAAATCAAGGGAACTTTAATTCCTTTCACCTACCTTCGAATTCTAGACTCTAAAAATCTTTCACTCCATCTAGCGATCTGTAGTCCACGAATCCAGTAAACTAGCCTCCCACAAAATTCCCTCGTAACGAGAAATTCAAGATGCCACTTGCATCGCAAATTAACGGCACGAAATTTCATTAAATCGCCGCTCCACACTTCTGAACGCATTAACGCACCCGTTTATCGGCCCCCGGCCTTGTCTCTTACGCTCCGCGAACGATATCCCCGGAGCGTAGCGCATTTTCCATTAAAGGAGGAGCGGTGCAAGAAGAGCAACGAGTCGCGCGCGCGATTATATTAATTAGTGAATACCGTGAACGCGGGCCGAAAAAGAAAATCGCCCCGCTCGCTGCGGCAAATATATCGGCGGCGCGGCGAAAAAAGCCGGAATGCAAAAGTCAGTAGCAAAGGGGGAAGCGGTTTGGCACATTTTTTGAATCGCAGGAATGCCGATACAAGCTATTAGAGAGGTAGAGCCGAGGGCTTCTTACGTGGAATCGTTAACCTCCACGGTATAGCCAGCCGATAAAAGACCGTCGCGCGGACGAGCCCTGAATTAATGAACGAACGGATGTTAAAACTATCGCGCCAGGCTAAATGTCGTGAAGAAACGGAAAGTGAACCGGGGTAATGGCTCGGCCAACGATATTTTCACGGCTACGGAGACGCGACTCATTTTACGCGCCGTCATAGTCGCGCACTTGTGCTCTTCATAGAGAACTGCATAGGTACTTTGAAACGACGAATTAACATAACATTTCTTCGGTTGCGCAGCGCCAAGTATTTTGAATCAAATATTTATTCATATTAAAATATTTATTTGCATAAAAATATATCTGCTTAATATTATTGAATACATTTTGTTCTTTGTGTAAATAGCCAGTGTGATAATTGGCGCAACTGTTGTATATCATTACTTTTGTAAAGTTAACTATAGCACATTAATAAATTTATATTAATTTACGACAATGTTTTTAAATGGGATTCTTTTTTATGGGATTATATACTTGGCGCTCTTTTTTGTACCTTCTTTTTAAAAAAGGTAATTTTGTGGGGATTAACATAACTCAAGCTGTACTCTTTCTTTCAAGTAGAAGAACGGAAATTTTTTTAGGCACTATAAAATTGCATATTGTAGAAATAATCCCCCAAAATATAGTTTCCATTCTAATTATTTGAATTCTGTGTCACACTTTGGGAACACAGAAAATGGCCACAAATGGCCCCGAGCCCATCGATATTCCACCGACACCTTAGAGTATACCATACTCGACACCTGTGGGATACACTGAAGAGTGATGAATCGAGGCAGATACCTCCGCGAAGAGTAAGCCTTGAAGACGGGATAGCGTCGAACGATTTCATCGGTTCCTCGCCACAAGGGTCAAGTGTACGAGGGAAGCTGATGGAAAGAGAGAGAAGTCGCGCCAGAGAAACGGAGGGAGGAAGAGAGAGGGAGGAAGGGAGCGTGCAAAAGAACGAAAGAAAGAGAAGTTTGTACGCGCGCGTGTGCCTTGTGGTCACCCGTGGGGCTTCCATTCAACCGGTGGCTCGACTCGCCCACTCATTCCTTCATTCATACACGCTGCACGCGATTTGAATCGATAAGCAAACCACGGAAGCGAATCTCTCCTATTGGCCTGCTCTCGCGCGTTAACCGCGTCCGTTCTCGATATCCTCTCAGTTCTTACGCCGCCGTTTCCCTCCTACGATGTGCGCGACGTTTCTTTCGAGGGGGAACGTCGAGCAAGAGGGGACAGAAATTTGGAAATTTTTTGTGGTGAGATTGTGTGATTTTGTTTGAGGAACGACATGATGGAACGTTTAACTAATGCTAGTGTAGTGTACCATCCCTGAGTGTTGTCATTTGGATTTTTGTTACTATTCAGTTTCCCTTCGAAAATCTTTGCATTACTTCCTTAAACTTTGCTTTCAAAATTCAGAGAGAGAAACGGTTGCAGTAAGCAGCTGAAACAGTCAGATCAATTAAAATGATAGGAAGACAGGGGATCCTGAACTCCTAAACCTGAGAATCAAGGGGACACCGACAACCCTCGTCCCTCAACTCTATCCCTACGCAATACGAAATTCATACTGCCCTCCTTAGTTAAAAGGAGGGCAGTCCAATCTAGCATTTTTTCATTTTTTGAGATATGTTAAAATATTTGAAGTTCCACGCGTCTTTTATCTTTTAAGTAAAGTTAGAAAAATCTACGTGCTTTGTAAAGATTTATAAACAATCTAATGTATTTAACCTAACTTTTTTCCAATTGGTTAAACTATCCTATCTAAAGCGATTAATTAATTGGTACGTTAATAATACATTACCTACCGGTATACCTATTACAAAAATTATATTAGGCTGTTACCAAATAGTGACAACATGTTTTAATTTGAATGAAGGGAAATAAAGACGGTACAAAGTAAATGATAAAACTTCAGTTTTCTTGGTTGTTTCAAAATGCTAGATAGGACATTTTAATTAAAGAGAGCATAATCCTGTGGGAGATAACCATCAGCAAACAGCTTCAGATTTCTAAAGAAGAAAATATTCGATTCTCTCAGCAAACTTGAGTAAAATACTCTATATCGTGGAAATACTGGTAAAACAAATTAAGAAAATGCCTGTTTCTATTTTATGCTGAAAGAATATATAAAAATAACCTCTTTAGATATTGATAATACACGCTGAGTTTGTTTTAAGTGTTTATACTAAACTCAGTCATTTATTCCAAATTTATGCCACGTAAACTACATTAAATTACAACATTAAAATTCAGTAATTTCTGAACAACCATATGGATTCTTTTAACGCACTAATTATAAGTCAATATATATATATATGTGTTTCCGGTATCAACACATTATTGCCCAAAAATTTCGAGTCAATTATTCAAAATTTATGCCACGTAAACTACATTAAATTACAACATTAAAATTCAGTAATTTCTGAACAACCATATGGATTCTTTTAACGCACTAATTATAAGTCAAAATATATATATATATCAATATATATGTGTTTCCGGTATCAACACATTATGGCCCAAAAATTTCGAATTTCCCAGCGCCACGAAAAAGATCGGCAAGCCCACCACACAAAGTGCATTAGCAAACCCCCACGCACATCTGGATCACCATCATTCCCGCCCCCCGTTGCCTTCATAAATACCCCGAACACATTCCCTCCTGTGACCGACCGGTAATAACAGACTCCCGATCGCGGCGCGATCGATTCTTTGCCGGAAGCCGGATCGTACGGATCGCCCGGCGAACAGGAGTACGCGTATCAGTCCGGGTTAGCCGTCTCTTAAACAACCCCGTATTTTTTTGCCGGATCGTTCGATTTAACTGGATGTCGTTACTACGCTCGGCATTGTTGTCCGCCGATTCGTTCATCGATTCATCCTTCCTTCCCTGCCCCGACCGTTGCCTCCCCCCTCTCTTCGCCCCTCGCAACCCCCCCCGGGTCGGCGTACTCCTCTCCGTCTTCTCATCGCTCTTCCTTCGTCGGTCTCCCCCGATCCAGCCGACGACGGTCCCCCGTCCTCGTCCAGCTTGGCCTGCCGATCCGATCCTCGATCCCCGATCCTATATTTATTGGATCGAGGAGACCAGAGCCGCCGCATTCCTCGCGCATGCGCCGCCCGTAATGAGCGGTCTCCAGTCCTGTCTGTCTTTCCATCCCGTCCATCCATGCGTCTGTCCAGCCGCGACCGGTCGTAGCCCCCCTCGCTCACCCTTTCACCCTACCACCTTCGCCTCCACCTCCACCTTCGCCCTCCCCTCCCCCCCTCCCTCCCTAGTCCTCTGGGGCCCCCTCCCCACTCCGCCGCGTCGGTCCCCGGCCAGGTCTCCGTCTCTTCTGGGCCCTCTTCTTCTGCTCCCGTGCCGTGGCTTCTGATCGCGTCCTCGCGCGGCTCCCCCGGCGATCGTAGCTTTGCTGAAAAGCGGCGATCGTTGGCCTTGCAGCGGCCACGACGCGAGGGGATTTTGACGCGATGCTTGGATCACGCTTTTCGGGGAACACTGGCGGCGTCACGCGGCTGGAGTGATGTTTTGTCGACGGGGGGCAAGTCGGGCTTGTCGGACTTTTAGTTCGGGGATCGCGGAACACCGGTCGGCGGACAATAGTTTGGTATATGTTGTCGGCAGGGAAATGCAATGCAGATTCAATTGCGAGAGGATGGATTTTGTCCTTTCCGTTGGGTAGATAGTTGACTTTGAGTACAGTATATTTATCTGCTGTTTGATGCTGAATTTTGGGCAATCCGGGGCATTTTCTATTTTTTCATTTGTAGTTTAGAGGCTCGTTAATAGATTTCATTGAGGTAATGAAGAAATCCCCGAAACTAACATCGATTCGCCCCAGCACGCGGGACAGAACCGTTAGGGTAAAGGCACCAGTAGTTGACATCTTTTCAGAAAAACGTGAAAAATAAGGTTTTCGAAGTGACGATCTCTTAAATCGATAGTTAGAGACCTACACTTTGTTCAAAAGATCGTCGCTTCTAAGAACCTTATTTTTTCATATTTTTTTCTGAAAAAATGTCAATTACTGACACATGGTCAACTACTGGAGCCTTTACCCTAAATGCTTTCACAGATTTAAGAATCTCAGAATCGAAGGAAACGTATGAATTAGACGCAACACCTAATAAACCACGTTCCACGGAAAGCCGAAGTCATCGTAATTGAACGAATTCGTTCGGCAGTAACATTAATTAAAATCATTAGTCGATAAACCGATACATGATGGGGTGAAAAAAGAGCAGAGGCACGTTTTTTCATTCATTACCGATAATTTCCTCGAACAACGCCATTAGGGCCAGCAGAGAGGAGAGCGGGCTCGCGCGTTGGCAAGTTAAAGGATCGCGATGCACTTGAAAGATGGGGGACCCGGTTTAAAATTGTAGGGAGCAGGACGCGGCCGATGTATTCGCGATATAAACGCTGATCAATCAGCTCGGATCGAACATTTAATCGATAGTTCAATAATTATTAACCTGCCCCGAGCCGAGGCCTCCGCAGATTGCCCGTTTTACGAATTCCCCTCCTAATGCTTTTATTTCGCGACTTATAAATCACCTGTCCTCTAACGATCTCTTTGAAGGGAACAGCTCATTAACGACACGTATGAATTATTTCGACCTTTTAACAACGTCCCCCGCCGTCGTTTAACCCCCTCCTCGCAAATTGCAAGCAGTATAAGGAATTCTAATCAATGAGAAATAGTTTTGGAATTATTAAACGACGCTTAATCGCGCGATGCCATCTAAGGAAACGGAGGAACACGTTAAAACATTATCGCCAAAATTTGCGCGTTGAAGTCTGTGTTCTTAGGAAATTAGTTTGTCAGTGAAACGGGGATAGTTTGATTGAAATATTCTGACATTTATTAGGGCCCTTAGAAAAGAATACAAGGCTGAAGAATACTAGGTTGAGAAGATTGAGAAAATACATTCACACACAGAAGAAAAGAAGCCTTTAATTATTCCGTTAATCCATATGAATATTTGACGTACGAGTCGACGTGTATTGAATCTCGAGACGCAGTCGAGCCACCACGAATAAAGACATTAGCAAAGGATGATTTAATCCGATGCACGATCGGAGATGGCGATTTGCTTCAATGAGCGAATTGCAAAAAGGCGATACGATGAATTACGAACAGCCGAATAAAATATGCACTCTTCTTTCCACGATGGAATCTCGCGGGCCAGTCACACTGTATTCTTTGCACGAGATCCCACCAGCGTTTTATAAGCGAGCAAAAAGATCGGAGGACGCGACAAGCGTATGGTGATTGTATCGCGCGCCACTTATTAATTATCCGCGATGGCGTTGGGCCATTTGCAATTAGCGTGACGCGATCAGTTTTGGTTAATCACGCCGACGGAGCCATTAATTACTTCCCATGCCTCTTTGAATTCTTCTGCTGTCGGCTTTCTTTAAACGCTACTCGAGCCTCGAATTCGGACACTTCAAATTGCGCAAGAAGCTCTAGCTAAATGGTTGCTTTCGTTCAAATACAAGTTTCCAATGTTTAATCGATATAAATAGGTAAAGACGTAAAGATGTTTCTTGATACATACACCTCAGTGCTAAATAAAATAATTAGAATTTCGACCGTAAAGAATTTTTAAAAACTTAAAAGTAAATGTTATCGGCGCAGTGTTTTTTTTTTAATCTGCTGTTCGAAAGATCCTTGAGATTCTTTAAGGTTTCTTGTATAAATTGTCTTAATATCGACGTGTAGAAACTTTCCTTTGTTAAATGAGTAGGTGTGAGTGTTTCGCCATTCATTTTAAATAAAATAATTAGAATTTCTACAGTAAAGAATTTTTAAACCGTGCGCCGATAACACCCTCAGTGCTTTTACAAACAGTAATATCAGTAAAGAACACAGACAACTCAACTTACAAAACAATGCATCTGCATTTTAGTAGAGTAAAGGCACCAGTAGTTGACCATGTATTAGTAGTTAGAGAACTGCACTTTGTTCAAAAGATCGTCACTTCTAAAAACCGTATTTTTTCATGCTTTTCTGAAAAGTTATCAACTACTAATGGGGTGGATGTACCGTTTGTGGCCATTGCACTGTTTTTGGCCATGTGCATAATTATCTTATTTTTAAATTACCTGCAGATCATTATTCTGTAGAGAATTTCACATCATAAATATTTTGTTTAGTATACCGCTCGAAATATAAGGTTACATTTATTGCTTACACGGAAAAATATTATATTTTTTAAAACGTGGCCAAAACTGGTACAATATCTTAAAGTGGCCACAAATGGTGAATCTACCCTACACGGTCAACTACTGGTGCCTTTACCCTACTTAGTGCATCGATGCATCTTTCAAAACAGAATTTAGAACCAGCTAGACAATGCAACATTTCCAGAGCCGGATTTACCTTTCAAGGGGCCCTAGGTTGAATATTTGGTGGGCCCTCTGTTAAATGTAAAAAATAAAATGACACCGAGTTGATTTTTTTTATAATAATACTCGTATAATCTAAATAAGAATTTAATTTCAAAATTAAAATTGAATATCAAAACTAAACATAACATTAACATAAATAAACATTAAAGATACAAGTTAATAAAGATAATATAAAAAATGCTAATTTTCGAAGAAAATATTTAGAATAAGGGGCCCCCAGCTAAACGGGGCCCTAGGCTTCAGCCTTGTTAGCCTATAGGGTAAATCCAGCACTGAACATTTCCCTCGAATAATTTTCTACACTCTCCCACGAAGAGCACCAAAATCACCCACAAAATCTAACACACCCAATAAATATAAAAAACA
This sequence comes from Andrena minutula, assembly GCA_929113495.1. Classification (NCBI taxonomy): domain Eukaryota; kingdom Metazoa; phylum Arthropoda; class Insecta; order Hymenoptera; family Andrenidae; genus Andrena; species Andrena minutula. The sequence continues at coordinate 32,773,600 of OV815994.1, read as the reverse complement.
AAGCCCTTTACATCCCTCATGGACGTTTTTACTCCCCGTCATTTCCCAGCGCCGAATCAAAGTGCGGAGGACGCGATCGAATAATACCTGGCACCAGGCAGCGTAATGGAAAGAAGCCGGCATCCAGCGGCGAATAGTCCGAGCGGAGGGAAAGTATTCCGCGGGAATGGCAAAAAAACCGGGCATCGACATGTCGATCGAAAGAAGTGTCGCTAATTTGATGTAGCCGGTGTATACGCGGGGATCGTATAGCGGAGTCGGTTCGATCGGCCGCGAGTTGATTTATACCGGTGGGCAAGAACCTCGTGGCAAAGCTCGTTGCCTTGCTCGTTGCTCCAGCGACCGCGCTCGCTCTGTACTTCACTTTGAACAATGGAATTGCGTCGCGAACGTCAATCTCTCTGTATTATTCACCTCGCTCCCGTCCTCCTTTATATCCCTAGCCGCCCCTCCCCCCCCCCCCCCCTACGTGTTCGCCTCCTGTTTTCTTGCTCCCTTTTTGCGCCACGCTGTCTCCCTCCAACCGCCTTCGTTCTCTCCTCCCGCGAACGAGGAATAAATCGAAACTCCGAGCGATCGTTTAAAACGGTGCTACCAGCAGCCTCCTTTCGTTCGACAGCTGACGCCGCCTCTATGCGTCGCGTCTAAAGTATTGCGCGTGACGATCAGCCTAATTTCACGGGTATCAGTTCAAGGCTGGAGAAGGAATTCGTCGATCGACGCGTGATCGATGATATTTCACTGATCCTGATCGAAAGATGCCTTTTTGTTTTCGTACGGCCCGATTGTGGGCCCGTGTGAATCGAACGGGATGAATCGAGAATGATCGAGGCGTGGGTACTTGAAGAACGCGGGTGGGAGAGTTGTTTGATGAATTGGTTGGGGTGTTGCGAGATCGCGACTTGATAATTGGGAAGGTACTTTAGGAACGTACTTTCTAACTTCGATTAAGATGTAATTTATGATTGGAGAGGAACTACAGCGATCAACAATGAGTTCTATAGTTATCAATTTAGGTATCTATCGTTTCTTGTAATGTTCAGTATGTTGGAGTTATCAGGGAATTCTATGTTTATTATTCTAAGACATTGTTTTATGATATCGTTTGAAGAAATAATTAAATGTTAATAGTTTCGAGGGCGTTGCTATTGAAAATGATAATTTTACTAAGAAATAAGGTAATGTGATTGTTTCAGTCTTCTCACCTGTCTGTCCAACAGAGAGCGTCATCTCGGTACCTGTAACAATCAGAGAAACTTGAATCAATTTTCTGTTTAAATTTGGTTTCCCTATCACCGTGTGAATATAAGTGTTATTGGTAACCTACTTAGTGAGCACTCGACGCGAATAATTTTAAACCGTACTGTTCATACTTCCTTCCTGTATTCCGTATTATCAGTAGAGTTACCAAGTCTTCGTGCATGAGTAGCCAGTGTTAATTTGTTATAGCATATCGTCTCGGCGATCTCCCTCTTACGGCGAACCCCAAGCCCAAAGGACGTATCGCAGCTTACAGGAAAAAGCTTTTATATGAAAGCCCAGCCGTGAATAAGATCGCCGTCGTAAATTGTGCGCGAGGCTAATCTCACGCTTGAACGCGGCCATAGACTTCAGGTTCGTTTGACTTCCTGCAAAACCCTTGGAACAGTCCTCCGTCGGGCGAATTTGCAACCTTTTCACTTGGCGAGTTCTTGCGTCGCCGCCGATTTAATCCTATGCACGATTGAAACCCCTTATTGGTAACAAAGAAGATGCTGATATGAAAAAGATCGATCGAGAAAAGTGAGGTAGGAGACGCCGAGAAGGAAAAATGGAAAAGGGCACGATTCTCCTTTTACCTAGCATAATCAATGGGCTGAGTTATTTCTTGCTCAGAAACAGCTCTTGGGGTACTTGGAAAGGAGTGTTCAACGATGATTGAAGACTAATTAACTTATTTTGCAAATAATTCTGCACCACTGTAAATATTAAACTTCACAAAAGGGATTTTTAAATCAGGGCTATCTTATCCAATAGGCACAGTAAGTACTGTACCTAGGGCCTACGAACCCACAGGGACCTACGAAAATCTAAAAATGAAATTTCAAATAGGAATGTACCCTAATATAACAGAAGCAAAATTGAACATATAATTTAATTTAAAAAATAATGTAAATATATTAACAATTGAATGACGTGAATAATAAATTGAAAGAGCTTACAAATAGGGGAAGTGCAGTATATTTGGAATCGCTAAGCTTTGGAATACCTATTCCAAATTACCTTCACCTTCGGTATTCCAAATTAGCAACATGGCATTGAAACCTAAAATTTCATGTCACACTTTGTATTCTTGAAATTATCGCAAAACTGGCACGGAGCCATAGAAGGAATATGCAAATGAGTAGATTAAGTGTTTAACTCTAAAGTTTCGACATATTTTAACCATGATTGGAACGATTGAATACGCGCTGAAAAAGTTTTGCAGATTGACGGTTTCTTCTTCTGCAGATTTAGTCGAAAAAGTAAAAATGGCGGTTGGTCAACAAATGTCATTAGTGAGCAGGTCATTAGCCCCTACAATCTACGGTGTTACAAATTAAATAGCGTTAGTAGTTTATTAGATACTTCGGTATTCCAAATTACCAACAGTATTTCAAATATGCTGCACTTCGTTTTTATGCAAAAGTGCCTAGGGCCTACGACAATCCTAAAACGACCCCTGTTTCAAATGGTGTGTCATGTCATCTTCCCTAAATAACAGTGCTGCACTCAATGGTAACTTCCACTTGCACCCACCCAAATCACCAACAACTTCAAACACTTTATCACACCCATATTCCCCATAACACCCACAACTTCACATACTTCACCTACCACCTCCTTACCCCTTAACACACCCATGATATCACTCACTTCCCCACCCCCACGGAAACCCTAGACACCCACCAAAAAGGGTAGAATCATCCTCCACCAAAAACTCTTCCAACCAAACCCTGAAAACCTTCCCGTTACCAAAAAACCTCCCCAAGAACACACCCACCCCCAGTGCAAAGCTCGAGCTGGAAAGGCATCGAACAAGAAGAAGGGGGGGTGGACGGCGCCCAGGGAGGGAGTGAGAATGAGTGGTGTCGCGGATGAATCAGAAGGTGCAAAGAAAGTGGGGCCTGTCAGCGCGACATGATTTAAAGCCAAATATTACGACAGAAGGCGCATTTCTCGGCCGTCCCAGCCTGCTGAACCCCTCTGCCGCGTCGGCCAGTGGGGGTGGCGGCGACACAAGGGATGAGCCCGTAAGTCGTGCAGATATGTTGGCCACGGTTTATTACCGGGATGCCGGAATGGCCCAGCCTGGAGGAACATTGATTTAATGCGGGAGTAATTGGGCGACCGGACGTCTCTATGAGCACGCCACCTTCCACCGCTAATGCGTTCCCCGCCCTTCTAACCTTTCGGTTAACCACCATGCAAGCGAGCCACGGCTTCCTCCGCAGCCCCCGCGCTACGTGAGAAAGGCGAACGCTTTATTGCCGGTTTTATTGCTCGGCGAGTTTTAGCCGCAGTTCGGATCGGCTTATGGCGCTTATTAAACTTTGATGTCACCGAACCGCCCCACCGCCCGCGCTACTCAGCGGTTGGTATGTCCGTGGCGTGCATGCTTAACCGATACAAATTGCTGGAGACGAAAAAGAGGAAATCGACGGGATGTTCTTCAAGGCGACTTGGTCGAAGGTGTTTGAGCTTCAAACTTTGAGGCCGTGGGGGTTTGGATTAGGGATGAATCGATACAAGTAAATACAAGTAAAGTATCAATACTTTCGTTTCGATACCAAGTAATTTTAGTATCGATACATAGGGTTGCGATACCAAGTAATTTTAGTATCGATACCTAGGCTTGCGATACCAAGTAAATTTAGTATCGATACCTAGGGTTGCGATACCAAGCAGGTATCGATTAAAAGTACTCGTATCGAATGGGCAAGTATCGATGCACGATACAGAGCATGATGTATCCTTTAAAATATATTTAATAATGAAATACATATATCGATAACGGTTTCAATTCTCGATACCAAGTACTTTTAGCAGCACTGTTTTCGGTTACGATACTTTATTGGTAGCAGAAAAAAGGAAGCGTTATCTAACTTGATTTTTGTATAACTGAGATGACGGAATTCCATGTGACAACCCTACCTAGTAGAAAAAAGTCATCGATTCTATATATGAACAAAAAAGTATTCATTGTGATTCGATACAAGTAGGTATCGATACTTTTGTTTCGATACCGAGTAAGGGCCGATACTTTCATTCGATACAAGTACCTAATGAGTAAAAGTATCGATACCTTGGTGGTATCGATTCATCCCTAGTTGGGATTTTAGTGCGGTGGGTGGTGGAAAGGGCTTGGGACTTTGAGATGCAACGATGTTTCCTTATGGAATTGGAATGTGTAGTTTCGAAGTAGTAGTGTTTTGAGGGACAGATGGTTTTGGGTATAATTCTATATAGATGATATGAGGAAGTCAGCGTGGGATACGATAATTGGTAATTCTAACGAATTCTTCAGAGTTCCTACGCTATCGCACAGGTGTACGAAATTTTTCAATACTTGTTATTCATCCAAGATCCGTTAAGTGAGCAAACGGTATCATTTTCGAACGGAATTCACACTGATGATCCGCATCGCGTGCAGAAAATTGACGGTTACGCGTAGATTTGCGTGCGATATCGATGATGAAGTCTTCCAGCTACTCAAATTTTATTAGCCACGAACTCCGTAATCGCCGTGAAAGACATGCAAATGATTTCGCCCGAAATAGGCGGTTGTACCTTATTTTTCCACTCCGCGCAACATGAATTAACCACTTGGGGTAATGGCCGAAAATTACCAAGTATTTAGTCCTCCAAGGAATGCGACGATCACGACAGATATAACTCATAGAACCTTTCCTCCAACCTGCAATATATCAAAACTATTTAAACTTTCAAATGAAATAAAAAATCGAAATTAACGGCGAAACTGGTCGATCCCAAAACACCAAGAATCCATATTTCACCAATATTCCATGAACACTCTCAAATATCAACCCTACACAAAAGTAGAACTCATCAACATTCACCACTTCATTTCAACATTTCCACTAACATCTCACGTCCCATAAATTCCTCTCCTTAATTCAATTTCTCAACCCCATCTGAACTCCCACTTCCCCCGCCATCCGCAGAAGTAGTTAAACCGACGAAAGCAAACCAAAACACCCGGCGGAACCCGTTCGGAATTACCACTCCGGGGCAGAAGAAGAGGAGCATGATCCTCGCCACGTGTCGATAAGACGAAACGGATCGAAAGACGGGCCTCGTGGCGGGGGCGTACCGCAAACGTGCCCAGCGAGCAGTCATAATAGGTGGACGGGGGTTGGACCAGGTTTGCATCCACACATGGCGCGATCACGCGTCGAGAGAGCGGTGTAAACTTTAACTTTTGGGACACGCCGGCTGCGCGGAATGTCTGTCCCGAGGACGGGCTGCTTTCTGATCGGCGAGGCCAACGGAGGAGCGCTCGGCCCCGGGGGTGAATCCGCGGGGTTGTCGACGGTCGAAACGCAGGAACGGTAGTTTCGCCGAAGCAGAACGCACGAACGAGGGGGAGAACGGATACGCGCGACGTAATAACTAAGCGACGTGTCGGCATAACAAGTGGCATTTTCGCTGGCGACACGAAGCGCGAAAGGAAAGTGTCTACGTGGGTGGAGCTCCGGCAGCCGTTTCTTTCGATTTCGCGCGGACCTTCGCGACTTAACGAGACGCGGGATGTGTTTCTAAGGGGGTTCGATATTTTGGAGGTTCTTGCCGGTGGGCAAATGTTAACGTCTGGGGTTAGAGTTTAGATGTTGATGAAGAACTGAAGCTCGAACGGGCGGGAGAGGGAGCTCCCATCATTAACCCTTGTATTGGATACGGGGTTCATTTTGATGGAGATAAGCTGTTAAGTTATGTTTCCACTTTGTTATCACTTAAAATTTTCAATTTTTCAAGAAGTAATATTAGTAACAAGGAGAACACATGTGGTCTGATATTTGAAATGGGTCCATTTGGATTCCTTATATTTGTATCTATCCGACACGTAAGAGTTAAAAAAAACTTCAGCATTCCTCGACAATAGAAGATCTCGATCCCAAAGAGTGACCCAAGAAATCGCCTCTTTTTGGTCCCACGATTTTGCAACTGAATTTTATGCGAAACGATACCTTATGATGGGACATTAATCACACGAAAATTTCAAGTTGAGGTAACAATTATTCGAGTCCAGAAATTGTACCAGAAATTATGTTCTGAATTTCTTCGAAAAGTTGAAGAGTTATTCTGGAGGTTCCCGATTTTCGCGGGAGTCGAGAACACAACAAGACACGGCACTAAATAACTCTCCGGATGACCGACGCATACAAACTGAATCACTCGAAGCCAATACACCAGGTGTACCCGATGATTGTCGTGAGAAGAAAATTTTGAAAATCCAAGTTCAAATTCGCTGTTAGCGTACAGCAAAACCTCTGAAAATAATTGTATAAATTATCAAACTGACATAAAAATCCGTACATCGAAGCGAATGGGCTTCGTCAACGAATTTTCACTTCTTTGACCTCCCATATCTCAGAAACTAATTGTCAACTGAACTTGAAAATTTCGTGTGATTAATGCCCCATCATAAAATATCGTTTAGCTAATGCCAATTTTATAATTCAGTTCCAAAATCGTGGGACCAAATAGAAGGGAAAAAGGCCACTCTTCTTTTTGAGTCACTCTTTCCTCCGCGCCTTACCCCCACCCAGTCTAAACACCTCTTTTCCTCTTCGCAACCCCTTCCCGATCCCACGCTCCCTTCAACCCAAGAATCTCCAACCAGCCCTCCCTCAATACAATCCTCCCGCGGTAAACGCTCGCCAAAGTGTCCGCGGGTTCCTCGTTAGTTTTTCTCGCGGTCGCGCGCGATATCGTGGCAGCGTTAATTGTACGTCCGAAAGGCAACCCCCCCGCGTGCCCCTAAGAAATGCATTCCGGTTTCCGTTCGAAGAGATCGACGGCACCGGCCAGTGGATGGTATTGGTGGTGTTTTTCTGGCCGAGAAGCTCGTGTCTCTTCCCCCGACATCCGCGCGAATGTAAGGTGCGCAGGGTGTGGTGTCCGAGAGCAGCGGCTGCCCCGCTCTGCCATGCCACCGGGCCCCCGTTCGGTATATGCGGCCCGAAGAATGCTCGCCGTGTTGGTTCGATTAATCAGTGGTTTTTCGTGGCCACCGTTGTGGGCCAATAGAGGCAGAAAAACTTAACGTATGTGATAATGCGCCAGCTATGCTCCCTCCGCCTGGGCCGGGAGCGCGCGCGGGGGCCCCCGGGCCCTTTCCCCTTGGACCGTGGAACGTGGACCCGTGGATCGTGCCGAATATACCTACACCGAAACGGCCGCGGCCCGACAGCCGAGGATCACTGACCGACAGGATGCTGCTGCTGCTGTCGTGCAAGGGACTCAAACTTTTTTCACGGCGACAGCCCCGAGGACACGTAACCAGAGGTCCGGCTCAAATATAACCGAACACGGGCCGCGATATTTCAGCTGTGATCTTTAACGAGCAAACCGCCCCGCGAGTCCGGCCTCGCGGGACCTTTTGCTCGCGACGGTTAGGCATCGACGGTTATTTCCCGATCAGATAAATTGATATGGAGTTAGTGTTTCTTTTTTTGTTGGAAAAGTTATTGGGTCTTCGTTCTATTTACTTTTATATTTTTGCTGGGTTTGAGATTATTCTTTGGGCTGGGGAAGGGTTTATGGAGAAGTTTAGAGGGAGTCATAGATTTTTTTAGCGTCTTTGATTATCTGTAATATGATTGCTCTAACAAAGAGAGTATTTTAGGTGCCCGCCTCCGATCATTTTGATTTTTGGATATGTTATAGAGGACCAAAAATAAGAATATGTGTTTTTTATTTTCCCCCGTTTTCATATTTGGGGGGTGAAAACTGCGTTCAAAGTTAGGGTTGAAAAATCATTTTTGTGGAATATCTCGAGATTTTGAAAATCTGGTGAGTCAGTCATATTTCGCATTCAAAGACACAAAATTCGTCCATTAACACTATTCCCCTATCTCTAATAGTTCTCGAGATATTCCACAAAAATAATTTTTCAACTCTAACTTTGAACGCAGTTTTCACCCCCCCCCCCCCCCTATTTCTTATTTTTCGGTCCTCTATAACATATCCAAAAATCAAAATGATCGGAGGTGGACACCTAAAACACTCTCCTCGTAAGCGTTAGTAGAAATGGTTCTTCGTTGGAATTTAAAAATATCGAGCGACGCAAATGTACCTTTTCTCCTTTTTAGAAGACTCCTTTTTAGGGTTTCGCAGCGCGATAATTTCGATACCACACATCCATCAAAGATCAGTCACACGCGTTTTCCACGTGTCAACGTAACAATCAAATATAAAAAAGATTTCTCAGCACTTAATCCAACCTGAGCAAAATCGACCGATTCCACGGCAAATTTCCCCGGCGCGTACGCGTATATTCGCCTCCCGTTTTTAGCGATATCGCTGTGAAAAACCCTCCTCCGAGTGATTAGTCTTTTTACGTTCAAAGCTGGTTAAGATTACGCTTCGCTAGCCGCGGATAAAAAACGCTCGGTCTCGCTCGAGCGTGATCGAGTTTCGATGAAAAGAAACGTTCGTCCGACACGCGTTATGACATTCCCCGATTTTTGCGAAACACGATATCGAGTACGATCGAAATCGGCTGGCGCGGACAGAAAAATGAATGGGGATTGGAATCGACTTGTCGAAAGGGAATAGCCACTTGCGCGCTCCGTTCGATAACGCGGCGCTTTCCCCTCTTATTGCGTCACGCGACACCTTCACGCTTTAATCGAACACGCTTTTTTACTTTCCACCGTTCCGGGTAAAATTATGTGTCTTTCTCGTCGCTCGCAACGCGCCGGCCTCGCAGTGCCACGGAGCCTCGGGAGATCGGACTTTTGTCGAGACAATTGAGCGCGATTAAGGGAACGGGAGCCAGCTTTGTTGTAGCAATTACTACGCTAATAGAGAGTTGCTAATGTTGGATCGCCGACGACGTCGTCGTGGTCTGTCAGGTGTAGTTTAGGATGAACGATACGCAGCTTGAGTTAATTGATTTTCAAAATCGAGAGTTAGGCGACATGTTGCGATAAGGTGGAGTTGAGATCGATGGAATTTGGAGTGGATGGGTTGGAACGGATCGCCGTTCAAAGGTCTTCGAATTAAAGCCGGGAATCCACTTGGAAACTAAGCTAAGATAAGCTATACTATGCTATGCTTTGTTTTAGCTTAGCTTTTGGTGGAAACGGTTCTATAAGAATGTATTGAATATAATTTTTTTGAAACGTTGCATGGCATAGCATCTGATGGATACTGTATCTAAATGGACCCATTCTAAATATCAAACTACATGTGTTAATTGTTATTACATATAGGGTAAGTCCGGGAGAGTTCGATATTTTAAGACTGACGCAAGTTAGGACACTGTGTGTCATTGACACAAAAGAAATGAATGCGCTTGTTGTTGATCTTGCATTGACCATTGTCACAAATCCATAGTTAAATTATAGGAAACACTTGAGGCTTTACGCGAGTCTGAAAGTTTTTAGAGCAAGTTACAGTGCTGGTGATATTTGAAAGACAGGTGTGTTTATTTAGAGTATTCTGATATTGGGGGATATAATATGCATAAAACTATAGTGTCACCCCAACAATACGTATGTATTCGTTTTCAATTTATTTTGACAAGGTGGTCCATCACTCCCTTGATTATGGGATAGTCCGACCACATGTGGTTTTCTTACTGTAAACCCATCTTCAGATTCAGCGAGCGAAAAATCCATTCTACAAGATAGCGATATGTTATTAAAAGACTGGGACGAAAACGAATGCGTGGGATGCGGAGAAAACTATTTCGAAATCTCGAAAAGCGACGATTAAGATTAAATATGTGCACTGAAGCCGTTGGTTCCACGATACTAGATGCTCCAAGTACAAGAATGTTTGTGGTTTACATGGAAAATTGAAGAAGAAATAACATATCAATTAACTTCTTCGTGTATTATACTTTTTGCAAGCTACACTTTTTATTATTTTTCGAGGTCCGTCTCACCCGTAGTGGGTGGACGGTCTAACCCCGGCATGCAGGTGAGACCGACCAGTTGCAGTGCCAATGTTTTTGGTTAAAAATGAAAATAAATATTTGAAATTATCGCACACTATAACTTATATATACCCTAAATTGCTCGAGCTTTGCTTTAATCTGAACGAAACGACAAAAATGTGAAAAACGACGATGCTACAATTTCTTTTCCAAAAAGTGGTCAAACTCTCCCAAACTTACAATATATAGTATTACTTCTTGCAAAACATGAGGATCTTAGTTACCCAGAGGTGTATCTATGTAAATAAAACTACGGTGCAAAATGGCCCCGTGTCAACGTGTACTCAAACTGTCCGTCGTTCAAAAGTTAATAGATTCTGGAAGTTGCTGTAGCATTTCTACCTTCAGCGACTTACAATAGTGGCAACTGCGAAGAACAGTATTAAATTACCAAGGAATCCAAAGTCACAGATGTGACTAATGAATCCCCTTCCTGGCTATTTCTTCACCTTCATCTCCACTATGAGAGATGTACCTGCCACCCCTCTCGTCGCCCTCAGTCCGCAGATACCCGCACCGACCCCTTAACCCACAGCTATCCCCCGTGTAGCCCCCGGTTCACTGAAAAACGGGGCCAGTGCTGGCCGAGGCGATTAAGAACGTGCAGAAACGGATCACGGGACGCGCAGCCGCGGCGAAAGAGGCGCATAAATATCCCGTGGGGTGCCGGTGGGGCATGCGGGCACCGGGCGGGCAAGAAGAGGACACTGGCTACGGTGGCATCTCGTTCGGGAGCGGCGCGGAAAGATATCGCGAGGTGTCGCGGACTTTTAAATAAAAGCTGGATACTCGCGGACGGCAAAAAGGCCGTTTGGAAAAACACGAGATTTCAATTAAAGAGACAAGCTTAGTAATGAGGCAGCGTGGATTTATTGGCTCGAAGGCCGTGGCGCCTAAACGTCTGCGTGTGCCAACACACGGCTCCCTTGGCTGCTCGCGGTCCGTCAGCAGCACGCGCGTGTTAATGTATGCGTGCGTGCACGTGCCCTCCGGCCATTCGGCCCTTGCCCCAGCCCTTTTACACCGGGGCCCCCGATACCACGCCAACTGTTCACTCCACCGGGGCCCAGCCTGCCTACCGTGGGCCCGGGCTGACGCGTTACTCGACCTCCACCTCCTCCGGCCTTCCCTTCCCACCCGCCATATTCCCCTGGAATTGCCTCATTTGCATCCGATCGAGATTCATTACCGTATTGCCCGGGTAATAGGACAGTCTGGTTTCACTCGACTTGGTCCTCTCGCAGATTTCCTCGCCCCTTATCTATCCTGGCCCCGATATTTCGAGTACGGACGGCCTTTCAAGGCTTAATGCGTTTCGTCCCGCTGAATCGGCTGCGCTCCCACGCGATCGGGAATGCCCGCGCGTGGATACTTCTCGATAGTTTCGATTTCACCGTAGTTTCGGAGGATGGGATCGGCGACGGAGAAGGGATGGATGTGGGCCTTCTTGGTAGTGGAAAATTGTGGTTATCTGTGTAGTTGTACTGGGAATTGAGGACTGATTGAAGGGTCTGCAAGGTACTGGAAGGGTAGGAACAATAGTTCTCAAGTATTGAAGTCTTGGAACGGTTATAAACTATAGTGCGTGAATAGTGGAAGATAGTGTTGGAGTTGCAGGCTTGGAGGCTGATTACATGCTGGGAATTTGGAGTTGCGCCCAAGTGTTATCAATAGACTGCGGATGTTCATGCAAATGCATATTTTTATAGGCAAAAATAAAGTAATGGGACCTAGACAGAAATTTGTTTTGTCATTAGAGAAATCTAAAATTATACTTTTTATTTTGCATATTATGCATATTGCATATGCTTTGCATAATACATATTTTGTGCATATTGCATATTCTTTCTATATTATTTGCATATTTTTTGCATATTTCTCATATGCTTTGTGACGACACGGCTGACTTTGAATTACGTGCTGAATGTAGACACAAAAAAAATTATTTTTTATTATTATTATTATTATTATTAAGTAAACGGGGGAACCCTTTAGTGTACATATTATAACATAAGAGTACAAACGATAAATAACAAATAATAAAGTATAACAGAAAATAGAAGAATAAAAAATAAAAAGTAGAAAGTAACATAACAAATCAAAAACAACAACAAAAAACAACAATTGACACACGTTGATGGCAGAGTCAATAATTTTGTATATATGTATCTAGTGATGGGACTGACACCGATACTATTAATGACATTCAATCAATGCGATATCAAAGTACTCAATAGGAAATATCGATATGCATCGAAATTTTAGGTACTTGTTATCAATTATCGATACCGATTCTTCTTCAACCGATACCATATCAATACTATACCCAATCAAAACCGGTTTGATACTTTACAAAAATATCGATATTCGTTTAATACGTTACGAAATTTCTGTCTTTGAAAAAACGCGTTCGGCAGGTATCAAACAGGTATCGATATTGTCGTATAGGTGTCAAGCAGGTATTCCTTTTGATACCTTTGATTTTATGTATCAAAATGTATCAATACCAGATTGAAATTTGGAGAAGGTCATCGATACGGTATCAGTCCCATCACTATATGTATCCCACGGCACAGGGAACTTCTGGTCAGTTAGATCACGAGTGTCGCGTGATTTATATCAATTCATAAGTTATATATCATTTGAAATTAAAGATGCCTAAATCGAGGACAATTAGCAATTTTCAAGAAATATTTCAGGTTTCAACTTTGGATGACTCACTTTGTATTTTGCATATATATTGCATAAGTGTTGCATATATCTTACATATTACAGCATATTACACATGCATAAATATCTGCAGTCTAGTTATCAAGCTTCAGTTTTCAGAATTTTGCTGGCTTGGAATGATAGATTCTTATAGCCCTACAGTATTTATTAGTGAAGCAATATGGGAGGATAATTTGAAAATATTTACTAAGAGTTGTAAGCTAAGCGAATGACCAACTGATTCCATTACAGGGAATATGTAAATTATTTCTTAAATTTGGTTAATTTAAATTTTCTTAATTAAAAGGATTCGTAATAGAATGAGCGCAAAGAGTTTTGCATAATGTTAAGATTCAGCGAATCGAAAGGAGATCGTGCGAAGGAACATTTAAAAGCGATGAGATTGGAAGATGCAGTGTCCGAAATATCTTGTAACAGCGACAATCGATGCCGTTAAATTATCGGCGAGGACAGTGTCCGCAACACTTTGCATAATTGCCGAAGCCTAATTAACTTCTTTCAACTCGAGGCGGAGCTCGCTACAGAGATAACACTATTTTCGCGGCAATAAATGACACGCGTGAGTGACCGTCTTGATAACAGTCTGCTTCCTTTTTATATCTCTATCTCTGAAAGGAATTCTCGCAGAGTTAATTAAGATCGACAATTTTTGCGCGAATTGCGAACCTTCCACGCCAATTTTATTCTTCAGTTACAACTTCTGCGAAATTGATGCGTTGCAAGAATAAATGCATGCCAAATATAGATACCGTAGTATTTATTCGCGATAATTCAGGCAATAACTCGGGTTGCAGCTACTTATCGTGACTTTTCAGAGAGGCTGCTCATCAAGTTTTTACTTCCCATAATTCCACTGAAATTATACCTCCAGTTTAATATTCATATCTTATTATTATTTACGTATCGGACAAAGTTTCTTTCGGAATTCACTTTGTGTATAAACTGGGGTTACGTTAAGTGCCGCCCTTATTCGTCTAAAGGAAACACTTTAGTTGATGAATGTGTTTAACAAGCATACATAGTGCAATCATTATCTCAGAGTGTGGAATAAAACGATTTTACTATCACGCAGAGGATGCAAAGTCTGTTACATCCTGCTACAGGCACCGAGGATATATCCTGTGAGTGATTTTCAATCAATGGCGCAACTCAGTAAATTTAATACTATGAAATCTTTTATACGATATTCAATATTTTAGAAACTAATTACAGCCGATATACTTTATATTCGTTACTTTCCTGGCAGTATCAAACGAGCTACTAGAACCTCAATTATTATTCATGGCTACTATTAAACACAACTCTCCAGCAAAGCCTGTAATCACGAGTATATACTATGCTATTAACTAAAATTCAAAGGTGTATAAAATAAATAACTTTCTACTTTGATATTGCAAATACCTACTGCTACTTTTTTCGAAATTGTGTTAGTAACAATAACGTATTCTAATAGGTTCTATTAATCATATAAAATAGGGAAAAATTTTTTTAATGTGAGTTGTCGCTCTCACTGCCTAAATTATAGTCAGGCCTATAAAGAACACTTCATAAACATCCTCTTTCTACAAAACAGATTTCCAAGAAACTATCAAACTTTTATTACCCACCCTTAAACCCATAGTCCTACTACAAATATCCTATCCCATATCCCACGACGATCACTAAGGAGAAAGAAGAAAACCAAGAGAGCAATTTCCGATCACAAAAGCCTGTCGAACGCCACTGTGGACGCGCCTCCGCCGATCGGCAAGAAACCGCGGCGCATAATCGCGCGAATTATCCGTCGTCCTCGTCCGCGGACGGTTTATTCAGTCACAGTCAAAGTAGCGCTGTTTCCATTTGAAGCGGCAGTTATTCGTTCACGGTGCATCGATTAACAAGCTTCTTATCTCGTTTAAGGATTTTTACGGCGAACGTTATAGCCCGGGCATCGGTGTCCACGGGTAAGAAAACACGGTCGGCACCGCGACTTAAAGACATGATCCACCGAGTAATCGTCCCTCTTCGAGGGCCGAGCGGCCACGATAAAAACGCCAACGATACGAATCGCGCGCGTACCCGAACGCCGATCAGCCCCGGGCTACGAATCACCCGTGGCCCCCCCTCCACCCCTCGCCATTATATCATATAATTTTTATCGGATCTCGAGTACGATCTCGCGTACACCCGGGGAAATTATGCATAAGACTTATCATCATTTGCCTCGAAAGTTTATCGCGCTGGCCCGCACGGCCGACGCTTAGTGCCGCGTCAGTGGCCGGGCGTTCGACGAAATTGCTAATTCCTCGTCTTCCCTATTACGCCTGGACGCGTTATAATAATGCCACCTCACTCGAGGAGAGTCCCTCCTGGTCATCCTCCCGTGCAAGTTTCGCGGGGCTGGTGAAACGTCTTAACACTCTCCCTGTCGCGTTGTGTTTAACAGGAAGGTCTGGCGAGGTGTTGGGTGTCCAGGAATTGGATTGGGTGGTGTCTTGTGATGGACGGTTGAAGAATAGAGGGAGATGTGGAATGGGTGGTGTACAAGGTGAGGTGGAATAGAGTCTCTTAGTGTTAACCTGGTAATGGGATCAGAAATGTCTACAGTTTGTTAATAATTATATGTTTAATTAAGAGTATTACAGGGGGAATTAACTCATTGAGAATTAATTAACATTTGCACGGTAAATGAGACGTATAAGTCAAGATATTATTTACTGGTTTTGTATGAGAGGAGCTCTATAACTTTCGTGACGAACCGACTCATCTTATCGCACACAGAGGAACTTTTGAACGAGGAGTTAACTCGTTTTCCTAGTAAAGTCCTTCTTTCGTAAGTTCCTTCTATACTGACTCAAAAAGTAGATACAAATATCTGAGAGAGGAAGCGTTTCCGGTTAAGGTGTCATGCCTAGTTGGCAGGCGAAAAAGAAACGTGATTCTCGGGAATTTTTGTGGAAAATCTAATGTATATTTTTTACAACTATTTGCTTATTTTAAAAGTACTCAGTAAAAGTATTCAGCAACGTTCAGTAATTTTGTTATAGGGAAATATTAAAAAATGAACGAATAACAGCCACTCTCCCGGAAGCTGGTTTTATAAAGGCGCTGCGCGGTGAGCACGATTTCTCCAAGCCGTATCATCTGAAATCGAAAAGTGAAGAAGATTCTGTTAGTATATGAGTTTATCTAATTTGTGAACGGAGGATTTTAAGAAAAAAATGATTTCAGACAAAATTGCGGTTGTTTAACGCAAAATCATTAATTGTTCGTTTTTCGTAAATTAAAAATAGAGTTTGCATCAGAAACAAAAAACCTTCGTTCACGAATTAGATAAACTCATATACTAACAGAATCTTCTTCACTTTTCGATTTTAGATAATCCGGCTCAGAGAAAACGTACTCACCGCTAAAAAAATAGCTTCCGGGAGAGTGGCTGTTATTCATTCACTTTTTAATATTTTCCTGTAACAAAATTACTGAAGGTTGCTGAATATATGTGCTTTTTAAATAAGCAAACAGTTGTAAAAAATATACATTAGATTTTCCACAAAAGTTCTCGAAAATCACGTTTCTTTTTCGCCTGCCAAAAAGGTGGATTAAGGGGGATTCTAACTTGTTTGGCCGAAAAATTGGTTTTTTCTTTTTTGCTTTTTCTAAAAGATATGAGTCTTGTGTTTATGGCCCTGGAATAGTTTAATAATGGTAAGTAGTCAATTTCTATCCTTATACATAATATGAACTTTTAAACCCGATTTTCTCGAAACCACATTTTTCGACACGGCATTGCAGAAATCTCGACAATCAATGAAGCAAACAACTTGAACTTTTACATGCATATTGAGCAAGCGTCTGTCTATCTATGGTAGTAGATTTATTGCCGCATTTGTTACCGTTCCTGATTTTACTTAATAAAGTTTTGTCGATTTTTGAGAAAAATTCCATTCATCATATTCCGAAGCCTGCCATTTTAACATTTCTTTATTTATCTTAATAAGTCTACTATCATCGATAGCCAGATTCATACAGATTAAGAATCTCTTCCTTTTTGTGTTTCAAATTATCCTTACAGTATTTTCCATCCACGCCAGGCCCACCCGATTTTTTCTCAACGCCTCAAGTCAGCGTTCTGTATCAGCCACATATTTGTTTACCGTCACAAAAATTCACAACAATAGCTCAAGATACAATAAAACAGCCTGTCAAACCTCAAACTAATTTGTCAAACCGTTTTGTACAAAAATTTCACCAAAATCACCTATTTTTCGGCCAAGCAAAGGTAGAATCCCCCCTTAATGCCTGTGATTAATTTTCCGCCCATGAGATTGTTCTCCTCGAAGACGCAGAAAGCAAAGATCCGAACCCACTTCAAGTAATGCGGCGTGGAAATCATTTTAACGCCTGACGAGGTGCGTACATCGTCGTTTGGTCGAACGATGCCATCGAGTGTAAGCAAGCACATGTCCCCGTGTCGTGTGTTTGCAAAGGACCCAGGGTGTTCTCGCGAAAGATTTCAATGTAGCAGGCGTGGAGGTATGTCGTGATACTTTTCAGCCGCGTAATCCCCCGTTTCGGATGTTAAAGCGGTGTTCCCGCGTGTGTTATTAGGGGCGATTATCATTGAGCCTGGCGGTGCGCGAACAGCCGCATTTCGGTATCGTTAGCCACGATATACGAGGCCGCGCGGTTGTTATTAATAACTATTCGAGGACTACGCGACCGGACGGTTTTCCACAATCTTGGTCATAAAATTATGCTCTCTCGGAGGCGGAACGGTCCGTGGCCACGAAACGCCCGTCGAAACAACGTCGTTAGGGCGATCCCAAAGGCAGCTGGGCTTGTAAATTTCTCGGCTGCTTAGGAGGGTGTCATCAGCAAGCTCTCGACGCTTTGTTAAAGAATTTTCTCCAATTTTCAACTGAACTTCATTCTTAAAAACTAAGGTAATTCTTTCTTTGGAGGATTAAAATTCAATCTCTTCTATTTCCTACTAGAACTAGAGTCTTAAAAATTCCATCAGCCACCTTCAAAACCACCGCGACCCAAAAACTCAAGCCCCCTCTTTGCCGCGCGGCATCCCCGCGGTACGGGTCCTTCTTATTCCGCTCGAATCCCCGATTACGATAAAAACCGGCGCATTATTCCCCGATACGTCGCGCGCGCCTTGCAATTCAACAAATTTCCGAAAGCATTAAGGGACCCCCGCGGAACGAGGGGGGCTGGCAAAAACCGACGACAATTACACCGAGGCGAACGCATGTACGCGGCAAAGAACGCGGCAGCTGAAGGAAAGCCGCGGTTTTTCTCGGACACCCACCGTATTCGGCCGTGTTACGGCCGTGTAAGAAAGGCGAAACCGCGAGGTTCGCCTCCTACGAGAGAGTTGGAGACGTGGCCCCTTCGCCACTGTACCCGGGGCACCATCGACTGGACGTGCGCAGCTACCGAACGCAGCGGTACCTTCGCGAAGCTACCGAACCGAACCGAATCGAACCGAACCGGTCAGCCCCGACAGACCCAATGAATAATACAGGCGCAGCACAATTAGCTTTGCCCGTTTCCAATTTAATCGGCGAATTATCAACCCTTCAGGGAACGCGGACCTGTCCCCGCAAGAAAGGACACCCATTCGACGGGATTCACCACACCACGCCGCCGCACCGCGCCACACCACGCAGCCGGAAGCCACGCGGCCCAGCAGGTAGCGAGACGCGCAAAGAACCACCGCGGACGCGTCATCGCGTTCTTGTTTTCTCTGCCGTTCGTCAACCCGATTTCAATCGATAGGATAAATGAATTTTATTGAGGATATCGGGGGGAGATATTTTGCGGTGGCCACTTGAAGGAAGACCGCGGCGAGGGGACTTGTGATGCCGATGGTGGCGGAGGACGTGCGGGAGAGATGGGATATTCATGACGACGGTGATTAATGACGATTTTCAGTTCTCTGGCGATACGTGGGACTGTTCGAGATGAGTGACTGCCCAGGCGGGTGGAGATTGGAAATGCGAAGTGGGCTTGAATAAAGTGGTTGTTGAGTGTGCAGGGTGATTCGGGGAACGGAAACTGGGAATGGGAGAAGTGGGGGTAGGAATGATTGAGTGTGATAATTTGATTGTTGGAGTAAAAAGGAGCTGCGGTGAGATTAAACTGGGCGACTTGCTGATGCTGGTATGCTGGAAGTATAAACTGATGCTGAGGAATTAACTATCAATTCGCAGTATTCAAGCTGAATCGTCTAGCTTGGTTTATTCGAAGAATTTTAATCTATAAATGTTTTAACCCTTAACTGGTATACTGTTTTTTTTTCGTGGCAGACCCTAAATAAAAAAGGACACAGAAATTTGTAAAGTCGACACTAGACTAACCTCTATAAATATTTTGTTCTTAGGTAATGTATAAAATAATAGAAACGTAGAGATTTAAAGTATCATTACAAAGTTAATTAGAAATTCAGTTTACAAACTTAGACAACCAATAGTCTCACAGCGAACTTTGCGTGCCTGGGGTCATGAGTGACCCCAGGATACCAGTTAAGGATTGACACTAATTTTAATATCATTTGAAATCACTTTTGGTGTTTATATCGTGGCCAAGTAACTAACTTCTACTAGGAAGGAATGGTTTAAAGTTTAAGGTCAGCACCACCTGAACGATGTTAAAAAAATGTAACGCATTCCACGTGGAAAATTAACATAGTCAAGAAGAGAGCGTCTGAAGAAAACCGCAGGCGGCCTCGTCAGAAGTCACTGCGACCGTGAAGAAAATTTCGATGCAGTACCTTAATCTCCATAGCCGCACAAACGGTTCTTACGGTGCATGAACTCTCGCGGCGATTAGTATTCATTGGGCAAGATATTTACCATACTCCCGTCGTTAATCGACGTAAGTACAATAGCTACACTGATTACTTAATGGCTTCATACACACGGACACCACTGACCTACTCGTCGCAGTACCTGCCACGTTCAACGAGGCAGGCGTGTTTTACTTTTCGACTCTAAAAACATTCCAGTGCACTCCCAATACCCAAGCGATTATAAGACCGAAAAACGTTGGTCTGAATAAGGAAATGCCATTTTTGAACAGAGAACTGCCAAGTGGATATGCTGTGAACCCTTGTTCAACTCGGTCAGTCATCCTTCCAATTGGCGCTGCTTGTTTGAAATTGTTCGTGATTAGGTCGCGTTCACACCAAAACACTTGCGTGGTGTTCAAAACGTGCCTCGTACTAAAAAATGCAATATAGAGAACTCCCTCCAAAAATACACCATTCTATTCTTGGATTATTCAATTTACAATCTATACTCTACATCTCGAAAAACAAACACTCTTAGAAACATTCATACAAAGACGTCAGCACTACGTAAATTTAGCATTTTTTCTTTCAATTTTATTTCCACACTGAACTGAGAAATACCTTCTTCCTTTGAATAAAAGTTTCACTTTCGATAAATAGCGGAAGCCACCGATGGCCCACGTTCCTAAAAAAATCCGTAAATAAATTCTCTGCATTTACAGTTGTCTTCCAAAATAAAAAAAAAAGCTCGGATCAAGAAAGAACAGAAATTTCATTTCACGAATGCTTTACACCTAGTTCCCGACTTTTCCTGGGCAAGAATAGGTGACAAAATGTGGCGGGCGAAACGTTAAACGCGTTCTTGGGACGGTTTAATCGGAAGTTCGGTTTAATCGAAGGTTCGTGGTCCGGCCGAAAGCCGCGTTTACACGGACGGGCACGTACGAACCACCACGACGTTAATCGTGCCGGTATGTGGCGACGATGAACAGTGCCGCCCACATGGTCACTTGACCTCCCTACGCCCCCGTATCTCGCAGTTAACCTTATCAACTCGATTCAACTCGACCTAACCGGTGTCGGGCCGATGCGGCTCGAGAACGCGCCGCTTACCTACATTCACGTTTGTCTAGTTCACCGTAATATCTGCAGTCCGCACGGCTCGCGTGGCTCGCGGCCTGAATAAATATCGAACGCCTATCGATCGAATCTGGAATCCTGAAGACTACCTGGGATGCTCGAGTAAACGATCGGTAGAATGCTGTGAATTACTGTATTCGACAGTCGATCTCTATACTGAGTAGGGTAAACTGTATAATGATTGGCACCCTAACCGGAAATCCCAATTGGAATGTCTATATTTTTTTGTGAAGTTTGCATATGGTCTTAATTTTCAGTTATTATCAATGATTGTGGATTTTTCATGAAAATAAAACATCTCGAATATCTATTAAGTCTCTTATTTTAAAAATATTCAATGAAATACAAAAATAGGCATAAAAGCACAATCATTGGCACCCTAAAATTTGATGTTATATAGAAAAACATATGTAGTAGAAAAACGAAGTTTAAAGTGTTTAAACAGACTATTTGATCCAGTATTAAATGCCAACAACAATTAGTAAATCTGTATTTCAATCCATTACTTAGTTACAAAGCGACAAAATATACTTGCCTACCCGTTATTAAAATTTGAAAAAATACGCTTTAAACTCAGCTCTTTGTCCCACTTTGTGGTGTTGCCAGATGTAAAATGTGTATACAATTACTGGGCTTTGCAGTGTGGTAGTAAAAGAAAAATAAGATATTGTAAAAAAAGTATTTTCTAAGCTTGTACTTCTTAATATTTGGCTTTTTAATCAGGAGTGCCAATGATTAGTGCGGTGCCAGTATTAGTACAGTTTACCCTAGTCTGATCTATCGACGGTCAGTTCTCTCTTAAAAGGGCATAAACAAACATCGAACCATTGTAGTCTATGTCATTCTAGTAATTTAAGAGAATTTTTTAGATGAATATCAATTCTTTTGCTTACGTTTTTTAATAAAGGAAGTTAGCGATATTGGAGTATACTTAATAGCTTTCTAAACAAAAAAGTAAAGTTACTAAGTATGTTTTTGTTATTCCCAATATTCAAAATCTATATAATTCACGTTTATTTGGATATTATCCTAATTAGTCAATGGAAGTTATCGTAGTCTAAGGATATTTCAAATTTAAAGTATATATCAACGAATAAATTCGCGCATTCCCCCCTCTCAACGCTCCACCGGTGTAATTTTAGTGAAATATCGCGGCGACTCCTGCAGAGAGCTCGACGGATTTGTATATGCTCCAAGCAAGGTGAACGGGGGTCGATCGTCTCATTATTATCTCGTTTTGCGCGAGTAATTCATTTTTACGCGCGCCCAAGTTCCGTTCAGTGATTCACGAGCACCTCAGTCCTCACGCTGCGCGCTCGAATATATTAGAATTCGGCAGTCCGTGCAACTCTTCGCATTACGCCGCCTGCAAGTCGGAGGAATAAAATATTCCACATTCCTACTCCTTTCTTTCTCGAACCACGCTTCTCCTATATTCACGCATCTTATTATCTGCTCAAGTGTCATTAACGACTACGAACCTAATCTCTCGAATCATAACATTCCTTATAGGTTAGAAACCCTCGCTCGATACACAGTGTAATCGCACACCAGCTCGTAAGTGTTATTACCAATTTGTCTTAATCAAGTGATCACGATCAATTATCCATTGATCAGCCGTGTTTATCTAAATTATTCATCGTGATTACATTATTACGGAATGACTCGTATTACTGTCTCCTGCGATCGCGTCAGTCGAGATTCCTAACCATTCCTAACCTTTATGAATATTATCACTCGCAGCGATCGGTCGGTAATTACCGGCACAGAAAGAAATGAACGTGGTGAAAAGGAGTAAGGAAAGTCTCGCTGCTTCTCTCTTGACACACGACACAAGTCTGACTAATAATCCCGGATAATGAATGCAATGTGAGATTCGTGTCTCGTGTCACGCTGGATACGCGTACCTCAATACGCCTCGCAAAAGGAGCAAGTTCAATCTTACCAGAAAATTGAATCCTGCGTTGCTCGGGTGACGCCAATTAGTCACTCGTTCCCTTGTATCCAGATCTGATAGGAAGCAACCACTTCGACGCGGAATAAAGAAACAGCGATGCTTAATGAAGGAAGGACACGCACTGTAGAAAAATTCCCGAGGTGGTTAATGACCATCCACGCTGTTCGGCGAGCAGGTTAGTACTGAACCCAAATGCACGCGTTACCGGAAGTCAAATTGTTATATAATTGGGCATACTTGAGTATACCTTCTTTACCATGAACTTTATGATCAAAAGAACGACTAGTTTTCTGACGAGTGTACATAAATTGTCTGATAATACCACACGAACGTACGCTGAAAGTGTATGGAGTACAAATAAACCTCAATTATAGGTTAACAATCTAACCTCAACATCCGATTACGTTTAAAAATTACACACGTCACTATGGAACATTGCTATTCCGGGAGATTGGATTTGAAATCGCAGAGAAGATAAATCGCGAAGAAAATTGAATACACGAAATAAAATAAACTTACATAAAAATAATTAACTACAAAGCTCCCATCCTTCAAATCCCACGCTAATTCCAAAACACTCGCGAAGAAGCTCCGCCCAGAGCGCCCCCATTTCCAGAAAATCAGAAGTAAAGGCAGCGGAAGCATTTACATTCGACAAGCCTAAAGGAATGGAATCGACAAAGAAGCGAGGGTGTTGATCTCGGGCGACTGATCGGAAGAAGGGCCAGGGCAGAGCTTAGAGGGCACTGAGGGGGCGTGTATCAATCTAATAGTAATGAGCAGTGATGCCGGGCGGAAGGACTTTGAAATATACATTATGCGGGGATTATGTTTATGCATGCGGGAAAAGGCGGCGAGAGCATTTTTCTTTTGATATGCCTTTCGCGCCTCCCGCGAGGAGAGGGCGCCTCTCCTGCGCCGCGGGATCAGATTTGAATAAAAGTATCCGTCGAGTCACTCCGTCCAGGGAGGGTGGGGGGCGGGCGGAGGGGGAGGCAGCAATTCGCCCAGCTGCTTTTTACAACTGCGGTGCTCTCATTAAATATGTATAGATTCGCGCCCCGAGCATGTTCCCCCAATTCCGTTGCCGCTCTCTCATGCCTCGTCGATAATAGAACCGCGCGAACGATTACGAAAAACATATGTTTTAAAGATTGCACGCCGCGGGACAAATATATCGCGCCTCCTATCGTTTTTTCGTGATTCGCGCGATCCTGCGCGCACGAGGCGCGGTAAATCACTGGTAAAGAAAAATGCGCAGTGGATGGGGGGAGTCATTTTTTATTTTACCCCATTCGTACGGATACTCGAGCGTCTTACTTTACCTTTTTACCTATTCCAGTTGCTTTTACGATTTCACGGGGTCGGTTAAAAATTGTGGTGGCTTTAGGTGTTCGTGAAGTAGAAGTCAATGCTTTTTAGAGGAGACTGTACCATATGATCCGATTTCTGAAGGCACGGCCGACATTTTCAAGTCGATTAACTCGGGCTCACTACCGTCAGTCAATCATTAGGTAATGAGGCCGCGGCTCGGTCGCGACTGGACGTCGATTGTCCGTTTAAACGTATCGGGCCTCGCATAGAATAGTCGGGCGATCTTATCGCCACGGTTTCATGTAATGCTAATGGGCGCGCGGCACAGCCTAATATGTACTTAAACGTAAAGGTTAATATGATAGCGAGCAAACGCGCGGACGTTAAGGAGCGAGGCAAGGCGCACGGGACAAATTATGAAGGGAAGCTACTCGGGGAAACGAGATCTCGTTTGCTGGCTCAAGCTAACCGCTCGAAATGCATCGCGCAACAAATTGAGATTCCTCGGTTTTTGCCAAGATACCGATCCTCTTATATGTATGTAGCTACGTACGCTTCTGGCTCAGGAAGCTAGGCATTGCCTTTTGTTACGATCACCGTTGCCCCTAAGATCCTGCGTCCTTTAACATTTACAATCCCGAGTAATTTGAGAGATGATAGCTAGAGATAATGGTTTCTTTAAGGCGCAGTCTCGTCTACTACCAAGCACACCCGCGAACAAATGCGAGATCCCCCGTACCTTCGTTCGGAATTCTACATCCCCCGGCGCGGAATCTAAAGTCCTCGATTTAACAGTCCGGACGCCTTCGATTCTTTATTAAGACGCAATAAGTCGGCGGCGGTTTCATTTCTTCGAGGAACAAATGGCCCGCAAGTTATCACCCCGAGGAGCGCGCGACCCTTCCATTTAAAAAATGTAAATTTGTTAATGCAAGTAGTGGGGGCGTGAAAATTTGCTGGGCCCTTCCCGCCACCCTGCGCTCCGTAGCCCGGCTCGCAGGCACCCTATTACCTGAGACTATTATCCAATACAAAAAATCAAATAAAGTATGCTAAGTTACGCTTCGAAGACTTTAGGGAGTCCGAACTGTCGAGGGGTTGTAGAAACATTTTTTTCTACTCCCTCTCTCTCTCTCTCTCTCTCTTTCTCCCTGGTCCCCCTCAGCGGCGGGGCGCGCTGGCAACACCCACTCGCACACTTTCCTCCGCTGCTTCCTATTAACTTTCAACAGGGTGTAAGAATTAGACGAGTCTTAAAGCCTCTCCAGCGCGATTTATAAGGTCGACGAACGCGAAATTGCCCCGGCGAAATCTGACAAAATTTTGCAGGCCGCTGGGAGGCGAGACTTGCGAGCCTCCACGATGACGAGATAATTGTCCAGTGAAATTCTCGTTTTTGTCTTGCGCGGAAAGAGGCGTGATGAAATCGGACGAAAGGCTGTGAAATTAGTTTTGGTTTAGAGACAGTACCTACAGTGTTGCTAGTCCTTTTACGTCTTCTTCTTAAGGGGAGGTTCTGGTCTAGAGCCCCAAAAAATAGGTGATTTTTAGGAATTAATTAAAGGAAAACTAGTGTGTATAATTTAATGGGACTTGTTGCATTGTATTAAGGATGTCTTAAATTATAGAAATATATTTTTTGTTTTATAATTATTCAGTGCAGACAGCCCTGGGGAGTCGTTAAAGTTAAAGCGTCAAAAAATTGATCCAAATCGGTGGGACCTGTATCTCTAAAAGTTATTATCCGATTCGACTGAAACCTTTTTTATTTTGAAGATTATTCTTTTTTCTAGGGGGGAACTAAAAAAAATTACAAAAATTACATTTTTTTTTAGAAAATAACGACACTTCACGTTTGAAATCACTTTTCCCTGTATTTTTCGTCCTTTCATCGCCTTTGAAAATTATAAATTTTCAAATTTTTGTAATTTTTTTTAGTTCCCCCCCTAGAAAAAAAGAATAATCTTCAAAATAAAAAAAGTTTCAGTCGAATCGGATAATAACTTTTGAAGATACAGCTCCCACCGTTTTGAGAACACTGTTTCGAGAAAAACGCGTTTAAAGTTTTACGTGAGCGCCGAGTTGCCGGTTGTGACCCATGCATTTGCCGCTACTCAAATGCCTATTACTTCGGGAATTTTGCGAATTTCAATAAATCGTTTTAAACACGTTTTCCTAAAAGGTTGAACATTCGAAAAATTAAATAAAAAAAAAATTGACATTTAGATCAGAACCTCCCCTTAAGCCAGATCTTGGAAGGGGTGGACAGATGTGAATGAATGTTGTTACGAGTAAGCCTTCGGCAGCAGGTAGTTGAATGTTTAACACACTCGGGCAAAGTGATGCTCGGAGCCATTCTCACGTCACGTAAATGGATATAACTTTCTAGTAACAACCAGCCACGCACTTCGATATTGGCGTACGATTTTCTATCGACTGTTGCATAAGATGTAATAAGGTTGACGTAATGGGTCCGAGAAAAAGGTATCGGGCCGAGCAGCTAAGAAGCACAACGCGAAAGTTTGACAAAAACTCACATTTTACGCTTCGATAACTCTTATTGCTCATAGTTGGCACATATCAGTCGATGTCATTTTATGGGGAAAAAACGGATCTGCACTTGGCTGGTGTTCGCGTAAATCCTGGGTCGGCATGTGCCTTGGAAAATTAAATCCTGGGAAGTACTAAGATATCTAATAAATGTCGGAGGTAATCCATGAATAACGTACAATTAAAAAATTGACACTTAAATGTGACAATTCAAAAATCAAGATTTAACCCTTAACTGGTATCCTGGGGTCACTCATTACCCCAGTTCGCTGCGAAACTTTTGGTTGTCTACGTTTGTAAACTGAATTTCTAATTAACTTTGTAATAATACTTTAAATTCCTACGTTTCTATTATTTTATATAATATTTTATTAATATTTTATAAATATTCATAGAGGTTGTTCTAGTGTCGACTTTACAAATTTCTGTGCCCTTTTTTATTTATGGTTTGCCACGACCCCAGTATACCAGTTACATTTGAAAAAAAACAGTATACCTACCAGTTAAAGGTTAAAATTTCAATTTCAAACTGCATCAAGAAAATTCCCCATCCCAAATACACTAAATAAATCGAGTGTCACACCATCTTCATTAAAAAATATCAATAATTTTGTAATACCGAGGACTAATCGACGTAGAATTTTTCTAACAATACAGATAAATGAAGCTTTATTTCGTCGTTAAAATTCACCCCATCCCGAATAGACGGTGCACAGCCACGCGTACTGCTTCCCATCGTACATCGACAAATATGGCACTTTGTTCCTGAAAGTTAGTGGCTGGAACGTTTGCGAAACACGCACGGCTAGCTGCATTCCCGTACCGGACCTTGACTTCGCCGCTATAGTTGTCGATTTATGAGAAATATCGGGTACGGGCAATGATTGCCACTCAAGACCAGAGGAATTTCTCGAGAATTTAGTGGCCATTAAAAAAAGTCTATTCAGTTACATGTCTGCTTTCTTGCGCGCGTTACGTATAACCAGCCGTGGAATACCGGTAGCCTCGCTGAGACCAAGACTGAAGTTAATCCAGTTTCTCGAGACCTTTGACAAGGATTTCAGGGATGCAGGCCTCGATTGAATCGGGCACAGTTTCATTTATTTAACGCCGGAGAAATGTGCGATCGGTTCTGCAATGAACACTGGGATTTAGTTGGATGATCCTGAAAGTTTTAGTGGAGCGAAGGTCACAGTGACAGAAGAACACTGTGTGTCGCAGTGTCTAATTTAATCAGAAGATAGTAGTTGCGTTCGTTAGTATAATCTTACGGTACGTAGGTTGTTTCTACAGTCTTACTAGGTGTTCCACAGAATTTTGAGAGGAATTGAAGTAACTCGCATAAATATTTATTTTATCTGGGTTTGTTTTTAAATGGCAGAGATTGTTGTGTTTCAATATTTCCCGTTAGAAGCTAAGGTAGCGTGGCTGATCCCTAAAAACTAATAAGTAACTAGTGACTGATTGAGCTTGCATCGCAGACTTGAGCATTTTCTTTGAGGACAGACTTCTTTGAGGCTGCTGCGCTAATTGCTGCGGCACGGTAATTGGGAATGTATTTGATGGATCTAACGAGTTACCTACGTCTCTCCAGTTTGTGGATGCGACCTACGGGATACTGTTTTGAAGTGAGCGAAGTGGCCAGACAAATGTGTGTGTCGGTAATTTATGAAGTCGACGGTCTTTCCCTTGATTCTGAGCATGCTTAAGCCTCGATACATGATCTCGTTAGTAAAGCACTCATCGAGAATGAGGCACGAGGACTTGGTATGAGATGTTTGAAGAAATTTAATATACATGAACATAGGATTATTTTTTAAAATTCGTGGGAAGGTAGGAGTTTATCAAGTAAAATTATTGTAGAGTTTTTGCAACGTGTAGAAGAGGACTATTCACTTAGAATTGAGGCACAGTGTTCCGCGTAATGGACAAGAGTCAAGAATCCGAAGTATTTGATCCACAAATTCTTGTATCTTAAAATGTTAAGAAAGGAACGTAGGTTTCGATGTTACCCATAACTTCTGCTGAATTTACTAATTTCATTACAAATTTCGGTGCATTTTTTTCGAACATAAATATAGGCAGAATGTTTATGCTTTTCATTTGATGTTTATAAGTTGTGTTTAATACTGTCATACCTTCAAAACTGCCGAGTCAGTTTTTTACAATATTAACAATTTGTACTATATCTTTATTTTAAATATGTATCAACTTCGATGGGATATTAAAAAAAAACACGCCAAAAAATACCTCCGTGATGTTTTTGTATATTGATTTAGGGATCATTAAACTTTATATTAACGTCAATTTCAACTGCACGAATTTGCACGAAACTGTTTGCACGAATTGTTTATACGATATCTACCATGAGTTTTCCATTCTGGATGCTGTCTTCAGTTTTAAAATAGCAGTCAAACGCGATACACGCGATAAAATAATTTAATAAAAAAATGTTTCGAAGAAAAATTAGTCAGTATACAGTTGACAACAAATTGCAAAAGTAAATGTTAATAAAAAAACTTTTTATTCACTTAAAAATCAAGATCGCCTTAATTTTCTTAATGTAACTGTATATATTTTTACACCAATCGATGCATTTTTATACTCTCTTTAAAAAAGTATTAAGGTACTTAGGACGAAAATTGATTAGTTCATAAGTTATGAGTTTTGTCCCGAACGCCCATATACGCGGAACACTGTGTGATGGTCAGGTGAAGAGAATAATAATTTTCATGAAAATACATAATTCTCTTTTTTTAGAAACTTGCATATACCTTTAATGTGATGATATTTATGTGTTTATAAAAAACAGTGGGATGTGCTCTTTAGTGATTTATGTTCCTTAATGACCCGGACAAGTTGTTGATTACTTACATCTCATGTTCAAGGCAAGTACCACTTGTGTGATATTCCTGGGGACATTTTTTTTAAAATACAGTGACGTATATTTAAATGAGAAGTGTTTATTTCAAATCAGAATAGGGTAAAAATGTGAAATAATGGTAATTTAAATCTCTAAGGGTGTATCTAGCGATTACAATTTAGTGATTAATAGTATTACGCGAGATCTTTCTCGAAGCTGTTAATACAGAATTTTTCATCAGGATTCCTAAAACACCTGTCTGAACGGTGAACTCTAAACCGCGCACGGCCTTGATAATGAAGGGCGCAACGAAATAAAACGTATCAAAGTAGCGTGCAAGGCGTAGAGCTCCCTTTTTCTCAATGGGCGTTTTTCAAACTAATTAAAGCGGATATTAAATCACTTCTGCGGCACACACCCTCCGGTTTCACTGACGTACGACCCATTAATTAACGTTTCCGATGCTGCAGAATATTACTTCGCCTCCGTTACCGCGGGAAAGATCCCCGAGATATTTCTCTGATTGGATACTGGCTACGAAAATCGAGAAAACGCTGGTATGAAAGTTCGTTGCGTGCTTAGGAACATTTGAAGGAGAAAAAATCAAAACTTCTTGACGTGTGTCTGCTTAACAGCCTTCAGAACCACTAAGAACAGTCCGAACAACCCAATACTCTCCACAATTCCAAGTATATTCATTTTTGACAGATAAGCAACGGACGATCTACAATAATACAAGTAGAAAACGACTCCCAAAATAGTCAATTACGTGTATAAAGCACATCAGCCATAACTACCTTTGCCTCAATGTTAAATATAAATACTTTATCATTTAAGATATAGAAAATAAAATTCCAAAAATTAAACCAAATAACTGTGTATTTAAAATTGTAATTATATCCAAATTAGTAAAAGTATAAAAAAGTATTAAACATAAATTACCAATATAAATAAAATTCCTAAAAAATTGCTACAAATATTAAAATTATTATTCTTAACCTAATTAATTTACTTTCCTTTAAATTTGAATAAGGTATAAAATTATAACAACCAAGAAATAATCAAATACTGCCTCGAACAAAATATCTACCAGTAAAAATCATACATAAATAAAATATTAATATTCAAATTAAATTCCCCTGGAACACGCGATTCTGAAAATTCTGAACCCCAGAATTTAGAGACTTATGCCCCACCAATTTCGCAACCCTCCTCCAGATCTACCGCAGAACAATTACCAACAATCCCCAAGAAGTTACCACGTGTCACCGAAACACGAGCATCGCAAACGGTTGAGACACCTCGAAAGTACAGAGCCAACCGTTCGTCCTCGCGGTGTCCGAGGGCCGAGGACCGGGGGGGAGGGGTTGGTTTTTCAAAGGGGGCGAAATTCGGGAAAGAGGAAGGCGAGAGTAGAGTGGGCAGAGTTCCGACAAAGGACGTGGATCCTTTGGGAGCGGTTCTGGCACGAGTGGGTCAGTGACGTCGGGCACGGGACAGCGTGCATATATCGAGGGGGTCGGTCGAATGACGTTCGCTCGGGGGCCAGCCTGGGCGAGCGTGCAGGCGAGTCGGTGGAAGCGGGCGGGCGAGAGACGCGCGCGGCAGGGCCGCGGGCGAGTTGTATAATATGAACGCGGCGGGGCCGCGGCGGTGCAGTTTCGGCAGGCTATAATCAATTCTGATTGCAGTCCGGCATCGCAGCGCGATCCACCGGCCGATAGCTGAGAAAAAAGTTCGCGCTTCCAACTACCGGGCTGCACGGGTACCCATGAAGGGAACACTGTGCGCGATGGACGAGGGGAGGGGGATGGGTAAGGGCGAAGGGCTCGAGCGAGAGAGGAGAGGGCCCGTGATGCTGAGCCAAAGAGAGAGAGAGAGAAAGAGAGAGAGATGGGGGGAGAATAGAGTAAAGAAAAGGGGTGGAGAAGCTGAGAGAAGGCGGAGGATGGAGGCTAGTGTCTTTACACTTTTGTAAAGGGAGGATGTTGGAAGGTAGAACGGGTGTTTGGAAAGCAGAGGAAGTATAAATGAAGTGAGGATGGTGATGAGGAGGAAGGTTCTATAAGCTGAGGTCGAGAATGTAAAGTGTAAGGGATAAATGGTAATAATTACACCAGCTGAAGAATCGAAGAGGTAGAAGCAAAGCTATAGTCCTCGATTTACGAATGGAGTTGCACCTGCAGTCCATCAGAATCAACTACACGTTCCCTTGCCCTAATAATCCACTGATTCCAATAACAGCAGACGCAGCAATCATTTCATGCGAGACCGTCCGGGCTCGTTCATTCATCGCCCGATGGGAGCAAGTACCAGGGGAGTGATGCCTCGGATAAGAAACGGGGACAACCGTAACAAATAATACCAACAGAGAAGAAAAGCTATCGCTAGCTACATGCCCGCGGACACAGGGACACCGTTCGCTCCCCGTAACCGGAAATCGCAAAGGTGGCTCGCGAACGTGGACGTAACGAGGCAAAAAACCAGCCAATAAAATCCATTAACCATCAACCATCCCCCCCGTGCGCTCGTCAAGCACTAACAACTCCACCGATGAATCCGAGCAACCCAGCCGCGCCGCCGGGAAAGCCGAGTCTCCTCCAGAAACGCGGCAAGGAGGCTGATGAAAATCGTCAAACTTAAGGGAGCTCCGCGCGGAAAATGCGCTCGAAGAGGAAAATGAATTGGCGCGGGGGTGTTCCGCCTACCGTTTACCCGCGGATCATCAAGAGTTCTCCTACACCGTCCGAACCGCGTGCACGTCGGGGTATAGAAGAAGAGTAGGGAGCACGCAGGGGGTGGAGAGAAAGGGAGAGAGGTTGGGGCGGCATGCGGCCGAGAAAAACGGAACCGAGTTATTTTATTTATCGGTTGGTCAGCAGCCAGCCTGGCTACGCCTGGCAAGGGAGCCTCGCGACTATCTCTCGGCCTCGTCTCGCGGCGGAGGGAAAGAGAGGAGAGGAGAGTAGGCCCAGGCCAGACAAGACCCGAGGAGAACTCCGGGTTCTTCGGTTCTCCGGCCGTCGAATGGTTCGGGGAACGGCGGAAGAATGCATCCATCGGTTGCATCGGTGCAACAGCAACAACGGGCGGGCAGCGCGTTTCTTACGGGGGCCCGTTTTTTCCTGGGCCCCTCCGCCCCCCCCCTCCCCTCCCCTCCCCGCCATCGCCGCTTCCCTCCGCGGAGGCTTTTGTCTTTTTCTCTTTCTCTCGTCGGTCGCGCGAGCGTCCGGCCCCATTAGCAGTTGGACGAGCCATCATTCAATAACGCTCCTCAATGCCTGTGCGACCGTGTCCTCTTCTGCGTCCGTGTGCACTGTGCGACGCGTGTCGTCGTGCCGCTGACAATCGTGCACCAGCTTCAAACTGGCGGGCTCGCGATCGAATTCGGCCCCCGCCCTCGATCCAGCGATATCGGTGCATTGACTCGATGCGTCAGGGACGAGAGGTTCACTGACAGGGAGATCAGCGCTCTACGCGAATTTTCAAGCTTCTGTGGCGTAAGGGTTTTAGGTGCGGAGGCGTTGTGGGAAACGTTCACTGAAATTTTGGGGGATTTAGTATTTCATGATATGGTAGTGGGATGATTGTGTTGGAGGTTGAGTAAGGGAACTGGGAAAAGATTGGGTTGGAGAATTCTCAAGCTGATAATGAGTTGAAGCGACGATGGCGGTAGAGGAATGCTTTTGAAAAAGAAACTAAGTAGGGGGCACCTGGTGTGGTTGTCTCATTTTCTTATTTTGATTTTTTTGTGGGTTATGGCTGCAGGGAAGTTCATTCAAACTCAGATTAATATAAACTAGGGTAAAGGACCCAATTACTGTCACCCTAAGCTAATTTACGTTAAATAACGAATATATCTTGTGAAATAATGCATAAGAAAAATTTAGCATATAGTTGAAACTGTTATTTATACGATACAAAACAGAGGACTTAATTTTTTCTTCGATAATTTGGATAAAACAATAAAAAATTTTAAGCGAATATTCGGAGAGTAAAAACGATGATTTCTTTACTAGCGAAGGAGATAGCAAGGCATTAAAGAAAATGCTGTAATTCTAATATTTAAGCTATTAACTTAACAAAATATAATGTTTTAAATAATATAAGCATCATAGAAAGTAATAAAGATCCGAATTTACCGATTCATCAAGTCTTTTTACTTATTAATTGGGTGACAGTGATTGGTACAAGCGTTTCAAGCATTTTGGTATTACTGTCATAGCAGTAGTTACTCGTGTACGTGACACGAAGTAACCTTAAAATGACATAAACAGTATTAGGTTAGCTGGCAGTTATTGGGGTGTCAGTAATTCAGTCAAACACATTTTAATGGTGTCAGGAATAGATCCCGAAATATATTTTTGAAATTGATGATTTTGTAACATAAAAATCGAAGTTTTAAGGTTCAGCAAATTTTTTTCATCGAGTAAACATATTAAACAATAATATATAACAAGGACAACATTATACGTTTAGTCTATATTTACAAAACTATAAGATAATGTCAGGGTCAACGCTTAAAGTGGCAGTAATTGGGTCCTTTACCCTACGTACGTCCGGATTTATAAAAAAAATTGGTCCTGTGGATTTTGTCAATCAGGAACTATTTTATGACAACATACCCCGAGGTCGAGTTGGTTGTCACAGTATCTGGATAGCTAAGTTTATGAAGAAAAAGTCAATTCAATTAAGAAATAATCCTTTGCAATCCCTCTTATTGTGTAATTGCCCTTTATAACCTCTCTTGCCGCACGTAACATTAATTCTTCTCATAAGTTTGCGGCATTATTATTGAGAATTGTTGCCAAACAAACAAGAAAATAATATCACATGACAGATACACCAAGTTACACCGGGATTAATTGTCACATGCGGCAAATACCTAATCCCCAATGTTCTGTGACAAATTGCCCCAAACCGTTAACCCATTCACCTCTCTATTCGTGTATTAAAAAATTTAAAAAATGCAAAAAAATAAAAAATCAACAACGTTATAGTCAATACTAAGGGTACGTTTATGTTGGAGCTGCGATAATAGCGAAAAAAAAGAAATATTTCTTTTTCGACGCTTTTATCGTTGGTCATCCATATAGTAAGCGTTCCTCTGCTTGTTGCTCCAATATAAACACTTCCATTATAAATCAATATAATGTATTTCGACGCTTCGCTCTTATCGCCGCTCTAATCGTTTATCGCAGCTCCAACATAAACGTACCCTAAGAAACAACCTACACTTACTTGATAGAAAATACAGCGTAATTTAGTTCGAGCGCACGAAAACAAACAATGACACATTGTGTCTCCGCGCGCCTCCACAACGACTTGTATGATGTGTGAGGAGGCGACGATATGTTTACGCGTCGCTATGGATTATTAATACATTCCTATTGTTTATAGTTTCTTTGATATAGCGATTGTGACTAGGGCTGGGATTATTCGAATAATTTAATATTCGAATATTTTACAAGTATTCGAATGCTACGAATAAACTTCGAATATTTGAGTATTCGAATAAACTTCGAATATTTGAGTATTCGAATAAACTTCGAATATTTGAGTATTCGAATATTATTATTCGAATACTATTCGAATATTTGAGTATTCGAATACTATTCGAATATTTGAGTATTCGAATATTATTATTCGAATACTATTCGAATATCGATGTATTCGAATACTATTCGAATATCGGTGTATTCGAATACTATTCGAATATCGGTGTATTCGAATAGAGCAGTATTCGAACAGTATGCTGTGAAGTGGGTCAAAATTAGCTTATAATATTTCCTCAATAACTTGATTTATAATTCACACCATACTATTCGAATACATCAGTATTTGAATACTCAAATATTCGAATAGTATTCGAATACTCAAATATTCGAATAGTATTCGAATACTCAAATATTCGAATAGTATTCGAATACTCAAATATTCGAATAGTATTCGAATACTCAAATATTCGAATAGTATTCGAATAGTATTCGAATACTCAAATATTCGAATAGTATTCGAATACTTAAATATTCGAATAGTATTCGAATACTCAAATATTCGAATAATATTCGAATACTTAAATATTCGAATACTTGGATATTCGAATTATATTCGCCAAATAATTGAGCAACTGAAGTATTCGAATATTCGAATACCAAATAATTCGACAAATAGTCCCAGCCCTAATTGTGACAAACAATCCGTGTAACAACCATACCCGGTCTCCCCTCCATTGCAAAGATCTGAATCTAGGCTTCGATTAAGTCTAGCTTTTGAACCTTTTGTTCCCCGAATAGGAGAGACAGAGATTCGACGAATTTGGAGGTTGAAATGAAACGGAATATGAATATGTATTATAAGTAGCTGATAAACCACCCATCAATCGAACCATTGAATGACTCAGGTCTAATAGAAGGCTGGTCATCCAACGATAATAACACAACGTTTGCATGATATGCCAAAAGACTTCGCTAATGATTGCAAGATGAGACGGTCACCTCAACAGGCCTGCATTAATTAACGGCATCTCGCTTTCCCCTGTCACGAAACGTTACGGTTTGATGATGCACGCTTCCCAGAGATATTAGACTGGCTCTGGCCTGTCCGTCCATCTCCAGACAAACTGTCAGCGGATAGTATACACCGATGATCTGCAATTTAACTCGACACTCGAACACTGCACGACTGACAACGCAGCCGTGTGTTTAACGTCACGATTATGCGCGCTGGATCATGATTTATCTTACGTATCTTAATTCGAAGCTGACGAAAAGTTGACGAGGCACCTCTTAGATCTTGTAGTCGTTTAAAACAGTTTCTGTGCCGTAGAAGTTTTAGTAAATGTAGGTGTGTTATTCTAAACTGTCGCGTTAATTTATTTAAGGACACAGTGGCCTTGTTAGTGCAGATTACTTGAGAAGCACCCATTGTGTAAGCAATAATTTGTAATAAGTGTAAGTAGACAACGAATGAAAGGAATGTGTACTAGGGTGCATTTGATTTTGTGAATATACTTTAGCACAGTGGATCCCCTATTATCCGTCCACTCGCGTGATTTATAATGCTGATTAAGTCTCGCGTATTTATCACTTCGCCACTGTTGGCACGCGTGTAACCGGTTGCCACGTGTGTAGATTTTCAACGAATTTCGCGAAAGCAACTGCAGCTCGACTTCATTGAATCATAACGCGACGATTGAAAGCGACAGCAAACAATGCTTCCTCTCCCCCCCCTCCACCTTTAAACAGCGATTATGACTGCGCTTGCCACTTCTTGCAACGGGGAATTAAATGGCAGTCCGAGCTCGGCTGAGTTGCTTACGGTTTTTCTCGTTGCCTCTCATAGCGCACCGAAAACGGGCACCACTGCTATAACAATTTAAAGGAAAGTAGTAGGTTCGCAATAATGAAAACTGGAATGCTGATTAGAGCACTGTCGAGGGGTGAAAGTTGTGATTCCATTTCTGTCGTGTGTACTTGGGATTCAAGCCTCGAAATGTTAAATGCAAGCGGTGGAATCGATGTGAAATAAGATAAGTCTTTAAATTCTAGGAATTAGTAGGGTGGATTTCGAACTCTCGAAATTAGTTATGTGGGTTTGAAATTCTTAAAATTTGAGTACGTAGACTTCAAAGTCTCGAAATTCATCATGTCAATTTCGAGAGTTCGAAATTGATAACCTAGATTTCAAATTCTCGAAATTAATTAGGTTGTAGACTTCGAACTCTGAAAATTGATTACACAGATTTCAAACTCTCAAAATGGAATACATAGATTTCAAATTCTCGAAATTGATAAAGTACGTAGATTTCGAACTCTGAAAATTGATTACACAGATTTCAAACTCTCAAAATGGGATACATAGATTTCAAATTCTCGAAATTGATTAGGTACGTAGATTTCGAACTCTGAAAATTAATTACACAGATTTCGAAATCTCAAAATTAGTTATATGGGTTTCAAATTCTCAAAATTTGATTACGTAGACTTCAAACTCTCGAAATTAATCATGTAGATTTCGAACTCACGAAATTAATAACCTAGATTTCAAATTCTCGAAATTGATTAGGTACGTAGATTTCGAACTCTGAAAACCGATTACACAAGATTTCAAACTCTCGAAACTGAATACATAAATTTCAAAATCTCGAAATTTAATACATAGATTTAAAATTCTCCAAACCGATTACGTAATCTCGAATATCTGAAATTATCGTGATTACATAGATTTTAATCATTTAATACCCCAGTAAAGATTCATCTTTCATGAAATAAAGAATGGGTTTATTTCAACGCTCTCTTACATTGACCAAAGGCCCGTACAAAACTGATATCCTGCTTAATTTGTAGCGGAAAACCGCTTCTCTTTCCCTCCAGCCAGCGAATCACGTAGAAACAGAATGATACGACTCGTAATTTCGTCGTCGTTTCCCCGTTGCTCAATCGTATTTATTTAAAATGTGCGGCTTATTACGCCGCGGCGTATTTCGACATCCGGCCACGCTTCTGTGTAACATCATTATCGATAAGATCAAAGAAACCCGGTCTACTCGAGTTTTCAGTGGAAAGTGGCCTGTCGAGCCTGTTCCCCGCGTTACACGTTTCTACGACAATGAAACGCTCGATTTATGTAACTGTAAAAGCATGCTCGAGCTTTAGAGACACATAAAAAAGTGGAAAAGTACTTTTCGTGAGGATAATTTAACGATACCAGTAGACGCTTACTAAAAAATATTAGCAATATTATTACAGAAAATTACAAGACTGGCAATTTAATTATACAGCCACTTCAAAGAATCTACGTTGTTTAATTGTACAATCCTACGACGAGCTCTTAGACACGTCACCTTAAAGGGCTCACTTTCTGCATTGGGATATTACAATTAACTCTAATGAACCTCATCGTGCGTTGACCTACTTACATCTCACCAGCAGCACGAGTGAGACGATGATTAACGATCTCGATAAACTACAGCATCATCCTTCTCGATGCATAGTTGCAAAATGTAGAAGGACCTAGCTAAACAAGGTATCTGCATCGAATCAGGAGAATCCTATTTCACATTTGAATAATACGAATTCAAGGTGGAAGCAATAAATTTATAACGATGTTACCTAAATTCTATAAATTATACAAAAAGCTAAACGTAAATTTACACTTTCTTTCGGTTCTCAATATGTACTTATCTCTACTTGATTGAATTTGGAAAAAAGCACAGTGGAATAGAAAATGGATCAGGTTGTCTGAATACTGTCTGTCACCAAACGTACTCATTCTACTGTCTAGCTTCGATTGGACCGTGAAGGAAACGGAATAACTTCAGAATAGATACATACTTTCAAAGCAGCTTGGTGTTTGGGAACAGAAAAAATTTTAACAGGCTTATCTGATGTATAAGAGGAATATTGACAGGATGGGACACGCGAATGAAGAAGAGGCACGATAAATTCGATCAGCACGAGCAACGATTATCACAACTGTTTAGTCTAATGCAAATACCGGACGACTGCATCCGTCAATAAGAGATAGAGGTTCGAGGCCATCTCGAGTACCACGAGTGCTCTGAGTGTATCGACAGAAGTACTTGAGGTACGACACGGCAACAAGTGGTGCTCGACGCTCCGCTAGGTCAACATCGTCTGCGTACCTACTCTCGTTCTCATAGATCAACGATGGGCCTCTTTTCGCGAGGCAACTCCTGTGACATTATGCTTGGAGCACCCACTTCAATCTGGCCGTCAAACATTGCCGCGGAAAGGGTATACTAAAAGCAAATGCTGCTTGAGTTCTCCAAAGACACTTTAACCTGAACGTAGCAAAGCAGGTAGGCTGTACAAGTTGCAGAAGTTGAGTGGAAAGATGATGCTGGCTCTGTTTCACTTCGCAATAGCGAAATATTTGGAGGAGGAGTTAGCAAAAGTAATGACAGTAGGTATTAATATTCCAAGTGTATTCGAGTAGAACAGCGAGTAATTCAAAATTAAAGAAAATTGATTAGGAAGTTTGTATAAAACATGTTATCACGTAAAACATCAGACAGGTTCACTTCGTCTTCAGAGCAGCTTTATTTTGCAAACGCTATAATGCAATAGAAAACTACAATTGTATATATTGCTATAAAATAACAATTCTATAAGCTGATTTTAACGCTCTGATCCTTTTATATGCAAAATAAATACCTTTTTTCAAAATCGACTTACAAACTATTTTTTCCCTCAAAATATTATATCCGAACATGAACTCTATAGATTTTCAGTTTCTAATATTGAAATTTGTAAAAGTTACAATTTTTTGAAGATTTTCTTTGTTGATTCTCGACATGTGGTAATCTGGAATTATTTTACAAAAACTGTGATAAAATTTCAATCAAAAAATTATTGGAATACATTCTACAGACCTTGAAATTGAGCTATGATTTTTTTCATAATAATTGGATTCTTTGGATGAGAATGGCACTCGTTCAAAAATTGCTCTGAGTGTGAGCCACCCAGGTGTGTCAAAGTTGATAGAAAAAAGAGGTGTGTCAACGAAGGATTAACAGTTATTCACTTAAAGTACCTGCGCTTTCAAAGCTAACATAATGTTATTAGTTGACCTGATAAAATCAGCAATTGACAAAAATCGGCAGAAATAACAATTGCACATCCATCACAACGCTATCAATACTCAAAAGATACTCGTCCCTATACCACTTAAGACAGGAAACCACCTTTGACTGCGATTTTGGAGGCGTTTTTCATGATTTTTTTGCATACAAAGAATGCGCAGAAACAAAATCGGTTTTAGTCATTTATTAATGTAACTTCAATCTATAATTACATATTTTTTGAAACAGAAAAAGTAAAAAATAATCTCTTGTAGGTGGCGCCAAAATACAGATGTTTTTCAAATCGACGTGGCAGATTACTCTTACATTTTTCATCGGATTGATTTGAAACTTTGCACAATTCTTCCCCGTGGTATAATCTAACGATGTACGTAGGACTTTTGCTCTAGCGTTGTTATTTTTTTTGGTACACAATTTTATAAACTTTTTTACCTTAAAAAATTGACCATTTTGTTAAAATGACCGCCATTTTCTTAAAAATCCCTACGTACAGCATTAACAAATATTATTGTTATTGGAGCCACGTGCTAACGGTGTTCCTCCAAAGAAATATATTTTGGCACCACCTCCAAAAGATTATTTTTTACTTTTTCAGTTTAAAAAAATGTGTAATTACAGATTAAACTTACATTAAAAAATTACTAAAACCGATTTTGTTTTTGCGCATTCTTTGTATGCAAAAAAAATTCATGAAAAACGCCTGCAAAATCGCAGTGAAAGGTGGTATCCTGCCTTAAGCCAAAGTAATGAAAGTGACGTGTATTGGGTGACCGACACAGCTAGAATGTTTCCCAGTGATTAAAGCACGCGATTATTCCGCCGATGAAAAGAAGAAAGATAGGCGGCCGACGGCGGGGGAGAGAAAGAGAGGCAGGGGAGGGCAGAGAACAGCAGTACACTCGTTATTTCGAGCGTCGAGGGCTCCTGGATAATTGATAGCGGAATGCTAATAACCTGGACGAGCCGCGGATTATAATAAGTTTCTTGCGCGCCGCTTCTTGCGCCCGGATGTTGTTCTCGCTAGCGCTGTCACAAGCGATCCCTCCGTCAGCTTATCACGCCGATGCTAATTAATCGACGGGAATCTGGGTGAATAAGGACAAATGGCGGGGTTGTTTTTCTCGGTGCCTACAGCTCCCCGATTCGAGGTCATTACACGGCCTTTGTCAGAGCGTTTAACCGTGCTCGAATTCCATTGGATACCCATTGATGGGATCTTCCTCGAAAAGAATATAATTCACGCTGGACGGTTTAATTGTGAATTTGCGAAAACAGGTTTAATCTCACTTTTTGCCAGGGAATTGGAGAATTACACGGCTTCTAAGCAGGCTCGTGTGTTTTTTATCGTTTACTGTTCCATGGATCGAAAGACGAAGAGCAATGGTGAGGAGAGATTGATTTCAGGCGAGGAGCTTGGAAGAAAGTTTGTCACAGTGGGAACTGTGTCCCAGAGAGGATGAAGTTCTAATAGAAATATTTGATGAAATAGCTGTGTTATAGGAAACTATCAATCGTAGTAAATTCATCATAACTCCATCCTCACTTCCCTCCTTTAATAAAAATCTTCGTATTCAATATCACAGATAACCAAAACGTGTTAACTTCCACCCACCCATAAACATCCACTCCCCTATCAACACCCCTAATCAAAGCGCTACAGATCGAACTAGCTAACACAAACCCACCATCACTGCTCTTTCACCAATATTCATAGACCCTACCAGCGCAACAATGTTCCTTCCCATCGGTGAACACGAAGAAAACGTGGCATGGTGGTACACGCGATGGGCAAATAATACAAGCGAGCGATTAATTCGGCGTTATTGAAAACAGGCGAAGCCCATTCGAGGTACACGCTTCCCATTCGCCGGCAGAATGGATTTACGACACGACACCGTGCACACGGACAGACCGGCGGATCCGTAAAAATCTTAATACAATTTCCTAGGAGATTAAGCCCGTGAAGTGTATAATTACACGAACTGTGCTCGTACACTTCCTTTTCAGCCGGGGGATTACATATCGCCCCGTGTACCGCATTATGGAGTGTGAATAATTATAGTACACGGTGGAACCAATGAACGCGTGTGCGCGGGACGATTAACAAAGAGGCAGCAAGAGGTTCGCTGCTTTCCGAAAGGCAGCCAGCGCGAGGGGGACCGGCCGAGCAAAAACCTCGTATCGAAGCAGCCATCTCGATTAGATCCCGCGATCCGGCCGCTATCGATCGTCGTGTCAATTACATGGAATCGTGTATCGAGACCCGTGTAAATTACGGAATAGACATCTCGCCGGTATAATAACATTGTGCCGGACAAGCCGCCGGACTGAAAAATGTAATTGCCGCTAGGTGAACTGGCCAGAGTTCGACACCCCCCTGGGCAACCTAGGAGATTGATAATGGATGGGTGATGGTTAGTGAATTTTTTTGTCACGGGCAGCAAGGTGTTAGTACTTTTAGGAAGCTCCCTGATGGATGAAAATTGTGGCATTGCAGGTGACTTACAGGCTTTGGTTAATTGTACGCTGTAACAGAGCGCGGGGTTTCTAATCTGAATCTTTTCTGGAAATAATAGTGGAGAATTCGAGGAGCAGAGGTGTATTGAGATTGGATTGTGAGAGGACTTGCGAAGAGGGAGTGGATTTATAACTAAAATAGAAGCTTCTAGTTGGAATTCTTGAGAGAGTGTGAAAGCCTGCGAAGAGGGAGTGGATTTATAACTAAAATAGAAGCTGCTAGTTGGAATTCTTGGGAGAGTATGAAAGCCTCTGCTTTCGAGAACGCTTTAGAGAAAATTAATAAATAGGTAGGGGAGAGACTTGCAGGTTGCCATCCTTTAGCTTTTTTTATCATAACTCGTCATAAAATTAACGTATCGTTGATTTATCGTGTAAGTTGGAAAGAGGAAGTGTAGAGCTGCAATCCTGAGCTAGAAATCATGTAAACTCTCGAAAAAGAAAATTGTACTGCAATTTTTGGCAACCTGCAAGCCTCTCCCCTACTAAAATAATCCTCCATAGGGTAGATGCACCATTTGTGGCCACTTTAAGATATTGTACCAGTTTTGGCCACTTCTTAAAAAATATAATATTTTTCCGTGTAAGCAATAAATGTAATCTTGTATTTCGGACGGTATACTAAACGAAATATTTATGATGTGAAATTCTCCACAGAATAATGATCTGCAAGTAATTTAAAAATAAGGTAATTATGCACATGGCCAAAAACAGTGCAATGGCCACAAACGGTACATCCACCCTATTCTCTCTTCAATAAATACTGAAAATTCTAGAATCTTCGAGTACTTTCCTTTCACTTCACACACGGTTCGATAAAATCTGGACATT
This sequence comes from Andrena minutula, assembly GCA_929113495.1. Lineage (NCBI taxonomy): Eukaryota > Metazoa > Arthropoda > Insecta > Hymenoptera > Andrenidae > Andrena > Andrena minutula. Next base: position 32,730,107 of record OV815994.1, on the reverse strand, counting down.
TTAAAGGAACTTTAGAATCACACGAAGACATATTCCCGATGTCTTCTTCTCCCAGAACCCCCTCAAATAATTACACTCGCTTTCTCGTGCCCAAGCACGCTACGAGATCATTTCAATCCAGCAACGTCGCTGTTAATTGAATTCTCAGTCTGATACCCCGCGAGTTATGACAAATGTTTGATCTGTATAGGATCGCCCGGCGCGAGATAAACTTGTCCGCTGGAAATTTATTAAGGCACGCTGGCGACCGAGTTACGTACACGAGAGAAGAAATCGGCGTTATAAATATTGTACGAGGTGCGCGTGTTTGGACGCGAACAGGTTCCGCGTAAAACCGCTGTCAGCAGCGTTGCGTTATCAGTGAACCAGTTACTGCGCAGTGGCTCCTGACTATCCCTAAAATTTCAACACTTCAGTTCTACAGTCCCATAAACGTGACAAAATTTTCTATGCCAATGAAACGAGTTGAAAAATGGTCCGAAACTTCTGTGACTTTTATTTTTGAAACGTGCCAGTCCAGTAAGGTAGTTGACCCAGTCGTCGATCATTTGAATTAATATTGAGATTTTATAAGGTTTTTGAACAATATTGTGTAAAGGACAAAATTGCAATTTAATATTTAAGAGTCTTTACCTACATATATCATCACAATATTGTTCAAAAATCTTATAAAATCTCAATATTTATGTGATCGACGACTAGGCCTAAACCGATCGGCCACCGAAGTCAACTACTTTACTTACAGTTGCACTTTGAATATTTCGAATACTCACGAAGAAACTCTGAACGAACCACTTAAAAATCCTACAAATAACCATATTCCTCTTAACAAAGAATTATCGAACTCGCTACAGTATTCACAGTCTAAAACAGCGCACAGTACATTTATCACTGTCGGTTTATAAATCAAAGCAGCACCCTCTATAATCCAATCGCCTGTCAACAATTAAGCTCCGTCACACGGTAGCCGGGCCGCCACACTTTGAGTGATTTAATCATCCAGCGGTGACCATCGGGGCCCGGCGATCCAGAAGACGAACGGCCTATGAATTATTACGCGAGAGAGGAAGAGGGTGGTCGACGCTCCTGATCGAAACGCGATGCACCCGCGTCATTTTTCCTAGGAGAGCGCGCTCGTTTATGCACGGCGAATTCTTGCCGCGTGCCAAATTACATTAAGGCCGGTACGTGTGGTGCATGCCCGCGATGCCCATGCGATACGTTTAGCGCGGCCGATTTCGCGAAATAAAACCCTCGGACGACGCCACGGTCACTCGTATGTTTGCCGTAATTTACGCACGGGCGGGGTACATATTATTCGGCATAATGGGCCTGAAAGTGTATGAAAAGTAACATTGTGCGGTCTACGTCTCGCTCGATGGTCGGTGAACGGAGGGAAACGCAGGCTCGGCCATCAAACTACATAACCAGCTATTGCTCATTTAATTATTGTATCCCGAGGCTCATAAATAATTCATTTATGTACGTTTGCCGATCTTCTGGAATTATTTATTGCGCGTACGTGAGGGGGGTAAGGAAACGTGTCTCTAATTATTCGCTTAAAAGACTGATATTTCTGTGCAATTTATGGGTACAGTCTGCCTCGATGCTCCAGGGCGGCGTACTTGTCTGGAGGCTTCGGATCGACAGGTAGGACACGTGTTTCCATGGATATTTCTGCGAGGCGATAAAATTATCTACGATACTTTATGGTTCTATCGGTGGCGGGTGAAATATTTGAGAGCCTGTTAAGCTTCGGGGATTGCGGGATATTGTGCTGGGTGTTTAAGAGTTGGGAAGATTGCGGGGTATTTAAATAAGATTGTAAGCTGTGTTTACTTGTATTTACTGCGAGGGTAAAATGATTATGGTGTATGGGAAGCGTCAATGAACCCGATTGTTCTTCTAATAGAAGCCATGGGAGAGGATGGTATTTAAGCAAGTGTGTTTGCTCGAAATGGGTACACATGGGAGTATTCGTTTAGCAGGGAAATATTTACAAGGTAAAGCTCCGAACCCAACACTGCCTACCTATGCACTTATCCAAGGATCTGATCTGATATGGAAACAACGGAACTAGATTGTGAAAGGGTAAACGCTGGTGTTTGACAGGCTTAAATATTTCTTTCGTTTTAAAGCGTCTGGTGCTCTGCGCAAAGCGAGCTCGCTTCTTAGACCAGAACCGTCAGAAGGCACAAGACTGCACTGTCATCTGCTTCCTAGTACTAATAGCCATAGGGTAATTCCGGGACACGCGGCCGGGCTGGAGAGTTGGTCGAAACAGTTGATTTCTAGAGGATTAATTCTTCTGAACCTTAACACATTTTTACGTATACACAGATGTAGAGTCTAAATATAGCAACTTGATCAACTCTTCAACCCGGCCGCGTCTCCCGGAATTACCCTAACAAGACTCAGAAATAAACAGGGAACTTCTAGAAGTGATGACACTTCTGAGCAAAAACAATTGCACCATTCTGCCCTAAGGCACTCACTACATTTGCGCTTGAAGAAAGGTCACTGCCATATTCAAGGAAGCCTACAAACGCACTCCAATCACCAACGAACCTAAATCATCCACGCTTTATCACCCATCGCCGACTCAAGGTGTACAATTAATCTTGAGAATGGCAACAACATCTAATCTAGAACTGTCCTCGAATGGAAAACAGTTTAGCCGGCTATGCATTGACGCGAAAGGAAGTGGGGACCTAGGGGACAATAACCAGGCGACTAACCTGTAGTAAGGGAATCCCTGATGCACGTGAAGGTCCATGGGCATGGCGGGGTGCGTGGGCCCGTGATGTGCCGGCGCCGGGGCGTACTCACCCCCCGCGGACAGGGGTGGCTGCATCATGCCCGCATGGTGGCCGGCGAGCATCGCCCCCCAGTGGAAACCCGGTGCACCAGGCATCGCCGACGGATGGTCCAGTTCTAGGCCGCGGTGGCTCGCGGCGGGTAACGCGCCACTTCCGGCCGATCCACCGGCGATACCAGCCGCTCCAGCAGCACCGCTTCCGGCGACACCGCCGCCGCGGTGCATCAGCCAGCCCTCCACCACGAACGTCGATGTTGCCCTCTACGTCGAAACACCGTGCCCTCGGTCACTGGTGCCGAATCCGCCCCAGCACCCACCCGCGAAAACGATCCACGACGACACTTCCGTCTGTATCGCGGGGGAGGCGCGCTCGCCCCCTGATCCCCTTTCCTTCTTCCGCTCCCCACGGCCCGGCGAACACTGAGGGGAACCGACCCACCGCGCACCACAGCAAAATCCTCCACCTCCGCCCCTTCCCGCCCCGTGGCTCCGCCACCACCAACAACAACAACAACAGGAACAACAACGTGAACAGCAACAGAACAACAACCCGGCAAGAACTTGGTCGGATCACTTGGCACACCGCGGACACATGATCGGTCCAGGGTGGACGCGAGCCGGCGGCCTCTCCGGGAGCCTGCCACCGGCCCCGGAACACGGCTCACCGGACACCCTCGCGTGGATGCGGCCCGGATCCGGACAGACGGTAGCCCGATCGCCCAGCTGGTGCTGCTCGGCGTCCGCGTCGTCGTCGTCGCCGGCGCGGTCCTCGCCGGATGCTGACGGTTACGGCGCGGGGGAGACAGGTGTTCCCGTGGGTTCGTCTCGCGAGCCGCTGCAGCTGGACGGACCCGGAGAGTGGCGCAGCCTTTAGCTCGGCCATGAATGACGCGCCGTGCTTCCAGCTACTTCGCGGAGGCGGGGCCTACTCGCGCCCACGTGACACCTACCGCCTCCACCCTCTCCCTCCTTCACCCTCTGCCCCCGCCGGCGGAGCCGGTCGTCCTTCCTACCTAGCCGCGACCCGCGAGTTTCTCTATCCCTCCTCTCGGACTCTCCACGCCAGCTGCCACCACCACGCGACACCCACCACCAGCGTCGCCGACGTCGATACCCAGCTTGCACCCGAACCTCTGGTCCCTCGACGCCGCGACGCCGCGACGCGGATGTGCCGATTCTTCTTTCTTGGAGCCAGGACTCTTTGCGCGAAGCAGATTTTAATTGGGGAAGGTTTTTGAGGGTGCTCGGGCTGGGTGGAGATTTGGGGAGGAAATTTTTTAGTGTGGGACTGATCTTTGCCAGCACTGGGGTTGCTTTTCAGAGGAGTTGGTTTTGGGAGGTGATCGAGGTCCGGGGATTTTGAAGTCAAAGTGGTGGTACCTGTGGAAATCATAATTTATGTATGCGTGGTTGATGATTTCTTTTATTTTCAGGATAAAGTTTGGACTGAAATGATCGTACGTGAGGGTAGCTGTAAATTGGGGATTCAGGTACCGTAAACTGGGGTGACTTTGTCCACTTTTCAGAAAAACTTTATTTTATTTTATTGTGAAGTAATTAGAATATATGGTGTTTTGTAATCGATGTTTTGTAATAATTTCCCCAAAATCAAATGAAAAAAAACAATAGAGAATTCGATCATATGGTAATTTTTCAGAGTAAAAAAGAGGGCTGTGTCACCCCGGCGAGCAGAGTCCCAGTTTACGGTATTCAGTTTACTGAGTAGCGTTAAATAGAAACTGACGTAGGATAATTCCGTCTCAATGTGGGCAAAATTTAAATCAATTAACTATATTCAGAATCTCCTACCCGTGGAAATAGAGCTAGGTTTCCTTTTGTAACAACTATATTCCTCAATTTTCAGGGTGATTGAATAATTTTCTGGGGTTCAGCGAATTTTCACTCGATATGGGGTGTTCCATCGTCGGTGGTCAAATTGGCGAGGCAGAGGAACCGCCTCCGATTACGAGGCGCGGAATGAGCGTGCACGTCGACACCCCCGCGAATCGACCGAACCGTAGACGCAAGCTCGTTCTGACGTAACACTTGTTGAGTCGATTCACCCCCGCGGCCGACCTCGTCCCTCGATGGACATTTCGCAAACGACCGGGGGATGTGCGAAGGAATTTCTGTTATCAGCCTGGACCAAGTTCATACGCGGGATAACTTTCTGTCCCGTGAACAATTTTTATCTCTCCTTAGCCTGTTTCGTTGCCTTCGAGATCCGCCCGAAGATATTAGACGGTAAATGGAATTATAATTGGATCAACGAATTCTTGCGTTCGGTATAAATTGTCGGGGGAAAATGCAGGGACGTATTTTTCTTTATGTCAAAGGATTCGTTTGACTATGATGTTTTATTATGTTTTCCAGAAAAAATTGAATTTATCACTTATTTTGTAATGCGAGGTGATGTAACACAAAGTAAGTTCAATTTCTTTTTTTTTTACTTACAACATCTTGACTTATAACATGTAATATTTTACAACAGCGGTTTTTTCTTAAAAAAATATAAGACAGACTGAAAGTCCAAAGAAAACGAAATCTGTAAGGGAAAAATTAAATAACCAAATAGAGGTTATTGTTGATTAAAAAGATATAAGTGATACTGCTTTCAACGTAAAAAAGATAACAGCAACTATGGAATTTTGCAGAAAAAGAAGTTGATTCATTTGTAAGTAATGAGAACGAAATGCTTGATATATTGATAAGTATTACTGAGAAAAAGAGTTTCTCATAGTCGGTTGTCTTTAACATTCTCGTAACATCCAAGTCCCCTGTTACAGTGATGTAAGTATTGCAGGCAGCAGTTGGGACTTCAGGGAACAATATATAAAATATGTGAGGCGAGGCACGTCCTCATAATTCCATCCTACTACCCCAAAGTGTCAGGAATATATCGTCTATTCGACAGTTTCGACAATTCGTTCGATCCTTCAGCGGCGAGGGTGGAATCCAGTAACTACTTAGAAACCGAGAATTCTATTAAATCCTTGCTACGTGTTTCTCAATTAATAAACATTCATTACTTGCTGGAATAAAATGAAAGAATAACCGAATATATCTACATTGAACTCATAAACGAGTAGGTGCCTAACATATCGCTAACTAATCATAACTCAGGGAACAAAGTTTGGGGCTTTGAAACACACAAAAGTCACAAAAATCATCCCTTACGTTACGATTTATATTTTTTTTTTGTGACCCTTACTTAACCAGGTCCGGATAATCAGGTTTGATTGAATCTAATCGTGATTGGAAACCGAGTAGAACGAACTTGAAAATGAAGATATGTCGAACGAGGATTCGCGTCGAGCAGAGGCATACATACTCACCCTCTGTTTACCCCATTACTTTTCCTTGCGCGCTGTACCCGCGATGGGGATTCACGGGAGACGAATTATTACTTCTAATCAGAGATTCAGGTACGCGAATGGAAAATAAAAACCGGGTCCAGGCGGGAAACTTAAATCACCCTGGGCCTCTGCAGCAGACCCCACCCCCTCCGGTTGTAACCGGGCTGCTACAATAAAAAATTTAATCAAAATGCCCTCTTGGTAATTTACAGCTCGCTCAGCCTCAACCCTTTCTGGTGGCGAGGGCGTCGAGGGGGTGGAAGGCTAAGGGCGGAAGCAAGGCGATCCTGCTTACTTAAACGAAGGGTGTGCGGGACGATAGAGAGAAAAAGAACCCCGTAGGAGTCATAGAGGAGCGCGACACAGGCCATTTGCTCACTCGGGGGTCGTCCCCCGTAAAAAATAATGCTTCTTGTCTTCGCTCATTTGCCACTGTTAACCCTGTCTCGCTCCATCCCCCCCTCCGTCCCTCGTAAATTACAAATTAGAACCGTCGTCTCGAGTGTTCAACTGCTCCAGAAGGGGTGCGAGCAGCTTTGGTATTAGGGAAAATGAGGTGGAATCTTTTGCGAATGCAATGGAAGCTTCATTATCCGAGCCTCGATTATCCGAAGTACTCAACTATTCGAGCACAGGACGAGCTTGCAATGTGTGGAGTCCGTTTCAGGGGTGCGTTCAGCAATTAAGTGGCCCATAGGGAGTCGAGCGTGCTTTTTGCTCGAGAACATTCGATTACCATTAACACCAAGAGGCTCTATTACAAAGTTACACCGTAACTTATGAGTTTACCCACTTTGTGACAAAAGTCTGCAGATAAGATTCAAACCAGAATTGTCACGGCTGATTCTCTGTACATACTCCACTTTAAAAACGTGGCAGAAGGCTACCAACCCTAAAAAATTACAAAAAATAAATTAAACACAGTACGAATCCTATAATTTTGTGATCACTATTTTGCAAAAAAAAATACTAACTCGTGGAACAACTCTTACACTATACAATTATCAAAACTACCAATCCATAATTCCATTTTAGCCTGAAAAAAAACGAAAGGCTACTAACCCTCAAAATGACAATAAATTAGTTAAACACATTAGTTGCAAAAAATTACTAACCCGTAGAACAACTCTCACACTATACAGTTATTAAAACTACCAATCCATAATTCCATTTTAGCCTTAAAAATAAAAGCTACAGAAAACTTAAAATAATATTAATTATACTAGCTACTGAATAATCCATTAAAAAGCACTGTAAAACAATAACAACAAATAAAATATATACCCACTATAAATACAGCTACTTTCTTTTAACACTAAAAATCTTCAAACTATTCAATTTTTAACTCAGTAAATTTTTACTCAATTTCGGATCATCAAGGGTTGGTAGCTTTCTGCGTAACTAGCCCCGCTTGAAGCTTTCCACCATCTAACCGTTCTGCAAACTGCCCATCGGCTCGCTGGAATTCAACGGTTAATTCAGCCAAGTCGGTGATTACGTTTAGCGGTTTCCACGCTTGCTAGACGAATTAAGAGGGAAAGAAATCGGCTGTATCATTCGAGGCGATTACGGCATGGCGGCTCGATCTTACGGCGAAAGAATCGTTCTGTAATGGGGAACTGTATTAGAGAATCCCAGGTGGAGGCGGTCGTACAGCGTACGCGAATACGTAACGTACGTAATCCCGTTTCGAAATTGCAACCGGCTGCTATCGTCGCCATGATTAAAGGGCATATCTATGCACGTCCGATTAAAGACCGCGGTCGCAGCAATAATTTATTTACGGCGCCCACCGACTTACGATATCCTGGAACCATTAAGTAGATTCCTGGAGGAAAGTTGGCCCCGCGCGCGCGCGCTCGCCTGGCCTGCCCGGGTACAGGTGTGAGTCGTAATAACATGGCGGGCGCGCCCTTTCACCTCTAATATCCCTACCCTCCCGCTGACTTCACTAAGGCCGCCACAATCGGGCCGCTGGTACACCGCAATCATCCTTACCTCTGTATCAATCGCGCCAGCGAATCATTATTGCCGGATACACTTAGCATTGCGCGCTTTCTCCCCGCGCAACTTTTGGCAGGCTACGAGCGCACTGCGGCGATCAGCCAGGTCGTAGGAATGTTTGAAAAATGGGCTTCTTTGTGCGGGCTTTTGAAGAAAAGGGCTCCGGATTTGCAGGGCTGATGGGAGTGAGAAATGAGATTACCAGAGATTGCTGGGAAGGACTGGGGAATTGAATAAAAATAATATTGCAAATTTTGGGAACTAATATGAGTGATCACTGGTTTATCGATAGGTAGTATAAATTGAAATTTGTTGTGAAAAGCTTCTTATGTTGGGAGAGAAGTATTCTGATGCTGGAGCAAGTAGAGAAAGCCTGTCATGCACAGACACAGGATCTGTTGGAGGAATTCTAAGACACTTGGATGGAAATTGAAACAGAAGAAAGGAAATTTAATTTATAAAACGAAGAACGGAAACGATTTTAAATTTGGACGAGAACGTCAAAAAAGTACAAACTTAATTTAATAAATGCTAGGTATCTTTTATGCTCTGGAAGCTATTCGCAAAGACTCTGTAGAGTTTGGAATCTCCAATTTCATACCACACTACTTATCGTTAGTGCAGTATTTTTTTCGCCAAAGTGAAGATACGAATTCAATTACTTGCGCCTCAGAAAACAAGCTTGGTATTTCTACTGTGAAATTAAAATAGGATATTTAACAGGATTAGGGATTTAATAAACCCTGGAAGTATAGTCGAAAGAAAGCAGCCAGTGTGTCGTCCAAAACTGTAATTTATTTCTCCATAGTGCCAAAATACACTAGAATACTCTGTAATCGTAGAAAATATTATCGGTATTGGTTCGGATATAAGTATACAATAACGTTAGACGCAAAGATGACACGTGAATGACATGACTGGATGACATGAAATTTTTATACGAATGGAGAGCGTACGCCTGAAATGGGGCACATCGTGGATGGCAGATAAATCGCGCAAGACTGAGCAAATAAAATAAACGATACCGTAGATCAAGAAGAAAAAGACACAGCCGTAAGGGAACACGTTCCTCTAAAACAATTTTCCAGGTAAATCAATTCTGTTCGTGTCGAGACACCTTCAAAGAATAAACAAGTGGCTCTTGGCAAGTAACCAGCCATTCCCAGCATTTCGAAAATCGACAAGAAACATTATCAAACAGTGAAAACGGATAATACTAACATTTAACGAACGTGTTTCCTTACAGTAAGGAATAATGAATGAATTCTACGCTTCAAATGACAAACTTTACAGATTAACCGACAGAACACAAACCTACGAATTGAAACCTGGCATTCAAAATGCCGGAAAAGATTCGCAAGCTACAATTACTATAATCGTGACGCGATAAGCTTATCATTACGCCCGTCATTACGGCGGCCAACTGTAAGATAGAACATAAACCATACATGGTACTTAACCCTTTGACAGTTTATCCCGTCCAAAGCACTGGCAGAAGAAAAATTAAAAAAAAAATAGAAATTTTTATCATAAACGAAAATATTTGAGAATATAAAAAAATATACGCTTTTCAAATCGGAATTTGAAATTTTCTTAGACCGTCAAAGGGTTAAAATCGATCACGCGTTCAATGAGTTCAAATGAAACCTTATCGACGCAACGAAGTTCAACCCTCCGCGAACTCACTTGCTCTCTCGGATATACTTAATGCTAACAGTGGAAACTTGTTCCGCTGTTGGCACCGTTCAAACAACACGCGCGATACTTTTGCTTCGACGTAAAGCATACTGGCTCATAATACTACAAGGGCCGTGGTTCACAGAGGGTTAATCTCGCGCGAACTTTCAAGCAGACGCAATACAAGCAGGCGCACTCTCGAGATTATGCATCCCGACCGCTTTGTCGCAAAATGGCCCGCAGTTTCTTCATAAAAAAAATCCGTGCAGTCAGCTCCGCGATTACATACGTGTAACTCTTATTAAGTAGACACCCAATGCATAAAATTACTTAGGTTTCATGAAGAATTTTCCGAGAAACTGTGGGCCGCTGTAAAAGTATCGATTATCGTAATAAAAATTCGCAGCAGAGTCGCCGCGAGCGTAAGTGTATCGTTTTCTTTTTTTTTCTTTTTGCATTTTTCCCCCAATGTACAGCAATACGCAACGTACATCGCCTTATATGATAATTTTCGTTTAAAAATAAAAACCGCATGCAACGTATATAATCTAAGGGTGGCTGCTAAACAGCAACGCGAGAAAAGGGAAAGAAGTGAATACATTTCGCGACAAATCAAGCTCGTAGAAGCGTGAGACGATCATGTTACACGATTACAGGGCTAATGCAACGATAATAATGCGGGTGGAACAGAAAGGGTCCTTCTTATAGAATAATATATATATGTATAAGTAATTATTTTGATTTCTCAGGTACTTTATACACATTATCATAGGTAAACAAGGCAGGTAATGCCCGGTGTTCATCGAACCCAGTTTTTCATTCAACCTTCCAACCACGTGCCCATTCGAAAACGAAGCCTGGCCCATCCAGCGTAAAACGAAAACCAAAATTCGATGAACAGGGACTTGGGAACCGTGGAATCTGTCGCGCAATGCGCCACTTAAACGATCGAGTTCCTTGAAATGTTTCGTTTAAGTATTACACTACGCGATAAACTCTACAAGGTGGATGATAATGTTCTAGCATTATACTGAGAAAGACAGAGCAATTTTTCTCATCGGCTGATCCTAATTATATTCTTCTACTTTGTGTCTGATAGTTATTCTAAACTGTCTTAAATTAAAACGTGGTTGTTGCTACTATTAAAAACGCAATTTCCTTAGCCAAGGGAAGTTTCACTCCCCAGAACGTGTTTTTGATAGAATAATTTGCTGAAAAGAAAAAATTGCTCTACTTCCCCCGTTTAAGTTCTGACGTCAACAAAAGCGACCCCGAAAGGAGTCGCTTGATCCTGCAGATCTCAATGAAGTTCACTCGATCCCATTTACTGGGACTAGGTATCTGTGCAATAAAAAAACAAACTCAGGCCTGCAGAGAATACAAGCAACTCTTTAAGCTTCATATCTTGTAGTCTGCCTGCGTGTATTTATGTTGGTTTTGCGTGTTCCGTGTACGTGTAATGCATCGTCACCATTCGTCGTCGCGATCAAGAACACGTAAGTACAGCGTTTAAGGTGCGCACGTAGACGTTTCACAGCTTCCCTATCGAACGTCCCGTTCACATACGGATTATGCAGTACACTCTCTTAAAAACAATAATAATTCAATCGTGGAAGAAATATACTCATTCCGCACACGCTACGATCACCTTCACATCGCCATTTTTTTCTTTTTCTTTCTTTTCTCTCGTATCTTACAAAGATATCGTTTACTGTAATTATACGCTTGCGAGAACAGTTCTCTGAATCAAGTCCGTTTGCTTGATCGCAAAGCTCCGTGGAGCTGCGGCTTCGTGGCGCCACTTTCTCGCGTGGATATGTTACAACGAACGGCGTCTGGGACGCCTGATTCTTAAACAGTGGCGTGCAAAGTTTTCAGAAATATAAAACACACTTGGTCCGCGAGACGCCTGGCGAATTTGACGGACCGGTCTAAGGTTACTCTCCCCTGACCTTTGATTTAAAATCTGCGAAAGCTTCTCGACAGATGTTGATATTATTATTATACGCTAAGTAGAAGAGAACACACTCGTGAACCTGTACGTTGCTTACACAGTAAGCATATATCTGGTGCAGGATTTTAAGCCCTTAAAGTCTGGCCACTGCGAGCGACTCGTTAAGCCGCGCTCTTATGTGTCTAAAGCGCGGTGCAGAACAGAATCGCGGGGCTTTGTGAAGCTTGTAGGCCTTTGCCGATTCCTTATTTTCTATTAATATGAGTATGAAGGCTATGTTAATGTTTTGTTAGGTTTGTAGATTTTCCGCGATTGGCGGAATATCAAGCGTAGAGAAATATAAAAATGTGTGAAGGGTTTTATGATTGGATACACAAAGGAACTCGTTTGGAATACTTGAAAAGTAATACGAGTTGACTTGCCACGTGAAAATACATCTGTGAATGTAATATTACGTGGTTTGTAGAATTTTTTGTGAAAGAATGTTTGCACTTGTAGGAACGCGGCTTAAGACTTTTCGTGTCTTTGAAGGCTTTGAGTGTTCTGAACAGCGTGTTGCACACGTGAAAGCGCGGCTTAACTCGAATCCTCGTTTCTACAAAAGCTCCAGTTTTGTCGCTCTGTTACTCAATAAAGCATGCACACTTCTGTCGCATTATTTATTGGAAAATGGAGCGATGGGTTTAACTCACCTCAAAGCAACCACAAGATAACCGTGTAATATTCTAGGATTAAAAATTGAAAGAATACATTCTCTATCACCTATGAATATCCCCTTCCCTTGCAAAATATCTCACAAAATAGACTTCTCTAATTTCCATTTCCTCCATGAAAACCGGTACCATTTTTTCTTCTTATTTAGAAAAAATACTAGTCGACCTTATCGCGCGGTTAGCTCGCTACTTCCTCCCCTATTTACACTACTCATTTTTATTTTCTTTTTCCCATAAAAACGTTAACTATCGAACGTACGAAATATCGGGCTTTCTGCTTATCGAACTGAATGAATAAACAAAGTCTTAGTCATAGTACAAAAAAACCTATAGCTGTGCTATAAAATGTGTGATAGATTTTGTGTTCGGCATAAATTGCTCAAGTCATTGTGACATTAGTCAGAAACTACTAATACAAAAAAGTAAACTTGTATCATATAAACTCGTGTACGTGTTCTTTCCCTAAATTTCTGTTGCATAGACAGTGAAATAAAATACCAATTCTCAACACTATCAAAAGAAAAAAATATTTACCGTACAAAAATAAAGTTCGAAATTTTCCCACGCTATGCTTCCTATCACCAATTAAGTTTCACTGCCCTGATTTTCCAGCATTCCTTTAAATCGACCGAATTAAAAAATTTCACGAAGACGCGCAACTGAACGCGTGCACAATCTTGCTACTTCCTTCGAAGATTAATCGCTTGGAAAACTACGATCCAGAAGACGATCGTACGGATGAAACTCTTTCAAGCTGCTTAACTAGAATCAATGAGACTATGTATAAAAAATCGTGTCCCTTAAAGACATCCTGAATGTGTGATAGTTCTGTCGTTCGAGTGGCAAGAACGAGGAACACTATTCCACTGAAAGAAGCGAGAACAATCGTCTCTTAAGTCTCTTTCGTATCATCTAACTTGAAACACTTGTTAGAAATCATCCCTAACACGAAGACCACTCGGTTCAATCGTGTAATGTACATTTTTACATGTCCTTATTATCATTTCACTTAGAAAAAAACTCCCCTCACTTCCCTCTGCACGCAAACCGAGCAGATTTGCTCGCAGTGCGACGCATGTCCTCTCGACTCGAGGCATCACGCTCTTCGTGATATATTCTCCTCGAACTTGGCAGTATTTCTATTATCCACGTCGGTGAATGTAATGGATAATTCGTTATTATGCATCAAGCTCGTCTATCATAGGAAATAAATAATTATTATGCGAAACACTCTCGCCACTAATCGTGGGTGTATCAATGAAATGTATCAATGAAGCTGTGAAATTCGAGAGGAACTTCGAAAGGATGCGTTTCGTGAGTCGTCGACACGAGATGTTCGACGAAGAAGCGAGCTCTTTATGTAAGATACGTGTCACACGTTTTAAACACGATTTCCTAGAATTTTAATGAAATTATCAAGGGCTGTTTAATCAGTATCTGTATTAGTTTCATTAAAGTACCAGGAACTTGTGTCTGCAAGAAGTAATCGGGAGATCCGCTCGATCATCCCTGAAGCAACGCCGAAAAGAAAGCCCTCAACACTCCAGGACTTATAAAGCATTTAGTCAATCGGTAAAGCTCGCGCGGAGAACGCCTCAGAGGCGTTCCGCGGCTATGGTTAACAGACGCGATCAAAGGATTTCCGCACGCAGAGTGTGCTGGAAATTCAAATTAAGAGATTTCATTGGCATGAAAGAAATTCAAAGATTTTCACGCGAAGGAACTCCATTCTGTGCAATTTCGATTACCTACATCGAATTTTAACTGAACGCTGACGTTTTGCTAATTGTAGAAGACAAAAAAGAAGAGGAATGATATGGAACTATCATCAGTCAAAGTAAATACAATTGTAAATACTCCTTTTTTACACCTAGACTATCAAATTTTAAGTAGACACAATTTTCTTTCATCGAAATCATGTGAAATGAAGTTCGATCGTCCTCCAAGTGTAGCGCTCAAACGCAATCAATGCTAACCTGCGTTCGCAGATTGCAATCATCATACAAAATAAAGTCACTGAAAACAACAAAATGATGGTATTACTGTCGCTTAACATCGCTTGCAAGCATCATCAAGCGGAAACGTCTGCAGGGCATGGTCCCCTGCACACACCTAACGCACCTAGGCGCGCCTGACGAATCTCTACCCGGTCCGTTTTTCTTATTAAGAGAAAACACGAGAATTGCCTTTCGACTGACGTTAAAATACGACCAATAATACGTACATGTATATATATATATATAACTTGCAACATATATATAAATAAATATTTATACTATATAACAAAAAGTGCCACTGCTTCGCAGGCCGACTTTGAAACCTCCCTAACGCCGTTATATTATTCGGTTTGCTGCAGGGTTCTCTGGAAAAGATAAAGTTTCCTCTTTATAAATACTCGTTAACCTTATCTTTTGATAGTCTCGCGCCGTTCTAGCTTCGTAATGAACGGAGCTTTTAAATGACGGGGAGGTTTCGACCTTTTTAGATCGTTCGAAGATTGAATTATTATCATCCGCGTGGCTTCGCCTTCGTTCGCTTTTGTCGATCGCGATTGTAGGCATAGTCGGTACCGAAATACGAACTACACTTACCATTCGTTGCTCTTCGCGATTCATAAATATGGTTTCGTAACAATTCCTTAATAAAATCGTCTTCAAAACTTCGTCGATCGTTCGTCTTTTGACGTAGCGCTCATCCACTGCTCGCGCCTTCTACGTCGCGCCTCAGTCACTCGTCCGGCTGTTTCTCACTTCTGTAGCTTATTTTAAACAGTTTCTCCCTGTTCACGATTCCGGTGAGCGCAGATTTTGCTAACAGAAACGCGATTCGGCACGATTGTCGCGGGAGGGAAGAGATCAGTCTAACTGTTTCGACAGAGATAAAACAGGAACTCTATGTTTGAGCTTGTTCGTTGTGTAATTGACGAAATGTGAACTTTCGAAAACTCTAATGGCAGTGTACAAATAGAAGCGTGTCGGAAAGGCGACGAGATCGAGCATCGATGGTGCCAAGGATGCTTTAAGATTGACTGTTTACTGACGTGACTCGTTGGCTTTTAGTTGTCGCGTGTTTCATTTAAAGCGGTGAAGTGTGCAATGTGGCCGTAGAAAAATAGAAGTAAAAAGTGAAAGTAGAAAAATATGGTTCCTGTGCTTCGAAATGAGAAGAAAAGCTTCAGATGAAAATCAGTAAATTGGATGTTCTTCAAACAACGTCAAACCCGTTGAAACTTCCAAATGCTTTTGATCTTTGCTCTAGAACTGAACGAAATCTCCACCTCAGGAGAGATGAATAAAATATTAACCCCTCGCGAGCCACAACCAGCTCATCATTCAATAAAGTTTCTCCTCTGGCAGATAGCACACTTCTAACGAAGTATTAATAACACCGAAAATAACAGCCGTGCACAAACCACCCGCAAAATCAAGTATCTTCAAGTACAGTGTATCTGATCCAACTCAAACAGCCAATCCCTACTGCCACTACTATGGACCCCGCGCCACGGGTCCACGATACGTTGCCCCAGAATCAGGGAACAAAAGAATCAAACCCGAATCCAAATTGCAGCATCGCGAGTAAACTCAACAAAATCTCCTTTCCTTCATCCTCCACTAAATAACTCTTGCTTTCCCCATCAACCGCGAACCACGTTGGCAGTGTCACAGAGGTTTACTCTACAATTTCCCAGACGATCGTGCACTCTACTCGTGCCCGACGACAAGTTCACCTACATCGGCCCCAAAGGCTTGCCCCCAGGAGCACGATCGACGACAGCTGCTGCTCTCCCGCTCGAGGCGCGCTCAGTGACTGAGGAACAGAGATCGGTTCGCCTGAACGATCACGCCTCCCAAGTTTCGGCGAGCACGATGCAACGCCGACGGTTTTTACCCAATTGTACCGCGTGCCGTTCTTCTCTCAGACGGGCGGCGGCCCCCTGACGTAACGCAGCTGAGGGGTCAGGGAGAGATTGAGGGTGTTGGCCGCCTCGCAGCAATGCGGCTCGAGCAGGCAAGCGGCGCAGAACAGGGCGACCAGGGCCAGCTGAAAGGGTAACGCCGCCCTCAGGATGCGCCAGACCCAACTGTGAGGTAGACCTGGCTCGCTATCGGGGTCCCCGCCGTCGGTCGCGCCACTCTTGACCGCTGAAACGGCAGCGATCCGTCCCGAGCCCCCCTTCGCCATCTCCGAGCTGGCCTTTTTGCGCTTGCTGCAAGACGGGGCAGAGAAACATTGCGTTTAGTAAGGCTGGCACCCTTTGCGTTGCATGGACTTGTGGAAATGTGGGATCAGTGGGATCTGAATCTTCTGGAGATGGGACAGGGAGATGCATGAGTTTGTCTGCTGATTTCTGGAGGTCGTTGTTTTTTTTGGATATCAGTTTGTGGGAGTTTGGTTCAATTTTGACGGTGATTATCCGGCAGGTAGGACGAGTGTGAGAAAAGGAGATTACAGGTTGGCACGGCCTTTTTTATTATTCGTGTCCAAACTGGCAACATCGAAAAATTAAGTGAATCACAAAGTTATTCTATTTGATCATATATGATACAGAATTGGCAGAATTGGCCAGATTTTTGTTTGATCATATATGATACATTGACAGTTAACCGGTTAATAATATAGAAAGATGCAGTTTTTTTTGTAATATTTTCCCCCAGTTATGACCTCGCAAATAATTAAGTTTATTTTTTTAAGCTGTTATAAATAACATAGAATTTTATCAAAGTTACTACAACAATTAAAAGTCTATCTAAGAGCTTCAAATGCGACTAAACAATTAGATATACCGAAACTACATGTATGGTACTTTTTAAGTGTTTTTGATACCAAAGAATTCTATTGTACCTGTAATATGACAATAAACATCTTCGAAAAAAAGTGTGAGAAAAGGAGGTGGGAGGATTTGTTAGAAGAAAATTAATATGAGAACAAATTAGCTAGAAACTTCTACTACAGTGCTCTGAAACTCGTGTCTCAGTGATGAAGCAAATTAATTTATAGCGCCCCATGGGTGAACGTTAGACAGGAAAGGGGAAAAAGATACGTTCTGAGGGAAGTCTAGTCAGACATGCAGTTTCTTATTATGGAACTTTTGATTTCAGGTGCTTTTTGTCACATTATATCAAATTTTAGTTGAAGTTGACATTTAAGCTGAAGTCTACTTTTAGACAACGCAATTACAGAACGTTATAATTCAGTTAAAAGGTACTTCGCCTTCTGGAAATCGCGCGCAATGTTTATATTTACTCGAACGCGAGAATGTTATCGATTTTTGCTTCAAATGAAAAACAATAAAACTAGAAAGCATTCCTAGTAATAAAACGGGAGAAAGGGAAGAGAAGACACGGGAGCGTTGATCGTGGAAAAAGGGGCGACGAGTTTTTACAGCTTTTTTTATGATGCAATATGGCGGGCATTCTATGCTCCCGCGAAAAACTAAACCTATTACCGTTGCCACCGCGAGCAGTGATTAAATGCGACTATAAAAAAAGCATCCTTCAAACAAAGTTAAATAAGGTGGCCCGGGCGATAATAGGAATTCGGAGTAATTGCGATTGAAAGAGCGGGTCAGGAAACGAATCCCACCGAGGGGGAGGAAAGTAGAATAACGAACACGCGTTTTAAGACCTTCTCCGTTTCTGATCTCAATTTTCTGCTGCCGTAAATATGAATGTTGAAGGAGTGGAAATAAATCTTACGCTCGCTCAAATCCCTGTATATCTTTAAGTTTTAAATATCCAGGAAAGAACAATTATTTGATAACTCCTTCCACTCAATACAGCAAAAAACTTGGACACAATGAAACAGTACCAGAAACTATTATTTACGAATAATTAGAGATGAAGGGTTAATTGAAGTAAGAGTTTAGGATTCGAATGTTAGAATTTTATCTCTATAAAGATTCCCCAAGATTCAGTTGAAGTTTGTAAGGTAAAAGACCCAATACGTGGACACGTCCCAGTAGCTGGACACTGGTGCAAAAGAACTATTTTATTCAATTATTCAAATATTTAGTAAAATATATATATATGAATATATTTTACTAAATATTTGAATAAATGAATAAAATTGTTTTTTTTTGGATAAAGCGGATATTAAATGTACTAATCAGTATTTTCCACCACTGTCCAGCTACTGGGACGTGTCCACGTATTGGGTCTTTTACCTTATATGCCAAAGAGGAAATAAAAATAACGAATGATCACAAAAGGGTAAATTTCGAATATGCGCGGTGTAGCTGCAGTTGAGTGTCGAGCTTTTTAACGTGGCGTTAACGGGGCAGACATGGAAGCGTCAGGGAGTGTTCATTCACAGCTAACTTCTTATATTCAAATGAGTGGACGCGTTATGGGAGTAGAACTATGAACGAACGAGCTCTTGTCCCCGCGTCTAAATAGACGCCTTCATTCTTTGCTTCTCATTTCGACGTTATGCAAATGGGGGAATGCGAGTCGAGAAGGTCGTTCTTTATTCCCTCTTAAAGCCGTGGCGTCTCCAGACGCCTGAATAAATTAAAAACCACGCCGCCCCGTGCGTTTACCTTAAAAATATTTCTGGGTACGTTAACGTTTGCAAGGATTATCGGCATTGTAAGGTCTGAGCGAAGCATGAATTGGAATATTGAGTGAGCGAGATGGAACGAAAGGTTAGAAAAATTAAGGTATCGGTTAGCGATGAGAATTTTCTGCTTGGAGACATGCCATTCAATTGCAATTAATTTCTTGTGTAATTGTTAATCTACGTTTATATATGTGGTGTATCGTGGCAACTTCTTCTTGCTATGACTTTGGAAAGAAAGGAACAGTTGGAAAGGATACTGAATCACTGATAAACAAACTACAAAATGTAACTATCCTTGTGTATAAGAAAGAATCGACTTGAGCAAAATTCTTTTGCTTCGTTTCCTTCACTGATGTCTAAAACCTTCTACACTTCGAATTTAGAAACTTTAAGCTCAAGAGCACAACAGAATACATGAATCCTTAAACCCAAAATTTAATAAAACCCTCTCCCATTACTTTATTCTATGCCCAACCAATGAATATCATGCAAATGAACTTAAGGGGTTTTTTTACTGTAACGCCTTGATAAAATACCGTTGTGTTGAACTTTTTTGTCACAAAAAGAATGTGTTTACTAAATTCTAGTTTTTACTATTTATTAATATGTGTTTTGAGAATACAAAATAAATTTCTAATTTTTGAATGCTTGCTTTCGCCAAAATAGGGAGTGTTATATGCGCTATGAAAAAAAAACTCTCGACTATGTGATTGATTTTTGAGAAACCATGTATCTGAAACTAAAAAACCAAAAAGATTTGTAATCAGTTTGACTGTCGCTATGGCCCGAACTAGAATCACACATTTTCGTTATTTTTGTTCCTTTTCTGCGTCGCAGAATGATTAAAAAAAAAATTAGCTAATTTCGATAGTTCAACTTTGGACATCAGCCATTTGGTTAATTCTTCATCAATCTAATTAATCTTAGTCCCTGCCATAGCGACAGTCATACTGCTTAAAAATCTTTTTCATTTCTTGGTCTCCAAAATCGACCACGCAGTCGTGGCGTCTTTTATTTTACAACGCATATTACATCCACCTATTTTGAGAAAAGTATTTGGGGAAAAATAATTTTACATTCTCAAAGCACGTATTAATAAACAGAAGAAACTTCAAGTTAGTAAACACATTATTTTTGTGACCAAACAAAGTACAATACAGCGGTACTTTATAGGGGCGTCTCAGTGGAAAAACCCCTTAAATTCAAAAATACTGAACCCAAAATCCTAGCACCTACAGTACTACAAATATTTCTTGCATCACCAGACACTGTATGCCTAGTCAACAATCGCGCAAAAGTACTTTCCAAGTCCTAATACTAAATTAAGTAGAATATACGCTAAATATTCGAGTGAGGCAATAAATGGACGTTTATTTTGAAAGTAGTATAAGTCCATTTTTGAAAACAAAATGAGATATCACGTAATTCATGCTTAATTTAATCTAAATTTTTTATGTATATAATTTTCTCGAAACAAGAGAAAATGGACTTACACCACTTTCAAAATAAACGGTCCAAATATTTCCAGTATTACACTTCCTACCATCTTCAAACTTCTCTCTCAGAGACACGCTTGCTCCATCGCCCAAGTCGATTCTCTCCCCAGTTGGACAGCAAATAAAAGTGAAAAACGGCACTCACTCGACGAAATGATGGACCTGGCTGCTGGTCCGTTTCGCAGCACGCGCCTCCACGCTGGCAGCGGTGCGTACGATCAGCTCCCGGCACTGCTTTTGAAGATCCCGTAGCTCCGTCTCGGCGTCCTCGACTCTCTTCCAGAGTTCGGTGAGCGCCTCGCTGCCCGGTGCCAGTTGGCTCTCCAGGCTGCGGGTGAGCCGACGAAGGGCAGCCAGCCGTCGCTCGCGCTCGCTCAGCTCCTGCTCGCTTCCGCTGTCGGAGATCCCGCTGTCGGAGAGCGAGCCACCTTCCTGCGTCAGACTGATCGGCGACGCGTCCCCGAATTTCGACGGCACCCCACTGCTCACCTCCTCTGTGGTCGCGTCTTTCAGCACTGTCCCGTTCTGCAACAAGAACACACCGAGCCGCCTTTGAGTTTGGCTGCTCCAACGGCGGGGCCTTTTTTCTCGGTTCGGATCATCACGGCAGAGGTTGGTCAAAGGGATCGAGTAGCGGTCGGATATATTCGTGTTTATGCTTGCAAGGGAGTTCTTGTACTGGCGGGGGATAATATATGTGGAAATTTAGAGATGTGTGAAGTTTTGCTCTGAGGTACCTTGGAACTTAATTCTTGTATAGGTGGATTGAGTTTTCTTTAATTTTTCACATCTAGGTTTGCACTGCACGGTGTAATTAGTGGAATGACAGTACTTTCGTCAATGATTTTGTGGTATTTGTGAAACTGAAGAGTAAAAAATTGGAGAGTAAAATATTGGAAAGTAAAAAGTTTATATTCGTGTTAATACGGACCACTAAATAATAAATCCGTAATATTCTGTTTAGTATTAAAATCCTCCACTGCTAGTGGTAAAGTTTATGTTTGTAATTATTCATGTTGGATTGAATTGTTAGACGCCCACGAAATAGGTATTATTGAACCTTGTCCGACCACGTACATGACACTTCTACTTGCACCACTTGCCTATTCTTTCCACTTCAAATTAAAACTATCTACAATATTCAACTGAATGTATCAAGCAGTAACAACATTGTTGCACACCAGCAGATAATATAATTCAAATTTCCACAGGCGCAAGCAAATTTTAAAACCGTAGAGTGAATATGAATATGATGAAAATAAAATCCTATTCCAATAACTGATGGAATACTAGACAGTAATTTAAAAATCTTTTTACACAAAACTTTCGCCCACCAACGCTCAAAACTTCCCAGCGATCGGTTCCAAAGAAAATCACGAAAGGATGTGCTTAACCAGTGCCGCTGATTAGATCACGGGATGCTGATAGGTATAAATATACCCTCGAGAGAATACGATACCGAATATTGCATAATCCAGTGTTGGTTACTGCCGCCGGGCAACCGGAAGGCGTATAAGACGATTATATGGAGGAAGAAATGGGGAGGATGGGGTGCACGAAAGAAAGGAAGCAGACGGTATGCTGCAGGGGCGTACGATGTCAAACAGAAAGTCTCCTCGGTAGATTTTGGTCTACCAGTCGAAATCAAATATTCAACATTTCGCGATGCCGTTTTACAGGAGAGTCTTTGAATTTTTTTAGAATACAGAAGGAAAATATCGCTCCACTCGACACCCTAATACACAACACAATGGGATTGATCACGAAAATTTATTGAGGGTTGAAATGTATCGTTGCCTTTCTATAGAGAAATAATAAATCAAGGGTAGGATTTAGGCGGAGATCGTTCTTTCCACAATTGCCTTTGACCCTACAGCTGAACCGGTGACGGGTGGTCGGTGTTCAGAGAAGAGAAAAAACACAAATCATACGCTTTGTTTTATACGAAAGATACAAAGTGTAGCTATGGCTAAGAGACACTGAAATTGTAAGTTAAACAAAACTGAGGATTTTGCAGCAAGAGGGGTGCAACTTCATTTTTAGCTTTTGAGCTATGATGTGGAATTTACCGAAAAAAATTATCGTTTGGCACACGTTTGATGCAAATCCGATAAGCAATAAGCGATTTATTGCAAACTTTGAACCGCCACCTATTGCTATTTTATGCAATATTTGGTTTCGGTCAGCACCAGATTTGAAAAATTCGCCAAAAATAGAAATAGAAACTAAGGAACTCAAGATATAATTCAAGATATTATTCCAAGACAGGAGCCACTGTATCAGAAACAAACTCATTCACCAGCTACCTGAAATTATAAAACCCTGTAACCACAAAATCCCTACATCCCTTGCCTCGCCCGTCATTCAATTCTCTTTCTCGAAAAAAGCCATCGTCTACGACAATCTTCCCCAAAACAATCCCCCGGATCCTTGTCGTGACCTGTGCCAGGCGTCACGTAACCCGTTTCTGGGCTCGATATGAACTAGCTCGCCCCCGGCGCGAGCAGGGAAGCCCGAACGGGGGCAAGGAGGGGCAGGAAGCCGCGACACGAAACGCTGATACCAGACAGAGCAGTGGTAATAGTAAAAAGCAGGAGAGAAAAAAAGAAGAGAAAAGTGGCGTGGAGCAGGGTGCGGAGGATTGCGAGACGAGGACGAGGAGGCATCGAAGGTGTGGGCGAGGGTTTGACGGCGAACTAGAAGAGGGGTGGAAGAAAGAGAGGGTTGGTTTAGGCTGTTGCAGCGCCGCAGAGACGGGGAGGGGAGAGGAGGCTCCGGTAATGAAAAGCGCGATCCGCATACCAAGTAGCAACCTACGGCCTAACCTATATATAAAGTCGGTATACTCTTGTATAACGGATAGTAGGTACGAAGTGAGAGCCGAGTCAGAATCCACACCGCCCGAAGGACCAATCACGTAGAAGAAAACTGCGAGAATTCCTTATTTCCGGCCGAGGATTGCAGCTCCTAGCGAGGCTCTCGCTCCCGGCCAGGCCGAGGAGCAACCCTTGCGATATATATCGCTTGTCATCTCGACCCAGAGAACCTGACGCACCGATGGACTGCGCCCTCGCTAAGAGTTTCAAGTCCAAGAATTCGCGATCCCGAACTGGCCAGCCGAAGGAAAATAAATGCACAGGTTGCGTCGAAGCAGTGTATCCGCTTACGTATTATTTCCACCCGACGGTATAATTAGACCCGTCTAATTCGATCGCCGCGTATAATTAGGACTTGGCGACGGGAACGAAACTAATGTAACGGACTAAAGGGCAGGCAGATGGAGGAGGGAAGACGCGTGGTAAAATTGCTGCCGGGTGTTGGGCGAGGAACGCCGAGGTGAACTTCTGAGGGAGGGAAAATAAGAGCAGTAGTTTCTGGTTCTGTTGCGAGCTGGGAGTTAGTTCTGTCTAACCGTTCTCTGGAAACGAGCTATAGGTTGTGAGACACAGAATTTTCACAGTCTAAAGAAATAAGTAATAAATAAAAATGATGATAATATAATATGTACAATTAGTAAATGAGAGTGGAGATTCTTCTTCTTCCTCTTGAAAACAGTTGGTTTAAGTGTCACAGTGCCCAAAGACTTAAACGTCTCTACTTGTCACTCAACTGAGGTGTGAACAAAATAAGAGCAATATCTAAATGGGGTAAGTCCGGGAGAGTCCGGCCAGTGTTGATATTTTAAGACTGACGCAAGATAGGGCACTGTGTGTCATTGACACAAAATAAATGAATGCGCTTGTTGTTGATCTTGCATTGACCATTGTCACAAATCCATATTTAAATTATAGGGAACACTTAAGGCTTTATGCGAGTTTGAAAGTTTTTAGACCAAGTTACAGTGCTGGTGATATTTGAAAGACAGGTGATTTTATTTACACTATTCCGATATTGGGGGATATAATATGCATAAAACTACAGTGTCACCCCAACAATACATATGTATTTGTTTTCAATTTATTTTGACAAGGTGGTCCATCACTCCCTTGATTATGGGATAGTCCGACCAAATGTGTTTTTCTTACTGTAAACCCATCTTCAGATTCAGGGAGCAAAAAATCCATTCTACAAGATAGCGAGATATGTTATTAAAAGACTGGGATGAAAACGAATGCATGGGATGCGGAGAAAACTATTTCGAAAATTCGAAAAGCGACGATTAGATTAAATATGTGTACTGAAGCCGTTGGTTTCACGATACTAGATGCTTCAAGTACAAGAATGTTTGCGGTTTACATGGAAAATTGGAGAAGAAATAACATATCAATTAACTTCTTCGTGTATTATACTTTTTGCAAGCTACACTTTTTGTTATTTTTCAAGGTCGGTCTCACCCGTAGTAGGTGGACGGACTAATCCGGACATGCCGGTGAGACCGACCAGTAGCAGTGCCAATATTTTTTATTGAAAATGAAAATAAATATTTGAAATTATCCCACGCTATAATTTACATATACTCTAAATTGCTCGAGCTTTACTTTAATCTGCACGAAACAACAAAAATTTGAAAAACGACGATGCTACAATTTCCTTTCTAAAAAGTGGTCGAACTCTCCCGGACTTACAATATCACAACACACCGTTCATTCTTCTCGCGACATTAGCCATACAGGTACCCATACAGCACACTTCGTTGCAGCTGTATTGCAGGAACGTTGCTGCAATATTGCGTTGTTGCAGGCTGCATTGCAATATTGTAGGAACGTTCCTGCAATATTGCCGTGCATTATTGGAGTGGCAATGATCCTACAATATTGCAGCAATATTGCAAGAACGTTGCCGTACAATGTTCCATTGGCAATGATTCTACAATATTTCTGCAACATTGCGCGCACATCGAAGTGCAATGTTCCAGTGGCAACGTTCCTACCAGGGACTCCTACCGGTATGTAAAATACCGGTATTTTTCGGTAGTATCTTCGTCTGAGACATAATACCGGTATAACGCTCATACCGGTATTCCGCCATTACAGCTATACCGGTATCGATATCGTACCGAAACAAATAAATACCGAAATCGATATTGTACCGAAAAATAAAAATACCGAAAACAATCGGTTACCGGTAACCGAAATAAATACCGGTATTTTTTCGGTATTCTGTTCGGCATGCATAGCCACTGCGATACCCGATTTGCCTGTATCGCTCCCCTTACCGCGAACCTCACATCGACCCCTCAGACACGCTCCGTCTATATATGTCTATAGAAATGTTACCGAAAAAATACCGGTATTTATTTCGGTTATCGGTAACCGATTGTTTTCGGTACGATATCGGTTTCGGTATTTTTATTTTTCGGTACAATAACGATTTCGGTATTTATCTATTTCGGTACGATATCGGTACCGGTATTTATCTGTTTCGGTATGATATCGGTATCGGTATTGCTGTAATGGCGAAATACCGGTATGAGCGTTATACCGGTATTAAGTCCCTGGTTCCTACAATATCTCGACAATATTGCGCGCACATCGACGTGCAATGTTCCACTGGCAACGATCCTACAATATTTCGGCAATATTGCGCGCAAATCGATGTGCAATGTTTCAGTGGCAACGACCCAGCAAAATTGCCTACATATTACCGTGCAATACTGTAGTGGAAATATTGTAGAAAAAGTACAGCAATATTCTGAAGCAACTATGACTTTGACGAAATTTGAAATATGACGTTGAGTAGATTCTACAGCATGTTTCATTTAACTGGACATGCTAGAATTTCTCGTTGTCCGTTTTTATTGCCGTTTCGTTGCAGAATCATTGCCGGAACGTTGCAGGACTACATGTTTGCAATGCTGCCGCAACATTGCAAAAATACACACCTGCAATATTGCGAAGGCGGACATAGGACTGAACCTGCAACGTCTCTGCAGTGTTATGGCGCAACATTGCAATCTTGCACCGCAATATTGCCGAGACGTTGCTGCAATGTTATGGTGCTGCATGAGTAGTGCTAATCAACGGCTCAGTCCGTTAGCTTCTGGTCCACGTAGAGAGTTCGGCTCGTCGACAACGGTGTACCCGCGGGCTAGAACTGGTCAGTCGGGCGATCCAGCTCGGATATTAAATTTGTATTTTTACGCTGATTCCACGGGCCATTCCCGTACGTGAGGCGAAAGGGAATCGTTCGGGCGATTAACGATCCTAGCTCCCTAGGGTGGTCCCGAAGGTAGCCGACACCCCCGAACGGCGACTCGGACCAGGCCGTATGTGACCCTAAAACCTCACCTTCCCTCTGCCCCGCCGCGCCGTCTCCCCCACACGCGCTAATATTTTATTTAATGCCTATGAAAATTTATGGATTTCCTCGCGGCCAACGGTGCCAGGATCGCGAGCCCGCCTCGAATTGAACATTTACTCGAGCCACCACGGATCGGTCCCCACGATCGCGCTTGCAGAGGAACAATGCGGTTGCGTTCGATTAAAAATGTAGCCTACGTGTTGTTACCACGAAACGAGAACAGTTCGGAGAGAAGTTAAAGTGGATTGCGATGGATCCTGGTGGTCCAGAGCTCGACGGCTAGAATCGTATAGGGAGTTTAAGGAAATAAAAGGAAGATTGACGCTGAGGGAGGCAATAAGTTGAGGCCAGCAAAGAATAATACCAAGTTACAACTAATTGACCAGCTTCGCCTCTCGCAGGGAAGCAAACACCGGCGGAATCGGCAGAACTATTACCGTTCCACATCTCCTGCCACCCCCGCGCTGGTTTTATCGCTCCAATCGGAATTCCTCCTCCCATTATCCGCTCCTCCCGTTCCCACCTTCGAAGGGCAGAGCCAGATAGAGGGAGCGAGGGGAGAGAATGGGAACGGTCGTAATGTCGAGCACTTTGTCGCGCGACCGGCAGCGTTTCTTCGTTCGTTGCTTGGTTAAAGGGTCGGCGTATCGGGGCGAGAAGAAAGAAGGATGTAACGTCGAGTGCATGAAATTATCCCCCCGAGTGTTGTAGATCGGCGGGGCCGAGAGGCTGCGCGGATTATTCCGTCTTGACGGGAGTTTGAATACGTTCAAGCGGAGTCGCGAGTCGAGGATGGGAGAGGGGACGCGGGTGCTACTACCCCTAGGCACCGTTCTTACCTTTGTTAGGGTAAAAATATCGTGTCGCGAGCCATACGTCTTCCAGACAGGCGAAATAAGCGCCGGGGACAATTGGAACTAGCGACCTGGCGACTGTTTGCTCCACGAGTTCTCGCGAGATCCCCGTTTCTTCTCTGGCTATATCGCGAATCATTTCCGCGTTACTGCGCTCGCTGAAGAATTCGTAACGAGCGGGTGGGTGGTATATTCTTAGTTCCTTTGCACAGATTTTAAATGGAGAAAGGATCGACCTGGGATTATGGAAGAATTCGAATTCGAATTTGCTTATTCTCAAGCACAGTATTGGGAAACCAAGTGGAGGCGTGGCTTAGACTTCAGCGCTGTTGGCGAACTATTGTCAGTAGACCCAGATCCCACCAAACATTCCGAATAAGTATTTATTAATCGAAGAAGTAAAAATTTAGTGTTCAAAATAATTTAAAAACATTTGTTTTTCACAACATATCCATATAAACACTGATATTCGTATGTATTTCGGCCTACCCGCAGTAGTTCAATTTCTGTCACTAGTTGGCGTATCGAAATTCTTGGTTTCCCAATATTTATGGGTCTTGGAAGTTAACTCCTCACTGAGCAAGATCACAAATTTGTCTGTCTATCGGGTATTACGGAAAGGAAAATTAGTCGAGAGCCAGTCAGAGATGGGGAAAGAATTATTTGAATTAAAAATTTGTATACGAAATTTGAGATGCACAAAAAAAATTATTTCAAATAAAAATCTCGAACACAAATTTTTATTTCAAATAATTCTTTCCTCATCTCTGGAGCCAGTACACGGGGGAACGAAGGTAACACTGAAGCGGAACCGAGAACGAGGCAATACAGGAGGATATCGACTTCCTCGGTCCAACGTAATAGGTGGAGCAGCGGCCTGCGACCAGTTATTCTAATCGCGTGGCAGTGGAGGAAAAAAATGAGCTACCTCGACGTGGAAATATCGCGGGCGACGCGTTCTCGCTCTTGACAATCGGAGCACGGGGGCAGGGCAATCGGAAGTGGTGATAACGAACCTGCCACCTGCTTCACCTCAAGCTACTTTTCTCCTTAAGTCCATAAAGTGGGCGAACCGATGGAGGCCGACCTTGCCATAGAGATTTACTTTATATGCAAATGCAAGACGGATATGGTGGAAATAAGGGGGGATGCGATGGCGTTTAACCGAGACACGATATCGACAAGTGTCATCTGTCAAACGTACCCCTCTCATCTCACCCCTTCTTTCCCTTCCCGCTACTTCCGGATAGGCTGCCCCACTAGCAGATCGCTGGTGCATAAAATAAACTTCTTGGGGCTGGGAAGTGTGAAGGTTCCTTTCGGATGCGAAGAGCTATTTTATTTTGTAAAAGTTTTGCTAACCCTGTTAGTGGTTAATCTGATTGTGGTTCTGTGAAACAATTGAGGTGTTAATTTTTATTTACGAAAAGAATGTAATTCGTGAGCGAATTGTGTCGCGAAGGTAACAGAGAGAAGTGTTTTCAAAGTTAGTACACGTTTCCAGGAGTATTCTATATTTTCGAAAAATTTGAATCCGTTATGCCAGGCACAGTGCTCTTCCAATCCCACTGGGATGGATCCTTTACCGTCAGATGCCACTTCGGGACAAAAACAGGGCCGGGCAAGAAGTTTTCCGCGCGGAACAGAGACGACGAACCAATAAACATGATTCGACTTATAATCTCGTCTTCCTTAGAACAACCGCACATCCCCCAGAGCCCCTCTGCTCGCCCAATCTAAGCGGGGAAATGGTTTTATGCACACAAGCGATGCCCCTGGGAACCGTTATCCCATCCAAGGACGTTGAATAATTGCTGGCAGCTATCTAACCGATTGAAAATCAAGGACACCGTGGGAATATGTCGACGGAACGATTTTGGCAACGATTCCGTCGTTCGAGTGCGAAATGGAAAAACGAGGGACACGTGGTTGAATTTCGGTTACATTTAACGATTGACAGTGGATGAGCATGTGAATTTAAATAGTAGGCAAACCAGCAAAACTTTCGATGGAGGAACAAAATATTAATTTTCATTGTGTAACAGTTTTTGGAGTTCCTTTAAAAAATTCTTAGAACTTGAGAGCATTCATAGCATTATTACCCAAGTTTCTATAAACTTCGAAGCAGCTGTAGTGTTACTGAATTGTTTCTAAACATAACACTACACTTCACGAGCACAGAATAGGGTGAAATGACCAGTGAATGAACAGCTAAGCGTTTTTTCAGTTTCAAATAACGATAAAAATTAAATAATGTCCTAATTTATTAATGGAACAAGAATTTCTAACAGAATAGGCTTTAAAAATGTCTAAAAAAATTGTTTGTGCCTTTTTACTTGAACGGTGTTTAAAATAAATCATAAAAATGTAATCAATGCCCAATATACTAGTGAATGAACAAAATACCCAATAAGTGAACATCTTGTATCCAGTGAATGAACACAAAGAATAATACTTCATTTTCTGACGAGAAATCGCTGAAAACGCTACAAAAGTAAAAGAGAAGTTAAGTTAGGGACCTAACATAAGAATATAAAAATATTATCTATATATTATAATCATAGGAACTTGACAAATTTATTTATATCAGGACACAGTTTACACAATATAATGGTTAACTGTCATCGTACGTGTTTTGTTACTAGGTTTCTCGCCGTGAATGGCAACACCCGAAACCACAAATCAAAAAAATTAATAAGCGACCAAGACATTTATAGATTCAAAAAATATTTATATCGCCGTTATCTCAATAAATTTTCCTTCATTCTAAATATAAAATCATTTTTTCAATGAAATAGTATTCTTGTTATACACGAAAGAAGTAAATTTGTTAATTCACTGCTCTCTGTTCATTCATTGATCAATTCACCCTACCATACAGTACTATTCTCATTGCAATCTTAAAAAATAATCTTCTTACAGGATTCAATCATTAATGAGTAATCGCACTCACAATTACCAAAACAATTATCCCACACCCCTACCTGCTCCCTTCGCCCAGCAGAATACCACCAATACACCATAAAACGCAGAAACGTAATCCCTTGGCCGGATCCAACATCCAAATGGTTCTCGCGCGTGAAGGTCCGAGGCAATCTCCGAGGAAGAAGCACGGTCAAGAGCGAGAGCCCCTTAGACGCGGTAATAGGTATCATAGCAGCGAAATAAAGGAGGAAAGGCGTGATCAAAGTGTGAGGGATGCAAAGGACCGACTCGCCGAGTGGAGGATAGCTATTATCCGAGTGGAAACGTGGATCACGATGCAAAACGCTTCGTCTGTGAGCAGTTAGCGGCCCTTGTCCGCATCCGAGTCCTTCACTTCAGCCATTCCTCTAATCGTCACGCCAAATAGACGGACGACGTACACGTACGCCGTGATGGAATTGGTCAACACCGAGATTCGAAGGCAGATAGTGCGCTCCGGTGCTTGCTATTGCAACGTGGAAAACAATTTTATATCTCGTGTAACTCTCGTCGTTATACTTGTGTGAAGCCTAGTGAAATTGGCGTTAGAGCTGAGTGTTTTCTGTAACTATTAATGACTATTGTATCGTGTGATTTAAGTAAGAGGTGGCGAGAGAGGTGGTACCACATTATCTTCAATTGATGGAGGTTTGCGATGAAAATACAAGGAGTTGAATGTTGGAATTTCAGTGGTAGGGTAGACCGGGGCGGTAGTAACACTTTGACTTTGGAATACGATTATGCAAAAACTATTAAAGTTGCAAGAAAAGTTTTTATACGAAACTGTTACTTACTTATTTGACGCATATTGACTTGACAAACAGCGAAGCTGTTTGTCAAGTAATATCCAGGTTAAATAGTGTAAATTGAATTTCGACCGTAAATTTTTAGAAGAGATGGTTTCGGCGCACTGGTTCGGTCTTTTTTTTTAAATTTTAATTAAATCAAAGCTGTTTTGCACTTTTTTAACATTTTATCAACTTCCAACGTTTCGGTCACTGATTCTGACCGTTATTAAGGAAAGTTTATGTAAAAGGAAAAATACGGCGTATGTTATTGAAATAAATCACACGTTCGAAAGGAACATGCGACACGCGAGTCGGTTGACTGGTGACTGAGGTAAACAGCAAACCAAGCAAGAGCATTTACAAGGTGAACCGAAATGTGGCCCGAATATGCCAAGGAGGAAACCGTTAAGGATTATGAAATATTGCAATCCAAAAACTCACAAACATACTGCCGTGAAACCAACAATATTGCTATGCGTTACAGTTAACATACATTTGTAGATGTTAAAAACACAATTACATAACGTTAAAGAAATATAGTGTAATTTAGATTTCGACCGTATTGTTTAATAATTTATGGTATCGGCGCACTGGTTCGGTCTCAAAACAGTTTTGAGACCGAACCAGTGCGCCCATACCACAAATTGTTAAAAAGATATGTACAAATAGTCAAATCATAGAACATTAGAAATGGGAATTCTTTAGAAAGACCAAATATCCAGGTTATTAATAAAAAATGAGAAGCGGACAAAGTGTTACAACCATCCCCGACTCCGGGTCGGTTGTAATGGAGTCGATAGTAGCACAAATTTAACTTTACAAAATTAAAATATTTATTAATTTTAATTATAATAGTAAATGGAAAAAAGTAAAATTTATTACCAATTATGCGGTATCGCAATTGTGACAGAAATAGAAAACGCTTCGGCTGATACAATTTTCATGTAATCAATTCTTACATTCAGAACATTCCACCCATTTTTCATTTGTTTACTTGTGCTGTACTATATTATTCCATGCCAACAAGACAATATTATTCATCTTACAATCGACACCAACCAGGCTTTTGAACTTGAATTATAAATTTTGATTAATGAGACACTTAAAAGTGATAACTAACGATCAGTATTATTTTAAAAATGGCGAGATTAAATATTTAAAAAAAAAAACACGTACTTGCAAAGGGAGTATTTATATCACAATTTTAATTCAGTAAGAAAAAGTTACTTTAGGGTATCGAAAAGTAATTTTCTCCACTATACATGTCTATTGTGTATCTATGCTGCTAAGACATGGATGCGTGTATTCCAAATGTCATTCTTCATCATATATCCAAAATTTGTGTTAATATCTATCATATGTTCTAATATATTTACCGTGTTACAATCGTCCTCCTGTTACTATCGCCCCTGTCTACTCTACTTCATGTGGAGCTTGCAATATATCGATGAGTGACTAACTCGAATGAGATACGACAAATACATCGGAGAATTATAGCAAGACTAACAGCAAAGATCGGGGTGCCGCAGCATTAACGTTGTAACCCTGTTAACTGCTTACGCGTTTCACTCTCGCCAGCATGGAGGGCCAGATGTTCATGAAATAAAACGTTACGACGCATTCCCTGCTCTAGCGGAATCACTTCCGACGCTTTTCATGCGGCACTGAAAAATTTTATCGTCCAACCATTTTCCACGATTACTGATCTGCACTCGTTCCCGAGACGCTTACAACGTGTCATTGAACGAATTGAATGGTGGTGTAAAGACGGACGTTTCGCGGGAATACGAAATGATTTGCTGTGGCTGAGAAACTGTGGGAAATGGGGGTGTAGATTCTGTGGCGATTTTTAACCCTTTCGGCCCTCTTGGGACACACATGTCCCAGTGAATGTTTATGATTATCTGTGGAACAATACGTGTCACATATGTGCGTTGCTTTATTCTTTTTTAGGGAATCTGACTATATACTACTATCTTTGATTGGCAATCATGAGAAGAAGCAACGTAGGTAGTAACATGGTAGATAAGTTTCATTTTGGCAGGGTGTGTGGCTGCAGAGTCGCATTTATAGAAATTTCGTGTTTTACACGCGGAATTGAACAATTTTTTGATTTCTTTTTACGTAGCCTTTCAGTTTACAGTATGATATAACTGTTTTGCTTAAAGGTTTTTACTTTAGTATGTTTTTACTTATCAAAGTGCCTATGCGTTTCCGGGACGCACATGTCCCATTAGGTATTTTCATACTTTGTTCTTGTTTCTTTATCACAAGCAGTAATGTGTAATAATGTTACAAATACGTTCATAATATCTATGTATAACATCTTTATATATAATAAAAATAAATTATATAACATTCCCACAGAAGATCAGAAGTGTTCAACTCCGTTCAACATTTTCGGGTCACAAATGTCCCACTGAAAAAAAAAACTGCTGGGACACATGTGTCCCAATTTTAAAAATTGACACACAACTGTCAAATTTGATCAGTACCTATTCACCACTTAGTACAATCGATTTCTGCAAGAGAATATAATAAAATCCACATAGATGTCGGGTCAAAAGGGTTAATG
This sequence comes from Andrena minutula, assembly GCA_929113495.1. Classification (NCBI taxonomy): domain Eukaryota; kingdom Metazoa; phylum Arthropoda; class Insecta; order Hymenoptera; family Andrenidae; genus Andrena; species Andrena minutula. The sequence continues at coordinate 32,696,110 of OV815994.1, read as the reverse complement.
CAGAGTGAGAGATCTGTTTCAAAATAATTCAGACTTAATCACTTCGATAATACCAACCCTCCCAAGATCCCTAGATCCTTTAACACACCAGCCTCTATCTTAACAAAAATGACTGCATATTCCACAATTAATTTATTAATATCTTGTGTTCAGTTTATTAACTATACACCAAATGTTTATTTTATGAGTAATTTTGTGTAATTTTGACAGTAGCGAATTTGAAGAGGAAATCGACGATGATAACGAGCAAAAGTAATTTGAGAATGTGAAGCAGAGATTTACAAAAAATTAATTGAAATAAAAATGTCGTACACAAATTTTTATTTCAAATAATTTTTCCCTCATCTCTGATGTGAAGTCTGAAATGTTCTTACCTGAACATTGATGTCCTGCTTTTCGGACAGTAGCCTGGCGACGTGACGAACAGACGAAGCCACTTCTGACGTGGCACCTGCCTGGAGGGCCACATCCAGAACTGCGAGGGTATCCTTATCCCTTCGTAGTGCGCACTGCAGCTCCGCCAAACGAATACTAAACTGTTGGACAGCTTGTAGGGCGCACAGTTGTTGATTGCCCCTGAAAAGATACACAAACGCGGTTTAGAGTATACCAAACGAAATTTATGCAACTTGCGAGAAACTTGAGAATGCAAATCAATTGTCCTTGTCATTCTGATTTGGCTTTACATCACAAGTGGTGTGAATAAATAGCAGGGGAAACGAGGTGGCAGGGAAAGGGCCAAGAGACAAGCAATTCTAATTCGACTAATTCGTGCATTCTTCTGTATCCTTATCAATTTACAGTCTGAGAAAATATCGATCGCACTACTTGCCACAGGATTTCTCGAAATTTATGAAACCAATTAAAGTTTCCGTCTCCTAGACTCCTAGTATATAATTTCATGGACAAAGATAATAGAACAGACATCTACGAGACAGTACAAAAACATTGTACTGTGAACTCTAATATTTCATTTGATTGAACGATAGATCCCCTGTATACTCAGCAATCGATCACGTCGCTAAACATCCGCTGTTCCCGATTCTCTGGAATCGGCGTGAAAGCGGTCAACAAAATCGAATGGGGCAAAATCGCGCGGCGGGTCAACATAATAAAAAGTGGAGCGAAGGCAAAGCCTCTCGGCAAACAGTAAGGCGGCAAATTATTAGCGGATCTCCCCGACGGCACACTATCGGGCAAATAAAAACACTTTACCCCGGTTCAATCTGAACACCCTCGGGCTTGCACGCGAACAGATCGAGGGAAAGTGGTTTCGCGAACACTCCACATTGGCGTGCAATGTGGAAAAATTGCCTTAATTTAGCGCAGAAAAGAAAATAAATAAATTAGATTTGCCGTTAAGGGAGAGTGGGGGAATTACGAACACCTAAGCAAAAAAGCAAACAAAACTATATGAGAAATGAATTTGTTTATTAATTACAAACATACTTAAACTATGCGGCCTGCAATGGTCAACTCATAAACAATGTTCCTACAACCTATTCCTAATGTATTTTTCAAATTCATCTTCTTGTGCGTTAGAAAAAAATTGCAATTGGTGGGAATATAAAAAAAATAGTAAAGGTCGTTTTTTAAACTTTTTCTGTCTGAGCCTGTAATGAAAATTTAAAAATTTGTTTTGTAGATTTAAGTAAGTTTTATACATGATGAAAATTTCATAAAAATCTGTTATCGTTGCTAATCTCTAAGGTTCGAGATTACCCCATCCGAGTTGTTCCTCATCAACCCACGACATAAAAAAATAAAAAGAATTTATTTCAGAGGTTAGAATCATAGTTCAAGCAAGGTCTTGGTCACAAAATATTGGTAAAAAAGTGTTTTATTTCAACTTAAAAGAAAAACAATTGTATCGTTAATTCAACAGTAATTACATGCAATTGAAATGAACAAAATATTACTTGAAACATGATGAAAATAATAAATTGTGTTATCTTGAATAGCATAAGCGTTCTGTATTTATTATTTTCTGCCTGGCGTAGGATACGACCTAAACTATTAGCTAGTAAAGAGGGAACATCGTTGTTATTTATTAAAATGCCGTAACATCGAATTCGCGATTACCCCGCGTTCGTATTTACCCCACTCTCCCTTACACTGAATTATCAAATATGAATAGATAAAGGATCATAAGAAACTGAATTGCAGTGATAGATATAGAATTTTCAGGTACACCAAATTGAATTGAAACAGACCCGAAGTGTTCCTCGAAGGAATGACGTGTCGAGTGTCATCGGGCGATTTGTACGTTGTACGGAAGAGTCGCGCGCGCTCGTGCAAAGAATAGGAATTTCTGGGGAGCAGGGTCGACCTTTGCAAAACCCCAGTGGGTCAGTGGTAAACCCCTTTGCATGGGTCAGACCCCCATCAGACAGGGGAATCAAGCGCTCATACGGCAATTAAAACGCGATTCCGGACTGTTACGCTTGCGACGTGCTGTTTGCTCGGAGCACGTATCAATTTCAAGGTCTGTGATTGCTTATCCGCCTGAGATACTTTCGTGGGGGTTTGAAGATGCGTATATCTAGCTGACGAAGGACTTTAGCCACCAAAGAAAATTAGTGAAAAAAATTGCACTAGATATTAACAAACTTTTTTATCACCTTAAAACTTGCTATCATCTAACTAGTCGTTTAAATTACTATTGTTCTTTATTTGTATCCTACGAAGATGTGCGTTAACGAAAAAAGATATAGTTGAGGAACCATGGTTAACGAAATATCTGTGTAATACTCGATTCTCAGAATTCCCGTCACTTACGCCGTTACTAACGACAGACAAACTTTCACATCGTAATGTACCCTGAACGAACAACGTCCAAATAGGCGTTCCTTTGGTGTGCCGGACACTTTAGAAATATCCAAGATTAAACTGGCGATCCCAGCTAAAACTAGTAATCCCGTGACACGGGTCAAAATCCCAAAGATCTGAGCCCCCGCTGCCGGTACCTATGCTGTGTCCACGGATCCTGGCGTGTTTACTCTGGAGGCTTCATTGCCTCTCATAATATTTGCCCAACGTCACGCGCCGGCCAGCGAACGGTCAGTCAATGATCCTAAACCAGCTATCCCGCCGCCCCACGAAATGGTGGGGAAAGGAACACACGGAAGACGTCGAAGAATTGCAAATGTCGTTAGCCTCTAATCGTACCTAAAAGTCCCTGCTCCAATACATACTATACTATATATTGGCAAGCAAGTGCAATCTTCTAGAGTCTAGGCGACAACTCTGCTTATTTTTGAATATCAGGATGCTCATCTTCACACCACTCGTTCAAGTTTTTTTTTTTCAATAGTAATTAAGATTGAATTATCCACATTAGCTTGAATAATTACACGTTGAGTAGTACTCACTTTTGGAACGTCTCGTCCCAGACACGGTACAAGTCCGCCACGCCGTCCTTCAAAGCCGTGTAGATGAACGACGCGGAGCTACCGAGATCGGTGATCAGTCTGTGCGTAGAGACGTTCAGCGCCAGCATCGCCGCCTTGCGATCCCTCAACGCAGCCAGTTCGGCCTGGAACATTAAATATACATTTTTAGTGGTCGCCTTCTTCGGCTAACTCAAACGAATTGCCCCGCTCTTGCGGAGGGCCCGCGTTTGGGGTGCGAGTGATGTATAAACTGGTCACAGAGGTAGAGCAAAGGAAGTGCACTGTATATCTCTTGCAGTGGGAATAAAGGAACTCGATCTCCTAGGAGAATAATGGCTTTAAGATGTTACGGAAGGTACGGAAGCTTATTTTGCTAATAGTGAAGGATTTTTCCTCTGTTCGTTTGATATTTATACTCGTTTAATATTTTCTGAAGAACTTCGACAGATCGAAGTTCACATTATGTGAAAATTTCCTAACAGAAGCGGTCCATTTTCAGGGATTTCTACCGAAACTGAAAATACCGGTATGATACTGGTATTTTTCAGTTCCATCTTCAAAACCTTTATAGAAACCGAAATACGCAAATACCGGTATGACGTCATACCGATATATTTACCTATATTTACCGGCAATTTTTTCGGTTTTCGAATTTTATTACAGCTTTCAAAATATTATTAGACAAGAATCTAAAATCAACATAGAAAAATCGATTGTACATGATATTGATATTGCTGTAATACTGAAGCTAATCATAAAATAACATGTGTAATGTGTTCGCAAGTGAAGAAGAAAGTGATGTTGCGACTGCCGGAATTCGGTAGGGAAACGTTGTATTCTTACGAAACGAAAAAATAATTCGTTCCAGTTCCCTGTTTCTTTACAGCTAAAATTAATAAGGGCTATGAAGATATTACTTTAATCTATCATGTCACCGAAAGAAGAACCGGAAAAATACCGGTTTTTATTTCGGTTTTGATACTTGAAAGATTTCGGTATTCACCTATTTCGGTTCTATAACGGTTTCGGTACTCATCTATTTTGGTACGATATCGATTTCGGTATAGCTTTGTTGACGCAATACCGGTATGACAATCGTACCGGTTTGAAATAGGACTGGGACTTTTTACAAGTATTCAATTTTACAACAATTTTACAAGTATTCGAATGCTACGAATAAACTTCGAATATTTGCGTAAAATTAACTTACAAGATTTCACCCTGGCAAATGAACCTCAACAACTTGATTTATAATTCACACCATACTATTCGAATACAGCAGTATTCGAATACTCAAATCTTCGAATAGTATTCGAATACTCAAATCTTCGAATAGTATTCGAATACTTAAATATTCGAATAGTTTAGAATTATATTCGACAAATAATTAAGCAACTGAAGTATTCGAATATTCGAATACCGAAAAATTCGACAAATAGTCCCAGCCTTAGTTTGAAATCCCTGTCCATTTTAAACATTGAACCACATATATTGCTTCTTCAAGAAGATATAGATTTTACATTATAATAATATCAGATTCTAATATAAAACCTTATTCCAAGGTATGCATGACATAATAATGGAGTAAGATTCACTCTCCACGCGAGGTGAGGTCAACGTATCCACAGTCCAAAGGATAAAGGACCATCTCCCAAAACCTCGCACCACTGGAAATGTTAATTTATCAACCCACTCTGTGACAGCATAAAAAAAAAGCATTGAACTCTCCAGCCTCCGCGTTGGAAGCCAATCAAACAACAACCCTACGCCTTCGGTGTATGACCTACCGCTCCGTCCATACTGCTTCAAACCAGACAGAAAGGCGTAAGGAGCGAAAATAAGCGCGCGTTTATCAGGAAAAGCATAACTGAACTATAAGGGTTGTAAGAGCGCGCGGTAGACGATGGAGTAACCACGTCACGTTGTCACGTCCCCGTCGTCCTGCTACAGGAGAGGCGACCGACGAGGGCCGCATAAATAAACCCGGGTTTACGACGGCGACGCGGGGCGTAAGAGAACGAAAACGAGAGCCCCCCCGGTGTTGTTCCTCTTTCTCTTGCACCGCGTCTCCCGTGCCCCCTGCGCATCATTTCTCTCGCTCGTCGCGTGACGCGGAGAGTTCGAGAGAGCTCGTAAAGCTCGTCCTTGCGGTCATCGCGAGAACGTCTCCGACGTCTTACGTCCTCCGACTCTCCTTCCGTGCTCCTGGAGTAATTCCTCCCCCGCGCCGCAGTCGAAACTACGGAATTTACTACTCTTTCCTTCTTGCATTTATATTGTACACCGATCTCCGTCGAATGGTTGATCGTTGAAGGCGAATTTCGAGAGGAGGTGGTCTCCTGGCTTCTTTCTAAATTGAATGTTCCGAGGTTGAGGTTAAGAAAAGAATGTTGGCCCAGCTTTTAGGACACATACTGCGGGGAATAGTCTTTTAAATTTTAAGAAAATGTGGGTAGAATTGTTTTGTTTGATAAAAGAAGGGGAGTGTTCTCTGGTGCGTTGGAGTAGATACAGCGGATTTAGGTCAGACGTAATGAGAACTGGCTGTGGCTGACTAGTTGCGGGTATTACTACTTAGACGCAGTGGCGCGCGAGGGTTTCGAGGAGATTGTGGTATTTAGAGGTGAATGGAAAGTGTCAGCAGCATTTGCTCTTATGCCGCATTTACACCAAGGCGAACACGAACAAAAACATTGTTCGCGACCGTTTTCGTCTGTTCTTGCCGTATCCAGATCGCCGTAAATAGAACAAAACCTTCACATACGATTCGTATACTGACTTTTGTTCATGTTTGCGGTGGTGTGGACACGGCAAGAACAGACGAAAAGGTTCGCGAACAATGTTTTTGTTCGTGTTCGCCTAGGTGTAAACGCGGCATTATAGAATGTGAGTGAGATACTACCTCATTCAGAATAATGGATTTTATTTCAAATATATCTGCACACATTGCGTTTATATCAAAGTCGTTTGTATGAATTCTATACCTTGAGAACAATTTTCTACAGAATAACATTGCTACGATTTTTATCAGAAAGTATTGAAAATTAATTTCCTTAAGCTTACAAAACCTACCAACCTACTATCTCTGCACCCAGAAACTCACAGCTGATAAAGAAGCTACTCGGCATCAATGCCGTGCGCAATAGTCAGAGAAACTATCCCAACCCCCATAACCCCTCTGTCAACCCCTGTATCCCCGACTCTCGTGACAAGCCAAGTCTGAAGGCAGCCGCGAATCGATAGTCTTCGTGGGAGCCAATAATTTATGGAAATCCGAGCACGACTAAACGACGGATACAGGCGTGATTCCGGGCACGGTATCAAAGAGGTCAGACGCGTGAAAAGCGGGCATCCGAGCCGGTGTGTGCGTAAAATTCGAAAGACTGAGAGAGATGGAAGGAGCGGGCAAGGGGAGAAAGAACTACGTTGGTTTGCGCCGCTGTCCGACAGCGGTCGCAACGAAAAGTGGTCGGCATTGATATTCCAGGCACACTGCAAAGGCAGAAGCAGCCGCTCCGTGCCCGTTCCCCTCTTCCGTAACCACCCACCACATCGCCTCCTTCCCTTTGGGGGCCCCTGGTCCAGGCTACGCTCTGGAGCAACCCTACATCACCCTCTCTCTTTCCAGCCCACCCCTTTCACAGGCTTTCCCTCCTCTTCCTATCCCCCGCCCGCAGAGACACGCACATTCCGATCTAATTCAATTTCCAATCAACAGCCAATCAATTGATTCGAATTCGGTGTACAGAGCGGTCGGCGGCCGTTCGGCCGCTGCATGCCTATGAGGCCACGAGCCGCTGCTACCCTTTTCTCCTCTTAGACGGAACAATTGGTACCATCGATAACTGCGATACAGGCTGCTTTCAGCGGGTTACTGGAAATGCTGGGGTAGGTACAACTTTTGTGTAGGTGTAGAAGTGTGTGCAGATAATAATGATCAATGTTTAATTAATTGACAGAACTCTAAATCGATGTCTATGCATTCGAATCGTTTTATACAGAACTAGCCCACCCGTTACCCGGTTTCACCCGGGAATTATTTACGATGTGAAAAAAACATTCGAATACACTCATTTGTTGAAACGACTCGCGCGCCACCTATTATAAAATGGTTTTACTAATTCAGAAACCTTCGCGGGCGTGCGCACAACAACTCAGCAAAGTTTCATCGCAATCGGTTGAATGGTATAGGAACGCATGCGGGACAAACAAACAAACAAACAAACATTCATTTTTACATATATAGATATAGGGGAGAGTGGGGTAATGGCGAACACCTAAGCCAAAAAGAAAATAAAATGAAAATTATGTGAGAAATGAATTTGTTTTTTATTTATGGACATACTTAAATTATTCATCTATAAAGTACTGTGAATTTTTGAAAAATTATGATAAAAATTAACTTTGTAGTGAAAAAGAGAAACCCTTGGTGTTCGTAATTACCCGACTTGCCGTGGGGTAATCACGAACGGAGTGCTAAATATTGCAGAACTCGCACAGAAAGCGCGATTTCAATGGTCAACCCATAAAAAACGTTGTTACAACCTCTACCTAATGTATTTTTCAAATTCCTCTTCTTGTTCATTAGAAAAAATTGCAATTGGTCTGAATATCGAAAAAAATAGTAAAGACTGTTTTTTAAACTTTTTTCTGAGACTGTAATGAAAATTCAAAAATCCCTTTTGTAGATTTAAGTAAGTTTTATACATGCTGAAAATTTCATCAAAATCGGTTATCGTTGCTAATCTCAAAGGTTCCAGATTACCCCATCCGTGTTGTTCGTCATTACCCCACGACATCAAAAAATAGAAAAGAATTCATTTCAGAAGTTAGAATCATAATTCAAGCAACGCGTTGGTCACAAAATGTTGGTAAAAAAGTGCTTTATTTCAACTTAAAAAAATCGCAATTGTATCATTAATTCAACAGTTATTATATCCAATTGAAGATGGACAAAATATTACTTGAAACATGATGAAAATAATGAATTGCGTTTATCTTGACTAGCATGAGCGTTCTGTATTTATTACTTTCTGCACGGCGTTAAATACGACCTAAACTATTAGCTAGTGGAGAGGGAACATCATTTTTTATTTATTAAAATGCCGTAACCACCGCGTTCGGGATTACCCCGCGTTCGCCATTAGTGATGGCTAGAACCGTGATTTGTGAATCACGAGTGATCCGATCACGTTCGTCCCCAATCACGGTGATTTTTCACAGTGATCCGTGATTTTCGTGATCGCATCTGATTGGTTCAGGCAGAACAGTGATCCGTGATCGCTTCTGATTGGTGCAGGCACAACAGTGATCCGTGATCGCCTCTGATTGGTGCAGGCAGAAGAGTGATCGCTTCTGGTGGAGAGCATAACTGCTCTTTGCACGCGCCACATAACCCCAAATTCTATTATCTCTCGAAACATTGTCAAGTCCTCACTGTTCTTATAGAATCTCAGTTGTATATTTTGAACCAATGTAATCGTTCTTGATCTATTTAAATTAACGAATATTTCTTCACTTTAGTTAAAAAGTATAATGTATATGCGAATACTTTAGCCAATCAAATCAATGCGTGCAGACATGAACTATTTATGACTCAATATTCTATATATTCGCTGAATTAGCACGTTTTGACTGCAACACCAGCTCTATTAAAGTATTTCATAAAAAATAATTCAATCAGGATCAAGAATTACGATTACAGTACACAATTCACTCAAGTTAAAAAAATCACAATCACGGTCGTGATTTAACTTCAATCACGACCGTGATCGTGAATTTGCGATCACTGTGACAAATCACTGTTAGTGATTTTGCACTCCATCTCTATTCGCCATTACCCCACTCTCCCCTAAGCGTACCAACCCTATGAAACAACGAAAAAGTCACGCTCCATCATCCATCCACTAGCTGTACCCTTTATCGCTACTCGAAAACGAAAGACACGAAGGTCGGCGCGCAGACAGCAGCCCTTTCCGAAGTAGGGAATTATGTTTTTGCGCGTCCGCGAATCTGGCCGTGCAACGCGGATCCGCCGCTAGTATTTTAATTGGCGGGCTTTTTAAAGGTCGCCGCGGGGAGGCAAGAAAAACAGCGTAATGCCCGAACGATCGCGCCGAATAAAGGCACGCGCTGCCACTCGAAATAGCTGGCTGGCCGCGTTGCTGTACGTATCGACGAGTTGGCTAACGAGCTTCCGAGCCCGAAAGCCTTTCGCGATTAACCTCGCCCCGTGTTACAGCCCCGTGATCTGCTTCCTGACCGACGTCGTCGAATCTGTGTACGTGGCTCGTTTGCAGGCCTTAAGCTGCCTGCAAGTTCGTTACCCGTGGACGCGCGCGGAATCCGTGCACGGGGACTCGATAATCGTGTCGCGCCGAGATGCCACCGATAAGGGACTTTTCACCGACTGGGTGGAGCTTTTATAGACACTTTCGTCGGTTAGATGGTCTATTCGGCGACGCTACGTTTTTTTGGGGATCTGGGGCAGTTGGTAGGTAATATCGAGCTTGTATTGGGGGAGGGGGTTGATATGGGTGGCTCATGTCTTTTAGGAATTTAGAACAGTGGGAGATAAATATCGTGAGAGTGGGAATTTGATAAGAAACAGTGGGCCTAATGAATAAAGTGTAAGCAATTGCTTTTTATTCATATTTTACTAGGAATTGCTTAAATTCATGTGAATAAAAACACAAGTATTTGCTTTATCTTGTAGGAATTCCTAAACTGTCAAGGAATTGCTTAACACGTTCGCGGACAGTAAAAATTTCAGCGAGGTGCAAAAATTGACAGTTATATACGTTATATACAATGGATGCTATAGCATTCACGTTCGCGAACGTGTTAAAGTTATATAAAATTAAATTCAAAATAATTGACTTTAAGATTTGAATGCTATAGCATTCATGGCATTCTGTATCATCATGAAAATGAATGCTATAGCATTAACGTCCGCGAACGTGTTAAAGGAATCGCTTTTCCTTAATTTTTAAGGAATTGCTTACAATCGAGTGAATAAAAGAAGCAATTGCTTTTGCTAAATAAGCAATTCCTTAAGAATTTTTAAGACTGCTGCACCCCATGCTAACATTTGTTTAAGGGATGAATTACTTCATCAGTGTGTATTAGAGAAAATGCGTATGAATAAATGGTACATGAAGCTCTTGAAACGATAATTAGGTAATTGCAGCCGGTGCAAAATTCGTATGAATTATACAGGGTGTAACAAAAATGTTTCCGTTCCTTAAAAGAGGTGATTTGTGGAGTGATTGCAAACGATTCCGAGTCGCGTTTCCACGCCCGCACGTCTCGGCTCACGGGCAGCCTACAAGCGTCTTCGGGAAACTTCTCGAGAACGTTACCGGCAGTCACAGCTACCATTTACTTATACAGTCTAGCAAAGCCAGCAATTCCTTCTGATTTTTATTCATATGAAAATAAGAAATTCCTTTTTTGTTTAAGTAATTGCTTTTTAAGCAATTAATTTGCTAATAAGGAATTGCTTGTAGGAATTGCTTGTAGGAATTGCTTAGTTTTTATTCATCACGCCCAGTGTGGTTGAACTGTTGAATGAGGCTTTAGGAAATGTATATGGATAGTTGAAAGATGCAAGTGTGTATGCTTGTATGACTACTTGAGGAGAAAGAATGCATAACGAGAGGAATTTTTTGCTCAGTCTTTACATAAAGTTCTCACGAAGAAAAATAGTTTTCTATATTTCAAGAGTAAGGGGAAAAGAATGTCCATTTTTAGAGATTTTACCATTTGTAGTATGTTTTGTTGGTGGCATATGAGACTACAGAACTGTCGAATCACAAAGGGTTATAAAGTTCAAATATTCCCGTGAGATAACGTTGAATATTTGGTATAGGTATTAGTTAAAAGCAGGAAATTTTCACTCTGCACTGGACCAAAATATGGAATGTCAACACTATTTGCCTGAACATAAGCTTCAAGCTTCTGTCGTCCAGGTAAAACAAGATATTATCTATGAAGGAAATTATATAGAGGAAATGCAGCATATTTGGAATACCAGTTTGTTTACGACGAATAAAAAATTACGATAGAGAATGGGAACAAATAAAACTGCATAATATGCCATTTCTAAAATAAAGATATCTTGAGGTATAACAGAATATTTATAAAAATGATAAGAACGGTTACTGAAAAAGTTTTGCAGATTGACGTTTCCTTCCTCTGCAAATTAAGTCGAAAATGTAAAAATGGCGATTCATCCACAAATGTCATTAATGAACAGGTCATTAGCCCCTATAATCTACGGGGTTACAAATTAAATAGCATTAGTAGTTTATTAAATACTGAGGTATTCCAAATTACCAACAGTATTCCAAATATACTGCACTTCCTCTAACAAAATAAATTCATTGAACATTGCTTCTTTATTGATGGACGAAAGTATTAAAATTTTCTTGATAAAGCTATTTTGTAAAATTCTCTGTTTTTCCCTTCACCCTCCATTTATGAAATACACTGTACCCTTCATGTACCCTGTACCTTACACAAGCCTCAACTACTCCACAACGATTTCACAGCGCCAAACTAATTTTCCACACTCTACAATCCACATTTAACACCATACACAACCAAATCACCAAAAAGTCTGACCACCTCCTCTACAAGAACACAGAAACCTACCCAACGAATCCAAGAACAACGGAAACATAAATACAGCAGCAGTAACCCCTCTGAAATAAAAACTCATCCACTTTACGTGCACAAAGAAGCGCACGCCGATCACAATTCCCAAGTCCCCGGACGACGGTAGTTTTCTCACGGCTCGGCGCGCAGACAGGCATGTCCAGAGGCGAGGCACGCACCGCTAAGCGCGAACGATCGCTAATGAGCGGAATATCGAAACGCGCGAGACGCCGCGCGTTTCGTCTGGAATTACGCAATAACGTAATCAGCGGGGGCCGTGGATGCGCCTAATCGAGTCGTGGCATGCGCCAGCCGTCGCACCGCGGCCGTCCGCAATAGTGTGTACCGGGCTCGATTGAAGCCTGTTTACGAATGCATAATACACACGCGGGACATTCCATTCTGATTCGCGCGCGTACGCCGCGCTCCGCCACTCGCTCATTCCGTCGCGCTTTTCGTCGTACGTCGCGCATTTCAAATGCACGCCGGGCCCCCGAACGCCCTGCAACCCGCTCGGCGATCGTCCCGCCAGCCGAGCCGATTCGTATTGGCGGTGTTCAACGCTGAATCGGTACGTTTCACTGCCACCGTTCGTTTACACGCGATTGAAATCTGGATGAGTATGGGAAACATATTATAATATACACGATGTGTATGGAATTGCGAATTGGAATTCTAAGTTTTTAACCTTTAGAGGGCCGGGCTGGCCACTATAGTGGTCACATAAGAATTTGAATACTTTGCCGACCATTTTGATGGTATATATGCATAAATTTTAAGCAAATAAAATTTACAATTTCAATGAAAAAATCCCGGCCCTCTAAAGGTTAAAGATTGAAGACTGAGGATCATGATGGTCTATGTATTTGACAATGTTAAATCGATTAACAATTTAACATTTAACAATTGTTAAATGTTAAATTTAAATTGTTAAATGTTAAATTGTTATATATATATATTCAGATGTTAAATTGTTAAATGTTAAATTGTTATATATATATATTCAGATGTTAAATTGTTAAATTGTTAAATGTTAAATTGTTAATCGATTTAACATTGTCAAATACATAGACCTAGATATATATATATACACAGATATATATATATATATATATATATATATATATATATATATATATATATATATATATACTCCATACAGATGGAGTATGGATATCCTGTCTGACTACCTCTAAGTTAATAAAACTTCAAAGTAAATGTTATCGGCGCACTGGTTTGGTCTATTTTTCAGAGATTAGATAAAAGCTAGTGTGCAAATTCTAAGATTAAATTTCCAACGTTAAGTCAGTATTGCGATCATTATCAAGGAAAGAATTAAAACAGGAAAAATACTGCGTTTGCTTTTCTAAATTTTGCTCGCATTTGTTGTTCAGTCACTCTCCATTTTTTCCTTGATAATAGTCACAATAGTGACAGAAACGTTGGAAATTTAATCTTAAAATTCGCACAATAGCTTTTACCTAATCTCTTAAAAATATCCCGAACCAATGTGCCGATACCATTTACATTTAAGTTTTAAAAATTCTTTACGGTCGAAATTCTAATTTTTCACCCCTAAATTAAATTTCAATTCCCTGAACTCCGCTCTAATCCCACATAAAACACCTGTGATCCACCTAAAAAAAGGACTACTTTCTACCCCCTTCCCCTCGCGCTGGATTCATAAAACGCGTACTTTCGACACCCCCTGCATTCGACGCGGCAACAGAAACCTAATCCCCGACACGCGTGATTTCGCCCTCCGCCCGGATCGTCCGAGCGAAAGATCAACCCTTGCCCCCTGAAAGCTTCCAGCGTACCTCCGACCTTGGTGCACTCCCCCGCGCGAGTACGTGCGGCATATCGCGGGGGTGGGCGCGTGCGACCGCGAGGACGGAGCTCGCGCGCTAACTTGAGGAACTTTTTCGAGCTGGGGCCGGTGGCTCCCGAGCCGATATACCAGTGACCGGTAGGCGGCGGGCGAAGGCATGTAAAACAAGAAGACGAGCCTCGTACGGGATGGGTTTCGGTGGCTAGACCGCCTCGCGCGGCTCCTGCATAATGCAGCACAGCGACGAGTTCACCCGGCAAATGTTGGACGCTAATACATCTTGATGATAGATAGGGAGCATGTGTTTGGTCTTCGCAATGAGGCCGAGAGGGATGCCGGGGATATCTGGTAGGGAGGAAGAGGGTCAGAGGAGCGAGAAGGAGGGCGCGATGGTACGTGATCGGGCGAGAGGGAAAGAGACGAATGGGAAAAAGACGGCACGGGGTGTGGAAGAGTGAAAGGGGCGGGGGGGGGGGGGGAGGCTGTAGGTGAAAATGAGAGGGAGAGAGCCTCCGCGGTGGAGGGAATCGAAGAGAATGATCGGGGGAGGAAGAGAGAGGCAGGGGTGGCGAGGTGGAGTAAGGGAGAAGGTCAGAGGAAGAGGGAGGGAAACAGGAAGGAGGAGGAGACGGGGGTGTTCCAGAGGTTTCCAGAGAGAGGGGTCGAGGGGGCTCTGCAGGCTGGGGGATGACTCTCGGGGGGTGGAACTCAGAGGGTTGGCTAGGTTCGCCCGCGAGTTGCGATGCGGAGCACGTCGCCGTCAGACGAGCGTACGTGCGACACGACTACGCTTTTACGCCACTCTCTGCCTCTATCCTTGCCTCCTGACTCGTCCCTCCCTCGCTTTATACTCCTCGTCCTCCGCTCCAAGCTTCGTCTTTCCCTGCGCCAGTCTTCCTCTTTTTCTTACTCCTATTTCGCCTACTTTCATCTCGCCTTCCACCCTTGCTACATCCTCCGACTGTACTCTGACTTTCACCGACTCGCTCGCCTCTCTGGACACTCGGTGCATGGATCTGGGTGGTTTTAACCCTTGTGTGGGGTGATACAAGGTGGTTGCGGAGATGGGGTCCATTTTGAGCCGAGAATTTAGTTAGCATTTTATAATAAATTGCCATCGGAGTAGGATATTAAGTTTATAGTTCTTTTAGAGGTGGTACCTAGAAGTAATAAGTAACATATGAGGCAGTCAGAGCAAGAACGGACCAACCCACATTAAAAATTTTTTTTTTCCTATTTTATATGGTTAGTAGAGCCTATTGGAATACGTTATTGCTACTAATTCAATTTCTAAAAAAATGTGGGTTAGTCCGTTCTTACTCTGACTGCCTCATATGTAGTTTGGAATATAAGGTGGGTCAAAATTGACCCCGTGTCTGCTAGGTGAGGGTTATTAATGGCGGACCTTCGTGGATGTTCGGAAGTTCGGTGAGAAATAAATGTGTCGCACTGGGTTGGAACTAAAAGGAGCTCTGATTAGGGTGTTGAAGATTTGGACACTGGACTTGGAGTTTCGAGGATGTTTTGTGTTTCTGGAGTAGCGATGATTGTTGTTCAGGTTTTGGGTGTTTTGCGTGTAGCACAGATGCTTGTGAAGACTTCCTACTTGTGAAGAACAGTGTCTGGAATTTATAGGTAACTAGCTTTACTACTCGGCTTTGCCCGAAATTTAGATTCTGATGTTATAAAAAAAGATTTTTGTGAAAATCAGGCATAATGAGCTGAGGCAAATTTCGTGATCCCAAAGTTTATCATTTGAAAGCCTTTAGGCGACCGACAAACACACAAACATAAATAAACTTACTGTTTTATGTATTAAGATTGTTTAGGATAGTTACTTGAATAAGATTGGATATTGTACAGAGGCATTTATTAAATTGCTTTCATTTTTCATTCGATGTTCTGTCACCAAAATGCTAACTTAATGCTCACACAAATTATCAATTATATAAAATACTTTTTGCTATCAATCAAGGTAGGGTAAATATACCAGTAAATGGACACTACCAGTGAATGGACATTTTTTACTAAAACGAGTCAAATAAGTTACTAAAATAAGCAACTAATTAATTATAGACTTCTTCTAGTTTCTCCCTTCATATCCAAACAATTTTCGCAACACGTGGAATCAATCGCGTTGCAAACATAATTTTATAAAAATGTCCATTCACTAGCCTTAAGTGTCCATTTACTGGTGCGTTTACCCTATCTTGCAACCTTAAACACTGATTCCAAAAACCGACTCTTTTGGAATGTTTTTACAATTCGCGGTGCAAGGGTAACGCATCGCCATCTACACTGAAGAGAATGAAGAGTAAGGTTCGCGACCACAGTCGGCAAAGCGTTTCCCTGCCAGTGTTTCTACCGACGAAAGAGAACTGGCTGTGCGGATTATCGACCGAGGAAGTGTGTTATCGACTGTTACTACGCTAGGGGAAAATCTAGGGGACTATATGTTCGAAAAGAGCCGCGCAATTTAAAGGTGCGGTTCAAGGTATTTTGAAAAACACGAAACAAGAGTGTTACGTATAAACAAACTACTATCGAGAAGTGCTAAAAAATGTTAATTTACTCTTTATCATTATAAAAATGCAATACGCTCCACAACCTTATACCAAAATCCGGCACAAAATATTATTTGTCTTCTACGAGAAATGATTTTTCAAAAATTACGCTGTGTTCACTGTAAAATGAAAGAATTCGAGTGAAACTTGCACATCGCGACTAAGAAGTTACAAGAAACTGGGGAAAAGACTTCCCCAACAATTTTTAATTTTTGCACGGGAGAAACAAATTCGCCCAACGAAGGATGTTACGTACAATCATGTTAAAAGACACTTGCGCCAGAGGCTTGTAAAAGTATCGATACATATTAAAAAATTAATAAGTATAATTTCGACCGTAATAATTAGTATATCTGATTTCGGCGCACAGGTTCGGTCAATTTTAAACCACTAAAAAACAAGGTATTTAGCAATAAATAATAAAAGCTTTCGACGTTTCAATCTTGATTTAGATCTTGATTTAATCTTAGATTAGGAAGATCTAAATCAAGATCGAAACGTCGAAAGCTTTTATTATTTATTGCTAAATACCTTGTTTTTTAGTGGTTTAAAATTGACCGAACCTGTGCGCCGAAATCAGATATACTAACGATACATATTGCCAACATAAAATGATTAAAAGGTCGTGGCACTTAGCCTACTTTAAATGCAACCATAGGAATATGGAATTCTTACCGTAATTCGGTTGATCCGCTCGTCCAACACGTGGGGCTGCTCCAAAACGATATCGTACGTGAACAGTCTGTCGTGTGCTGCTTTGAATTCTGTACGTAGGGCCGTTAACTCGCGATGCAGCGCATTAGCCATTTGTGTTTCGTCCACTCTAGTCGTCAGGGACTCCCACTTTTCTAACACACCTGCAACACAAGAATTTATACTGTTAATTTTATCAATAAACCGAAACACAAGATACTTAAAAACTACGAATTCTAATTCGATCCACTAACACTGTAAATAAAAGACGCAGACGTTCGTTATTTAAAACAAAAAAAAAAGAAAGCTTCTGGGAACTTGAAATAAAAAAAGGTAGAATTTTACGCATAAGCTTGCAAATATAAGACAGCAAATGGGGTTAAAGGGTCGATGCTGATGAGATGGGTAAACAATTATTTGAAATCAAAATTTCGTACACAAATTTGAGATTAATTTCGTACACAAACTTTTATTTCAAATAATTTTTTGCCCACCTGTGATCGAAGGCCGGAACAGTTTCAATTAGAAATATCCAGTAATCATCTGCTTATACGTTTGTACTTTGTCCAGCAACAAAGTCAGTTTGCAGGCGGAAGCGGTTCCATGCAATTACACGGAGCCGTTTCCTTTTCACCAGTATATCCTGATATTACTCTATTATTTACGTCACTCGTGATGCCAGGTTTCCCCAGACGACCCATCATTATGTCAGCGAGAATAAGTGGTCAGACATTTAAGGTCAAGCGGCTTATATCTGCACGCATATGTACCCTGCATGGCTTCAATGACCCGCTTCTTCTTTGATACTTTCTTCGGACTTTCTTCTTTGAAACTATGTTGCCCTTAAAAACGTACGATGCGCGTGTTCCCGTGGTATTATAAGAAAATAATTGAGGACCTCGCGTGTAATATATGTATAAATAAAATTCTACATTGTTTGGTGGAAATCCGATAACAAATAAGCGATATTTCTTACAAACTTTGAATACTCATTATTGTTTTGCGCAATACGAATGCTCCAGATTTGAAAAATTTACTAAAAATAGAAACAGAAACTTATCAACTCAGTAACTACTTATTGTGTGAAAATATAAATTTCTCAATTAGTGTTCACTTTTTAATTAAGTCAAAGCAGTATTTTATAAAAAGTTTTTTCTGATTTACTCGAAGTTTGTAAATATGGAGTTGCATTCCGCTTATTGCAAGGTTCTCAACTGACACTAACCAGGTACTTTAAATTTAAAGTGATCCCTTCCCACGATAAATAAATAAACCTTCCAAATTGAAACTGAAATTTAAATAGTACACATATGTCAAGTCTGCAACCTCAAATTTAAAGTCTTCTATAATTTAAACGTGGGTAGCAATTATTCACGTGACGAGTAATTATCCCACAACAAGAAGTAGGTACTTTCTTCCATCGATATGCACTACTTGTAAGCTTGCTCGCTGCTACAAGCCAATTTGTCCAGATTAATCAATAACATTAAAAAGAACCCAGTTCCCCATATGTTTCATGAAGTGATTAGTGATACGATATCGAGCAGATTAATCGCAGAATGCGAGCGATAGATGTAGAAATATTTCAACGTGTGATGAATGTGGTCCAAGCAAGAAAACCGAAGAAAAGATGATTAATAGGCGCGCGTGTTTTCGTAGATAATCGTTTACCAGGAATCCTGCGTTCATTTTCTCCAATAAGAAAGATGGAAATTCGCCAGACCGGATGTAAAAATGTTCTGGCATTTATGCTTTCCCCGAGATACCAGTCATTACTATTTTTCTACCATTTACCAACATCCGGAGTGTTCTCACGTCGAGAACGAGCGTTCTGAGCGATTATAAATTAAACGGTAGTTAATATCGGTAATCACTGCGTACGTATACTTTCTTCCTTCATACAATAATTATCTGCGAGCTTATAGAAGCGCTTAGAAGATTAGATTTTCTTCCATTTTTCTTCTGCGAGTTGAAATAAAACGAAAGTCAGATGAAAAAGGTAGATAAGTTTGAAATATTTCGAGAAACTCGGTTACCCGGTTAAAACGGAATAAATGAATATATTCCGCAGAAATTCGTCTGTTTAAACTAGACAGGCCTCCGTGGATGAAATTTATGCAGCGATTTTAGATCTACTTTTAGCTATCCTTGATTTATAGCTTCACTCAACCATCGACGATTTTTAAAATCTTTTTAAGGGGGAACACCACTGTGAAAGTTGAAAAAATTTCGATTCTTTTTTTTCACTTTCTTAATGTTTAACTCGTCAAAAATACTCTCTGCAAATTTCAAGTCGATACTCGAAGAATTTACGAAGATACCGTGCATTTTGTGAAACGCATCACGCTTACAAACGCATTACAAGTCAAACTTTAAACGCGATTTTCTCGAAACGACATTTTTCTAACTGATCGAATCCATAACTCTGTCAATTTTTATCCGATCGACTTGAAATTTTGACAGGATCTTTAAAACAAAAGTATCTTCAGTTGTACGTACCGATTTTTTTATCGAAAACATATTTTTTGCAATACGCTCGAAAAACTATCCATTTTTTTGCGGATTTTCGAAAAATTTTCTTCCCAAGCGCACTATTTTTACAAAAATAATTTTTTTTAAAAATCCGTACGTACAACGGAAACTACACTCATACCGATTATATTAAAAAAAAAATTTGATTTCAGAGTTGCCGTTCCAGAGATATCGTTTCGATAAGCGACCTATATTTTCTTGTGAGAGGTGTAGGAGATTAACTGTATATGGAAATTTACTTTATCTATTACTTTTTTTTATAGTCTCTTAAGACATTGTACTAAAGATAGGTAATAACAATTTTATAATAAAACTGTAAGTTATTCTTTTAAAAAATCTTAAAAATGGGCTCATTTTTCTGGCCGTCACAGTGGTGTTGCCCCTTAAGAAGGAGATACACCGTGGAACTGTATATTACAAAATGAAGGATTAGAGAAATAATTGGTGTTAGAGTTGATAAATATACAATCTACTTTCAGGAGAAAGTGACCAGTATTGTAATTAGCACGTTAAGAGCTGTGCAAAAATACAGTATAAAAAGTAAAAATAATTCTAACTACAACACGTGTAAATTTGTAGTGACCCATGTAGAAGTCCAGGGATATCGAATTGATGTGCACGTATGACTCATCGATAAATCACACCGAAATCACACTTTCGTTCGATTAAACGCGAGCACGTGAAAAAATCGCGAAGTGTCTTTCGTGGAGGATAAATTATTCGGTGAAAGCCGATCGAATTCCCCTTTCTGCGCTACATGGTAACCGTGACCAAGGCATTGGAGTAATTACCGGCCCGTAAATAGAAAGAAGAAATGAAAGAAAGTGAATAGATGCGGAGAAAGGGCTGCGAGATTTAGGAAGCCGACAGATTAAAAGCTTTCTGCGAGTGTAATTAGTACCTAATCAACGATCGCTTAATCGATCCTTTTCACATTCCGCTGTTTCACTCGTGTGTACCAACAACTGAGGAAAACAGGATGTTCAACATTTTGATTTGCCCTTTTCTGAATATTAAAATATTTATTGTGTTGCATTTGTGTTGCGTGGATTATTACTGACCCATGATTACAGAGTTCGGCATTACAGGAATAAAAATTGATTAAAATGAAAAATTATTCGTTATTCTGGAGTAACTTCGTTTTAATCGAAAATCTTATTCGAGATAATTTGAATAAAAATTTATTCGAAGAATGCCCAACTCTGTTATGAGAAATTTTACACATGTTCCTCTATATTTGAATACTGCAGTTAAATTCTTGTATTATCTTCTAAAGACCCACCGAGAAGTTGAAATGGAGTCGTAGCACGGAGCGTGTTAATGCCACTAATGATTAAGAAGCAAAAGAGAGCACGCACCCACAATACTGTAATGACGAGGATAGACTGACGAACACAGAAGGCCTTCGAGTTATTCTTGTTACTATCGTCATGGATGTTAACGAATGAATTAGATGCAAGTCTCTTGGATCTTTGCCGATGAATAGTTTATATTCTCCCCCGGCGATTAACTCTGTTATTTGCACCGTTAGTACCAGTTAACGATCACGCTTAAATCCGAATCCTGTCTCATAATTATAAGAGCATGGACTGTAAGTGTGAATTGAAATTCTAGGCTAACGGGCAAAACCTAGAATCTTTTTCACAGTTTCCGCGGAGAGAAAAAAGAAAACGCGACTTTCACTTAGCTATAGGTGGTTTACAAAAACCTGAGCTGTGCAGCGGACTATGGTCGGCGAGTGAAATCTCGAATTCCACAGGTTTATAAAAAGGTGTCAGTGCTCCGCCGAACTGGAGAAATAAAGAAAACTCGAGGATTCTGATTCGCATAAATTTTGCTCGATTCTGATCGAGGATACAAGTGTATTAACAAATGTTTTTATAAACCTGTTCCAATTAGGGCTGGGACTATTCGAATAATTTAATATTCGAATATTTTACAAGTATTTGAATGCTACGAATAAACCTCGAATATTTGAGTATTCGAATGTTATTATTCGAATACTCAAAGCTTATATGATTTCACTCTGACAAATGAACCTAAAGAACTTGATTTATAATTCACAGCATACTATTCTAATACATCAGTATTCGAATACTTAAATATTCGAATAGTATTCGAATTATATTCGCCAAATAATTGAACAACTGAAGTATTCGAATATTCGAATACCGAAAAATTCGACAAATAGTCCCAGCCCTAGTTCCAATCTCCAGACATCATTAATTTTTGAAAATACACTTTATAATTGAGAAAGTAAAATGGTAATCTATGTATAAGTCCCAAGGAAACGAAAAATTATTCTATTAGTGGATGTAAATTTCATGTTGAATACTGTGGCAAACACTGTAAATGCTAGAATAATTTATTTCAGTTTCTAAACCTGTCGCAAGATAGATCTGAGATCATAAATACCAACGTCCCTGTGGTTAAAAGCGAATATATACTAAAAACAGCTTGTTTTCAAATTTTTTTTACCATAGATTATTTTATGCTTTTTAGTTTTCGAGAGTTAAGCTTTTCTTTATCATCTGCACTAATTTCTATAACACCTTTTTTTAAATACAAATTTTTACTATAAATTATTTTATGCTATCTAGAGAAAATATTGTATTCTCTTCGAACAACTACTTATGTCTGTAAAATTTCAAGCCGATTGGATATATGGAAGTGGGTCAGAATTAGCTTACAAGATTTCACCCTAACTAACTAACTAACGAACTCACAACTGAAGCTAAATAAAAGCTTCTAAACCATTTACTTTTGACACTTACATAATTTACCATTTCAACTCCTCAATTTACCCAGACATGTTGAATCTCCTCCATTCCCTATTCTCCGTTACATTCTCATTACTGTTATCAGTCGTATTACCAACCGCAACCTGCCTCCGGCGCAATAAAATCGATATTATCGTTATTGCTAGGTTCTCCTTCCTTTACAGTACCTTCGTTACAAGAGTCACGCGATGTCCTTAAAAAAAAAAAGAGTCCGTTTTGTAAAGCACACGCGATCCTCAATACCGCCGTGCACCTTGCAACGGATTATTACGGCTACATTAACGAATGTATCAAAGGACAGGAACACGGCTAGAGGCCAGTACAAAAGGAACGCCGTGGGTTTCAGGGGAATAAAAAGGTCGGCTGATGGAAAGCAATGAATTTCACACTGACCTACAGGAAGCCATGTAGAATGTGTGGAATAATTGCGAGAGCGGAGCGGCAATATGTATCGTGTATATTACATGTAATATACGATCTGCGTTATCACGCTCGAACGAGTGCGTTCAGTAGAGCAGAAATTGCTTGCTCTTCCTGCAGTAGCCATCCTTTTGCGCGGCCTGGGGATATCGTTAGGTAAAGTTGCACGGAAACTCGGGATGGAGATAGTAAATATAAGCTTGGGCTGCTCGATATGAAATACAACGGCTAATTACTCTTTGCAGGGTAATTTTGTTAGGCGAGGATACGGCAGTGATCGAACGACGAAAAATGGTGATGTTATAAACGGCAAGTTGTAAATTGGAAGATCTTTCGGATAGATTATAGTTTGCGACTAATATCGTTGCGTAAAGGTGGATCCCTATCAGCGTTCGCGAACTGTTCACAAACAGCTTGGGAATTGAATTTCGTGGGAATCGTCTGTTCGCGAACTAGTCGCTAGTGAGGACGTGTGAGTAATGGTTATAAAAAGTTTGCAAACCACTTGCGAGCATTGTTTGTGAATAGTGTTCGCGAAATGGTCGGTGGTGGAGGCCCACCTTTAGGATTATTATCTGAAGCTTCTTAGTTAGTGCGAATTTATGTTATAGTAATGTCGTCAGGCATTCCGATTAATGCTGTTATTTATTAATAAATACTGGTATCTTTTGTACGACCCTCGGGATTATTGTCTAAATGAGGTGGAGGGTAAAATAGATGGGCATTAAATGTACACAGGCATACAGTTGACAAAATTGTATTCCTTGTGAATCAAACAACCCCAATGTACAGATTAATTCCTATTCGAATCTCTATTTAAATAATTTGCATTTAATATTTAACTAATAGTTCCAATAAACGAGAGTGGTATCGTCAATTAAAATTTAATTAAAATTAATCCGTGCAATGAGGTTGTTTCATACACGAGGAATACAATTTTGTGACGCTTTGATTCCGCTGTTGGGGATTTTAATTAAAATTGAATTGACCGAACTAGTGCGCCGATACCACTCTCGTTTACTGCAACTATTCTATAAATACAGTCAAAATTCTAATTATATTATTTAATATTTAACTCTAATTCGTAGCAATTATGCCAAGTCACCCTAATCGAATCGTCCTAGCAACTGAAAAATTTCAGAGCAAAGGTGAAAGACAATACACAAAAGATACCATCAAACGCTTCACTATTTCTAGCGAGCTTGCATTAAAATTACCCAAAACGCAGGACCATTCAGAGCACTCCTCTGAAACCTCACAGATACAAATTACCAACAGAATAATCAAAGCGTCACAAACCCATCTCCCTGTTTCCCAGTGCTAATTACATCCCTCAACTAGAGCCCCATTATACTGTTTTACAAACAGCGCACATGCTGGTCTCGCAGCGATGCTTGCCCCGATACAGGGTGCCCCATTAACAGAAACGGTAACTTAATTTATTACCGTCCTCTCATCGACAGAATCACGGCCGTTCGCGCCAATATATTATTACTACTTTCTCCGCGAGCGTGTCCCGCCATTTATCACGTTAGAAAATGAATAACGAGATGAGGAGATACAGCGTCTCGCGCCGATGACCGCGGCGCGTCTTAATGATTAATTAACGGGCCTCCCCCGGCCGGCGAAAAGATCTCGAAATTCCATGTACGTACATGCGAGCGGCGCAGTGGTACGTCTCAATCCTTCCAGCGACACGGCGTGTCGGGATGTAATCGTTTATTCATAAGGCTGTCTTTCACCAGCGTCATATCTATCCTGGACGCTTTCGTTCCGATCCACCACTTGTTTACAGGGCAATTTACATAATTCCAGCCAGCGTGCGCGCGTTAATTGGATAACAGTTCTACGATCCTCGTTCGTTTTGGTTGCGATCTCGCCTGCCAGCAGCAACAGGCTCTTTTCAATTCCGCGCGTTTTACGGGTAATAAGGCGATTAGGCGCGCGAGTTTCGCGTGTCGGTGCACTCCCACACGGCGCGTTACGAAACGGACGCTGAAACGGGTCAACGTTAACGCGAGAATGAGTGCAAGCTCGTTAAATCGAATGTGTACGGATGTTTCGGTGCGGGGGAACAGTCGAGGGAGGATTGGGTGACTGTTCCTGGATTTCTATTCCGTTCTTAATTCTTTGACCGAGTACCTTTGTAGTCACTGTTACTCGCCTGTGGGGGATTTATGTATCCAAATGAAATTTCACTAGGTGATTTATTAAGGTATTGATGGATTTTTGTTGATTATCAATTATTGTCTATCGATGTTTGAGTAGAAATGGAATTTCTGATACGTATTTAAGGAGTATTTCGAATTTAGTAATTGCGTTGTTTCTATTAATAAAGCTTGGCACGTGAATGACTTTGAATTAGAAAGAGATTGTCCGACCCAGTTTACTTTTACTAATATTCTGGTCGTTGATATTCATTGCAAGGAGGAATGGAATGCATTTTTTAACCGACTTCAAAAATGAGGAGGTTGTAGATTTGATCAGTATGTATGTTTGTCCGCTTAGAAGTCCTCAGAATATGGATCGATTTTGAGGATCTTCTTTTTATTCGAAAAAAGGCGATTCCCCAGTGGTCCCATCCTACACTGCATCGAAATTGGCCCAATAAGCTTGCTAGTTTTGGTTAACAATGAAGACTATTGTCACCTAATTATTATTATTTTATGTATCAATATTATGTGTTAATATTATATAAAACTAAAATGTTAAAAATAAATACAAATTTAAAAAAAAATTAAACTCGACTTCAAAAAAATAAAATTCCACTAAAAAGTAAATAATAATTTTATTTAATCTACAACTTTCAAATTTTTTAAGTTGGTGCCTCAATTTCGCACTATGTAAATTCGGCCCCTACTTAAAGAATATGAGAGTCGTAAGTTAAATAAAATTATTTTTTATTTTTTAGTGCGATTTTATTTTTTTTAAGTCGGTTTCAATTTTTTAATTTTTTTTTATATTATATTGTAAAGTTGTTGGGGAGGGAAATCCCAGCTGTTATATTTTAAGATTGAATATCTTGCGAACTTTTTAAGATAAATATAGAATATTCTTTTTATTATTCTAAGAATAATATCCCGCTTGTTCAATTCTGTGAATGTGGTTTGCAAAGACTGGTGTAATTTATCAACAAACGCTAAGGAGAATGCAAACGCGGATCGATAGTTGTTATTCATAGCGATCGCGTCGTGCAATTTTCATTTCGCGTGGCTTCAGATCCACGTACACTTGCCCCTGCAGCTCTCCACTCGATCAAGTGGTTCAATTTATTCAAGTTGCGCGGCTGGAGAAAGGAATACAAACTTTTTCCATGAGCAATTCACATTTGGAGCGGCCGTGTTATTGGTAAAACGAATATCGATTTGGTAGGTAACGGGACACTGACAGAGAAGAATATCGGTGATCTTCCCGGATGATGTCAGCCTTTGAATATATATTACTGCTCCGAAACGCAAAATAGCGTGCTGTGCGAACGTCTGCTTCGCGTTTAAATAAACAGTGTAAATCTAGGTTAACGCGTCGATAAAATTTTGGCACGAATTCAATCAAAATCGAAGACCAAGTCAACGAACAATTTAAAACAAAAATTCGATAACATTTATTACTCTAAAAAACCATCAACTCCCATTCTTAAAATTCACAATATTCAACCA
The DNA here is from genome assembly GCA_929113495.1 of Andrena minutula. Lineage (NCBI taxonomy): Eukaryota > Metazoa > Arthropoda > Insecta > Hymenoptera > Andrenidae > Andrena > Andrena minutula. The sequence goes on along the minus strand of OV815994.1, from coordinate 32,669,584 downwards.
CGCAAGTATACCTACACAAAAGAAAAATAAAAAATTAAACTCGACTTCAAAAAAATAAAATTCCACTAAAAAGTAAAAAATAATTTTATTTAATCTACGACTCTTAAATTTTTTAAGTTGGTGCCTCAATTTCGCACTATGTAAATTCGGCGCTTACTTAAAAAATATGAGAGTCGTAAGTTAAATAAAATTATTTTTTATTTTTAGTGCGATTTTATTTTTTTTTAAATCTGGTTTTATTTTTTTGAATTAGGTCTAAATTCGTGTATATAACAATTAAAACTTAAGTCAAACAAATATTCAGAAGCTTCTCTATTTTCCTGCTCCTCATCAAAAGTATTCGTCATCGTATTTCTCAAACCGTGAGTCACAACTGATGATGTCAAAGATTTGAATTAAATCAATAGTCACGCAGTCAGTTTGATACAATTATTCCTCCGCTACTCTGTGTATTTCATTCCGCAGAATCAACTAAATTTAAATGTGACTTGTTCAAGGCCAGCGAGTGTGACGTTCGAAAGGATCTACGGCTGGATTAACAGATACGGAAGCGTACGTACTGGCATCATCGTCTGGCAGATCCTTCGCGATAATCTCCTGGAACGTGAAACAGGTATCCGGTGCGTCTTTCCTGACAGTGCTCTCCGGTTTTGCAAACATCATCGCGATCGACTCTCGTAAGTCGGTTAACCGTTCTCGAAATTCCTGCACCAGTTACAAGCTGCTCCAAAACACCGCTATTGACTTCCATACACACTAACGGATCAGTCAGAAAAAGAACACCGACGAATTTCACTTTACTAATCTCTTGTATCAATCCTAACGAACCGCGCGAGTTTGCCAGGGTACAGCTGAAGCAGGCTTTGCAAGCTCGATCGTTCCAACGTCGATTGAAACTGTTAAGAGGAACTGGAAGATCGATACTAAATTAAAGATTAATTATTGTTTAAACACCGATAGCCTATGCACAATTTGATCACTGACTATTTCGAGTTGAATTCCAATAAGGGACACAGCCGATCTCTCAGGAGAACTTGATTCGCGACTCGGACGTTGGAACCTGAAAGGTGTCTGAAACGTCAATTGACGCGTGGTACGATGGATCAGCTGTTGCGACACGAACGAGAGGCAAACGACTCTGCCCGATGTGTTCCACGCGTGAGGGAAACCAGCTACTGAGCGCTCGCCGGACGGACGATTCTCCCGCAATTTCAACGACGGAGACGAGAACGACCGAGTACCGGTTCGTGCTGTTCCGTCGGTGGGTGCCTCTTATAAGGTGAGATTCGAAGGTGCACCGATGCACTCGCTCGCGCAGCACGTCCACCTACGCGCGTGCACCCACGCGCCACGCCAGCGAGCGGAGTCCTGATTACAGATCGCGATCGATGTATAAAATGAGCAAATACAATCGCCATCGGTCGCGATCTTGCTTGCCTATTTCTGACCTCGGCTGGAAGGGACGTAAGTTTTCAAGGCTCTGCGGAATACTCTTCACTGTCGATGGTTTATTGGCTTGGTGAGGGGGAAAGCGCTACTGGAAAGTTATTAGAGGGTAACGTCTTGCTGTATTTAATTCCATTTTAGAGAAGTGGTTATTGGAGACGAAGTTGCTGATGAATTGAAGATTACTAAATACAGTCTGTCCCACAAGAGCGCTTTCCTCGTAGCCACTACCTTGTATTGTAAGGAGTGGGTCCTTGAGAATTCCGAGGAGAAAAGTGTCTTCTACTACACTGATTAACGCCTGTGACATTTTAGTTTTTGATTCTGTAGGAAACAAGCGATTTTTAAAATTTAGAGCACCGTATTTTTTGCCGTTTTTGCACGACGCGGAAAGAAGAGAAGAGCGTAGTAAGTTTGCACTGGCCTGCATAAACGTCTGGTACAAATCCAATCGAAAACGTTTGGGGTATCATAAAGCGCAAGTTTCAAAGAAAATGTATATTCACGGTCAAGTAGTTACCTCGAGAAATTACAGGAATATGGTGTTTATCTTGGAAGCATGCAAAAAAGTTAGTTGAAAGCATGCCTTAACGGTGTCAAGCGATTATCGACAACAACGGAGATAGTACAACTGGACCATGTACTAGATAATTACGTATTAGTCCATAAAACGTACTTTTCTGCAATACAGATTTTTTTTAAATCTAATGATTCCTTTCGGTGATACAAGGAACACGCTCTCGTGGGACAGACTGTAGGTTTACCTTGTTCCGAAGGCTTTCTCCACGGGTACCACTTTCTGGGTACAACGATTTTAGAATTATTAGTGTTTTTAGTATTGTTGCAGTGTTTTTTTCTGTGCGAAGATTTGAGAAATGCATAGTATGTGGAGAGTTGTGGATAACTGTAAAACTGAAATCAGTTTCAGATTACGTGGCGTGCGAAATGTTAATTGAATAATAAATGACTAAACACATATTGTAATTAAGTCGATGGTTTCTTTGTTTCAATTAAATCACGTTAAATGCTAAACTAAGTAGTTATACTTTAAATGTATATCATTATGTGATATACGTCAGAGTTAAGGTGGTCGCCCACTAGACAGAACGGAAGCGAAGCGAAGCGCGACAGCCACGCATCGCTCATATGATAGAACAGCAGCGACCATGCATCGCCCATATGATAGAAGAGCGCCGACGAACTTCGGTTCGGTTCCGTTCGGCCTAGTGGGCGATAGCCTTTAATTGGAACCTCTAGGAATAATTATTGCTCGTGCTTAAGTACTGCGTAACGACTGCGTGCTACAGCAATTAAGCAAATAGAATTAACGGGCATAGTGAACAGATCTTAAAAACATTTCATGCTGCAGGCAGAAAAAGGGTGCAAAAAACGATTGTAATTCCGTTATAAGTATTATATCATTAACCGTAATTAAATGAACTGAATGTATTTAAGATAAATGATCCTAATTCTGTGATAATAAGTTAATACATAATAATTCATGGTAATAAGAGATTATTAACGGAATTTGATAAACTGATTACACATGCAGTTCTTAATCAACTACTGCTCCGCAAATAAATTTTGATACGCAAAAATAATTCTGCGATATGAAAATTCTAATTGTAAGATAAATATCGAGATCGTCGATTAATACGGTAAAATTCTACTGATATAATGTCATAGTCCTGCAATCGAAATCTCCCCTAAAGGTAACACAAAAGAAACAAGAGAATAATTAGTAAGAAGCCACAAGAAAGCAGTGTTTATTACATAATAATTACAATCAACGTATACAAAAGTCAACTAAAAATGAAGATACTCTAAAGGTCCGTTACAATCGCAACTCTCTATCGTCGCGAGAAAATCAATGTAACAAGGAAAAGTATCCACTAAAAATACTGTATAATCGAGCCACGTTAGAAAATCAAATATTGATTTCGTGCAAGACGAACTCGCGTACAATTCGCGTTTCCTTTCGCAATATCTACTTTTCCATTGAATAAAAGTAATACAAAGGCAGTACATGAATTTTAAATCGATCTACGCGAAGCTTCTGACGAAAATAATACTTATTATTGGTCAACATTTGATGGAACTGTCTCACTCTCTCTCGCTCTCTCTCAACAAACGATTTAACACATCACATTACGTAAAATAGCAATGAGATGCTTGCTGCTCGTCAAGGGCATAACGTTCGACCAAAGTGTAAACATGAATGTGCAAAATAATTCTGTAACTGAGCATGCAACTAATCGAGCTATGGTTCAGGCAAAATTTACACATGCACTTATATGTATAGATATACGCTATATGAAGTCTTGTTTCATACACGTTGCTTTCGTGCGCAAAGCATATGCAAGTTAACTTCTAAATTTAACGATTAAATTAGCTTTCCAATGGATGGTCGTGAGTTTCTAAATAATGTATGCATTAAAATTTCGAGATTTCATACGTGCACGACGTAGCATGAGAATTGGAAAATGTTAAGTGGAAAACTCAGTGATGCGAGAAACTTGGATCACTTAACATGCTTCACGATTGAAATTCCACAGAATTTTATACAAAATTGATCGTCGAAGGAGGGATTAATGGGTAACGTCGTTTTAAATGCATACACCTTTCAAGAATACGTCTTATAGAGTAAGTCGAAAGTAAAGTTGCATATTCGTTATGCTAATTGTTGCATATCAGTCTTTATAAATAACTTAAAACAGTATTTACACATGAATTACTGAAGCGTCGTTTAAATTTACCTTGCTTAGGGATCTACACACGTAAATGAACAAGGTTTTTGTTAGTTACCACTCTTAAGGATTTTACGAAACGTAAAACAGACTAATTCTAAGTTGATAAGTGACCGCGATACAATTTTAAAGGCTACGAAACGTTTAATCATACTTTGATGCTAAAGTGTATGAAAAACTGTTCTAACTATGTTTAATATTCGATTAGGGTTTGCAGGACGTTTGCATTAATACGAGATAAAATTCTCGCGATAAAGCTGGGGTCATTGAAAATTTCTTGGCTTGGGGAGCTTACGAAGAAAATTAGAGAGAAATAGAAAAAGTGATTAACTTCGAAGAGAACACGTTCTTCTGCTGTGTCTCTCCCTTCATAGGATATTCGATACAGATTCAAGGAGCTCAGATTTGGGAATTTAAGAGAGAAGCAAGAAAACAAGCCCGCTTAGAGCAGTAACTAACACAGCGGCCATGTAAGACAGCGATATAGAGGTTGATCGTCGTTGAATGTGATTATTGTACTCACCACGAACTTGTTTCACATATTTTTCGCTTCGGAACGAATTGCTCACAGACTCCAATAGCACGTGAAGACACCTTAGATTTTCTCTGCACGCGCACTCAACTTCGGTCTATAACAGAAACGAGTAAATCAGCCATCGAGAATTTTTATTTCTTTACTGCTTACGTTGCTGCAAACAATTGGAGTATCATGTTTCTGTGTATTTTAAAATAGCGATACATTTGTTGGCTCTGTAATAAAGCCACTGAAGTAGATGACCCTCCAATTGTATCAGCTCACTTTCGAATGCTTATCTTCTATCATGCATTAAAAGCGATTAGTTTTATTTACCTAGCACTACCAAACTTCCATTACTTCCACTATTTGGAAGTAATATAACTACTAAAGCTGAATATGTATCACGCTACGTACCTTCCCAATGGACAAGACCAAAATGAGCACATGTAACGAGCCAATGGTTTGTTGACAAACATTACCCAAGCAGGATAAGGACAGTGCTAGCGGGAGACATATGAGGACACGTATGAGTGACTGTACAGCAACACCTAATTGTTTTGTTCGTGACTTAGCATTCATATATTTACTGCAACGATACAGTGATTACTAAAGTACATCATCGATCAACTTTGAGGAATTTCCTCACTCCTTACATCGTAAAACTAATACAGAATACAGATCTTATTCAATTGTGGTTTTTTGTACATTCACCCTTTAAATTTTCATTACAAAGCCTTTATCTCTACTTTTCCTAGAATTCTATTAGTCATAAATACTAAATGATTCTGTTTGCAAGTAGCAAACACAGATAATGTTAGGTGAACGCACACAATCGCACAGACGGAAGAAACCATCTTTCATATTAAAACGATTGCTTGCAATATAAAACTGTTTATTCACAACTTTACAATACTCCTAGCTACTAAAATATATCTCTCTTTAAAATTGATATATCAGTCTTTCGCATACGCTGCACTCGCACATTCACTCTCATAAAACTCGCATAAAATACGTATGTATATTACAAACGAAAGCAAGGCTCAACATTCGTGTCGTCACATAAAAAGCAAAGGGAAGCAGCGTATAAAATAGAATTTTCTGTATTATTCCAATACACAGTGTCGCCATTAAAAGCAATATACATATACCATTTTAACCATGATAAGAGCTCATTCGATCAACGCTGCAACCATAAGATGCACTACTAAAATTATCTTACAGCTAGCATTCAAAGCAGAGAAGCAGGAAAAGCAAGCTATTTACACTTCTTGATATTGCGCCACACAAAAGACGCTATACCAAAGAAGAAGCATTTACTGCGCTCGCAGATACGCACGATGTTAGAAACGGTGCAAACGGTCTTACGGTAATAACGAGCGGCAAAATTGTTAACGTTCTTAAACCACGCGTGAAGCACTTTCAACGCTTTTCGCGCGAAGTAGTACAGAAACAGTAATATACGTACGCAATCCTCCGCTATCATCCCGTTGTTCTGCCTAAGAAACAGATTTTCGGCGAGCGCCAACTGCGACTGAGACTTCTCCACCACGTTCTGGATTTCCTCTATGTCGCTATCGCTGTCTTCCGTCGTATCAATGATTTCCTGCAATGCACACAATCGAAATACATGATTTTAGTGGTCGTTACATAATTTACCATTTTATTTGCTAGCTACTTAACAGCGTTACTTTAATCAATGGCTTCAAACGTGATACAGGAAAAGTGGATTAGCGAGCTTAGATCGACCTATGGAGTGTACTGGATTGTAGCATGGAGTGTAGCATGGATTAATTAGTGGACGTAAAGTGTAGATATTTGTGATTCCTTAGGAAGAATAGGAACTTTTATTTAAATGTAGAAAAATTTCGACAACACTCGCGTACCTCTGCCCGGGGCATATTGAAGTGAAACAGCGCGCGGTGGTTTTATGTGTTCGCGCCAGTGGCGCTGAGACCGCGCCAAATTGAAACCGTGAATTTAGAAATCTAAGTAGTTATCGTGGTTATCTTACTGTCTACTGAAATCGAGATAAGGAATTGATCTCTTTGTATACAGAGATGTTTACAGTATATTTCGTGATGCGTGGTTTGGCATACTTTACAGAATAGCTTTTCGTCGCGGATTTTATCTATCTAGTAAGAATAAAATGTACCGCTAAATCGGTCTGAGATATGTGCATTAGAGATGTGTAACAGATGCTTGTAATGATATTAATTATCGATATTTTACAGAGCTACTGCAAAACCTTTAATGAAGTTAAAAGTGCCATTCAACAGAAGTCTGATCGGTAATTCTTGGCAGAGGAATTAATTATAATCTATGTATACGGAATATTGCAAATTAGTGTATTAAACAGTATTGAATGCAAGCGAAATTCAGAAGAGTTTGTGATTTATATTTGTCGTTGAATCGTGCTCTATATATTCCACTGCAAAAGAGCTAGAGTAGAGACTCTGTCCGTAATTACATCGTTTACCCTCGTTAAGATATCATCATTGCCAGAGACGCATTCATCTCAGACAACTCTTGATAGGCTTGATAGGAGTCGGAGTGATTCGACGAAGAGATGTAAGACGTGAAAGAGACTTTCTTTTCAGAATAAAAATATGCTCGAAAGTTCCTCGTTACTTAAAGAATTTCATTGCAAAAGTTGCTAGTAAATGATCACTATACATCGGTAGATAAATGAGAAAAAGAAAATTGAGAAAGGAATTAATAAAATGAAATTTATATGTCGTATAATGAGTAGAAATATTTTAAAAGTGACATAAGTGAGCAAATCTGGCAGTAAAAGGTAATGATTCGGTGTAAGGTTCCAAGGTAGAAATGAATTGATTGCAGATATTAATAGGCCTCCGTGTTTGAGCACTTCAAATCAAAGTTTTATTTGCTGCAGAGGAATTACATTCTTCCAACAGCAATGTACAAGCGATGATTCTCCGATACCTTTATTTCCATAAACTGGAATACTGGAACTCCTACGCTACACAAAGTAGTACCACTAACGAAACTAAAGTACGACTTCGGCATACTTTACATAGAAACGCCTCCTCGATGCATTACGATCAGAAAAGAACATCACCTAAAAATTGAGGACGCATCGCAACGCATCGAAAAGATTCCATTTAATCTCACGTGTGCAAAATTAATTCTCACGCATCGTGAAATCGAAAATACTTCTATGAACACTTTTTGTGGATAACAGGAACTATTACTACGTTTCTTGCGGGTCAAATACATTTAGGATAATACTTTCGAGGAACTGTGGAAACGATATCGATGCCCGTCGAGTCGTTACAATGACACAGAATTAATGTGCAGTACGATATGTATAAATGACTCGTAATATGTACAAGATAACAGAAGGAATCTAGTGCAAAGAGTATATTCGTGGGTTCACAGGAAGAATATAGACACTTGGTCAAGAAAGAAGAATAGAATGGAACGTACATGATGCATACGACTTCTAGGCAGCGGGGAACTAGCTGGAACCGCGCTCATACTGGAGGCACAGTCGGACTGACTGTCGAGGAAGTTCCGGTAATCATCTCCGAAGTCCAACAATCGCCGAGCCGTTTCGACATCCGCCGCTTCGCTGTACGGCTCGCTCATGTATTTTTCCTAAGGAAAACAGACCGGTGAATGGCAATGAATAAATAAATAACAGACATTCTATTAAAATAAATAAATAATAATAAAAATAAAATAGGATAGAAAACATTATTATTACTTGTAGAAGATTTTAAAATTTTATTCCATAAATATTTCTTTAAGTGAGTAACTCGTATACAAAATAAACAGCTTCATTGACCAGTTACTCTCCTCTCGTGAAACCGTTGAGATCCAATATAACGACAAGAGGCACCCAAATGATAAAAGAAATAACCAATTCTCACAAACATCTCACATTTGCAAAGACTATCTCACCTGGTAATTGTCCCAGGCCTGCTCGGAGAACGAGTTGTTCCCGAGGCTGTTCATCTCGACGTCACTATCCACGTTCATCTGTTGACTGCAGAGCTCCTTGGTGCTCAGGACGGTGTCCAGCAGGCCGTCTTCGTACGGGAACCGAGCGCGCGTGCAATTACGTTGCTCCTCGCACTCGGTCTCGGACGTGGAAGCCACCGAGGTGCAGCAGGACAGCCTGAACGGTGGCGTCGGGTCGCTTACTATAGTCCTCTCCGCGGACAGTTGCTGATGAGCGGTGCAACCCGAAAACGAGCCGGACTTGACCAGCGTCGTCAAACGGCCGTGGCAATCCCTGGAGATGGTGCGAATCGTGCGGCCACCGCTCACCTTGCGCACAGAGGACCGTTGCTGATTCGACGAGCTGCCGTCGCTTCCGGCCGACTGATTCGCGGCGTTCGCGCCCTCCGAGCTCGACTCGCTTTTGCGGCCCTGAATTTCGAGGGAAAGGGAAAGTAAGAAACGTGAAATTATCCGAATAGCCTCGCTTCTTCTCGCCGGTTTCGAGCCAGCGCGCGCGCGCCAACTCCCCCGTTTTTGCCGGCCCCAGCTTACCAAGTTCTTTTTGCGAAGCCTGCTCTTCTTCCTGCGCAACGAGCTGTTCCGAACCACCCGACCGTCCTGGCAGATGATCGACTCCTCCAGCAACGTGGACGTCGAGTTGTTGAACGATTTCCGCGATCCCCTGTAATTTGCAATCGGAGAAATGCTGAGTGCCCGTTCCAGTCAATCCTTCCAAGCGAAAGTATGAGAAGAATCGCGATAGAGTTCGGCTACGATCACGGGCACAAGCTTCATTTCAGGAAATTATAAGGACGTTACTGTAGGGAGCTCGCTTCAGCGATCTCAGTAATTATCGCGTTAGTAGTGATCTCGAATTTTCAAACAGAACAGAGGATTTTAATCTCGACTGTAGAAAGAGTTAGAAGCACTTGTAAGACTTTGAGTTCCTGGTAGTAGCATGCTTAAAATCTATCATACTTTCGAGCAATCTTAGTAATACGTATGCGCGTGTATCTATTTACAGTGCTTCGGAGGTTGGATCACCACAAAAGTAGCTACTAACAGTGAAATAAAAGGACAGAAGAGAAAGGAAAAGGTTTAGTGAATGTACAACTCACGTGGCGTCTAGGGACACAGACTTGGTCGGCGGTGTGGCGATTAGCTGATGGAGCGCGGTCTCCGAGATTGAGAACTGCGAAATGGGGTCGTTCGTTTGATTCAGGCCGGAGTTGTTTCCGATCTGAGAGATGCAGGAGACGCTCCACGGCCTGGGCCCGTTCGCTTTCTGCTTGGAGCGCATCACGACTTTCGGCGTGCTCGAGTCCAGCATCGGATGCGCTTCGTTGATCGGCGTCTTCTCCACGTCGTCGAAGATTTCTTGCGACACCGACTGGGACGTGGAACCGAGGGCACCTTCGAACCGGCGATAAGTCGCCACGCTGCTCTGCAGATCCTCCGACGAAACCGACTGTCTCTCCCCGTCGGATTCCTCCGTCGTGTACTCGCCGCTGGCATCGCAGCTATCCAACGGCTGCAATTCGCGTTCATTACAATTGTTACGAAACGTTGTAATCCCCCCTTCTCTACCGGCTGGCCCTTGTTAGCAATTGTCGCGCCTAATCGCGCAGAATTAAATCACCAAACGGCTAAATGCGCGAGCAAGGGGAACGAAACGTCTAACGTAACAGTGGACCACTAAATGTATTTTGTAAACTCGACTAAAGAGAATATAATTTCCCCGGATCTATTCCTTTCTTTGAGTTCAACCACAGACTAGCATCGACCTGTCTTCCCGAGTGAAAAATTCCCTTAGCACCGTAAAAGGAGCCCCTCGGACAATACACCGAGTAACAATAGCGATAATTAGAACCTACCTGCGACGTGGATCGTCCGTCATGGCCGCGGACGGAGTTGAGCTTCAACCACTCCTTGATCCTCGCGTACTTAGCGCGATGATTGTTCGTTATACCCTTCTTATCGTCGAGGATGAGCGGGGGGAAGGTCTTTGACGCACCGGAGCGCCTCTCCTCCCCGACTAATTTCTCAACCTCCTTGATGAGCCTCTGGATGCTCTTCTTGTCGTTTCTCGTTTCGTCGTCGCTGTCCTTCCCCCTCTGGGAGGACTCGTCGGTTTCGTTTGAAGTCTCGTCCACGCACTCCATGCCGACATCCTTCGCGCGCCACATCTTCCTCTCCTCAGTAGTTTTCACGATTCCCTCCGCGCTCTGCGGCGTCTCGTCGAAGTCCAGCCGCACCCGGACGTTCGTCTTCCTCTGCTCCGAGGCGCCGTTCGACCGCGGCGACGAGGTGTACGTCCACTCCTCCTCGGAGGAGTCCTCCGCGACGAATGCCGCCTCCTCGTTCTGCTCGGAGTCGGTGTCCAGGTGTCGGAAGTAGAAGGTCGCGCAGTTCTTCGATTTCCTGTCGGATCTAATGGGGGGAACACGGGCTTAGCGGTGCGCTAGATTCTTTTCTGGACACGTGGCGTCCGTGGGGGACGCGACGTGAGAGAAACCAGCGAACTTTATCGTTGACACATGTATCTACGAGTGACTTTCATTGGGAAAGATCTTGGAACTCGGGCTAGCTTCTACTTAGAAATATAAATCTTACATCATGATATTTTATACAGTTTCTCGGACTACTTGATCCTTTTCTAAACAGTGAATCATAGGACGCGATATCTCCTGTACCAAAACAGACATGTAAGCAAACGTTTCCGGTCTCTCAGGCGTAACAACGTCCAGATAAAACGATGATGCAGAGGAATATGCTCATGGTGAGTCAGGAAATCGCTTCTTGGTTAGCGAAGATACCTTCTACAAGCCGCCGTAGGTACACAAGTCTCGAAAATGGGACGGCTTTAGTGCTACCGCGATTCCCGCGGGAATGAAAGTGACGAGGCTCTTGCGAATTTATATTCGTGAGCATCAACAGGTGACACGCACGCCCGCGCGATAAAACGCCTGATAAGAGGGACTTACGTGTTAAACGAGGCGGCCTCCTCAGTCGTTCTACGACGTTTCACTGGCTCGTTAGCAGCGAGATCGCCGTTCGATTGCCCGACGTTTCCGGGCTGGCCGTCGATTTGATCGCAACTTTCCTCGATGGCCGTCGGATTTGTCATCGGCACGGTGTCGGGTGTTGGTGGCATGTCGTCCTCTTCGTCCTCGCTTGCCGCGCCTTCCTCGATGTCACCCTCTTCGCCCTGATCGCCCAACGCGGACGCGATTCGATTAACAGTCTCGTGGAGATTTTCCGCTCCCTCGGACTTTGCGTCCATCACACAGAGCTGGCATAGTTCATCCTGCGCAGGGAAATTGCAAAATATATATTTGCTCCACCACCGTCGCTTTATTCCAACCAAACAGTGGATTACACCAGAATTCTATCGTAATATATCGCTAGACAGAGTGTCGAGTTTATCTAACTATTTTTAGCGAGGCGCGCCCAATACGAGAGTCCGCACGTTTAGATTTGACCGTTGCGACTGCCTACCGCGCAGCTCTGGCAGATTATCGCGATAATTTTCCACGATAAGAAGTTAATTATCGATCAAGCTGCTAACCGAAACGTTAATACGTACACCCGCTCGATTCCATTGAGGTATCGACCGGGGGACGGAAGAATATTCTTCTTCGAAGAGCTACATATGCAGCTACGTGCCAATGAACGATGAGAAATTATTCTATCTTCGTCAATTTCAAATACTTTTATTACTTCTTCCGATACGCGATCGCGCGATAAGAACACACCAATCTTGTCTTCTATCTCCCCGCAAGACATCTACATAATAAATTGGAAAGTGTTCAGACCGAAGATCATCCGTGACAAGTCAAGGTAAATTTCAAATGTACGGTATTAAATCATTGACAGGAAGCCGTATCGATGTTCCCCGAGCAAAAAGCCTGTTCCTCAAGGTAGAGTACAGCGTCTCCGCGGCTTACACATATACGTGCGTGTCCGATTCGTTTTATGCAGGCACGGTACAACAGTGCTACGTGCTCGTTTCGCCGCGGATTTCTTTCCACTTAACACTGCTCGAAGTGGCAGCATGCGAGCGCCGTTCGACCAGATTATTTGTCGCTCCAGAGAATGGAGAGCTCCGATGTATGTACATATTGTGCGGAGGATCGCCCCGTGACGCAATCCCGGCCATTGATTAATTCGAAATTTCACATTCCTTCGCCGGCCACGCCGTTTCTCGGCGAACACTTTCATTTAGTGCACTCGCTGCACCGGCTACGACAAAAACATTCTAATCACTGAAAAGTGAGAGAGGCCCCGCCTACTTTTACAACTTTGTATCGAGGGTTTCACTTTTATGAATTCCATCGGCAATTTGGAACGGAGGAGAATGTTCCTTTTTCCTGGAATTTTATTCCTGTGAAATTAGGTGTTATAGGGTTTGAAATTCGAGTGGATAGTAAAATAAGGTAATTGTGATATTTGTAAATATTTCTAACTTGAAACTTACGATTTAGATTGCATTGGTGCACGAAGGCAGAGGGGAATTGCGTTTTACGATCGTGGAAAAAAATAAAGTCATTTGCGGAATGGCAACTGCCTGTTTTACGAGGAGCACGAAGAAAGGGAGGCGATGGTAATGCAGGAAAATAATGAAACGTAATAACTTGCCGCGCGTTACAACGTAAGAAACTGGTTTCCGTCGGGAAATAAAACGTTGGAGCGAAAAAATATCGCTTCTGCCTTCGCGGGGGGGAGGGTTGATGCAACGCGCAAGCACGTTCCTCAACGTCACGTACGTGTAATTACGCGTCAATTTCAATTTTTATTTTATTTCGCCTCGTGAATATTTCAGAAGGTAAAAGGCCCCGCGCGCACTTTCTCCCGGTGAGTTCTCATTCCGCTCGAGCAGAGCAGTGCGCTTAAACAGCAAGAAAGATTTCCGAACTTCCTCGGGGGGAAAAAAACGGTGAGAAAAAGAAAACCAGTACCGTTCCTTCGCGATGCCTTCGTCTGCCCACACACCATTCTCTGAACGTCCACTTTTCAATAATAACGAAGCGACTTTGGGTCGTGGAATTCTTTGGAGGAATCAAGTATCATTGTAGTGTTCGAGTAATAGAAAAAAGACACTTGGCTGGAATATCTAAGGATTTGGATCGTAACACAATAAATTACAGCAGTGGCGCACACAGCGGGCAAGCAACCCCCGAAGAAAGAGGAAAAAGGAGATTAATGTAACCAAAACTCAAGTAATTCAAAGCTTTTTAAAAGGACAACAAATGGATTTTATTCTTTAAATAAATTTTTATAATCAGCTAATGAATTTTATCCAATTCGCATTGAAAATATTTTTCTCCCTTCGACTCGACTCTCCCCAAAATTAAATCCCGAGTGCTCTACCGAATTCCAGTGAAATTAAAAATTCAGACTAATTAAATTTTCTAAACGACTATGTCTCCATTCAAAAACCCAACTGTTTCTTGATTAAAACTCCAAGCTCCTCACAGATTTCAGTTACTCCGATAATTATAACATATCCAACTTCCACTGAAAACTTTACTCAACCAATTTCACCGACCAACAACAAGGAAACGGGGAAACCAACAACTAGAGAAATTCCATTGACTAGCGCGAGTTCCGGCCGACCCGGCGTAATAATATTATCGTTGCTCGTAAACGGCGCGCAGATCATTCATCCCAGCAACGTGTGGCGAATAAAGTTATACAATGCACGTTTGATGCACACCGGGCCGCGCGATAGACGCTCCAAGGAATTCCTCCGCGTCTACTATTCCAGATTCGTCGATTTCCCAGACGGCGGGGCGAAAACGATGGCGCAACAACAAAGGTACGGAAACGTTCACTGGGAGTCACTAAAGTACATCGGAACACCAGTTTCACAAGAACGCGCGGCGTGCTGGAGGCGCACGGGTCGGCGGAGGAACGCGATCACTTTTGTTCTTGGAAGAAGACAATGGGCGCTAATAAGGATCAGGCTCATTTCCATATCCAGGTATCCGTTGCTGGGCCCGTTACACGGTTTCGGGGATATTGTACTTTCGAGGGAGAAGCCAGAAATTGAGGAGTGGAACTCGCAATAACGTAAAAAAGGAAATTTTACTGGCGAACGGTGAAAATCCGGTGCTCGCTAATAAGACTGTTAATTATAAGTTCGAGGCACAAGCACAGTTACTCTAATTTAGATTCCGAAACCGTTAAGAAAGAATTCGAGAAAAAAATGGTAATAGAAGTTTCTCTTTTGAAATTAATAATAAATCCAGATGCTCGGAACTGCGGGGGGAAATTTAATCGAGTAATGGTTATTGAATTAATTTAGCAATCTTTTTCAAAACGAAATTTTAACGTCACAAAGAAGCAGACTTTCTGGAGGCTTCGTTAATGTAGATGGAATAATGTGTTTCCTAAGTTTCGAAGAGGAATGAATAATATGATAAAGTACTCTGAATTTCGACCGATCACGGCACACGTGGACGCAGCACGTACGCGAAGTATGCAAGGCGGTTGCCTGACGCTGCAAACGAGACAATGGCTGTTAGCTAATAAGGATCAACTTTGCTTGCGCAGTCAGAAGTCCATCCTCGTCTTCGACCGCCCCACAAGGTCCCCGAAACCATCAAGCTACACTCGGAACACGAAATTTCTACGCTCGCACTCCGCTCAACCGGAATTATCTGCCTTTTGAATCTCCAAGCGGTCGCGTGAAATCACCGTGGCATTAAATTGCCTCAAAACATATGTTTTGTACTGCATACTTCGGCTGCTTTTCAAGTCTTATCTCACTTGCGGTCGCAGTGAAACTCCGCGCATGAATCTCGATTTTTGTTGCAAATCGATTTCACGGAGAACTATTCCGAATATTCGTCAACGACAAAGAAAAGCAGTAACATTTCACTCGGTGCCTTATCTACTCTACCAATATCCAAAGCATCGTCGAAGCACCAACGCAATCACACGATCACTCCAGTCGAACCCTGAACTCCGTCAGAACACCAACGAAGTCCTCCATTAATCGAAATCTTCACCAGAATAATACGTATGTATAAATCGCCGTCTACACAGTCACTGATCAACAACGGCGCGGCTCCTCTTCTCGCATCGCGTGCTCGGCACAAGAACACCATTGTTCCCCGGCCAACGCCATACCGGTTTCACGGCCCGCGTCGAATCCGGGGATTATTCGCTGGGGGAAGGAAATGATACGCACCTCGAAGTAGGATCCGTCGCCGATCGATCGGTTCTCGGACGACGCGTCTGTGTCGGACAGATCGGCTCTGGCTGGATCCTCGTAGTATCGCGATCTCGTGGCTCTGTGGCGTCTCGAGCGGTCCGAGAGCGTCGAACGAGCCGACTGACCCGGGGATTCCCTTCCAGAACCCCGCGAGTGTCTGCGGCTGAGTCGGGGCTGCTTCGTGACTGGCTCCTCGTCGCTGTCGCTACTGCACCGGTAAGGCACTACGCTCTGAAACACCGAATCGCCCTATCACTTTATCTGATAATCCTCTCCACCGCGCCAAGCCAGTCAGTAGCGTAGACCGGCCGACGATATCGGGAATAGGTAAATCGGTTGCTCTACGTGTGCTTAGGGCACTGTGCTCGCGTGACGGCTGTAGAGAGCAACAGTTGAGGAGTTTGCTTTGGAAGAGGGGATTTTGCGTTGGGTGTGGAATTAGGGATGACTCGAGCGGGAGTTCTGAGTTTGTTTTGTGATAGCTTGGGTTCCCTTCATGTTGATATGAACACTTTGGGTGACGCAAAGTTTTTAGAAATGCCCCTGCAAGTTGGTTGGACTTTTTTCAGTGGTGACTACTGCTGAGAAAGTTTTGTTTAAATGGTCCTGAATAAACATTAGGGGCACTTGAAAAATAATTTTATAAGGTAGTTGACCCAGTCGCCGATCGGTTTAGGCCTAGTCGTCGATCACTTAAATATTGACATTTGATAAGGTTTTAGAACAATATTGTGATGATATATGTAGGTAAAGACTCTTAAATATTAACTTGCAATTTTGTCCTTTACACAATATTGTTCAAAAATCTTATAAAATCTCGATATTAATTCAAATGATCGACGACTGGGTACCGATCGACGACTGGGTCAACTACCATATGGGTGTGGATTAAAACCGTGCACAGGATTCAAGTTCCAAATTAAACTAGGATTTTCTGACAGCTGTATTTTGTATAGCGAGTAAAAGTTTTATTTTTGGTGTACAGTAGGGGTAACTTGAATTCTTAAGAGTGCAGGTTTCGTTTGTGTTTGAATACTATTTTCCTCTGTGATAGATATAAGAAATTATTATTATGTGGAAGATCAGTAAGTATCAAGTCGTTCCACACTGAAAAAGAGATGAAACCTTGCAGTACAATAAACTCACCTCGGTAGCAATAACTTTTTGCCGCCGAGTTGCTCGATACCTTCGTAAACCGAAGCTACGGCGGCAAGAAACTCGGCCTCGACAAAAATTAGAGCGGCGTGTATCCACGGACCGCGAAACGATTTTTACGCGCCTTTATTCTTATTCTCGGTTCAACTAATTTTACTTTGGCACCGATCCAGCTACCGTTTTTCCCGCGAATTCATACAAAACGCCGCTTCCTACTTCTATGTTCTCCGAAAATTCGAGCCCGACACGTGCGCGAGCAGAGATTTCCGCTGGCTACACGCCTTAAAATGTTAAACAATCATATGAAAAAACAAACATTTTCCATCACAAATCTACTGAATTTAAACAATTCGCTAAAATATCCCTCCATTCAACTTTCTTCCAGGTTTCTTCTCGGTACCAAACCGATCTTCCTACCACGCACAAATAACCTCTGTGTCTTAAATTTTACAACTTTCTTCGATACTAAAACAATCTTCCTTCCACGCACAAGCAATCGTTATACCTTTCATTCGCAACTTTCTTCGATAACAAACCGATCTTCCTCCCACACACGAGTAATCCTCTCAACTCCCTGCATAGCAATTAAATCGCAGTAAAAGCGAATATCGCGAAGCACGCCGGACGGATCTCCTTCCGCGAGAGATACGAAGATTGAAGGCAATCTGTGTGCTCGTTAAATTGAAGCCCGGATCGTCGAAGCCACGGGTCGGGCGACAACTGCCCCGGTTGTCGAAGACAGAGCGGCCCAAAGCTACGCCATTGGAGGCAAGCGTGGGCAAACGACACAACGTGACTAACGAAAGATGCTCGATGGACGCGGCTGATATGCCCCGGTGTATAAGAGTGCTCGAGTATATCGGGCGACGAATAAATGCAAGATTAATGGCCGATTTCACCCGAGCCGCGACTAAATTTAGAAACCACGATTTATACGATTAACTGTATACTTTGAATGGTGAAATTGTCGAAGCATCGATCCAGCCCCGTGCGTTAATTAGACGCGCAAGGATCTCGCGTTCGTTCCTTCTGTCCGGGCTTTCCAGCGGATTAAAATGATGGAAATAATTGGGGATAACGTGAGCAAGAGATGAAGCTTGAGTTAGAAGCTAACGCGGTGGTAAGTTATTGCCACAAAGTGTGTTAAGAAGCTAGTATTCGATAAGAGTCTGCATCGCGCAAATGATCCCGTTTTACAGGTTGATCTTCTTAGGGGGTTAACTTAATTGACGGTCAAAGCCGAGTGAAAGGCGTGGCTGTGAGTGGAGCCGATAACAATCGCTGCGTTTGCTTAAATCAAGTTTAAACAGGGTGGTGTCGCTTACGATCATAATCTTGTAAATAATGTGCAAACGTTCTAGGACGTAAAGAACACTTTTGCACACACGACTTCGATGGGATATTGAGTATAATTGTTTATTTACTGGCGTAATGGGGTGTTATGCACTTCTGTCGGAGTTTTAAAGAGGAGTAAAAGGAAGCGGAATCAATTACTGCATTTAGTTATCGTCGGATAGCTGTGAAACTAGTTTTGAAGTAAATGCAACATTGAAATGGAGTGTTACTTGATACTGGTGCTCTGAGATATTTTTAATGGTAATATCTTGATAGAACCTTGCTCTGGTTAATGGATAATCTTCAACCCGGGTGGGTAAACTTGATATAAATTTAAATAGCGCCTATCAAGAATATGCGTTTGGATTATTAAGTATCTTTCGATTTTCTCTGCTTTTGTGTAATAAGAAAATATTGAGATTGGAAGTGAGTATTAACTGATACAAAATTTGTTGCTGAATTGAACTTGTTAAATATATCTCAGCTCTAATCGAAACTTCCTTCCTTCATTTAACTCCGTGACATGGCACGATTCTAAATCTTACTCAATGTGTAATGCAATTTGCGATACTTGGGGAGCAAACACAAAGCTTAATGAATCTCGTGCAGGAGCGAATGAAAATGCATGCGGCGCCTTCGGTTAGAAAATAATAATTGGGAGCATGTAGTTGCCCGTCTACTCTCACAAATTCCATCGCGATTTTTACTTTTATTTTTACCTTCCCACCGAATCACGCGGAGGAGAAAAGTATCGATCTAACCCTGCCTCTGTTCGATTCTGTAGTTTCTTTAGGTCATCTTGCAGAAAAGGACAATCAACCGTCGAAGAAACGGACTCACATGCAGCAAATGTTACTGTGTTCCCGCGTGGAAACGTTGGAAGTTTTCGTCCTCGATTCCTTGAATTGAGCAATAACCTTAATGCGAAATATTGAGTATGAAAGGAAAGCGTGAATGTGCGCGAAGTCCGTTGCCGATTGTGCGACTTCTCGGGCGAAGAAAACAAATGCGTGTTTCGCGAACAATAAACAATAAACCATCTCGCAACCATCAATCAATGGTATTGGCTTTGAGAAATTTGAAGTATCGTAAATCAATCGGACAGATTAATCCCTTTCATGCTGGGACTTCGGTGCTTAGCTTGTACTGTGTGCAGATTAATCAATTAGAAGAAATTAAATGAACCTTTTGCACTCTGAATATTCCTACCGCGCAGACTAAAATTCAATATTCGTAAAATTGTGAGAATATGTGACTCATAGAATCAAATAAATTAAGCCTGACATCACTGTAATATATTTTATTCTATTTCGAACTCCTGTACCTAATAAGTAAACAATTCAGCGAAAGATTGATAGTACCTCGACGAGAAAATAATTCCAAGCGCAAACAGTTTAAAAATCAATAGAATTCACAAGCGTTAATCAACAATAACTATCACATTTGCCAGCAATTCGAAAAAAAAACAGAATTCAACTGAAAACTCACTATCTCTACCAAAACTTTCTACTTTCCACACTCGTGTCCTATTTACCAAAAAAAAGTAGGCCCTATTCGAAAACCCTTTCTATTGAATCTTGCACAGAAAACAGCCAGGAACGTATTCGAGCGCACTTATGCAATCATCGCCCTCGAGTTTCTCGGACTGATTTCCAGGTCGACGTGTTGGCAAGTTTGAATAAAGTTCAGCACGATCAGCGGGCCAGAACGGTGTCGATACGAAGGTGTTGCTCGAAAAGGAAAAGTAAATCACTCACGTGCATGTGGCCGAAGCAATTACAACGGGCCCTGGAACCGAGCACCAGTTTCCCGTAAATCGTTTGAACCATCGTCTAAGGCCACTGTCCACTACCTCACTGCTGTGTGCTCCGAGCTCGACTGACACCGATACCGAACCCGACCGAGGATTCGGCGCTTCGGCAACCTGTCGACGTGGGGTGGGCTAGCAACCAACCCGATGGTGGGCTACCTGTTCGCAATCTGCCGCACAAAAGGTGCCGTGTCCTTTGGCAGGTGCTGGGTGGGGGGTAACGAAGGTAAGGGAGCCACTAAGGGGAAATTAAACGAGGTTCGGTGTCTTCGGAAAATTCGCGCGATTTCCTGGTTAATTATGAAATGGTAAATAGTTAAGTGTCGAAACTGAAAATTATTAGTAGGTAGGGGAAAGGTGGGATAGTTGATCATCGGGGATACTTGATCACATTAGTTTTTTAATTAATATATTGGCAATTTGTGCCTGCTGTCACGTTATCGTGGTAATGTTTGCATTATCGCAACACCTCATGTTGCAGTTTTCAATCGAGAGCATGGAATTGTTCAGTTAGAAACTTCTATCTTATTTGCAGGCAAAAAGTAAATATTTCGGTCACCTTGTTCTTCCTCCTTTTCGACTGAATGTTGCATTTTCGACAATTTAAAATATATTAAGTAAAAACATACATTTCTGGTCTATTAATGCTATTTATTGATTGATCTATATATTTAAGGTAAATTTAGTTTTTCACCTTTTTCAAATTGAGTGCATTGAGGGATACTTGATCAGTATGTGAGGTGGGATACTTGAATAGATGAAAAAGCTCCAGAAAAACCATAGAACGACTAATGAAGCAGAAAAATACAGGAAAGAAAGTGAGGAGGAAAACTTTTCTTCATCATCTGAATCAGATGATATCTAATGAAATGTATTTTAAGAATGCATTTATGTTGTTTTATGTTATTCTTCGGTTTTATTTTTTCAGTAATTCTTTCAAGTTAGTTATAATTTACTTTCCATTTATGATATTCCCTTTATTTCATGTTATTGACTAAGATAATAAACATTTTTTTGAAAATTAATGTGTTATTCACTCTTAAAGTATACTGATCAAGTTTCCCTAACCTTTTGATCAAGTCTCCCCTTTAGTGGGGGATAATTGTGCATAACGTCACTGCCGAAAAATGTTCAAATTCAATCATTAAAATTTGTTTTCAACTCTCAAGTTTGTACAAGTATATTGGAAATACTCTAAGAATCACAACTTAAGTAATTAAATAGAAACAAAGCAAACCATTATTATTATTTTAGTAAAATAGCAAAACTGTGATCAACTATCCCACCTTTCCCCTATTTTGTTTTCAACCACAGCGACGTTGGTAGGTATGTAATTACGACCTCAGCTCTATCTTGAGACACAAATAAATTATTCTAACGCTTACAGTGGCGAAAACGTGGCCAAAATATCTCGAAAATGAAGTTTTCATTTCAAGATTTTTAGCTGTTGGGTTGGGTACAGTGATGACCTGACTATAAAATACCGACAAAGAAAAAGAAAAGACAACATATTTATGGTTCGACAGGTAAATAATTTCAAAGTTAACCTTCGTTGCTTAAATATTTACTGTGCGCGCCGATACGAATTTGAAAGCCGACTTTGAAAGTGAATAACTTTTGAAAGAGTCGACCAATTTCCATTTTGTAAAATGGATGCTACTCCAGGAAGTAAGTAGAATATTTGTCTACTTTTACATAACCATAATTGTTAGCGTTTACGTTACACGATTGCAAAATTACTTGGAGAACGTAGAAGCAAAACTTGGCCCGCGTATTTTACAAATGTAGATGAAAAGTTGTAACTTCCACGAACTTCCACCGAAATTTTTGTTCTGGTCTGTTGCTAATGCTTGCACCTTGCAAATTTTTAATTTTCTCTCTTCTCAAGTTTGAACTATTTGACGATTTTGTAACATTTAGAAGACATTTATTATACATCCTTGTGGTACAAAGTTGTACAACAATGATTTTCTATGTACCTTATGCAAATTTTAAAAAATTGTCTTGAAATTTAGGAAATATAATTGGATTTTTACCTGTCAAACACCAAGAACTAATTAACTGCGAATTCTTCTATATGTTTCATTTGGCCAATCTCTTTATAAACATTATAGGTTCAGATTCGTAATCAGCGACCCCAAAAAAATCAGCGTACTGACATTCGAGCAGATTCAACAATTTCTTACTATAGTTGTCCGCCAAATTGGATTCGCCATTTGGTTTTTTAAAGTTTTAAGTTTAGATTCGCAATCAACGACCTCAAAAACATCAGGGTACCAATTTTTGCCTAAATTGAATAATATTTTAGATTTTAGCCACGTTTTCGAGATTCGAGACCACTGTGCACCGTATTGATCAGGGAATTCACATCATCCTTTCCCACTGAAAGAGTAATGATTTTACCAGATACAAGATTGAAACTGATAAGATGATGAAATTTTTACAACAGAACAGAGGAAGGAGAATGAATCTTTAACAGACTCAGGTCACAGTTATTAATAATATCACAGCTAGGTATTGTATTCGCTGGTGAAATATTAAGGAATAAACATGACGCGAGGCTTATTAAAAAAACCTACTGAAAACAATCACGGCACGTCTATTATAATCTCCAAGTCACGAATGTTTTCTAAAGTCTCGCTTGCTCCGTCCAGCGCGTCGTTGCTTGAATAAACTTCGACTGCTGGTGGTGGTTCGACCATGAACTACACCTTGTTCATCGCTATTTAGAACCTCCACTTTCGCCTTTCCTCGCGAGCGTTTCCTCGCGAAAGAAGCGTGTCACTATCCCCCGTGTCAGAAGATCAACGAAGACAGATAAACGAGGACTCGTTTGGGCACTTCGCGCGATAGCAAAAAAAAAACACCTCCTGAGGCGTTACTCCTTTTTACACCTCTGGAACAGTTTCGCAAAGTGATCGCGAAGCTAAAGAAGTTTCCAAGATCTAGAAGCAAATGCGATAAAAAAAAGTATCTCGCCATCTATTAAAAATCTACGTTCGTTCCACTTCTATCAGAATCCCGAATAAATTACCGCTTC
Organism: Andrena minutula; assembly: GCA_929113495.1. Classification (NCBI taxonomy): domain Eukaryota; kingdom Metazoa; phylum Arthropoda; class Insecta; order Hymenoptera; family Andrenidae; genus Andrena; species Andrena minutula. Next base: position 32,646,346 of record OV815994.1, on the reverse strand, counting down.
CACTTAAACCACAAGCTGAGAAAACTTTTACCCGATTCGTTGCGGATTAAATTTTTCGCTAACATACTTTTGGTCCGTCGATTCGCATCCGCCGATCGTTTACGACTGTCATAAACGCAAGGAAGTGCAGGAGAGCATGCGAGAGTAAAATCGAAGCGGCGCTGCTCGATTTAAAGGAAGCCAAACGATATTCCACGATTCGCGTGTGGTTCGGACTTGATCGAAAAATAATCGTCTACCGTTACAGGTCTTCACAGTGCACACGGTCATTACGAATAGTAATCATACCTGAGCCATCCCGTACCTGGAAGGTTGAAAGGTTCGCCGTGGTTTGCGGCAGGTAGCCCATTGTAATAAAACAAGGTCGACTTTCAGTCTTACCCGATCAATGGCTAAGTATTTAGAAACTGGCGTGCTTAAGCATAATAGCACTGCTTTCTTCAAAGCGTCTTCATTTCCCTTCGGTCGCGGGAAGCGAGGATAATGAAGGGAGAAGGTCGTAAACGTGTCCCTTTCAGGCATTGTGGCATTTCAAACGGAGGTTTCCCAGTTTCAAAAGGCAATCAAATCCTGTAATAAAACCTTGTGCGTGTGTAGGAACAATAACAGTTATCATATACTTTATAAAACTCTGTGTAGTTTATCCCTATAACGTTTGTAGAATATCCCTTTTTAAATTAGTAGCCCACCACTGACCTGAGTTAATACAAAGAGAAATAAAAATCCAGTTAATATCCCCGTAGCCGATACTATCTACACAGCCTATTCGCTCTGAAATGTGACACACTTTCCTCAAGAAAGATTTTCTAAGCAAGGAAGATCGTATCGGCGCAGCTACAAGCTCTCCAGACATCTCTATAGCTACAGATATTTAAACAAGTAAATAATCTATCGAGGATTACACTGCAGAAGTCGTAACACAGAAACCACAGTGGTAGCGATCGTTAGACTTGCAAATAAGTAACCGCGCGAGAGCTAAGCGCTGCAATTTAATATCTCCGTGTTCCCCTTGGACAGGGAGGTTAAGTATGTAGACTCTTACCAGTAGATACGTACAATTACGCGACCCTACGCGCGGAGTTTCCGTTCGCTTCGGAAAATCCGCCTCGCGAGACTTGAAAATCCCAACGGCAGCCCGAGTACACTAAACTTTAAGATATCCACCGTAAGCCAATGTTCTTTTAAGCTACCTGTGTCATAATCCACCAAAGCGCATTTCTCCCCGAGCATTTATTATATTTCTAGGCAGTCCGTTAAGAAGCATGGAAGATGGGACAGTAATGCCCACTATAATAGGTCGTAAAACTTCGAAATCGTATATCCCTCGACCCACCTAGCAATAATCCAAGTCCACGCGATAATGCAGCTACCCATAAATCGATAATTAATTGGGACGTGTTATTATAATTTTCTAGCGGCTTTAATATTAAGTCGTGCATACTTTCTACGAAATTATCGTTAAAAGAATTGTCTTCGGTGAAGGTGGAATGGTATCCACGCCCGTTTGCTCTCCATCGCGATATGGAAGAAAATCGTAACGCTGACGGAGCTTCGGATGCATATTCATGGCAGTAAGTGAATTACTCGGTCAGCTGGCCCCGCAAATCATTCGCGAACACGAAATCCGGCGCACTCGAAACGGTGGATGGCGAAATTATCGCTCGGCAGCCCCCGTTCCCTGGGAATATCGGGAGTGGTCACGCGACAACTAGTCGAACCGTGCGCGTATCATATAAATTGTAAAACGAAAGAGTGAAAACGAAGTCGAGTGTACACCGGTGTTACGAGATATGGTCTGTTTGCTGTAAACACGTGGCGGGACTTTCACGCGAATCACAAAGTTACACTTTCGCGGATTATTAATGCCCAGGCCGGGGCTGACGAAAAGCAAAAGTATCGCGGGGAATTAGTTCCTCGGGCGTGGACGACGCTTTTTAGATGTTAACGGGTATCTTCTACCTGTTCGCCTTATCTCGCGGTGAAAATAATGATACACGGCCGCCACGCGCGCCAAATGCGACTGACAAGAACGGCTCGTTCATCGCCAGACGCATACTTTCGATGATATTTTAGCAGTTTTACGAGGGTCCGTGAAAAAGTGGCGAGACGTGAGGAGGAAGAGGGAATGTTTTGGTTGTTTCGTGGGAAACGTGATATTGAAAGTGTGAAGATTGCATATCTTGAAGCATCTTGCACTATGTTTATTCGTGTTTAATGTGCAACTTTGAATGTAATTAAGTCACCCTTGAAAAATAATTCTTTCATTTTAACCCTTCGTTGACTCTCTGGGTGTGAGCCACCCATAAGCTGATTTTGACGCTCTGAACCTTCTATATGCAAAATAAATACTTACCCTTTTTTTTCAAAACCGACTTACACACTATTTTTTTACTCGAAATATTATATCCGAACATCAACTTTGTAGATTTTTAGCTTCTAACATTGAAATTTGTAAATGTTACAATATTTTTAAGATTTTCTTTGCTTTTTCTCGACATGCGGTAATCTAGAATTATTTTACAAAAGCTGTGACAAAATTTCAATCAAAAAAATATTGGAATACATTCTAGAGACCTTGAATTGACCCACGATTTTTTTCATAATAATTGGATTCTTTGGATGAGAATGGTACTCGTTCAAAAATTGCTATGGGTGTGAGCCACCCAGGTGTGTCAAAGTTGATCGAAAAAAAAGAGGTGTGTCAACGAAGGGTTAATTGATAATACTTAGGGGAGGGTTGCATATATCGTACCACTTAAGACATTTTACGTTATATTTCATATTTGGCACTAATTTGAACGCAAATGACTATTTGATCAGAAAAATTAATTTGTTATTAATCTTTTTGTCATATACTGTAAAAGGTACGATTTAGGCAACCGGTCTCCTAAATCGTACCCCTCGTTCTTCTAAATCGCACCTCCACTAAAAATAGTATAAATAACAAATAGAGAAGAAAATATTCAACATAAAGTAATGATTATTATATAGTTACATATATATATACAAATATGGATCACACACAGGCCGCAATAACATTCATAACATAGGAGTTGTCAAATTCTACTGGTACGATTGTAGTGGTATGATTTAGGAAACACGATCGATTTATTTATAAATATCAATTTAAACTTTATAATGAATGTAATACATTAAACCCGCTTTTAGAAAAATACAGGACAAAATTGCATTGTTTGATTATTATCAGCTAAAATAAACTGGTAAAAAGTTACATCAATGTACCCGATTTTTTTAAATGTTTATAGCACGCACAAAATACGGTGTAAGCTCAAAAGGTTTTGTTTCTCTTTCTTATTTCGCATTTACTTGATATTTATATTGTCAGATGTCGTTTACATTCATTAATTACTGAGAAATTAATTAGGTTCGATTTAGGTGACCAGTACGATATTGGCAACTCTCCCCTATATCAGCAAACGGGATTTCTATTACAGAACTGCGGAGTTGCTACATATTCCCAAATTATATCCAGATTTATTTCAAGTTTTCACATCTACGCTAACTAAATTGATTACATATTCCCTACATATTCCCAAATTTTATCCAGATTTATTTCAAGTTTTCACATCTACGCTAACTGAATTAATTAGGTGATCTTTGGTTAGCCTAACTTGTACTTTTTGCATAAACACCCATAAGTCTAAATGAACATGACTTGCAGTGAAACTCACGCAGAATATTGCACTTTCATGTGTAAGCAACACGAGTCGTTGGGCAGCCTACATACGAAATGAAGTAATTCTCTACGCGATGGCCCCGTGAAACAGAAAAATGATTACGCACGCGAGTCCCTCGATTTCGAATCAGTGAACAGATCGGTCGATAACTTCATTACTTCCCGATCCAACACCGCCAATATATCGCACGCGTCGATTACCTGACGATTAAACCCGAATCAATTAGTCAAATGGCTGGTCGCACTGAAAGCAAGTTCTGATCACATATAAATTACATATAATTACCATGGTATCTCGTACGTCTATCCTGCAATGTGCAAACATCTCGCAAACTGTCACAGTCGTACCTTCATTTTCTACGAGTAGGACCAAAAGGAAGATTTTAACTAATACGATGTTGAACTGCGGCAAAAATTTAAATAAAAGTTATCTGCTTACAGAATTAATAAGAAAAAAGTCTCTCAAGCCAGGCGAAGATTTTCAATACAAAACACTCGGGACACTCAAAAAGAGGCTCCCCCACAAATAATTTACACCCTTCCATCAGTACCCTCCCCATAAAAGCAACTATCATCCCTCGAAAAACTTCCGGCCTACAACCTTCGACTCACGATCGATTATTTAACTATTAAGACACCCGTTGCATTTGCATAAAATGTGATATTTAATACAAACTGAATATACCTGTCACTGTTTTTAATTTAAAATACCAAGTAAAGAAAAATTCGCCAGACTTCTTCAATAAAGCAACGTTCTTCACAATTAATCTACAAAGAGTAGATGTCCTAAAATTCATGAACGACGGTGTATGTCCTTTTCCTGAGGGACGTGGCGCCAGGCGAAAGCTCCGCCTGGCCATTTCCGGGCAAAGAAAGTGGCGTTCTGGTTTTTGAAAGTTTTACTGCCCGCCCGGCTGAATACGGTCGCCCGACCTGCGGAGGAAGCTGTGAAAACTCCAAATTCAGGACGCGGCGAGCACGCTACGCCCGCCGTGTGTCGTGAAAGTTTTAGGCGACTACGTTGCATCTAGCACGGCCTGCCAGGTGAAACCGCGGGACTTTGTGCGCGGGCCTGATTATTACTCACGTTAATCGAAGTTTATGCGCGGGATCGTTTTACCGTGCAAACACGGCCAGCCGATACGAATGGCCGTTGCTCGCCCCGGCTGCGTACGGTTCGGCCCAGAACCGATCCGGGGAAAAAGGGGAAAAAGGAAGGCACCGTTGGACACCGCTCGCCGGGAACGTGTGCGCGCTGCCCGTTGCCGGATGCAATTCGTCCCGATAATTAACGATTTCCCTCGGCGGGGCTGACACTTTTTCCTCGATTATAAATTTAGTACATCTCGCCGCCGGGAACGATGTAGTTCACCAGGGACGAGAAAAACAGGAACAACGCTCCGGTGCTTGTTGTCCGCGGGATACATGGCCTCGCTGACGGCGAATGCTGATTCGGAACCGATACGCAGCCCGTTTGATCGCTCGTCCGCTCCACATTCAGATCTTTCGCCGGATTCGAGAGGTTTCGTCGGAGACAATGGCTCGCGATTGATTTGAATTCGAATTTTGCATAGAGAATTGTAATACAGAGAAGTGACATGGGTGAAAAGGCTCTCAGGCTTCTCTCAATGGGTCGTTTTCCTGAATCTTGGATGTATCTTTAGTGATGTATAAACTATAAACGTATCTCGAAGGACTTTTCAAATTTTACAAATTGTGGGTCTTACAGCTCCTTGAAATATAGTGTATCTTTTCTGTTTTTCAATAAGTTATAACTATTGAAGTAAGAAACTGATAAAAATGAGCTTTTGGGTGCTTACAGCGGAGATATAAAGATACCTAATAAATATTATTAAACAAAATTTTATGTTAAACGATTTTATTAAAAATGCATTAAAAACTAAAAAATTATTCTTTTCTTGTACTACGATGGTGATGGTGAGGCACCATGTGCAACCAGAAGTTGAAGTATTAAAGTGATTCATATCCTGTTATGAAATATCGTACCCCACGATTTTATTTAAAGTGATATTAACATCATCAAAATTGAAGTACAAGAAAAGAATTATTTTTTAGTTTTTACTGGATTTATAATAAAATCGTTTAACATAATTTTTTTTATATATATTTTATTTTCTAGTTTCTAGTGTTTGTGAATTTACATTTCACAGCTCAGACTCCCTTACAAATATCTTTTATTGCTGTAGGTATGGGGTTTAACAGTTTACTGAAACGTTATAGTACTAAAGTCACTAAAAATAATTCTTTTCTTGTACTAAATAATTTTAGTTTTACTATTCGTACATACGTAACGGATCATCTCTCGATAAATTGTGTATTTTCCGTAATCGCAATGAGACTAAGTAGCGTCCCGAACGCAGCGGCATTTTGTCGTTTTCGTAAAAAACGCGAGTGGCTAATTTCAAGTCGTCCGGATTTGTAGTTATGGGTTATACTTATTGATGACTGTATAATTTTTCACCCCCTCGGGTTAATTTTGTTTTAAAATATTGTATTGTCATCCAAACTACGCACGCCTGCAAAGTTTCACGACAATTGAATAATTGAAAGTGGGCTTAAACTTGAGTTGCTATATTTGAACCAAACAAACAAACAAAGGATCGAAGCTGAATAAAATCGTTAAAAAAAAACAAGTTTCAGCAAAATCCGAAATGTTACTACAAAAAGTGTCCTATTTCGCGTGCAATGACCCCAATGAGAGATTTCATTATGAAAGATTGAATCTTAGTCTCATGAATCTCTACTGAAGATGAGTTATTACAGATTCTGCTAAATAACATATTTTATTCCACGCCTGAGGACATCCGAAGCCAACTGCAATAGAATACCGGCGCTCATCTCCACGAAAACGTTGGCGAGAAAGTAAACAGTAATGAATCTCGGCAATATGCAATTCTATGGATATGCGGCTGAATGCATGTCACGCGATCGACGAGATTTACCACGCGTTTCCCGGTGTCTAATCGGTGAAATCCGCTGTCGATGATCATCCACGTGTCCCGCGAATGGGTTTCGATGAAGGAACGCCTGCCCGATGGAAAGCAAGCTTAGATCGCCGAGCGCGGCCAGCCAGATGCGTGCGATGACTCAAAGGTGGACGAACCGGGGAAATAAAATGCCGACAAATTCGCGTGGCTTGTCGTTGATTTAATTAATTTTTACCAGCCGAGTTCGCGCTGAAATGGACTTTCTCGCGAATCTCGGCGGGACGAACGGGCATGAAAAGGAACGCGCTCGAGATCTCTCTGAGTTAATGGCCCCCTCGGAGCGGCGAACGTCATGAAATCTTTTCAGCAGCCGTGTCTTTGATCGTTCAGAAGTTCGGGTGCATGTGTTAATGAGAAAGAAATTCGTAATTTCGTCGCCATCACGGGGTGAAATCACCACGAGGATGACATGAGCTTTATTATGAAATGCCTGCCTTTCCTTTCGGCCACTGCTTTCCCTTTATACCCGCGACCATTTTGTATTCAGTGGGGGACATAAGTGTTTAAAGGTACTCGATTACTTTCTTCCAAAAAAAGGAGAAGTGTGAAGTGCGTGGTAAAAGGAGCACGAGAAGAAGCCACAAACTGCAGTCCTTTGGTTTATTAACGAAACACTGGATGACAGAACCTGGCAGAAAAGTGGAACAATTGCGACAAAACGTTTAATTGTGCGCACGAGAATGGCAAACACAGTTAACGTTTGAAGAAACGTTTGTTTGCTTTTAATCATAAGGATTATACGTACACCCTTTAACTAAGGAGTCATTGCGAGTGAAGAGCCAGTAAAGCCTTGCAACTCGCTCAAGATGGTAATAAATGGATATTATTGTAATTAATGCAAAGTAACTTCAATGTTTCTCAGAGTTTCTACTACCGAGCTTGCTCTCCCAGAAAATTGTATCACATCATCTTTCCCCCCGAATCCTCTCCGCGGTAACTAGCGCAATTGTAAATGAAGGGAAATCCATTGGGACTGAATAATATTTAACTCCTCTCATTCATATGTAAAAGACAAATTGTTCATCGTTATAGACTTGTTAAATAGAGATAACGATAAGTTTCAAAGGAAAGTGCAATCTGAGGTATCTAATCTGATCAAACATTTGGAATTTCTTTTTATTAGAACAAACAATAGAGAAGATCTCGAATAGATATTTGCAAAGCATTTCGACACACTTCAGCGGGTACACTTTTAAAATATATTCATTCTCCTAATTACCGTTAAGGAACTAGTTCTTGATCAGGCACTAATTTTTGATCAGTTCATGAAATAAATCGTTCTTTTCAGTTTATGTCCTTAAATAATTGTTTGAAATAATTACTAACATAAAAAAGGACAATTCAAATGTGAAATTGTATTTAGATGATTATGTATGTATTTTCAGATGATTAGAAACTAGTTCCTAGTCACTTTATTATTCCCTAACCTTATAAATAATTAAATTTTACTTATTTTCAACTTTTTAATATTTTTCCTTAAAGTGTAAACATTAATTCATCTTTTAGTATAAAAAAAGTCTATGGTTGAAAGTTTTATTACGTTAAAAATAAATATTAAAGCGGGAAGCCCTCTAAACTGATCAAAAACTAGTTCCTTAACGGTACCACAATATTATTCCGAAACAAGTGCGTAAATAAAAACGTATTGCACTCTCCCTTTTGCTTATTATCATTTGCAATATTCTCTAACTTCTACTGTCTTTGCGAAGACCTTTAAACACACAACATGAATAGCAGGAATCTCATCACGACCACAGAAATAGACACTATAAAAAGGCCCCAGCGCAAAATATGACTGAAAATTGCAAAAAAAAAGATGGTAATACCAGGACTCACCTTGTTGCTTATGCGAGATACGAGTGTCTCGATGTGACATTGCCATTCCAAAGCACGTAGGAACAGCAGGTGCCATCGACGTTCTAGGGATCTCGCTATTCGTAGGGATTGTGGCGGTTCCCGTTGTTCCTGTTCCTTTTCTTTGTCCTGTTGCTGCTGTCTTTCTTGTTGTTGCAAGTGAACCTTGTCACCTAGCTTGACGACCGAGCTTACGATACGACCGTGCGCCTCTATGTCTCGTTGGAGTACCTGAAATCATAATGCATTTTATGGTTATTGGGTGCTTGGCCGTGAAACCGCAAAATTGGAAACGATTGAATGCTTAGAGAGTTTAATAAAAGGGAACAGTTATCCTGCGTTTAAATTTAATTAAACTTAACAACGCTTTGAAATTTATCGGTGGTGAAATTTTTAATCAAAGGAAAATGTGTTGCAAATTAAAGTGGAATGGATAAGGGCTGAAAGTGAGGAGAATATTATACAACTACAATTTTTCTATAATTTAATATTTGAATGTTGTTTTTCCATTTTTTATAGTTCTACTAAAATTTGAGTTTCCACCGTGCCACGGGACGTGTTGAATAGATGAAATTAGCACGGTATTTTTCATATTGATGGAAGAGCATGAATACCTTCGATGAAGATAAACGAGTGATGCTTCATGCAACACTGATTATTGTTAGGATAATAGCGAGGGTTTTAGTGAGAGCTCAGTACAAAAGATCGAGGTCACTCAACATCACGTCACTTTTAGAGATGACTTTTGACCAAAAAACGGACGTCAAACAAAGGCATTCGTCATCTTCATGACGCAACCTGTCAGACTCCGCAATTAAAAATCATTTCCTTAGAAATATGAACACCTTATTGAGAAACAACCTGCAGTTAATTCCCATGTAGACAAAATTGAAATCGAAACTCCTATTAAACACCAGTGGTAATCCCAAAATTAAAATCCAATCGATTCATCCGAGTTTCAAGTTACATATACCGCGCGACTACATAAATCATGATACCTTGAACACCTAATTATTGTCGTATTATCAATTCGAAAGCGTGCAGAAACGGCCCACCAAGCAGACGATTATTAAGCACCCGAATATTCGAAAGTACGCGGAAGCCTGAATGTAGTTCGATTTATGGGGTTTAAATTACTTTTTGACTAAGTACCGTTATCGCGGGTGATCTTCGAAAGTCTTTCGCGCCGAGGAAGCAGGAGAATAAAGTGTGTCTTTAAGAGGAAGCGGCGGAGAGAAACAGTATGTATTATTAAAGGGTACATTAAACTTCGTTGCCATAAACGGCGCCTGGGAAATTGATGAGTCTGCAGACCTGTTCAACCCGAGCGAGAAGAAAAAAGTAATGAACTTGATGGATCAAGTATCACAATCCATCGATAAAAAGAACGATCCCCCATAAATATTCCATTCATTCGCGTCGTATGTTCTTCGCCGACATAAAGAGACGTAGTAACGAACCTTCTCGATAGTCAAACGTACACAGCCGTCGACAGTGAAGTGTACGTAACTCAAAGGACGTATTTCTGTGTGGTCCGAGTTTCTCCTTGTACCAGAGACTTTTAAATAACTCGTGATATAACTGACGAGTATGGCTGCTCTGATACGACGCGCGAGTACATTGATCACAGTTGTAAAATACGATGAGAACGCGCCGAAAGTCGTGGGACCGGACACCGAGGAGCACACTCCGTTGCTTAGTTTTCACTGGAGCCGCTGACTTCCTCCTTTCGATCAGCGCCAGGGTGAAATTCATCAATTCGACGCGGGTAATGAGCGACAAAAGAAAAACGAATCCGCGAGGAACGAGGAGGAAAGCGACGGCGTTCACAGAATACCGGCTAACGTGATTCCCGGTAAAAAGGAAGCATAAAGTGGGATTATGATTTTCCTGCCCGCGGCGGGATTGGAGCGAGCGATAAGAACCGCAGATACTGCAAGATATGAACGTTTCTTGTTTGCTTCCACTCTACTTTCCTATCCCCATTCGCGATCATCGTTCGCACGTAATCAGCCGACGGTTTTGTTCGAATTAACCACGCATATTTCATGCGAACGATGGGTCGTTAAATTAGAATCCTCGGATTTTTATAGGTGTGATTGGTGTTCCGTGGAAGTTGCTACTGAGGATCATTAGCGATAGGAAATGCTGTCAATAAATAACACTTCATCTATCTTGCAAATTGGCTAGTATTACTATAACGCGTGAAGTAGAGGGTAGAACGTGCAATTTCATTCTCAGATGTCAACAGGGTTATGGTCGGAGTTGGGCATTAGTCGCATAAATTTTTAATCGGAGATTATACGAATAATTAAAAATTTATTTATATAAATTTGTATTCGAATAAGTTCTTATACGAAATTTCTATTCGAAGATTATTTGAATTATTAAAAATATATTCGTATAAATTTGTATTCGAGTAAATTCTTATTCGAAATTTGTATTCGAGTAAATTCTTATTCGAAATTTGTATTCGAGTAAATTCTTATTCGAAATTTGTATTCGAAGATTATTCGAAATTTGTATTCGAAGATTATTCGAAATTTGTATTCGAAGATTATTCGAAATTTGTATTCGAAGATTATTCGAATATAATAAATTTTTAATTATTCGAATAATCTTCGAATATAATAAATTTTTAATTATTCGAATAATCTTCGAATATAATAAATTTTTAATTATTCGAATAATCTTCGAATATAATAAATTTTTAATTATTCGAATAATCTTCGAATATAATAAATTTTTAATTATTCGAATAATCTTCAAATATAATAAATTTTTAATTATTCAAATAATCTTCGAATAAAAATTTGGAATAAGAATTTATTCGAATAGATATTTATGCGAATACAAATTTATTCAAATACAAATTTATTCGAATACATATTTATTCGAACACAAATTTATTCGGATAATGCCCAACCCTGGTTATCGTCTTCTTCACTGATCTCATCTATTTACCTTTTTCACTGAAACCGAGAATGGGCACTCTAGAATTGGACTCACTATGAAATGAAACGGAACAGTGACAGCTCAGCCCCGAATTCAAGGGATCTCAGGGCAAACGCGAGTGGGATAGATCAGAACGAGGGCATGGGAAATTGTTTTCCAATAGTTGAGACAAGCTTGATGCCTAAAGGATGCAGAGAAAGTCACGAGTATAGGAAAATTTTAGCTGCAAGAAATCAACGTGTTCCACGGAACACACTTCGATGCTACAAGCTTCGCGATGATCACGGTTGTCGATCCAGCGCCGATTAGAAATTCATTTTGAACGCGCGAGAGGCTCGACGCATGCCTCGGAAAAGCGTGTAATTTCGATCGATCGGATCGATAGAATCGAGAAAGGAACAACGCGAAATTCGCTATTGGGTTGCAATCAGCCGGCGGGATGATTTACACGGCGAGTTTTCCTTTTTCCCCTCCACCGGTGGATCACACCGCTCGATCCATCGTGATTTCTTCCCGGGTTGGAAATAAATCACGGTGGTTCAGAGGGATCAGTGAACGCGGTCGCCGCGTTGTACGCTTCGGTGCAAAGGTTAAGCACACGCGTACAAAAGAAACGTTAAAAGGCTTTATTGCTTCCGCGAAGCAAGTCAAGCATTTCGACACCGCGCTCATTACGCCTCGACGTGGCTGGAGAGTATCGTGCTCTCCTGGAAAACTCCTAGCCAGCTCCGAGAGGATCGCGTATGTTTCAGCAATTGCTGATTAATACTTTTCTGTAATAGAGTTCTACCCCGCGAAGGATGACGCGAATATCTTTCTGCGAGTACAGATTAATACTGCCTTCAACTGCATCGCACGGCCCGTGGAAAATGGTACGTGGAAGATGGAAGGAATAAGGAAATAAAAGACAGCTTCGACGTAAAGATAAGCCTAGAGAATTGCAATTTGCATATACGTAAATAGAAAGCTGCGTGTCGACTGGCTGGAAAGATCCAGAACAGATTTAGTTCAAGTTAAGACTTATCACCAACACTGGATGGCATTTACAAGAGGATACTGCTATAGGATTATCAACTTTAACGAAACTAGGACGAAAGTGAGCACTGCATATTGACAGGCATATTTAACGTTGAAGTTTTATCAATCAAAGACGCTGCTTGATTAAAATGATACGGTGAGCAGCGTATTAAAATTATAATCTGTGGCTTGCGAATCGAGCAACATGCTAAGTGATTTGAACTTTTTTATTTGCGTTCAGAGTGACTCGAAGCTTCTTGATACCCATCGCTACACGTTAGATTCTTTTTGTCTAGTAACTTATCTTGAACTTGTGCTGTGTATAATATAAACAAACTTCGTTGACTTTCTCACTGACAAGGATACTTTCTCAACCAGAAGATTCTGATTTTAATGAAACTTCGTGTGAATATAAAATAATGTAGAGTATGTTGGAGTATTTAAGAAGCAATTGTTTTTCTTTGGAAATTCACTGTAAACAGCCCTTAAAATTATCACGTTTTTTTATTTTTTAATGTAACTTTTTAACGATGCGAAATAACACAAAACTTAAATATAAGAATTGTTAAGTTATCTTTGCGCTACCACACTATCAACAGAAAAATGAAGTTATATTTAAGAAAAAGATACTTTTAAAAGCTGATTTCGTCTCATCAAAGTAAATTTCCACAGAAAAGAAATTGAGGCATTTGATGCGTATATGCCCCTTTTCCTTAAGGGGGTATACCCGTTTGAATCCTCGGAAAATGTGTACATTTTGTGGATTTTTTTGCAAGTCAACGGTTTGATGCAGATTTCCCGTTTTTTTACTATCTTTACATAGTATTATGAACTACTCAAAAAAAAAGTTTCAGTTAAAAAACTATTGTTTTTGGGAAGTTATGCATACACATCCGAAAGTCTTTCGATTTTAGACGGCTAAATGGTGGCCCTGAAAACAACTGTATGTCGTGTCTGAAATAAAAAACAATACAATTTTCTTATGAAGTATGTCAATAGCTATCGTCCAACGAAGCCGATTTTGAAAATTTTGAAAAATAATGAAATGGTGAGAGATCAAAGGTAAAGTTAGATTTTTCTAAGAGAAAAATCCACCTTTTTTCTTTATAAATAATAAACGGGGAATCGGAATAAAAGAAGCCTTCGTTGGACGATGTGGAATCTTATTATAATTCTGCATGCAAAATTGGAAGGGAATTGGTTGCACGTAGCGCGAGTTTTTAGGGCCACCGTAATGAAAAATATAGTTTCGGTGCGATCGGCCGAGCCGCCGCGTCGCGCCGCCCCCTGCTACCTGGGATGTTTCACTCAAATGCCTATAACTTCGTCAATTTTCCGAATTTTCACATCAGACCTGTTTTATACTATTTCTAAAACATCAATCTATGAAAATATGTAAAACAGGCCATCGTAATGAAAAATGTAGTTCCGCTGCGATCGGTCGAGTTGCCGTGCAACGCTGTCCGGTGCTACCTGGATGGTTCCACTCAAATGCTTGTAACTTTGTCAGTCTTCCGAATTTTTACATCGGACTTGATTTATAATATTCCTTAAACATCAATCTATGACAATATGTAAAAAGAAAAAATCCGATTTTTGACACTTTCAAACGGTTATACCCCCTTAAATCGTTTAAATCAACTCAGTTATATGTTATACATATAATATATCAAGGACATTACTTTTCTCGCGTTCAGATTAGCTAGATGCTGTTTAATTACGAAGCGTGATCGACACGCAGCTACATAGCCGCTGTGCGGTCGCGTTACCGTGCCGTCGTGCAATAAGTGCTTTTGTTTCATAGAGGATTTTGTGTAAGCGAGGAAATATGGAAAGTGAGGCGAGTATCGAATTCGCAAGGAAAGAAGCTAACTTAGGAAAGAAAAATTGATTTGTAAGACAGCTTGCTGCAAAAAATCAAAGAAACTAATACTTACTTAAAACATTACATTTTTTGTTGAGTTTTGTGCTTCATTTTGTATTTTTTATTTAAGCAATGCATAAAAATTGCATAACGAAGTAAACAAAATTATATTTAAATAACTAAACAATGAAGCAATTTTGTTGCGAATTTACCAGATTTACGGAAAAAGAGCACATAAACCACTTGCTTGAAACTTATAAATAAAGAAGCACATCATTTTCAAATCATGACTTCTGTTTTCAGAACGTTTGAAGAACACGATAACTCCATCCTGAAAAATTGGATTTAATTGCATTATTTTTTATTAAGTTATACTATAATGAAAACTTTGAAATCGATTTTCTTCAAATGGAATTTTGTCGTATGTGCCCTTTTTCCATCAAATCTCTCAATTGTTTCTTGAATACTCCAATGATCTCTACATCCACGAAAATTTCATTAAAATTAGAATTGTCGAATGGAGAACTTTATAAGACTCCAAAGTAATATATCCTAAAGAATACCCCAAATTTTACAACTATTTCACAAAAATCCAGCGGATCCAACTATATTAACTCATGAAACTACGCCGAAAGAATTGTTCCTTGCGAAGCCGAGTAGCTGAAATCTCCAAGGAACAAAGGTGTTTGTGCGTTGCCCCCGTAGCTCGCATTAGCCCACTTTCCCCGATAGATTGCGTACGATTACGCGCGATTGTTCTACTTATCCCTTAGCACCGACAGCAATTGCTACTCGCGGTTTGCAATCGACGCGTTGCTTTCGACCACTTCGTTTCCCCCAGCAGACTTTACGCTCCGCCAAGAAACAATGGCTGAAGCCAGCTGGAAAAAGGGGAGTCGCGGCTTATCTGATATTGAAGATCGGCATTAAGATAAATGTAATTGGTGTTCCACGGTCGAGGTATTGAGGCTCGTTGCGCGGAGCAGGATGTCCGATAAAAATTCGATAGGATACCACGAAGGTGAACCCGCTGCCCGCGAAATGGAACATTTCAAAGTGAGGTCGAGCAAAAGATGTTCCCCCACCTTCCCTCGTTAATCGACATCGATCGTTGATCTCGGCTAATGGTTGCATTCAATTTTCTTGTGAACCCCAGTTAAGGTTAATGTTCTACAAGCTTTTTGCTTAGATGGAGTCCGTGTAATTGCCGGCAAGGGGTCACGCGAACGAGGATTTCGAGCAGCTTTCCTTTCGTCGAGGTGGAAACAGTAGAATTTGGAGGATTCGGTGGAATACAAAACAGAAGGCTTTTTAGAATCACTTATCGCGAGTGTGAAATCTAAGATCTGATACTGAATCAGAAGCGACCGAAGGAATTCGAATTTCACACGCCACGAGCGGGATTCTAGCAAATAAAGATTATATGAATAATTTACAATCATCTACAGATAAGTTATTTTATATAGGCGATAAGGTAATGTGGACGATAAAAATTCTGATAAATTGTTACTCGTACGTGACATTTTGGGCGATTCTGAAGATACAGGTTCTAATTGCATGGCTAATGACTTGTAAATACAGAAAGAAGTTCAGCTTCTGGCTATTGGCTACTGTCTTAGGAATTCGCATCCGCGTTTCTATGCAAACTGTAAAGTCTCTGTTTTCCTAGACTAGTGTTCTTCAGTCGGCTGAAGACCTCCATTGTAACAAGTCAACAATATTCTTCTAAGTAGCCTAAAAGAACTGAACGTCCAGGTAGTTTGAAACAAATCAGACTTGCTATCAATGTCCTTCGTTTAGAAATTATTAGAATCGTCAGATTCGAAGGGTAAAAGATTCTGTAGAAAGGCAGGAAACCTTAGAACAAACAGTAAGGTGAATGTCCCAATTTCTGCTCATTTAAGAGGTTACTCGTCATAAAGAAGGTGTAAAAAATTTGTTTGTGATGAAAATTTGCAGAGTAATTGATTAATTCTTTAATAATAAATCAACCAATTCAAAACTATTTAAGAAAGATATTTCAAGATGTTTAACTATTAGTAATTTGTAATTAAATAGGTATATAATGCTCTAAATGTCCGTATTTCTGCTCAT
This sequence comes from Andrena minutula, assembly GCA_929113495.1. Lineage (NCBI taxonomy): Eukaryota > Metazoa > Arthropoda > Insecta > Hymenoptera > Andrenidae > Andrena > Andrena minutula. Next base: position 32,629,857 of record OV815994.1, on the reverse strand, counting down.
GAAAAATAGCGATGTATGTATTTCCCCAAGCTCGATGCAGCACTCGCTTAAATAATAATAATAATAATCCTCGCGTATAATAATAAGACAAATACGAAATGATCAGAAATGGGGACATGAGCAGAAATTGGGACATTCACCTTACCGAAGGACTGCCGCGACTAGGTAGCACGCTCATCTTTCAGCCTTTGCTACAAAGCTCCCCATTATGCGCCATTCGTGTACACTTGAATCACACTCGCTGCACTCCCGTAAATACACTTTCTTCCGCATACAAGTCTCGCCCATTCCCATATGAATTTTCTAGCACAACTAGCCACACATTTAAATTTCAAATACTAATGTATCATCTGGGCGGCCGTTCAGCATCAAATTTATTTATTTATTTACTTATTTATATGCGGGATAGAATGAAAAAACAACAATATTTCCCATCCTTTTTTGAATCGCCATCCCCTTTTATAATATTCAAATAACCTGCACCCACGCCTCAAAATAATGTAAGGTAAATTTAAAAAGGTAAATTAAACATATTAAGAATAGCTATTTCAGAATATAATTCCAAGTTAGTATTTTAAAAAAAAATCATGGCGATCCACAGGTTGGGAATCACTGCTGGACAAGTAATAGGATTATAGTCAGGTCAGTGACAAAATAGATAGAGCGTTGAAAATTAGAAAATAATAAGATTAAATCTACCTAATCGACTTTAAAAAATCCCACCGCATAGAAAATACTAATAGAAAAAATCTGAAAACTGCTATCAAAGTCTCTTCGAATGGTTTCATAATCGAGCAGAGTAAGTTACAGAAGCAATCAATACCTCGTGCACATATAACCAACCAAGCACTAGCATCAAAAACGAGGAACAGAAGTCAACCCGAGCGCAAACAGACCGAAGGATGAAAAACTTATCTTTATCGGCGTGTGAAATCGATGCTTCACGGGCATGGAATGCAGGCTGCATCGGGCGAGTTATGCAAAGTGCAAAGAAAACTCGGCGAGAACTCTAGCGGCACGGTATCGAGCGTCATAAATTGATCGCTTCTCTTTCGCGTGCGTAAAATTTCATTATGATCCGCCCGGTATCTTAATGGAGATCTTCGGGAATAATTACGGGAGGAAAGTGGCAAGAATTTCCTTGTAGTCGCATGCGGAAACAAAAAGCTGAAAGTGGCTTGCGCGAGAATTTTACGGCCGTTTATCGGCCGTGCCGAATGAAAGTCGAAAATCCATCGGTAGCGCCGACGACGCGGCCGTCGCCGGGGAAGGAAACAGTGTTGGGTTTCCAATCTAGTAAATTATCGGGACAGCGTATCGGAAAAATTTTCGAGACGAGGCTCGATCGCTCCATCTCGCGTTACGCTGCTTTTATAGTAGAAAGTGCCACGACACGTACCCGATACATCATAGAACAATGCGCCATGTTGTTCCTCGTTCCGACTTTACATCAACCAGTACCACGAGCACTTATTTCCTGTCGTTATCGCGATTCCGCTCGGTCCTGAACAGTTTTTCGCGCGCGGCCAGGACATCTCGCGTTAACTTATCAGATCCTCGGCTGGGCATGGACCGGGAACGGCTCTTGATTGTAATGTACTATCAACGCGGTAGAATTTATGATTCTGACAGTAGAAACATTCGCTAAAGCGACGGCCTGTAGAAATGTTGCTTTCTTCGAGATCGTATCTTTGTGGGGCCACTTTTGTGGAATTCGCTCGTGAAAGTTGACAGATATGGAGAGAAAATGGGGGATGTTGAAGGCATAAGAGGTATTATTGATTTTGAGGGACTCTGGGGTGGTAGGGGTTGAGAATTAGAATGAGGAAATGGACAGATAAATAAATTTTTATTAGGGGACGTCTTTAAATTACGTAAGGGTCACTTTGACGAATTCTTACTCCCTTCCTCCCCCAGTATAAAAATTCGTAAGGTTTGATATTCCAACCCCCTCCTTATGTAATATTTCTTACATTAGATTTTTTCAGTTAAAAGTCTGCTAGAGGTTTATATAATTCATTTAACTCAGTTTCGAGAAATTTAAACTAAAACTACTTCGTCAACTCCCACCCTTGTAAGAAAAGGTAAGAAATTCCCCACCCCCACCCCCCAAAAAAAAGGTCTCACGTAATTTAAAGACCACCCCTTACAGTAATGAAGAGTTTGTATTTAAGGCAGTTAAAACAAAAAAGAAACTGTACAAGTTTCGGTGTTTGGAAATCGTTTGAATATTCCCACTAATTTTCTTAAGGGGTGGTCAAAGTTTTTAAAATTTTCCCCGAACCAGCACAGAATGAATACACTTTCCTAGAAAACCTGGCAAAAAAGTCAGACAGACATTAACCCCGTTAGCTTTTATAGATCCCATGCTCTCGTTAAAGACCAGAGCAATCATCCTCGAATTTCCCAACTGGCGGACAATCGTTAACTTAAAACGCGCGAACGTTCAACCGCGTGGTAAACGATAAGCACTCGCAACTGCAAGATACCCGCAAAAGTGTGCTCGGATCTGGGACTAGAATAACTGGAGGCTAGAGGCTAGAGTAACAGTTTTCGTGGAATCCATAAAGAACTAAGTACACCGCGCAAATGAACCTTTCTACAGCGTACTGAGAACCGACGATAGGAAAGGCAAAGTAGGAAACAAATTGCGTGCACGATGCGTTTCGTAATTATGCATCTGGTGACGTGTCAAGGATATTTTCCAGCGGTATTGTATAATCGATTGGCGAAGTCATTATACGATGGAGACTATAATAAAACACTATCAACTATACGAGCAAACCTGATTAAAGCAAACACGTTATCTCCATCCACGTTGAAAAAAACCTTCCGCAACACGTTCCCTGTCACGATGGAAATTCAGATTTTTGGTGGAACGATAAAATAAAAAGTGAGGAGAAAACAAAATTACAATATTTTTTTTTTATTTTTTTAATCGTCTTTATTCTCTTACAACAAAAAAAAAAACAATCGAAACAACGTAAAATGGTTAGAACACTAATACAGAAAGGGCGAGGCTCAGCATCGCTGTTATTATGCCTAACCCGATTATCCCTAACCCGAATATTCAATTAGAGAAAAATATTTTACTGAAATTTTTTACTCAATTTTGATCTCGGCATAATTGAGATACAATTTTTTCCTTTGAATAAAATTAAATATTCCCAAAATTGGGTGAAAACGTTGTTTCTTATTCTTTTATACACCCACGTCGAAATTGAGGTGAGATCGTTTTACGCGACGCACAGTGGTTCGAGTATACTACATGCTAGCTGGAGAAAATTATTTTTTCGCGGGTTTCAAATTGTTAGAAAACAAACCTGATTCGTATTACAGTTTATTATTTCACTAAATTCTCTCCCGCCGAGCGTCGCATTCGAAAACAATTCACAAAACATAGTTTTGCAAATTTTTGCAAATCAATCATTTGATTAAAAAAAAAGTACAAAGTCTCTACTTTCCGTTCATTCAACCCTTGTGTCGAGTGGAACGACGTGGAGCATATAGTAAAACACTATTTGAATAGCGATGCAGAGAAAACTGATTTCAAAAACCAGGTTTTAAACTTCAAAACTCAGAAATTACAGAAATAGACATACTGTTATAATTGATAATTATAGTGAAAATATAATACTGTCGTTTCGTTCTTTTTCCTTTATTGAATTAGTCATATTTTTATTTTATTGATATTTTTAGTGAAATAATAAACTGTAATACGAATCAGGTTTCTTTCTAACAAATTGAATAATCGATCGCAGTGGTACAAGTAAGTAGTAAATCAAGCTTCAGTCATGAGAATTTTAATTTCCAACGAACAGAATTAAAATAGAATAATAAAAATGATGGAATTTTTCGATAGCTTTCATTGGAAAAGCACTAGAGATCCAGGAACCTTATGGAACCTGATTTTTTTTCTGCTATTTTGTTCTATTTGCTTTAAAGAGTGCATATTCACAACTTAAACCTACAAATATTTGCAACTCTACATAATTTTTATACATAATTAAAATAATTCTATCCTCTAAAATGGTGATGTCAGGAGCTAAAGTGTATAATTCCTTCTAAATAACCTGATTGTAAACAATTTTTCTCTATAAAATACAGTTCATATTCGCTTTCTAAATTTTAAGAAACCCCAGAATACGAATTTTGGTTTTAAAAAACCCTTGGAGGTTAAGATGAACGTTTTAAGGGTGGTGAAACAATGTGGATGGTGTTTTTCGAACAAATAATAAACATTTTCACCTAACTCACGATTTGCTAGAAACTCATGAACGCTAGAATGTTATTGGACAGACCACTGTGCGACGGTGGCAATCTAGCAGCACCAGCAGGCGAGGGAAGTCAAAGTATTACAACGATTCAGATTTTCCACCAATGAAATTCGTTCGCACTAAGCACGCAACTGCAGCCATAATCTCGTCCCTGCGTTCGACAGCTCTCGAGTAGGCCACGATGACCGTAAGGCTCGACTCGCATTATCGGCCATCGCGATCGTTTACGTCGCACGATTCGAGTAAAAGTGATTGATACACCTGACGGATGGCTGAACCGAGGTTCGGGGCTCGTTTAATTTACATGACGTCTCGCGGCCCTCGACTTATGATACGCGACAGTGTATCGAGTGTCGCGTTATGCAAAGCACGCTATTTAGCGTCAGCTCCTATCTAGGAGAAACTTGAGTGACTGTTCCTCTCTGCTTAATGGTTTCCTCGAGCGTTGCAATGTTGCTGTGTCGTTAAGGGTGCAATGCTTGCGCCGTCGACTACCATTTGTCAGTATGAACACAAAGTGAGAAGTATAACGAAGTGACTGGCAGTGACTCGATAAAAAGCTTCAGCATGATTGATCTAACATCTAAACCAGCGTTTCCCAACTGGTGTTCCGCGGCACCCTGGGGTGATACGATGGGAACTTTATGGCACCGCGACAACTTATTTTATGATAAAATTTAAATACTTAGAAATTGTGTAAATTAATCAACGAAAATGCGTCGTCAGTGCGCTGTATACAAAGAGGAATTTAAGGTTGGGGGTTGCAACAAATTGTAGTGAGTTAATTTTAATTGGGAAACGCCGATTTAAGGGGACTAGGCAGTCGTTTTTAGTGAGAAAGGGACTCTGTCCCTTATTTATTTGTAAAAAAATGAAAGCAAATCCAGATGTATCCTTTTATCCAATGTTTGTTACTACCATACAGATTGAAAAAAAAATGGTAAGAAATATATATGTGCTTCAAAAATGGCAATGCAGACGTGTAAACATTTTAACGTTTTTCCGTCGTTTTCCCTTAATATCGGTCTTAAAATGTAACGCAATCCGATTTCAAAGGTGTGATTCTTGTTTTTTGGACTCATAGTTTCGGACCAAACCTATAAAAACAAAAATTAAATCAAAATTATGCAATTGGTGGCTGAAAAACGGCGATTTTTCCAAGAAAAATTCGTTTTTGTTTTTACGCTACCAAAATCCGGTGACTTCTTAATTTTTTTATGAAAATCTCGAATGTTTACGGACCATATCAGAGGTTTGGTCCGAAATGACACATGTTTTACACATCCTGTAATTTTTTTCAAGTCGATCTGAACCTCCATTCGCTCGCAATGAGGAAAAAGAGAAGAGGAAAAAATATTCGAGAAAAACGCGTTTAAAGTTTCTGGGCAAAGGCGACGCTATAGGTTGCCACTTGACATTTTTAGCTGCCAAATCTACAATTTTGCGAATTTTATTATAAACCAAGGGCCATTTTATTCAGAAAGGATAGTACTTTCGGAAAATGCAATAAAAAAAAATCGATATTTCGACTGCCTAGTCCCCTTAAACGAAGCCACTTGTCGAACTACCTACTGGTACAATTTCAGTCTCCGTTAAAATATACAACTGCAGTAACGAAGGACTGATTAGAGTCTAAAATTCCCTATACGTATTTCGAAACTTCCGTGACCACAAAATTCAATCGACTGATGCAACCTCGAACAATGCGTTTCCGTCCAATGACGTTATGTTTACGATGTGGAACCCGTCTAACCACGGCGTAACGAAATTTCCACGATAAGCCTCGCCAGTTGATTACGCAATTCGCAAAAAGGGCAAGTGGAATCGCAAAGAGTGCTTTCATGCTAGCCAGCGGAACTGCTAACAGTCACGATACACGCCCGCTATCCACTCGCTAGATTAAATCCGACGGTCTGCAATTTTTCATCAGGCCAACCGATAAAACCGATACCGTCGCGCGATACTTAATCAGAGGCTTTCGCGGCCGCGCGCACGCGAACGGGCTGAGGGAAGAATCGACGATTGACAAGCCATGGGATACATGGACGGTGATAAAACGGAACGCGGTTAAATAGGTCGTGTAAAACTGAAAGCCAACATGGCTCACCGAAACTAGGCAGTGGGTTGCTCGTTGGCGGGAAAGTTGGCGGACCGAGGAATGATACTCGAAACCTGGGGGAATTCTTGAAATTTCTGAAAACAGTAGGTTCCAAAGTCTGTGTTCTATTCATAACTTACTCGGAGAGAACCCACGTGAGTTTCTAATTATTACACCCGGAAGTTCAAACACACTGATGCAGGCTGAACTGAAACGAAATCTAGACTCCAAGAAGATTTATGTGGATCGAACAGTCGCTTGGTTTTCGTTTCATTTTGTCAGAGATGGTTTCATGGGTCAAGTTAGTGTTTACTAATTAGAAGGGAAACATGTATCCGACGTGTTGTTGGGAACGTTTCAGAATAACTATATATTTTATCGCCTTAAAACTTCAGGACTTGGAGGCCTACAGGAGCTCCACCAATTAGAGTGATATCTACCAATATCTTATCACCTAGAAGGACCACAGATTCCAACGCTTGGAGGCCTACGCGACTCCCTTCATTCCTGCCCCACAAACCAGAGTTGAGCAAAATGTAATCTAATTACAAATTACAAATTACGATTAAAATGTAATTGTGTAATTAATTACACATTATTTTCTGTAATCGTTAATTTAGGTAGTTGATCACAATTTTGCAAACTACCTGAATTAATGATCACAGAAAATTATGTGTAATCAATTATAATACACAATTACAATTTAATCGTAATTTGTAATTAGATTACATTTTGCCCAACTCTGAAACAAAAGCACCACCATATCGTTATTTTTAGTATCAAACCCGTTGCACGTAATCCCAAGCAAGTCAGTAAAATCTCACTATAACACCACCCCCAATCTATGTCGGTCAACAATCTGCTCAGTATCTTAATTCAAATTGTAAAACGCATATCTCGGAATAAACTCCCGCTGCGAATTCGACTCGAGAGTCTGTGGATCGATGAAACTGTAGAGCCCGGAAAAGCAGCCTGATTTTGAGAATTTTTTAAGCGATTATAGTGAATGGGATACAAAATCTGTTTGAAGTCCTTTATTGTACATATTTTAAAGTATAATTACATTTTTTTAATAGTTTTTTAATATCAGGTGGGGGGCCACAGCTCAACAAAAGAAGCTTCTTCAGAAAAACGGTGTTCCGCGGCCGGAAAGATTTCTCCTTCAATTTTTACCTACAACAAAAACCCAGAAATTTTTGAGTTCTATATAAGATTATCTCGGTAAGCACACGAGGAAATTAAAAAATACTCATTCTTGTAAGAATGGTGCGTGACCAAACGAAACACGAAACTGCAACAACTTCGAAATTATTGAAACGTTTTGCTAAATCACGCACCATTCTTACAAAAATTAGTACTTTTTAATCTCCTAGTGCACTTCCCGAGATAATCTTATATAGAACTCAAAAATTTTTGTTTTTTGTTCTAGGTCCAAAACTGAAAGAGAAATTTTGCCTGCCGCGGCATATTGTTTTTCAGAAGTTTCTTTTATTGCGCTGTGACGCCGCCATTTTATATTAAAAAATTTCAAAAAAATATGTGATTATACTTCAAAGTATGTACAATAAATCCCTTCAAACAGATTTTGTATTCCATTCACTATACTCGCATAAAAAATTCTCAAGATCAAGCTGCCTTTCCGAGCTCTACAGTGGCATTACCCCTTAAGGGGTTATACCTTGTCAGGAGGCCGAAAAGAAGCGAATGTTTGCGAATTTTTTTTTGAAAAAGTGGAAGCATATATTTTCACACAACTATTTGCGCTTTAAAGAGTAACATTTAAAGAACATTTGGTAATTTTTTTGTAGAAAAATATTTAACGTTTATAAAAATCTATCGACTATCGTTCGCATTTTTTTTAATGTATATTTTCAATTTTATCAACGAAAAATGGCCGTTTTTCGCGCGAAAATCATGTCCTTCAAACTTTAAATAGCCGCCATTTTATTTTAAATTAATATTTAGAAAATCCCCCGACGTCAGTCGAAAGATACATTAATATACTAGCGAAATCTTTTTTTTTTTATTTTAGATAATCTGATTCCGAATTGCAGTGCTCACCGCAAAACAACTTTTTAAAAAAGCTTCTTGGATATCGATTGTAATTTTATTATAAACGTAAATATTTTTTACGAAAAAATTACCAAATCTTCTTTACATGTTGCTCTTTTAAGCGCAAAAAGTTCTGTAAAAATAGATTGTTCAGTTTTTCCAAAAAAATTCACAAACATTCGTCTCTTTCCGGCCTCCTGACTAGGTATAACCCCTTAATCCAACTCGCAAGAGCTTCCCACCGAAATCTCGGCAACGGGCACGCCCGCCGGCCGTCCGTCCACGGGAAAGCTGGGCGCGGATAGATGTTATGGTGTCGCGGAACGAGCATGTGCACGAGCCGAGGACACGGGGCGTTGTTATCCGTGAGGCTAGCCAAAGTAGTACATAATTCACGGTTGAATCCACTCCGAGATTACGGTTACGCTGAAACCGCTGGCGGATCGGTCGCTACCACGGTAGCGGCAGCCTCCAGATATCGACCGACAGTTATTGACTTTCATGCCAGATTCCGCGTATCCCCGGCGAAAACAAAACGCACAGCACATCGGGACGACGCGGAGACCATGGGCAATTTCGCGTGACGCACGGTAGTCCTCGATATGAATGGAATTATTGCCCCGACACTGGAGCACCCAGATCGTCCACTCCTTTTCACCGAGATTAAGGCTACCAAGCGAAGTGAAAACGATGGCCTGATGGATCGAAATATTTGTCGCGCGCCGCTGTTGCGCAACTGATTGTGATGTATGATGATTGTTGATTTAATACGGCACTGAGGGTTTGGATTGTGAATGGTGGAGGAGGATTTCGCCTGGATGGAGAGGAGCGATGGGACGTGCTGTGGATTTGAAGTTTCTGATGAGAGTAAATACTGATGGATAGTTTATAGTTGGCCGGAGAAGAGGATTCTTTGGTATTAGATCCTAATATATTTTAATCGATATTAAATAATAAAGTGGAGGTAAAGTGTCTAGGATTTGTAAGATAGAAAGCTTTCAGAGAAGCATATAGATCAGTGGTTTCCAATTAAATTTTGCCACAGAACCCTTTTCAAATTCACTAAAATTGAACATTTCAACAGTTATTTATCTATTTATTTATTTATTATACAGTGAGGGGACGTCGTCTCGTTTCTCGTTGTCTAATTTACACTTCTTTTTAATATCTAAATTTTCTTATAACTAAGGTAACCCTTCGCGGGACTCTAAACTTCGTATCGCGGAACCCCAATAGAGAAACACTGGTACATAAAATAAAGAACGACTGGAAGGCGAAATATCCACTACATTGTTGAAGGCACAATCCCATCAGAGATATCATCGAGCAAATCATCTGTTCCCCATAAACTGCCAAGCAGTATTGTACAAGGCACAAAAGTGAATGCCACCCCAACAAAACAGATGGGAGAACTATAAAAAGGATTCGAAGAACTGGCGAAAGTTCGCGGATTCGACTAGCACCGCTCGAAGAAATATTGCAATGGCCAGTTCCTCTTAGATGTATCGGATAGCTATCGCCATTCGCGGCTGTAAGAATGGAGAGACGGCTGATCTTTGACGGTATATTCGCGAATGCGAAGTCGACGGGAACGTGGGCGTGCAACACCACGTTCACGCACGGCCAGGCTATAATCCTTGCCGAAGCTATTTGAATAGGGAGTCGCGGCGATTACCTTGGAAACGTGTTTCAACGTGTTATCAACGAACTGGCCTGCTCCTTAAAATCTAAGCAACACTGTGTTCGCGGGCCCATTAGCCCCCGCATAAGTAAGAATTATGGATACAATTACGTTTGTCGACATGCACCCCAATGGAATACGAACGAGATCTCGAACCGCTACTTTGCCTGTTTATGCGTGATTGTTTTCTGCACTTGCTGGCGTGCGTCGTGTGTAGGTACACTGCTTGGTCATTTGCCAGTTTAACCCTTAATTGGGCCTGTCGTGTGCGATCTTTTATGTCTCGAGAACGCGTAGAAGCTGGCAACTAGGGTAGATGTCCCAATTACTGTCAGTGCCCCAATTACTGCCACTTTATTTATTTTATGTAATAAAAACGTAAAGTATAAAAAATGTCAAAAATATGTTATTATTAAATGGAGATTCTGATTTATATAAAAATAAAACAAATTAAAAAAAATAAAAAATCATACGTATCAGACGATTTTTGAGGTGACAGTTATAGGTACACCAGGATCGCCCGCGAATTTGAATTAATTATTAATAAATTCTTCATATTTAATTCATAAAACTATTTTTTTTTAATAAAAGAGATGTTAAATAATATTATGTTTCAAACTGAGACGATTTTTACGTTAAACAACACGTGAAATGATTAAATGAAGTTCGGTTATAATCTTAAGGTGGCAGTAATTGGGACATCTACCCTACTGGATTAAGTTTCAACTGTTTGTTAGCTTTCTGTGAACGGAATTGGGGACGTTTTATTGGCAAATATAAATCGAATTTTGGTGGCAGGAATTGGAAAGTTTGTGAAGTTTAGTAGAACTGGGGTTTAAAGGAATAGAAGTACGGTAGTTTCGTAGAGTAATAGTCTTTCGAGAAAAGAAAGTGTTTGAAGTATGTATTTCCAGGAAATATGAGTTGTGAAACATGGTGGAGGAATTGCAGGAAATTCGAACAGGTATGTGCAAGTCAATTGCAGTTTAATGCCTCGAAGGGGATAGAAAAGATAGAAAATAACGCTCTAAACTGTAGTACACAAGTTCTGAGAACTGCGTTTCCAGCGCGAGCGTAGTACAACGCTGGCAGACACTGCTAATGAAGTTACTAACCCCTGTGCTAATATTAAAGAAGCGCTTCCGCTGTATGGAAACGGTTCTCCGTTAAACGCCCGTCCAGTGTAATTAAACCATTTTCGTGCTTTCTTGCTGGTATCTTTAAATCCGTATTTAACCACGCTTAGATAACACTGCAATTAATTCGTGATCGTTTTCCAGCGCTGTAGGATATCGTTTTAAATTCTTGTACAGTATTTTGTGGATAATTGCGGTTAAAGTTTCCTAAATGAAGAAATTGAATATATTTAAAGTAGTCGTACGATAACGAATGCGAATTTTCCGAGTTTAAGTTCTGAATATAAAAATGAAATATGCTACATAATGTGGAATACGGAAGTATAAGTATGAACAGTTTTAAAACTGCAAGTTGTGTTGCTACAAAGTCAGATAGCAGGGCTACTGTAGTGCATAAGCTAGTACTTTGTAGTTCACCCCAGTGTACACTCAACATTCATTAATAATAGTTTTTACCTTAGGGCCGAGGGCATGGACCGCTAGTGGGCAAACCATGCAATATTACATACTGGGTTCATTGATTTATCGATCCGCTGAAAGGGTGAAATACGCGGAGTTTAGTAGCGCTAAGGAAATGAGTAACTCGCCAGGGGGTTGATAAGGACAAGAAGAACTTTGTGGCGAAAATAAAAGTAAAAGGGAAATGCCTGCACTATTATAATATCTACTTTTTTCTTAAATATACTATATATTCTTTTTACTTATCCTGAATAATTTAGTTTCAAAAAAATTATCTTCGATCACCAGGGTTACCAACCTTCTGGTTTTGGCCTGGAGATTCCGGGTTTTGAAGCTAATCTCCGGGCTCCGGTTTTACTGAAAAAATCTCCGGGTTGTAGAAAAGAAATGAGATAATAAGAAATTGTGGTATTACACAATGGTATCAATTTTATATACAATAATAGTTATTAATTTAAAAAACAGGTACTTTTAAGTTCTGAATTGTTTGAGCTTAAAAGAATCGCACATCTGTTCTCCGGATATTCGAGAACAAAATTGTTTTGCCTTTTCCATATCCGGGTTTACATTTGAATAAGGTGGCAACCCTGTCGATCACACGTTTTCGAGAAGACAAAACTGGAATTCCTACCGTTAAGGAACTAGTTCTTGATCAGGCACTAATTTTTTATCAGTTCATGAAATAAATCATTCTTTTCAGTTTATGTCATTAAATAATTGTTTGAAATAATTACTAACATAAAAATTGATAATTCAAAAAAATATGTGTTGTCTGTGAAAGCAGTTAGTACTGTTAGTTTTTGTGAAAATAAGTCTGTAAGGTAGCTCACTTGAAGCCTCTGTTCAACGCCATCTCTTACTGTTCGAACTAAAAGATCACCATCGACGCCACAGTCGATTTTTTTACTGGTTGTTGCGGCATTAAAGGTTATTTTCATACATTTTGCTTACAATAGTTTACTTTACAATGTAGCGAAAGAAGTAGTGATCATTATTTAGTTCCACTTTTTTCTTGTAGAACTAATTTTTGATCATCTGACTAAAAATTAGATGAGGACATTATATAATTATAAGAAAATTAAATTAAATGGTATAATACTAAAAATAAGATTATTTGGTACTTTCTTCTCAATTAGTATTGGTATCTGATCAAATATTAGTTCCTTATCTGATAAGAAATTAATTCCCATGTATTTTCGATGATCAAAAACTAGTTCCTTGCCTGATCAAAAAATTAGTTCCCATGTATTTTCGATGATCAAAAACTAGTTCCTGACCTGATAAAAAATTAGTTCCCATTTACTTTTAGATAATCAAAAACTAGTTCCTATGTCATATTATTCCGCACCTTATAAATAATTAAATTATACTTATTTTCAACTTTTTAAAATTTTTCCTTAAAGTGTAAACATTAATTCATCTTTTAGTATAAAAAAAGTCAATGGTTTAAAGTTTTATTAGGTTATAAATAAATATTAAAGCGGGAAGCCCTCTAAACTAATCAAAAACTAGTTCCTTAACGGCAAGCGATTCATAAATTCTTAATGCATTTATAACTACATCTTATAAATGAAACTGAAAAAGAACATGATCCCATTTAAAAAGAAAAACATGAAAACTCACTTATACCTCAAACACCACTACCAAAGAAACAACGTCCGCCAATATCCTTCCTCCTCGAAGCCCTTCAATATCCCCCGGAAGCATCTGTTAATACAACAAACAATCTGGACACCATCCACCTGGATCGATCAAAATGCACCGACCCATACAACCCACCCACCAAACGAACCATTTCATTTCTCCCAACCAGCTGACCGATTTCCCATCCCGAGCCGCAGATCTCTCACAGAACCAACGAAACGGGGATGCCGATTAAACCTTCTCGAAACGTCGGCCCACTAAACTCTGCGCAGATCCCCTTTCCATTTCCTCGAAACCCGTGGCAAACGGAAGAGCCCCGCCGTAGGGCAATTCCGTCAAAATAGGCCGTAACGATTTTGATTAAGTTTCACCCATTTGTGCAATTGCAGTATCCGTCCGGCGGAGCGTGACTATGATTTATCCGAGAACTCGTTCGCTTTCTAAGTTTATCGATAGGACCGAGGAGGTGTAGTCGTGACTGGGCAACGAATCTCGGCCCGATTGATCCGCAGAAAATCTTGGCGGATCTGAAACGGTAGGCCAATAATCGTAGGCGTGGCTCGGTTGCCTCGCAGCGCTTCCGAGCACCGAAAGTCCCGTCGTTGAAATTGTTTCGGGGAATGGATTATCGAGAATTGATGTTTACGAGCTCGAACGATTTTCTTTGCTTTCAACTATCCGAATTACCTACTCTTTTATTTATTTATTAACCCTTGGCGTAGTTTTTTATTGATTCGGAGCTTGTTCTGATTTAGAATGCTTACTTTCTCCCATAAATAATACTGATAATAAGTAGAGTAATATTTCTATTTCTATATTTCTATATTTCTATATTTCAATATTTCAATATTTCTATGTTTCTATATTTTTCTATTTCTCTATTTCTATATTTTTGTTTCTATATTTTTCTATTTCTCTATTTCTCTATTTCTATATTTTTGTTTCTATATTTTTCTATTTCTCTATATCTATATTTTTGTTTCTATATTTTTCTATTTCTCTACTTCTATATTTCTATAATTCTATATTTATTTAATTCTACATTTCTATATTTCTATTCTATTCTCAAGAAAACAATTTAAATCATCCGTGACGATATCGAATGATAGTTAAAGTGTAACTACCAACATGATCTCGACGAATCGTCGCGGAGATTTCATTCTTTTCCTTCCCTCCTGCCACTCTGTGGCTTCGTCTGGCACCGACTTCCGAGCTACCAAAGAATTGATCGCGACGCTGGTAAAGTCCGTTCGGTTTAACCCTTTCAGTTCCACATGTCGTGGGCGTACAAGGAAAATCCACTAAGTCCGTGTCTGCAAAAATTAATATTTTACCATCACTAATTGTAAGCTCTCAACTATTGCCTGCTTTAAGGCTTCGGCGATTTTTCTTCTACGCCCACGAGATATTCTTATAAATAATTGTACAATATAAGTAGCTGTGGAGTCTACCTTACCCGCGTGATCTTGAATTTCGAGTATCCCTCACGAGCCAGTTTTACGAGTCTCCTTTTTTATTTACCACTATTAGCTCCGAATAAATTTGTAGACTAAAATGTTTTGCTCGAGTCAGTTGCACATAAGATTTTACTAAATACTTTTTGGTGGATTGCAGAAGGTTAGGCCGTCGTGTTAATTTAAATCTTACACTACTCGCTACCAACATTTGTAGTAAAACATTTCACTAAGTACAATAAACAGCCATACTTTTCCCTCGAGCCAGCAAAATTAGATATAATTTCGTCTCCCCCGTTTCCTCCACCGTTAAACTTCCCATCCACCACACAGCTTCGCAACAGATCACGGTTTTCACACGCCTCCGTAAATAAATTTTCCGAATTACCAGTTTCCTTGCAATTGGCCCGAACGCTTTATAATCAGATCGATGCGCTAAGCACGAGGTAACTGTACCCAATTCCCAGTTTCCCTCCTGCACCTCGATAAGGTAAAAGACCCAATACGTGGACACGTCCCAGTAGCTGGACACTGGTGCAAAAGAACTATTTTATTAAATTATTCAAATATTTAGTCAAATATATATATGAATATAGTTTACTAAATATTTGAATAATTTAATAAAATAGTTCTTTTTGGATAAAGCGGATATTAAATGTACTAATCAGTATTTTTGCACCAGTGTCCAGCTACCGGGACGTGTCCACGTATTGGGTCTTTTACCTTACCGTCGCAAATAATTCATCCCTGCATTATCTCTCTCCTCGTGGAAAACGCAACGCGTGCCGTTCGCTAGCGTTTCTAAAGAATTTCACCTCGAATTCGCCGTTAAGCTGGCATCGATCCTATCCATCGTTGATCCTCCACCGATCATAAAGCGCGGAGAAGTAGCTGGGATCGTTTATCGTAAAATATACCAAGAAGACGGGCTAGTTTCGCCTGTTTATCGCTCCACAGGGTTCCATCGCAGTAAATCCCACGGCGATAAACGATATCTGTGCGTCTGAATCGACCGCGATACGCGACGATTTATGCATCGCGATTAATAGCAAGTTAATTCTGCGAGAGATACTGAGAAGCACATGGATTTTCGTGATCCCCGGGCGTGAATCGATAGTGCTCAGATCCTCATTCTCCTTATTTCATTGTGATTCCATTTAAGCGAAGTCCGCGCAAATATATGTGAAGTGTATATAAAAGCCTAGTTCCATTCATAGATTACGAAGTACTGCGGAGTATTGTAGATCTGATCGGTTCGTTGAATTTGTGAGAATTGATCAAGGCGTGGGAGCTGTAACTGTTCCGTAAGAGCAGTTTGTTCCTTTCCTTTTTTTTTTTGCCACGAATTTAATGCTGTCCAGAGATGCTATCGGCCAATATTTCACCGTTCTACTTTCGACAGTATCTGCAACACAATACGTTCTAATTCCTGGCTACGAGGTTCGTTTATGGGCTGTAAAACTAGCCACGTTCTTCCAGGTGAACTATTAACGGCACAGTTTTTGCCACGCGGCCGGACAAAGTCACGAAACTCTCGTAGCGGTTTTACTCCGTATTTGGAGGGGTAGACCGGGACTCTTCCTAAGTATGTCTATTGGTGAGGAGGTAATTATTGACTGAAATATTTTCTGGCTACTTTTTGCGGAGCTATATGGTTCGTAAAGTATCGGGGATGCTATGGCATGGTAGGTGATGGTTACCAATATCGAACGACTTATAATATCTTACATTATACTTCCTATTTGGCAGTGAGTTGGAGGAAAATTAATATTGGGTATTGCAGGTTGATTCTTAAGACACCTACTATTAGTTGAGGCAGTCAGAGCAAGAACGGACCAACCCACATTAAAAAAAAAAAAAAAAAAAAAAAAATTCTTATTTTATATGGTTAGTAGAGCCTATTGGAATACGTTATTGCTACTAATTCAATTTCGAAAAAAATGTGGGTTAGTCCGTTCTTGCTCTGACTGCCTCAGTTGTTTAACCTTTTGCCAAGAATAAATTCATTTATTATTAACTCTTAACTGGTATCCTGGGGTCATTGATGACCCCAGGAACGCAGAGTTAGCTGCGAAACTTTTGGTTGTCTAAGTGTGTAAACTGAATTTCTAATTATCTTTGTAATACTAATAATACTTTAAATATCTCCGTTTCTATTATTTTATACATTACCTAAAAACAAAATATTCATAGAGGTTGTTCTAGTGTCGACTTTACAAATTTCAGTACCCTTTCTTATTTGAGGTGTGCCACGACCCCAGTATACCAGTTACATTTGAAAAAAAAACAGTATACCACTTAAGGGTTAATCTATTGATAGCGCAGCGTAGACTCAACTGCTTTCTTAAATTGCATGTACCTATTGGTTTCCAAAAATTATACTCCTTTAAGGGTAATAAATTTGCGAAGGGAAATAATAATAAAAATATGGATGAAGAAGCGAATCTTTTAAGTTTATTAATAAAACGAAAATTAATGCAAATGATTTTCAAAAAGGAAACTAAAATAATTATGAATACATAGGTACCTAATATTCAGAGAAATATAAATATTAATACAAACACAGATTCCCGTAATCAGTGAACGACGTAAATGATTTTTACCGAAGCTCAAAAAATCTCCAAGAAATGGAAAATTATTATCAGCCGTTACATCAGGACGCGCAGAATTCAGTTAGAATTACAATTACATAATCTACTATATGCCCGTCGACTAGCGGGAGGTTAAAACCTCGAAGGCAATAATTTAAGGGAACGAGCGAGAAACCGCGTCGCGAGCGACGTAACCGCTCATAAATGCGCGAATGATGCCGTTGCATGACTCATTCACTCGTTCACTCGACGATTCCCTCGTATTGACACCAACACGAGCGGAGACTGAAAGTCCTAAAATCACTTTCCACAGCTTTTATGCATTTCTGCCCCGATCCAGCTATGCGGATAAGAGAGATTTCTCGAGGATTTAATCGTGATAACAAACGAGTTCCTGATAGTCGCGCGCTGCTCGTAAATCAACGATCTCTCCACCGTATCTTTGATCGTTACTGGTCGTTTTCGCAAGCATCCATCTGGCTAGACTCTCGGGGGCGGAGGGGGTAAATGAGCAATGAAAGTTGCTACCAAAGTGAAACAGAAGTAACGTTACACTTTTCGAAGCCGGATAATTCTGCAATGTAACACGAGAAACTGCTGTCATTATAGGATCGGTTTTGCACAAGCCTCTGATTGTTTTAAAGTTGCGAAGAGAAGTCGGTATAATCGAGGGTGGAGCTGCAAGTCGAGTGCTTCAAAGCGCTCGAGTGTCTGTTTCCTTCCTGTGCGAGAATTGGCGAGTCTTGAGCAATTGGAAGATTTGCTTTTGGGGAAGAATAATCGCAGAAAGTTTTGGGCAAATTTGAATATTGCTGAGGGAGAAGTAGGGAGTTTTATAATCCCTTATGAAGCACTAGCTTTACTACTCGGCTTCGCCCGAAATTTAGATCCCAATTTTATATAAAAAAAAAAAAATTTGGTGAAAATAGTCACATTCATCTGGATTAGTCAAGCATAATGAGAGCTTAGGCACATTTCGTGATACCAAAGTTTATCGTTCGAAAGTTTTTAGACGACAGACAAACACAGAAACATATTAGAAGCTTTCTGCTTTATATATTAAGATGAATAAAGCTCAATGAATTATCAAGTGGAACCATCCCCTGGAAAAACAACTCACACTGATCTTTCAAAAAGTCAAAGTACGTAGTATATTTAACTACTTAAAACAGTCGCCTCTGCGAGACTCCACGAACCTCGCCCACGGATTACGAAATCCACAATCGCACATCATGTCAATCCAACAAATTACTCATCAATGCTGCATTAGCATAAGAATGGCAACGCATTCGGTTACATAAAACGTGTACTCCACTTTTCTCGTCAACTTGACCCAATCCTGTCAAGCCACTGTGCAATCAATAATTCAGCCTCCAATCAAGGATGGCAAATAAAAAAATCAGGCACGCAAGGTTCGCTTTTTCTTTGCATTCCTTTAACTCATCGCTGTTGCAGTTTAGACTTTTAGGCTTTCCAGTATTGATTTCCCTATGAGGGCAATATTCACTCAGCTATAACGGGGATGGGAAAATTCTTGCTACTGAGAAGCCATAACTCCATGGCGTTCTACAGACACGCCAACGTGTCCCCTAAGGTTTCGCGTACAAGCAGAATGTTCACGGCTGCACATGCCTACATAGCTCACACCCATTGGGCACAAAATGATTTCTTAGCCAGGGCATGTGACCCGTACGTGGAATCCCAGGCACGCGAATTCGCACGCCTGTAACTGCGATTCCAAAAAAGAGGCACCTGGATTCGAGGCTTCCTTGAATTTCATAAGCTGAAACGTTAACCCCTTGGAGACGAGCTTGATGCGCGGGGACTCGAATTTCCTTGCATGAATATTTGTTGGTAGAGATAACTGTTTCGCAGTGTACTTAATTATTAAATTACATCTAAACTGTAGCGTATTTTTATGATTACTTTAATAATAATAATTATTTTAAATATTGAATCCCCGAGCCAAGTGAACAGAGTTGCATTCTATCTACGTAATATATAAAAATAGTAAATATGATATTTGAAAATCCAAAGCTTCTAAATTTTCGAATGCATTCAAGAAATCTTTAATCTGGCAGAGTTCACCGATGAAACATCAATGCAGTGACATTTACGTCCTCCGAAGAAGGTAGCAGGTAAATTGACCCATCAGCGAATAAATCGTGAAGCCTCTGGCTACTGCGACTATCAACTCGCAGACGCTTAGACGCATATTGCGGAATAATGAAGTAATCGCGGAAGCCCTAAAGCCCAGAGGAGGCTTGTCGTCGCGTGGAAGGTTTAACATCAAGCGTCTCCTTCGATGGCTTCCCTTCACTTTAAAAGGATGAACTATGTGACATTGGACGGCTGTTTTTGCGAACTTATCACAGCCGAGTCGCGACGCAGCTTTCCGCCCGTGGGAAACAGTGGAGACGTACAACCGTGAGCATCCTGGATTGCATGCACTTTATCCCTGCATCGAATTAAATCCCGCTGCAACCAGACGGGATCCTCCGGCGTCTCGGCCAGCAAAAACTGGCAGGACGCGGAGTCCGCGCGCAGAAACGTAATATCGGTATCGTCGTTTCCCTTGTGCTCTGCAAACAGCGTCACGACCATTTCTTTATCGTGCATCCCATTTTTTTTTAGACAGTTTCCGGACCGAACGAGTCAAGGCTGTTTTCGCGGACCACTTCTTCGTTTAAAATTACATCTGCTTTTGAGCGAAGAATAATGCAATTGCTTTCTCATTTTCACTCATAGAACGTGACACAACTTCTGCAGTTAAACTTGATACCTTTTGTATACACTACCGCTGAAAAGTATTCAATCACTTGCTACGTGTAAGTACATTCGATGAAGGAGAAAATGGAATATAAAGTAACGGAGGTCGTTATTGCTTGCCCTTATCAAATTGATAATTCTTTTATCTTGGTGTATGTGTAAATATAGTTTAGAAAGAAGACTATAGGTGGCAATAATAATTGAATTGCGGTTCGAAAAACGCTTTTAAGATTACAAAATAGAGTAAAATGATTGTTATGTGCTAAGGAATATCTAAGTGGCACCACAGGCATGTGAAAAAACGTTCTAGTTTCTCTTTTATTAATCGCACGTATAACAAGTGACCGAACACTTTTCAGCGGTGGTGTATGTGTTTGAATTACCGATCAAAGTATCCTATATCAAACATCGTTCACACACGTAAGTGTTCCCTGACTTTTTTTCTTTTTCCATCCGAATGCCTTCGGACTGAGAAGTTCGTTAGCCTTCGGTCGAAGTATTTAGCCAGGGGCGGATTTTGGTATAGGCTAAGTAATCTAAGCGCGGCAAATTTTGGGAAGCGACAAATTTTGTAAAGCAGGAAACTTTGGGAAGCGACAAATTTTGGGGCAGTAAATTTTGGGGAGCGGCAAATTTTGGGCAGCGACACATTTTGGAGAGCGACACATTTTGGGAAGCGATAAATTTTGGAAAGCTGTAAACTTTGGGAAGCGACAAATTTTGGGGCAGTAAATTTTGGGGAGCGGCAAATTTTGGGGAGCGACACATTTTGGGGAGCGACACATTTTGGGAAACGATAAATTTTGGAAAGCAGTAAACTTTGGGAAGCGACAAATTTTGGGGGCAGCAAATTTTGGGGAGCGGCAAATTTTGGGCAGCGACACATTTTGGGGAGCGACACATTTTGGGAAGCGATAAATTTTGGAAAGCAGTAAACTTTTTATGAAGCGACAAATTTTGGGAGCAGCAAATTTGAGAAGCAGCCAATTTTGGGGAGCAGCTATTTTTAGAAAGCGACACATTTTGGAAAGCAAGAAACTTTGAGCGAAAGAAATTGGAAAGAGTTTAAACCCACAAGCTCGAAACAGCTTTAAAAACAATTCACTATTTCATGTAAATATTGAATAATATTGAATTAATTTCGAAATTGTCTCGACTCTTATAAATTAAAATATTTGATAACATTTCGCGGCAAGGGTGTCACACGCTTATCAGCTTAGGGGCGCCAAATCTCCAAATCCACCCCTGAAACTACTCCGCGTAATCCCGACGACTGAACACCTCGAAACCCAACGCGAGTAGGTACCTATGGGGAATTGATCATAAGCATTACCGAGTTCGTTGGAATTCTGTCAGCGCTACGACTCGCGGACGGCACAGCATGCAGCATGCAGAAAAGTTTCGCCCCGCAGACCTTGCACTCCGCGGCATGCCGCCGCGAACGCACGCGCTGCGGTATTCGTAATAAATAGTACCGAGGGAGAGGGAAGAAGAAAAAATGTTCGTAGGCAAAAATTTTCTATTCCCTTTCACTCGGGCCGCGGGCTGCAACGGAATATGACGCAACGGCCACAATGTATCGACGGTTTTCCATTATGTATCCTCTCGCGGCCGCGTGTATAATGCACATTTCAGGAAAGACCGCGGCCTTCTACAGCCCCGCGACTCCACGTGCCGTAAATATCCCCTGGAATCGATGCAATCCCGCGATAAGTGCAACTCAATCTCCGTAGGGTTCACCTACTCCGTGTACAGAACGCTACGAACACGATTCTCCTTTATACAACGCACCCATTTATCTACAGAAGCTAATGAAAGAAAGAAGTGACGTTGAAGGATTTAAAAGTAACAGAAATGGATCTCGCGTAGGGCTGGGATTATTTGAATAATTTAATATTCGAATATTTGACAAGTATTCGAATGCTACGAATAAACTTCGAATATTTGAGTATTCGAATGTTATTATTCGAATTTCACCCTGAAAAATGAACCTCAACAACTTGATTTATAATTCACACCATACTAGTCGAATACATCAGTATTCGAATACTCAAATATTCGAATAGTATTCGAATACTTGGATATTCGAATAGTATTCGAATACTTGGATATTCGAATTATATTCGCCAAATAATTGAACAACTGAAGTATTCGAATATTCGAATACCAAATAATTCGACAAATAGTCCCAGCCCTAATCTCGCGTTCGTGTCTAGCACCGAGCAAAAAGTGAAGGTAGAATTTTATTACAAGATAATTGCGCTCAAGGAATTGCTGCTTTTACGCGACTCCCTTGGACACAATGTCTAGAAAGGGGAGTTTGGAAAAGGGAAATAGAAAAGAGATTATCCTCCGCGACTGGGAGCAACTATTTATTCAAGTTTATTATCCATATGTTAAGGTAAATCGACGACACAGTGCAAAATGAGAGAAAGAAACATTGAATTAAACCCAGATTTTTTTAATTCCATCCTACGTAATCAGAGTATCGCCTTTAACAAGTGTTGGAAAGTGGAATACCACGCGTCTATACCTCGATATTAACTGCACCACGCGGATCTCAAAGTGGTTCGATAATGCTAGCATGAAATTACAGCGATCGTTGCAATTACCAGCGATTTCATCTGTAATTCCCATGCTTCCAATCCTCGACTTGGTATTTGCATTGGCCTGCAAAGCGTAACGTTAATATTATATTCCAAGGTAACTGGAAACGCCATTTCTATCGCGAGCTTTTCTCCCTACGAAAACAATCTTCCACGGTGGTTTAACGTTAAAAACAGTAGGCCAAGTTTAATTTATGCCCGCGCGTTTCATCGCGGAAGAGAGCAGCATTACGCGCATAAATACACGTAAGTGGCTGAAATTATTGGCCACTGCAGCGTCCTCGTATTATTAGAAGCTGCATCAAATGATACACTTCATCGATTTCGATCGAGCTCGCTTCTTTCGCACTCGGAGGCATTAAATCATCCGTCGGTTCCGTTACAAAATTCACCGCGTCCATATTGCCCCTGAATCGAGCCACCGGTCGACCACTCCGCGGGCATGTTTCCGCGGCAAAGGTTCTCTAAACTCGTTGCTCCCAGAAACGCGTTTCTAATATCTCGTAGACTGTTCCAGTGACCACAGGCTTGCTTCGAAAATCTACCACGGCCACGAAGAGTCACGTGTTCCGTTGGAACCGGGCAAGTTGTCAGGCTCGAAATTATGTAACTTATTTGCATGGAATTAAGTCACCGGCGTGGACGGAAACGACTAATTTACTTGCTGGCAGTTGATGGGGTTCGGCGATGACTGACGCTGTCGAACTTGTAATTTGACGAAACCGACGTTACTGAAACTTTGGATGATTATATGTTGCAAATGACGAGTTTGTTGTGGCTATTTGCATAAATGTATGTGCTGTTTTATCTGTGCAGAAGATTCTTACAAGCGTTATCATTTTCTTTTGATCTTGATCTCTTATCAAACGCTAATACAGTAATAATGAAAATCTTAATGTACAAAGCAGGAAGCTTCTATATGTTTGTGTGTTTGTCTGATGGCTAAAAACTTTCGAACGATAGACGCTGGGATTAGGGTTGCCACCTTTTTTACAGAAAAATAACGTACATTTGCTTTCGTGGGTATACAAAAAAGTACGCTCAACAAATTAAAAGTACATTTTAATCTTATTAGTTTTTATTTCATCCAAACATATTTTCTATTGCTTTTAGCATTACAGAGTAAATTTGTATTATGTATTTTGAAATATCTAAATGGCATCATTGCACTCAATATTCATATTGAAATATATAAATAATTCATTTTTTATTAGATTAATCTAGCACAAAATAAACCACAGATGTGACCACAACTTCTCCAAACACAAAACTGGGTAAATCAGGCGATAGCTTATTACGCCAGCCGATCATTAATAGCAAAACTAACACACCCAAGAAGCCCAGCATCTGTAACTAAGCGAACAAGTAACACAGCTACTCCATCACCTACTTGCTCGACATCAGCCGTTCAAATGGCATGAAATCGAGCAGCTCTGCCGCTCGACGCACAACCCTTCCTCGTCCCACGACTTCAGTACACCTATAACGCGCACTCGCGCGTCTACCATTGGCAAACATTATCGTAGAACCTGACGCGGGGATCTAGTATTGAAACGGGGGCGCGATCCCGCGCGGAAGGCGTAGCTCTTGCTTTCCGTAGGCGAATCTTAATAACCGATGATTACCGTCGAAGGGAGGACGGGTAAGATCCACGGCGAGGGATTGGAAATGAAGCCGCGCTTAATGCGTGGATTAACGGTACCCGAGGCGCGGAGGCAGGTGTTCAGAAAGTTCCTCGACTCGCGAACGGGAAAAAGGGAACTTGGACGCCCACCTGTAATCAGACACCATTAGCTCCCCAAGTCCGTTCTGCTCGCTTTCTGCGCCCGGTGCCATTTATCCTACGCTACTTTTCCCTTCCAGGGCTCTCTCGAAACTAACGAACGCGGCAACGAAGAATACTCCGGCGAGGGGAAAGCCTCTTCCCGTATCTGCGCAGCGAGCAGCCGATTTCCAATGTTGCGTGACAGAGGAAAGAAGCGCAAAACGACTCGCAGCCGATGGAGAAGTTTTCCTTTCCCAACGGGGCGCTTGCACGTCAGTTTAACCGGAGCCGTATTAATTGGATTATTAGTCGGCGTCGGGGCAAGCCGGCTCGATAATTGATCGATCACCGATCGACGAGAGCTCGACGGGCATGCGGTGGGAACGAGGTAGTTCGCCCCGGCTCGTCTGGGTGCTCGATGGAAGCGTCTCGCTTCAATCGCCGCCTGTGTGTATGATGTCATTGCGAGGGACACGCATTTCTAATTCGAGAAACTCGCGGACGGCCGACGGACGGGGGCCTTCTTACTACCGTCTGCATTCGTTCCGGCACGCGTGACTGAGTTTGTCATTTCGTTCCTGAAAGCAGATGACGCGCGCGTCCAGGGTCGAGCAGCCGTGTCCAGTACAACTGGTCGAGGCGGGTGAACTCGCCGAGGCGGCTGATTCACGTGTAGCATCTCGCCTGGGCTGTGGAAACGATCGCGGTGGTGTTACAAAAATTGAGGAGCTCCTGCGCGGGGAATCGGTGTATTCTTCTTACAAAGAAGGAAAATGTTGGAGGCTCCAGAAGGCAATTTTCTTTCTAGCTTTCTCCTTGGGCAGCTCTATTTATGCAGCTATTGGCAATGCTTCGGTATGCAAATTAACTGGAGCATTATTTTCTGGCATTTTTATTGTAGATAAAGGTATGATTCGATCTCTATGTTGTTTGGCAATGCTGCTCGCAAGCTGTAGGGGGAGTTGCTAATATCGTACTGGTCACCTAAATCGTACCTCGTGAATTTCTCAGTAATTAATGAATGTAAATGATATCTGATAATAAAAATATCAAGTAAATGTGAAATAAGAAATAGAAACAAAACCTTTTGAGCTCACACCCTATTTTGTGCGTGCTATAAACATTTGAAAATATCGGGTATGATTGATGTAGCTTTTTACCAGTTTATTCTACATGTTTATTTTTACCAATTATAATTTTATCTTGTATTTTTGTATTTTTCTAAAAGCGGGTTTAATGTAGAATATTTTACATTCATTTTAAGGACATATTGTATTCATTATAAAGTGTAAATTGATATTTATAAATAAACTGATCATGTTTTCTAAATCATACCACTATAATCATACCAGTAGAATTTGACAACTCGTAGGTTATATAGGTTATGTACACATATGCATAGGTTATTGCGGTCTGTGTGTGATCCATATACATATGTATAACTAACTATATAATAATCATTACTTTATGTTGAATATTTTCTTCTCTATTTGTTATTGATACTATTTTTAGTGGAGGTACGATTTAGGAGACTGGTTGCCTAAATCGTACCTTTTACAGTACGTGACAAAAAGATTAATAACAAATTAATTTGTTCTTAACAAAAGGTTAAGCATATAATAGTCATAATAATAGTCATTTGCGTTCAAATTACTACCAAATCTGAAATATAACGTTAAATGTCTTAAATGGTACGATATAAGCAACTCTCCCCTACTATAAATAAATATTGTGTCGATTACGCTGAACAGTTTAGAAACTTCGTATTCAAATAAGCTGGGTGGAGGCACTGCTTACGAGATCAATGCCGCATTGTAAAAGTCGTTTTATAGAAAGTCCCTTCTTGTTTGTGCTTTTTAATAACGCAGTAATTAGTATCCCCGGCTACGGAAGCACTTTCAACTGGAACCGACCAAAAAATTGTAGGAAAAGCGACGGCTGCGTTGCCTGGCGTTGCAAACAGGAAAAAGCAAATTGCACGGCCCGAAGGAAGGGAAAACAAGCTAAACTAAACTAATCGGGCAAAAGGCAGGAAGCTTTAGCATTTCAACCGTTTTGTCTCACGTTTATTTTCAGAGCTGAGAGCTCAATCAATTACAAGAACGTAGCATCGCGGATAAATATTGAGTTAGAGGCAAACACTGTGATCGAATCGCAGTGACAGAGCCGTGAAATCGGCAGATGGCATGCTTCGGGAGTTGGGATGTTTAAAGAATACGATTGACAAGCGAAGAAATTGCGGTGCATATGGTTTTGTTTGAAGATTAGCGATATTATTTTCAGAGGTCTTAGTCTAGTAAACGTTGAAACTGCTCATCCCTGCTATCGATACCTGTCACACGTTATCAGCACATATGAGTTTCTTTTATCATAACCGATACCGTTATCTCCGAGCGCGTAAAAATCGATCACAAGTTTCAATTACACTTTTCTCGGTCCCTTTTTCCTTACGCCGTTGCTGTGATTACTGGATAGTGATTGCAACAACTACGGAAACAGTTTCTTTGATAATTTCATAATATGTATTATGTATGGCAATTTCAGTTGAATAAATATAGACCGAGCAGTGAAAAAGAACGAATTACGTTATAATCCACATAATGAATGAAATCTGATGCATTCTCTTTCGAGATATTGTATTTTAAAAACAATAAAGAATTCTAATACCTGTGGCACACTGAAATCAATAAAATAAAACATTATCAAATGGCTTATCAGATCACATTACTTTGTTTACCAACTTTCCACGCACCGATCAGGCGATTAAATTCTCGAAAACGATAACCGAGACACCTAAAACCAGCTCAATTACAATCATCTGCAAACGATGTCCGAGAAGTCTATCATTTAAACAAAAGCGATGCTGCTTTCTCTTAGAAGTCCCTAACACAAAATCTTCTTACTACGAATCATACTCATCTCCTATTCCACTCGAAATTGTGACGCAACGGCGTACGTATTTAGGAGCACAAGAGCAGTGTTTCTTCCATGAAAAAGGGAACAGAAGACTCGTTCTAGGGTGACGTTGTTTTGTGCCAGCGAGTCGTCCGCAAGCAGGCTCGCGTATAGGCGCGCGCCTCGCTTCGAAACGGGGGCAAAAAGCAGGGCAGACGCAGCGACGATCAAGGTTTCCCGCCATTTTAACCAACATGTGAGACACAGCGGTTCCGCCACACGGAAGAGCGAGCCGCGTGAGGGATACACGCGTGGTCGGCCACCAGACGTTCAACTCACCAGCCATAGAAAAGTATTTTTGGAATCGCACGGCCGCTCGTCACTCCACGGAACTCCGTCCCCTCGCCCCACGCCAGAATTATTGACCCCTTTCCACCGTAACAAAACGATCTCCCACTACGAGACGCCCAAGAACCTCGTTCCCCATTCGAGCCTCCGTGAAACAGCTCTCCTTCGCTCATTTTTCTTCCCAGCAATTTATCAGATATTAAAAGAAAAAAAAGTAGAGGGAAGTCTCGACAGGACGTTATGGCTTTATCAGATCACTCTCTAGTATATACCTGCTGAACCTCACCCATTGCACTTGCGCTACCAGTTTTTCCTTTTTACTTATTTAGTATTTACAAGCGTTGTGCTCTTTTAGCTTGGTATACGCTGTGCAGGATACGAAGAAAATTTCGTAGCATGGTTTCGTAAGGCTACTCGAGTTTCTTTTGCTGGGGATATTGAGGATTCGAGAATTGATCTTGGATGGAGTATGTCCGGTTGCGTTTATTTACAATTGAGTGGAAATTAGGTTTCCACCCGTACTTTAAAATAAAGTATCTTACGTTGTTATAGGTAAATGTACTTTATATTTTTAAATAACAATCAAGTACGCGAAGATGGTTTATTTCACAATTAATGATATTACGTGAAACGTAACGCAATATTATTATCTTCGATCTGTTCCCGCCACTTTAAAATTTACTGAGAGTTTTCTCTGTCATGAATGTGCAGTGGCGGGATGAAAGGAACAAGACTTCTCTCAATCTAATAAAAAAAGGAATTATTGATATATTTCAATAGAAATATTGAGTGTAATCGATTATGCTAAATGTAGACAAAATTAAATTCTTTTTTTTTTCAAAAGTTAACACGAATATAATCTTACAAACTGCGAACGAGCAGCATCGGAAAACCCGGATCACTACAGAAAACCCCCCGGACGTCCCCGGACCCCCTAAAAAAGAGGACAAATCCGGGGAAACCCGGACGCCCTCAAAAAAAGGACAAATCCAGGGAAACCCGGACGGATGGCAGCCCTATGTATACCCCACGAAAGCAAATGTACGTTATTTTCCTGTAAAAAAAGGTGGCAACCCTAGTGGAAATGGTAAATGATGGGAGTATCAGAAGTGAAAACTTTCAGTATTTTCAGTATATTCTCTTCGATCTAGCAGTTACAGCGTTCACCACTGTATTCAGCGTGGAATTTGCATTCTTTCCCGCTAAAATTTTTTTTTTCCATTTCTTTGGCACTTAAATCGTTTACCCAACTTGGGAATGTTACAATAATAGGAGGGAATTCGAGAGGGCAGTTGATGATCGAGTACTCTGAAGCATTCATATTCTGCTACCAATAGGAGGCTCCGTTCTCGTGGCATGGTTGCATTCCAGACTTCTTCCTCGTCTTCCAAAGAAATAAATTGCATCGGGAATATCGAGGTCAAGGTGGATTTTACGGTAATTGCGGTAGGTATGCACGGTTTAAAACAAAAATTAGAGTATGTACTGATAAAATGCTTGCACATACTTTCTCCGCGCCCCAAATTGCTGTACATCGTCGAGATACCAGAGTAGAACGTAAACAGACGTGAGCAAATATGTACAAGAAGAGTTCGTGCTGTAAGAGTAGTGGATAAGGCTCGACGGGTGGGCCGTTTTGAAGTCGAACTGTACGAAAAGTGTAGAGTGACCAGTGGAATTGAACGGGGAAAAAATACTGTCACCACAGAGGCCGACATCCATTCGAAAATAGCAGGTGTCGTTAATTCTGGATCGCCGCGTAATATTCGGGGCAGCGAACTGTTAAGTCACGTAACTTAATATGCGCACGCGGTCGAAGTATCGTACACCTCGAGGATTCTCGAGTTGGCTCCACTTTTTGGCACCTGCCGATGACAAGAATTTGATTCACCGAAATGCAACGGTTACGTAACGCTGATTTCGTGGAAACCCACTTTCGCGGTAACTTCTGTCTAACAAGCAATCTGTCAGCATTGAAAATCCAGAAAAGTTAGAACAGTGTAATAGCTTCTTTCTGAATTATACATATTTGAAAAAATTACGAAGAAATACTACTTAACAGTTCCTCGAATATACTTTTTTCTTTTATTAAATACAGAAATTTTAATTATTTGGACCTTCTGCTAATAGAGATCACACGCCTCGTAACACACACTTGTACTATTTGTTTTCTTATATCAAAGGGAATGTTTGGCCTTTTAAAAAAAATCTGGCTTATCTAGGTCCATCATAATTATCTGAGTTTACTTAAACATTCCCTAAGAATCTCATAAAAAATGTACCGCAAGATA
Organism: Andrena minutula; assembly: GCA_929113495.1. NCBI lineage: Eukaryota > Metazoa > Arthropoda > Insecta > Hymenoptera > Andrenidae > Andrena > Andrena minutula. The sequence continues at coordinate 32,599,791 of OV815994.1, read as the reverse complement.
AAACACCCATTTTCAAGTTTCTAGTAATAAATCCTAATCATAATCCTACCGCAATTTTATGACACCCAGGCATTTCCCAAAGAAGAGAAAACACTGGAAGGAAAAATCTCGTATAGAAGGAGTATGCGTGCACGAAACAAATCGGTGGAGGAATGAAGGGAGCAAATGAGGGAACAGCTTGAGCGATAACAGCATTCTTCCGTAATCCTAAACGCGACCGGCTTAATTACGTGGCTCTCGACGGAACGTCACGCTACCATTATCGTCTGCCCGCCACCGGCCCCGATCCCATAAAAATTCACTAAGATCTACTTTCTCTTTATATGGACAATTCCACGTGAACTCGTTCGACCTCAAACGACCGACTTCAACGACCGCGAATGTCGTTCGTCCGATCGGCGTCTCCACGTGGTTACACAAGGTGTCAGTCGAACGAGCGTGCCACGCAGCCTCCCCCTGTATCCCGATCATTCGACTGTCTGCCATTAAAGCCTGCGACACGGATGTGTCAGTCTTTCGACGATGTACAGAACGAGGCAAGAAAACGAGGAGAACGAGTAGCGCGGGAAAAACTGAGAAGAGAGAATTTTCTATTTTTCAAGCATATATCGAGAAAACTTTGAGGAAAACATCGCCTATTTTTAAAAACTGATCTTTATTAAGTTTAAAAAAGTTTAACAAATTTTTAAATTTCGGTTTTAAACTTTTAATTTAATTGACACTACAAATAATTAGCTTGCGTGCAAAAAAGGAACGCGGCTACTCATCATCCGATTCATCGATGTCATCGCCAGGGTTATATTTTTCTTTACCGTCATCCCAAAGTTTCCCCCTCCTCTGAAAAAAATCTACTAGTGCCCTTGTCTGGAAATACTTCTGCCTTAATAAGATTCAATTACTATTGCTTTGAATATCAAATGTCCTACTATGTATTTCAGTTTCGACCACTGGATTCAGACAAAGTAACTAAGTGCAATCGCGCGAAATGAATACAATGTGGTCTACGTTAAACTACATATAATGCACCCTTAGCAATACTACATTCAATACCGGACGGCGCTCCTACTATCTCCGCTGAGTGGGTATGTCTCGAGCCAAGGGCCCAGGTGTCTGAGAGGCTTTTCAGACCAGACACTTGATGATTGGCGACCGATGTCTGGGACGCAGCCGTTCAGCAGAGACTATAATAGTTGAGAAAGACTAAAAGGAGATAAATAATGGAGGACGGTATCCCGAATGCCCTACAAGAAGCCTAATCCATTCTCATTACTAGCTTACTACCGCATCCTGCGAGCTGTTTTACATACATCGAAGGTGAAAGAAGGAAAAACCGATCATGCCACACGAACGCCCTACGTCTGGCCTGCCTGCATAATCGCGGATTACTCAGGCTCGTCCCTTACCAGCAGGCCAAAGAACCATCGACGCGGCGGACTATAAAGGCGCGGAGGAAATTGCCCGCTGCTATTTGCCTCTAGAAATCGATACATCCGCGATGTAACGAGCACGAACCGATCCTGGACGACGATCCCGCGAAATGCATAGCATCCTGCGCGCGAAACACGATACACGTATCGCGGACGCGGACTCGAGCGTGCACTTCGAATGGAAGGATTGTAGTGAGCTAGTAAAAGCAGCAAGCGCTACGAAACGCTCGAACATCGCGAAGGAACGGACAGAAAAGCATTTTGACACTTTGTTGTCAAAGTAAAGCTTCGGGGATTCACAGACAATACTTTCGATGCTTTTCAGTCAACGTGACGTGAAAACACGACAACGCCAGCATTCCGGGTCAAATAGCTACATATATCCATTTCGCGATACGTATTTCGTGGTACTATCGGCGGCATCGCCTTGCACATCACTTTTGTGTGTTTCCAGTACTTCGTTACACTTTCACCCACATCACGAGCAGTGCTAACGCGCAAGAGCCTGCTACTCCAGCAGGATTCCTGGAAAACGCATGAACCGGCGCGTAACGCGCGGCCCGATAACGACGGAGCGGAAATCGTTCGTTTCCACGAGGCTGGAAACAGGAAGCGGCCGACAAGGGCCGAGGGACGCGCAAGGCTTTACGACTTTTAGCCTGAAACCGCGATCGGTCGAGCAGATTTTGTCCGAAGAGCCTCGACCAGCGTCTCTAGACTATCTATCTCTCTCCTTCCCACGAAAAGCACGCGAGAAACGTGGTTGGTCGCGTATAGACGCAACGTGTCAAGCGTCTAGGGAGCCAATCATCTGACCATTTCGTTTCTTTATACACAAATATAAGAATGCAGCACGGAGGTCGGGACAGGCAGGACGAAATGGCGACGCCGCCTGGAGGACACGCCAGGACGATCCTCCGCGTGCGTCTTCCGAAGAGCAGCGAAAACCGGCGACGAATGGCCGCGATGGTAGGCAAGATACGTTACCGAATTGTATGTCCACTCTAGCGTCGCTGTTGAAGACGGGGCCGGAGCACGTGAGCTTGGTAATCAATCACGAAAACAGGTCCAACTGGTCGTGCTTGGATGATCCATGTAGGAGAACGATTGGCAAACGTCTAGCGGACGGGACGAGGGCAGGAACCGGGAGAACAAATCGCACCAACAACCGGCATCGCGGGCTCCCGCACCAATAGCCCACGGGGCTCTAACACTGCAACTCGCGACTTCGCCGGCACCACATTTTCTTCGCGCGACCGCGTGCTGCTGCTGCTTGCCTGGTTGCTCGCGTGTCGCTCAAGCGAAGTGTCCTCTCTGGCCGTGGCACGTTGCTGGCGTCGAGAAGCGGTCGGACGGGGCCGATATATATTCCTCTGTGATTTTCTCGTTGTCGGAGGGGCATTCGCGGCCGGGGGAACCGCGGTCGAACGGATGGAGCAGGCGACTAGAGATAGGCGGACAGGCTCAGGTAGGCAGAGGCTGTTGCACAGGATAAAGGAGACGGCGAAGAGAGACAGAGAGTGGTGGAGCGATCCAGGGTGGCGGGGAGAGAGAGAGGGGGGCGATGAAAAGGGAAGGGAGAGAATAAAGAAACGGCCGGAACGGTTGGACCGGCCGAGCGGAGGATGGCACGAGCGATGCCAGAAGGGAAGAAAAGACCGAGAAGAAGAGAAGTCGCCCGGCTGACCCAGAGCTCTAGACCTGGCGTGCTGCTGGCGGACCGGGGAGGTGTTCGGGTCGGGACGAGGCTGAACCTCGCGAGGAGGAGGAGGAGGGACCCTCTCCTTGTTTTCAAGAGGTCGAACGGAGGGAACGGGTAGAACGAAGGCGAAGATGAAAAAGAAAGAAGGAGACGAGGCTGAAGAGTGGAGGACGGGAATCTTGGAACAAGGTGCGCGCCACTGCGTCCGTCCACCGACGGCGACCGTGGAACGGCGAACTCTGGTCGAGCCGTGCAGCCGGCAGCCAGCTGGTGCGCACCAACACGCTACGAAGCCTGTCGTTCGCGGCCGAGCGCTCGCCTTCGGCAAACATCGGGCTTCAAACAAAACTACAAACTTTGTTCGCCGGCCCCTCTGCCCGGCAGCCCCCGCGACGGCCATCCAAGCGTTCCTCCTGTTGCTGCTCGGCCCCGCGTTACACACCACGCAACATCGGAGAGCCAGGCTGCGGGCCGGCTTGCTACACCACTGCTCACGAGGGGGGAGTCGCGAACGGACGGGGGGCTTTTTGAACTAGGATCGACTCGGATCGTAGGGGTCGATGATTACAAACAAGGTGTACAGTATCCGACGTCTCTGGTTGGTCATTTCTGTAAAAAAAAACTCGCTTTGTCTGCGACCCCTTAGCTCGTGGGCGGCTGCCCCGAACCCTTTGGGTGGGACAAAGCGTAGGCCGTGGAGGGTAGTATGAACGAACCGAGTGATTGTTTAAGTAGACGAGCTATTGTTACGAGCAGGGGAAGATACTGGGAGCGGTTTATTTTGAGGCATTAAGAGAGGGAATTTTGATAAATGGAGTTTGTGTATTTTACTTTATTTTTAACTTATTCGTGGAAAATAATTTTTGGTTCGAGGAATAGTTCAGGGGGTAATTAGAGGAAGGAGCATACAGTCTATGAATTTTGAAGGGCTGTTTCACCTCTTCTACCGGACACTTATCAATTAGAATTTAGAAGGAAAGAAAATATCTTCTGTGCAATACTTTGCAATTTTATACATTGGGCTCCCTGGATGCTCCCTCGTAACTAAAATGGAGGACAGACTCGCACAGCCCTGAAGTACCGGGAACACGCTGCATTCGCTGACTTTTCTCTTGCCATTGCTCGTGCTCCAGCCTTCGCAGGATGCTTAAACTTTTCTTTCGCTTTCTCTCACACTTTTCGCCCATTGCTGCGCTCTAACTCCTGCCACGTTTGAATCTCATTTTCAATTGAGTTGTCCCAGTGGCTTCTAGACCCACCTAGAGGCGTCTCAGCCGGGGAACATTTTGTAAACTCGCTGCTCCTCCACTGGAAATACGTTCACACCGCGAGCGGTTACGTAAGCTTTCTTGGAAGCTTCCTCTCGTACTCAACGCGTAGGAGGGCGAGCGTAACGCTTAGCTTTGAAATTTTAGATAGACTGATAACGAACAATTCGTATACGGAAGTGGAGGCGATGAAATGGCAAACGCGCGATATCCTTGAGGAAATTGCGATTGCTTGTCAGCGTGGGAGTGTAGAGGGCTTTTCAAGAGTGGGTACCACTGAATTGTTTAGGGAGAATCTGGTGGATGATGCTCGAGTGCGTAAGAATGAACTGACGGAGGGAGTACACGAGGACCTATTCACTGATTTGGTCCTCTTTGCCTGTAGGTACTGCACAGAATGATAATATATTAAACTCGTAGGGCACGTCACTCAAAATTTCGCGAATAGAAAATTCACTATCAATGGATGGGAATTTTGGACTTGGAAGGCACCTTGTTCGACTGGCAAAGTAGAATCGACCCTTAAAGTAGTTCCTAACCAACTAGATTAATCAAATTAGAGTTGGGTAATAAACGATAAATATAAACTAGTATGATACTATAGAAATAATAATAGTAATTTTTAACATCATGTATATATATCTTAAAAAATTCAATGTTAATAAAAATTATTATAATACGAAAATGGAATTTTAAATTGGTTAGCGTAGTGAATTGGAGCAGCAAATCTGGCAACGTCGCATTCATTCGGAGCGTCTTTTTTATAATCAAAATGTCAGAAAAAAATGTTCTTATGAATTTGAATCGCCGTTCGTTATTTAAATGTCAAAACATATCGATTGTGCGACGTTGCCATATTCACTGCTCTACGTAGTTTCTCAAAATTTTGCACGTAAACCTATTTTTTTATGGGCATTTACGAAGAAACTACGTGGTCAGTTTTGCAGAAATTAATAAATTCGTTTCGTGACAATTCGATGTACTTTTGTGCCAATTTTGCTACACTTTTTGAATACAGTTTTCCGGTTTCAGAAGAAAAACTGAAACTATAATCCACTTTTTTCGACCATACCATATGCCACTCTGTTAAAATGCATAAACTTTAATTAACAATTTCTCGATAACTATGTGGTAAATCGATTTTAAAGTTTGTACAAGGGTTTCTTGTATTCGAAATTTGAAAGAATTCTTGAATTTAATAGATTATTCAGGAACTACCTTAAGTAGAGTAATAATAGAAAACGGTATTTATTTCAAACCATTGATCTACTGATTACTAAAAATATCCTACGCTAGAACGACTTTTCGCGTGATTGTACCGATGTTAATGACAAGTTAAACACAGATATCGCGCGTGCTATAATTGCAAAATACGCTGCAGCCTAAAAGCCTTGAACAGAGCCAGCGTTTTGCTCTTTTTTCTCGTTCAATGAACGGATATGGATGTTATATCACGGAACCCGGCGTAACGGAGGTCCACGTCTCTGTAACTTCGCGTAATTACACCTAAAGTATTCATCTCTACCCAGGACAACCTTATTTAATAGAAATCGTAGTGCTTGTTATTATTTACAGTCGACATGGTTTTATGTGACGTGAGGTATTATTGATATTGCGTGATATCTAGCATCGAGCACGTGTAACGAGGCTCTTAATGGATATCGACCGAGAAATAAAATGTCAACGCATTGCTATCCGTCTGAACTTGGTTTACCTTTCATTTTAACGAGAATTTAAGATTAAAAGGTTGTTGTGGAACAACTCAAAATTAACAAGGATTTTTTCAAGGCGCAAATAAAACTACCCTAAAAGCTCTTACTCCAACTAAACACCTGTCGCCATCCCAGCTTGCCCATTAATATTCATTTGCCTTGTCATGCCAACTCAACAATTTTTATATAAAGGGCTCGTAATTGCGCGTCAATTCAAGGGTCAGCAGTACAGTACAGAACAAAAAAAAACTGTTATATGAATGCAGGGCATATGTACTTTCTGTGTTATCACAGGATATATAAGAGACTCTGTTATCAATAATATAAAATATTATGCATTCTGCAATCTAACACTATATGATGTAATCAAATGAATAAGTAACTGACAAGGAAACATATCGAACCCGAAAATTCAAAAAGCATGTCGGAGTATGTAAGAAACGATTTTTTCTTTCTGCGGAAAAACACTCTGAGGGGGTGAAATTAACCCCTGAAAATCCGGTTATTAACCCGATTTTGTGTTATAACTCGCGAATTGTAAGAGATAGAAAAAAGTTTCAAAGACAAAAGTTACTTCTTTTAATTAAATCTATCATTTGGTAAAAAAATAATTTTACAGTTCACGAATTATAACACAAAATCGGGTTAATAACCGGATTTTCAGGGGTTAATCTCACCCCCTCAGAGTGTTTTTCCGCAGAAAAAAAATCGTTTCTTACATACTCCGACATGCTCTACAATCGTACGGAGTTTCATTAAAATCAGAATTTTCGGGTTCGATATGGTTCCTTGTGAGTACATTTATTTACAAAACATTCCAATTTAGCTTTGGTTCATTATAACGAACATATTAAAGTGAAATATAGAAAAGACCCCTGAACACTAACACTAAACTCTAACCCACTTTTCATTCGAACACCCAGTATTCGCTTCTCTCTAATAAATATTAATCCCCGCCAATTAATATGAACGTTCCTTGATCCACCTACGAACCGATGCACACTGGGAAGCAATACTAATCAAGGAACAATGCGTTACAGTTACTATTCTTGCACAACGCGGCGAGATAGTTACAGCTCTACTCTTAATACTAATTGTCGCACTAATTACTGCCATCGGCCCCGCGAAACTCCGTCCTATTCCAATTCCCATCGTGGCCGACGCTCGCGAAACATTTCTTTCGCCGTCGAGACAAATTTGTCGGCTCGCTTCATTCTACAATGGCGCATTAATCACGAGAGAATAATCTATCTGTCAGCCGCAGCGAAGAAGTGAATGCGCCAAAGACACCTCTGCGCACCGCCAAAAGCGAGCGCAATGCACGGAACGGTGCAACGCTCGAATCATAACAGCCGAATGACAAATTGAATTCACTGTGCCACGCTCGGTCCGAGCACTTTCGAGCTTCGATTCGCTGACGAGGAAACTTCCGATTTCGCGAAATTATTAGCAATCCCCTGCTTCGATTATTTGAGACATCGAAGTAATCGATAATTCTTACTTTTTTTTTTAAATTTATTCGCTATTGGCATAGCTTAAGAGCTGCGACTCATTTAAAATATTTTCACATTACATTCTTTTTAAAGATATGTATAATTTCTATTTTATTTCGATTTATGTTTTCAGATATGTTATATTTTACATTGAAATTTATTTGTTAAGTGTACTTGAACATTATTTACGTAAGTGCTTCTATGCAAAGTCATCGACAGCTAGACACGACTATTCGTGTTGGATACTAATTAAGGAAGTACATGCTGCGATGAATATAGCACGTCGCGACGATAAAAGCGTAGCGGCGCGTAAATATCCCGCCTAATTACTCGAAAAAAGCCCATTGTTATGGGATTTTATTGGCTACACCGTGCAGTCCGCGTGATTCTGTGTGGAACAGTGATAAGCTGTTCTGTTGGTTGGGTAACTTGGTTACAGTTACTCTAATGAGTTGTGCGAGTGTATGAGATTTACGTGTCTCTTTTTTGGAGCGTAGAGAGGATTGTAATAATCATTTAGATGTAGTTTATAGATATCTAAGGTATTTTTGAAGATTTTTAATAAATCGGTAGCAGACATTGTTCTGGAATTATAGGTGGATGTTGACTTTGAATAAAAAAATGTATTAATATTTATAAAAGTACTTAACATTGAATATGTATATGTTAACGAGCACTTTCATTAACCTTTTATTTTACAAAGTGATCGTTATACGTATTTTTTCTACTGCTTAGAAATTTCTTACACCCCGAAATATCAGATGAATTTTATGCAAGACCAAGATGCTACCCTTTAATTTAAAAAATAAAATTACTTGCAATAGAGAAAGGGCTAAGCTCTTCGTGGAAGACGTTGCTCGCTTCCTCGCAAACTTGTTTCGTGCGAAAGTTCGACACAATGCAATCGTCTGTCGTAAGTCGGAAATAAAATCCCGTAATGCAGCCAGACGTAGTATCGATGCGAGTGACTGGTGTAAAAGTACCCCAAGGAACGAACGTGGGAAGTGGTACCCGGAAATGATTAAGGAACAATAATGTGACGTTGCCAGTGTGACGAAACGAGCTGTAATTCCGACAATGAAGCTTTGCAAATTGCCAGCGATATTCTCAATATTGTCACGCGAGACACTGACCGCAAGAGAAACAATTAATCCACGAATAAATCATTTACATAACTGTCGTATATTACTAAACCCTTCCTGGAATGTCAATCCCACAACTACTAACCACAAACGTAAGAATAAAACAAAGCAAAACAAAGTGGCACAATAAAATGCTCGATAACAAATTCCAAATAATAACTAGAATAAGAGTCACTAATCTAATTTAATTATACCAAAAATCATTATCCTTAAAAGCACACTCCCCAAATACAAAATTACAAACTACTTATCTCGAATAACAAAGAGCAACGTTGAAATTAGATCAATTCAACTCGAAATCTCAAACCCGCGATTCATTGGAACAGTTAAACCGGCCAAGTTTCCATTCGGAGCGCGGTCGCTATTTCCAGTCGCAAAGGGAAGCAACACGTACGCAGGATCAACAATCTTTCGTCGTGCCCCGGTACGAGCGGCATGTAACATCGTTAAACAAACTCGATCTCCCCCTCCGGCCGCGCGGAACATAGAACAATGCTTGATCTGCGCGGCGTCGGATGGATGTGCATCCGTTGCATCCAAGAAACTTCCGACGTAATCTAGAGCCGCGAATTAACGAGGCCGAAGGCACCAAATCAATTTCAATCAATCTGCCGAGCCGAGTGTAAAATTGCGAGCGCGGTGCCACGGCGCGGCGATTCTGACGTGCCTCCGCTAGAAGCAAAAAGGCAAATGATATGAAAACAGGTTGTGCATTCAATACGCAGAACGAGGCTTGTTGTACACAGTGTAGTAAGATCGGAGCCGCGCGTCTTGTCGTTAACCTGGCTGGTTCGAATAAATCAGCCGGCAATAGGAAGCCAACGACGTTCAACAGTCAAATAGTTAACGTGTTAACATAATCGTACAATCGAGAGAGCATAATAAGCGACGAGAGGCTGGCCAGCGAACCATCTACATATCGCTGGGCAGAACGAAACCGACACGCCGGAATGCGCAATTAATTATCGAGGCCTGGTCAAATTACATCGTCCACGATTCAGAGATAACACGGAGGGGTGGTAATTCGCTGTCGATGATAATTCCGTTCTCTACAACAGATCGGCCAGTAGAAACTGCACGGTAATGGGAATCGTTTTCTTCGTGTCGTGGAGCTTTCAAACCGATTACGAAATCGTTTCTTGGGTAATTAGAGTGTAATAGAGGGTGACTGAGATAATTCTGTATTTGGAGGGGTCTGTAGTAATGGGAGTGGGTTATCTTTTAAAAAGAATACAGCACTCGATATAACTCTTCCGCGGATCTGGGCAAAAATGATTTTTGCCGATCTTTCTGGGGTCAGTCCACTGTGAAGTCGCGAAGAATTGTCATTTTTAAGATTTATTTTTTAGTAAACGGAATGTCCAACGTAAATAATGTTTTGTCTATTTATTAATACACTCATTGACAGCGTAAAAAAATCTATTTTAAATTTTTATCAGTTTGTTTTTAAATATATATCGCACTGATGTGATGGTGCAAGTAAAAAATTCAAAGTGTGTTGTGTTCATTATGAGTGTGGTTATCGCCGGAACTAGGATTATTTTTACTGATAAAAAATTAACAAAATGACGGAGGTTTGAAGTTTGAGTGTCGAAATACAGCGAATTTTCAATCATTTTTCCTTGTAAAAAGTATGAAATCGTTAATCGAAAACGGTTTCCATAGTCCCGGCCGTAGCCATTGATGTGCTGAATAACGTGTAAAAATTTCAGACTGTTTGGTCAAATAGTTTTTTTGCAATCACCTGCACCAGTTGAAAAAATGTTGTTTGATATAATCGCGTTTAAAGTTTTAAAACAAATTATAAAAATTCTTTTAAATTTGTTGTGTATAATATAAGAGTAACTTAATAAATACTAAAAAGATTTATTGCATTATACGTTGTATTCACGAAGAAAGAAATCTTTAAAAATAGCTTCATTTTTCAAACCGTCACAGTGGACCCCTTATATTCAATTATGAATATTTTTTGACAGTGAGTGAAATTTTTGTAGGTATTTGTTGAATAACAAGAACATTTTGTTTTATAAAAAAATGTAATATTCATAAAAAGCAGTGAGGAAACAAAATAAAAAATATGGGTACCTATAGGCAATTTATAAGTTTGATTCTAAATTCAAACATGTATGACCTACGTTTTCACCGGTTTTATAAACAGTTTTATTTCTTTATTGGTGTTTAGTGAGTTTAATTCTCTCCTCCTACCAATTTTGCCGCCCCAAAATTTGACGCCCTGGGCAGTTGCCCTGCTTCCGCCCCCATAGAGCGGGTCCTGAGAGAATATACATTTTGATTAGTTATAATTGAATCCTAAAATTAACGATTAGAATCTGCTTGCGGTAATTTAAAAAAATATAATTGCATTTTCTCCTACTGTTATGCAAGAGGAACCAGCTTCCCCTTTTCGACGAATTCCACCCAAACTCGACCACCCTCCTACCCACTATTCCCAATTTCCTGCCATTAAATTTTTCATTCATTCGTCCCTCTTACGTATTTTCGTGACACAAAAGTGTCAACACCCAAATTCACCTATAGCCCGCGAGTACATTAACTTGCAAAACAGCTGACAGGGGCAAAGCGTACGTAATTATGAGCCAGAGCTAAACAGGTAACCAGACTTTCCTACTTACATCGTTCGGATCCTCCCGAGGCGTTTCTTATCTCCCAGAGCATCCTACGTAAATCACGCGAGAAGTTCGCGGACACGCGTATAGATACAGTTAATTGCGCGGTGATCGTAAAAAGCTGCAAATACATCTTCATCCATCCCCGCCCAAATGGCTTGAAATAATACACCTCGCAGCAGCGTTTCTTTATCCGAGGGCGAATGCGTTACCACTCGGCTGTGGGCAGCGCGCTGATTGGCTTGCTCGGGACGCAGTGACAAGGAAGTAAGATGCTGCACTCTAAACCCGTTCGCGTAATACCAGTGCGCCGAGTCGAAAAATGGATCCGCTGTACCTGTTATCTTCGGTCACCGAGAGAACGTGAGAGAGTTAATACCGATAACGTCCCGTCTGCGTGTCCGCCGCCTGTGCCCTTTCGCAGCGCCCGATACCACAATATATAACGGTCAATGACAAGTTGTCAGGCGGCTTATCAACGGTGGACGACGATAGCTCCGCGATACCGCGGTCCAATCTCGATGGGTCACCCATTACACCTGAGACATCGACGGGGTCGATGCGTTTTCGATGTACGTTTTGTTTGACTTCATTGCGCTAGAGTTCGTTGAACTCTTCCTCTCCTTGTTGCGGGCGGAGTGCGTATTATCTAACGTTTCTTCAGCGATATTTTAGTTTTGTAACGCGAGGTACAGATGCTTGGGAAAATCATACGCAGAGCTGATTAATCGCTGTGTCTAAAAGTTTGCAAAGTAGATACCTTCTAACGTTCGAATATGTAGAATTTAATTTGAGGAATTTTCATTAAATTCCTTCATAGTTTTAGAAAATTTGAAATTACTCAAGAAAATACTAAATACTTCTGGTGGTTGCAGTCTTGTGGACTTTAGTATTGCACCGTTAGAATTTCTTGGATACTTTAATTAATTTTTTCGTGGCATCCTTAGTATATATATATTCGCTATGCCAATGTTTTCATAGAAATTGAACGCGCAGAACACATTTCTGTTGTCCTTCGAAAAAGGAAGAAAAAACTGGTAACCAACGTTCCCGTACGCGAATGTTAATTCGAAGTTTGCCGGCCGGTACCGTTTGTCGGCTGTTTTTTCGACGGTAAAAAGTGCTCTAATTATGTCAGACAGTTATAATCACGGAGAGGTGAGAAGCAGTGTGTATCCGGCCTTGAACGTATTAAGAAATAATTACTGATATTACAGCAACGTTGCTGTAACATCACCTTTTTCAATCCGTTCATTCGATCTCCTCTATTTGCAGCGGAATAATACCAAGGCACGCGTAAATAATAAACTGTGAATTATTCAACGAGCATTATGCAAGAATACTGCGGCTCAAGCTGACTGAGACAGTGAAATCTTCGATTTAAGCTTCTTTTGTTTTTGAAACCACAAAATCTCCCCATTAATTCGTGTCAGAAGGAACACGAAGAAGTACAATTTACACGGAGAGGAACGGTAAATTCGAAATTACGGCAGTGGAGAGATGAAACTGCGAGATCACAAAGGAGAGGAAAGCTCATTTATGTAACGCTACTCCTTCGCGTAAAGCTACGTGATCCAGGCTCGATTATAATAATCCTGGGTCCTTTGCCTCGTTTCCTGCCGCGGCAGCTGAAAATACGTACCTTTCTCTTCCGCGTCGCTGCGCCGAGAAAAATCGCTTTACAAAGCCAGGTGTCACGGTTACGCGGGCCCCCCACCCTGGCAAATAAAGATCGCCGACAATTTCCCGAATTTTATCAAAGCAACGCGCCGACACGAGGCAGCGCACGCGAGCAGACGCTGTTATCCAACGGCTTTCCCGTCTCAAACTTTCATGCCTGGTCACCGTGGTCACCGAGCTGTTTAACTACGAAACACCGAAGGGGACGTAACGAAACGCGGAAGAGACATTTCAGTGCCTGTTCCCCGAACCCTCGTGGGGTCACCTTTTGCAAAAGGAATACGTTGTTGAGAGTCCTGCCGCCGGATCGTCGCGCCAAGGAGATAAGGAGTAAGCCGAAACCCGCCGAAACAATGGGAGACTAATAACGCCAGATACGAGGTGTGTAAATAAAGTAAAGAGACTGATTTTTTTTCAAGTTTTTATTCAAATATAATTACAATGCAATATTGTCTCCTTCAAAATAGGTCCCTTGGGAAGCCACACAGCGCTGGAGACGGTCCTTCCAATCATCATAGCATTGCTGGAACTCGGATAGTGGAATAGCCTTCAGTTGGTCGGTTACAGCTTTTTTGATGTTTTCAAGTTTCCCAAAATGAGTTCCCTTGAGGTGATTTTTCAATCAAGTGTGGTGAATACGATATTCACCAGACTTGAGCCCTTGTGACTTTTTCCTCTTCCCGAGATTGAAAAATCACCTCAAGGGAACTCAATTTGGGACACTTGAAAACATCAAAACAGTTGTAACCGACCAGCTGAAGGCTATTCCACTATCCGAGTTCCAGCAATGCTATGATGATTGGAAGGACCGTCTCCAGCGCTGTGTGGCTTCCCAAGGGACCTATTTTGAAGGAGACACTATTGCATTGTAATTATATTTGAATAAAAACTTGAAAAAAAATCAGTCTCATTACTTTATTTACACACCTCGTATTCCCGTCAAAACATTGGGAACCGGCGAAGGTCGCCAAAGGTGAGACAAATCGGCAACGCCACGCACTCGAGGGATATAAAAACCTCGAGGCTTCGCCGACGCAACAAACTCCAAGAGAAGAGAACAAGAGGAGCGACTCCGAGAATAGCAAAGCCTATGATTTATAATAAATCACGGTGCTCGAGGAACACCAGTGTTTTTCTTTACCGCGTAACAAAGTCCCCTAGCGAAGTGGCTAGGATCGATCCGAAAAGCTGTCAGTGCGCCGAATCAGGATGATCGATCGGGGAACGATCGCCACGATGAACCAGGTGATCGATGGAACCTGGAGAAGGCTTGCATGTAAACGACACATAAATAATAATCGTGCGCGTCGCGTCTTCTCAGCAACCTTGTTGTCTAGTCACTTTCACGTGAGCCACGGATGCGACCTAACCAGAGGCTCTCGGATCCTAACTCCCCCGCCGCTCGGTCCTGCCGGGCACGTTCTCAAAAATGCCTGGCTGTGTGCACGTGTGGCGTGTCTTTGTGTGGTGGGTAGCCGCGCGGGTGGCGACGTCGGGCGTCCTTTCGGCTGGTGCTTTGTTTCGTTTCGGTCGAGGTCGACCGGAGAGGCAATTTTACTTGGTTCTCGAATGAGGTGGAGCGGTATTGGGTTACCGCAAAAGTTCTGTCCTGCGCGGTGAACGTGAGACTGGGATTGGGTTTTTTTCGATAGATGGAGTCGAAATTTAGATGCGCGAGGTGATTTGAAATGTGGTCATTTTGGGAAATATTTCAGTGCTTATAAGTGTCGAAGTTGACGGATTTGTTTTTAATATAATTTTATTTTTCTTTTGGGAGTGTGATAGGGCATACAACACTGAACAATTCTTATATTTTAAGTTCTGTTTTATCTCGCACCTGGAACCGTTACAAAGTAAAATTAAAAAAAAATATATAATATAAACTTTATGTTAAACGATTTTAGTAAAAATGCACTAAAAAGTAAAAAATAATTCTTTTCTTTTACTACAATTTCGATGGTATTTTGTCACTTTAAATAAAATCGTGGAGCAGGATATGTCATAACAGAATATGAATCAATTTAATACGGAATGAAGTGTAGAAATGTATTTGTTGTGACTTATCCTGCTCCACGATTTTATTTAAAGTGAAAAAATACCAAAGAAATTGTAGTATAAGAAAAGGATTATTTTTTACTTTTTAGTGCATTTTAATAAAATCGTTTAAGCTTTGTCAAAAAACTTTTGGTCTTTTAAATCGTTTAAAAAGACCTGTTTTCACCCCTTCAAGTGATTTTCCGCAGAATAGAATTGTCTGGTTGGAAACGTTTCCTCGTGAACTACAATTAGTTTAATTACGAATGTATTACGAGTATTCAATAATAAATCAAACAAATCGATAATTTTTATTCCTGTTTCGGAAGCAATTCACGTTATTTATAGCCCGATCGATATCGTTAAATTCCAAGCTTTCATTCACGGTAACGTTTCCTACGTAAGAATGGAATTTGCAATTCATATCGAGGAAGCTCTTCCTCCTGAACGGGGAACTAATTAACCACCTGATGATTATCCGTCTCTGCATTTTTTTCTATCGTTTCTTAATCCACGATTAACCGTAACTCGACTACCACAACAAATATATTCCATCGATCAACGCAGCCTGTCCATTACAGTCGATTTGCTCAACTCAGAAAAGCCTTTCGCTTTTTTCGTCCCATTTATCCGCCGATACCTACTCGTTCCTGTTCGCGTTCGCCAGATTAAAAGTGCAAAGTATCGAGTAGATTTAGTGAAAGGTAAGCGCATGGATACGAAAGCATTCCAATAAACACGTATCTGTTAAAATCGTAACGAGTTAAACACGCTCGGGCTAGAAACAGGCGTAGAAACAATGCGCGGCCTGATCCACGTGCTTCCTTTAACGCGAAACCAATTTCAGCCGCGCAATTAGCGCTCTGCCGTTGATTAATTAGCGGCCACGGGGAAGCGAGATCGCGATCTTCAAGCTATTCTCACGCAACGCGCAGCAGTCTCGTTTGAGGGATGTAAAATTAGAAAATAAATCGTTTAAAAGTCAAGCGATGATTCATGATTTCCGCGAGGAGCGACCGAATGTATTCTTTCCATTCGGGCGGTCTAACGAGGCTCGATAATCGGTAACGGTGTTCGGAGACTTCGATTGCTCCCCTGGGCCTGGAACGAATTCAATTCCCGGATACAAACGGAAAGCACAATATCCCGTAGAAAGTCTGACCCCTTCTCTCTCTACATCCCACATTTCAGTTTTCTTTACCAAAGAAGAATCTATTCTTTCCCCAGAGACGTAACTCTCTATGACCTACTGTTGTAACATTCAAATAACATTTCACATTTGTCCGAGCACACGCTATAACTTTGAACTTTTCTATTTTTCTTAGGTGCGCACAATTGTGGCGATGTTTGCGCAAGAACTGTACCGTTTATTCCATTCAGTATTTTCCCTTCTCGCCTACGTTGGATACAACTACTGTGATTAGGGCTGCCAACCGTACTATAATATATAGTATTGTATTATAGTTTTGTCTAGTGTAGGTACTATACACTGTTAGAAAAATATATAGGAGGTAAAAATACTATATTTTCGATAGATCGATAAAAATCTGTAAATTTTGCTATTTTGTATTTTATGGCAACAATGAAATTTTAATTCGCGAATTGAAGCTTTAAGGGAGACGATTTTTTTTATGATGATGAGAAACAGAACCTGTCGATCTGTCATAAAAAATGAGCTCCTCGTTTATGTTAATTTGGACTTTCAGTGCAATCAAACCTCCGACATATTTGGTAAGGACACTAAATTACTTAATAATACAAAATGCACATAGAATATACATTTAAAAAATAAGATGTAGTTATTTGAATGTAGATGTTTTACACCACTTTCCACTGAAATATATTTTTTACCACATTTGAACGTAAAGTATACTATATTTTTCCAGAAAAATGTTGGCAACCCTAACTGTAATACACGATAGAGCGTTTTGGAAGCCACGGAAGTGGTGGGATTACTGCTATCAAAAGGTTCCAAGTGTCAAAATCAAAATTCAATTCGAGGCAAGTGAATTTGAAAATAACTCCATTACTCTTTTACTCACTTCTGTTTGGACCAGTCCTTTCTATTCCTGTTTCATTCTTACCAAAGATATTACGCCCATATTTCATATTAACCTTCACATATTTCAAAGTCAAATTATAATACCCAAAGACTGACCTATCTTAATATATAAAACAGAAAGTGTTAGTGTGTTTCTGTCGCCCAAAAATTTTCGAACGGTAAACTCTGGGATCACGAAATCTGCCCCAACTCATTATGCCTTTGCTAATCCAGAGGAATGTGACTATTTTCACAAAAACAAAAAATAAATAAATAAAAAATTTCTATTTATAAAATCACTGTCTAAATCTCTAAATTTCGGGCGAAGCCAAGTGGTCATTCTATAGACGCAATCCAAACCCAAAAAGTACTCAAGTTCACCAAACACGAATTCATCTAATTATCATATAAAAAAAAAATAGAATTCTTTAACGTCACTGGAAATATCCCAGCGTAGCTGTACAGTTGAGCCAAGATATTCCCCGAGCGCAGAGGCCCGAAGGAGAGGCCTGCATCGCAGAGAGAGCGGAGGCTGCATTATAATAATGTAACTCGTACAGGAAACGAGCACTGTCTCCGAACGGCAGCCGGTACACTGTTCGCAGCACAGTTTATTATAGCTCAAATTGTTTCAATTGGTCTTACATGCGGGACCGGCTCTTCAACAAATTCCTCTCCACCAGCCATTGTTCCCTTCATGAGTCACACTTATCTCTCAACTGCCTCCGTTCGATGTACCTGACTCGACTTTCACCACGCCCGTTAAGACAACAGAACCACGTCTTTTCATAACGCTGATAAATCCACGCGCCGTCTATTAACTCCCGATCTTGGACCCTTTGTCGGTGCGTGGACGGTGGCATTGCTCAGATCGAGATTCGATTTGAAGACAACCGAGCCGTCGGGCCGAGCATTCCACGAGTCATGACAAAGAACTTGGAACCCCTCTGGGTCTCATGATCCACTCACGAAAACACGGACACACCAGGGTGATTTCTAATCGCGGCGGGCTGCTTAGGTTCGATTGCAGCTTGCCGCGGAACGATAAGTGGGAAATCGATGACGCCAGTGTAATTTTACGGTACGTTTCCGTGTCGCAAGCGCTGTGTCAGATTCGATTGAGCAACCGGGGTACCCATCAAGCGAGTCTAAGTTGAGGGGGCTTGTGAGCCTGGAAGAGGTTTGCCCTTGGTCCACGTAATTAATCCGCCAAAAATACTTGATTTTTTAGGGTTTTGGTTAGTTCCCTTAAAGGGTTATGCCCACCTACAAAATCCGGAAAAATGGATTTCGGGGTTTTGACATTTTCTTAAAGCACAACATCTCAAAAGTATTGTGTGAAAGCTTCAATTTGATTCGACCAATATTGGCAGAGCTGTGCGAGTTTTAGTATAGGTATGTCCTGGAGGATGTAAACCTAATTTAGAACTTTAAACGCGGTTTTCTCGAAACTGCATTTTCAGAATCGGTGTCCAAAATAGGGTAATTCCGGGACACGCGGCCGGGCTGGAGAGTTGGTCAAAACAGTTGATTTCTAGAGAATTAATTGTTCTGAACCTTAACACATTTTTACATATACACCAATGTAGAGTCTGAATATAGCAACTCGACCAACTCCCCAGCCCGGCCGCGTCTCCCGGAATTACCCTATCTCGAGAACCGTTGCATCGAATGAATTCAGCTTTTGTAAGCTTATTCTATATATAACAATCTTGTCCTTAATCGTGACTTTTTCATTTCCGTTGCGTAGTTTTTATTTTACAAATGAAAAAGAGCGATTTTTGCGAAAATCGATATTTTAATTTGAACAGCCGCCATTTTGTAGCAAATTAATTTTTCCAGATAATGAACGATTAAAGACAAGATAATTGAATGTACTAACTAAATTCCTTCGAATTTTTTACTTCAGATGAAACTACTAAAAAAAAAGCTGCCTGGAGATCACTGATATTTCTTTTATTTATTTACATTTGTCATTGGAATAATTACTACAAGTAGTATAAGATGTACACTTTCGAATACATAAAGGTTGCTTTAAAAAAGCCTTCAAGTGTTTCCCCCCAAAATTACCAAATATACATGTTATTTTAGATCTCTCAGGTGGACGTAACCCCTTAACAGCCGATCGTGGAATGTTTGATCAGATTTTACTACCTACTACCAGAAAGATGTACTCGTCGCGAGTTCCAGAATGACGCACGAAACTAGGAAACTGAGACTTCTCAAAGTCTCTACAAGACTCCACTGTTCTCCAACGAACGAGACGTTTTACAAACCACTTCTGCCCATATTTCACACCCCAGCACGTCCAACAATAAATTCCATTCACGACCAACGGGCATTGCCTAACAACCGTATCGCCTATGCAACGTTGCTTTACGTAAACATTAACCTGTACACCAGCGCGGCGTGCGCGCATCAGCTGCCGATTATGGCAATGACCATACGCGGCCGGCGTGTAATTTAGACGGGGGTAGGTGGAGGTGCATCCCCCCGTCGCGCGTCGAGCTTCTAATAACTGCGGCCGCGTGGGCGTAGTTTGCATCGATACAATGTAACGTAAAAGTCCAGGCGAACCGGGCGAGCATTATACTTCATTAGATACCAGTTTCGTCACGCTTTCACTCGAACCTTGTCTAACAATGAAATGCTGAATTCAAAATGCATTTCCCCGTGGTGGTAGCGGGACACACGAATGCAGGGGGAAAGTTGGAGTCGTGACTCGTGGCTTTCCACGATCTACATTGTCATTCACCGGCGAAGCCAGAGATATAGTACTACGTACTTAGTAACTAAGGTGCTCTCCTCGACGGCGACCCGGTTGATTAGCAACGTGGATGTAACGATTCTGTCGTGACAGCCTCCCGGACACATCGATTCGAATCGCAGGGATCTACGCTTGTCTACGCTCGCCGCGGAGGAAGTTGGATGATCCCTGGCGTTATCCTAGCGAAACGATCAACTCGGAAGCGTCAAGGATATCTTGACCTGTATTTGGTGGAACTAACGACGCCGATTGTCCCCTAATGAGGATCTTTCCACTCACGTGAAATCCTTTAGTAACGGTCCTAATCTCGATCTTATTGCATCTGGTTTCGAAACTGTAAGAAACACGAGGAGGAAGAGGTAGTCGCGGAATCAAAAAAAAACTACACAATCCGCGGTTTTATAGATTGGAAATTTACTGGTAGCTTCAGCCGTCGTGATACACGTGAGTCTATTGCCGATACTGAACAGCGAAAATGAATCTGAGATCACACCTCGCTTGCTTTGCGTGTGTCTTGTTTATATCCCGCATATCCGAGGTCTACGTGACCGTTGGCCAGAGTGGGCTCTCTTCGTAGAATGAAAAATAACGCTGATTACATCCCGCCGCAGTCGGGCAAGATTTTCTTACCTCGGCCTTTCGGGTTACGCCTTTTTCACCGTATTTATTCGGTTCTGATCTTACAAAACCCAGGTTTAAAAATCACTGATGGAGTCCTGCGTTACAGGAAAGCAGGTAAGGTAAAAGACCTAATACGTGGACACGTCCCAGTAGCTGGACACTGGTGCAAAAATACTGATTAGTACATTTAATATCCGCTTTATCCAAAAAAAGAACTATTTTATTAACTTATTCAAATATTTAGTAAAATATATTCATATATATATTTGCCTAAATATTTGAATAATTTAATAAAATAGTTCTTTTGCACCAGTGTCCAGCTACTGGGACGTCTCCACGTATTGGGTCTTTTACCTTACTTTGCGTATGGATCACGTTCATATCCACCGTGGAGTATATTCGAAATTCCTAATTCCTATATCGAACTCTACACGCCTAAAAACTAACAACGTATTCAAGAATTCCGGAAAAATTGCGCCCGCTTGATTAGCCTCGCGAACCCAACCGATTTCCTAGCGCAAACTCCAAGACAGTGGACCCAAGTCGCTCGAGTTCGTTCCTTCCTGTGCCCCAGGGCTGCGGAGCGTGTTTAAAATCAGAAAGGTCGATTGGTCTTCGAACTTTTCGCCGTTGCAACACAATAGATTATCCTGCAACGAACAATGCTACAGCACGCGACCACTCTTCCAGCATTGGACGAGGATAGGAACTCCGTACCGAGTAGCTCTCGACTACCGTCGCTGTCGATGCTTGACGATTATTTTAACGCGATATTGTATAACCTGCCCATTATTCCTGGTAGCTTCAGCCTGGTAGTTTATAGCCAACGATCAACGACGTCCCGGCGAATTCAATTAAACCCTGACCTACAGCCTCGTTCGTTCCAATGGATGACAGATTCCGTGTAAAAATGAGTGAGCCTCCGATTTCCAGAAGCGAATCATCGGCGCAGTATGCAGCGAAGAACAACAATTAACTTTTGATTGATCTGACTAGAGGCGAGCTAGCTGCGAGCCAATTGAATGGTGGAAGTTGGAAGGATACCTCTGGGAACGGCTCACCGAAGGCTCATCAAATACCTCTGCGCTCAATCAGTTTGCTCATTTCGCTTTCAATTTCACCCTCGTTACGCGCTGCTGTGGGAAAGTTGTGCCTACCGACATCTCCAGACACGTGTCTAACAATAAGAGGTCAGCGGTTTTTGGGACACCGAGATGCAGATTTACGAGATTCACTGCTGAGGATGTTTTGTATGTTCTTTTTATTTGCATTATGAGGAAATGTTCGTTGTAGATAGTGAATTATTATAATGTATTTTGATACATAAGAGTTGGTGATATATTATGTAAAATGATTGGAGTGAACTCTATCACTGGGAGAAGCACATTTATCTTTCTGGGTGATCAGCATCTGCCCCCAAGGTACTGATTGCATCCCATGCTACGGATGCCTGAAATGCCGTTATTTTTGAGGAATATCTTGAGAAAAGGTCAATGAATCGAAGGACCTACATTTGCGAGCAAACGAGGGTCAACGCTTCTCGAGTTCAGTTATTACAATAAACTTTTATTTTAAGGGGTTATACATAGTCAGGAGGCCGAAAAGAAGCGAATGTTTGAGAATTTTTTTTGAAAAAGCGGAAGCATATATTATTACAGGACTTTTTGCACTTTACATAGTAACATTTAAAGAACATTTGGTAATTTTTTTGTAAAAAAATATTTAAGAAACCTTTTTAAGAACGGTGAATAAGATATCTTAACAACCACTGCACCAATCTTTCTAAAATTTTGTGGGCTTATTTTTTATGTAAAGATCTACAGAATGTCGTTCGTATTTTTTTCCAATGTGTAGTTTCGATTTTATCAACGAAAAATGGCCGTTTTTCGCGGGAAAAAGGTCCTTCAAACTTTAAATAACCGCCATTTTATTTTAAATTAATATTTCGGAAATCCCCCGCCGTCAGTCGAAAGATACATTAATATACTAAGGAAATCTTTTTTTTTTTATTTTAGATAATCTGATTCCGAATGGCAGTGCTCACCGCAAAACAACTTTTTAAAAAGGTTTCATGGATGTCGATTGTAATTTTATTATAAACGTAAATATTTTTACGAAAAAATTACCAAATCTTCTTTAGATGTTGCTCTTTCAAGCGCAAAAAGTTCTGTAAAAATAGATTCTTCCGTTTTTCCAAAAAAATTCACAAACAATCGTCTTTTTTCGGCCTCCTGACTAGGTATAACTCCTTAATAATTTTGTATCGACTGCCAGGCACTTCTAATGTGGCTCGTGTGGTCCTCGATACTTACTGGAATATATACGATGAAAAATAAAATTAAGAACAGTGTTCTTTTTACTCTGAATAATAAGAGATGATAGAATAATCTGTTAGATATTTATGAAGCTACGCTATCTTTCATTCCCTGCTTCAATCTCCCTAAGTCTCAAGCTTACAACCGACAGAAATAACATTCCAAGACCTAAGAAACTAGAAATTCAGCAGAAGTGTAAAAACTTAATATCCCGTGTTACAGATTTCGTTGCGACTTAATTCGCGCTGCGGCGCGCGAAATTTATAGCAAGAAGTTAATCTCGTTTGGAAAGTGGTGGGATACTCGGGATATTAAGCGATCAGAGTTTTTCTGGAGGCGCGGCAGATCGTTACGGGACACAAGAGATATCGGTCTAAGGTTGGTCACAGCCGCGAATTTCACCCGTGTAAAATATAGCGGGACGGGAAATTTGCATAATAATGTGTATGAAAAGACAGGGTGATCAATTAGACGACGTGACGCGTCGTGTCTATTAATTACGAACCGCGCTCAATGCGAAACGTCCTGCGGTGAAATTGCGTGCGCGCTACGAAAATCGTTCGCGGTCGCAGCTACGATTCTAAACGTGCCCGTACGCGGGCGTAAATCAAGAAACCGACATTCCATGCTCGTACTAGCGAAACCACGTGAGACCAGAAAAATCTCTGCCGCTGCTTTGCGAAAATGTAACGCGATGGATATCTGGCTACAGAAGAACGGGGGCTTGAATAATCTCGACACCATGAAAGTAGAATCTTTTCATTCGAAAGCTTCTAACGATATTTAAGATGACACCTTGATGGATGAAGCACACTGAAGGAATTTAAGAAAGCACAAAAATAATCGCTTTCGTTAATTAAACGTTACTTTCATTCCTCAAGCCCTCCGTCTTTCAAGCCGAGTACCCTGAATAGTCGATTACTTGGCACAGTATTTATCACCAAACCGTTCTGGTACGATTACGACCCACGAATATCAATTTCACGATCCGTTTGACCGCGTAACAGCGAAACAGATAAACCACATGAGCAGTTGCTATTTTAGATTTTACCTGCACCGTGGCGTAAAGATTCGAATCAAGATCTAATGAATTGTTTCGTCGTTAGAATCTGTGAGCTGTTGACATATGTACCGGGCTTGTAGAAAGAAAATTTACCAAGACTTTTACCTCTTTATCTGGCTTTAACCCTTGGACAGGGGGTGGCTAGGCTGCGCGTTGGATTCAGGGTCAATTTGACCTACAATTTTATTGACGTACATACACATTAAGCGGTCTGTAGACGTTCAATATAATTGCGCAATATTCAATATTGCACATTATTATTTGACCGTCTGTGGATCATATTAGAAGGTTGCACAATAAAATTGAAAAGTTGGGCAATAATATTGAAAGCAATATTCAATATTGTACAATATTATTGACCGTGTGGGGCACACAGCAAAATATTATGCAATATATCGCACAATAATATTGAGCGTCTACAGACCGCTTTACGTGTCACACCGACGTAATTTTGTATACAGGGTGATTCTGGAGCTAAGCCTGGCAATGGATGCGGTCTGGTACCCCGTGGCTAGGGACAAGCCCCCGCAGTGCCTCACCAAATTTGATGGCTTTCGACCCTCGATTTTTATGGCTTTCAACTCGAAGGGGTTTGAATACCATTAAAAAGTGAAAGATGTCTAGGATTTCTGATTTTCTCATCAGATCTTTGCGAAAACGACGCCAATCGATTCCTTATGTTTCGCTAATGAAACTAAAAACGAAGTAATACGACTACCATAATGAAGGAAATTCCATGAAAAATTGATTTACATCTTTTCAAGTTGACTTCGTTAATAATAGTCCGATTTACACAAAATTTGCTATGATTTCCATTGGAAAAACATAAGGAATCCATCGGTGTCACTTCCATATCGATAATGTAAGGAATAAAGAATCAATTTATTTCTGAAACAGGTATGAATCCTCGGCGGATGCCGGAAAATCGGGTCGACCCCCCGCAGTCGAGGGTGAAAATGTAAAATATTCATTTTTATTCTTCATCGTATGGGCATAGAAGTGACAGCAATGGATTCCTTATGTTTTTCTGGTGAAAATCATACCAAATATCATAGGAATCGGATTACTTTTGCACAAGCAATTTGTATTCCTTATGCAAAAGTAGTCCGATTTTCATGATATCGAGAGAACCTTAGGAAACTATTGGCGTCACTTCCCTTTCGATAAGATGAAGAAAAAAATTTCTTAATACGCTGTAATGGATATTTCACTCTCGCCTGCGGGGGGTCGTTCACGATTTTCTGGGGTCGACCGAGGATTCATACCTGTTTCAGAAATAAAATTCTTTATTCTTTGTCGTATCGATATGGAAGTGACACCGATGGATTCTTTATGTTTTTCCGATGAAAATCATACCAAATTTCATGTAAATCGGACTACTTTTACCAAAGTCAGCTTCAAATAATATAATTCGATTTATATGGAATTTCCTTCATTATGATCCGAATTAAGTCGTTCTTGGTGTTAGTTTCATCGGCGAAACATAAGGAATCGATTGGCGTCGTTTTTGCAAAGATCTGATGAGAAATTCGGAAATCCTAAACATATGTCACTTTCTAATGATATTCAACCCTTTGAGGGTCGAAAGCCATAAAATTTGGTGAGGCACTGCGGGGGCTTGTCCTTGGTCACATGACCAAGTAGCCGATGACGGGAGTCCCAGGTAGAGAAGGAACGAACCATGGCAAAAGCCATAAAACAATAAAACGCAGTCGCTTTGCAGCTGGGGAGTTTTCTTTCGGCGTTCGATCAGGAAACCTTCTCACCCTCTCTATTTCGTTACTTTCTCTTTTGTATTAATGCCTAGGCACGTTTTCGGCAAAAAAAAAATGCTTTGAAAGGGCAGGGCAGTTTAGCGACGGGACACAAGCCAGGACACATCCGGAACTGTCTATTTTTTACCACCGAGTATTCAGCGAAAATATATTGAATTGTTCGACAGATTAACAAGACCATTATTTCACTCTGCCTAATCACCTCAGGTACCTAATGTCTGATATAATAATTATAACTGTTTAATTTTGTATACCAAGGGCTAGTCCCGTTTAAATAAGTAATAATAATCAAACTAAGTTCCTATACTATTAGCTACGTGTACACAGTGTCGACATAATTTCTCTCTATCAACCTGCCACGGTCTACGTAGGTTGATAATAGCGTGGATCAAAACTGACCCGACATCCGTCTAGTTAAGAGGTTAGGACACAATAACGGGTCAAGAAAGCAGACGATTTTTAGACAACGATAATAAGAAAAATAAACAATCGATTAATATTAGGTTTTGTGTTTTATATCATGAACTATAAGAAAAGCATATAATATTTACAAAATAGCATTTGTACATCGAGCAATGTCTCCATTTAAAATGTCCTTTTTTCCGGATGGCCAACTGGTGGGCCGGATTCCTGGAAATCGGATAAACTGTAACAAAAACCCCAAAAATGTCATAAACTATAATATATTTCCTAGGCATTGACGATCCAACATTTAAAATTTTTTAATTATTGTACAAAATATAGACAAAAAGATTCACACACTTCTGTCGAAATTTGATCATTATTTTTCAAACATCGGCCATTTTGTCAATTTTTGCAAAAATTGAAATGTTGGATCGTCAATGCTTAGGAAATATATTATACTTTATGACATTTTTGTCCGGCCCACCAGTTGGCCATCCGGAAGAAAAGGACGTTTTAAATGGATATATTGAACGGCGTACAAATGCTGTTTTGTAAATATTATATGTTATTCTTATAGTTCATAATATAGTGAACTAAAAGACAAAATCTTATATTAATCAATTGTTTACTTTTCTTATTATCGACGTCTAAAAATCGTCTGCTTTATTGGCCCGTTATTGTGTCCTAACCCCTTAAAGCCATGTATAGTGCGTCGAGAGAAGACAGCAGACTCGACAGTGGAACTTTGTGAGTATAAACGAAGTATAAAAAGAACCGCGAAGGGTTAATTAAACGCGTGCGTGCATGACGTACGCGTTAAAACAGGTTAAATCGGTGAGCGGGCATGTTTCGGTGATAGTGACCCAGTAGCTGGGAGCGACGGAGCAACGATTCTGTTGCTTTCAAGGTAGCGGTACCCAACGACGGATTCTTCACCCTGCGGACACTTCGCCGCTTCCCGGTAAACAATTAGACGTGGCTTGCTCCAGATGTAGCAACTACCGTTGTTCGTAACGCGTCCTGATCGTCTCTTGTAGCCAGCAGAAATTCGAGTACGTTCTTCTAGGCTGGCGCGTACGAACCCCCTTTTTCTGCGGTCTGAAATTCCTTGGCCGTGTGACATTTAGGTACCACGCAGCTTTCATGCTCGATAAACATTCGATATTGAATATCTTGTGTAGCGAAACTATCCACCTGGGTACTTCCTCTTAACGGTAATTTCGCTTTAATTTGCATATGGGTCTATGACAATTTTTCTACCTTTTTGATAGGAGGTTCTGATTAGAATTTTTATATTCTCGTGATATCGTTTAAATATTGTGGTTAGAGAGAATCTTGCAAGTTGAGGAATTAAAAATCATGTTGATCTGTAGTTAATGATAGATTTGAAAAATCTAGCAACTTTCCTGCTCCAATTTGGGGTTACAGAAATAGGGTCAGTGGATATTTCTCAACGAGGTGATTGAATAGTTGTAAGTAACGTGAAAGCTTCGATAGAAAAAGTAATAGAACTTTCGCTTTTAGATTGGCTGTATTTATTTAGAAAGAAAGTAATTGAAGATCTTTGACTGTATCCTAAAATCTCGATAGAAGTACGTACAGCCCAATGTCGCAATAAATTCTTCTATTCGATGTTTCGTATCAGTTTCAGAGTAAAGGAAATACAAATAACTCGAAGACATGTATCACACGATTCTATATCGACGGAATGAGTATCGCATGGAAATTCAATCCTTCGGATTGCAGCGCGACTCCACTGGTGCATCAACGCTACCTAACATTCTAGTTGCATAGCGAAGTAAATAATCCTATCGACTTGCAGCGTGTCAATAACTTGCTACGTTCTATGTTTTTTGTTTATGCGTCCCTTCAGCTAAGTCAACTCAAGCGGAATGGTACTGGGATTAATTATCAACGATGCTTGCGCGCCCCTTCTTATATTGACGCATTACGAAACGTAATTAAGTCATCGTGACTAGTGTTGAGAGGAATGCCCCTCGATTCGAGCAAAATGATCACATTGTTTCTCAAGGATTAGTGTCATGTAACTTCTGTGTAACATTGTAGTATTTCTCACTTCGACTTCAATTCAGTTAATAAATTTCATTACGATATTAACAATCACACTGTATCGTCACGATGCGTTTAATATCAATTGAAAACTATTGCGAATATACTATTACTAGCTTTACTACTCGGCTTCGCCCGAAATTTAGATTCTAATTTTATAAAAAAATTTATTTCTTGTTTTTTTTTTGTGAAAATAGTCACATTCATCTGGATTAGTCAGGCATAATAAGCTGACGCTCATTTCGTGGTGCCAGAGTTTGTCGTTCGAAAGTTTTTAGGCGACAGACAAATATATAAATATATAGAAGCTTTCTGCTTTATATATTAAGATATATAATTATATACATAGGAAAAGTCTTTCACCGTCTTGCTTTTAAAAAAATGTTGAACGTGCGTCAGGTAATCGTTCACCAACCTCGAGTAATTAAACGCAAGCGACGAACTTGACTGACAAGAGAACCCATAAATAACCAAGCATTTTCACGATACTTGATTTATACACGGGCAAATGAATAAAATTGATGAATATACCTGTTTCACGCGATCCTTCAAAAACAAATACCCCCGCGCAAAACGATTTACGGTGTAGATAGAACGATTTATGATGCGCAGTTCCATTGCCCATAGTAATAACGACACTTTCACGTCGTTCGAATGCAAACGATCGTATAATCGAGAGTTTAATAAAACGAAGACTATTCCCGTTGCACGTTGCATAAACCTTTCAACGACGTGTGCAAATAATAATGTAACATTGGTTCTTCGATACGATAGGCACAGTAATTTATACGCCGCGCAAGGAAAGGTTAAAAGATCACTATCGAGAAATTTCATTCTACACAACTAGGTAATCGCCGATGCATTCCATCGGCAAAAAAGAAAGTAAAAGTTTGTAAATAAGCAGCTCGCGGAGATTCAATAATTCAAACATTAATTTCAATTTTACCAACAAAAACAAATGAAATACTCCACAAACACCTCGAGATCGTTAAAAAACGGAAGTAAAACATTTTCTTTGATAGTTAATATCTTAATTATAAAGGAAGTGAAATGGAAGCAGTATTGCAATTATGACCCAAGCTTGCTTCCGAGATAATCTGTGCGAAGAACATTCACTGATGTGTGCAGATACGAGAATAATATAAATAATCGTGCAAATGGCTCGCGATACAGGAAACGAATAACAACCCGGATATTTTGGAGGATATTGAAGTTGCTGCTATTAGAATGTAATTTGAAAATTGAAAAACTCGAAACACGATCAACGCCAGCATGATTTACGTTTATTAATGTGCGTTTCCTATGTTGTACACTGTCCCATCATCTACAACATTTGCGCCGTCCGATTGATCGTTAATGTCGACCCTGCATTAGTTCCCAATGAAACGTCCATTATGTACAAATATCAATGAGTGGCCTGCAACATATGTTCCACGAGGGACATTCTTCTTCGTTGTCAAAGGGTCAGATGCTGCGTATGTTCATTGAGCGGCACAAGTATCGCCATCAATCTTCATTAGCGCATTGGAGATTCTATAGATCGAACAACGGTAATACGACCGACGTGCAACGATACAGGACGCGATATAAATTACGGGTTCCCGTGCATATATCATTATTGTGCCCTTGCTGTTGCTTTCTTTCCGACGTTGTTACTATCAGCAATTCCGTTCTGCTTGTGAGG
The DNA here is from genome assembly GCA_929113495.1 of Andrena minutula. Lineage (NCBI taxonomy): Eukaryota > Metazoa > Arthropoda > Insecta > Hymenoptera > Andrenidae > Andrena > Andrena minutula. The sequence goes on along the minus strand of OV815994.1, from coordinate 32,569,965 downwards.
TCTTATTACCGACTTTCCTTTTATTTTCTATTGAATCTGAGGAACTGTGCTCACGAGAAATTAATCACCTTCACTTCGGATTTAATACCAGGGTACCGCACAGTTTTGATAGATGTAGTGATAAGTGTGTGAATGAATGACGAGTGGGGAAACTGGCGGGCCTGGCTACGATCCGCGGATAACATTCGAAAAAGCTACTATTTACAATAGAGTCGCTGAATAATACATTGCAGGACATTTAGCAAGTGGTAAAGTGAATGATGGTGGAAATTGTCGAGATGGTAAGCTTTCGGTAAGTTAATTATTAGGCTGTTGGATAAATTCTTTTTGAAATTTATTCGGAGAGCTTGAATTACTAAACGGAATTCTGCTTAGTTACGTGGGAATTTACCAACCCTCAGAAGGATACAAAATTAGTTAAACGCAGTATGGATCTTATAATTCTGGGATTTTAAATTGCAAAAAATTAGTAAGCCGTAGAACAACTCTTACGTTATATAATTATTAAACTACCAAGCCATAGTTCGTTCCATTTTAGTTTAATAAGTGTATAATACATTAATGAGTGTAAAATTTAAAATAATATTAATTATACTACTCCCTATTGAATAACCCTAATTTAATAAAAACACTGTAAAACGATAACAGGAAATAAAATATACCCAATAGAAGTGAAGCTACTTTTCTGTAACAATTACTATCTCCAAACTAAATTTACTCAGATTAAATTTACTACTTGGTAGCTTTCTGTATAACTAGGCCCAATTGATATTTCTGATAGGCATATTAATAGGAAATTGAAGTTATGGAATTTGATCGTGAATATCGAAATATTCCAAAAATGAAATGAGATGGACGTTACCTCATTATTCCATCCAGGGCCGTCCTAATAAATTTGAGCGCCCTGGACTAAAAAATTTTGGCGCCCTAGCCCCCAAGGATGCAATTTCTTTGCAATCGATACAAGACAGTAGGGTAAAGGACCCAATTACTGACACCTAAGCAATTACTGTCACCTTAAGCTATTTTAGTTAAAATAACGAATAAACAAACTATAGAATATAATCTATAATATAAATTATAGGTTGAAATACATAATTCTTTTTGTGTATCACTTTACAACCTTTATTTATTCGTTATTTTAAGTAAAATAGCTTAAGGTGACAGTAATTGGGTCCTTTACCCTACATCACAAACCCGGGTCTCCACCAAGGCAAGCACGAACAAAAACAATGCCCGCGAACGAAATTTTTGTCTCCAAAATTGAAGAGGAAAAAGCATTTCAACATATTCGATTCTTAAGCGCCCTTGGATCACGGACGCCCCTGAGCTATATCCCATTTAGCCCATTGGTAAAGGCGGCCCTGCCTCCATCCATCATACTAGATTTATCACTTCTGGATTACTGTTAAATTTAATTCAATATTTACGTCACCTTCACCTTCTGACAAAGAAACTCGTCTGATGATTTAAAAGTTAGACTGGATCTGTGTACGGAGCCCTTTAACAGCTTTCACTGAAGCACCACGGGAAGAGCATTGCGCAACCAACAACTCCGCATCGTCGAGGCACGTTGTAACCTTCACTGTTTTTTTTTATACACACGAGAATTGGGATCAATTTATAGAATGACCATAAAGCCCACGACGCTCGAAACGGCGAACGTGGCCGAGTTTTAGAATACCCGGCCGATCCCACGGAATTTGCTTAAAACAAACACGCGTGCCACATGGTCTTGTTAGAGATCAACGAACTAGACATAAACAAATTTATTCGCGCCAGCTTAGAGAGCTAAATTTACATTTATTCGGTCAGAGCTTCCGCTCGTTTTTATCCATCATCGATTTAACGCTGGAACCGATGTGGAAATTCCAAAATAGTCGAATGTGAAAGTAGCGTTAATTAAAAGATTTAGATCACCGGCACTCCGATTTGTAGGAACTGATTTACTCCGAAACTATTTTTAACGCGTTTGCTCGCGTTAAAAGGTGGTCGGCGAGCAACGGTACCAACAAAAAGAAGTTACTATCGAGACTAACGACGGCTTTAAGACAGTAGATTCAGTAAAAAACATTAACAAATAATATTTACCTATGATAATGTATTCTTACGTGATTAGGTAAATTCTATTCGTCAATTACTCAATCAGGTGAATTTGCATGCTATTTGCAATTAGAAGTTGAATGAATAATTTGATCCGATGGATGGCGCCAGCTATATGAACAGACATTACGAATAACGAGATTACACGCAGTGCAATCATTTTAATAGACTCCTGTACGTAACAAGAACGCTGGAAAGTTTAGAAAAACAGTTGGATACATGAATACATTATGGAATCGTCGTGTCTATAAAATTATAAATTACCCAACATGAAATATCGTGTCATTAATATATTACTCTACTAAATCAGTCACTAATTACGTGGCTCTCGGTACCTCCTCTAAGAAGTACTTACGTCTCACTTTGATTTCGCTCCGCACTGTAAAAAATCTTTCAATGTTTTATACAAATACAATTGAAAATTATTCCCAAATTTTTGAGCACCAAGAATAACTAGCTTTCAATCTGTAAAACGAATAGTGTAGGAAGAAGTGAAAATCAAGTGTACTTAAGATGATCTCCGCGTTATACTACACAATACTATAGTCATGCATAGGATTGTAAAGCCCTGTACGTATCATATTTTGTGCCGAGATGCGATTGAGGAGGGAGAAAAGGAGAGAAAGAAGAAGACAGAGGACTGGGTAGAAAGATACAGAACCAACACGAACGAGTCGGGTTCTCGACGCCCACCTGATCGCGCAACAAGGAGTAGAAAGACAATCGTGCTGAAACTGAACGCGTGCTGTATCGTCCGGTCTCAACGAAAGTGTAACTCACTCTGCTATCTTCGACTAGCGTTGCAACATTGCAAAAAGGGAACCGCGACGAGAATCCCCAGGTACTAATGCACGATCATTTAAAAGCTACACCCACTTTAGAGGCGAGTATCGTTCGGTTTCTTGAATTGCTTTGATAGATCTGTACCAGTTACGTATATTCCAAGCATGCTAAACGTAATTATTTACTATTGCCGGCGTTCATCCTGTACGTCTGTTAAAGTGTCAGCTGTCGGCCGTTTCCGTTAACAATAAAGAGAGATATCCGGCTTTGTAAACGGAAAGCATATATTTATATTATCGATTCGTATTCGACTTTTTTCGTTCAGGGTTTATTTGCGTGCCTTACTTTGCTGTTATTACAGATTTTGCTATATTTTACGTCATTTTATTTGTGACTGAATATACCAATTAACACCTATGTAATTGTTTATTTTCAATTCGGTAAGCGTTTATAAATATATCGAAACAGAAAATTTGAACTTGATTTTGAAAATATCTTTGTTTTAAGAAATATTAAAATATAAATGAGTAATATAAATATATTGCTTAGTGTCAAGTAAGTTTTCCAGCTACTACAGAAAATTATTTTTCGTGCCACTCACCATATGCTCCACTGCTTTCTCCTCCAATTCTGCTAACGTCCAGTCTATCTGGAAACTTAAGGGCTGAAGATGAGACTCCATTTCACGTAGCCACTTCCGCAAACACTTCACTTCATGCTCGAAATCTGCAACGGAAATTTTTATTTATTTTAAAAAACATTCCAGTTTAAAATCAGTGCTCGAGATCCTAGTCTTTTATTATCATTAGAGGCGATTACCTGCTGTTATATCCTGTTGATTAGATACAGGCCGCTCGACAGGTGCCATAATTTGTTCTACTAAATCCCATTTCGCATTCAAATGGTCAACACGCCACGCCACTTCATCTTTCAAAGCGGGGGCTCGTGACACTAATTTTCCAGCTTGTTCATTAAATAACTTTCTTCTATACGCCCTACGTCGCAGCTCCTCCATGTGAGCCTGGGACAAGGATTTCAGGATTATTGCTTAGCTAACGCAATTGTTATCAATATTAATTATTTCTTATTGACGATACTAAAATCAAGCTTCCATCTGATATAAAAAGAATATATATTTAACGTATCCAACTTATACACACCGCACGCAGACTTTTGTCTAGCAGATTCTCTTCTTTGGAGTAAACCAATTCCTGAAGAACCCTGAGCCACGAATACAGCTCTGAAAATTGACTACTAACTTCCTTTAGACTCCACGATTGCGTAGATACATCAGTCTCATCCCACATTAATTCTCCATTAGCTTCCTATTAACATTGAAGTAAAAGTGTACATATAACATATATTTTCTACCTGATTACATCACGCCAACAATGAGATACATACCTTACAACTGTCTATTAAATTAGTGTCCATAATATAATCATAATTAGATCGTATCGCTGCCCAGAAGTCATCTTTGCAGTCCTCACGATTCGCCCACAACCGCTGATTGTGAAATTGCTTTGGATCTTTCCTATATTATTGAGAAAAGTTTCACAGTTTATTTTCCATTGATTAGCGCATCATGTATTTCACAAGACTAATCCAAAATGTGTTAAACTATCCACTTAACAAAAATACCATTCGCGGTACATTTATGACAGCGCACACAGGGCCGCCTTAACAAATCTGAGCGCCCTGGGCTAAAAAATTTTGGCGCCCTAGCCCCCAAGGGTGCAATTTCTCCGCAATCGGTGCGAGGCAGTACATCGCAACCCTGGGTCTTTACCAAGGCAAACGCGAACAAAAACAATGCCTGCGAACGAAATTTGTGTCTCCAAAATTGAAGAGAAAACAGTATTTCAATATATTTGATTCTTAAGCATCCTTGGATCACAGGCGCCCCAAGGCTACAGCCCATTTAGCCCATTGGTAAAGGCGGCCCTGAGCGTACAAATAAGAACTGGTACAGTTTGAACTACGTGAACTAGATGCGAAGCATAGAACGAACCGTTTTTTTGTGAGACTGTTGTATGGCCTTTCTATCGCTATCCCCGCCTGGCCATGCTTTTCCAAGCCTTGGCCGAGCGGCTGTAGCGAAGACAAGGAGAAGCTCATCTTCATGGCTTTGCAGTGGTCTGTAAAACAAAGTTCCAATTTAAAAAACCTGCAAAAACTCGCTACATATAAATAACGCAAACACTTCTAGTATCAATATGATATATCCGTAGTCTAAAATTCATGCGAAACGATTCGCAGAAAACATACACGTTTATATACATACGAACATATACACAGAAGCATCAGACGAAAGGAATAGATTTTAAATACAAGTAATTAATAATTGCAAATTATACATCTGATTTATTCCACAGACACCATTGTAGAACATTCTGATGCTAAAGAAAATTGAACGAACATGTTCATTTATTGGTCCTTACGTGTATTAGAAAACGAAAGTAGCTGTACTCAGTTATATTTAAATTTACAAAGGAACAACAAAAGAGATAAGAAGATAACCTCAAAACCATTGCTCCGAAAGATACTTCGCGCTACTTTGGCACTAAACAATGCGTAGTTTTTTACAGAATTCACCTACCGAGTAGAACGTATTACATCCCACGCGCGGAGAAGTACGAAATAAGTGTTTAACAGAGCCAGGTCGCGTAATTTTTCCAAATTCCTCGGTCGAAAAAAATGCAATCAGCTAGATTGCATTAGACGCGACACGACGTATGAAGCTTTTCCAGCCTCTGTTATCTCGAACACATTGATCGAACACACGTGCAGGTAGAACATTTGGAGCGTGAACGTGTACGAGTTGTATACACACGTATTCCGTGCAGACAAAGTGGCGAAATGTGTAAGGTTTTATCGGGGATACAAGGGTCTCTTATAGAGTCCGGCTTAAGTTACGAGATAAGCGTAGAGGTGTGTAGAGAGTTTTGTGAACTTGTCCGTAGTGATTCGCGTCGCCCCACCGGAATACTCACTCATTCTTATCGTAAGTAGTCATGAAATAAAGTTAGCATTCTTCGGAACGGTCTCACTTCGAATACATTATTCAGCGCACGGGGGGAAAAACGTGATTGAGGAAACCGGAGAACGTTGTAACGAGAACTCGAGTTGGAGGGGCTGCACTCCGCTGCATACACCTTCGAGGCGCCAGCTTCTTGCCTTGCAAGTAGATATGCAAACAATATATCGATACACCGCGGATATCGATACACCTGTCCCACGAGCCGCTCGCCCGAGCGTGTAGTACTTCGAACATATTTCATCGGATGCACATTTATGCATCGAGGCCTGTGCGTCGATGCAGCATCGTATCGTTTTTACATTGTTTCCCGGGGGAAACGTTACTGAAAACTTTGTTATGGCATTCACTCACTCATGTTACTCGTCGCAATCCCGGGCATACGGACGTTCCATTCGGACGCACTCTTAATTGCTCGCCTGTAACATTCGCACGATTCTTAATGCAACGAGTCCGCCAATTTTTTCCTAACAAAATACCGCCTTACACACCACTCCGTGCACACCGATACGCACCGACGTGCACTGCCGTACTGCGCATGCGCGCGCGCGACAAGTGTAAGGAGCCACGACTCATGGCGGATTCTCAGTAAGGTATCTATTCTTGCTATTGGGCGCAGAGCAGAGCGAACCGGCGTGTAATAAACCGAGGTGGGACGGAATTAGGAGAGATATTCCGGCTGCCGCAATAAGAGAACAGAAATGGCCGCGACAAATTATTAGATAAAGCGAGGGGCACGTTGCGGGCGTGCCATACGCGTTACGCTCATTTTTTTTAAAATGTATTTCGATCGGGAGGCTGGTGGACTGCTCGAGTTGACACGCTCAAGCTACTCGGGCAGAACGGGACCGGTATGAGAAAAATTGAAGAATGTAATGTCAACAGTCGTCACTTTACGGTCTTGTAAAATAGAACAAGAGAGTGGTGGCAAGATGTGCCTTATGAAAGTGACGCATCTTCGTTTAGCCACGACTTCTTTTTAGGGGTTTTTATTCCTTTCATAATATGAATATTAAGTTTTGCAACAAACTGTGTAAATTATATGCAATAAATAGAAGTGTTAAAGCAACTTTATGACGACTTGTTTGTCGATTAACGAGTATTGATGACGCCTATAAAACCACAAATTTCCGCGTTCTTAAGTTTCCACGTATGTCTCTGTTTCTCTTCTGATATTTAATAGTTATGCAATTTTTAAGGACGCATCTATGAATCAGTATCAGAATGTCATTACCATATACGGCTGCAACTTCTTCAATGTCCTTGGACAGTTGATTTAAATTACCAGTTGAAAACAATTAAATAAAGGAACTATGAAGTCGAAATAGTGAATTAGACGTACCTTTTTTTACGCAGAGTATTACTACAATAACAAAATCCTTTTTTATCTTTAACCACGACCTCATTAAAAACTCATTTTTAAATTTTCTATCAATTTAATTTACACTTCTATTCACTTTCATCGATACTGATCAAGAAATCCTATTCGTGTATAATCTAAATTCAATCATATTTTAAAATATTCAGAACTGCTAACTGAAAACAATCATCGAATCACGTAATCCTTTCAACGCTAAGGTGCACGCTTCGAGCGAATAAATTTACAATTTCTATCTACCGAATATTTATAAACGCTTCACCGCGCATGTCTTATTACCCGGCGCAAAAGGATTAAATATTCCGCGCAATAGTAAGGAAGTCGTTTAGGAAAACGTACAAAGGACAGGTAAGGTGTCATAAAAGAGTATCATTTGCAAATCCGCTCGTTTATTTCATGATGTCCGTCATGGAAAAACCGTGATGAGGGTCAGTCTAGTATTCTTCAGCTCCCTCTCCTTCGCCTTCCGCGGAATCCATTCCGACCTCCTCGTAATCCTTCTCCAGGGCAGCAAGATCCTCGCGTGCCTCGGAGAACTCACCTTCCTCCATACCCTCGCCTACATACCAGTGGACGAAAGCTCTCTTCGCGTACATCAAGTCGAACTTGTGATCAAGGCGAGCCCAAGCCTCTGCGATAGCGGTGGTATTGGACAACATGCATACAGCTCGCTGCACTTTGGCAAGGTCGCCGCCTGGCACCACAGTGGGTGGTTGGTAGTTAATGCCAACTTTGAACCCAGTGGGACACCAGTCGACGAACTGGATGGTGCGCTTCGTCTTAATAGTGGCGATAGCCGCGTTAACGTCCTTGGGCACAACGTCTCCTCTGTACAGCATGCAGCAAGCCATGTACTTCCCGTGACGCGGATCGCATTTCACCATCTGATTGGCTGGCTCGAAGCAGGCATTCGTTATTTCCGCGACAGAGAGCTGTTCGTGGTAGGCCTTCTCCGCGGAGATCACCGGTGCGTAGGTTACCAAGGGGAAGTGAATTCTAGGGTAAGGTACCAAGTTAGTCTGGAATTCCGTCAGGTCGACGTTAAGGGCGCCGTCGAAGCGAAGCGAAGCTGTGATCGATGAGACGATTTGGCCGATCAGCCGGTTCAGATTCGTGTACGTTGGCCTCTCGATGTCCAAGTTACGGCGGCAGATGTCGTAGATAGCCTCGTTGTCGACCATGAACGCGCAATCGGAATGTTCTAGAGTGGTATGTGTGGTGAGAATGGAGTTGTAGGGTTCGACCACGGCGGTGGAGACTTGGGGCGCAGGGTAAATAGCGAACTCCAGCTTGGACTTCTTTCCGTAATCCACGGAGAGGCGCTCCATCAACAACGACGTGAAGCCAGAGCCAGTGCCACCTCCGAACGAGTGGAAGATCAGGAAACCTTGGAGTCCTGTGCATTGATCGGCGAGCTTGCGAATGCGGTCCAGAACGAGATCGACAATCTCTTTGCCGATCGTGTAGTGACCTCGGGCATAGTTGTTCGCAGCGTCTTCTTTGCCTGTGATCAACTGTTCGGGGTGGAACAGTTGGCGATATGTGCCAGTGCGAACCTCGTCTGAAGGTAGGAAAATTTGGAAAATTAATATATTTGTAAAACAGGCATACGATGTAAAATATTAATTAGATACAAATTACATACCAACTACTGTAGGCTCTAAGTCAATGAAAACAGCTCTGGGAACGTGTTTTCCGGCACCAGTTTCACTGAAGAAAGTGTTGAAACTGTCGTCGCCTCCACCAATTGTTTTGTCTGATGGCATCTGACCATCGGGCTGAATGCCATGTTCCAGGCAATACAACTCCCAACAGGCATTACCAATCTGGACTCCAGCCTGGCCGACGTGGATTGAGATACATTCACGCTGGAAAAAGAGGACATCGATTTTACCACTTATATATTTTAGCAGAAATTTTACCTATATAGGGGGGGGGGGGGGGTGTACCAGTAAATGAACATTTTTTATTAAAATGTATAAAATAATTAATAATTAATTAGAAACTTCTTTTCATTTCTTCCAACAATTTTTGCAACACGTGTAATCAAACGCGCTGTAAATATAATTTGATAATAGTGTTCATTAATTAGCCTTAAGTGTTCATTTACTGGTGCATTTACCCTATTACGTAAAACAATAAATCGTAGCTATTTAGACAGAAAGCAGGCCAGTTGCTATAGATATTTAACAGAAAACACACCAAAAATCAGATTATTTGAAGTATCGATCGCGTGAGCATAAACGACGCGCACTTTCCCCCGCCCCACGCCAGACGCCAAACAACGAAATATCACGTTCCCACATTCTGGGATATTAACCTATTTTCTACAGCTAATTCCGTTTCCAAAGAAACACATAATGATATCTGGCCCGAAATATAAACGATTCAGCTGCGTATTGACGATATCGAGGTATCAATTGTGTGTTATTGCGAAAAGGGCGGAGCCGGCCGGTGCAGGCGTCGCCTTCTCGAGCCGACGCGCTCAGTTTTGTCAACTTTTCGGGTTTGTCCCGAAGGCGATATTCTCAAGATTTGTTTTCTTACCATTTTGAAGTCTGAAGAAGTGTTTCACGTTCTCGTGGGAAATCGGCAGTCGATAGGTAGAGCAAGTAATGGAGCTACTGCTATCAAACACGCACAACGCTCGATCGAACACCAAACGATTAATGCGCGAGGGACGCCAGAGACCTGCTTTTATACCGTTGACTATCGACTCTTTCAGCGCACGCTCATTGGCCGCTAGTGAGCTCACCCCAGCCCCGGATTGGTCGACGGCCAGCCGCAGCACGCCACAACGCCTTCACGCATGTTGCCTACTCGCAAAATATAGTACCTTGTTTCTGTCATGCGACATTTATTTTATTGATTTTACAAATTTCCTCCGAGTGCAGCAGGGAAATTGGTATGTAACGACCTGTTCGTTGACTCGGTAACGATTGTTTCGTTATGAAACGCTGCCGCTGAAACACCGCGATGCGGTCGTAATTTATTCAGGGTGTGAATCGAACGTACGTGTGCAATGCAGCAGGACGTACCTACGCCAACGTTTGTCCAAACTGCATCCTTTTACAGACATTGTAGCAGATATTCGCGGGTCTTTTGGAAGTCTTGTTAAATAGATTATGCTAGGAATCGTGTAATAATGCCGAAGGATACGTGTTTTATCTAGAGATATACATAAGTATACGAGTAATATGGGTACGACCCAATTAACAAATTAATTATCGAGACTGGGTGGGTCGCAGAAACGTGATCCATAATTAGATTCTAGCAGCAATTACTATACTCGTATAGAAATATAATTTTCTACGGAGATTTTCTAGATAGTAATATTTTAATTTTGTACGTCCCTAAATGGAGATTATTAAAATGTATGTTGGAAAAATTTTTGTTTCGGGATGCATCATTCCCGTATAGTGAGTCGTGAAATTCTTGTCACCAGAGTTTCACGTTGCAGATGAGAGAAAGTTGCGTGGTATGAAGTAGTACATACTTGAATCTTTCTCGCGATGTAGGCCTTGCAGAATTATAATTCTTTGCATGAACAGTATTTTGCCAATTCTTTTTATTAATAAAGAAACTTCTGTTTTTGACATACCTTTGTTTCCGAATTTCGCTTAAGAAAGAAAGAGTGTTTGTAGAGGACTTTGTAAACTCTTTGAGTTCATGGCGCAGCAATGCAAAAGAACAGGACTTATTCTTAGTTGCAAAACTACTCGCGATTGCTTATGGGCGTTGAACTTGTCCATTGGCTAAGAATAGACGTTGCACAGCTGCGCGCCTATTTGCAAAGTACGTCCATATAATAATCGTGGAAACCTATCCACCACTAAACAGTACATACTTCCAACGTCTTAGTATTAAAAACGTCCTACTAATTCCATACGAAATTATTCGTTCATTGTATGAAATCTCGCAAAATGGATCATCAATGGTCGAATCAATTCTCAAATTTAACACAAACTACTGAAATAAAATTTTTACCTTTTCTCAAAAATGTTATTAAAACAATCGTAGGATGTATAATAATCATCAAACTAGCAATCATCTTTCGCGATGTCCTCTCATCTTTTGTTTAATTTATTGTTTGTGAAAATTATTCGATTCCTTCGGGGTTTATAACAGGAAGCAGGAGAAGACTTATAAAACGACCCAATGCATCTTTCGATCGACAGATATACGTACCTTTTTCGCTTCCTTGGCTTATTCAAAGGCTTTTCGTGCCGGTGAGGTGCCAAGGAAGGATGAGAGTCGCCATAAGAGAACGCATGCGCTACTCGGCCGCTCACTTTTTCTAAAATTGGTCACAGACGGTCGGATCTCGAGTAAGGAAAGCGGTAAACCGTGGTGATCGTTCCTCAGGAAGACCTGCAGGGTGGGGTACCTACAGACCGTTGCAGCTGAAAATAACTCATCTGTGCAGCGGTGTGCACGCATATAATTGCGTGCACCTCAGAGAGAGCTGCAGGATTCTTTTGTACAGTGTTATCCTTTCGAATAGAACAACTAATTATTCAATAGCCACGTTTTAAGCAGGACTTGCACAATCCTCAAACCTACTTCAGACGTTCTTACAAGGTCACTACAACTTTTTGGGCAGACAAAGACGTTTTGTATATCCTGACCTATTTAATCAATTCTTTCGGAACTGACAAAACTGACCTGTTTTTGATCTCATGATTTTGGAACTGAATTTTATGCCAAACGATATTTTAGATGAGACATCCATCGCACGAAATTTTCAAGTTCAGGAGACAATTAGTTTCTGAGATATGGGAGTTCAAAGAAGTGAAAATTCGTTTCTTTTTTTTATGAATTTTGGAAATCTCAGTTCAAATGCGTTGTTAGCAGCCAGCAAAACTCCTGGGAGTAAATGTTTAAATTATCGGATTTAACAGGGTGGCTGATGAGCAGTTGCCCCTTGGGCCCCTACCGAGAATATCCTCCAGGGCCCACATCCTTAAAAAATTATGATTCTATCTAAACTAGGTATTTTTTCTGTACTACTACACTGAAACCGTTTTTTGTAAACTACTTCTTCATGTTCCTGAAAAATGGGCCCTTCCAGAAGGCCCCCTAGGGCCCCATTCTTAAAAAAGATTGATTTAACAAAACTATACCTTTTTTCAGTAATACTACTAATACTAACCCGCTTTTAGTAAACTACCTCTTCATTTTCTCGACAAATGGGCCCCCAGAACTTTTGCCACCGGGGCCTTTATTCTTAAATCCGCCACTGGACATAAGAGGCCGTACATTGAAGTGTATGGGCCGACGCGTTAGCGAATTTATTCACTTCTTTGACCTCCCATATCTCAGAAACTAATTTCACCTCAACCTGAAAATTTTGTGTGATGGATAAGGTATCGTTTGGCATAAAACTCAGTTTCAAAATCGTGGGACCAAAAAGAGGCGAAAAAAGGCTTCATCTTTGGGTTACACTTTTGATGAAAGTTTTACATAATTAGACAGAATTACAAGCAGTCAAATATTCAACAATTACTGCATAACTACCGGTATCAAGCGTGACTATGAAAGTTGATCGCCGATATTAATCCAAGCAATACCCATACAACCGTAAATACTCGCGATGATGTAACACATCGACCACGCGCCTCATTGTCCTTGCATTTGTAACGATCTCCTTTACCGAATATAGTTACCTGAAGTCGCGAGTCTCCTTGTACTGAAGTTAACATATTCGCGTAGGTCGAAAACGATTGAAAATTTAATTCCCAGCAGCCTAATTCTCCAGGACCTTAATTTACCGTAGAGTCATTAGACATCAATATAGAGAAGAAGTTAAAGCTGAAACTCTAACGTTTAATGGTCCGCTACCTCAGTTTTATATAACCATGCATCACCAACTGGAACAAATTATGCTAGTTCCAATTGCGCGTGGGTTGCTTGTTGTTTTCCATATTTTATTATCTCTGCGTCATCCGAATCTAAGCCTTCTAACGTGCACCAAGAAAGAGTGCCCAAACAAAAGCGCATATTATTTAATCAGGGAGAATACTCAGGCAAAGGGACACTTTTTTTTTATAGAAGAAACGCGTCCGTCACTTGTATATGTATGTATACTTGCTTAGTAATGTAATAGAGTGCCTATAACGTGTATTTCTGAGAACAAATAAATCACATATAATTTACAAAAAGGAACTTGACGCGGCGCTTAATATTGCTCTTATCATTCGTTCAATAGATAAGATATTATTATACGTGTATCTCAGGTGTATGAATTTTTAAAAGACTAACTTTATGCGTGTACTCGCACACACACAGACACACACACGCAACACGCTCACGCATCCGGTGTACAGACGCATACTTACAAACAAATCGAAATCCTTTTCGCAGCCCCTTACAAAAGTATGCTCTTTTAGTTGATACATGCCGTATTCGCAATTACGGTGCAATTTCAAAAGAAAATAAATCGAAAGTAGAGGTACATCGCTTTCGAGAACAAGTTTCCGTGTACCGTTATGAGAAACGTACACGAGGCAGTGCGTTACGTACAAAGAATATAAAGAATTTCGAAATCCCGAAACCAGGCGTCACGCTCGAATTACAATTCATTTTTCAACGATAATCCTTTGCTTGTAAGTATGGGTTCTCTTATGCGATATAAGGTTGCACGCAAGCGCGTGATTTTACGAATACAATATACAAAGAACAACGTTTCCTTTCTTTGTTGAAGACACGAACTTGGAAGGATACACTCTTGAAATCAGGCGTGGCTTGATTCACTCTTCCAAATTAATTCACTATCGCGATATCATCTAGGAAATATATATCTCCTTGCTACATAGCCGCTTGTTACAAAATCTCCAATACTTAAATCGTATTTTCAACAAGTGGACAAGCTATGATGAAATCATCGCGACTTTTTGTTGTTACTTATAATATATCAATGTTTCCTTTTTTATTTTATTAATTACCTTCTAATCGGTTAACTTAGCGATACAATCTGTTAATCCTCTTGATTCGAACAATTGTATTCTACAACGGGTTCCTGTTTTATATAGGATGGCCCATTCTAATCGAGTTACGCAAGTAGGAACGAAACTATAACAGTGTCAATGATATTAAGAAAAATAATCCGCGTTGAATGTAACGTTTTCATAGACAGAGGTGTTGCGGATTTAGGAAGATCGTAGTCCAGCTTTCCAAACACGATCCTAGCTCCTTTTTACGGCTTTTGGACGCCGCTAATAATTTCGACGCTATTTCCGTGGACCGATTAAAATGGGGTATCCTGTATATTGTCATTGTGTACTATTCTGTCGAGAAATACAGTCGAAGGTACATACAGGGTCGAGTCCACTCGATACCGAAAACATTTGATCGCTCGTCGATCCTATGACTACATATAAAACGGCACGACGTCTACATCTAAAATTTTTATCTATGTACAATAAACGTCCTGACGAGAGCCTCGACTACTCACGTGCACCGTGGATAGTTCGATCGGGACGTAGCTGGTCCGAGGTTCGCCTTAAAATTTCTATCGCCGACACTTAGGATCGATCAGCTCTATCTCTAAATTTATACCTAGATTACCCAAGTATTTGCACAAGTTGCCGTTCGGAAGGTTTCCATCGATAATCGCCTGGGCATCGTCGGATTTCAAGCATTGTTCCTCTCCTGGTTTCAACGTTAGAGAAGCACTGATCGTAGAAGAAAGAGCCGGGGTCCGAAAGTCTGCACAGTCGAGAGGAAAGTGACCTTTTAGAACGTACGATTTGCAGGGCAGTGTTTGAGAGAACAACGTCGATTGGAATTCCCTCCCCCGTCGACATTTCGCGCCTTCTTATTCGTAGCGATCGCTTCTAGATGCTAAGCCCGCGATGGGTCGCCGGGAATAGCTTCGGCAGCCTCTTTCTTCCGCCCTTTCTCCTGAAACATAGCGCGCTGCTCCGCCGGGGTTGAAACTTATAAGAGTTTTAACGGTACAATGCGTTCTACCTAAACATACAATGGCACGATTGGCCTGTTGGTAGGCCGTACTTCGGGGTCGTACATGCTAATCCGAATGGAAAGCTGTCAGCTAACGCTTCACTGATGGGGAATAAATTATTCCTGCCGCGGGAAACTCGAGATTAACTCGGGGAAAACTGTACCGGCTTCCCTCTAGTTAATCCGCTCGGTTATTGTTCAGCTTGGATTTAGGCGATTCGCGTCGTAGGGGTGTACTCGCGAATGAATAAGATTCACGGCCTCGACGATCGAGCAGGATCCACGTGTGTCAGGGCCACGATCCCCTCGAACGCTGAACGTTCGTCTGGATTATTCGTTCTCACTTTGATCGTTACTTTGCAATAGCGAACCGATGTAGAATCCGTAGCCCAGTCGATTGGCGAGGCCGGCCACGGATCAGAGATTCTCTTCGTCCACGTCCTCGTCCTCGGAACTGCCGTAGTTCTCGCCGCTGTCCTGCCGGTCGACGGCCACGAAAAGCGCCATGAAACCCTTGTTCGATATCGTGTCGTCGGTTCGGAAGCGCACTAGGAGCGCCTCGTTCATCGAGATGAAGTCGGTGGTGTTCTGGAGGGTAATTGAATGCAGTGTTAAATTGGAGAGAGTGAATAGTGGTGGTGGGATCGGGTGTAGAAAGAGGGTTTTAGTTGCGTTCTTCGTTGGAAATTATTTATTTAATTTTTGTGGTTGCATTTGGAGTAGAAACTAGAAATACTGATTTACGACTTTCCTCGGATTTCTACTATTTATAAGGGAATATATCGAACCCGTACTCGCAGATTTTTATGAGACTCTGCAGACTTGCAGAATGGTGAAATAATATTTGAAACATTTTTTTTGTGATCGGCAATCGTCCGCATGGAAGGGGTGAAAAGAGCCCCTAAAGTTGGGGTAAAAACATATTTTTTTAAATTTTCTAAAAACCGAGCAGAAGTCTGAATTCTTCTTTAAAAAAACTCACACATTAAAAAAACAAATTTTGTCTAATAATTCTAAAAATATTCTAGAAAATTTGTTTTCAACCCCCAACTTTGGGGGATCTTTTCACCCCTTCACCACGAACTATTGCAAGTTGTTATGATACAAGTAACAATTTACATTCTATATTCCGCAAGCCATCGATAATCAATTCAAAGATGCAAAAGTAGCTAACCAAAATTGAAAGTGCACTTACGCTATTTCCACAATACCGTCCATACGGTGGTCCCGATGTGTCCAAGCCGGAGTAGACTTCGACAAAGTCATAGTTGCATTCGCTCTCTGACTCGAGTTGGAACATGAGGAAAGTCAAATGCACATTTTTGCCGGGTGGTGCCTCGATCGACCAATCGCAGTCCGTCCTGTGGTCGTAATTGTGATAGCCATACTTCGCGTGCGAGTACAAATGCTTCACCTCGTCCGTTGCAATCAGGTGGCCACCACAAGCTGCGGAACATAATTACCTGAGCGAAATCGCGCCGACCGCAGTACGTTATCTAACTGAATCTAGCATTTCATATTTCCCAGTGATTGACTCCGTGAAATTAACACCTTTAGAATTTATTGCGAATTAAGGGTAGCGCATGGGGCGGTGTACATGCGACTCTGATGGCCAAACGAGATTTTACTAAGGATTGTACGAGGCACGAAGAAGTTCGTGCCTGGAAGGCGAGATCAAAGTGGAAGTATACGAACGTATATCGTAACTAGGATTTATTAAAACTGTAATAAGTAATTTTTCTAATAACGTCGAGAATATAATATATGAAGAATAAGGGGTGGGTGTATTATTTAAATTTCCTTTGTAACTCGCAGTTTCCGAGATTAAATCAGCTGTTTCATTTGGAATAATTATTAAATACTAGCCCACCCGTTTCTCGGTTTCACCCCGGAATTATTTATGATGAAATAAAAAAGTCTAAAAGAAAAAATAAATAACCTATCATCTAATCTAGAACGTATGTAACATATATTAAAAAATTCATTGAAATACGTTCAGTCGTTTAGAAGTGAAAGAAGAACAAACAAACAGACAACGTTTCACTTTTATATATTAGTAAGAATAGACTGAATCATCTGTGCAGTTATATTTTGAAATCAACAATTTCCTTACTATTTATGTTTGAAACTTCAATCCTCTTACCTGTACTGTGAGTTGCAAGGAAGCCTTTCCTCTGGACGGAAGCGTCGCTTTTAAACACCATATACATTTGATTTCCAGTAGCGAGGATGGGATGAGGTTCTTTAGTGCCACAGAATTTGCCAAGGATATGGCTGTCCGGGGAATCACCGTCGTAAATGGCAATATGATCGTAAGCGCATTCTTGATGGGATTCCATCTCGAAGACTTTGAACACCTGGGAAATGTCCAAGTTATTTACGATTCGAAATTTATTCGCGTGTATACTATCCTCAGAGGTAGGTAAATAATTAAGTAGCTATGTAACTTTTAAATTAGGGATTGAAAAAGTAGATGACTATGTTCAGAGATATTCTAAATAATCTTCTTTAATAATTATTAAGGATTACTAACCAATTTGATACGATGTCCAGGCTTGGTGACAAAGTGCCAAACGCAGTCCTTGAGGCCAGGGTAGTAATCGGGGTAGTTCGGCGACGTGATGGTGCCCATAGGCGCGGCGATTTCGTACTTGCAGCCACCCTCTTTGCAATCGTGTCCATTTTCATGGAGCGTGAAACCGTTGTGACATGAACATTGATAAGAGCCTATTGTGTTCCTGCACTCGTGTTGGCAGCCACCGTTATTGTTCGCGCATTCGTCCATGTCCGTAAAGAAAACCGCTGCGAAGCCTGTTTTCTGAATACTGCAACACGGGAGGAAGGAAAGGTGAATATAAACTATCAGAATAAAAGAGGCCAGTTCTTAGTCCTCCTTGAGGTGACATCCTTTGAAAAATATTATATATTTGAACATCTGGAAGCTACTCAACGATTTGAGTTAAATACTTCAGTGTAGTTGAAATGATTACCTGTTATCAGACGTGAATGTGACTTTCATGAAGTTCCCCTCGGACGTAATTAACGGCGGCACTCTCGAGCCGCAAAAAATCCCGTGTTTCCTCAAAATGTCGTCTCCAAGCTTGCTGCTCACTTCGACAGAATCGTACTCACACTCCTGCTGCCGGGCGTTGTTGCCTTCCAGATCGAAGTGAGTGAAATTTAATGTGATTCGGTATTGCGGAGGGGCTATGATTTCCCAGACGCAATCTTTATTTCCGGGGTAGGTTACCGGGAACGAGGGGCTCGTGATGGTTCCGTTGCTGTCTTCGAACACTCCCCCGCAGGCGTCTGATATAAATTCAGGTATATATTAATTGGCAGAGATCGATTAAGAGTAGACACAAGGGGAGGATGATTGCTTGATGATTTACCTTCGCAATGCTTCCCGTCGGAATGTAATTCGTAGCCTGGTTTACAGGAACACTCAAATCCACCTAAAGTGTTGATGCAATCGTGCTCGCAGCCGTGTTCGGTTAGGACACACTCGTCGAATTCTGAAATATTTAGTAAAAGAATTTTAATTTTTGTTTCTGCTCTAAGTAATTGATAAGCGGTTTACTACTTAGTAGGTATGTCGAGGGAATTCCCTTAACGCTGGACGGCACTTAATACCGGACATTAGCTGTATCTGTGATAATGATTATCCGCGTAAACCGTAGAGGGGATATGAAACACAACAATTAGGTTTCGACACGTTCCAGTCGCGCGTGCACAGCTATGGAGATTGATTTAATATTATTTATTTTTTCTTACTTGAGAAAAATTTAAAGCGTCCTTCATTAGGGGAACTCCCACGGGGGAATCCAGAGGGGGCCAAGGGGGCCTGGCACCCCTCAAAGAAAAAGGAAAAAGGAGATTAAATTAACCACGACTGAAGTAGTTGAAGAGCTTTATACAAAAAAAAAGAAAATTCGATTTTATTCTTTAAATGAATTCTCATAATCAACTCGGCTCCCCCAAGACTATTTCATTAGTAACCACGCATCTCATCGAAATTGATTTCATTTAATCTTCACCAAATATCTAGAAACCTCATCTAATTTATCAGACTATTCACGCATCGTACCTAATTCCTTTCAGGCAGGAGAATATCTCTAACTACCTGTCAAGATTCGGATCAACGAACACACATATTCACCACCCTCGATCAATTAACGTGATCGAAGGTACAACTGTGAAAGCTTACCTTTCATGAACGTAGCTGAGAATCCAGCCTTCTGCACCGATCCGTCGCTAACGAACTTCACCAGAAGTTTGTTCCCGGTGGACTTAATGTCCGGTGGTATTTTGTAGCCGCAATAAACTCCGATCAACGGCGAGTCCGCGTTATGACCATCCCGCACCTCCACGTAGTCGTACACACAATTGTCGTGGTTCTCGATCTCGAAGGATTGAAACTTCAGGGCGACCTGGTAGTTTTGCGGCACCGAGAGCTTCCAAATGCACTCCTTGCTGGACTGGTACTCTTCCGGGTAATTCGGAGACTCTAAATGACCGGTACCATCCAGCTCGACGTCGCCGCCGCAAACGGCCTCGTAGGTCGACGTGAAACCGCGATGCCCGCTCTGACGACTGGACGTTACGTACGTTACCAGCATTCGACTTCCGGTGGAGACGACCGGCTCGTGGATCTTCCCGCTGCCGCAGAATCGACCTGCATCGCGATTTACCTGACCGTTATTAATTCTGTGGGCCACGCCAAGTTGGATTCTGTAGGAAATGGATAGGACGACCGGGATGTTGGGTATCTGGCGAGGAACGCGAGGCAGTTATAAAATAGTTGTGATTCCTTGGTGACCAAAATCTGTGAAATATTCTGTGAAATCTGTGCTTATATTTCATTAGAGGAAGAGGTGGTATTATGGCCCCCTGCTGGTAATTCCGTCCCCTCGGGATTTTTTTATTATAAATAAATATATCTAGCGGCTAATAACAAAATTAAAGTGTTCTGTGTCAGGATATATTTGATACAAGGTGTTTAGAATTGATATTTAAAATTAAGGTCGCTTAATCTTTCATGTTTTCAAATATAATCTTAAAGTTTCGAAAACTATGCGTGTTGATATATTGGCTCCCCATAATGGAGGGTAATATCGACCCCAGGTAATGAGCCCCAAAATTCATCCACTGATATTTCAGACATCGAAATTCCTTATGAAGCTTCTGATAACACCGATGCAATATGCATGTTTTGTGGCGGACGTTATGCCACGGACCAACGCGGCGAAATATGGATTAAATGCATCATATGCGAATTATGGGCACAAAGCAAATGCATATCGTGCGAAAAAGTGGAATATGTGTGCGCCTTTTGTGTACAAATAATAATATATTCTTTATTCATTTATTTTCGATCTCTGATGTTGGCGAAGAAGTTTTTTTTATGATTTTTGTTAGGTGGCCTTATTACCTACCCTCACTTTTGAAAGAGCGTCGAAAATGACATTTTGTCATAATAAAATTTTAAAAATTAAATTTCGACCGCTTAGTTCAATTAAAGTGGTACCGGCGCACTGATTCGGTCATAGAAAAACCTATTATTTTGTTTTATAACAAAATAATAGGTTTTTCTATGACCGAATCAGTGCGCCGGTACCACTTTAATTTTGTCATAATGGGGTAAACGCACTAATAAACGAACACCTAAGGCTAATGAATGAACACTATTATAAAATTATGTTTGCAGCGTGATTGATTCCACGTGCTGCAAAAATTGTTTGGATATAGAGCAAGAAATTAAAAGAAGACTCTAATTAATTAGTTGCTTATTTTAATAACTTCCATTTTAATAAAAAATGTCCATTTACTGGTACGTGCTCATTAGGGTTTATACAAAAAACCGATTTTTGAAAAACCGATTCACAAAAAAAAAATAATTAAAATAATAAATAAATATTTGTACTTATTTTAAAAATTGTTTAGCTTCCTTAAGATTATGGAATTACAAGAATATAACAAAATAAAATATACTCTATCTATAAAAAACAAATAAAAAAAAAATTAAATTATGCATACCACTGACTGCATACTAATCTCACTAAAATCCGTACAAATTATAAATCTTTCGAAAGGTGGTACCAAAATATAAATCTCGATTCCATTTACTATTTTCTTCTGAAAATATGAACTCATGAAGATGAGTTTTACATTAAACTCTTACCTACTATAATACGCTTGTGTCCAAGGCGATTTCAAGTAAAAATGTCAACGTTTTTTAATTAAATAATTCATTCATTTCTGCATATTAATTCTAATATATAAAACCGGGTTTTTGAATTTCAAAACCGGTTATCGAATTTTACAAATTTATAAATTAAAACCGACAAATCCCAGTGTTCATATACTGGCACATCTACCCTATATCTTAAATTCAATTCAATTATTTTTCTTTTGCTTCCAACTTTTACCACACGTAACCTTATTAGTATATCTACATTTTATGCAAAAATTTAACGCAATTTAAATTATGAATCATATTTTAGGAAGATATATAAAACTGAAGAGCCATATTACCAGACCTTCCTCTACATACATTATAATGCGTTCAGTCGTAACAGAATATCAATCTAATTAGGATAATTATTAAGCACAGCTTTGACTTGCGATTTCAAATACGTCCCCCCAATGGATTACTTACCTCTGTAACAGTCTAGGCAAATCTTCCCCGGTGCTCTTTCTCCCGCGCAAAAGAATATTCGCGATATACCCCAGTGATATAGT
Source organism: Andrena minutula (assembly GCA_929113495.1). Classification (NCBI taxonomy): domain Eukaryota; kingdom Metazoa; phylum Arthropoda; class Insecta; order Hymenoptera; family Andrenidae; genus Andrena; species Andrena minutula. Next base: position 32,547,961 of record OV815994.1, on the reverse strand, counting down.
GAGACCAGGTGTAAGTGTAAATTTCACCCCGGGTGTTTACGGTTTCGTTATCACGCGTCGGACGGCTTACCTAGAACGTTACTCTTGTGCCAGTAGCCGTCTCTAATCTCCAGGTAGTCGCTGCGACAAAAATTGCTCTTAAACAAGTCCAAGGACGTGATGTTCAGGACAATGCGTTCACCATGAGTCGCCGTGATCCTCCATTCGCACCGTTCACCATCCGGGGGTGGCGAGCTGTTCGGATGCGTCGGGGAGCCAAAGCTGCCGCTGTTTTCTTGAAACGTTCTGCCACATTCTGTGGAAATAAAGCAAGTGCATCGTCTCGGGGAATTATTTTTAAACTCGAAACCTAAAATAGTCCTTCTTTGATCTTCTTTGAGTTGAGTTACCCTGGCTCACTACAATTAAATGGAACGTTACGTTTAAAAGAAGGAATTAAGGGGTTATGCCCACCTGCAATGTCTGAAAACGCAAGTATTTTCGGGATTTTTTGAGGGAAAAACTTGAAGACTTTTTTAAACAAACTTTTATGTAGTCGAAAGTGTACATCTTTTACTACTTGTAGTAATTATTCCAATCAAAAATATAAATAAATAAAAGAAATGTCAGTAACCTTCCGGCAGCGATTTTTTTTTGCGGTGAGCACTCTAACTTTCACCTGATTCATCTGAAATGAAAAATTCCACGGAATTTAGTTAGTATATTAAATTATCTTGTCCTTAATCGTGGCTTTTTAATTTCCGTTGCGTAGTTTTTATTTTACAAATGAAAAAGAGCGATTTTTGCGAAAATCGATATTTTAATTTGAACAGCCGCCCTTTTGTAGCAAATTAATTTTCCGGGATAATGAACGATTAATGACAAGATAATTTAATATACTAACTAAATTCCGTGGAATTTTTCATTTCAGATGAATCAGGTCAAAGTTAGAGTGCTCACCGCAAAAAAAAATCGCTGCCGGAAGATCACTGACATTTCTTTTATTTATTTATATTTTTCATTGGAATAATTACTACAAGTAGTATAAGATTTACACTTTCGAATAAATACAAGTTTGTTTAAAAAAGTCTTCAAGTTTTTCCCTCAAAAAATCCCGAAAATTCTTGCGTTTTCAGACCTTGCAGGTAGGCATAACCCCTTAATAACAATGGAAACTTACTATGGCATTTGTAAAGAAGATTCGTCTGGGCGATGTCGCCCTCGCTGAGTCGAAGCCTCTGCCCGATCTCAGGCCGTTTCTTCCCGTGGTTCTCCATCGGAAGAATTGTGTCCAAGTACGTGCCCCTCGAGAACGTGTTCTTCGCGTAGTGCATAATGGAATCGTAGTCGTAGGGCAAACCGAGCGAATTCACTTCCTCCTCCGTCAGTTTGTTGAAATTGTATTCCTGGCCTGCAGGAGTTAAGTTTCACGTGCATAACGAAGCTACGTATAAAGGAGCAGAGCTTCGTACATATATTTATCTACCTAACACGACAGCATTTTAAAGAACGCGAGCAAAGTCCATTAATATTTAACGCACTCTCTTAACAACAACCTGTCCATTAGCACAGCGATTTACATAAATCACGCTAACAAACAATTATCGTGGATCTACGAATGAAAGCACTCGATATATTAATATTTAAACATCAATATTCATATATCGACCGGCAAACGATTTACCTGTCGGTTTGCATAATCGGAAACAAACCTACACGCCATCAAACAGAAATTCTATCGTCGCCGCGAGCGAGCTAAATTAATAACCACTTCGCGTCGACAAACATTCGCCGTTAAAGCTAGATCTCACGTCCAATAACTGCCGCCGGCCGCGGAGTAAACGTGCCAATGCTGGGAGTAAAGAAACAAAGGCGATCGATTGCGCCGGCCATCCAACTTCTGGTCGCCGGAGCGCTCGACAGTGTCAACCGTTTCCGGTATACAACGGGGCCGTACGTCAGAGGAGCGTAGCTCTCGATCGTCGTTGCGAGGGCTGTTCTCTGCCTCGATGGCAGTTTCGCCGAGTGTTATTCGATAGTCGGCGAACTGGCGTGCCCGTTCGATAGCTGTTTGATCATCGAAATGGCCAAACGTCGGCCTTAAACGGAACCGCGCCGGGAGCCCGTTTCGATTCCCGCGAATTGGTGACGTTTTATCGGAGGACGTTAGGCCCAAGATGTAATTCCAGAGCGCAAACAGATGGTGCCGCGGACGAGCTGTCTCGCTAATTAAACAGCTCGTTACCATCCCCGTTATGAGTATCCATTAATCGAACCGCGATCACCCGGGGACTGCGCGCCCAGCGTGTAAATATTAGAACAGCGGCCTGGTCAGATGTCATCGCTAATGATTGGCGTGATTTCACCGGAGCTCCTTCCCTAAATTGGCCCATTTATCTCGAACCGGAAGCCTATACGGCGCGAAGGCAAACGCGGGGACCATTCCGAAGGGAGTCGAATTATGATGCAGGCTTAGGCGGTTTGAATCGAGTAGGAACTTGCTCAAGTTCAATGGACAGGTATGGTGGGTGGGGTGGTTGAAGAGTTCTAGGGATGTTGGGGGTGGATGTAATTTAGCGAGGTCGTAAAAGTGACGGGGATGAAGATGGGTGGCATGCTGCAGCTCACTTTCACGTTTAAATATTTCTTAGCATTGTTTTTTTAGACTGTTTTTGGAGGAGCTTAAGGTTGGAAAGTATTTTCTTTTGCCTATTTTATTTGATGTCTGTTAGGGCACTTACCAGACATGATATTATCACGAATAATCTGCACGTGGCGGTCACGATCGGGTCTAGTGTGCTCGTGCCAAAAGCCCACGACGTGCCCCAGTTCGTGAACAACTATTCCAAACTTGTCGCAATTCTTCCCGATGCTTATTGCTTGCGGACCGTTTCCCCTTTTCCCGACGAATGAGCAGCACCTGGGAAATTATTTAGGAAGCGGGGTTTAAGAAACAGTTAATATTGAATTCTACAGTGTTATCGTGCTAAACTAGTATTAGTAGTAGCAAATTTGCGTGCTTATAAATAACACCATTATGGTACATCACAAAACCACATTTGGAATAAGAGTAACACGATCCCAAAAGAGTGAAGTTACAAATACAGAAAACTGGAGGAACGTTAGCATGTTTTTGAAACATTTTGTTATATAATATAAAAATTGGTATTGTTACATTTGCTTTTAGTATTTTCTTATGACAATGCATCTTTTGTGATTGCACTATAGGTGTTAAAACGCATAATTTTTTATCGTTTTTCTTCTTTAAGAAAAGAGGTAAATGTTTGTGAAAAAGTGAAAGCATATATTTTTACAGAACTTTTTGCAATTAAAAGAGCAACATTTAAAGAACATTTGGTAATTTTCCTGTAGAAAAATATTTACGTTTATAATATAGTTATAAACAACATCCAAGAAGCATTTTTAAAAAGTTAAAATAATGTAAAAAATCAGAAACGATTTCGTTAATATATTAGCGTACCCGCTGATCGACGAAGGCAATTTCCGAAATATTAATTTAAAAGAAAATAGCGGCTATTTAAAGTTGAAGTCCTGATTTTTGATAGTGGTAAATCACGCGAAAAACTCCGGACTTGAAGTTTTTAAATAGCCGCCATTGTGTTTTAAATTAATATTACAGAAATTCCCTCTGTCAATCAGAGGATACATTAATATACTAACGAAATCTTTTGTGTTATTAGATTTCAGATAATCTAGTTCCGAATGGCAGTGCTCACCGCAAAAACAACTTTTCAAAAAGGCTTCTTGGATATCGGTTGTAACTTCATAATAAACGTAAATAGTTTTCTACAAAAAATTACTAAATATTCTTTAAATGTTACTTTTTTAAATACAAAAAATTGTGTAAAAATATATGCTTCCGCTTTTCAAAAAAAAATTCACAAACCTTCTCCACTTTTCAGCCGTCTGACTATGTATAACCCCTTAATACATATTAAGTAACTCCCAATGTTACTCCAGTTTACAGTACATCCTTCTTGAACTGAGAATTTTTCCCGTCAAGTCAATTTCCCCGAACATCTCAAATTAAATAACCAAGATCCTTGTCACCCTTATTTCAACTTAACTGTGTCATACCAAACGAGCATCGACAGACAGAAGCTTCTTTCCATCAATCATCGTCTTTCCCCCATATCCCTTTCGTTCTCCCCAACACCCGAAAGAAAATTTCCATCCACGCGTTGGCGAACTCACCCGCAAGGTCTCTCCGTGAACAGTATATAATTAGGATGCTCCACCGGGACCCTCTCGACGAATTTCACGCAAGTGAAGTTCTCCCAGTGTCTCATGGCCTGCTTGAACAGCGCCTTGTGGGCCCCAGAAAAATTCCCATCGATCTCGTACGGTATCACGCCGTGATCCCACACGCGCTCCTTGCGGGCTGTCGCCGCTCTTCGCGTCCTGCTCGAAAACCCGTGCCTCGTGGTGCCGCGCTTGTTCGCCAGGTACTTCGGCTTGTGCTCCATGTCGTAGAACTCGATGGAGCGAAGCTGTCGGTCGTGCAACGAAACCACCTCGTCCGAGGAGTCGTCAGAGTCGCGTCTGATTACTGGAACCTTGCGACGACGGTGCCTTCTTCTCGTCGTTCTGGGAAAGAAGAAGCAGAAACTTCGATTCCTTCGCTATTACTCACTGCGGGCTGCTGCTTTTACAGCACTGACCAGGCAAGATCCCGAATCCGGAAATTTAAAAAATCTGAGACTTTGTGAATATGTAGGGGATTTGCTCCTGATTTTTGTTTGCTGCCCAAATTCACTCTAAGGGGGTGAATTTGAATTCCTGTAAGAAGTGTAAGTTACCAAATGATAGTCCTAATTAAAAGAAGTAACTTTTGTCTTGAAACTTTTTTTCTATATATAACAGATTGTGAGTTACAAAATAAAATCCGAAAATAGTCGAATTTTCTGGGGTTAATTTCATCCCCTTAGAATGAATTTGGGCAGCAAATAAAAGTTGCGTTGTAATCAGGAAGAAATCCTTTATATATTCACGAAGTTTCAAATTTTGTTGAATTTCCGGGTTCGGGATCTTCCTTTGTAAGACAGAGATGGACAATGTTTTTAGTTAAATACATTTCGACTAACGAATAAAATTTAAACAAAATATTCGCCGTGTGTCGAATAAAGTTAATCCAAGTTAACTTGAATTAACTATAATTAACTTCAATTTTACCGTTAATAAAAAAATTATCCTTATTCATTGAATAATTTAAAGTCAGAGTAACTTTCATTCGATCCCTTATTTAAATAATTTTAATTTAGTTAATACCCAACTCTAGAGATATTATTCAAATAACAAAAAATAGTAAATTATCAATAATTCTTGCTTGTCAATTGCATCACCATCGAGTAACCCTTGTTTCATCATCCCACATTCCCATCAAAGCACCACGCAATGCCACTAAAAATCTTCCAAAGCCAATTTCCCCATAGCCTCGTTTTACGACCCATAACATTATTTAACGTTTTTCAAACTGCGCGGGGATAGAGAAACCCGACGTACCGTTCGGAAAAAAAAGAAGCGAATAGGAGAAATCTGCCGCGTAAAATCTGAAACCCCGGAAAAATTACTCCCCAACGTCGTTCGAAGCGTTCAACGGCCGCGACTTGTAAGACCGGAAAATTTACGGCGCGAAGCAACCATCAACTGTTTAATGTTGCCTGGAGTACAGCGGCTCGTTAAAGGCATCGCGACTTCCCGTTATTAATATGCTATTAGCCTAATATTGGAATATTGCTATCGAATTTCAGGGTTTACCCTGGTCCCATAGGCCCATTATTGCCCTGTAAATAGTAATTCCGCCGTGCGCGCGGTCGTATCGCATAATAAAACGATCGGGCCGCTCCAAGAGATAATCAACATTGGTCACCGCTGTTGGCTAAGTAAATAGCAGCGTGAGAGAGAGATAATGCCAATGTAAAGTTGGCACAGCCATATATACAAGCTCGGAACTTGGATTCGAACAAAATAGTTTATAGAGGCCACGCGGAGTGCACGGGCATCGAGGGCGAAGTCAATGCAGGCTATGCGGCATCGTTTAACACGCTGGAGGGAATACGACCTGGGGGGCGGATGCGTTCGCGAAAACAGGTGTCGGCGGTTATAAAAGTGGGCGCGACGCGGCGGCAATAAAGCGCGGTGTTACGCGCGAATTGAATGCAACCGTGGTTTTTTACGATATCGGCTGAAATTGCTCCGTTCGGGAACAAACGTGCCGTTTAGATCGCGCGGGCTCGTAGACACCGCGCTCCCACCCCCTCGGGGTGAAGCAATCGCGGGCAACGGTCGCCTAGTGTCAACCGTCAACATTGATGAAACGTTGCATATTCATAGATCTCGCGACGCGTTCCGTCGGGAAAAGGTTCGAGCTTTCTGAGGGTCGTTGTCAGCAGAAGGGGTGAAAAAAGTGACAGGGGATGCGGCGCAAGGCTTCATTTGCGCCGTCGTTGTGACTAGTGATCATTCTTTACTTCATTTGTAGCAGAGGAATTTTCCTCGTTTCACTTTGTTCTATTGGTTCTTAGCAGAATGGAATATTTGAAGAATAAAGATTCTCCACTCGGAGCAGCCACAGTGGGGTATTTGACCAGAAAAGCTGGCGACAATTCTAGATGCTTTGGAATTTGTTCAAACTTGGTATACCGTAAACTGAGGTGACTTTGCCCGCCCGGAGTAACATTGCCCAGTTTTCGGAAGAGCTTTATTTTATTTTATTGTGAAGTAATTAGACATATGGTGTTTTGTAATCGATAGCAATAATTTCCGTAAGGTCAAACGAAAAAAACAATAACGAATTCAGTCATATGGTAATTTTTCTGTCAGAGTAAAAAAGTGGGCAATGTTACCCCGGCGGGCAAAGTCACCTCAGTTTACGGTATAAGGGTTTTAGGGTCGTTGATTTTGAATGTGATGTAAAAATTTCAAAAATTCAAAAGGTAGCTCCAATATGGCGTTAATAATTGCAGAAAATTGGCCAAAATTGTTTTTTGTTGTTTGATGAAAAGTAGAAATACTTTATTGATCTCAAAAATATATTTGTGCCACTGTAAAATAATTCGAGATCAATCAGGTGACGATGTCCACGGCTCCTCGTCGGAAGACACAGCTATGTCTTCTTTATCATGGGAACATGAATCTTGTGTGTCCAAGGACCTTTCCTAGTCACCAGGACGAATCATTTCTATGGTTTCTTTGAGGAAGGGATTACTTGTTTTTCATTGTATGGGTCTCGTACCTGTTAACACAGGAATGCGACCGTACAGGCGTACACGTGAAACGCTGCAACTCTCGATTGTCATTTCTAGCTAAATTAGCTATAAAATTAAAACAATTAAAACTTCCATCCGGACAAATCCGGAACCAATTCTTTTTGCATTGTGATCACAAATCTTTATCAAATGTAATGGCACCGATAAAAGCAGTGGAAAGGGCTGGGAAGTATAACAAAATCGTTAATTAAATTTTATAATCGTACAGAAAATTTACTGAAATTCTCGATTATCTTCAAATGTTAATAACTATGCAAATATATATGATGAAAAAGTAAAACCTTTTGGAAAGTGTAGTATATACTAGGGCTGGGATTATTCGAATAATTTAATATTCGAATATTTTACATGTATTCGAATACTACGAATAAACTTCGAATATTTCAGTATTCGAATTATTATTATTATTATTATTATTATTTTATTTTATTTACGGGAGAACCCATTAGATTCACAAATATGAACAAATTAACGAATGTTATTATTCGAATATTATTCGAATTTCGATGTATTCGAATAGAACAGTATTCGAATAGTATAGTGTGAAGTGGGTCAAAATTAGCTTAGAAGATTTCACCCTGACAAATGAACCTCAACAACTTGATTTATAATTCACACCATACTATTCGAATACGTCAGTATACTCAAATATAATTTATTATTCGAATATATATAGAATAGTATTCGAATACTCAAATATTCGAATAGTATTCGAATACTCAAATATTCGAATAGTATTCGAATACTCAAATATTCGAATAGTATTCGAATACTCAAATATTCGAATAGTATTCGAATACTCAAATATTCGAATAGTATTCGAGTACTCAAATATTCGAATAGTATTCGAATACTCAAATATTCGAATAGTATTCGAATGCTCAAATATTCGAATAGTATTCGAATACTCAAATATTCGAATAGTATTCGAATACTTGGATATTCGAATTACATTCGCCAAATAATTGAACAACTGAAGTATTCGAATATTCGAATACCAAATAATTCGACAAATAGTCCCAGTCCTAGTATATACCTATCTGAAAAGCTTCCACAATGGAAGAATTCACATACTTTCCTTACAACATGTAAAAATCACTAATAAGCTAACGATGTTTCAGCGAATGGTTAAGAAGGAAATGCGTGGTCTAAAATCTCCCAACTTTTGACGAAGCCCGTTGGTTCATGAATGCACAAATGACAAAACCAATATTGCTACATTGTTCCTCACATATTCAACTGCCACTCGCAGCAAAAATTTTACGACTTACGTGAAATTTTTGAAATTGATTTTTGAGGCCAACTTTTGTGGTGAAATACACCACTGTGCAGCGTCTTATTTCGCGAATGATCGGGGGAGGACCAAAGAGATCCAGGTGTAATATCTTCGCTCGTAAGTAACAGAACACGCCTGGGGCATATTAAATTCCAAGCGCAGCCCAATTAATCGCAGCGGTATTTTTTCCCGCCGCTGAGTAAAAGCGCCCCGTGATACTAACGGGTGTTAACACCGGGATAGGAATGTAAAGCAAAAGTAGTACGCACAATCGCTAAAAAATTTCCATTTCCCCGGCCGCGGTGGCGTTTATACTCGCGTTGCAACGCCGAAAACGCAATACTGTCGCTGGGCAAATACCTGACGGCTTTATAATACATGGGGCATGGATATTCATACCGGGGAACGGCGCGAAGTCGCGCAAAAAACCGCGAGGCAGGCCTCTGAGACACTTCGCTGGGCGGCTAGGTGAAACGAGGGGGAGGGTGGACGTTTTCAGGGAAAAACTAGCCCTGCAAACACCGGGGGAGGACACGATTTATCGCGCGCCTGGCCGTTTAAATCCGCCTGAGCAAGTGATATCGAGTCCGTGACAAGAAACGAACGGGCACGACGGCGCGGGGGCTGTTTAGCTGACGCGGGGGGATGGGACGCGGGACGGGGCGGCGCGGCCGGAACGAGGGGAGTGACACTTTGAAAAATAATTCTGCCCCCTTTCTCGCGTAAACATCGGCGTAAGCCGCGGAACGAGCTCACGCGTGTGCCGGCTTCTGCCCCTCGTTTATTAGTACTAATTACCGCGGGGGCGTAATTCTCCAACGGATCCTCTATCTACCCACCCCCTGCGGGACCGCGAGGGTGAACACCACCCTTCCAGCGGCGACTCTCGACCGGCAGCAGTCGAGCTATGCGCTTACTGAATCGGCGCGGCATTACAATTAATTAACGGCCGCGGGGGGCAGAGGGGCCCTCTCTCTCTCCGGCGAGCTCCATTAAGGGTCGCGCTGCCAGCGAAAAGAGAGGCGAGGCTTGCACACGTGCAAATCGTAGAAATTCACGGAGCACGCCGTAGAAAAACCAGCAGCGAGCCTTTCTTTAACGACGCTCAATCCTCCCCCTCGCCGCTGCTCCCCAGTGGTTCGCTGGTTTTACGATCGTGCCCGGTGCTAGACCGCCACCGGGTCAGCTTTACGCTTTACGATTGACCCCCTTGCCTCGTCTTGTGAAATAAATATCTGTTACTCCGGCAAGGGGTCGAGCCGGTTTAAAGGGAAATGAGCGAGAGGGGGTTGTTGGGACTCTGCTCGGTTTTAATCGTCGCGTGGAGGAACCGCGGTCTGTCTCGTTTCTGGGTTATACTACTTATCAGTCGCGCGGCAGGAAGCTGAACGAGGGAAAAGTTATTTAGGGTGAATTGAACAGTGAATGAACAGTTAAGGTTTTTTTCAGATTTAAATAACGATGGAAAGTAAATAATGTCGTAATTTATTAATGAAACAAGAATTTGTAAGAGAATAGGCTTTAAAAATGTCTAAAAAAATTGTTTGTGCTTTTTGACTTGAACGGCGTCTGTAATAAATCTTAAAATTGTAATCAATGCCCAATATACTAGTGAATGAACAAAATACCCAATAAATGAACACCTTGTACCCAGTGAACGAACACAAAGAATAATTCTTCATTTTCCGACGAGAAAACGCTGAAAACGCTACAAAAGTAGAAAGGAAGTTTAGGTTCGGGACTAACATAAGAATCTAAAAATATAATCTATATATTATAATAATAGGAATTGACAAATTTAGTTATATCAGGACACAGTTTACACAATATAATTGTTAACTGTCATCGTACGTGTTTTCTTACTAGGTTTCTCGCCGTGAATGCCAGCACCCGAAACCACAAAACAAAAAAATTAATAAGCGACCAAGACGTTCATAGATTAAAAAAATACTAGTATCGCCATTGTCTCAATAAATTTTTCTTAGTATTCTTGTTATACACGAAAAAAGTAAATTTGTTCATTCACTGGTCAATTCACCCTATTTGTGTCTAGCGATTTGGGTTTGAAACGCTTTTAGTGTGAAGAATTAAAAGCGGTGGTTGAGAAACCATTCGAGATATTTATACCTCTGGTACAATTAAGGAACGATAAAGTTTGTGAGCTCAATACTCTGCGTGTTTCTTTTCCCTAATTATAATGGAGATTTCAATCTCATTGTCTCTTAATTAACGCCTGTCCTCTATTCCAGCCCGTTTAAAGCTGTTTACTTTTAGTTCTTCGCTTCTCTTGCTTCCTTTCTAGGTACATTCGTAACTTCGAGGAAAGCAGCTGAGCGGTACCAGAAGTACATTTCCTTTGACTTCGGGGTTAATTGTTATGGCGCCGAAGGAAACGTCCGGGTAGCAGCGATACGTCTTGCTTAAAACTACGTCCAGGAGTAAGTGCCGGGGGCAACGGAACACGGTCCATTGTTTTGATTGTGGCGATCTTGTAGGTGGTAGCCGCAAAATGCAGTCCGGGGTATAAAATGTAACGATAATCGTGCAGTTCCCTCTAATCCCGGGACCCATTAAATCCCTATGTCGAAACTTTCGACCCTAGCTGGTTTGAAGGTTTAACTGGGTCCAGCAGGTAGCGAAGTCATTGGTGGCTGATACTTTTCGTAGTAAAAGGGAAGTGGCTGTAAAACGAAATCATTTCTCGTTTTCACCAAAAACCATTCCGTCCCTTCTGGTTTAGCCACGAAATCCTTGGGTTTTAGAAACGTTGGATAGGGGTAGGTACTATTATTTTCATATTTCTCTAACTTTTCGGAAATATCTGTATTTAAGGTAATTCTGGAAAATTTTAAAATATCGTAGCTATTGCAAATGTTTGTAGAACTCTGCCGTAAACATTCAAAATGCAGGACGTGCCAGGGAAATATTTTCCATTGGAATTATTCTTCTATTCAGTCGTTTAATGAATTTAATATTCATTGCGGATGCGTTGGAATAGGGTGATTATTGTCGGCGCATATATCTGACACGCGCGCGACGGGGAAGGACTGCAATGAATAGATTTTCGAGTAATGCCGCATTTTCATTGATGACAAATGCTGCTCACTGGAGATCGCTTTATTGGGCCGCGAATTTCGTCACGGAACCTGATCGGGCGTGAAATGAATTCTATATTTGCCGTCCAATTAGAACGCAATAACGCGTTTCGTATTTTGCAATGAATTTGCGAAACCGCCGCTCTCTGTTCATTCGACACTGCACAGAAGCAGTATTTTTTCCTTTGGTATATCACCGTTTCATGGGAAACATTTTCCAATTTCATTTCACGCGTGGCATACCATGAATTATTGGATAATTCCTTCATAATGATACCATAAACCAAATATCCTCGTACAGAATTAAAATATACCGATTTATTGATGCTGAATGACGAATTCGTTGGAAAATGTAATCTTCAAAACTTTCAGTCACATCATTTTATCGATTTTCTGCCTAACAAGAATACAGTAACCATAATCCAAAAATAAAAACAATTTCATGAATCATAAACGCATTTCTCAAAGATTCAATTTTATATCGACTACCCTAAAACTGTATATAAAGAATGATCAATGAATAAAAAATTCGTAAAAAAATTGAAACCGACTTCAAAAAAATAAAAATGCACTGAAAAGTGAAAAATAACTTTTTTCCTTAAGTAAAATGATAATTATTTATTATAATAATAATAATAATTCAATAATTATTGAATCTATGACTCTCCATTTTTTTATGTCGTCGCCTCATCATTTGCACTGTGCAAATCTGACAGCGCCTAAAAAGACTTGAGAGTCATACATTAAATAAGGAAAAAACGTATTTTCACTTTTCAGTGCATTTTAATTTTTTTAAAGTCGGCTTCAATTTTTTCTAATTTTTATATTTGTTACTATTTTAGTTACTTAAGTTATACAACTACATTTATTTTGCAATATCTGGGCATGCCTACAAAAGGAGCTGCTCGTAAAAAAAGAACCGTTTCCTAGAAACGGAAAATTCCAATAACAATGAAACAGATTTCTTATTTTTGGTGTAATTTAAAAACCACTGAACCGATTTTGATCATTCTTTCTCCACAACCTATGTCGATTAAAGCTAAACTAAATGCAATAAGTTTCACGAAAATCGGTCCAGTAGTTACGGAGAAATTCGCGGACAAACATAACACATACAAACACATCGAACTGAGAAACTCTTTCTTTTCGAAATCATTTAAAAAGTAAAGAGAAATGTCTCATTCTACACCCCATACCTATACCCAAACCTGTATCACGCAGCGCAGCAAATGAAAAACACGCGAATCCCATCAGATCCGATCGGGCGAGCAGTAAATTCGCCGCAAAGTCATGGGTCTCGACACGCGGCTGCACCCTTTACAAAATGTCATCGTTCTCTCTTTGGGGCGTCATTCACAAAACCATTCGGCCTCCATCGGCGAACAGCATCGGCCGCTAGTCGACGTGGATTTCAATCAAACGATCGCGAGACGCATAGATCATTCTATTAGCTTTGACGTGCGCTAGTTACCACCCCTTCGAACGTCGATCCATCTCCACCGCCGCCACGAGACGTCCCCCATAACCGGCGAGCAATAAACCACAATATAATATATCAGTGTCCCCGCCATACCGAAATAATCCACCGATTCCCCTGGATTCTACGATTCACGATTTTTCATCAATCACAGTGATAATAAAAGCGGATCAGATAGAAGGGCGGTGTTTTTTTCTCTCACCCCGTCGCGGGAATATTTCAATCGGCCTGTTTGTTCCACGCATTAAACTGTCGCCTGCCCCCCGGTATAACTTATACCGCTGGCGTAAACTGTGTATCGAATAAATATCGGGGCGTTTAACGTTGCTTGCAAAATACGATCAATTAATTCAATCGATAAATTGATTATCGGAACGAAGTTTTTATGGCTGATTCTGCACACAGTGCATTGGTCTGTCTTTGTTCTCGCGTAGCATTTGCAATTTCCATTTCCATTGAAAGTAGAAACAACGTTTGGCCATTTTTACAGTGGCTTCCTAACAAACTGCATGTGAATAACGGGTAATCTATGTAGTCGGAAAACTACGGAGAAATAAATTCTTATCAGCTCGTATTGGCTCCACTGAATGTACGTTGTTCATATTTTCTAAGAAATAAATTTACGGGAGGTGGGATGAAAGGGACATGTATTGAAGGGGACATGGTCATTATCTCAAAGATAAAGGATCTGCCCAGGCAAAAATTGTTTTTATTTTGTAGCCACATTCATTCATGTCTAGGGTAAAGGCATCAGTAAATGGACACTGAAGGCTAGTCAATGGACATTTTTATAAAATTATGTTTGCAACGCGATTGATTCCACGTGTTGCGAAAATTGTTTGGATATGAAGGGAGAAACTAGAAGAAGTCTATAATTAATTAGTTGCTTATTTTAGTAACTTATTTTACTCGTTTTAGTAAAAAATGTCCATTCACTGGTAGTGTCCATTTACTGGTATATTTACCCTAATCAAGCCAAATTTCAAGCCGCTACGACGCACAGTGGGTTGAAAACCCAGAAACATGGCAAAAATATGAAGGTAATCTTTGATATTTACAAAAATGATGTATAAAAAATTTTTCGCGGTCCCTGATTACGAATCTGAAGTAAAAGTGGCAAAAACAAAATACCGGATCCAATATCCCGTTTTCTAATTTCCTCCCTTAAGAAAGAAAATTGATCTGCTACTTTTCAATTTGGGGAATTTTTTAAAATATTAAAAAGTTCTTGTCTTGTTACAACAATAGTATTAGGAATCACATCTGAAAATAACAACAGATATACATATTTCAATTAACAGTGTTTGCAAAAAGAAATTATTGTCATGAACTAGGAACCTTTTTGAATAAATTGAAATTTTAGGGTTTGGTGCAAAAACGTGCAAAATCTGAAAGTCATTTTCATACCTGCCACCTTCAAAACCTTACTATTCTTCACTAGTTTCAATGAAAATATGCCACCTAAAATTCGGGTCATGATGCCATTAGACAATTCATTATTTATAGCCATTCAGATCATTTAGTTAAATAAGCTTAACTATTGATTTTTTAGTTCCTATTACGAATTAAAATAGCTACTGTGATTTCGGTACCCGCATAAATAATAATTAAAAAATGATATTAATATTACCTAGTTTCATTACACTGTGCCATTCATAAACACCCATGTGTCTTTCAATACAGCCAATTTATAAAAGGAACAAAACACACTTTCTTAGAAAACGAAAAATATGACATGTAAATATATAGAGAAGCTTAATAATCCCATGTATGTTACAGCCACATAACTGGCATTTCCAATGTTACCAATTAGAACTCGAATGGTTAATTAGTTTCTTTACTATCTGGTCCTAAACAAAAGTGTCTCTTTCACCCCATCTCTCCCCTAATTCGTATCCTGAAATATTTTCAATTTACTAAATGATCCCTAGATATCCGCGTTTAATCAACTCCTACTCTGGATCGAGGGACGTCAAAAGTTCCAAGAAGAATTGGGCCATCCGTATTTTACGCGAGAATTGAGTGCGCGTTATGGCGGCTTCCGGTGACGGCCGTGCCAGCTCCGTTTTAATCGAATCCATTGGGAAGCTCGCCTTAAATTCCATCCTCTTTCAACCGTCCATCCGAGTGTCCAGGTGACGGACAACAACCGCGATAACCCCCGGTGTCCCTGATAACGCGCAGCGAAAGAAGAGTGGTCCGCGAGGGAAATGGGGGAAGATACGAGGCGGAAGAACGGAAGTCACGGAGGACAGTGGGGAATGATGAGTTACGGGGGTCGATCCTCTACCATCCGATAGAA
Source organism: Andrena minutula (assembly GCA_929113495.1). NCBI lineage: Eukaryota > Metazoa > Arthropoda > Insecta > Hymenoptera > Andrenidae > Andrena > Andrena minutula. Next base: position 32,532,543 of record OV815994.1, on the reverse strand, counting down.
CGACGTATTCGCTGAATACGAAATTCCCACTGGCTGATCTCGATAAATCACTCTCCTTCCATCTTTCCACCTTCGAACGATCCTTTCCCGCCTTTTCTTCCGCCACTCTGTTCATCTTTTTGCCTCTTCATTCCCGGGCAAGTTAAAACGAGAAACGGCGGAAAAGGGCGGTCGGGGCAAAACAGGGAAAGAGGGAGATCGATAGGGCGAAGTCCACCCCCGGATCCTTCAAATGAAAAACGTTTAAGCCGCGATTAGATTGCACCTACCCCTGGCTGAAATTAATGCGTCTTGCCCGTCCAGCTTTTTACTCGCTGCTTACAGCCGACTTAAATTTACAACGCGAGAGATTTTCGGAGGGCGGTAAAAAGATGGACTGCGGGACGCTGTTACTGTCTTTGTGTTTCTTTTCTCGTCACGCGGAATTCTTATATTTCATTTTTATGAGAATTTCAACGAGGTAATTAGGAAGTAAGGAAATAATCGAGCTTTCATTAATCTGAACGTAATTTATAAAACGTTGGGTTCCATATTTTTTCTCTACCAATTTATATTCTTTGCAGAATAATACCGACTTACTTTTATTCTCATAATTTATGTTATTGCGACTAAATATGATTTCTTCAGTAATTGTCGCCTTTAAATGAAATGAATGGAAGAGAATAAAAGAATGAAATTCGGTGTCACAGAAGTCTCTGCCACAGTTTACCGCGTCTGAGAAGGTCCTCTTAAGGTGACCTCGTTCGAAGAGAGTCGCGTAGATACGTGGGTAGAAATCGCTGCAGATTCAAGGTTTAACCACGTCAAAGGTATCGGATCCGACCTGATCCTCTCCAGCATTCTCTGGAGCCTCATTGGGGAATCACAGTGCGATCGTGTTTCACAGAGTCGGATACAGGCCATAAACAAACGCCTATCGTGAGCTTGTGTCAACGAGCAAGTGAACGCTTGCTGAAGGGCTGTCCTAAATCCTTTGATTTCCGAGACCAGTCTCAACGAAATTCGCAGTGAAACGAGCAAACGAATTCTTCGAGCGACAATACCTGTGAGTTTAAATCGTGACGAACAATCATACCGACCTCGGTACACTTTACCCAATTTTTATAATATGTTTTCAGCGCACTGGTTCGGTCACTTTTAAACACTCACTATCAAAAAGCCATTTTGCAATAAAATTCTATTATTTATATAACTGTTTCCAACGTTTCGATCCCAATTTAGATCATTATCAAGGAAAATTTTTTTTAATATACAGATGTGAATATTGCGAGAGCTATTGAAATTTAATAAGTCGCAACGCTTGAAAATAAACGTGCGACACCTGAGTCGGTTAGAAGATGACTTAAGGGGAGGTTCTGGTCTAAATGTCGATTTTTTTTATTTAATTTTTCGAATGTTCAACCTTTTAGGAAAACGTGCTTAAAAGGATTTATTGAAATTCGCAAAATTCCCGAAGTTATAGGCATTTGAGTAGCGGCAAATGCATGGGTGACAACCGGCCACTCGGCGCTCACGTAAAACTTTAAGGGGAGGTTCTGGTCTAAATGTCGATTTTTTTTTATTTAATTTTTCGAATGTTCAACCTTTTAGGAAAACGTGTTTAAAAGGATTTATTGAAATTCGCAAAATTCCCGAAATTATAGGCATTTGAGTAGCGGCAAATGCATGGGTGACAACCGGCCACTCGGCGCTCACGTAAAACTTTAAACGCGTTTTTCTTGAAACAGTGTTCTCAAAACGGTGGGAGCTGTATCTTCAAAAGTTATTATCCGATTCGACTGAAACTTTTTTTATTTTGAAGATTATTCTTTTTTCTAGGGGGGGAACTAAAAAAAATTACAAAAAGTTGAAAATTTATAATTTTCAAAGGCGATGAAAAGGCGAATAATACAGGGAAAAGTGATTTCAAACGTGAAGTGTCGTTATTTTCTAAAAAAAATGTCGTTTTTGTAAATTTTTTTTAGTTCCCCCCCTAGAAAAAAGAATAATCTTCAAAATAAAAAAGGTTTTAGTCGAATAGGATAATAACTTTTAGAGATACAGGTCCCACCGATTTGGATCAATTTTTTGACGCTTTAACTTTAACGACTCCCCAGGGCTGTCTGCACTGATTAATTATAAAACAAAAAATATATTTCTATAATTTAAGACATCCTTAATACAATGCAACAAGTCCCATTAAATTATACACAGTAGTTTTCCTTTAATTAATTCCTAAAAATCACCTATTTTTGGGGGCTCTAGACCAGAACCTCCCCTTAAAGAATACTAAAAGATGACTGAAAAAAAAAAATTTCCTTGATAATGATTTAAATTGGGATCGAAACGTTGGAAACAGTTATATAAATAATAGAATTTTATTGCAAAATGGCTTTTTGATAGTGAGTGTTTAAAAGTTACCGAACCAGTGCGCTGAAAACATATTATATTGATAATTCCGGTCGAAATTATATTCATAAATAACTTTTAAATACCCAATTTTTATATAGAATTGTTGATTAAAAAGTTGTAGTGTAAAATTCAGTTAGTCTAAGGAAGAGTAGTTTCATTTCATCACCGATGAAAAAAAGGCTTTCCTCGAATACAGTTTTCCGATAGTATATATTACCACACATCCAACCCTGTTTTGTGTTTCATCCCCACAGATGTTTTTACCAGCGAAGCACATAATCTACACACAGGCACGTGTACCACTGGACGGAGACACTAGTGCCGATGTTGACACGTTATTGGCAGTCCAAAGGCTGAAAATGCCCGACCGGCACTATCGGTCCCCATTTTCCAGCTTTACGATGACGGCCATTGTTATTGGCATAGCAGCACCAACAGAGGAAAATTGTTGATGATGGCGAGACTGCGAGCTGAAGTCTATCCAGCCCGGCTATAGGTATATTTAATCACTACTGTATTAGGAAGCATTATTTTTTATTTTCAGATGAATCTCGGAGCTCCTCTTTTCAAGTAATTTAATAACTCTGTGGTAAGGAACGAATGTAACCTCCCTGGAATTTCATTTTGCAATTAGATTATAGGCGATTTAATTACAGGGAAATGCAATTATCAAATGGAAAAATACTAAGTTTAATTTCAAGCTCTTAATGTATAATTCTTAAGCTACCAATATAATATCTCTGTGTGAAAATAAATCCGCTTTATAAATGGTTGAAATCAATATCTCGCAAGTGTAATTATTAAATTATTAGCTATATTAGGAAACATCCCTTTTATAGTTCCGTCTAGGTTATCCGCTTAAAAATAGAGAGGCAGTAAAACGCGAGGTGCCGTATAGAGATAAAGGTGTCCTATTTTCATTCAAGTGCTTCGCATTGAGATGGCGCAGTCACGTGAAACGAAAACGTGAGACCCGATCGAGTAGTATCGCATTAATTTATAACTCCCTGATTTTTCGTACCTTCATCCGTGCTCCAGTCGAATAAAAATATCCCGCGGAAAGCCTAAGCATCATAAATTTCCACTAGAATCTAAACCCTTCCCAATAAATCTGACAACTTTCATTTGATAAATGCGCCTCGATGCCACAGAATTGTTCCAATCGCACTGCATGCAACCGAAGCACCACGATTTTCTTATTTTCATCTCTAAGCAATCCTAGCATTTTCTAATATTTCTTCTTTGCAAATTTGGGTGAATGCTTTCTTTTAAATAATTTCTACGTTCCTTAAATATTCAACTTTCAAATTAAAAATCGATGCAAATCTTTACGGTACACTTCCTTAAATATTCAACTTTCCCTGAACCTTGGTCGTTAGAAATTAAAAATCGATGCAAATCTCTACGCGAATCTTTATGCAAAAATTAACTCATCTTTGCCGATACAGCAACTAATTAGATCACGTATTTACAGCAGAAAAAAGTGTTACTTAAATACCTTCTGCGATGATGACGTCGATGACGGCGTTTCGAAACGTTTTGCGTGCTACTGTCAGGCTGAACGGTGAACACTTCCTCGATATTCTCCATGTTCCCCTCTTTCATTTGATCCGTGTTCTCAATGGTCGTCGGCGACGTGTCAGTCTCGTGGGATGCCCTTAAAAAAGTGTGCCTCGATTTCGTCGCGTTCACATTCTGCGTTGTGCGGGAGGGTTGACGATTTTGCTTTCGAGACGAGTGCCTCTTTTTTGATGGTTGCGTCGTCGACTCCAACCTGAAAGTTTAGTCAGCACGCGCTTGAAATCTTCCAACGTACAAAAACACAGGAAAACTAAAGTTTTCCCAAAACCCATAGACAGTGTTTTCGAACGTTTCCATTAATTTAAAGCACAGCGTATAAGGTACATAACCACAGCTCTCGAAAGATATTTTTTGCAACAAGAAAACAATTCAGATGTCAATAGCATAGCTCCTCGGAGCTCGCAAAACAAAAACAGTACACTTTCTTTATCGACGGCTATTAATTAATTTCATAGATACGAGTGACACCTTAATTCTGTTAATTACTACTCCATGCACACACAGCCACGTATCGCTTCGATTAGTAGCCCCGCAGATAAATTTATTATTACTCCTCACATTCACTGAAAGCTTCACTGAAAGTTTCACTGACCGAAACTGTGCGCCGAAAACATATTTTAATACATTCACTGAAAGCGTTGCTCTTTTTCAACAATACATTCCACGGATCAATTCCACACCGCGAATGAAATTAACTCGTCCCTTCGCGAGCAATAATTACTTAAGGGGTAACACCACTGTAACAGCTTGAAAAATAGCGTTTTTTGGCAATTTTTCTTGGATGGAAGGAAAGGTAATAGAATATCTATACTGAAGGAAGTTATTAAGCACATATTTTGTTATTAAAAAAAAAAGTTATTGAGAAATATTACAAAATGGCGGCACTGAAGCAATTCTCGTGAGGCATGTTGAAGTTTTAGCGCTCTGCGGCACGCAGTGTAGCTGGTGCAAATTTGAATTTAAAAAAAAACAAAAATATGGCTTAAATCTACATGTTTATAGCTAGAAAAATACGTAGGGGATTTTAAAAATATTGATTTTTGTGTGATTGGTGAGCATTTGAATGAAAAACGTTCAATTTTCTATAAAAAGAGGGCAATCATTTGTTAATAAGTAATGTTTAAATTAACTTATCGAAAATCCCGTACGTATTTCTCTTCAAAATGTTATTTTAAAGATATTGTTAAAGGGTCGAATGAAAAGAATGAAAATTGTTGGAGTTATGCTGCGTGCCGTGTTGAAAAATCATGTTTCGAGAAAAACGCGTTTAAAGTTTTGAAATGTGTTATAGACATGAAGAAATGAAATGTTGCCGCTAACATACTTTTATTTGGAAATGCTTCTATCTGAACATAACAACTTTCTAACGACATCCGTTGTGTATTAGAGAAGTTAAAAATCAAAAGGTAGAACATTAGGTTGTACCTTCCTATTAATTTGGCGCCGGTAGTCGTTTCAAAGCAGTCCGACGCGCTTGGGGAGGAGCTCGAAATTTCAAGGAAACAAATTTATTTCAACTAATACAGTTTTTCCCCATATTCTAGAAGCTTCAAAGCATCTTTTAAGCCAATAAAAAAAATCAATTTTCCGAAAAATTTACAGTGGTGTTACCCCTTAAAGCACCCGCAGAAACCCTCGCGTGAAAACGAATGCTTTAAAATCAGATGAGGAGGAATACGCGAACGCTGATGACCCAGAAGCTAGGACACGCTTCAGAGGACATCAGTAAATCTTTTGGCGTCCGCGAAACGAGAACTAGCACTATTTTTATCATTTTAATTGCTTTCCCGGGGTGTTCCTTTCAGCAAATTTGCCGGTCGAGTGGAGCCGCGTGGGGCATCTCCTCGAGGAGGTGAAATCCCTGTTCAACTGGCTGGAAACGTGCGCGCCCATTCTCGCATAAAACTTTTGCTCTACCTGAACTCGACGCCGTCGTCCCTCACCCCGGGGCCAGCGTCGTCGTTCCTCGCGTTAAAACTGAATCCACCCTCGACGTCGCCGTCCATGCTGTATTGATTCCGGTCCACCATAATTGGTTCCGATTTCTCTTGAGAAGCGAGGATCTCGTCGTTCTCCTGCCGCTGCTCGTTAGCGTCATGCTCGTTTTTAAATTGCAGGATCTCTGAAACGACACCTGTCGCTTAACGCACCGGCCTCCCCCCACGCACCTCTGCTATATCGTGCAGCCTCGACGAGGAGAAGTGTTTTACCTGTTAGGCCCTCTTCCTCCACCTGGAGGCCTTCTTTCAGGACCTCGTCTCGATACCTCTCCAGCTCCTCGAGGTAACTCTTGTTCAGCTTCTGCTGGCGCCATTCTGTCTCGTACTTGATATTTGGCAGCGCAATGTCGCCCAGGAAACCACCTGAAACCGAAGAATATACGAACGCCGTGAGAGTAAAGTGCTCTTTGTGATTTGGATTTGTTTTTGGAGTTTGTATGTTTGGGGACGAATGATATAAGGTTGTTTAGAGACTTTCTTTTGCATATGAAAACACTACTTAGCTTTACTACTCGACTTCGCCTAAAGGCTGATTCAGACACGTCGAGTAATTTAGTCGAGTAGCGAGTAATTTAGTAATTTTTCGTGTGTGGACACTAAAATTTAGTGAAGTAGTTTAGTAAAATAATGGTAAATTACTAAATTACTCGCTACTCGACTAAATTACTCGACGTGTCGGTTCCAGCCTTTAAATTTAGATACAGTTTTTTTAAGAAAATTTTTTTTATTAGTTTTTTGTGGAGATAGTTACATTTATCTGGATTAGTCAGACGTAATAAGCCGAGGCACATTTCGTGATCCAAAAGTTTATGGTTCGAAAGTTTTTAGGCAACAAACACAAACATATAACCTTTCTACTTTATATATTAAAGACTATTCAATTACTCAATAGTTTTAGTACGCCAGAGACAGCTTAATAATACTTCTCAGTAATACATTCACTCTACACACTTCCATGCAAGAGGGATTAATTTATTAACAGTATAATTCCCCTCTACACCAGATTTCAGCATATAATTCGCGGTTGAGGATTCAAAACCGAGAGGAAGGTAGCAAGCTTCCAAGAGCCACGTACTCGAGTCTCTCGTATTTAACCACAAAGGCTGACCATTCTCCTACGATAGCCACGCAATCCTCCGATTCACATTCCCCCGTTACACGTGATTTCGGACTTTCGTCGTTCGACGTCCAGATGTCTTCTCGTCGATACCAATTACCGGATAACGCTGTTTCCCAGACATTGGCCGGGGCGGTGCAGCGCATTAAGGCGGATCCACACATATCAGCACCGTGCCGGTTCACCGCCGTCAGATGCGAGCGATAAAACCTATCTTTCCCCAGTTTGGAAACGGAGCAACTCACGCTTCACCGCGCCAGCTGCTGACACTGACGCAAAGAGACCACCGGCACTGACTGCACCGAACTGCTACGTGTGAACCCGCCTTTACTCAGCCCCCGTTATCGTCCCCCATAAATCACCGGGTCGCGTTATCGGTGAAAAGAGAGTTTGTTCGATTGTGCAGTTGTTGCGGCCGATGTAAACAGCCTCGCTGCTATCGGCTATCAGGTCGGCCGAGGAGCAGCAAGAGACAGAGAGGCAACGCTGGCGGAGGCTGAAGAAGACCGTAGGAAACAGAGAGGCAAAGGGAGAGTGACCGGACTTTCTCAAAAGTCAGATAATCGGATTAAAGGGCACGACCAATGGGGTCCCCTGTCTCTTTGACCCGCTTCCACCGGCGCGCAAAGGGGGAAGATCTCGTTACGGGGAGGACAAAGACTGCTCGTTAGAGGAGCACCGCGAGGAGGAAAAACGATTATCCGATTCGAGTGCCGAGCACCCGTCCGGTTTCTTACTTAGCGACTGGGTTAGGTGCTCGGTTAACTGGCAAACAGATGACTCGGTGTCTGAAGCGATGTCGCGTCGACGTTCCTCTTCCCCGATCGTGATTCATCCAGAAGGTTCCATCTTCCCGGAGCACCGTTTCCTATTTAGATCAATTCGAGGCTCCGGGACGACGGGATCAACGTGAATCCAGAATCTGCTGCAAGGTCTCGATCTTGCTGTCGATTTCCCCTTGACTCGAATGGGTAAACGAGGAGCTCGAGGAGCGTCGCGCTGATGCGAATCTGAATGTGAAGGTGCCATCAGTTTAATATGGAGGTGAGCGAAGGGAAGATTAGACGCGGGTTCGTGGAGAAGTGTGAAATAATTGGAACTGAGGGAAATAATCATTCTTTCGAACTTTAATGTGAAAGAAGAGAAGCTAATTGAGATCTGTGAAGCGCGGAGGTAGAAAGTGTCTAGGAACATGAATACATATGTAATTCCCCTCGATATGATCCACGAAACTCGTACGAGACGCAGCAAAGGGAGTTTTAATGAGACGGAAGCCAACATCTAATTGAAACTACTCGGTGCGCGTGCTTCCACTGTCGCGCGTTGATTGCAGCATTCCCAGCACGTCATTCGGTTTTTACTTGGCCTTTGACCCCCAGCAGAAGAACGTTTCACTCTGTATCGTTGACGAAATACCCTCGCGGCCACGCTTATCGGTGTTTTCATAGCGGAAGAGCATTGTAGAAGTTCAAAGTTACTTGACGACCAATCGTCGCTGGCTATGCGTCCTTCCGCTGGAAGAATTTTATTCACTTCGGATATTTATTTCCCACAATTCCGCTGTGTTACGGCGAACGTAAACGTCTCTTCTATTTTCACCCAATGGAGCCCACTTTCTTTGCAAATGAACCGTTCCGCGGGAAACAGTGTGTCGCTTTTTATTGCCGGGCGGAGCTTTCGCTCGGTGCCGGATTTTTCTGCCTGTAATTCCGTGAAGTGGCTCAAGCACTTTGAAATACCGGCGTTACGAGTTCGAGAGCGGCTCGGCGGAAAGTTCGCGGCCGTTTCGCGGGCCACGCTTGCATATTCAGGAATTTTTCGCGCGGAATTATTCGTCGGTTCCTTCGCCGCGTCCTCTGGTATAGAACGCGCTGGTATTAGCAGAACTTTGCGCCGCGAGTGTTCGATGACACTCGACAGCGATTTGTGTCAACGACGCCCGTTGTTGCTACGTTTCGAGGGCCTTCGCTCCCGTTTAGAAATTCGGTGAGCCTGGTGTAACGATCGCGACGGACAACCTTTAGAACAGTGGTATTTAGTATGAATGTGGTGTTCTAGGGTACTCTTTGCGACGTGTTTATCCGTCTGATCGTTTTCAGTCTGGGAGGTTTAGTAAAGCTGAGGTAATAAAATTAAATATTATATTTCGACCGCACAATTTAACACAATGATATCGGCGCACTGATTCGGTCACACACAACAAATAATCAATCAAAAGCTATTTTTGCAATAAAACAAGAATATTCGACGTTTCGGTCCCTGATTTGGACCTTCTTCAGGAAAGAATATATATTGTATTTGCACTTGCTAATGAACCGTCGCAGCAGTTTAAATCTGTGCAAGCGACACGCGAGCCTGTTGGAAGATGACTAAGGTAAACAACGAACAAAGCAATAGACACCAGAAGGTGAGGCAAACTGTGGCTAAAGAAACCGTTGACCAATACATACATACGAACTCCCAAAATTCAAATTTAAAATTGTCAAGGCATTAACCAAACAACCTCTTGCTCATGTGGCGAATTTTTAACTACAACCACAGGTGTCAGTGAGCAAAGTCAAGTTAAAAATTACATAACATATATAAGATATGTAATTAAAGAGATGTTATGGAGTTACTTAGAGAAACACATCATAAAACCATTACTTCTTGAGTAATGTTGCGTAATAATCTTGTATTTTAGGCGTTTCATACCTAAGATTCACGCTCGGCTGTTTAATCATATGTAGTGTCTCTAAGAGAATTCTCCTATTCAAATTGGTTTCATTATCAACCACTTTAGCATTGTTAAAGTCAAAACAATGATCAAACTCCATGGAGTGTTTAGTTAATGCCGTGTGCTGTGAAGGGGATAATAAAATATTTCTTTTGTGCTCGCATATACGCCTCTCAAGCAATCTGGAAGTTTGTCCGATGTAAACCTGGTTGCAGCCCAAGCACGGGATAGAATAAACTATGTTCGATTTTTTTAAAAGAGGTATTTTGTCCTTAACAGGGGGAAAAAGACTTTTAGTATAAAAAGGTAATTTAAAAATCGTGTGTATACCAACTTTACGAAAAATTCTTTTGACATCAATTGAAATATTATTAACAAACGGCACAACAACCGTATTTCTCCAGCTAATTGGTCCCATTTTATTGTTTTTTTTTGCTTTCCGTTCTTTGACCATTAATGGGTGGTAAATTTCAAAAATTCGTTCTTTAATGATTGAGGAAATCATTTCCACAGGATACCCATTCCGTTTTAATGTGTTTTTAACCAATAGTAAATTGGCCGGTCGAAATTCCGGATCAGCAAGCAAAATCGCTCGATCTATTAATCCCTTAATTAATCCGATCTTATGATTCATGGGATGAGCAGAATAAAAATTGATGTATCTACCAGACCAACTCGGTTTCTGATACCAATTTGTAATAATTTTGTTATTAGATCTAATGACTGTAGTATCTAAAAAACTGAGACAAGAATCTATTTCAACCTCATGAGTGAACTGCAATCTAGCGTGAAAACTGTTGAACGAATCCAATAACACTTGCAAATCATCAAGTTTGAGACACGTAATAATATCATCCAAGCTGAGGTAGTTGTAAAATATTAAAGTTTGTGTGGTGGGATTGTTTAACCCTGGGGTTCATTACACCCCAGCGTCATTTTTCAAAAGAGGGTATTGTGTTTATCAGGATATGTTTGTGTGTCCTGTGTTACGCTCTAGAGCAGTGATGAGCAACCCGCGTTCCGCGGGCCACATGTGGCCCACCTGAACATCGTCATATCGGATTTTTCACGAACGAGCTTGATAATATTAGGTGCGATATTTGTAATTTGTACCTCATTTAGGTATAAATATTAAACTTAATATTGTCAAGCTCGTTGATGAAAAACAGAGTCAAGTATCTCATTAATTAAATTTCAGTGGTTATTTACGTTCATTTAATTCGAAAAATATAGGTACATATATCTGTTTAGAATTTAGATTATAATATGTAGGTATATATTAATGTGTATATATTGCTAATAAACAGTACATCAAAGTTAAAAAAAAAGTTTTATTGTAAATCAATGTCAGAAATAACAAATTTAGCCCATAAATTAACATTCTTGGATTAGTTATATTTATGTATTTAATATTGTGGCCCGCGTAGAGAAGTAGGTTTCCACTTGTGGCCCACTTCTGACAAAAGGTTGCTTATCACTGCTCTAGAGTCTGTACGGATGCACCGATTTGGGCAAATGAGGTGTCTTTCGAATTGTCTTGACGTTCCGAATGTCATAGGATATATAATTTTCACAAAAGTAAAAAATAAAAAAATTAAAATATTTAAAAAATCCGACTGCTTAAAAAGCGAACTAAGGTAAAGGCACCAGTAGTTGACCAGTTAAGAGAAATCCTTCACGTAAACAATAGCAACTATTTGCTCTGTCATCAAATAGCGAGAGTCGAAGGCTGAAGACACTCTTTAAGTCTTCTAGATTATGTAATAAGGCCACATTTTAAAAAAATGTTTACTTATACAAATTTAAAAAACATATTTAAAAATTCAGTAATTGCTTCAGTAGTTGACCACTCTTAAAAATGAAAAATCTAGTAATTAACCTTCTGTTCGTTAGTAGTTGACCACTTATACTAGAAAGAGGGTTAAAGCAATAATGTTGGGAATCATTTTAGTATGATTTAGTTTGAATAAGAAATAAAATAAGAAATAAAACAAATCAATTCCATAAAAAGTTCAATTCAGGAACAGAGTAGACGTTGTGAGTTCTGCTCACCTTGGTGTAAATAAACGTTCGCCAACACTATTCATATTGTACTTCAAACTTGAGAGTTTTAGATTTTAGTTGGTAGATGTCAGGGCAAGTCAACTGCACTTTTTTCAAATGATCGTCACTTCTAAAAACCTTATTTTTCATGTTTTTCTGAAAAGTGGTCAATTACTGATACATGGTCAACTACTGGTACCTTTACCTTAAAATGACAAAAATAATAATAAGATGACAATTTAAATTAACTCAATTGCCTGCAGTCGGAGATCTTACATCTGCTTTTCTATCCCAAGTGCTTCAATCTGGTAACAAAAAGAGGTGGACAACATCAATGCGAATTGAAGCTTATATATAGTGACATTTCAACTTCTGCGTATTTTGTAACTTATATGTTCCTCTCTTTGTCCGTGTAGGAAATATTGTTAGTGTTGTTAATAGCCCATCAAATCTAATTAGGGCGAACAGTGATGCACTATATTTATTAAGACAATATGTAATATTCTATTTCGAAATAAATGTTCGAATGTAATTACATCAAATCATTTGCATCAAAGATTTAAGGCCTCCGACTGCAGGCAATTGAGTTAATTTAAATTGTCATCTTATTATTATTTTTGTCATTTTAGTTCGCTTTTTAAGCAGTCGGGTTTTAAATTTTGTAATTTTTTTTATTGTGTTATCATTTGGGTATTTTATTATTTAATTATACATTCGTTATATTTATTATGCTTTAATAGACCTTAAAAATGTAAATTTTGATATGAACTTTGTAGTTTAAAAAAAAGTAGTGTAAAAAGGAAATTTTTTGCTACGATTCTCCTACTTTTTAAATTTTAATATTAAGATCTAGAAAATTACAGAAATATTGGCAAAGAAAAAAAATTCCCCAGGATGTGGTACGCCTCGGTTATCACGAAGGATTAAAATATAAGATAAGAAATGAAATTGAACTACGATCGATCGCGCCTCTCGTGTCTCCAATTTCATGTTGTTTCCTAGACTCAAATTCGATTTTGCTTTAGCCAAGTTATTCCAAAAGTCACTGCTCACGTAGTATATATTACCTTCTTCTTTTCATAAAGTGCAAATGGTAAATGGAAATGAATTTCGAATACAGCTGGAAACTTTAAAATTCCATGTACGTCATATTTATGATATAGTTTTTCGTTGTGATAGTCTCGAGTAGAAAAGAGTTAAAAGGTGCAGGTCTTGTACGCGGCACTGATCGCGAGCAACGGTTATGATACGCTTAACAAAACACGTCTTATGTGTACGTGCCGTAATATATTCAGCCTACACTGTGTATCGCAAACAAGTGCATACTTGTTTGATCAGCTGTAGTTCTGTACGACATAACGCGACACAGAATCGCCTACAGCAAGGATATCGAAGCTCTGTTTTCAGGATAAAGATCAACTCTCACGGTTGCTGATACTGTTGGGTAGAATAATTAGATATTAAAGGGGGATTTGTACCGAAGATAAACTACTATAACAAATGAGAAATTATTACTCTGCGATAGTCTCTAGGTATAATGTAGTACTCAGGTACTTTAGCGGTGGGAAATCATTCTGATCGACATGACACTTAATTTAGGCACTTCTCGTAGTATCTCCTTATTTAGACAGATAGCGATAGTCTGCCGGTCACCTTTTAATCGCGTTTTTATTTTCGTGAATATATAAGAAGGCTCCTTATCCGATTGTAGTAGAAGTTATTGTTGGAAGTCCAAAGCAGTCAGATCAGGCCACGTTTTAATGTAAGTAGCATAACTGTACGTTTCCGTGATACCTAGTGGCAATTGCACATTCTTTCGGCTGTAATATCATCTCTGTTAAATTTCACTGGATTTAGTGGAAAGAAAGTGGAACAAAACAACTTTCACGGTTTACAATTGATTTCAAGTTATGAATTACTTTTCGTACGACATGAAAGGGGCTGTCAAATGTGGAATGCAGGAGTTAATAAGTTACATCCAACCTAGACTTCCGGAAAAAGTATACAAGTTCAGGATTTTTTGGGGAAAAGTATAAGTGAAAATCATGTACAATGTTTTCTACTAAAAGATACATCTTTTAACTATACATATTATTCTAAATTTTCATAAAATAAAAATGGAAATAGAGTTTAAAAATAAATAACTTACAGTAGTACCTGACGTTCTCCGAATTTTACTTTGGCAAAAAATGGCGATCGTTTGAACTTGAAATACAGAATTTCATGAAAAATTTGTTCTTTTTTCAAGAAGGCTTTACAAGTATTTCCATTATTACAAAATTAAAAGCAAAATTTAAAAATATGTGAGAGTCAGGTACTTCTAAAAGTTATTTATTTTTCAAATCTACTTGAATTTTTGCTTTCAGATGCATCGTTTAACCTAGGAAATGTCCACCAACTAATGCTTAAAAAAACATGACTCATATCCAAGCCGATATCTCCTTCAGTTGATAATAATATCTCATGCCAAATTAAAATAATATACTTAAAAGATGTATCTTTTAGTAGAATAACATTGTCTATGATATTCACTTATACTTTTCCCAAATAAAATTCCTAAACTTGTATGCTTTTTCCCTGTCTCTAGGTGGACGTAACCCCTTAAGAAACATTTCAAAGATTTCCCGACACCACATTCGTCGCTAAATTTACTTGCAACGAATAACGTTATATCTATCCGCCATGATTAATTTCCTATCAACATCGGCAATGATATCGCTTATCGCGAATAATACATTCGATAAAGTCAGGGTCATCTTCAAACTCGGTAAATTGCCCGCTTTGAAAATTGATTGAAGAAATTCGCTCCTCCTCGGCTAAGTCCCAGAAAACTAACAAAACAAAAATAAAACAATAAAGAAGATGAAACCGTTTGTAACTTATCGACGTCCCGTTTTCAGCGAACCGGAGCCATGAAACAGCTACTTCGTACCGTGGCAGTATTAATTTCCTTACTGTCACCCGCATTCGTAAATACCATTCCCATCGGGCCTAATGGGGACGAAGTCTATCTGGATGCCTGCGGCAATTACAGCCTGACTTTGCAGTTGCCTGACTCCACAGTGATCGGGAAGTATTTAATTTCCTCCCCCATCATAAGATGCTTAACCCTCGAGCGTGGCGTGATTCAGCGCGTGGAAAATGGAGCTTTCGATCAGATGCCAAATCTGTTGTACCTGAATCTCCAAGGAAACAGTATTTCCACGAGCAATTTGTTTTCTTTCGGCAATCTTTCAAGTGTGAGGGCGTTGGTTCTCAGCAATCAAAACTGGAGGAACGATTACACAAACAATGTCGTAATCCAAGACGTATATCCACAACTTCAATACTTGGATTTAAAGAACAACGGCCTCTCCGGGATACAATGTACATTCAACCATCCTTTCCCAGAACTAACGTACCTCGATCTCTCAGGAAATATAATAAGTACCTTCAATACTATACAAACTTTGGCCCCGAAGCTGATGCATCTGTATATCAACAATAATAAACTTTGGCAATTCTCGTTAAAAGGATATCCAAATTTAACATCGTTAGCGTTGGAGAACAATCAGTTCTCAAGCATAGGCGATAATGGCTTGGAGCTGGATGGTTTGATTAGTTTGAAAAATCTTTCGGTAGCGAACAATAAGATCAGTGTTATACGCGCAGAAGCATTCAGGGACATCGACAGTCTTCGATACTTGAACATTTCTAAGAACTTATTGTGGACCATCCAGTCCGAAGTGTTTAGGAATCTGTATTCTCTAGAGGTTCTTATATTAGACCAGAATACTTTCGAAGATGTGCCTATACCGGTACACTTGAATATAACGACTCTGTCGATGAACTGCAATCGTATTAAATATATAACGAATAACTCTCTGTACAACTTGCCATACTTGAGAACGCTGTCTCTCGCGGTGAATATGCTTGCGAGCGTTCACGTGGACGCGTTTGAAAACCAAAAAATGCTAGAGGAACTGTATCTGTACAATAATGAATTAAGTTTCTTGCCAGAACGTTGGAGTCGGTCCATGACGAAGCTTCGCTACCTGGACTTGTCAGGGAACAAATTTAGTTTCTTAGAATCAGCGTTGCGGAAAACTGAGTGGTCCACTGTTCCGTCTTTACAGCAACTTTATTTCGAGCGTAATCCTATTAAGTCTATGAACGCAACTACGTTCGCAATGGTCTCGAAGTATGTAACTGTCTATTTAGACACTCAATCGGAACGCACTAGAGTGATGTGTGAGCGCAGTTCGTCGTACCAAATAACTACGAATAGTCCGAATCGGGAGATTACTACAATTAATTATACAATTGTATAAAGAAGTGTTTTCTGTTTGTGATTGTACATTGTAAAAATAAATGTATGCTAAGATTTAATGGGAGACTTCATTGCATTTCGCTGTCTTCCTTTTCTTCCCTCCACAATTTTTCTCCTTGTCGATATGCCTCACAAGGGAACATCCCGAACCCGGAAATTCGAAAAATTCTGAAACTTTGTGAATATGTAGGGAATTTCCTCCTGATTACAATGGAATTTTTTTTGCTGCCCAAATTCACTCTAAAGGGGCGGAATTGACCGCTGAAAATCCGGTTATTTTCCGATTTTGTGTTATAACTCATAAACTGTAAAATAATTTTTTCACCAAATGATAGATCTAATTAAAAGGAGTAACTTTTGTCTTGAAGCTTTTTTTCTATCTCGTATAGTTCGCGAGTTATAATAAAAAATCGGAAAATACCAGAATTTTCAGGGGTTAATTTCACTCCCTTCGAGTGAATTTGGGCAGCAAACAAAAATTGCGATGTAATCAGGAGGAAATCCCCTACATATTCCCAAAGTTACAGAATTTTTTGAATATTCGGGTTCGGGATCTTTCCTTGTCAGTGTGAAACAAGATTGTCACGCAATTATCGCGTTCTCCAAATTTTTTAGATGAAAAATGCCCGCGTCGGGGCAGTTTACCCTTTGAACCATGACAAGTTTTGCAACCCGATCAGCGCGTAACAGAATTTCTGGGAATTTAAAAATGCCGCTCACAGGAGCATATTGGGAGAGTGACAAGTTCGAAAAGTCACCCCTGCAGAATTGCTTGGCGACCTAAATCAATGGCTTTTGATCAGATGGCAAATTGGTGGAGGCCTGAATCTCCAAAAAAACAGTATTTCTAGGAAGAATTTGCTTTCTTTCGGTACCGTTAAGGAACTAGTTTTTGATCAGTTTAGAGAGTTTCCCGCTTTAATATTTATTTTTAACCTAATAAAACTTTCAACCATAGACTTTTTTATACTAAAAGATAAATTAATGTTTACACTTTAAGGAAAAATTTTAAAAAGTTGAAAATAAGTATAATTTAATGATTTATAAGGTTGGGGAATAATAAGGTGACTAGGAACTAGTTTTTGATCATCTGAAAATACATGGGAACTAATTTTTTATCAGGTCAGGAACTAGTTTGAATTATCCTTTTTTATGTTAGTAATTATTTCAAACAATTATTTAAGGACATAAACTGAAAAGAACGATTTATTTCATGAACTGATAAAAAATTAGTGCCTGATCAAGAACTAGTTCCTTAACGGTAATGTATTCAAGTATGATGGAGTTGATCTTCAGCAATCAAAATTGAGTGTACTACAGAAACGTGGCAGTGGTCCATGCTCAAAAGAAGTAGCATGCGAGTGATAAATTGCAATGTAAATAAATGCATATAACCCAGGACGTGTATTAAATAAATATTGGCAGAAGCTCCCACAAATATTGATCAAATAGATATAGATATTTCACGTCGGATGGATATTGTAATACATGATTCGTTGCGTGTAAACATTAATTACTTTTCTACACAGCGAAACATTGATTGTAAATTAGGATTTTATACAGATCACTACTTGTCACGGTTTTATAAAAAAGAAGGATAAAGGGATTTTGTAAATATCTGAAGCTGGCACACAGCGTGTTGCATAACATAAGGTTTATGCAGCTCAGTAAATACATTGATCCTACCTAATATCTAGGTCAATTCGAAATCCCGTACATCGTGCAATTGAACGTAAGCCAACGTTGGGACGACGTAGGAAAAAATAATTCTACCACAGGATAAAAAAATACAATGGAAGTCGAGTGCACCTGGAACACGGGTTGAAAACGCATGTACATATTTGTATATTGATCTCGTGTGGATACGTGGCGTAAGTTTACTTGCAAATAGGCTTTGCTAGCGTATATTCATACAAATATTAAAAGATATTTCTGAAAATCTGCAGGGATTCTAGAATTTGTTAAAACTGATTGCGACTGCGGGAAATCATTCTTGTAATAACTGAGAACTTTATTAACCAATTATAACTTCTAATAAGAGTATTTACACAGATTCCAGGGCTAGAGGATATTTGAAATAGTTTGAGACAAAATACTAAAAACTGAAATATTTCCATAAGCAAATACTATTTCATTAAATGCTTAAATCATGAGCTATATAATACTATTTAATATTTGCTCTTGGATTCGAATATAGGAAGTCGGGATCGAAAATAGGAGATACAAATTTCAAAATTAAACAGGTCATGTTGCTCGCCACCGTCTTAAGATTACGTATATTCGGGTAAATATTTTTTGCAAGTATTTCTGAACACAGGTATGTGTATTTACACACATTTTTGCGTTGTCAGTCAGTCAGTCATTACTTGTAATACCATTATTTAAAATGAAACTTGGACATTGTTTGAAATATTATTCCTTAAAATACTATTTTCTTATATTTAAATGAAATACACATTTCACAATAGTATTTGTACGAGTGACTATTAAAATATACATTTGAAATACTACTTCCTTACGTAACTACTATTTCAAAGAAAAGTTTATCTCCCAAATCCTGTATCACTCCAAGAAATAGAAATATTTATTTCTATTTATCTACTTATTTCAAAAATCCATTTTCGTGACACAGTAACACTCGACAAAATTTCACCGAATTCACCCCTGATTTCATCCTATACACCGCTGGAAAATACGAGAGCACCCTTCGTCACAGTGCCACTATAATCACTACAACGATCCACCTGGCACGTTTCGCTGGGGCATGCTAAAAAGCAACGCAAAGAAGAAAAGCTGAGTGAAACGAGAGATCCCGGTTGTGGCCAGGCCATATCTTATCGATAGCCCACGATCGATTTCCTTTAATTAATCCAGTCTAGGGGCGCGCAACGGATCGTCCCCGACATTGGGGTGTAACGTTGGCGCGTGTCCCATTAACGGCGCCGAATAATTTGTCGATGTGGAAATTACCGACCACGATCCTGCAGACCAGCCCGACGTCGATATCTCACCGTTCTGTTAACGAGGTCGCAATCGTTGAATCCGCCACGATGAATTCGCTAGCAGTCGTAAATACCGGCTACAATGCCTGAGCGACCGTCGACTCGTGGACACGCGACTCGATTTATTCGTTTCAATTAATTCCCCGATCTTACAGATCATTTTTTGGTATGCACGATTAATCGTAATGTAACTGCGTACTATTTATGGCTCGATAGGGGTTCTGGAGGAGTTTCTTCGCGTTTTTTCGGAGATTTCAATGCTGGAGTTTCTGCAGCCTAGAAATTACAAACCTAAATCTAGTGGAATTGGGATATAATTGTGTACTACGGGCTTCGCAAATTTCGCTTTGAAGGCAAAACTGGAATTTTTGGAAATTTGATAGAAGGATGTTGAAGTTTCTTATTCCGAATCTGAGATTTGAAATTTTAAAGAAAATTCAGTGGTGTCTTGGATCATTTAGATTAAAATTCAGATAGTAATGAGAGACGTTTGCTTACAGTTTCGATCTATCTTATTTTCCGTTAGAAATACAAACAAACGTGTCATATAACTTCTTTGAAGATATACAGTCGCGTGCAAAAGTATTCGGCCACCCTTTTGAACAGAATAATTTATTTAAAATTGATTCAAACGACTTGAGTTTTCGGCCTAAAACTGTGATTTTCATCAACTTTAACTGTTTGTAGCTCACAGCTTTGTTAACCAACTTTGATGAAATTTTCAGCACGTATACAGCTTACTTAAATCAACAAAAGGCATTTTTTAAATTTTCATTACGAGCAAAGACAAAAAGTAGAAAAACACATTTACTATTTTTCCCGCTATTCCGACGAATTGCAATTTTTTCAAAACGACGATTCAAGTCCCTTAGCAAACTAATCCTTCTACCTTCTAAGTAAATATTCAACTCATTTGGACCAATTTTAAACAAGTTACTCTGTTTCAAAGGGTGGCCGAATACTTTTGCACACCACTGTAAAAGCTTCTCATAATTATTTATTTCTTAATAAACTGAAAAGTTCCACTAGTGTACAAACGATATAAGTAACAGTGGCAAAATGAATTCACGACCATAGGTGCCTATACAACTATACGATTTACAGGATCAGGAGTAGAGTTCAAACGAGTCTATACAATCTCATTGGTGCATTCAAATTTATCCACTCTAAAAGTTGATGGCAATCAACAACACTATTAATCAACTTAAATAAATAAATATCAAATCAGCTGCAGTCCAGCGAGATTCAATAAATTTCATATTAACCCATACAGCACACTTCGTTGCAGATGTATTGCAGGAATGTTGCTGCAATATTGCGTTGTTGCAGGTTGCATCGCAATATTGTAGGAACGTTCCTGCAATATTGCCGTGCATTATTGGAGTGGCAACGATCTTACAATATTGCATCAATATTGCACGAACGTTGCCGTGCAATGTTCCACTGGCAACGATCCTACAATATTTCGACAATATTGTACTCTAGTGGAAATATTGTATAAACAGTACATCAATATTCTGAAGCAACTATGACTTTGACGAAATTTGAAATATGACGTCGTGTAGATTCTACAGCATGTTTCATTTAACTGAATATGCCAGAATTTCTCGTTGGCCGTTTTTATTGCCGTTTCGTTGCAGAATCATTGCCGGAACGTTGCAGGACTACGTGTTTGCAATGTTGCCGCAGCATTGCAAAAATACACACCTGCAATATTGCGAAGGCGGACATAGGACTGAATCTGCAACGTCTCTGCAATGTTATGGTGCAACATTGCAATCTTGCACCGCAATATTGCAGAGACGTTGTTGCAATGTTATGGTGCAACATTGCAATCTTGCACCGCAATATCGCAGAGACGTTGCTGCAATGTTAAGATGCTGTGTGGGAAGTTTACTGATCATCATACTACCCCACGAATCAATCGATGACCACCAATAAGGTCCCAAAAAAATTGCCCAAATTTTTCCCCGAAACGACGTCAAATGCACACGCGGTCCCGCATTCAGATGTCCGACCCGGTTAATTAATTAGGCGCGTACACGCACACTGCCGCCATACAGGGCCGAAATCGGTAGATTTACGGCGATACACTCGTAAATACGTCCTCCTGCCAACGAGTATTAGGAACGTACGTATTAGTCAACGGACCGTGCACGCATTTCCTTCTCCCCCAGCGTGTCTGCGAATCATTAATTTATGGCGTTTCGCGATCATTCGGTAAATCTGCAAGCACTGCGTCCATACCCCGCGCGTCCTCCACAGCCTCCATTCACGAGGCAACGATATTTTAATTACCACCCTCTGCCAGCGAGTGAAAACAACCCACGTCATATTGCATCGTATTTGTCCCCTGGCTTTTCCACCTGGAAACTTTTCCCGCGGTTTAATATTCGACTGGAATTTCTTCTTAGCTTTTCTACGGGAAGTTTCTATTAGATTTCGGCGAGTAAAAGTTCGCGGTGTTTATCTTCTTGCACCCATAGAATATTCCTTAATAGGGTCGCTAGATTTAGCGAGAAAATATTCTCGGAAAATTTGTGAAAATTCTCTTCGTGTCTTGTACCTACGTTTGTTCAGTGGCGTGAATAATTGCACAGGCTGACTGTAAATTACTACCACGGTGTTGTTTAATCGATTAACTGCGAATTAGAAACTGCTAACCCTTATTTGGGTATACATATTCTAAATGCGATAAGATTGGAGTGGATTTCGAGTGTGCTTTGAATTTTGGGAACAGCGAGATCCGAAACTTCGCTGCTTTGAAACCCCAATGCTTCGAGGTATCGACATAGTTTTCAAGTACTGGAACACCGAGGTGTACCCCGAAGTTCTGCACTCCCGAGGGTTGTAGAATACTTGAGGTGTCATCCAATCGACCCCTATTCGTCGCGCAAGAATACTGAAGTATTTCGAAGAACACCATCCGCACGGGTGAAGTGGACTTCGCCTGCCGATTTCGTGTCGATGCCCCATTAGATTGATTACTGAAGAACAACAACGGGGACAGTAAATCCAGTTTCCCTTTGCGTCACGCGCAGGTACGATGTACAGAAGTTCCCCTATGAATTTCGCGTGATAGAGTGCACGCGCGCGACGGCAGTCATTTACAAACCGCATAATGCCAAACCCCTGTTCGCTCCGAATCGGTGATTTCGTGCCATTCAGGCCGTAGATTCGCTGGAATATTCGATGCCCGGCTAAAATCCCATCGATCCTAGACCCCGCTTTAATGAACTGAAGCGATTAACTCTACTTACCACAGGCAATTCTCAGTCAACACGATCGTAATTTTCAGGCACTTCCCTTCGGCTAATCCCCATTAATTTGTACGGGATTGTGCTCGCGCCGTGTATCGTTTAGAACAAATTAATCGATTAATAATATCGTCGCGAGATTACGTGAAAATAGAAAAAGAAATGCAACCAACTTCGTCCCCTAATTTTACTGGATTTACTCGCCAGGTAAATTCTCTTCCACCTGCCTGCAATTAAGCTTGAAATATAGGTAAACTCGAGATCAGAGTGTGCCGCTATTGAAACTTCTTCAATGACAGCGCCCGAGCACTACCTGTGCCGGGTCAACAGATTTTCGAACCCTCCCACACCATTCCCTACCAATTAACTGACACCTCGTTCAGACTTTTCTCACGAGTCAGCTATTTTGCCTCTTCCGCTATCCTCTTTAAGAGCGTAGCTTGTAACAAATATTCGACAGGCATTTATCTAGCGAAACTGGGAAACAAGGCAGAGTAGGTATTTTTCTATTAACGTGATTTAATTTGTATGTATACACGCTTGCAAAATAATCCAAGAAGGATGAACGTCTCGCTGGACGAAATTCGAAAACAGGGAAAGCTATTTTGGAGTCAAAGGCCAGCTACCATGGATGATTCTTTCAAAGCTGTTATCAGAGGCAGCTGCAATTCACTTGATGATACCGAAGGATTATCTTCAGCTCCCATTTCCGCGATGAAAGCTCCTGGGACAACAAGATTGTGCCGGTTATCTGGGAAGAGATTCTCATCCTATCATTAACTTCTGATGGTTCTCCAAAGAGAGACATAATTCCACTAATACGCTCGCTCCGCGAGCGTGCCGCGAATCCGTGACGCGAAAGTCAGCAGTAGGTGTCCAATAGAAAAAGAAATATTTCAGAGAAGTTGGTACCGTTAAGGAACTAGTTTCTGATCAGTTTAGAGGGCTTCCCGATTTAATATTTATTTTTAACCTAATAAAACTTTCAACTATAGACTTTTTTTATACTAAAAGATGAATTAATGTTTACACTTTAAGGAAAAATTTTAAAAAGTTGAAAATAAGTATAATTTAATTATTTATAAGGTATGGAATAATAAGGTGACTAGGAACTAGTTTTTGATCATCTGAAAATACATGGGAACTAATTTTTGATCAGGTCAGGAACTAGTTTTTGTTCATCTAAGATACATGAGAACTAATTTCTTATCAAGTAAGGAATTAATATTTGATCAGATACTAATACTAATTAAAAAGAAAGTACCAAATAAACTTATTTTTAGTATTAAACCATCTAAATTTAATTTTTTTTTATAATATTATGATGCCCTGACCTAATTTTTATTCAGGTGATCAAAAATTGGTTCCATAAGAAAAAAGTGGAACTAAATAATGATCACTGACTTTTAACGCAAAATGATTGTACATATAATACTAAAATTCTTTCGCTACATTGTAAAATAAACTATTGTAAGCAAAATGTATGCAAATAATCTTTAATACCGCAATAACCAGTAAAGAAATCGACTGTGGCGTCGATGGTGATCTCTTAGTTCGAACATTAATAGATGGCGTTCAACAGAGGCTTCCTTCAAGTGAGCTACTTTACACATTTATTTTCACAAAAACTAACAATACTAACTGCTTTCACAGACAACACGTATATTTTTTAATTATCCTTCTTTATGTTAGTAATTATTTCAAACAATTATTTAAGGACATAAACTGAAAAGAACGATTTATTTCATGAACTGATAAAAAATTAGTGCCTGATCAAGAACTATAGTCGTGTTCTGATTTATTGGCCGGTGAGTTCGGTTTCTCGAGCAGCGCGCAAGGAGAAATCAGCCACTACCACCTGACGATCGTGGATTGGCAGTCGAAGATGCAGGGCCCCTGAAGGGTATGGTGGAGTAAGGGGAACGGTGCTCGACTCCGCCTCAACGATGCCGTGTGGCTGTTGTTTATTCATAGCGTAATAGTAGTGTGCGTTACGAATCGTATTGGCTACGCGTAGCCAATACGAGACGAAGCTACGGCAGCCGCTGGCCAAGCCTTAATTCCGAGTATGAGTTTCTCGCTTCTTTCTGGCCGAAGGGGAGAGCGAGATGGAACGCTTTGCAAACCGGTTTTCCAGTGCTCAGGCAACCGTGGGACGGCCAGGCGTAGCCCGAGAGAGAGCGAGA
Organism: Andrena minutula; assembly: GCA_929113495.1. Classification (NCBI taxonomy): domain Eukaryota; kingdom Metazoa; phylum Arthropoda; class Insecta; order Hymenoptera; family Andrenidae; genus Andrena; species Andrena minutula. Next base: position 32,507,941 of record OV815994.1, on the reverse strand, counting down.
ACGTAGAGAAAAGGAGCACCGAGGCAGGCAAGCGATGTGGTGGGAGAATACCCCTCACGAAACTCACCGGCCTATAAAGCAGAACACGACTATAGTTCCTTAACGGTACCACTTTTCGACGTTCCGAGCGTTCCGTAGCACCCGGCATCGAGAAATAAAGTTGCCACCCCTCCTAATTGCTCTCAATTACTAAATTTCTTCCGAACGAGGATATAATCTCGCTTAAACTCATAATTGACCCAGAGATTGGAGAAAGTTCTACCTAATTGTTAAATTTACCTCCACGTCCCTCGACGAGTGAAATGCTTTTCCGCGGACGAGGGAGAAAAAAAACAAGCTCCCCGCTGTTTTCATTGGTCTGCCCGACGTAGTTCCGAGGTGCACTCTGCGCTGAAAGCGTAATCCCTCCCAATTACGCTGTGATTAATGCCGAGACGTGTAAGGAGGTTAAATAACATTGAAACTGCGATCGGTGCAACCACAGGATCGTGGCTGACAGCCAAACGGAAGGTCGGAAGTGGTCCAATCTCCGAATCGATCTCAGAAGCCTCCTATTCCATTTCCAGGACATTTGCAAGAGCATCGACGTTATGAGAAGGAGAGGGACAGACGGAACACTTTGCAGAGCGGCGGCAGACAAGAGCTACTTCCGGTTAGCCGGATAGAACGTCCGGGGGCTTTCCTATTCAAGAGCTTTCGATAGTTCGTCGGGCAATCGTATCCTCGATTCAATCTCCGTTAAATTTTCTCCCACGGATCTGCCTTTCTAATCTGCTGTCCCTTTTTCTCCTACTCCTCGGCCACCCGCGGGACTCCTTTATGAACACCCGTGGCTCTTGTATTTCAATAGTCAAGCTGTATTACCGGAGTTGTAAGCAGAAGTTCTTCGAGTGTGATCGTACGACCTGCAGTGCCCGTTACGGTTCTATTGGTATCGAGGCATCGAAGCAGAATACCTAGTTTATAGTGAACTAGTAAAATACCTCTGCCTCGATACGGTAAAGTAATTGAAATTTAAAAGGGATTACTTTTGTATCTGTTTTTTAAGCAATTTTTTATGTACTTTTGGTAAAGTATCTAGACTTTTTTCAGGAATATTTATATATGTATATTTTGGTTTTGTAGTCGTTTCTGTGGGTGGTCTTTATAAGTAATAACCAAGGTAATATTTAATCGGGCCTAAGAGATACTAAGGAGTAAAAAAAAATACATTTTACCCCTTCTCATCCCTCAGGAATGGAATTTAAAAAATCAAATTAACCTGAAATTTACACAGAACTGTATTACGTTTAGTGGTTAACGTAGTAGATACTATTTCCAGGGATTACTGTATAATTAAAAGCCAAAAGGGTGAAACGAAATAACAAGCATCTCCACACGCCTGGCGCAAATTTTCAGGACGAGGCACGCCAAAACACGTTCCCCCAGCAAACTACGCTACTTCCGAGTGAAACATTTACTTTTGTCCGCGTGCTTCCCTTTGTCTCATCCCCAGCAAGCGTAGTGCAACAAGATGAATGTTTGGTGGATAAATCACAGGATGAGTTACGGCACTATGAGCACACAACTTGTAACCTGACCGAAACAAACTTAAACTACATACACTGTACTGTACTACTTCATGCATAAAATACTACAGCGACATCTAATTAAGTTTGCCTTAGTAGACCACGTCGCCACGGAAAATATGTGCACACACAGCGCCATAACATTGCAGCAACGTTTCTGCAATGATGCGGTGCAAGATTGCAATGTTGCACCTTAACATTGCAGAGACGTTGCAGATTCAGTCCTATGTCCGCCTTCGCAATATTGCAGGTGTGTATTTTTGCAAAGTTGCGGCAACATTACAAACATGTAGTCCTGCAACGTTCCGGCAATGATTCTGCAACGAAACGGCAAAATTCTGGTAATGACCCTGCAATTCTTCGGCAATATTGCGGTGCGAGATTGCAATGTTGCATCGCATCATTGCAGAAAAGTTGTAGGTTCACTCCTATGTTCGCCTATGCAATATTGCAGGAGTGTATTTTTGCAAAATTGTGGCAACATTATTGTGCATTATTGGAGTGGCAACGAACTTGCAATATTGCTGCAGGAACGATGCTGCAATATTGTTGTGCATTATTGGAGTGGCAACGAACTTGTAGTAGGGGAGACCGGGGCTAGTTGATACAGAGGCAGGTTGATACAGACGAATTATCTCGACACTGTACATATGTAGCTCTTTGTGTGCGAGATACGTGAAGCTTCTTCATCAATTCTTTGCTACGATTTAGCGTACGTCTGTGTACCTTGACTTTAGGAATCCATTTTTAACTGTTTTTATTTCTATAGAGAAAAAGTAAATAGTTGTGTTCACTTTCCAAACCGTCTTGAGACGGGATAGCGAATTTTATCACTCAAATTAATTGGGTATCACATTGAGTCCTTTGAAGGTAAGAGAATTACGTTTTGTTATTTTGTTTGTATGCTCTACATTCTTTTATGGAAATGTTTGTACATAATCACTTCCTATGGGGCGAGTTGATACATTTTCTCTGGGGCACGTTGATACTCATGGGGAGTGTATCAATTTTTCCCGACTACTTTTAATTGGACTTTTCCTTTTATTTCTAGGAAAATGGTACGAAATGATTATGTAATACCACTATATATTTTTCAAAAAACATGTGTCGGTGTAGAGAAGGAGTCAATGTGATTACGTCGAAGTGCGAGAATATACGGAATAGATAAAATAGCTTTATTAAGATATATTAATAAACAGAATGTTAAAGTGGGATATTTCAGACATCCATCCTTTACTCATTAAACGGATATTTTACAGATGTATCCACATGCCCCACTGCGGAGCAGGTTGACACATTTTACCTTCGTCCAAATAACATTTTCTCATTCATTTTGTATGTATTTTCTCAACATTCCATTTACAATATATTAAAGAGGAAGAACCATAGTATATTTTAGCATATTTGTTATTAAGTAATTATTTAAAACAAAAATGAAAAAAAATGAAAACTGAAAAACGTATCAACTAGTCTCCCCTATTGCTGAAATATTGCAGGATCGTTGCCACTCCAATAAGTTCCTTCAATATTACAATGCAACCTGCAATAACACAATATTGCAGCAACGTTCCTGCAATACTCCCGCAACGAGGCGCGCTGAGTGGGTGGCTATGATCTTCGAGCTATCAGTGCCCCTCATGTCTTCCACGGAATCGCTAATCAACAGCCACCAAACGTCTCATCGAAAAGAACCCCAGCACCCAACAGACCCAACAGATCTAGTCATCGATCGAGTCTCCTAAAAATACATGCTGTTTTAAACCCAATCCGAAGCTGAGCAAACACAAGTATCTCTCCGGACCAGTGTACGGCTGAGCTGCAAGCCCTGTGTTTTTACGGCGACAGTCGCGAGTGGCCCTTCTTTCCGGGACACAAAGCCAGAAAAAGCTCGGCGCAGTTGGAACTTCTCGTAGCCTGTATCCGACGATAATGCGACCTGCCCCGCGTGTAATACAGATACAGAAGCCCGAAGGTGTGCGTGTGTCGTATTGATTCGAATGGAGAAGCCTCTCGCATCGCGAGCGAGCCTCTATCGCGTCGGATTAAACGCTCACGTACGCTACCGACGTCAACTTTCCGTCCCTTTTTTCCACTCTTGGCCAGTTTCGCTACTCCGCCGTGCAATCCGCCGCCGAACTCGTCGATACTGGTTCTCCGGCGGTCCGCGCGTTTCCCTCTTTCTTCTCCGCTCTTTCATTTCGCCACAGACTCGCGGACCCGCGATCCCGACGCTCCTCTCACCTCGGTTTTCATATTCAAACGGCAAAAGCGCCGTGAAACTGCGTCGAAATATGCCCGCCCTTTCGTGCGCGCGACTTTCGGCGATACGTGCCCCGGCGAAACTCTCCGAGCTCCCTTTTGAAGTCCACTGTGCGGTTTCGGGGGTCCCTCCGCGTGGGATGCTTGAAATTCTGTTTGAGATCGGCTGATGGTTTAAAGTTTTAAACCTGGCAAACGTTCGGGGTAATTGTAACGTGTACTATCTCAATCATTGCATTTCACTTGGGGTTCTTTGGGATAAGGGATGTTGTTTATAATGTTCATTTTTAAATGGGGCATTTTTTGTTTGTAGATTTTTGTTATAGAAACGATGCTGAGGGATGAGTTGATACCAGAAGTGTATTTGAATTTCAATGGGTCGTTCTGTAAGCGGGAAGGGAGAGTTGCTAATATTGTACTGGTCACTTAAATCGTACCTCAACAATTTCTCAGTAATTAATGTATATAAACGGCATGTAATAATAAAAATATCAAGTAAATGTGAAATATGAAATAGAAACAAACCTTATAAGCTTACACCCTATTTTGTGCGTATTATAAACATTTAAAAAAGTCGGGAATGATTGAAGTAACTTTTTTAGCTGATAATAATCAAACAATGCAATTTTGTTCTGTATTTTTGTATTTTTCTAAAAATAGGATTAATGTAGAATATTTTACATTCATTTTACGGGAGTTCGAACCGGTATGATTTTCATACCGGTATTACGTCAACGAAGCTATACCGAAACCGATATCGTACCAAAATAGAAGAGTACCGAAACCGTTATAGAACCGAAATAGGTGAATACCGAAATCGTTGAAGTACCGAAACCGAAATAAATACCGGTATTTTTCCGGTTCTTCTCTCGGTGACATGGTAGATTAAAGTAATATCTTCATAGCCCTTATTAATTCGAGCTGTAAAAATCAGGAGCCTGGAACGAAATGTTTTTTCGTTTCGTTTCGGTTCAGCTCCGATAATAATAATTTCGTTTCGGTTAATATCGTTGCTGCTGAAAAATATTTTGTTTCCATCACAACGAAAAACAAATTTTGTTATGTTGATTTTAGATTCTTGTCTAATAATATTTTGAAAATTGTAATAAAATCCGAAAACCGAAAAAATTACCGGTAAATATCGGTAAATATACCGGTATTTGCATATATCGGTATGACGTCATACCGGTATTTGCGTATTTCGGTTTCTATAAAGGTTTTGAAGATGAAACCGAAAAATACCGGTATCATAGCGGTATTTTCAGTTTCGGTAAAAGTAACTTAAAATTTTCAAGTACATATTCTTTAAGTACATTCATTATAAAGTTTAAATTGATATTTATAAATAAATTGATCATGATTCATGTTTCCTAAATCGTACCACTACGATTAGTACCAGTAGGATTTTACAACTCGTATGTTATATATATATATATATATATATATATATATATACATACATATATATATATATATATATATATATATATATATATGTATATATGTATATATATATATATATATATATATATATATATATGTATGTATGTATGTATGTATGTATGTACCTACTTTATGTTGAATATTTTCTTCTCTATTTATTATTTGTACTATTTTTAGTGGAGGTACGATTTAGGAGACCGGTTTCCTAAATCGTACCTTTTACAGTATGTGACAAAAAGATTAATAAAAATTAATATGTTCTTAACAAATAGTTAAGCATATAATAGTAGGCTCCTAAAAGATCAAGCTACAATATCCAACAGTCATTTGCGTTCAAATTGCTACCAAATATGAAATATAACATAAAATGTCTTTGATACGATATAGGCATCTCTCCCCTACCTATGAAGTGGATTTGATGTTCGATGAGATGAATGTTCTAATGGATCGAGGAGAACAGAGAGCCGAGATACAAAAGTGTTCTACGATAGCCTCGAGGCTTTTGTAAAAGAAAATACTGCAGTGTCAAAGATCATCAGACGTCCCCTTTTACTCTTCCTTATTCGCGAGCCGACTCTTATCCCAGGTGAGAAGCCGACCTAATCCCAGGGGATAAGTTTTCATCACGTTCGGCTAGCTTCTGCGTAGAAGCGCGCTTCCTGACTTTGATTCTATTCAACGGCCGTCTTCTACGTCCGCCTGAAATGACCATCGGGCACTTTCCGCTCGAATGGAAAACAGAACCGAGGGAGAACGACCGTGAAGGCTTGCCTTTAGCGAACGATTCACTTGAAGCGACCAATTTTTACGCGCAACTATGTATTAGTTAGATTACGTTTAAGCTTCAGGGCAACGTATCGTCATCACAATAAACTGAATAAACATCATCATTACAGTAATGGAATGGTAAATATGCATGTACCAAATGTCCAATCACTAATTAATTACCACGAAGCTACTTAGGAAATAATTGATGACACAAATTCGATTGGGAAATCAATGATTACTTAATCGCTAAACAGATTTGCCAATTACATTCCCCACAGGCGTGAGAAGTGGTTTCGTAATTAACTGAAACATTATTATTCAACTGTCTTTCCGGAACTTCAGCGTTGACGGTATTTCGAAATCTTCAACCTCAACTCTCGCGCCATCCGTCATCAAAGTCTCTTCGACGTCACATCCTATCGACCTGTTCCTCGCGATCTATCAAAGTCTATCTTCCTCCGCGATTGCCGCGTAAATAACTATAACAGCAAAGGGGAGGGTATCGTCGAACGGAATACGATTAAAAGTTGATTCAATCGCGGGCAAGCGGGACGAACGAAGACGCGGAGGAGCGGCGATGCGCGTCGAAGAAGCCGAGCTGCCGATGCATTATTCAACGTCAGGCTCATATTCCTCGAGAAACACGAAAACAGATTCACGCCTAGATGGAGGAATTCCTGGCTCCTTTACCCAAGCCACCAGAAACTTCTTCGACAGCTCGCAAACGTTCGCCCCGCGAATAAATAGCGCGGAGGCGTCGCGTTGGGCCGCCATTTCCTCGCCAGCGGAGCCAAAGGAAATCCATACGGGTTGTCACAGCCGTGTCAGAGGTTGAAAGGCTATCTCTCGCCGCGCTCATCAGAAAATAGAGGAAAAGCCGTGTGGCGAGCGCGCGGCGATCGATGCTCTGCCGATCGACGATCATCGATCCACGGGCATTTGCTCGCGGTGATATCCGGTACAGTGGCACGCCGGATGCGCCGTACCAAAGAAGAAAGAGATTGCTTTCTTGCCTGTTCCACGCGACAGCACGCAGGGACCTCAGGTCCAACAAAATAGAGGTACTTTTTTAGGAATGCTTCCGTGTGTGGCTCGATCGCTTGGCCATTTTTAGTGGACTCTGGGGGCTGGAAATATCACCGAGAGGCAGGCTCCAGGTTTGAGTTAAAAAGAGAAGGCTGCGACGGTTTTTAAATGCTATAGAATTTAAGCAAAATGGGGCGAAAGTATAAATACAAAGTATAATACAGTTTGGAAATTCTCTTCTCATTTCTGAGAGTTTTCTCATTTCTGAGAGAAATTCTCTTCGAATTTCTGAGAGAAATTCTCCTCCCATTTCTGAGAGTTTATTTTCCTCCTTAGGTAGACAAAAATAGAAGGGATTGCTTGGATTCTACTTTCACTTGTGGCTGTATATTTTAGAGTTGTAGGGTAGATGTCCCAATTACTGCCAGTGTCCCAATTACTGCCACTTTATTTATTTGATGTAATAAAAACGTAAAGTATAAAAAAAGTGTACAAAATATGTTATTATTAAACGGAGATTCTGATTTACATAAAAATAAAACAAATAAAAAAATGAAAAAATCATACGGACAAGACAATTTGTGAGGTGACAGTTATAGGTACACTAGGATCGCTCGCAAATTTTAATTAATTATTAATAAATTCTTCATATTTAATTCATAAAACTATTTTTTTTTAATAAAAGAGATGCCAAATAATATTATGTTTCAAACTGAGACGATTTTTAGGTTAAACAACACGTGAAATGATTAAATGAAGTTCAGTTATAATCTTAAGGTGGCAGTAATTGAGATATCTACCCTAGCTAGCCTCGGGCGTTGTGGGATTTTGAATTTAGAAAATAACCGATGTTTATTATAAATGTTGACTTCAGTACTGTGTTATAACACATACAAGTTTTGATTCTGAAATCTGGAATCAAAGCTGACAGCAAACTTAAATCCCGCGCGGTTTTATTAGATTTCCTCGACGGTTGTATTGCACGGCCGAATGGAATACAGACGTTTCATATAATATGTACGCTCGCAGCGAAGTGGCGGCTACCCCTATTTTTCACCGAAGAAAACGAGTGTTCGCCATATTGTAGTTTAGGTAATAGCATAGTATAGTGGTTCATCCATCTTCAGTGGAATTTATTGCCCAGGATTTTTCTCTGCATTGGGCACGAAGAATACCTCAAGGGTTCCAAGTGATCATGGGGTTAACAGCCATCCATAGTGGTGCATACCTCTGACACGAGGTGAAAAAGGATTTCCACCCAGCGTGTTTGTCTACGACAAGTTCCCATTCATGCGGTTAATAATAGCCACGCTCCATTAATTCACAGACTTGTAATTCTAAGCTGCCAGTTGAACAAAGCTCCCACGATCTCGCAGGTGAAAAGAAAAAGCTGACATTAAGACGGAACACTACTCCATAGATAATTCCCAAGATGTCCAAAATGGTCCATGTAAGAAAAAGGAAAACGGAATTCCCTTCGGAATTAAAAGCACAATTGAACCGTTTATTTTGAAAGTGGTGTAAGTCCATTTTTGAAAAAAATGAGATATCACGTAATTCATGTTTAATTTAATGTAAATTTTTTATGTATATAATTTTCTCGAAACAAGAGAAAATGGACTTACACCACTTTCAAAATAAACGGTCCAATTAATAGGGGAGACCGGGGCAAGTTGATACAAGGACAGGTTGATACTGACTAATTATCTCCACACTGTATGTATGTAGATCTTTGTGTGCGAGATATGTAATAGCGTACGTTTGTGTACCTTGATGTTAGCAACCCATTTTTAACTGTTTTCATTTCTGTAGAGAAAAGGTAAATAGTTGTGTTCACTTTCCAACCGTTCTTGAAACGGGGTAGAGAATTTTATCACTCAAATTAATTGGGCATTTCATTGAGTGTTTTGAAGGTAATGTAATTACATTTTGTTATTTTCTTTATAGGGTGAATATACCGTTTGTGGTCATTGCACTGTTTTTGGCCATGTGCATAATTATTTTAATTTTAAATTGCTTGCAGATCATTATTATGTGGAGAATTTTCACGTCATAAATATTTTGTTTGGTATACCGCTAGAAATGTAAGGTTACATTTATTGCTTACACGGAAAAATATTATATTTTTTAAGACGTGGCCAAAACTGGTACAATACCTTAAAGTGGCCACAAATGGTGCATCCACCCTATGCTCTACATTTTTTTATGGAAATGTTTGTACATAATGCATTCCTCTGGGGAATGTTGATACGTTTTCTCTGGGTCATGTTGATACAGTGTATTCATTTTCCCCGACTACTTTTAATTAGATTTTTCCTTTCATTTCTAGGAAAATGATATATTTACTATATATTTTTAAAAAAACATGTGTCGGTGTAGAGAAGGAGTCAATGTGATTACGTCGAAGCGCGAGAATATACGAAATAGATAAAATGTTTTATTAAGATACATTAATAAAAAGAAGTAACCACCTCATGTTAAAGTAGGATATTCTAGACATCCATCCTTTACTCACTGCGGAGCAAGTTGACACATTTTACCTTCGTCCAAATAACATTTTTTCATTTTTTTTGTATATACTTTCTCAACTTTTCATTTACAATATATTAAAGAGCAAGGACCAAAGTATATTTTAGCATATTTGTTATTAAGTAATTACTTCAACCAAAAATGAAAAATCTTTTAATTGAAAACTGACAGACATATCAACTTATCGGTCTCCCCTACCACCACGATATTCCCTTAACCTCCCACACGCGGCATCCCTTAAACTAAACTACCCCATCTCTAAACACCCATTATCCAAAATCACCTTAAATCACCAGCCGCGCCAAGTACACCACAATGCAAAATGAAATCCCTGCATCCGAGGGTGTGGGTTCGCGGCTTTACGTCATCCATATCGTAAACTCGGATTTCGCCAGCGTATTATGCGGCGTTAACAAGCGGCCGCGGCGGTGCCCGTTTGTTCAAATTTCAAGGCGGAAGCAGCGCGCCGGAACAGCGAAATAATTTTCGTTACCTACGTTGTCCAGCGCGAATCGCCGCGGATTCAAGAACATCCGGGCGTTCCTCACAAACGCGACCCGTCCGCTTTGTTCGCTGGAAAAGAGCGAAGGAGCGAGGGTCACGAGGAACAGAGTCAACCTCGTTTCATTTAGTCTCGTCCTCGGCCCGTTTCCTTTGCGTACGGTTTTGTTCTATCCGACTTTTCTGCCATCCACCGTCCGCCACCCCCCTGCTGCCCCTCCCGCCCGCCCCCTCTGCGTCGTCCACGGCCCGTTTCCGGCTTGAACCGTCGCTGCAGACTATCTGGGTCAGAGACACTGCTTTCCTTTCCCTCGCGCCAACACTGCCAACCCCGATCGGCCACCAAGCAGGTCCAAATTTGACTTGGAATTCCGTAGGAATGCTTCGGGGACACGCCATGCATTCATAAAGGAATGGACGTCGTCATGTCCATCGCAGAAGTTCGATCTCGCTGCCCGTTTCGCCACGGAGACCTTCGCGTGGACAGGTCTCATCCGTGGGGTTGGACGGTGGATTTGTTACGTGGAAGCTTTACGCTTTCTGTGATGCTTTCTGGGATTTTGATTAAGGGGCCTTTCTAGCAGAGATGGGCAAAAAATTGTAGTGAAAATATCCATTTATGGAAAAATAGGAGCATTCCGAAGAGAAAATATTTCTTTAATTCACAAAAAATTAAGTTATTTTCAGTCGTCACACTAGAAAGCAGAGATGGGCAAAACATTATTTGAAATAAAAATTTGTGGACGAGTTTTTGCCCATCTCTGTTTTCTAGGGTGACGACTGAAAATAACTTAATTTTTTGGGAATTAAAGAAATATTTTCTCTTCGGAATGCTCCTATTTTTCCATAAATAGATATTTTCACTACAATTTTTTGCCCATCTCTGCTAGAAAGGCCCCTTAATCAAAATCCCAGAAAATATTTCTTTAATTCACAAAAAATTAAGTTTTTTTCAGTCGTCACACTAGAAAGCAGAGATGGGCAAAACATTATTTGAAATAAAAATTTGTGGACGAGTTTTTGCCCATCTCTGTTTTCTAGTGTGACGACTGAAAATAACTTAATTTTTTGGGAATTAAAGAAATATTTTCTCTTCGGAATGCTCCTATTTTTCCATAAATAGATATTTTCACTACAATTTTTTGCCCATCTCTGCTAGAAAGGCCCCTTAATCAAAATCCCAGAAAATATTTCTTTAATTCACAAAAAATTAAGTTTTTTTCAGTCGTCACACTGGAAAGCAGAGATGGGCAAAAATTATTTGAAATAAAAATTTGTGGACGATTTTTTGCCCATCTCTGTTTTCTAGTGTGACGACTGAAAAGAACTTAATTTTTTGGGAATTACAGAAATATTTTCTCTTCGCGATGCTCCTATTTTTCTATAAATGGATATTTTCACTTACAATTTTTTTGTAGTTTTACAAGATGATAGGTTTAAGCTACTTGTTTATTTTTTTAGTTCCAGAAAACTAAATTTTTCCAGCCGTCATAATAAAAACATCCCTTAAATTGGAGACATATGTGACAGATTGCAAAATTGACGTAATGGCGATTTTTTCATTTGCGTGTACTTTGCTATCACAAGTTAATTTAGAAATGGTACAAGGGTGATTGCACCGTAATCGAAGAAGATAAAGAAGGGAACTCAGTAAGGGGAAAAGTAATAGTAGAGTAGAATAAATGAGCAGTTTTTTACGTTTAGATTCAGTCTGCGAGCTGTACCTAAGTGATTTTAAAGTAGGAGGAGAAAAGGGGGAATGTTAATCTCTCCAATGGAGGAAATGTCAATCCGTAAAGGGCGTTCTCAGTCTTCAAGATAAAATTTCTTATCAGGAGGGAAACAGGGGCTGTTTTAGACGAAGTAATCAAGACGTAAAATCTCCTCGTTTTCCTTCAATTTCGCTTGCAATAAGTAACTGACTTAGGAGCAGGTTGGGTTTAAGTTACTCAAAAAGAGCAAGGAAACACTTTTCCAACACAAATTTTCGAAATATTATCGAATCCCTTGCATCAAGTACCTTGAAAATTAATATTATTAAAACCAAAATAATTAACTCAAGTGTAACACAAAAATTCTCTAATAAACAATCTACCAAAATACAGAATTCAGCTTTCATAATTATAATTAAATTCTAAGCCATTAGGACACGTACGAGGCTCTTCCATCCGCGAAAAGGCCTTCCTAATTTCATATGGAGAACGAAAAAATAAAATTAAAGCTACACTTTCGCGCGACGTTAACGAAGTGAGAGTGAATTATGTTTCTTTGATCTCGTCTCAAAGTAAACGTAACGAGGAGGGTTAACTTTCCACTTTTTCAAACGAGAGTCAGAGATACTACAAAATTCTTGCCAACGTTTTCCACCGCATCCTCAACTGCGCGATAAAATCAACGTTCGCTCTCATTTAATCATCAATCCACGTATCGCACGTTCCAATTAATCCCCGAGTAACTCCATCAGCGCCAAGTTTCCAGCAATTCCTCCGAGCAACAACTGAAAATCTCTCCCCGGATAGCTTCGGTACTTTCCGCGCGCGAAAGTAGAGGCTCGTTTCGCGCAATAGGGTTGTTTATATTCGATAACGTCGAACTTGCCCCGATCCCTCGGCGGAGAGGCTACTTAAGGGAGGTTTGCGCAAGGAAACGGCGTTCCGTGTCACCGGGGGAGTTTTCTTTCGTACGCGGGCTTTTTGTCGCGGGATTTTAAACAGCCACGGGATAGACGGTCACGTAGGTAGACCCAGGAGAGGCCGCGGCGCGGCAGCGACTTGGAAAAATGAGGATAAAGGCGTCATCACGCGACCGGAAAAGGACCGAACGATTGTGGAGCGCTGTTAAGTAGAATGGAATAATTAAAGCGGTATTCGCAGTCCGATTATTCCAGCAGCGCCGGAAACGCCGGCGTAAAAACGGCTGCCGGCGAGGGGAAAAGAGAAAAATCGCCTGGCAAGCGAAGGGGGGACAGAGAGGGAAAGAGAAATGACTGGACGACTGCCAAGTGCAGCGGGGGGAAAATGCCATCCGCAGAAGATCGCCCATGAGGGTCCGAGCAGCCCTTAATTTCTGTTTACTTCATAATGCCTTGCACAGAAGAAGAGGGTGCTGCTTCCTCCCCCCCGGCACGTCATTCTAGGTTACCGGATTCCCGGTCGAGCCTACGTTCACGCTACCGTGTCCTGAATTAAATTACGCTGCGAATTAAGTGTTATGAAATAATCGTAATTTACAGATGGCAAGATATGGAAATAGTTGAAGATATCTTCTTTTGTATTCTTGGTTTTTAAAAATTTTCTGTGACTGTTTAGTAGATTGTAATTGTTGATGTAATAGTGTAGTGAAATTCTGTGTTATGGTATGTGTTTGAGAATTTTGAATTCTTTTTTATGTCGCGTTAAATATCGACGCTGTCACCCTTCAATTTTTCTTTCTTAACGAAATCAGTGGCAGACGAATCGATAGACCCCTCACTATTCACCAGCCGCACTTTTCGAACCACTTTCGCCGCTTTGAACTTGCTTCGGTTAATGGCGCGAAATGGATCTAATTTCGATACTTAGCTGGCTCGTTCTAAAACCTTTTAAAATATTACCGATCGATTTTGCGTCGGTCGGATACACCGGTGAAAAGAGCGGATTCGAATTGACGCGGGGGATAATAATAAATTCGTTACATAACGTGCAGATATCGTTAATTATGTAACCACGGTATTGAAGAAACATTTATCCGCGACGGATATGAAAGCGTTAATAATTCACATTGATTTAGGGAGGTTTGTCGTGCGAGTTTCTGAATGCTTTATAAAACGCGCTAATAATTTAGTATGCATCGAATTTCTAATTGCAATTACAGGGAATCCTTTGAGCGAATAATAGGATATTGTTAATTACGCTTCAGTAGCGAGATAGTTAGGGAAATCGATCGGGTTCGTCTCAGGCAGGTGAAAATAACATAATTTATATGTAGCTTCTCCTCGAGGGAGGGCTTCATTAAAGTTGATTAATTTCTTCGTCACCTAATTATATCCTTAAAGGCCTGAAGTGTGTTGACCTTAGCGTACCCTGCCGTTGCAACCCTCGACGTCTCTGTTGCCATTGTCAACGGCAGCGTACACATGTATCTCGCTAACGTAACAAGCCCAGTGAAGAGTTAAGGAATAAGAACGAGACCGTAGAGAAAAAGAAATAATGGTGACGAGTGGTGGGTCGGAAGTAGAACGAGGTAAAAGTGAAAATCCGGGTGAGGGGTGTGCGTTGCACCTCTTTAAAGTTAAAACGACGGAAAGTAATTCGAGATTTCAGCTGGCGAGGGCGAAATTTCTTGTTCCCCGGACAGTTTCCACTAATTAGTGTAACGTTTATGTATTTATGCATTCTTCATGCATATGCAAGTTATAATGACGGTGGATTCAACCGTGACGCGTATAAATTTATTTGAAAAATATCGAAATAAAAAATACCACCAGCTGACAGTATTTTACATACGTGTAGGCGTGTGTAAACCAATCTGTAGAGAATTTCAATTACAGAGACACTTTTACAAAATTTATTGACGAATAAGAAGTTTATCAGTGGGAAGATGTTGAGAGCTTTGTAGGAAGAGGGATGCAACTCCATTTCTACAAACTACGGGCAAATTAGAAAAAACTGTTTATAAAATTACTGCCTTCACTTAACATTAAAAACAGAACACTACTCGAAAAATATATAGGTAGTATTTTTACAAAATAAGTAGTAGTTATTGAGTTGACAAGTTTTTATTTCCATTTTTGGCGAAGAAATTTTCTGTAATAAAAATATTAATATTCATATTAATATGTTTAAAATTAATTTTAATATTCATATTAATTTAGTTAAAATTAATTTTAATATTCATATTAATATATTTAAAATTAATTTTAATATTCATATTAATATATTTAAAATTAATTTTAATATTCATATTAAAATATTTAAAATTAATTTTAATATTCATATTAAAATATTTAAAATTAATTTTAATATTCATATTAAAATATTTAAAATTAATTTTAATATTCATATTAAAATATTTAAAATTAATTTTAATATTAATTTTAATACTTTTATTTATTTGCAATAAATAGCTCATTTGTTATCGCATTTGCATCAAACGTGCACCAAACGACACAAAGATTTCTTTTACATATATTACACATCATAACTCAAAAGCTGTAAAAAATGGAACTGCACCCCTTTTGCTGCAAGGTCCTCAATTCTCATTTGAACCGACGAAGTTGTGGGATACTGTTCGATGAGCAAGAATATCATTCGACGAATCATCTGCTCCCTTTGATTCGAGCAAATACCGTAGATTTCAGCGTCAAAGAAGCGAAAACACGGAGGGTGCTTAGAGGTTCCCGCGTACTTAGCTAAATCGCGATGATAACAGCGCGTACCAAAGCGAGTCAACTATTCTCGTAAAGGGTCGTGTTTATCGTTTGTAAAACGCCTTGCGTTCCAGCGAGAAATACGTCAGGCTGGCATAACCCCCGAACAATAATTTCCTGCACTTTCCACTGCAGTGAATGCAAAAGCATTTTCTCCATTATTCCACTCAACATCCTGAACTACATACAACAAATGGAAGTTTATCATTATACTGAGGACCAAGCTGTGATTGCTGGCATACATTGCCAATTAACCCAGTACATTATAATCAAATGATAATTTAATTAACTGTAGTTTAATTAATCGTAATTTCCAGATGAAGTTATTTAATAAAAACTTTTGCAAAAAGTTTACGTAGCAACTTCTGCAAACTACATAATTATGTACATGCACGTTCATAGTTAGTAAAACACTTACAAGCTACAAATAATTTCACGAACAATCTACAAATAAAATACACACAAAGTTTCCTCTTTAGACTCCATTTCCAAAATACGCGGAATATTACTGAAAACATGTAGTCCACAAACAAAGCTGCACACTTCAAGCCAGCTAAAAGACAACATCCCCTGCATTACAGGAGCAGGTTGTGAAACAGAACTTTATTTTAACTACGTTACTCGGCCTGCATGTAATTAACAAAATTAATAAGCAAATAGTGGTTTCACGCGGTGGTAAACATTTTACGGTGTGGTTGAAGTACGACAAGCTAATTACTTCTGCGGGAAGGGAAGCGTGGTGGGAGGAGAGCAAAGAGTTCGCGAATGCAGGAACTCTGTAAATGAATGCGAACGGGCTTGATGATTGCTGATACGCGAAAAATGAGACATAATCCCATGGAGAGGTCCTCGTTGATCTGTGCCGATTGAAAAAGTGGCGGTGCCCGTCCCTGGAAATCGCGAGAGAAACATTGAGGAACTGGTAGACGACACGACAGCGTTAATCGAATTACTTGATTACACTCCCGCGGGCGCGGCTTCGTTTATGCCAATTAGCGCGCTCGTTAGCGGTAAACGCCGCATCGTGTCACGAGAGAATCGTCCCCGTTGTTATTTCTCTCTATATCTCGTTAACCCGCTTCGTTCGCGTCCCGCTCGCCGGAAAACGTTTGATCTGCCTTTTCCGATCGATGCGCCCGCCCGCATGCACTCGTTTAACAAAGTTCATTAAGAGATACATCGGGAAATAAACAACGGAAAAAAAGAAAGGAGAAGAGAAAGGGGCGCCGCTGCCCGACGAATTTCAATTAATTACTTGGGTAGGTAGTGTTTAAATACTATCTATCTTTGTGCCCCGATATACGAGCGTTTAATTTCGCTCTCTCTCTCTCTCTCTCTTTGTCTGTGATTATTTGTGGAATAAGGTAAAAGACCCAATACGTGGACACGTCCCAGTAGCTGGACACTGGTGCAAAAATACTGATTAGTACATTTAATAACCGCTTTATCCAAAAAAGAACTATTGTATTAAATTATTCAAATATTTAGTAAAATATATTCATATATATATTTGACTAAATATTTGAATAATTTAATAAAATAGTTCTTTTGCACCAGTGTCCAGCTACTGGGACGTGTCCACGTATTGGGTCTTTTACCTTAAGTCTGCGAACGAGTTATTCGCATTCTGGCCTCGAGGTAAAATGGACCGAATAAAATTAAAAGTAAAGAATCTAGGAGATGGAAGATTTCTAGCTCTATTCACTGTGCAGGCTTTTTTCACGCTTTCTACTATTGCTACCGTAATTGTATGAGTAATTATGATGAGTCGTTTAGCAAGGAAATTACTATTGTTCGAGGTGCGTCTTGAGGATCCAGGCTTCTGGGCACCAGGGGAGAGAGAATATCCTGATTTCCATTCTGGGAAGGTGTGATGAATGCACTAGTTATGTCTAGCAGGTGTTCTAGTAATGAATTCAATGTGTTCAGTAGTATTCTTGAAAATAGTGTTAAAGCACCACTAAACATTACTCACGGAAAATCATGATCGTCTGCTATAACAGATCTACTGAAGTTCAAACACATATATACGTTTCAAGTCCAACTGCACGAATAAATTTCTATTCGAATACATTTTTAAGTATTAGTATTTTTATATTTATAAAGTAACGGATAATTTTTTATTCGAGATAATCACTTGAATAAAAATTTATCTGTTATTCTCGAGTAACTTCATTTTATTCGCAATTCTTATTCGATATCATTTGAATAAAAAATTATTCCTTATTCTCGAATAACTTCGTTTTATTTGAAATTTTTATTCAAAGATTATTCAAATAAAAATTTATTCGAATAATGCCCAAATAATGTCCATATTAGGAATGAGTATTTATATTTCACTGTTTTTATTTTAAAACACCAAATAAAGCAAAATTTGTTAGAAATTCTTCAATAAATTTGCATTTTTTTCGCAATTACTCCGCACAGAGTAGGTGTCCTAATACTTGCCACCGGCAGTGTGCGTGGAAGGTGGTGAGGGTTCCGAAGGTTGTTACGAAGCCCGAGGAAGAAAGTAACATTAGAGGACACGGCGAAGAAACTGCAATCGTAACGCGACCGATGCGAATCGAGAACGATGGTGGGCTACCAAGACCAGTCGCTCTTCTCTCGCGGAACGAAAGGCGCGTTCCCACGTGACACGCGGGATTCCTCGCCAGGACACTGGAAGAATTCGTTGCCGGGGCAGAAGGGTGCTCGCTGCCCGTAACCGCGTGATTGCGCGGACGTATCGTAACGCTACGTGATACGTAACTACTGCTGGGTGTGTTATTACATCTGCATTATATCGATGCGCACCATTCAGTCCACAGGGAGTTCTCCACCTGATGGGATTAAGGTCAAGCTGGCGCGTGGCTGTGTCGAGATACCCAGCTGCATATACGCGACGTAAGTATTCCGCAAATCCACAACCGAAACCTTCTACCCCTCCGATGGGAAAGTCGATGTGGAACGAAGGATGCTAGAAAATTTATCACGAATTATTTCTACGGATAGGACGAAAATTTACGCACAGCGTAGGACTTATCGCGCAGGTTCTACGTTTAAGCACGATGTGTGGCAGATGAAGGGGGATGCAGGGTTATTAGTTTTATAGAGAAACTCCTCTTTCTTACAAAGATTGCTTTAACGGGGCATTCTCCTCTTTATTTAAGAATTTTTTTTTTAAAAACTGTTGGTGATATTGGATATTCATACTCTTTTGGGATGTGAGGAGGTATTTTTAAACATGCAGAAAATATTTTTTTTATGTCGATCTTTCTTATTATTTCTTAATTATTGTGGAATCTTGTTTATTTCTTTGATGATGTAACTCCTGTTGGCGAGATGTGTAGCACCTATCACAGTTATCGGATTGCAAAGAAAGAGAAGTTTCTTAAAGTTAGATAGTTTAAGCTGGGATTGGTCCATTTTAAAGAAAAATTATGAAAATTGAAACAGTTATAGCGTTTAAAAGAAAAATAAGATTTTTCTTGGACAAATTTTTCATACTATTCTCTATATCGACGAAAAAAATACTATAAATAAAAACTGAAATTGGAATTTTCGGTCCAAAAGAAAAGAGGTTTAAAAGAAAAGTAAATTTTTTCCTTAGACAAATTTTTCATATTATTCTTTATATCTACGAAAAAGTATTATAAATAAAAACTAAAATTACAATTTTATGTCCAGTCCCAGCGTAAATTCCTTAACTTCAAGAAATTTTTCTTCTGTACTACACCTGACATGCTACAACATCGTCGAAGAGATTCCACAATAATTAATAAATAATAAGAAGGATCACCATAAAAAAAGTTCTACAAGTTTAAAGATACCTCCTTATATCCCAAAAGAGATTAATACAATCTTAACAATAGTTTTTAAAAAAAATCATAAATTTTGGGGGTTGTTACACAAGAACCTCCCCTCCAGACGACGCGAAATCTCGATTGTGGCTGAAAATGGGGATGGTGATTGATTTTAAACCATTTATTGACGTAGGCTACTGTGTTCGCCTATGTTTGATGTGACCAATGTATTGTTCGTTGCGGTGGTCCATCTTCGAGTTAATCGAAGTACGAAGGTCTCTGGATAAAATATATTCTTACTCTGTGCTAAGTAAATGCAATTACGAATCCAAAACTACAATAGGATTACTGTAGTAGTATTTACAGTTAACCCTTAATCGGTGACGCAGAGTCTGGAAAACTTCTACAGAAGTATTTTTCCTACATTTTCCTTCTCTTCGCTCGACCTTGTTCTTCAATATGTCTTGCCACGAAAACAACTTTCATTAGTTTTGCAGAAAAAATGTAAAAGCATCTTTTCAAATATGTAATAAACTCCAGTACAATTGAAAATAAATTTTGGCTTCACAATGTGAAATTATTAAAGAGGAGTCTGTAAGTCTTCACGTCACCGTTTATGTCAGAAAATGGGACGTGACCAGTTAAGGATTAAAGAGTTAGCTATCTAACCCTCTACTATTAATAAATTAATGCTGTCAATCCTACTTTTTGTGGTCTATTTTCAGCATTTTACTTCCAAAACTAGTTATAATACTAGAAATAGTAACAGTGGGGTATACAGCCTCGCATTAATAATAAATAGAAAGATGGAAGAAGCTTCAGACACATTTTTCCAAGCCCCTTTCAAATCCCCCGAGATCGTACACTGTCAAACTGCGGATAAGCTATGTAAATACGAAAGAACAAGCATTATCTTGAGTTCCCGCGGTACTTCCATTCATGTTGCACCGCCATTGTCGGAAACTTTGGGACATTTCTCGCGAGGATGACGAGCATCGTTGTCTTCCCATCCTGCGCTCGTTGCCCGCGCTATTTCGACAAGTCCGTAATGCATATCGGAATGCACCTTCATTTATTTCATCGCTACCATTCCCTGGATGGTCAGCTCGCGATATCGAAACAATTATTGGAGAACCGTCGCAGGTCATTCAAGTTATTCGACAGTTTAAGGAGAAACGAGGGGCGCATCGCTCGGAACAATTAGATCATCTAATACCTGTGAGCAAATTTTTACCGCCCTTTATATTTAATTATGAATAATTACTTTAAAATATAATTTTTGACAGGGAGTGAAATTTTTTGCAGGTATTAGTTGAATAACAAAAGCCTTCTGTTTTATGAAAAATTTAATATTCATAAAAAGCAGTAAGAAAACCAAATAGAATATATAGGTATAGATAATTTATAAATTTGATTCTCAATTCAAACATGTATCACCTACTTTTTTACACGTTTCTCAAAAATTTTATTTTTTATTGGCTTTTATTGGTTTTAATTTTCTCTTTCTACCAATTTTATTGCCCCCCATTTGCCCCTCCGGCAGTTGCTCTGCTTGCGCCCTGGCAGATCGAGCCCTGCGATTGATAGTACAAACGGAGAAACAAAATCAAATGCACTGTTCAAAAGCAGCTTTGCACTAATAATTAAAGTGCTCCCCAAAGTGGGAAACCATTTGCAATGAAATTGAACGGTCAAGTGACTACTATATTAACAAGAAACTAGTACACACACATTTAAGAACAGTAGAATAATAAGTCAACTATAAAAAGAAGTACAAATACTTAACTTTACGTTAAATGCACCTGACGGCGCACTATAAATTGCCAAGAAGAAAAATATTCGATAAAATACTCAATTTTCGATGAATAATATTTATCAAGGAGCTAGTTAACGCTGAATTGGACGCGGTGTAAAAACGAAAATGTGATTTCCCTGTTATTTCGCTTCGCGTGCGTTGCAGCGGCGCGAATTATGCACTGGTCAGTCAATTTACGGGAAAACAATACGGCGGAGGCGCAAGGGTGGAACGGTGGTACGAGGAGGCTTGAAAAAACCTGACCGCATGTTTCGCGGAGATAAAAGTTTAACGAAAAACAAAGTGAGGCGATTGAATGGGCGCCGGGAGTGGAGGGAAAGGAGAAAAAAAATACGTCCATCCGTTTCAGAGGAGTTCGCGGAACAGCCGAGCCGTCACAAGAGACGGCGAGAGACCACTGGAATGCATTAAAATTCATCCCGTAATGACCGTCATAACCGACCCGACTTAAAAGAATCCACCCTACAGAGCGAGAATTCTTTCGTTGGCGAAGAAACGGGACGCGCGAAAGAATAATTGCGAAAGAATTCCTGTGTCAAGCGCTGGGATAAGTGCACGCCAGCCTCTGGCGCGCATTTAAATCATATCGGGGGTACACCACTTTGCAGGCCTAAAAGAATGAGTAAATTCAAAATTTGTTTTTTCGAGTAATTTTTCAGTGAAATACGAGGATCTTTTTGGGAAACGTTAGGTCACCCTTTAACTTTATTTTTACATATTATTTATTACATAAAGTTTTAAAATGGGGGGGGGGGGTTATAAAATATTAGCTAGCATCAGAAGTGATTGAAACTAGGGCTGGGACTATTCGAATAATTTAATATTCGAATATTTTACATATATTCGAATGCTACGAATAAACTTTGAATATTTGAGTATTCGAATGTTATTATTCGAATACTATTCGAATATCGATTTATTCGAATACTAATGTATTTGAATAGTATGGTGTGAACTGGGTCAAAATTAGCTTACAAGATTTCACCCTGACAAATGAACCTAAAGAACTTGATTTATAATTCACACCATAACTATTCGAATACACCAGTATTCGAATACTCAAATACTCGAATGGTATTCGAATACTCAAATACTCGAATGGTATTCGAATACTCAAATACTCGAATGGTATTCGAATACTCAAATACTCGAATGGTATTCGAATACTCAAATATTCCAATGGTATTCGAATACTCAAATATTCCAATGGTATTCGAATACTCAAATATTCGAATAGTATTCGAATACTCAAATATTCCAATGGTATTCGAATACTCAAATATTCCAATTGTATTCGAATACTCAAATGTTTCAATGGTATTCGAATACTCAAATATTCCAATGGTATTCGAATACTCAAATATTCCAATGGTATTCGAATACTCAAATATTCCAATGGTATTCGAATACTCAAATATTCCAATAGTATTCGAATACTCAAATATTCGAATTATATTCGACAAATAATTGAGCAACCGAAGTATTCGATTACTCGAATACCGAAAAATTCGAAAAATAGTCCCAGCCCAAAACGTGAAAAATAAAAATTTTTTATTCCTTATTACTCTCCCCGGAAAAGAGAGATGAACCAAGGCGAGGCGTGGCGAAGGCCTACCTCTAATCCTCCCCGAGTACCAGTTGACCCTGCAGCCAGATCTAGCCAGCAAGAAGCGGCATGGATCGGGGTTAGGAAGGGCAAGATCTCGAGGGAGGACGGGAGAAATGTTGCAGGGAAACGCGAACGAAAGATCGAAGAAGGAGTGGACGGCCTGACTGAGGCCTAGCGCAAATTGGGACAAGAAAAGCAGGTTCCTCGAGCGTGCATCAATCGCGTGCACCGCGTTGCATTATGGCGCACGCGAGCTCGTACGGTGCCGGAGCGGTCGGTCGGTCAGTCTTTTCATCGAGCCCGGTCTAAAGCACGCAGAACGGTGCCCTCGTGCTTTTTGCTCGTTAGCGGGGACGATCTTCGAGGCGGCGTGCTCGATCTTACGCGGACACGAGGATTTTCCAGATAGATCTCGCGTTTCTTTCCGCCCTCCCGCTGATCACCGATAAGGGAGAGTTAACCGAAGTCGGTCGTTACCGAAACTTTTCACCGCGAACGGTCCTTCCACCGCCGCCCGGTCCCCTTCGATGCAAACGTACTCGTTACACGAATGTCGGCGAAATGCGGTGTCGATGAAATCGTGTCGGTGAAATGATTGTCGATGAAATGATTGTCGGTGAAGTGAAGGTAACTCTCTCGTTACACCTAGCGAAAGGTGGAATCGAAAGCTGTAGGTACTTCGAGGGTTTCGCGTGTTTTAGAGGATTTTACGGTACGCCGGGCTATCAGCTGTTCATTGTGGATTACACGCGATTGCAGCGGTGCTCCGTGATACATATGTATGTGCATGCAAACGTGTCCATTGTTTTTCTTTCTGCGTGAAAATTGATCTATTAGCGACGGTATGGTGGACTGAAATAGGGGCTCTCGAGGCGGGGGAGGGAGTTTAAAGGTGTAAAGTTGAGTGGCTGAGGATGGTCCGCTGGGAAAAGTTATTCTTTGAGCGTTACTGTGCAATAAAGTATATCCTTTTTATGTGTTTTGGTTCGATTAAAAATGTAGGCAAAGTAATTTGATATATATTGATTAAATACGTTTGAGCTCGCTAGGAAAAATTATTCTTTAGGAGTTAGGATAGATGCCCCAATTACTGCCACCTTAAGATTATAACTGAATTTCATTTAATCATTTCACGTGTTGTTTAAACTAAAAATCGTCTCAGTTTGAAACATAATATTATTTAATATCTCTTTCATTAAAAAAAAATAGTTTTATGAATTAAATATGAAGAATTTATTAATGATTAATTAAAATTCGTGAGCGATTCTAGTGTACCTATAACTGTCACCTCAAAAAGCGTCTTGTCCGTATAATAATAATAATGATAATAATAATTCGTCTTTATTCACCACAAAATTACATGAATTATGCGATAAATGGGCGAGGTTCAGCATACCTGCTGCTTTGCAATCTAACCCCACCCAATAACTGCCACCCAATAACTGTCGGTCCTAATAACTGTGACCAGATAACTGACGGCCCCTATTATTGAGAATGAGACCCGATTACAGTCGGTCGTTTTTACTAAGACTTGATTAGGTACTGCCAGTATTACATATACATACTTTATATGTCTTATATCTTATTATAATTTAATATATACGTACATGTAATATATATCTATAATTTAATATCACAGAATCACACGCTACACGTGATTTTGCGGTTAGAAATTGGAACTTCGACATATGACAGTTATACGTACTCTACGTTCTTTTGTCCTGAATACTGCCAGCGGTAATAGGGACAAGCCTAAAAATTTTGTCCCTAATGATGTCACCATTAATTATTATAATTTAACAATAAATATTATGTATTTTATTCGTTACATCATTAAAGTAATTCTTATAGGCCGGAATAATTCATTTTATGCAATAGATATAGGTTGAGTAGTAAAACTGCGTCGTCGCGTTTTTGACCCTCAAATGGCACTTTCATTTTTCAATATTACTTTTTAAGCACTAGGTACATATGAGTACATATATTTGTTTTATTTTTATGTAAATCAGAAACTCCGTTTATTAATAACATATTTTTGTACATTTTTTTATACTTTACGTTTTTATTACATAAAATAAATAAAGTGACAGTAATTGGGACATCTACCTACTGTAAAATAAAATATAGGTACCCTTTTTATCTGTTTTGTTTATATTAAAGATTGAAGCAAAGTTCATTTGACACATACTGATTAAATAGGTTTGTATCTGCAGAAAGAGTTTCTCAACCTAGTGCGTTTGTTTCCTTGATTGGTTCTGTTGAAGACCATTCATTTTGAGGCAATAGGTTTCCACGAAGAAGATACTCTACTTAGGTGGGTCACTACAGAAACAATGAAATGGGTTTCCCTGCTATTTGCACAAGTTTCTTTCCACTGAACGAGTTCAGGAAGAATCAGTTGATATGTTTAAATAAGACTCTTATTCTGCACGCACTCTGGGCGTATATTTTGTAACAGGCATGCTTCGCGAGCAGCGAATCGTGATTTTAATTGTAAAACGACGCGATGAAAAAGTGGTGAAAAATTCCTGTGTAATTAATTACGTTACGTTAGTTAGTAACTGGTAATTGCACTCCACGTAACGTTACAATATAATCATAATCATGATTGACACAACAACCCCTAAGAGTCATTCAAATTTCCTTGGTATACTGTTTGGCACTATTTTTTGCCGAGTATATGATTATGCATAAATTAATTGACAAATAAATGTCCAAAAATTGCGTACACAATTTTCTTAAAACTCATGCAAGAATTAAATAAAACAGAGAAAACAATTTTGAATAAAAAAAATTTGCATACAACTTTAGAAAACATATAAGTGCCAATTTATTTCGACACATTATTTTTGGCGATAAAGATTGTTCCTTAATTCTTAAATTTGAAACAATACTCCTAGCTTCTTCTAACTAATAATTGATAATTTAAAACTCTATTAACTTTACCAGAATTATTTCGCTTGACTTTATCCGTGACCGATCTTCAAAAGATAGTGTCTAGCAATACCTATACATGCGCTTCAAGCTTGCCTAAGTATTTTCTATTCATGCAGTAGAAAACTTTGTACAAGTTTCTCCCGATGAGTGGAACTAATTGCTCCCAATAATTTCCCTATGGCTTTACCACGCCGATTACCATAGTCACGCATGTACTATATTATTTCGTTTCACAGTTTTTAAATAGACCGAGAAGGAATAATAACGCGGCATCGCCGTCGCCGCTGGTAACAGCCACTGACACTCCCCAAGAATTCTCCTTCCCGCGTAGGAATTATTTTTTCAGAATCAATTACAGGAGAACGGGGACGGAAAATCGTGGAGAATGGCGCGGAATCGTGTTCAACGGGCAGCTAGCGATGAAGAGGTGGGGGTGGGAAAAAAAGACCTTCAGGAAGATCGATATGGGAAATAAAATCTTTCATTTCTCGTCGGAGTGGTAATTTCATGGAAGTTCCAGCAAATCGAGATAGGGAGAAGTCGTGCCCGATAATTGCGTTCATAATGGCCCGGCGGAGTTTGACGAGATGAAAAAATTCACCGCGCCGGCGGGAAATTTCTACGGTGGAGAAAAGTCATCCCCGCGAGGGCGGGCTCGTGAAATTTTAGATTCCATTAATGAAAGCCCGCCGCTCGCTGGTAAGCGGCGATTGTTTCCATGCAAGGGTTATTACATCCCCTATACACTACACGTACAAGGAACGTGCGGAGTAAATCGTGTTTATAATCATCAAATATTTCACTCGCTAATGACACTATAATCTTCCTCGAATCAGGAAACTTTAATTATCACGATCCCGATGCATCTGCGATGCAATGTCCTTTTATTCACGTATTAATCTAAAGGAGGACTGGAGAGTCTTTTTCTGGCATCACTTTTAATAGTGATTTTCTTTTAGTCGAGCGATTTTCTTTAGTTTTTAGTTCAAAGTGAGCGTCTGACTTATATTTTTATATTTATTAAAATAGTCATGATTTCCTTTCGATATTCTATACCAAAGAAAATTGGTTTAATAAATATTTGTTCATTTGAAAAGAGTTTTTTACTTATTTAGTTTAATATTACACGAAAAGATATTAGGGACTTTTTGCAAAGAACTTTTTGGGGCAAGAAGTGCATTTTGCAGTAACAAACATTTTGTGGTATAACTCAGCAGAAAATAACAGTATCAACAAACGAACTTCGTGAACGTAAACCATAATTGTTATAGTTTATGCAAAATAACACAAGATATCTATAGATTATTAGTACTGAATTTTACATAGGTTTATACCAAAAACGACACTTTCAGCCCCACCCTACAAACACAGCACCATAACATTGCAGCAACGTCTCTGCAATATTGCGGTGCAAGATTGCAATGTTGCACCATAACTTTGCAGAGACGTTGCAAGTTCAGTCCTACGTCTGAATATTGCAATATTGCAGGTGCATATTTTTGCAATGTTGCAGCAGCATTGCAAAACATTTCACACATTAAAATATATAGTATCTACGCTATCTAAACAAATTAAATTAATTTTCAAATCTCTTCTATAATTTAAATTCATGTACAAACAACTCTCACAATAACACTTTTCATATCTTCAACGGCCAACGAGAAATTCTAACATATCCAGTTAAATGAAACATGCTGTAGAATCTACTAGACGTCATATTTCAAATTTCCTCAAAGTCATAGTTGCTTTAGAATATTGCTGTACTGTTTCTACAATATTTCCACTACAGTATTGCACGGCAATATGTAGGCAATTTTACTGGGTCGTTGCCACTGAAACATTGCACATCGATTTGCGCGCAATATTGCAGAAATATTGTAGGATCATTGCCAAAGGAAAACATTGCACGGCAACGTTTTTGCAATATTCCTGCAATATTGTAGGATCATTGCAAAAGGAAAACATTGCACGGCAACGTTCTTGCAATATTGCTGCAATATTGTAGGATCGTTGCCACTCCAATAATGCACGGCAATATTGCAGGAACCAGGGTTGCCAGATCTCCGGCATTCAGCCGGAGTCTCAGGTTTTATACTGTTGTCTCCCGCCTCAGACAGACACAATAAAAATGTGCCTGCTGTATGTTGCAGCATGCCATTGCATGTCAATATAAAATAAAAAACTATTAAAACCTATACTAAATTCAAATAAATATTCATAATACCTTTATTACAATTATTATAATTACTCCTTTATAATAATTCATTATAATGAATTTTAGATGCCTTATTTTCTATTGACCCTTATTTCTCTCATTCCCCCTCCCCTCCACTCAACCCCACTCCGTGAAATTGAAATCTCCGGCAAAAGATCTTTCCTGATCTGGCAACCCTGGCAGGAACGTTCCTGCAATAAAGCTGCAACGAAGTGTGCTGTACGGCATATGTATCCTTTTCGGTATAAAAACCGTGGCACGTAAAGGACACAGTCACCTCGTGAACAAGGACCTACAAGACCTCCCTAACCATCGTAACGCACGGCGCTTATGACATCCCCTTTCAACGATTCCGTGGAATCAAATCGAGTGGCTGTTACCAAGCGCCGCTAAAGAAAGCGAGCGTAAGATAGACGTAACGAGTTATTCGCAACAGGACTCGTCGCCGGTAGGTAGTCAAGGCATTATCCCCGGCGGCTTTTGATCTTAATCTAAATTGCTGAAACTTCCCGTGAAAGAGGATAATTCAAAGCCACCTCTCTTCCACGGCCCGCGTTCCGTCGAGCAAATTTGCAAACGACGGAGTGGAAAGATCGTCTGCTCCTCTCCCCAGCCAGCCGCAATTAGCCATACCGAAGGGCATGATCGATGCCGATTCGCCTAGCACTTTACCGCCGCCGATTTGCGTTTTCTTTGTCCCCGACCGCCGGCGTAACGACGGCTTCATTGATCGATTATAACGTCCACCTTGAGCTTCGCCGAGGAATCCTGCGAGTCTATCTCAGGGCGGGATGGAAACCGCGCGAACTGGAAAACAGATGTTTACCCCCAAGACACTTATCGATTCCACCCCCGCGGGGAACTTCGCCCCACTTCCTTAAAGTCGGCGTATTTTTCCAAACATAACCGAGCCACCAAACTTTTTCACGCGCATGCTCCTGCATTTCATTCCCCCGCGGCGACTGCGACCGATGTTTATCAGTGTTTACCTTTCTTCAACTGCGCTGATTTATATAGGATATTCGCAAACTCCAGGCACGTCTCGGTGAAATACAGCAGACGTCGATTCACCGCTCAAAAGACTAACGTTACTTTCATCTCGACTGTAAAACGCGGGGAATAGGTCAATCGCCATAAATCTCTGCTACTGATAACTCTCTTATCCCTATCTGAAAAAGTGTTGCAAGTGGATGCAAATTCCTCAGCGCGAAAGGGAGGCGCGGAAGTCGGGCGAGGTACTTTATTGCAGTTATCGCCGAAATGAATCCGCAGATGAAATGGAGAGTTGGTGCAACCACCTCGTATTTTGTCCTTAATTCGGAGAGTGGAACATTAGAAGTAGAAGACTCCAGCGGATAACAGAGTGTTTTTGATCCGAGCCGCTGGAATAAAACTGGACCGGCCGATGGAACAAAAGCAGGCTGCCCCTGTTCGCGAATAAATCGGCCTGGTATCCCAGCTTATTCTCGCGGGCAATCTCGTAGCACGCGTCCCGCGAAAATACATATGGTGCCGACGGAGCCGATAACCGAACGCTTGACAAACGCGTCTGACAATAAGATAATGCCGGGGAGCAGCAACAGCATCTTCCACTCCCGTTCTCTCCGCAAATAGAGATTAGATATCCGCTTGAACGGCGGCGCGGTGCTCGACGGATGGGATCCGCTCTAACGTCCTCGAGCGTTTCGCCACGTTCGTTCCCAGCAACGCCTACGATGCCTACACCCTACGCAGAGGATCGTCACGTCGTTTTTCATTCTCCTCTCATCGCAAGTCGCTCCAGTTTCAGCTCTCACCGACGGCTCTCTCGAGGCACGCCCGAGATAATCACTCCAAGAGGATGAAAGGATCTTTCCCGCCCCGCTCTTCGGTAATGCCGGACCCTTAGCGTCGGATACGCCTCACGGGGGAAGGTCACGACCTGGACGGCCGCTCTTCTATTTGGGGAAGAGGGATCTGGTTTCAGATGTGACACCCAATAGCTAGCAGAGTTACTGGCAATGTATCGGGCAATAGTGGTTGGCCAGTTTTGTGGAAAAGATGATTTGGAATAATGAGTTTGTGAGTCGTGTGGTACCGTTAAGGAACTAGTTCTTGATCAAGCACTAATTTTTGATCAGTTCATGAAATGAATCGTTCTTTTCAGTTTATGTCCTTAAATAATTGTTTGAAATAATTACTAACATAAAAAAGGATAATTCAAAATAGCTCCTGACCTGATCAAAAATTAGTTACAATGTATTTTCAGATGATCAAAAACTAGTTCCTAGTCACCTTATTATTCCCTAACCTTATAAATAATTAAATTATACTTATTTTCAACTTTTTAAAATTTTTCCTTAATGTGTAAACATTAATTCATCTTTTAGTATAAAAAAAGTCTATGGTTGAAAGTTTTATTAGGTTAAAAATAAATATTAAAGCGGGAAGCCCTCTAAACTGATCAAAAACTAGTTCCTTAACGGTAGGTGTTGGTGGGATTTAATTTGTTTTTTAGGGCCAGATAAGTGGAGGTATGGAAACTGTAAGTTGGAAATAGTGTTCCTGATTTCTCGATATTTTTTGCATCTCGAGAAATGAGAAATCAGATTATATTTCTCGAGAAATTAAAAAAATATTGCAAAATTTATGTTTTTGGAATAATGTTGGTGATATTTATCTAAATTTTTATTCGTGTCCAACTTAGAACTTGTGTAAATAAAAAAAACACAGATATTCAATATAATTAATCAATTTATTTATTTAATATAAAATATGAGCAAGGATTACTTTTTTTATTTAAAATAATTTTTTCAAAAGCACAATGCGTCTAAAGTCGCGTCAGCCAATCTACTTTTCGTTGTGACAAAATCTGCGGCTGTAGAAAAATTTTCGAATATACCTATTGCTAACATTTATCATTGATTGTACCATGTATTTATATATGTTCACGATTAACACACGAATGGGATTTATAATCATTTTCTTACACTGAAGATTCTCGAGGAACACTGTAATTTCTCGAGAAATTCTCGATAAAGAATTCTCGAGAAGAAACACTATTTGGAGAGGTAGAATTTGAATTGGGGGATTAGTGGAAAAGAGCACATGTATATATAAATTTTTTGTTATTTGTAGTCAAGTAGATTCTGCAATCTAGCATCCAATTCAAAAACTTCTGGCACAAACGTATACCTTTTCCTGAACAGAAGCGTATTAAAAATTTTCAATCATCAATGTGTGATAAAAGTGGAGAGAAACAAAAGCTTCAACATATCGATGAAGGGTTAACCCTCCGTTAACTCTCTGGGTGTGAACCACCCATAAGCTGATTTTAACGCTCTGAACCTTTTATATGCAAAATAAATACCTTCTTTTCAAAACCGACTTGCAAATTATATTTTCCCTCAAAATATTATATCCGAACATCAACTCTGTAGATTTTTAGCTTGTAACATTGAAATTTGTAAAAGTTACAATTTTTTTAAGATTTTCTTTGCTTTTTTCTATATGTGGTAATCCAGAATTATTTTACAAAACCTGTGAAAAATTTAAATCAAAAAATTATTGGAATACATTCTAGAGATCTTGAAATTGACCCATGATTTTTTTCATAATAATTGGATTCTTTGGATGAAAATGGCACTCGTTCAAAAATTGCTCTGGGTGTGAGCCACCAAAGTTTCGTCAAATTTGATCGAAAAAAGAGGTGTGTCAACGAAGAGTGATCTGAATAAAAATTTATTATACACTTGAGATATATACAACATAATACACTATTATTCTACTCACTCAAAGTGAGATGCAATAGAAGCTATCAAAGAACATGACTTTTAAATCCAAGAATTGAAAATAGTTGCCACTTATCGTCTGATTCAATTACCTATCGTTACAGTAATTACAAATTTAGTATCTACCCCACAGAAAATTATGTTTCCTAGAACTTGTTTGTCCTATAAATTTATAATATTCTGGCATGTGCCTGTTTTCCACTGCGCCCCTCACTTTTGCAAGGGTTATAGTAGAGCCTCTATTATTATAATTAATAAGGAGAGGCATGATTGTTGGTATAGCAGACGAGTACTTATCGACTGTTATACTTAAGTTCGATTACATCAAAGAATCGCTTAGAGAACTCTGCCTGTTAAGAAAACAAACAGCACAAGTTCCGGGGATGAAGGAAAATTATCGAACACCAGACACCAAAATCCTGTAACGATTGTTAGTGGCTGTCTCTGGGTCCAGAGTTTGTCTTTTATTATTAGATTGATCAACTTCGATCGGCCCTCCGTTGCTGCAGCTTTGTCTCGTTAACTACCGAAAGCATAGCCCCGGACTCGCGCACCGAGATGCTGGCTTATTTCGGCCTCGCATCGGCTTTTGATTCGAAATGGAATCGATGCACGCTAATAAACGGCCACTTGCCTTTGAGTTGCTTGACCAACTCGACCGAGCGGAGCGGGCTTTGGGCGATTCGCGGACAAAGGAAAGAGAGCTTTCGTGTTTGTAGAGACTCTTAGTTTGATTGACCCTCCGCTGTTCGCCTGAATGGTATCTTTGACATCTGAGTCGGATAATGACGGTGACTCCGGCACGTCGATCTTTAAAATTAAGATCTGAAATATAATATTTGCCGAGGGCGAGGGAAAACTTCTGTCGGTGACTGTTGTTGCTCGAGTGACTAATTCCGACGTTAAATATCGTGTGACCACTGGAGAGTTAAATAATTCAGAATTTCAATGGTCCCCCAATCAATGCTTAACCCCTTGCATACTAAATTAAGTTGTCTGTTTCTGTGCTATCTGCACTGTCTGAACTACTATGTACTCGCATATTCATATGAATCATCATCAATGTTTTCTAAGGCAAACATTGCCCATATCGCTGTTGTAGAAGTAATTATCTATTTCTTTGGATATACATAGAACCGAGTTTGAGCCATTGTTAGCACGAAATGGACTAATGCAATTTAAGATTGCATGAATAAGACTGGATACTATTTAAAGTGATGAACAATTGCAGTAGAATTTTAATGAAACATGTACTAGAAAAATCGCCGTCCACGTTGGTTTTATATAGACTCAATTCACTTCTTTGGTAACATACTTAAAAAAATTTGATAGTTGAACAAATGTGCTAATAATTTATGCTTAAACGTCGATCGAGCTTTGTTGTAATGAACGATATCTCTTATTGGCATGCAAATTTCGTATCAACCGGGACGATACTCCTTTGTATAATAAATAATCGCTTCTTGGCAGTCGTTCGCCTTTCGCAACAACCGTTACGAAACTCGTGGAAAAACAGGAAAATTTCTTCGCTATCTACTGTTCCACCGATAACGCGCGCATATTTATCGTTTCCATAGCGAAACGCAGATCCACACTTTACATAATTGCACATACAAAGTACGAGTGTTTTGACCCCCCCTTCGAATTACTTCACAAATTTATCAGCAACTCGCTAAACAATTATTTGACGAATACTAATGGAAGAGAAGAGAATCTGGTATTGAACAGATTAATCGCTGAATTACACTCTCTATAGGTGCGAATCCGCGATGAGATTTTACGCGAGACAAAGATCTAAGTAACAACTAAATGTAAAGTTGCAAATCCGCGACGAGATCTTGTAGGATAATTTTCTATCGTGACACTAAAATCTCAGCGACAACAAAATCAAAATAATCAAAATAGAGAATAATAATAATGGAGATTAAAGTCTCATGTGGGACACGATATTTTTGTCTCATCGTGGATTTGTATCTTAAAGAATAGAAATAGTCAAATATCACAAAACTTGTCTCGTGAGAGTCTAGTTTCACGCAGAGACGTGCAAAAAATTATTTGAAATAAAAATTTGTGTTTCAATCTCGCGGGACTATTATTTCATTATTTTATTATATTTTCACTATTTTGTCATTAGTTTCGTGAAACCAAAAATAAGCAAAAAATTATTTGAAATAAAAATTTATATACGAAATTTTTATTTGAAATAATTTTTTGCCCATCCTTGGTTTCACGAAACTAATGACAAAATAATGAAAATATAATAAAATAATGAAATAATAGTCTCGTGAGATTAGAGTCTCATACGAGACACGATATTTTGTCTCATCATGAATTTGCACCTTATAAATTCCAACTTCAAATTATTATTATTATTATTCGACGGGAGAACCCTTTAGATTACATAGATTTCTAACAATTTAGTACAACAAAGAAAAACAGGTAAAATGGCTTAAATCTAAAACAAAAAAAAAGAAATAATATAAAAAATAACAAAAGAAAAAACATAACAGTCAACATTCAACAACAACACAGTACCAAAGTTGCAAATAAATCTGTCCCAATAGATTCCCCGCCACAAACTCTTATTTAATCCCATTCCTACCAGAATACACGCGAAGCGAAGTTCCTATTTCGAAGCAACGTTCCACCGTCCCTACCCGCCGCGGTTTACTCGACAAGAATACTTTCAATATCTCCGCTTACCAGCCTTACAGACGTCCGCGTCTAGATCGTCGCTGATGGCGTGCGGGAACTTAGCGTTGAGCAGCTCCTCGACGGTGAACTTGCGTCTGTGCCTCGCGGACACGCTCTCCCTGAAATCGCCATCGACCGCCCGGCAATCGGCGTATCGGCTGGCCAAGCAGAGGACCGTGATCACCGCCAGTAGTCTCATCTCGAATACCGTCGATCGTAGAAACGACAAACCAGTTGGTTTTCCCTATACCAGCGGGCCCATCGGCGAGCGATCCGTACTACCGTCTGCACCGATACATTTGCCACTATTCCTCATTCACCCTCCTCGGTCACCTTCGACGGACGTTACGTTCCACTAGCGAACACGCGAACCACCACACCGCCACGCGGGAGCGACTTTCTCGGCGAGATGAGAAGCCACCGATCACATCTCCGGACCAGGGGGGGCGAGATCCTTGGATTACAGGCGTGGGCGACCCCTCAACCGGGCCGATCGGACCGGCGATGTCCTTGGTCGGAGCAAAAAAAAAAAAAAATTGATCGCGACCAGACGGATAGGGGCGGGATGAAAAAGTGGCTCGCGTCGATTCCTCGCGCCTTTGCCCCGTTCACGGTCAGCCGTCACGCCAGACGAGGGTGCGGAAGGGGGGGTTGCGCGAGAGAGATGATCTACGATCGAAGGGAGCCGCGAGGCTGACCGCGTGCCATCCGTGCGATCGCTTCGGGAACGTAATCGCTACTGAGGTTCGGTGTTCGCGGGCGATCGGGCGACTTCACGGGTGCGTACGTCACCGGCGGCGATAAGAGGAGATCGCGAGGAAGGCAGCGGGAGCACGGTCAAAGTTCGTGTCACAGATTAGAGGACGGATTGCCGGCGGCGGTCGTCCTTGCGTGGAGAACGTGGAGAACAGACTGATCGTCCCTCGCGGCCGACACGACGCGTCGTTCGAAAGCGCGCGCTCGTACTGGCATTAAGTCGAGAGAGGGATAGAGGAGGAGGGGGATATGTATGTATATCTAGAGGGGATGCCGGGGGGAACAAGCGGTCTCCTCCCTCGCAAACCTGCACGGCACGAGGGTGGCCGAGACACTGACCGAGCTTCCGTCGCTCGGGCACGAGCGAACCCTAAAGAATCCTCGCCAGCCGAAAAACAGTTACGCCGCTCGCTCTCCTCGGCCGAGATGGCCATTGCCGAACAAACTGGGAGTCGCACGATTTCTGCTTGAGAATGGGAACTCGGTGCTTGAGAATGTCCCCGAGGGATTAAATGAGTTGTGGGCGTTTGAGTTGGAAATAGAGGCTGGTTAGGTTTGTGGAAAGAGAGAAGAAGTTTGTAGGGGGATACAAGCTGTGTTCTAGGTGATTAATATAACTGATACTTGAAGCACTTGTAAAACAGGTGTACCGTTACATGTGTGTTTAATGCTGTATGCCCTCTGAAAGATTAGTCATTTGTACTTGAGTAACTGCAACACACTTTGCGGGATGTGTCGTGAAATGGTTGAAGGAAAGAGGTACCTGTGTAGGGGAGGCTGGGGTTAGTTGATACAGGGACAGGTTGATACAGATGAATTATGTTGACAGTGTATGTATGTAGCTATATTTGTGGGAGATGTGTGAAGTTTGTTGTTCAATTCTTTACTACGATCCAGCGTACGTCTGTGTACCTTGACGTTAACAATTGTTTTTAATTGTTTTTGTTTGTATAGAGAAAAAGTAAATTGTTTTGATACATCCAAATTGATCATTCAAAGAACTTTTTTTCATTCATTTTGTATGTATTTGCTCAAGGTTTCGTTTACTATATATGAAAAAGGAAGGACCAAAGTATATTTTGGGATATTTGTTATTAAGTAATTAATTCAAAAAAAAAATGAAAATATTGAAAACAGAATAACATTAACTAGCCCCGTAGTAGGGTAAATTGATACATTTTGCTTTCGTCCAATTAACATTTTTTCATTCATTTTGGATGTATTTTCTCATGTTTTCACTTACTGTATATTAAAAATAAAGGACCAACGTATATTTTGGGATATTTGTTATTAAGTAATTAATTCAAATAAAAAATGAAAAAATTGAGAACAGAATAACATATCAACTAGCCCCACAGTGAGGTAAATTGATATATTTTGCTTTCGTCCAAATAACATTTTTTCATTCATTTTGTATGTATTTTCTCAAGTTATCGCTTACTATATATTAAAAAGCAAGGACCAAAGTATGTTTTGGCATATTTATTATTAAGTAATTAATTCAAATAAAAAAGGAAAAAATTGAGAACAGAATAACATATCAACTAGCCCCACAGTGAGGTAAATTGATACATTTTGCTTTCGTCCAAATAACATTTTTTCATTCAGTTTGTATATATTTTCTCAAGTTTTCGCTTATTATATATTAAAGAGGAAGGACCAAAGAATGTTTTGTCGATTGTGTATACGTCTTTGGGTCTGGTCTGCTTAGAGTTCTGAATAGAATAGTACAATGATTGTGTGAACGGTTACGCGGTCAGTCGAGGAGTTATTTTCTTATTTTTTCTGGTGAACGGTAATATGTTTTTTTTTTGTTAAATTCTTTTGTAAATAATAGGGTCTTCCTGAAAGAAAAAAAAATAAATATTTTGGCATATTTGTTACTAAATAATTCATTCAAATAAAAATGAAAAAAATGAAAACAGAATAACGTATCAACTAGCCCCAGTCTCCAATCCTACTAAATATACTCGATACAGACGCGTGACAAATTTGAAATTGAATAGTACATCGCCGAAACAATTTTTCATATTCCAGGTTCTCTCAACTAAATAAGGTATTGAGAGCAAAAACATACTAAACCACACTGAAAAAAATTAATTTTTCCTATTTTATTCTGTGATTAGTAGAGTCTACTCAGTGCTGGATTTACCCTATAAGCTAACAAGGCTGAAGCCTAGGGCCCCGTTTAGCTGGAGGCCCCTTATTCTAAATATTTTCTTCGAAAATTAGCATTTTTTTATATTATCTTTAGTAACTTGTATCTTTAATGTTTATTTATGTTAATATTATGTTTAGTTTTGATATTCAATATTAATTTAGAAATTAAATTCTTATTTAGATTACACGAGTATTATTATAAAAAAAATCAAATCAGCTTCATTTTATTTTTTACATTTAACCGAGAACCCACCAAATATGCAGCCTAGGGCCCCTTGAAAGGTAAATCCGGCTCTGAGTCTACTGGAACACTATTGCTACTTGCTCGTTTTTGTTCCCAATGCCTGAAATATAATTACAGAAGCGAGTCTTATAATTTCCAATCATGACCCTAGTAATTAATTGAGGCAGTCAGAGCAACAACGGACTAACCCACATTTTTTTCGAAATTGAGTTAGTAACAATAACGTATTCCAATAAGCTCTACTAACCATATCAAATGGGAAAAATACAATTTTTTTAATATGGATTAATCCGTTGTTGCTCCGACTGCCTCAATTAATCCTCCACTATCCTCGACGATCTCGAACGATGTTTCTTGGGTAACCCGCAGACCAGACTACTTAAAAACCGTGTGCAGAAGGTCAATGACGTCGCTTACCAGTGGATATTGATAAATATTCCAAATGTGGCGGGGACCGTCGCCCACGGAAACACGTGTTTCATATCCCACGCAACGACCTGTATCGGTCAAGTATCGGATTACTGTCATGGGATCACCCTTTAGGAACCCTGCCCGTCTATCCGAGGGTAAGTGCATGTCGACGCTGCACAGAAACCCTCCACGAGAGAATAATCTCTGAAGGTACGAGGGAAAAACCGAATTCTCTGTTAACGTCACGCACGAACGAACAGTACGCGTTACACGATAGGCCACCGCCAAATGGAAAGCAAATGAGCGGCCCAGCAAAAGCTGAAAGGAATCCAGCCCATCTGATTTCGCACGCTAAAATCGCGCTGCGAAGCACAGTGTCTGCGAGGAGAGCAGAGAGTATCGAAGGACAGAAGTAGAGTATCGAATTTTCTACCTTAGTAGTATCGATATTAAGGGGTCATGCTCAGTCACACTTTCAAAAAATCGATTTTTCAATTTTTGTATTTTCTTTAAGTACAACATCTTAGAAATATTCTGTAAAAATTTTAAGGTCATCCGAATAAAATTGGCCGAGATATAGGCGTTCGAAGTGAACCATTTTATATAAGTATAAACTTGATTTGAAACTTCAAACGCGTTTTTCTCGAAACAGCATTTTCAAAATCGGTGACCAAGATATTTCAAAAACCATTCAACCGATTTACTTCAAATTTTTCAAGCTTACTATAGGAACAATAAACTAGTCTTTGAACGAAGGATTTTTTTTTTCCAATGCTTAGTTTTCTTTTAATTGACGAAAATCAGACACGATTTATGATGAAAATTGAAACTTTTACTTTAAACATCCGCCATTTTGTCCCAAATCAATATTTCGAAAAATCCTTCGTTCAAAGACAAGATAATATAATATAATAAGTAAATTCTTCGGAATTTTTTAATTTAGATGATCGACTTTCGAACAGCAGTGGTCACCGCAGAAGCTTTTTTTTTATAGGACTTTTGAGAGATGGACAATAACTTTGTTATTAATAAATATTTTTAAATAAAAAAATTACGATACACAGTACCATATGCAATCTTTAAAAGGAAAAAATAATTTTGAGAAATGTGTTATAGCTTTCGAGTAAAAAATTCCCAAAGATCGCCCTTTTTTCGGCCTCCTGACCGAGCATGACCCCTTAACAAAATTGAATTTAAATCGAGCACCCCGATTTCAAAATCAACAAACGTTTACAGGTTTAGAGAATAAAGAGACTTTATAGCATCGCGGAAGAAATCTTGTCACGTGCAAGGAAGTGAAAATTGTTTATAAAATTATTTTCGGTAGCTCGGTAAAATTAATAGAGAATTAGGATTATTCACTACGGTGGCTGAATAAATAATACGGAATACACCAGTCACCATATATAATCCTCCACAACCTAGAATAATCTCCCTTTAAAAGATTCACCGACTTTCGCAGAAGATTACCGTCTCAGATAGAAATATAACAAATAATCAAAATTTCAAGCAGACCCACCGGAAACGCCGAAGCTTTCTAAATATTTGAATATCGAAATTAATCGGGCTTGAAGCGACCAGCGGAAGCTCGAAATATTGCCAGAAAGTTATAGTAGATTATAAGGGTTTAAATAAATGGAGCCCCGGCCCGTGGGATCCAGCGAGTATCCGTTACATAATGAGCCGCTGTACGAGCGCAAACTTTACTACAATTAGCGTGAAATATTTTAAACGTCCGTGCGTATTTCCACGATCCCGTTGGACCCTCCTCGCCCGTCGTGGGGCGAGGTCGGAAACGCCGGTACAATTAACGCGGAGGGTTTTAAATTTATTTGCACGACGTTGCAGCGGGGAACCAGCGGCCGGAGATCTCCTTGGCAAATCGTTGCCGAGGAAACTTTTCTGAAAATCCATGCCGCGGAACGAGACCGCGGTAGCCGGCAAAAGTTTTCTGCCCGCGCGATCTCTTCTTCCGCCTTCGGTTCCTAATTTCCCTGCACTAGCGGAAAACTCGAAAGTCTTCACCATCTCCCCCGATCGCGGCTGTCTGCCCCGGCGGGGTGAAATAATTACCGCGGAAAGCCTCCGCGCGATCCAAGTATCCCGCGCTAGCTTAACGGGGCGTCGCGGCAGGGATCATCGACCACAGACATTAATTAAAATCGCTTCCACTCTTTTTTTATCCGACACCCCTCAAGTGGAAGTTCCAGCGAACAGGGCACTTTATTTCGTGTTCGATGACGAACTTCACCTGGTGATTAACAGGTGCTTGAGAATCGCATTAATTTGATGCGTGAAGTTATTGAAATACTATGCTCTTCGTTATAAGAATGCCTCCAGGATGAATTTCCCCGTTTCTGAAGAATTACCAAGGAATGGTTGCGCCGTGATTTTAATTCTTCCGCGGGTGTGCGATGCATTGCGCGAGTTTATCGTGGATTGGATAAGAAAAATGAACGAAACGCGATGGAGAAGCGGGCGACGGCGAAGAAAGGGAGGGCGGAGCGGAAACGGTGAAACCGACGGGGAACGAAAAAGCAGCGCGTGCGGCTGGTTTAAACGAGCTGCCAACGAGTAATTAATCAGCGTTAACACGCACTCCTCGGTGCGCGCATAATGAAGCCGATTAGATGCGCGTCTGGAGGCTTTCGACTCTCCCAGACCTGGTCCCCCGTCAGACGGTCTCGTTTCGCCGATACCGCAGAAGAAAGAATCCTTCGAGGATCTCCGGCGGGGTTAGCCGTCGTTTGCGGAGTCTAACGATATACCTCGTTGAAATAAATTTAATATTCCGACACGTCGCGCTACGTGGTTGGCCGACTGAAGATTCTCTGCCGCAGTGTTCTTCAATTCCGAGGAGAAGAGAAATATTCTCGGCGCTGGCGGGGGTCGATACGAATTTAAAGGAAGATAAAACACTGTGTTTGTCGTCGTTTTGGTGCTGGAAATTTGTGCGAAATTGATTTGAAGTTATTGCCTCGGGTCGAGGGCGAGGGAGCTGCGATGGTTTTTGTATCGACACTGCGATATTCTCGCGGGAGGTTTTCCAATCGAAAACGAGGTTGAAGAACACTGACGTGCAGGGCAGATTATCTTACCAACGATGTGGGAGTATATCTCTGGTATTACCGGTAGCTTCGCGAAGTTACGAGAGGATATTCAGATCGATCATTCCGGTCGGATATTTTCTGGTAATAGAACACGGAGACGCGTAACGATCCAGCCGCGTAAAACAAGTACCGTGAATGACGGGTCTTTCAATAGTCGGTTGAGAGAAGAACTCTCATAGTTTCGATGATTTCAGGAAGAATTAATTGTATTGTGGCCTGAAGTTATATTGTTTGCCATTGTGGACAACGCTTTGTAAATTAAAATCCACAGGTTTGGTTTGAAACAATGCAATGAAATTGGAAACAATCAAACTCAACAAATATATTCTACAAAGTAGAAATAGAGAAAGCCATCCAACAGGCTTATAATTCTACGTCACAGCATTTTTTGAGTTATGTGATAAAATCAGTGGCGGATTTAAAGGGATGAAAACTAACCTCAAAAACTCAAATAGGCACTTCCACTTTTTCACGTATAACTCCTAAAGTACAAGAGACAGAAAAAAATGTTCCAAACAGAAGATTAATTGCACAATAAGCGCTGCAAACTTGCGTTAACAATATTTTGAAAAAAGTTTTTTTTCGTTCAGGTATTTTTTTTTAAACTCTTTTCAAAATTTTGTTAACGCAAGTTTGCAGTGCTCGATGCTCCATTAAACTTTTGCTTGAAACATTTTTTTCTGTCTATTGTAGTGTGGGAGTTATACGCGAAAAAGTGGAAGTACCTATTTGACTTTGAGGTTAGTTTTCACCCCCTTAAAGGGCGATAGAGCGCGAATGAAACACACCCTTGTTCTTGTCTTAAGTCACTCTATAAACCCACAAAGTTGCGTTCGAAACGGTAGGTGCGAGTTCACGGTGTTCCCTACCCAGAAGGCCCCATCGCACTGTCCCATTTTCCAAAAAAATTATGATTTTATCCAAACACTATATTTTTACTTCTGTACTGTTACCCTCCTTAATTCGTTTTTAGTAAACTACCTCTTCATTTTTCCGTCAAAATGGGCCCCTCAGAATGTTTGCCACCTGGGCCATTTTTCCACCTGGGTAAAATATTTATCTTCAGTTTCACTCAATGGACGTATTAATACAGTTTACTCCTTTCATTCTAAACACGTGAAACATTCAGTGTTCCTGCTAAATATTAGGGCATAAATTCTTCGATGACTGACTTGATGTGTAAAGCATTGAACGCCAAAGTGCTCGTTTTTATGTATCCCTTCGCGAATAGTGGGGCCCTATGTCTTGCGCCTTGAACAGTTGTGAATTCTAAAAAAGGACATGCCATGCCTTTTTGTGCTGAAATTCCAGACGCACCTTGTCTGATTTCGCAGAAGTGCTGTGCACCACGGTGCAAAAAGGGAAAGGAATCGAGCGCGATGCAACACACGGACCTATTCATTAACCTAACTCATTGCTCGTCACAGAGCGATCATCGCGCGTCGAGCGTACGAGAAATACCTTTGTGCAGCTTTAATCGTTTGGAAACACCGAATTGGATATAAAGGACGCCTATGTTCGATCTCGTAGACTGTGCAATTATAAAAAGATGCGTGGCCACTGACCTGGACCGATTTCTCTGTGATGAATCAATGTTAAGTTAGGAAATACATATTAAAAGAATGTTCTTCGATCATTCAACCACTTTGGGGTAGTATAAATGAAGACAGCTGTTCCATAAGAAGAACCCGTTAGCTATACACTCCTCCAATAACGAAAAATACAAAAAGAATTCGAGTACTTGTGGAAGACTTATAAAATGTCATAATTTAGTATGTGGTATTCTTTATGACGTAATTACTCGTTACTCGGAATGGACTGCTACGAATGTTATACGACATTTCGTTTTGGCCGATATAAGGAAGTAGGAAAGAAGCATAGTGCAGTGAACCTTATAATAAACAGTGACTACACGAACATATAAGGATTACATCATGATTATAATTGAAATATGTCACAATTATTATATTTTTAATGGACACCCGTGAGAAGCAAACTTATCGACAAATAACCACTTTTCGTAGAAATTTTATATCTAAAGTAGACACATATACATATCGGACAAAAGCGTAAAAAGAAATTCGAGAAATGACCATCTCTGTGCATGCGCGATGTGTTCATAGAGGAAACAATCATATGAGAGATCATACCTTTTATATGCTACGATCTCGTCGTAATGCTATGACCAATATGTGGAGCAAAGAGGTGCGGTGAATAAGTAGAACAATTTTATGATTAGTGAGTCAATAATTACTTAGTAAATCTATGTTCCAATATCGTTCTTGGTACTTAAAGCGCTTTAAACTACTCCCAGCGCAATCTGGTGGCGCCACGTGGCAACAACACCGCGCTGAAAATCCAGATAGCACACGACGTCATAAAAGAACGTCCATTTTACATCCGTTTTTGATCTGAACGTCTTTACAATATGATTTGGACGACTTGGCTGTATTTCCGAAACCCCCATGCTCCGAATTGACTGAAATTTTGGAAACAGTTTCATTTTACATAGAAATAACGTTTGCGAGAAGAATTTTGTGGAGTCCCATGACCCTATTACCATTTTAGTGCCACATGCAACGTTACCGGTGAAGTCTCAGAGCAGATTGTAACGCCACGCGTGGTAGAAATTAGAATTCAACGCGGGTAAAACTTAGGTCATTTAAAACCCGCGATTTACGAATGATTCTGTTAGTGTAATAATTTAAAGATCGTTATATCACAGACGAGGTATGGAATAGACTACTCACCTTATGGGACTTCGTGTCACCGCCCAAACTGCGTTACCGACCCATAATTTGAGGACTGAATTTAGCGACCTCTGTTCATGAACAGCGTCCAACTCAAGAACTACTCTGAAATGTGTTGAAATACTAAGTTCGTGTTACAATATTTCAAGTTATTATATTTTATTCTTACATTCTATTAACATTGCCAGTTAAAGAAATTCTTATATCTAATTAGAATATTTGACAATCGCAACTATCGGCTCGGTTCTCACCGATTACCAGGTCTCACCACGAGGAGGTTGCTGCGTTTCGAGACCCGTAGAGAGATAGATGGAATCAAAGTTCCACCGATCTCCCTGTACATGAAACCCTTAGCCTACTCAACCAAAGATATGGATGGAAACAAAGTTCCATCGATCCCTTCGGTTTAGGTATCGAACCTACCTGCTCATCGGAGATAGGAGGTAGGTTCGATACTTACTTAAATCTAAACGCACGAATCCCTCGGCGACTCCCAAATGATTCCTAGAATATCTCGCAAAAATATATTAACCCTTTGAGCTTTACTTGCAATATTAAAGGGAAAAGGCTACTTTCAAAAGATTTTAATTTAAAGTCCAAAGGGTTAATATGCGTATACACGCCGCGGGGTATATAGGGGTGGCTCTAATTCGACAAAAGGAGCAGCAACTTTTGGCCCTCTTGTATTTTAAACGCGCCATTTCAATTATTTCACATTCCTTGCTCTCGGAATGAACTCGTTGGGCAAAGTCTTTTTGATTGCATTTTGTAGGATGCATATCCTACCAAACTGCACTGCGTGCAATTAAGTAGGATGCTTATCCTTGCAAAATACACGCACAAAGATTACTACCCAGGAATACAAGGTACTCGTGTCTACATAACAAGTCGCATGCAAGTACAGAATATTATTCACCGGTCGGCGAATATGGTCCGACCTGTCATCCTCGCCAGCTTCCAAGCTTTGGGCCCTCTCTAGGGCCTATGCTAGGCCCTCTGTAGGGTCTCCCTTTGGGCCCTCTCTAGGGCCTACGCGCTAGGCCCTCTATAGGGTCCATTTGTTGGGCCTTCACCAGGGTCCACGAACTATGCCCTTTTTAGGGCCTAGAATTTCCTTGGCAAGTCTAAGCT
This sequence comes from Andrena minutula, assembly GCA_929113495.1. Classification (NCBI taxonomy): domain Eukaryota; kingdom Metazoa; phylum Arthropoda; class Insecta; order Hymenoptera; family Andrenidae; genus Andrena; species Andrena minutula. The sequence goes on along the minus strand of OV815994.1, from coordinate 32,463,052 downwards.
GAAAATTGAAGCTAAGCGAAAATTTGACTCTACTTCCGCGATAAAAAAGCAATTAAAGCACCGGTGCTCTGGACGAACTTTTTATGCGCAAAAAATTGGCTCTACTTTCGCGAAGAAAATTCAACTGGAGCTTCGGTGCTCTGGACAAGTCTTAGATACGCAAAAATTTGACTCCAAATTCGCGGTAATACTACTCTACTAAATAAGAGCCGCGGTGCTCTGCAAAATACGTAGATGAACGCGAAAAAAAAACGGGGACACTACGATCGCATTACGCGCGATCACGAAGGATCTTGCGAGACTGCAAGGTTACTAGGGAGACTGGGATTCCACTTGGAACCTTTCCAAATTTTTCGCGGTGACCCTACTCAACACGATCGATTCCATTATTTTACGAATTATTAATCGGAATTGCAAAAATCGCGAGCAACTTTTGTAGTGATTTAATTTTCTGGCTCCCTCCAGGGTCCACGAGCTAGGCCTTTTTTAGGGCCTAGAATTTCCTTGGCAAGTCTAAGCTGAAAATTGAAGCTAAACGAAAATTTGACTCTACTTCCGCGATAAAAAAGCAATTAGAACACCGGTGCTCTGGACGAACTTTTTATGCGCAAAAAAGTTGACTCTACTTTCGCGAAGAAAATTCAACTGGAGCTTCGGTGCTCTGGACAAGTCTTAGATACGCAAAAATTTGACTCCAAATTCGCGGTAGTACTACTCTAATTAAGAGCCGCGGTGCTCTGCAAAATACGTAGATGAACGCGAAAAAAAACGGGGACACTACGATCGCATTACGCGCGATCACGAAGGATCTTGCTAGACTGCAAGATTGCTAGGAAAGACTTCTGGTTCCACTTGGAACTTTTGCAAATTTTTCGCGGTGACTCTACTCGACACGATCGATTCCATTATTTTACGAATTATTAATCGGAATTGCAAAAATCGCGAGCAAATGTTGTATCGATTTAATTTTCTGATTTTAAGACAGACGCATGCATGTCACAATCTACGAGTACCTTGTATGGTGGGCTCATTGGATTCTGCTCTTTCCAACAAATATACGCAGCGGTTAGTGGCCCACTTCATATAATTGGCATTCGTTTTAGGAACATTTCTGCGATATTTCGTGAATATGGCTTAGAAAAGAACCACATCATGAGGCTACTGCCTAGACGCCCTAGACCATATTCGCGAAATATTGCATAAGTGTTCCCGAAATGAATACCGACCATGTGAAATGGGCCCCTGCATGTCGCGCATTTGTATTGGAATGGCCAGAATCGAAGGAGCTAATAGTTACGCTACGTTTCTACAGAAACCATTTTGTTCTATTGCGTGCACCCATATTCAAAAAATTATAAAGTGACTTGCCGTTCGCTGTCATCAAGAGTACTGCATCTCTGCAAACTCGAACCCCTCACCAGCAACCCTGAGAACAGCACCCCTCTGACCAGCAGCCCTGAGACCAGCACCCCTCGGACCAGCAGTCCTCTGACCAGCACCCCTCAGTTCAGCATCCCTCAGCTCGGCACCCCTCAGGTCAGCAACCCTTTAGCCCTCAGCCCAGCAGCTGCAGTTGGACTCGTGCATGACTCTACTTTCGCGGTGAAAAGACTAATAGAGCACCGGAGCTCTCGACTAGTTTTACTTGCGCAAAAACACTGACTCTACGATCGCATTACGGGCGATCACAAACACTATTACTGAAACAGACAATTTGTATTTAAACAAGTTTCAAAAAATTTCCTTTAAATTCCAGGCAGCCGCATGGAGCGCCACGCAATTCGGACATTCAGAAAAATTTCGAGCAGCTACATTGGGCGCTTAATGATTTTCAAGATCACATAGAAATAAGGAGTGGCCCGTTTGGGCGCCTAAATGAAATTTTTGAATTTTACCAATTTAATACAAATGTCAGTTGAAGAACTATATTCATTTTCGTGGTCAAAGCCTCAAAACTTATTTTTAATATATAAAATTCTGCACTTTTATGTTCTGATATATGAGAAAGTAAATTATCTGAAAAACAGCACTTACAAAAATTTCGAAGAATAAAGATATGTTATTTTTTACATTTATACACTTAAACCTATGAAATTATATGCCCTTAAAGCTAGTAGTCCCAGTCGGAATCGCTCAGAGCATGTCTCTGCTATAGTGCAGCAGGGCATACAAACAAACATACATAATACAAATAATCAAACAGAGGATCAAAGCTGAATAAAATCATTTAAAAAAGAATAAAAAGGTTTGTAATGTATAACATGTGAACCAGTCTCGGTCACAGTTATGTCGTATGTTATACAAGACACACTGGATTGTGTTTTAAAAATGCATATAATTACAAGATTAGCAACTATTAGCAATTAATAATTGCATTTATAGAATCAAAACAGTTCAACGTAAAATAGGAATGATAAATCATTGCGGGATATTATGGAATTTATAACTATTTTATGCATTGAAAATTGATTCATATATGAAAAGGTTATTTCTAAAACACTACTTTCAAAATTGTATAAATTACATATTAAAAACCGACACATAATGATTTTGAGAACAAAAAGATATCTTACGCACCACCAGGAGTTGAATCCATGCCTTCAAATTATTTTCTGAACTTTGGATAACACAATATAAGTGTTTCAAGCACCTTGAAAATCTGGAATAATTCTTTGGGATCCGTTTAACCTCACATGAACATAAACATTTGGGAGTCTATACGAGCTTTACATTAAAACATTTAACAGTAAAATTGCAGGCATTTGATGCTGATATTAGTTCTTCAATTGACATTTGCATTTATTTTGTTAAATTCAACAATTTATTTTTGTGGTTTTGGCTATAAAATCGCAAAATTTCCCCACTGTGCAGCGGCCTCTATGGGCGCATAACGATGCCGAATCACAAGCCGGAAGAACAGCAGCCTCTTTGGGCGCATAATAATTCCGAATTGTAGTGTGAAAAAAGCAGCCTCGTCAGGCGCTAATAATAAAAATTTTCTAATTCTACTCTACAATGTTAATAAATCTTAACCCAGATCTAATTCCACCCCGAGCCTGCCAACGAAATTCTAAGTGAATCTCTTGAAGAATTCACCAGAGGACCATTCGGCGAATCCCTCGGCGAATCCCTCGAAGAATTCCTCGATGCAACGCTTAAAACTAGACTTGCCTGCCCAACTATTCTAAGTTTCGCAGCACGCACACACACACACCACTCAGAGGAAGCATAACAGACTATGCTTCGGTATATTAACCCTTCGGACTGTGATAGCAATATATGGTAAATGGCAACAAAAATTTTTCAAAAGATTTTACTTTAAAGTACAAAGGGTTAACATACGCGCGTGTGAGAAATAGACGAGAGGATCTCGTCGATCTCTCTGCATACATACGATTACAATTTCTTTCGCATATTTTAGAGGTACGCTTGCATTGCTGTCAAGTGTCAAACAGATTCTAAGTATCTCATTGCAGAGATAGAAAAGAATTGACACACGGACACGGATTCGCCGTCGCGAGAGATCTCGAGCTCCTCGATACACTCACGCATTGCAGTTGCACAGATAAAACGCTACTACACGACCACTACTCATCTAGGCCCCTCAGTAACGGGAGTTCCCCTTTAGGGCCGCGCCTGAAAAGGATCGGAATCATAGCGGAAGGGCTCACAATTCAATCACATGCAGCTGCAATACGCGCATCCCACCACAAAGCCGACAATTTGCACAGGCGAGTGCATCGTGCGCGAGCATCTTGTGCTGATTCAAGATCACACCCGAGAGCGAATTATATTACCGGAAAGAAAGAGCAAGGAATTGAAAGTAGGGAATAGAAAAGTCACTATGACAAGTGTTTAAAAGTATGCTAAATGAAAAACGACACGGTCCACGGTCAAGCTAATATTGTAAAAGAAAGCAAAAGCAAAAGCAAATTGTGTCACTCTCGACAAGCAAGCGCACCTCTACCCTTAAATTTAGCCTACCGCACTCTTTACAATGGGCCCTAGTGGCATAATCTATTGCAAATATGCACTTGCGTAAGTTTCGGGGGATATGCGGAAGCTAAGAATCTCCCGATTGAGATTGCAAAGAAGACTAAACGACTAAAGGACCGAAAGACGCGACGCGACGCGACGCGACATTCACCCTCGATGCACCGAATTTTCGTTTCTACATGGCGTGCTCCATACTACGACTTTACACTGCCATGGCGTGTGTGGCCGAGAACGAGCAATCGAAGACATCAGAGCCGGCTCGAGGTGGACCGAAGCCCGGTATCGGCGGGATGACAAGAAAATCCGAGAGTCATGAACTGGCGCACAACATCGTCTAACAATGGTCCTCCGTGTAAAGCCGTAATAAGTTGTACCCAGCAAAGCCGGCCTAATGCGGGCGAGCAAACCATGCGCGAATTCGAAATCAGTGATCGAAGGCGAATTGTATCTCTAGAAGAGCGCGTTCGGCACTCTTATATTTAAAAAGAACGAGACGGAATAGAAGCTTATCGCTCGAAATACGCAAGTGCATTTTTGAATAGATGTCCAGACGGAACCAAAAATTCACCGAATGTGAGTTTGGCTCGATCTGGACACTTAAACTAGATCGTAGGCTTCAGCTTGATTCCGTTTCGCAAGTCGCAATGCTTGGGAAACGTTACCAAAGGCCAGGCCACACCAGCGGGGAGGTACCTACGAAAGTGACCCATTTCTACGGAATAATTCTGGTCCATATTTGACCAATGCTTTGCGCATTTTTGAAAATTTTGAAAAAGTCTTACGACTAAAGTTCTTAAACTAAGACTTATTGATAGGCTGACTTAAATATTGTAAGGAGAGAGAAAAGTTGAAGAAGCAAGCACACAGACCAAGTAGTACCAATATCAACTCTCATTCTCGCATATTAATATTTGTATGAGAAAGAACTTCAACTTATATAATTGAAAATCCTTAATAAATTAATGCTTTACATTCTCGTTTTATTAAAAGAATCTAATGGCTCGAATGTAATTAAACTTGAGATGTGCAATTCGTATTCAAAGAATCAAGCTTAGATTATACAATTCAAGAAAAATAATTCGGAATATTTCAAACGCGTTATTAGAACTTTGACCTCGAAGTTCAAATTTATTCATTGCTTTTGTCTGTATTAAACATTTTGAAGCACGCGCGTTAATGTTACTGTTCACGAGTACAAAGTATGTATTCTTGGTCACTGTGCTTGCTACAGCAATCATTTATTCAGTAGCATTCAGAAAAATTGAAAAAATTAAAATGTACCACTCACCGATCGTTGAATGCAGTCACACCGCTATCCATGCAGTCAGGCAGCCACATTAGCAGGTTCACAAACCAAGGTCAGTAGTACCAAACAGAATGTATCACACACACGCAGAAATATGTCACTTTAATTTCGCGATCAAAAAGTAATTTGAGCACCAGTGCTTAGTCTTAAATAGTTCAAGATGCGTAAAAACACTGACTCTACACTCGCGTTGGCACTACTAACACGCACAACCATTTCATGATTTTAAACACAAAGCACTGCACATTTTTAAGTGTCCCTAAGCAGTGGGGACCTTTGATAGGACCCGAGAAATGTGTTGCCCAAGAAGTTTTCTAGATACTGGGTGAATTGTAGTAGAATCTTGTTAAGCGACCTCCCACATGGTCCAGTAATCGATGAAATTAATCCATGAAGCGAGATATCGCGAAATAATATGCTCACGCGTTCACTGAGGTCCGTTCACTGTCGCAGGCAAAGTTCAACTGCCAAGTACATTGTTCGGTGATGGTGCGACTTTGCTAGAGATTGTCGACGTTCTGTCACATTCAATATTTAAGAAAATATTTATAAATAAAAATAACGGTCTACCAGATCATCAATCCGAAAATCAACAACCGGCGTACAATGATGCATTCGTCAGAACTGCAATGCTCTGGATATAATCTATAATACGCCAAAAACACTAACACTAAATATCCCGTGTTTACACTAAAAACGAAGATTCTATCTTGCCAAGCATCTGCACTCGAAAGAACGGAAACTTTTACGCAGCAAACACTGTCTCCAAACCGACTACATTGCGCGCGATCCCGGAATGATTGAAAGGGCAGGGGGGCGCCTCTGTTCCTTTCAACTGAATTACTTCTATATAGACATCTATAGCAGAAAAGAGTAAGAATTTAAAGCAATTTCGTTAAAATAAGTAGAATCGTATTGCGATTAAGTAATAATTCACTCGAATTACGTCGCGAAGGAATCTAATGAAATTATAGAAACCGCATAAATGCACCAATCAACAGTGGAGTGGGGGACAGAAAAGGCGCGAAGAACGATTGAATATTTTTTCTCGATGTCGAGTTGATTTATAATTAAAATCGAATGGATAGCAAATAAAAGCCATAATTGAGAAGAAACGAGATTAAAAGTTGAATCGTAGCGTTTAAATGAGGGTAGATAAGATTACGTACCACACGCGGAGAGCACGAAACACGTCCCATCTCTACGGCGTCCATGATGCGACCACAGACGAGGCATGGAATAGACCTATCACCTTATGGGACTTCGTGTCACCGTACAAACTGTGTTACCGACCCATAATTTGAGGACTGAATTTAGCGACCTCTATTCATGAACAGCGTCCAACTCAAGAACTACTCTGAAATGTGTTGAAATACTGAGCTCATGTTACAATATTTCAAGTTATTATATTTTATTCTTACATTCTATTAACATTGCAAGTTAAAGAAATTCTTATATCTAATTAGAATATTTGACAATCGCAACTATCGGCTCGGTTCTCACCGATTACCAGGTCTCACCACGAGGAGGTTGCTGCGTTTCGAGACCCGTAGAGAGATAGATGGAATCAAAGTTCCATCGATCTCCCTGTACATGAAACCCTTAGCCTATTCAACCAAAGAGATGGATGGAAACAAAGTTCCATCGATCCCTTCGGTTTAGGTATCGAACCTACCTCCTCATCGGAGATAGGAGGTAGGTTCGATACTTACTTAAATCTAAACGCACGAATCCCTCGGCGACTCCCAAATGATTCCTAGAATATCTCGCAAAAATATATTAACCCTTTGAGCTTTACTTGCAATATTAAAGGGAAAAGGCTACTTTCAAAAGATTTTAATTTAAAGTCCAAAGGGTTAATATGCGTATACACGCCGCGGGGTATATAGGGGTGGCTCTAATTCGACAAAAGGAGCAGCAACTTTTGGCCCTCTTGTATTTTAAACGCGCCATTTCAATTATTTCACATTCCTTGCTCTCGGAATGAACTCGTTGGGCAAAGTCTTTTTGATTGCAATTTGTAGGATGCATATCCTACCAAACTGCACTGCGTGCAATTAAGTAGGATGCTTATCCTTGCAAAATACACGCACAAAGATTACTACCCAGGAATACAAGGTACTCGTGTCTACATAACAAGTCGCATGCAAGTACAGAATATTATTCACCGGTCGGCGAATATGGTCCGACCTGTCATCCTCGCCAGCTTCCAAGCTTTGGGCCCTCTCTAGGGCCTATGCTAGGCCCTCTGTAGGGTCTCCCTTTGGGCCCTCTCTAGGGCCTACGCGCTAGGCCCTCTATAGGGTCCATTTGTTGGGCCTTCACCAGGGTCCACGAACTATGCCCTTTTTAGGGCCTAGAATTTCCTTGGCAAGTCTAAGCTGAAAATTGAAGCTAAGCGAAAATTTGACTCTACTTCCGCGATAAAAAAGCAATTAAAGCACCGGTGCTGTGGACGAACTTTTTATGCGCAAAAAATTGGCTCTACTTTCGCGAAGAAAATTCAACTGGAGCTTCGGTGCTCTGGACAAGTCTTAGATACGCAAAAATTTGACTCCAAATTCGCGGTAATACTACTCTACTAAATAAGAGCCGCGGTGCTCTGCAAAATACGTAGATGAACGCGAAAAAAAAACGGGGACACTACGATCGCATTACGCGCGATCACGAAGGATCTTGCGAGACTGCAAGGTTACTAGGGAGACTGGGATTCCACTTGGAACCTTTCCAAATTTTTCGCGGTGACTCTACTCAACACGATCGATTCCATTATTTTACGAATTATTAATCGGAATTGCAAAAATCGCGAGCAACTTTTGTAGTGATTTAATTTTCTGGCTCCCTCCAGGGTCCACGAGCTAGGCCTTTTTTAGGGCCTAGAATTTCCTTGGCAAGTCTAAGCTGAAAATTGAAGCTAAACGAAAATTTGACTCTACTTCCGCGATAAAAAAGCAATTAGAACACCGGTGCTCTGGACGAACTTTTTATGCGCAAAAAAGTTGACTCTACTTTCGCGAAGAAAATTCAACTGGAGCTTCGGTGCTCTGGACAAGTCTTAGATACGCAAAAATTTGACTCCAAATTCGCGGTAGTACTACTCTAATTAAGAGCCGCGGTGCTCTGCAAAATACGTAGATGAACGCGAAAAAAAACGGGGACACTACGATCGCATTACGCGCGATCACGAAGGATCTTGCTAGACTGCAAGATTGCTAGGAAAGACTTCTGGTTCCACTTGGAACTTTTGCAAATTTTTCGCGGTGACTCTACTCGACACGACCGATTCCATTATTTTACGAATTATTAATCGGAATTGCAAAAATCGCGAGCAAATGTTGTATCGATTTAATTTTCTGATTTTAAGACAGACGCATGCATGTCACAATCTACGAGTACCTTGTATGGTGGGCTCATTGGATTCTGCTCTTTCCAACAAATATACGCAGCGGTTAGTGGCCCACTTCATATAATTGGCATTCGTTTTAGGAACATTTCTGCGATATTTCGTGAATATGGCTTAGAAAAGAACCACATCATGAGGCTACTGCCTAGACGCCCTAGACCATATTCGCGAAATATTGCATAAGTGTTCCCGAAATGAATACCGACCATGTGAAATGGGCCCCTGCATGTCGCGCATTTGTATTGGAATGGCCAGAATCGAAGGAGCTAATAGTTACGCTACGTTTCTACAGAAACCATTTTGTTCTATTGCGTGCACCCATATTCAAAAAATTATAAAGTGACTTGCCGTTCGCTGTCATCAAGAGTACTGCATCTCTGCAAACTCGAACCCCTCACCAGCAACCCTGAGAACAGCACCCCTCTGACCAGCAGCCCTGAGACCAGCACCCCTCGGACCAGCAGTCCTCTGACCAGCACCCCTCAGTTCAGCATCCCTCAGCTCGGCACCCCTCAGGTCAGCAACCCTTTAGCCCTCAGCCCAGCAGCTGCAGTTGGACTCGTGCATGACTCTACTTTCGCGGTGAAAAGACTAATAGAGCACCGGAGCTCTCGACTAGTTTTACTTGCGCAAAAACACTGACTCTACGATCGCATTACGGGCGATCACAAACACTATTACTGAAACAGACAATTTGTATTTAAACAAGTTTCAAAAAATTTCCTTTAAATTCCAGGCAGCCGCATGGAGCGCCACGCAATTCGGACATTCAGAAAAATTTCGAGCAGCCACATTGGGCGCTTAATGATTTTCAAGATCACATAGAAATAAGGAGTGGCCCGTTTGGGCGCCTAAATGAAATTTTTGAATTTTACCAATTTAATACAAATGTCAGTTGAAGAACTATATTCATTTTCGTGGTCAAAGCCTCAAAACTTATTTTTAATATATAAAATTCTGCACTTTTATGTTCTGATATATGAGAAAGTAAATTATCTGAAAAACAGCACTTACAAAAATTTCGAAGAATAAAGATATGTTATTTTTTACATTTATACACTTAAACCTATGAAATTATATGCCCTTAAAGCTAGTAGTCCCAGTCGGAATCGCTCAGAGCATGTCTCTGCTATAGTGCAGCAGGGCATACAAACAAACATACATAATACAAATAATCAAACAGAGGATCAAAGCTGAATAAAATCATTTAAAAAAGAATAAAAAGGTTTGTAATGTATAACATGTGAACCAGTCTCGGTCACAGTTATGTCGTATGTTATACAAGACACACTGGATTGTGTTTTAAAAATGCATATAATTACAAGATTAGCAACTATTAGCAATTAATAATTGCATTTATAGAATCAAAACAGTTCAACGTAAAATAGGAATGATAAATCATTGCGGGATATTATGGAATTTATAACTATTTTATGCATTGAAAATTGATTCATATATGAAAAGGTTATTTCTAAAACACTACTTTCAAAATTGTATAAATTACATATTAAAAACCGACACATAATGATTTTGAGAACAAAAAGATATCTTACGCACCACCAGGAGTTGAATCCATGCCTTCAAATTATTTTCTGAACTTTGGATAACACAATATAAGTGTTTCAAGCACCTTGAAAATCTGGAATAATTCTTTGGGATCCGTTTAACCTCACATGAACATAAACATTTGGGAGTCTATACGAGCTTTACATTAAAACATTTAACAGTAAAATTGCAGGCATTTGATGCTGATATTAGTTCTTCAATTGACATTTGCATTTATTTTGTTAAATTCAACAATTTATTTTTGTGGTTTTGGCTATAAAATCGCAAAATTTCCCCACTGTGCAGCGGCCTCTATGGGCGCATAACGATGCCGAATCACAAGCCGGAAGAACAGCAGCCTCTTTGGGCGCATAATAATTCCGAATTGTAGTGTGAAAAAAGCAGCCTCGTCAGGCGCTAATAATAAAAATTTTCTAATTCTACTCTACAATGTTAATAAATCTTAACCCAGATCTAATTCCACCCCGAGCCTGCCAACGAAATTCTAAGTGAATCTCTTGAAGAATTCACCAGAGGACCATTCGGCGAATCCCTCGGCGAATCCCTCGAAGAATTCCTCGATGCAACGCTTAAAACTAGACTTGCCTGCCCAACTATTCTAAGTTTCGCAGCACGCACACACACACACCACTCAGAGGAAGCATAACAGACTATGCTTCGGTATATTAACCCTTCGGACTGTGATAGCAATATATGGTAAATGGCAACAAAAATTTTTCAAAAGATTTTACTTTAAAGTACAAAGGGTTAACATACGCGCGTGTGAGAAATAGACGAGAGGATCTCGTCGATCTCTCTGCATACATACGATTACAATTTCTTTCGCATATTTTAGAGGTACGCTTGCATTGCTGTCAAGTGTCAAACAGATTCTAAGTATCTCATTGCAGAGATAGAAAAGAATTGACACACGGACACGGATTCGCCGTCGCGAGAGATCTCGAGCTCCTCGATACACTCACGCATTGCAGTTGCACAGATAAAACGCTACTACACGACCACTACTCATCTAGGCCCCTCAGTAACGGGAGTTCCCCTTTAGGGCCGCGCCTGAAAAGGATCGGAATCATAGCGGAAGGGCTCACAATTCAATCACATGCAGCTGCAATACGCGCATCCCACCACAAAGCCGACAATTTGCACAGGCGAGTGCATCGTGCGCGAGCATCTTGTGCTGATTCAAGATCACACCCGAGAGCGAATTATATTACCGGAAAGAAAGAGCAAGGAATTGAAAGTAGGGAATAGAAAAGTCACTATGACAAGTGTTTAAAAGTATGCTAAATGAAAAACGACACGGTCCACGGTCAAGCTAATATTGTAAAAGAAAGCAAAAGCAAAAGCAAATTGTGTCACTCTCGACAAGCAAGCGCACCTCTACCCTTAAATTTAGCCTACCGCACTCTTTACAATGGGCCCTAGTGGCATAATCTATTGCAAATATGCACTTGCGTAAGTTTCGGGGGATATGCGGAAGCTAAGAATCTCCCGATTGAGATTGCAAAGAAGACTAAACGACTAAAGGACCGAAAGACGCGACGCGACGCGACGCGACATTCACCCTCGATGCACCGAATTTTCGTTTCTACATGGCGTGCTCCATACTACGACTTTACACTGCCATGGCGTGTGTGGCCGAGAACGAGCAATCGAAGACATCAGAGCCGGCTCGAGGTGGACCGAAGCCCGGTATCGGCGGGATGACAAGAAAATCCGAGAGTCATGAACTGGCGCACAACATCGTCTAACAATGGTCCTCCGTGTAAAGCCGTAATAAGTTGTACCCAGCAAAGCCGGCCTAATGCGGGCGAGCAAACCATGCGCGAATTCGAAATCAGTGATCGAAGGCGAATTGTATCTCTAGAAGAGCGCGTTCGGCACTCTTATATTTAAAAAGAACGAGACGGAATAGAAGCTTATCGCTCGAAATACGCAAGTGCATTTTTGAATAGATGTCCAGACGGAACCAAAAATTCACCGAATGTGAGTTTGGCTCGATCTGGACACTTAAACTAGATCGTAGGCTTTAGCTTGATTCCGTTTCGCAAGTCGCAATGCTTGGGAAACGTTACCAAAGGCCAGACCACACCAGCGGGGAGGTACCTACGAAAGTGACCCATTTCTACGGAATAATTCTGGTCCATATTTGACCAATGCTTTGCGCATTTTTGAAAATTTTGAAAAAGTCTTACGACTAAAGTTCTTAAACTAAGACTTATTGATAGGCTGACTTAAATATTGTAAGGAGAGAGAAAAGTTGAAGAAGCAAGCACACAGACCAAGTAGTACCAATATCAACTCTCATTCTCGCATATTAATATTTGTATGAGAAAGAACTTCAACTTATATAATTGAAAATCCTTAATAAATTAATGCTTTACATTCTCGTTTTATTAAAAGAATCTAATGGCTCGAATGTAATTAAACTTGAGATGTGCAATTCGTATTCAAATAATCAAGCTTAGATTATAAAATTCAGGAAAAATAATTCGGAATATTTAAAACGCGTTATTAGAACTTTGACCTCGAAGTTCAAATTTATTCATTGCTTTTGTCTGTATTAAACATTTTGAAGCACGCGCGTTAATGTTACTGTTCACGAGTACAAAGTATGTATTCTTGGTCACTGTGCTTGCTACAGCAATCATTTATTCAGTAGCATTCAGAAAAATTGAAAAAATTAAAATGTACCACTCACCGATCGTTGAATGCAGTCTCACCGCTATCCATGCAGTCAGGCAGCCACATTAGCAGGTTCACAAACCAAGGTTAGTAGTACCAAACAGAATGTATCACACACACACACAAATATGTCACATTAATTTCGCGATCAAAAAGTAATTTGAGCACCGGTGCTTAGTCTTAAATAGTTCAAGATGCGTAAAAACACTGACTCTACACTCGCGTTGACACTACTAACACGCACAACCATTTCATGATTTTAACCACAAAGCACTGCATATTTTTAAGTGTCCCTAAGCAGTGGGGACCTTTGATAGGACCCGAGAAATGTGTTGCCCAAGAAGTCTTCTAGATACTGGGTGAATTGTAGTAGAATCTTGTTAAGCGACTTCCCACATGGCCCAATAATCGATGAAATTAATCCAGGAATCAAGATATCGCGAAATAATATGCTCACGCGTTCACTGAAGTCCGTTCACTGTCGCAGGCAAAGTTCGACTGCCAAGTACATTGTTCGGCGATGGTGCGACTTTGCTAGAGGTTGTTGACAATCTGTCTCGCTCCAACGACTCCCAGCTCCTCGAGAAAAGTATTACTTGCGAAGTCTTCAAGATACTTGGCGAATTGTTGTAGAATCTTGTTAAGCGACCTCCCACATGGTCCAGTAATCGATTAAATCAATCCAGGAATCAAGATATCGCGAAATAATATGCTCACGCGTTCACTGAGGTCCGATCAGCATTGCGAGTAAACTTGAACTGGAAGGTGCATTGTTCGGCGTTGGTTCGACTTTGCTAGAGGTTGTTGACGTTCCGTTTCGCTCCAACGACTCCCAGCTTCTCGAGAAAAGTATTACTTGCGAAGTCTTCAAGATACTTGGCGAATTGTTGTAGAATCTTGTTAAGCGACCTCCCACATGGTCCAGTAATCGATTAAATCAATCCAGGAATCAAGATATCGCGAAATAATATGCTCACGCGTTCACTGAGGTCCGATCAGCATTGCGAGTAAACTTGAACTGGAAGGTGCATTGTTCGGCGTTGGTTCGACTTTGCTAGAGGTTGTTGACGTTCCGTTTCGCTCCAACGACTCCCAGCTTCTCGAGAAAAGTATTACTTGCGAAGTCTTCAAGATACTTGGCGAATTGTTGTAGAATCTTGTTAAGCGACCTCCCACATGGTCCAGTAATCGATTAAATCAATCCAGGAATCAAGATATCGCGAAATAATATGCTCACGCGTTCACTGAGGTCCGATCAGCATTGCGAGTAAACTTGAACTGGAAGGTGCATTGTTCGGCGTTGGTTCGACTTTGCTAGAGGTTGTTGACGTTCCGTTTCGCTCCAACGACTCCCAGCTCCTCGAGAAAAGTATTGCTTGCGAAGTCTTCTAGATACTTGGTGAATTGTTGTAGAATCTTGTTAAGCGACCTCCCACATGGTCCAGTAATAGATGAAATCAATCCAGGAATCAAGATATCGCGAAATAATATGCTCACGCGTTCACTGAAGTCCGTTCACTGTCGCAGGCAAAGTTCGACTGCCAAGTACATTGTTCGGTGATGGTGCGACTTTGCTAGAGGTTGTTGACAATCTGTCTCGCTCCAACGACTCCCAGCTCCTCGAGAAAAGTATTACTTGCGAAGTCTTCTAGATACTTGGCGAATTGTTGTAGAATCTTGTTAAGCGACCTCCCACATGGTCCAGTAATCGATTAAATCAATCCAGGAATCAAGATATCGCGAAATAATATGCTCACGCATTCCCTGAGGTCCGATCAGCATTGCGAGTAAACTTGAACTGGAAGGTGCATTGTTCGGCGTTGGTTCGACTTTGCTAGAGGTTGTTGACATTCCGTCTCACTCCAACGACTCCCAACTCCTCCAGAAAAGTATTGCTTGCGAAGTCTTCTAGATACTTGGTGAATTGTTGTAGAATCTTGTTAAGCGACCTCCAACATGGTCCAGAATATGTTCATACGAGGATTTTTAAATTGTTACTCTAACAATAAGAGAAACATTTGTAAATCGCGGGCTTCGACTTTAAAAAAATAGCCTAGTTTTATCCGTGCTGAATTCTAATTCCTACCACGCATAGCGTTACAATCTGCTTCGAGACTTCACCGGTAACGTTGCATGCGTTACTAAAGTGGCAGGGGGGTCCTAGGACACCCCAAAACGGTGACAGAACAATACATTGGTTGATAGGTCTATTCCATACCTTGTCTGTGACACAGACGGGGTATGAAATAGACCTCTCACTTTATGAGACTTCGTGTCACCGCCAAAACTGTGTTACCGACCCATAATTTGAGGACTGAATTTAGCGACCTCTGTTCATGAACAGCGTCCAACTCAAGAACTACTCTGAAATGTGTTGAAATACTGAAAGATGTGTGCGTGCTTGTATTCGTGTGACTTGTTTAGAGGGAGAATTTAACATAGAGGGCGGGCTTTTGCTAAGCTACGCTTTAGCTTGATTTGTCAACGACTCACGTCGGATTTCTCTCTGAAAATCTATTTCGGGGATCAGGACCCTATATGGCGCTAAAATATGGCACTTCTTGAGAGCTTATACAAGCTATAAATTGCAAGACGATATTGATTGTTAGTATTTTACATGTACGCTATTTACGCTGAAAAATATTAAAAAATGGCGCTATTACTGACATTCCCGCAAATCTCTGCACTTCGCGCGTGTATAAATAGACGGTGCCCATCCTACGACACGTAACAATCATTGAGAATAATGAATTGAAACGTTTTTGTAAAATTTATATTAGTTGCTTTTTGGACCCGAGGCCCCTAAAGCCTTACGTTTCATTACAAATTGATTGGGTCTGTCCTTATTAACTATTGAATGGATTTAAAAATTATAAAAAACATCTACGATGTAAGTACACGAGCGTAGGTATCGCTTACGTTAAGATCTGAGCACACATATCAGTTCCGTCCCTAGTAGCATTTCTGGTTGGCCAACGGAAATGGTCAAAAACCCAACAGTTCCAGTATCTCGCTGAAATATTTAAACTTGCACTTACCCTTCTATCTTAACACTATACTCGTGTTCTGGGATCCTGTAGGAACCAACGAACAAACATTTCAAGTTATTATATTTTATTCTTACATTCTACCATAGTATTAAAATATGTTTTCGGCGCACAGTTTCGGTCAGTGAAATATTTGTTTCTACTTAAGAAACTAGAAAATTGTTTCTACTTAAATGCAGAACGTATAATGTTATCCCAACTTTCATATCTAACAATTTGATGAACAATTCAAACTTTTTCACGTCTTCCATTCCGGCTTCATGCAAATTGTTAAATCTACAAAATAGATATTCGAATTTCACTGACCGAAACTGTGCGCCGAAAACATATTTTAATACTTTTAAAAATCTTACGGTCGAAATTATAATTCTTTATTCTACCATAGTATTGCAAGTTAAAGAAATTCTTATATCTAATTAGAATATTTGACAAACGCAACTATCGGCTCGGTTCTCACCGATTACCAGGTCTCACCACGAGGAGGTTGCTGCGTTCCGAGACCCGTAGAGAGATAGATGGAATCAAAGTTCCATCGATCTCCCTGTACATGAAACCCTTAGCTTACTAAACCAAAGAGATAGGCGGAAACAAAGTTCCATCGATCCCTTCGATTTAGATATAGAATCTACCAGCTACCTGCTCATCGGAGATGGGATGGCAACAAAAGAGCAAGAAAGCAAATTCAGTGACTACTGCAGGCCTGCACAGCAAGTCTATGGCGGGCAAGAGCGCTCTCGATTGCTCGTGAGCAAAGCGAAGAGCGACGCCACCCCAGTGATGCCAGAATCGTGGGACACGGGACGGGACGCTTACCCCCAGTATGACCTACCGTCCTCTCCCACTATGGCCTACCGTCGTCTCCCACTTTCTTCCCATCGCACTGCACACAAGCATATCCCTACCCTTGTCCGTGTGCTCGGCAGTTCGACAGGCAGCTCACACGGACAGGAGTAAAAATATGTTTGTGTGCAGTGCGGTGGGAAGAAAGTGGGGGACGCCGGTAGGGCATAGTGGGAGAGGACGGTAGGTCATAGTGGGGGTAAGCGTCCCGTCCCGTGTCCCACGATTCTGGCATCACTGCGCCACCCTGTGGCCAATAGCTGTCGTAGTATGCGTGTAAACTGTATGGTGTATTGCTGACGTTCAGCGGCACACTTCACTGACAAACACTCCCCACCACGGCACTCACGGCACTGTTGCTCATGAAGGCATGGCTTAGTGCTTTTCGATGCTCTTGCCGCACGTGCCCGAAAATTTTTGCCCGGTGGGCATTAAGTTGTGTCCGCTTGGACTACTAGGTAATCCGCCAGGTCTAACCGCGAGGAGGTTGCCACGAAAGTAGCCCAACCCGAAAAAAAACTCCAATCCCATCCACCCTCGCATTGCAAGCAATGAGAGACGCGACAATCTCACTCTACTATTTAAAAAAAAATCCGCGGACGCGAAGGAGAGATAGACTTCGGATTATCGTCTATCTCCCTGTACGTACATAGGTCTTTACAATTCTCTTACTTAAATCTAAACGCGCGCGTCTATCGGTGACTCCCAAATGATTCCCGGAAAAGCTACTGTATTCTTTCAAAAGATTTTAATTTAAAATCCATAGGATTAATATGCGTATACATGCCGCGGGGTATATAGGGGTGGCTCTAATTCGACAAAAGGAGCAGCAACTTTTGGCCCTTTTGTATTTTAAACGCGCCATTTCAATTATTTCACATTCCTTGGCAATTGGCAGGTTTTTGAAACATTTTGTTATATAATGTAAAAATTAACATGTTCACATTTGCTTTAAGTATACTATCATAACATTGCATCTATTGTGATCGTACGGTAAACTCGGGTAAATCCGTGATACAGGTTATTCCGTGATACTTTTTCATTTATCTGTAACTCGAAATTTCGAGTATTATATGTGCTGTAGAAGATAAATGGAAAGTTCAAACTGCATGTAAGTGATGGTAAAATGACACTTTAACAAGTCTAACTCTTGAAATTATCATACAACTAGCCCACCCGTTACCCGGTTTCACCCGGCAATTATTTATGATGAAATAAAAAAGCCTGAAAGAAAAATAAATAGCTTATCATCTAATCTATAGGGCGTATATAATATATATTCAAAATTTCATTGAAATCCGTTCAGCCGTTTAGACGTGAAAGGAGGACAAACAAACAGACAACTTTTCACTTTTATATATTAATAGGGATAAGGCATCGGTGTTATTTTTGCTTATGAAATTGACTAAATTCTTATTCTTCGTGCGCCTGATACTGTTATCCTTACGTCTCAGACATTTAACGATCGCGACGCAATTGATTATGCACAAAATAACAATAATATATAATAATATCAAATAATATCAAATAATGTAAAATCATGTAAAATAATGTAAAATAGTATAAACAAGTAGCTGGTGAACATATATATATAGGACCAGCGAGTATTATCACGGAGTAACCAGAGTATGTCATGACAACTTAATTTTGTATATTTTCAATTAAATATACTTGGTAAATTTCTGTTAACCTATTATTTGTTTGTCCGATGTCTGACCTATCATTATATCCTAGACTCACTTTCAGAATATGTAAATATTAGCAGTTATTCGACAAATTCTAAAACTATCACGGATTTACCCGAATTTACCCTACTAAAAGTGTGAAAATGCATAAAATTTCTGTCCTTTCCATCTTTAATGACACATGTTAAACACGGCAGTGTACCAGGGTAACATTGGCATATCATGTATATAGATAGTATTAACGGGTTAAGTTTTACTAATCTGAGGTCAGTTAACCTAAATTTCTTTATATTATTTTCTTTTTTACATCTTAACTTTTTAGTTAACATTTTTTTTTTGAGGATCTAGAAGGTTTAGTTTGCTAAGTGACGTGTTTCGTAGTTTTGAAAAAAATGCAATTGGCCGGAATAGCAAAAAAAATAGTAAAGATTGTTTTTTAAACTTTTTTTGAGCCTGTAATGAAAATTCAAAAAACCCGTTTGTAGATTGAAGTAAGTTGTACCTATACATGCTGCAAATTTCATTAAAATCGGTTAACGTTGCTTTGAGCTACAAACCTTTAAAGAAAACAAAATAAGATCGAAAATCGCTGATTTCGTGAATTCGAAATCTCGATTTGGGAGTCGATTCTCCACCTTATTCTGCGATCTTTAAAGGTTTGTAGCTCAGAGCAACGTTAACCGATTTTAATGAAATTTTCAGCATGTATACAACTTACTTCAATCTACAAACGGGTTTTTCGAATTTCATTACAGGCTGAAAAAAAGTTTAAAAAACAACCTTTACTATTTTTTTGCTATTCCGACCAATTGCATTTTTTTCAAAACTACGAAACACGTCACTTAGCAAACTAATCCTTCTACATTCTCAAAAAAAAAATTCATGTCGTTTGGACCAATTCGAAAAGAGTTGTGCGATTTTGAAAGTTGTAAACTTTCTTTCGTCCGCCACTGTAAATATCATTAACAGGTTAAGTTTTACTAATCTAACGTAAAACAACGTACATCCGGCGTATGCCAATGTTCCCACGGTTTACAGTACCAAAGGACTACAAGGTACTCGTGTCTACATAACCAGTCGCATGCAAGTACAGAATATTATTCACCGGTCGGCGAATATGGTCCATCCTGTCATCCTCGCCAGCTTCCAACCTTTGGCCCCTCTCTAGGGCATATGCTAGGCCCTCTGTAGGGTCTCACTTTGGGCCCTCTCTAGGGCCTACGCGCTAGGCCCTGTACAGAGTCCATTTGTTGGGCCTTCACAAGGGTCCACGAGCTCGGCCCTTTTTAGGGCGTATAATCTCCTTGGCGACTCTAAGCTGAAAATTGAAGCTAAGCGAAAATTTGACTCTACTTCCGCGATAAAAAACAATTAGAGCACCGGTACTCTGGACAAACTTTTTATGCGCAAAAATTGGCTCTACTTTCGCGGTAATACTATTCTAAGTAAGAGCCGCGGTGCTCTGCAAAATATGTAGTTGAACGCGAAAAGAACTGAGATTCTACGATCGCGTTACGCGCGATCACAAAGGATCTTGCTAGACTGCGAGATTGCTAGGAAGACTGATTCCACTTGGTACCTTTTCAGATTTTTCCCGGTGACTCTACTCGACTCGATCGATTCCCTTATTTTACGAATTATTAATCGGAATTGCAAAAATCGCGAGCAACTTTTGTATTGATTTAATTTTCTGGCCCTTTCCAGGGCCCGCAGGTTTAAGCTGAAAATTGAAGCTAAGCGAAAATTTGACTCTACTTCCGCGATAAAAAGCAATTAGAGCACCGGTGCTCTGGACAAATCTTAGATACGCAAAAATTTGACTCCAAATTCGCGGTAATACTACTCTAATTAAGAGCCGCGGTGCTCTGTAAAATATGTAGATGGACGCGAAAACAACGGGGACCTTGCTAGACTGCAAGATTGCTAGGAAGTCTGGTTCCACTTTCCACTGAAACCTTTTCAAATTTTTCGCGGTGACTCTACTCGACTAGATCGATTTGATTATTTTACGAATTATTAAACGGTATTATAAAAATCGCGAGCAACTGTTGCATTGATTTAATTTTCTGATTTTAAGACAGACACATGCATGTCACTATCTACGAGTACCTTGTGTGGTCAGTTCATTGGATACAGCTCTTTCCAACACATGCGCGGCAGTTAGTGATCCATTTCCTGTAATTGGCATTCGCTTTAGGAACATTTCTGCGATATTTCGTGAATATGGTTTAGAAAAGAGCCACGTCACGAGGCTACTGCCCAGACGCCCTAGTCCATATTCGCAAAATATTGCATAAGTGTTCCCGAAACGAATACCGACCATGTGAAATGGGCCCCTGAATGTCGCGCATTTCTGTTGGAACGGCTAGAATCGAAAGAGCTCGCTATGCTACGTATTCTACAGAAACCATTTTGTTCTATTGCGTGCACTCATATTCAAAGAAATATAAAGTGTCTTGCCATTTGCTGTCATCGAGAGTACTGCATCTCTGCAAACTCGTCACTCCTAACCAGCAGCCCTGGGACCAGCACTCCTCAGCTCAGCACCCCTTTAGTCCTCGGCAGAGCAGCTCCAGTTGGACTCGTGCATGACTCTACTTTCGCGGTGAAAAGGCTATTAGAGCACCGGAGCTCTCGACTAGTTTTACTTGCGCAAAAACACTGACTCTAAGATCGCATTACGGGCGATCACAAACCCTACTACTGAAACAGACAATTTGTATTTAAACAAGTGACACAATAATTCCTTTAAATTCCAGGCAGCCGCATGGAGCGCCACGCAGTTCGGACATTCAGAAACATTTCGAGCAGCCGCATTGGGCGCTTAATGATTCTCAAGATTGACAGAAAAAAGGAGTGGCCCCTTTGGGCGTCTCATACTTTTCAATTTTAATGAGAAAAGAAACGGCAGCCTCTGTGGGCGCTCAACGATGCCTAATCACAAAGCGGAAGAACAGCAGCCTCTTTGGGCGCATACTAATTCCGCATTGTAATTCGCATAATCTATTGCAAATATGCACTTGCGTAACTTTCGAGGAATATGCGAAAGCTAAGAATCTCTCGATTGAGATTGCAAAAGAGACTGAACGACTAAAGGACCGAAAGAATTTTCGTTTCTACATGGCGTGCTCCGAATCACGACTTTGCACAGTCATCGTCTAACAAAAGTCCTCTGTGTAAAGCCGTAATAAGTTGTACCCAGCACAGCCGGCCTATGAAGGGCGAGCACACCATGCGCGAAATCGAAATTAGTGATCGAAGGCGAATTTTATTTCTGGAAGAGTTCGTTTGGCACTCTTATTTAAAAAGAACGAGACCGAAAAAAGCTTATCGTTCGAAGTACAGAAGTGCATTTTTTAATAGATGTCCAGACGGAACCAAAAATTCACCGAATGTGAGTTTGGCTCGATCTGGACACTTAAACTAGATCGTAGGCTTCAGCTTGATTCCGTTTCGCAAGTCGCAATGCTTGGGAAACGTTACCAAGTTCAGGCACACCAGCGGGAAGGTACCTACGAAAGTGACCCATTTCTACGAAATATTTCTGCTTCATGTTCGACCAATGTGTTTCGTGCACTTTGAAAAATTTGGAAAAAGTCTTACGACTAAAGTTCTTAAACTAAGGACTTATTGCTAGGCTGAATTTAATATTGTAAGGAGAGAGAAAACTAGAAGTAGCGAGCACAGTGACCAAGTAGCACCAAATTCAACTTATATAATTGAGAATCCTGAATAAATTAATGCTTTATATTCTCGTTTTAAGTATTAAGAGAATATAATGGCTCGAATGTAATCAAACTTGTGAAGTGCAATTTGTATTCAAAGCATCAAGCTTTGATTATAAAATTCAAGAAAAATAATTCGGAATATTTAAAACGTGTTATTAGAACTTTGACCTCGAATTTGAAATTTATTTATTGCTTTTGTCAGTATTAAACATTTGGAAGCACGCGCGTTAATGTGACTGTTCACGAGTACTAAATATGTATTCTTGGTCATTGTGCTCGCTATAGCAATCATTTGTTCAATAGCACGCAGAAAAATTGAAAAAATTAAAATGTACTTACTGCTATCCATGCAAACAGCAGCCCCATCAGCAGGTTCACAGACCAAGGGCAGTAAAACCGAATAGAATTTATCACACACACAAATATGTCACTTTAATTTCACGATCAAAAAGCAATTAGAGCGCCGGTGCTTAGTCTTAAATAGTTCAAGATGCGTAAAAACACTGACTCTACACTCGCGTTGACACTACTAACACGCACAACCATCTCATGATTTTAAACACAAAGCACTGCACGTTTTTAAGTGTTCCTAAGCAGTGGGGACCCTTGATAGGATCCGAGAAACGTGTTGCCCAGAAAGTCTTCTAGATACTGGGTGAATTGTAGTAGAATCTTGTTAAGCGATTAAGCGACTTCCCACATGGCACAGTAATCGATCCAATTAATACAGGAATCAAAATGTCGCGGAATAATATGCTCACGCGTTCACTGAGGTCCGATTACTTATGCAGCCAAAGCTGAACTGGCAGGCCATTGTTCGGCAACGGTACGACTTTGGTAGAGGTTGTTGACGTTCTGTCTCTCTCCAACGTCTTCCAGCTCGAGCGTCGCGTAAACAGGAACGCGGGGTAATCGCGAACGCGATGTTACGGCGTTTTAATACATAGACACGATGTTCCCCCCCAACTAGCTAATAGTTTCGGTCGTATCCAACGCCGGGCAGAAAGTAATAAATACAGAACACTTATGCTATTCAGGATAAACACAATTTATTAGTTTCATTATGTTTCAAGTAATATTTTGTCCATTTCAATTGCATGTAATTATTGTGGAATTACTGATACAATTATTCTTTTTTAAGTTGAAATAAAGCACTTTTTTACCAACATTTTGTGACCAAGGCGTTGCTCGAATTATGATTCCAACCTCTGAAATAAATTCCTTTTTATTTTTGATGTCGTGGGGCAATGACGAACAACTCGATTGGGTAATCTCGAACCTTCGAGATTAGCAACGATAATCGATTTCGATGAAATTTTCAGTATGTACAAAACTTACTTAAATCTACAAAAGGGATTTTTGAATTTTCATTACAGGCTCAGACAAAAAAGTTTAGAAAACGACCTTTACTATTTTTTCTGAGGGGTTTGAAAAGTAACTCGATTTGCAGTCACATTAATGCACCCCACGACTAGTGTTCCTTCCCGTGAATTTCTCGAGAAATTTTATAATTTCTAATTTATTTTGCGTTAAATAAACCGGAATAGGACAGCAAGGTTAAACGGCGAAAGTGATATCGTTTTATTTTCATCCTCCTTTCTCTATCGTTGAACGGAATATGTTCATACGACGATTTTTAAATTGTTACTCTAACAATAAGAGAAACATTTGTAAATCGCGGGCTTCGACTTTAAAAAAGTAACCTAGTTTTACCCGTGTTGAATTCTAATTCCTACCACGCATAGCGTTACAATCTGCTTCGAGACTTCACTGGTAACGTTGCATGCGACACTAAAGTGGCAGGGGGGTCCTGGGACCCCCCAAAACGGTGACAGAAAAATACATTGGTTGATAGGTCTATTCCATACCTCGTCTGTGATCAGGTTTTATTGCGTCCTCTGCGTGTAGGAGCGGTGGTTTTTGGAATCACATACCATCCTACCACCACAGTCGGTAACAACAGTGAATTCGTACTCGGTTCCTAATCAAGGAAAGAAACACTATACTAACACTATAATATTTATGTATTCTAAATATGTACGTCTTGTCGTTTCGTTAGTAGCGAAGAGTAAAGGAGTTGAAGAACTATTTGACATTTATCACTTTAATAATTTATCATTCAAGAATCATTGAATTAGTAATCGATTAACTTATACTGTTAAAAGTAACAAGTGAACATGGGAACCAGGTCAATTTACACTGTAAACGCATCATTATTGTTTCTTTTCCCTTTACTAACTTTACCGACTTCAGTGATTGTGTTGTATTAGTTCCCGGAGTCACCGTCTTTAAATATACAGAGCATGTCAGAACACTTGATTTCTCACGAAGACAGTATTTCAGTCGTGTGACACCACTGGACACCACAGACGAGGTAAATATAGATCCTGTCCATCGTCTGTGGTTCGGGGATTTGACGGTACATACCAAATTGCATGACACAATTTGCGGGACACACAATACGAATGAATTTTAATTGTACCACTTTCGCCTGTGTCATGAAAAACTTTCACTCTACAGATAATAGGAAAAAGACAATTCACTCTAAAATGCCCCGGAAACTTTCAAATAATATGCAATCAATCCTGCTGTGCGATGACTTGACTTCCCCACTTTCGTAAGGCTCCAAATCTTCGAACTTCTTAAACGCCAAACAACGTCAAGGTCTACCATTTGTTCAAGGGCGAACGATAAGCTTTCTAAATATTCAGTTAACTTCCATCTATCATGCAGGAATTAAAAATAAGAAAACGTTTCCTTCTCCTTCGTCCAGCCAAACGAGCACAGACATTAATCATAATCATAGCGTTCCACTAAGAAAAAAAATGAAAGATGATCTTAGAAACCGTAATTACGCAAGCTTCTGACTTTCATACATAGTTTAGGCTCACATCGAAAATGTATCGTGAACAAGATGACGCTGACTTTTTACTAGCAATAACATATTCCGAATATGAAACGGCAAATTCCTGCCATCAGTGATGCAAATACACTTTAATTTGTTGTATAATTTTCTATGTGTAAATGTACAATATTATGGCTAATCTGTATTATACAGTCATGGCGTCATTCTTTGGATTTTCAATTTCATCAGACACTTTGTCCTCGGTCTCTGACACCGTGCATTTCCGGTATATTCATTTCCTCCTTGCATCGCGCTTTTAATATGTACTTTAGCGAATCAAATTTTCTTTATGCCACGGATGCCTCGTAATACACTGGTTCTCAACCCCTCCAGGCACATCGGTCCCTCTCCGACATTAAATTCAATATGCCAACCCTTTAAAGAGTTTGCCAACCCTCAAAACCCGAAGCTCCAATAATTCATCGATATGAAATAGAGCAGTAGACCTTAATAAAAATCTAACTGCAACAACAAAATACAATCAATCTGCACGCAAAAACACAGTGCACTCGTAATTTTGCGCTTTTAACAAACAATTCTACTGAAATAATAATATTTATCATCTTTTATGGATCTCTACAATATTCCAAAACCAAACCACTCCAGCCCCTAAAACATTCACACAGAAATGTCCTAAAAAATGTACCAACTATCCCGCGCGTCCTTCCAATAACATATACTTCCATTTAAATTTATCCTAAATAAATATGAAAGTATACGTGTTACTTATTACTAACACGTTCCATGACACGTGAGTCACCTGTGCCTAGGGAATACATAAAATCGTGGTCATTGTTTACTATCCCGAGATCGCGGGATTTTTCAAAGTCTATTTCGAGATTCCGGGAATAATGTACTAATTACTAAGGTAATAGAAAATTTCAGTAATTAAATTGACTTATTATGTGTCGAAAGTCGAAATTTTATTTAAGTAATTAAACTTACTTTCCATTATTAATCTCAAACTTATACTAAAATCATTTAAAACAATAAAAACAATAGTAAAACCTATCAGTAAACCATTATAAAGATTTTTGAAAATGAAGAAATAGCACAACATCTAAAGTATCATCTCCTAGCCGACTTCATATTTTATTTCCAATATAACCGGTGAAAAAGCTCGCTCTGCTTTAACGCTTGTAGAAGGAATTGACAAAAATAATTATTGATATGCTTGAAAGAGCCCTCTTTTTATGCTTGTCAATAAATAAATATAGTTAGTTATATTCGATTTAATATTATTATTTAAATAAATCAATATTTTTATTATTATTATTATCATTATTAAGAAGTGACTATGTTTATTTTTATAATTTTCAGCTATTCATAAAGTAATTCACATTTTTAAAAACTGCCGAGGACCTCAGGATTAGTTATATCAAATCCCGGGATTTTTGGAATTCAAAAAACAACCGGGACTGTATTCCCTACCGGTGGTCCACGCTAATCATCGTAACTGGAGCAAGCCTCCGATTAAAGGACAAGAACACTTCCCAATTCAGTATCGAAATCAAAATACAGCAAAGAGAAGTTGAAATTACGAAGAATACAACACAGTACTATTTCTCTATGACCGCCTATCGCGAATTACTTTTCCCATCACTTTTTATAGACCGATGAAATATTTGAATTTCAGCCGCGGCTGTACTTCTTGAATTTTCCATGACGATGTTTTGAGACTGTAAACTTATATTAACATAACACAAGGGTTTAAATCCTGCCGCCATATCTTATACTGTCTGATAGGCTCCGGCCATCTTCACTTTTGTACCAAAGCTAAATAAATAAAAGCTTACACTAGGTTTCGTAAACCTGAATAGGACGCATCGTGAGATTCTTTGTTCCCTCCTCTGCACATCCCAGATCCTGTTCCATCACAGCGATATAAGAATATCTTCAAAAGCTTATCCGAAGGTGCACACAAATGAACCTACAAACCAAACTGCAACCAGCATCCCAACGCGTAGCCAAGCTATTCCAGGACTAAAGCCGCGGATCCACCTGAAAACTAAGCTAAACTTCTTTCAAAAAGTTTTTTAAAAAATATTAAAAGCTTTTAATTTTTTAATTAAATTAACTAAAAGCTTTTAAAAAAAATTAGCTACAATAGATCCTCATGGAACCGTTTCCATCAAAAGCTAAGCTGTCTTATGTTTATTTCTGAAGCTAAGTTATCTCGACGTAGCTATGTTTGCGGAAAATCGCTTGCGTGGAAATCTCACACTACATCGAGCTAACTTAGCTCCCTAAAAAAACATACCACATCTTAGCTTAGTTTTTTCTGAAAACCTAACTTTTCAAAGCTTAACAAATCTCAGCTTAGCTTATCTTCCAAGTGGGAATCCTCAGCTTGACCCACGGAGAGCACGGACTCTCAGCTGAGAACCCCTGCGGGAGTCAATGCCGAATACGCGAAGAAGCACGAATGAGACAAACGACTCTAAACGATATAATCAAGTCACGCAGTCATTGCCGAAAGAAAACAAAAACAAGGAAAAGTTGGAAGCACTTGGCGGGCTAATGGTACGAATCGAAGCAGTCGCGCTGATGCCGCGGAGCATCGAGCCGCGATCCACGGCACAGGGAACGACCCTGAGAGAGCTACGGCGAAGACAATGACTCCCGGCGGGGTATCTCGCCGTCTGGTCGCTGGAGAAGTATAAAAATGCTAACCGCCGACGGGGATAAAGTGTTCGCCGATCGCTCGTGCACGCTCAGTCCGCGTTCGGTACACCTTCGCCTATGGTTACCGCTAAGGGATTACCCGCTTCTCCGATCGTTCCGTCGGCTGCGCGACACTACTCGTCGGTGGGGCCGATTCGTAGGCAGCGTCAGAAATTCTGATCGAACGAGTGTGTCGACCGGATCGAGTTGATCGACTCCGCGCGCAGTTCTTTCTCAACTCCTCTCTGGTGACCATCTCAACACCGCCTTCTCCCCTTCTTCACCGCCACTCGCGCTTTCATCGAATCTGTGGACCCAGGTGGACTAGGCCTGACGGTTCCAGAGGGACGAGAACTTGCTCCAGCGAAGGGAGGCCTGTCGTTGCTCTTCTCCCACGATCGATCTTTCGTTAAAGGTACGTAAGTACACCGGGATACGATCCTACTACGTTTTTATTGGCTAAAACTGGTGCAGACTGATTCGTGAATTTTGGTAAAGACTCGTCGCGCATCGACGAGTCTTATTATTTATCGAGTTATCGGTAGCGAGGGTGTTGAAATTGTGTTTACGTTTCTTGAGGATCATGCGTATTATTTTATAAAGCTGGACGCGTATTTACTTTGTGAAAAACTGGGCACTACTCCCGGCGATCGTATGAAGTCACTTTAGCGCGGACGCGCTAGAGAACGCTAATGACGCGCTAATATCGTTCCTCGTTAAATTGTAATCTAGGTAAGTACAGTGATTCGACAATCGGCGCAGCAATCGTACGGTCGTGGGATTTTTTATTTTATTTTCCCTTCCACGGCGATTCGAGAAACGGCGCGGAAAAGGGAAGCGAAAGGACAGCGCGCACCGTCGCGGGATAGCCACGATCATATTTCAAACGATTGCGAACGCTGGAATGAACGATCGCAGCGCTACTGCAAAGCACTTGATGCATTGCAAACGATCGTGTGAAAGTTTGATATGAAAATAATTGGTAAATTAGCGCTGGTTCGAGGGGGTCGTGAAATGTTCGTGTAGTGTTCGAGGGAATTGGTGTTTTTTTTTAATAGCAGGAATACTTTGCGGGGAATTATACAGGGGTACTTTTATGCAATATCTAATTTGCAGTAGGCGATTGCGGGAAATAAAAGTGTCGAAGGTTTGACTTTACGCGGTCAGTCCACTGTGACGGTTTGAAAAATGAAGCTATTTTTAAGGATGTATTGGACGTACAATATCAGACAAAAGTTGAAATACTTGAATAGCTACGTCTTACGTATAGTAAATCTAGATGTAAGGAATTCGAACGACAGTTGGAGTCTTACTTTTAATCCTGGGAAGGTATTTTTCACTTTACAAATGCTTTCTCAAGCATTAATTGTTAAACTTTTGGCAGTGAAAATGCCCAGAATTCACAATTTTCTCAAGTTAAAAGAAAATTAAAATCGTTATAACTCAGTAACCGTTTAGTGAATTCGTTTAAAATTTTTGGAGCACATCAGGAAGGTTAAAAAGAACAATCTCACAAATTTTCATCAACTTGGAACTATTTTGAAAATAGGTCCAATACATCCTTAAAGATTTTTCTCTTCGTAAATACAACATATAATTATACATAGATTTTTCTCTTCGTAAATACAACATATAACGCAATAAATCTTTTTGGTATTTATTAAGCCACTCTTATATTATACACAACAAATTTAAAAGAATCTTTTTAATTTGTTTTAAAACTTTAAACGCGATTATCTCAAAACAAGATTGTTTCAACTGGTGCAGGTGATTGCAAGAAAACTATTTGACCAATCAGTCTGAAATTTTTACACGTTATTCAGCACATCAATGGCTATGCCAGGGACTACGGAAACGTTTTTCGATTAACCATTTCATACTTTTTACAAGGAAAAATGATTGAAAAAGTCGCCGTATTTCGACACTTAAACTTCAAACCTCCGCCATTTTGTTAATTTTTTAGCAGTAAAAATAATCCTAGTTCCGGCGATAACCACACTCATAATGAACACAACACACTTTGAATTTTTTATCTGCACCATCACATCAGTGCGATATATATTTAAAAACAAACTGTTAAAAATTTAAAATAGATGTTTTTATGCTGTCAATGAGTGTATTAATAAGTAGACAAAACATTATTTACGTTGGACATTCCGTTTACTAAAAAATAAATCTTGAAAAATATCAATTTTCCACGACATCACAGTGGACTGACCCCTTAAAAGATCTTGTGAGATGCTCGATTAGAAGTGGGATCATCGCGTAGAGCACATCGCGTTCTAAAATTTTTCGTCGCCTTGGAGATTTGGCGTCCCTAGACTAACAAGTGTCCGCCGCATTTTAAATATTAAATATTTGAATTTCAGTCGAGACAATGTCCAAATTAATTCAATATGACAACTCCCATATGAGTTATTGTTAATTCGTTGTATGAAAAAGAAGTGAATTGTTTTTAAAGTTGTCTCAAGCCTCTGTGTTTAAACATTTCCCAATTTCTAAGCGCTAAAGAATTGTCGCCCCCCCCCCAAAAAAAAAATTTGCCGCCACAGGCTGCAGCCTATACACAAATCCGTCCCTGGCCTTAAACCCTTTTCCTACATGTGCAACAAGTGGCGCAGAACACCTTGAACACGCTTAAAAAAAGCCGAACCCCTTCCAATAGAATAAAACTATTGTTACATCTTTTTGAGATTTTAACCCTCCGTGGTTCAGAGATGGGAAAAAAATTATTTTAAATAAAAATTTGTGTATGAAATCTTTGTTTCAAATAATTTTTTGCCCATCTCTGCCGTGGTCATACGCCCTTATAATCACAAATTGGTCACATGGGGTTCACTGCACCCTAGCAACACCTCTGAGTTACCATTTTCGTATTTTTAAATCCTTCAACTTCTGACAACTTCTGACACTTCTGATAATTTTACATTCGTAATACTCGTAAAATCATGCCCTAATATACTTTTTCTAGAAATTTACATTTTAATTCAATAAAATTTGTAGTTGAAATAATAATTCTGGAACTTTATACTATTGTCCGAAAATTTACAGAAACATTGACAAATACCAAAATTCTTTTGCCCGAGGGTTAAAAATAAGAAAAACGTTTCAGGTGATAAAGTTATGTGGAACACCCCGTGTAATCGGCCAGTGTACGATAGTTTTTGCTACTCGTTAACGGAAACGTTCATAGCGAAGGCATAAAGACTGCATTTGTTCGTAATAATGGTGCGGGAACGTACCGCAGTACTTTTACCCATGTGTTCGTGCATCTAACACAGACGATACAAGGTTTTCACCTTGCTTAGGATTCATTGATGCCATCGCATCGACCACGCTCGCAGAAATACTCTTGCCCAACGATCGTATAAAAACGCAGGCCAACTTGTCGCGGCAGTATTGTTCTCTCTCGACCGAAAAATCGGCCACTTTTCGGTGATGGTTTTTACAATGAAATAAACACTTCGCGTTTCCGAATTTCTGTGGGTATATTCTAGCACTCTTAAAATACAAGAAAAAATCTTTGTTGTTTGTTTATTTCATTTGTTTACATAAATATTTCGCAGTGTAGTTGGCGGCTTCAGAATTGCTGGCGGTTGAAATTTCGGACGACTGGATCAGCGGAAATAAAAAAACCAAAGATATTTTTAATTTGCATAAATATCTTAAGATTTTTAATATTTTCCCACATTTTGTATCTATTAAGCAGAGAAGAAATGCTCTTTTCGGTACTTTCAACTTTGATCGACTCCCATTTTAATAATTTTGGTAAAAAATTGTTCTTTTATGGTAAGCGAGATAGCCATACTCCTGCAAATTAAAAATATCTTTGGTTTTTTTATTTCTGATGATCCAGTGGTCCGAAATTTCAACCGCCAACAATTCTGAAAACGCCAACTTCACTGCGAAATATTTAATAAACAGGTAAAGTAAACAAACAACAATGATTTTTTCTTGTATTTCAAGAGTTGTACAACATAGCCCCTGAAATTCGAAAACATTAAGTGTGTATTTCATTATATAAAACCATCACCGAAAAGAGGCTGGATTTTTCAACCGAGAGAGTAGAACCTCCCCTTAACAACCGCACCATCTATTTGCCCTGTAAATGTTTAATGTCCTCTAATGTGCGGCGAAATTATTACCTAAAATAATTACGTAAAACATTACGTCGATTTCTATCGGCGGTGTGAAATGTTTCATGGCGTCAATCTTAGATCATTAGTATATGCTCTAAGTCTTAGAGTCATTGTTTCGCACCAAATTGACGTCTTAGAGTCTAACACGTCAATTTGGTGCGAAACAGCGATTGTTTGATAATGTATACGAAGTTTCCTTTGTTTCTGACCTCTGCTATCAGTTTTTTATTAAACATGCGACTTCTCTTTATTACGATTCATATTTGAAGTATGTGTGACACATATGATAGGTAAAGGAGGTTAATGAAAACAGCACTGGTGGTCACCAGTTCATGCAGAATGGATGCATTGAAACGACCAGGATGTTCTTAAAAATGCTGTACGATTGTAAATTTATTGCAATCGAATGTAAATACGTTAACCGTGACACGGGACAACGTACGTGTAATTTGAACACGGATCTAACATAGAAATTTAACTTCACTGAATCATTAAGTGGAGAGCGTGACATTCAAATTACTTCCGTCGTTGGTTCAAATTGCCAGCAAGAATTTGGGAAGAACTATCGCAACGTGCAACGGATCTGTTAGCAGAGCTCCAGAATCTTTAATAACACAGGCATGTTCAAGGTACCGCGATGAAAAATAAATATTCTACGTTCATGAATACTTTATCGAGTTTCCTTGATATGATTTACAAGGGCAAGTTTATGATAATACCTGGTTGTCCGTTTAGTTGTAACTACCGGGGAAACTATTTACGAGAAGAGCTGCCAAATACTGGAAATATTCAAGTACTTGAAATTTAAACCGAGCCAAGTATTGGAATATCCAAGTAGTACTTCGAATAGTTTGAATATTCGAACAAGCTTTAAAAAATTAGATCTTTTTGAATTATTCGAGTGGCTTGAGTCACTCATAGAATTCTAATACTATTTGAAAATTTGAAAAAATATTAACAATTATTATTTAATTATAAGGATCGATGTTTGATTTAAGGCTTATGTTCACTATAAGTATATATTATTCTGAACGACTTAAGTTACGAATAATAACACTCATTGTTCATAATTGACACTAATTTTGTTCGCGAAATATAAAATCGTTATTATCTAATCATTCAACTTATACAGATATATGTATCTATATGTACATCAGTAATTACATACAATCAAATATAAGATTATACGAGTCACAAAAATTTAACTTCCACGGGTAAGAACCTCTACAAGTAAATATTTTATATTTGTTTATTTTTAAGATATAGGGTAGATGTACCGTTTTTGGCTATTGCACTGTTTTTGGCCATGTGCATAATTATTTTATTTTTAAATTGCTTGTGCACTTTTGTTTAGTACACCGCCTGAAATATAAGATTATATTTATTGCTTACACGGAAAATATTATATTTTTTAAAAAATTGCCACTTTAATGTATTGTACAATCTAGGGTAGATCCACCATTTGAATCTACCTCGAAATGACCTCTTCTTCTATGTATTCATTATATTCTCATAAGACCCTTGATTAATCAAATAGTTTGAATTGATACGAGTAGCTTAAAAAGATTTGGGTAATTATTTCAATTCGAGTAGCTTGAATGCGAGTAGTTAAAACGTTCAAGCTGCCCATATCATTCGAGAAGATCGAAATTGTTCAACCTTGCTTGGATATTTAAGCTACTTAAAATTAGGACATACAGGTGTAGATGCAGATCTCAACATGCATGGTGTCCTTGAGATTTAATTAATAATAGCCTCCAGCCCAAGTAACGACTGTTAAGCCCACTGGAATATTGCTGAACATATGAACCAAGTTGTGAAATACAACAGGAATACATTGAGAAATACACTTGGTCCATTTTCAACGTAACAAATCCTCAGTTCAGCTGATTAGGGGAGAGTGGGGTAATTGCGAACACCTAAGCCAAAAAGCAAACAAAACGAGAACTATGTGAGAAATGAATTTGTTTATTATTTACAAATATACTTAAACTATTCATGTATAAAGTACTGTGACGAATTTTTGAAAAAGTATAATAAAAATCGACTTTATAGTGAAAAAGAAAAACCCTTGGTGTTCGTGATTACCCGACTGCCGTGGGACATCAGAGTACTAAATATCGCAGAAATCGCACAGGAAATGCAATTACAATAGTCAACCCATAAAAAACGTTGCTACAACCTATACCTAATATATTTTTCAAATTCCTCTTCTTGTGCGTTAGAAAAAAATTGCAATTAGTCGGAATATCGAAAGAAATATTAAAGGCCGTTTTTTAAACTTTTTTTCTGAGCCTGTACTGAAATTTCAAAAATCCCTTTTGTACATTTAAATAACTTTTATACATGCTAAAAATTTCATCAAAATTGGTTAACGTCGTTCTGAGCTACAACACGCTTAAAGATTTGTTTGTCATTACCTTACAACACCAAAAAATAAAAAGGAATTTATTTCATCGGTTAATATCATGATTCAAGCCACGCCTTGATAAAAAAATATAGGTAAAAAAGTGCTTTATTTCAACTTAAAAATTCCCAATTGTATCATTAATTCAACAGTAATTACATGCAGTTGAAAATTGACAAAATATTACTTGAAACATGATGAAAATAATAAATTGTGTTTATCTTGAATAGCATAAGCGTTCTGTACTTATTACTTTCTGTCCGGCGTTGGATACGACCTAAACTATTAACTAGTGGAGAGGGAACATCAGTTTTTATTTATTAAAACGCCCTAACCATCGCGTTCGCGATTACCCCGCGTTCGTGATTACCCCACTCTCCCTTAATCGCACCCAGTTAAATTAATCAGTTCAACACGTCCACCAAAGTGGAGCTAATCAATAATAAATAATTCCAATCAATGACATTAATTATGCAGGCCGTGTAGACGAATGTATGCGCAATGCTAAGGAACACGAACTCATAACCACTACACTATCGAAGTGGAAAAGCATTAGTAATGCTCAACGTGCACTTTGAAGCCTACATTGTATTTTAATTAAAAATTTTCCATTTGACATTGTTGCTGCATCATAGAACCCGCTCATATAAATGAAGGAAAAGATCGAATCGGTCGAAACATCCGTTTCCAATAAAATTAGTCTAAAACGATCGGTTCTAACACGTGCTCGTCATTCAAATCCCTATCGTCGCTCGAGGCAGTGTACTTACTCGCAATTTTTCTTTCGCAGTTTATCCCGAAATGGCGTCCGAAACACCGTCAGTGTCAGAGTGGTTCCACGGCCGGGATGTCTTCGTCACCGGAGGCACGGGATTCATGGGGAAGGTCCTAATTTGCAAGCTGCTGGTCAGCTGCCACAACCTTGGCAATATTTTCATGCTGGTCAGAAAGAAGAAAGAAGTCGATCCGCAGGCCAGGCTGCAGGTCATGGTGCAGGTAAGTCGAAACAAGCGGTCTGCTTGAACCCCTGAGGGACAAGGACGTCCGCCGACTTTTTGTCACTTTGAGAATCAATCACGTTGATAAGGGACTGGTTGCTTGTCTGAACCCAATTTATAGCGCCAATTTAAATAAAAATTTAAAATTCAAATTTAAATATATTCACTGTTTTAGCACAAGCTAAATAAAGATTTGCCTACTTCTGAAAGGGACCGGTATCCAATCCAGATGAGGTTTAGGGGGAGGAGTGGGGAGTGTTTTGGAATATTTATTAGTTTCCGAAATATTAATAAAAAATTGTTCATTTTTATTGGAAATTTTTTTGGACGTTGGTGCAGGCTCCCTAACTCGCGAGCACTTCCGTCGCTCTATTTTTTATTTTTTAAATTTTGTAACCACGGTCTTGTTTTTGGCATCGCCGGACTCATACCGGTTCGCTGCCGAGTTTTACGCGCTCCCGCACTGGTCTAACCCCAACCGGTGGCCGATCGAAATGAAACTTGGTGGGCATTACGGGGGGTGTGGACCGACCCCAAATATAAAATGTCAGCTTCGGCAATTAATGCGTTCAAAAGATACAGAGGTAACTGTGCATAAAAGGGTACACCTTACCGATTTTTTTAATCACTTTACCACGGTCCCCCCTCTTAACAATATTTCTGTTGACTTTCTGTGTACACTATTAGTGTTAGATTTAGATAGATTTAAATGGTAAGGTTAATAACAGCGAACAGCTGTACCTCGCCTTTTGCTATTCATGTATATATTTTCTTTTCTTTCTTCACCTTCTCGCTTCTTATATGTTTTATCCTGTAAAGCGTGTTGTGCAATAAAGAATTATTATATATTATATATTATATTATACCGACACAACGCATTCAACTTTCCAACTTGTCCCGGGTACTAGTATTGGTTCGCGTAGTATTAGTATTGGTTTCCTCGCGGGCGCGTAAAGCATCGTAGCGAACCGATGAGTTTGGCGATCCTAAAAATGAGACTGTGGTTACAAAATTTCAAAAGTGGAAAATGGAGGGACGGAAGGGCTCCCGGGCAGGGAGGCCTGCACCAACGATCAAAAAAAAATTCCCCCAAAAAATTAACAATTTTTTATTAATATTTCGGAAACTAATAAATACCCGAAGCTACAATTTTAGATTTAGGGTTCACACTCCTCCCCCCAAACCTCATCTCGATCGGTCCCTTTCGGAAGTATATCCGTTTTTAAAAATATGCAATTTTTCCTCAAGTCTGGGAGGGGGGCGACCGCCCCCACCCTACGGATTCTCATGCTGGGGAATACTGTGACTCATCATTCATGACCTTCTAATTAATTCAGCGGCAAGAGACGGCGCAGCAAAAGGCACCTTCATAAAAGGTGTTAAAATAGGGCGCAATAGCCCTTAAACCGAATAAGAAACACTCGACGAACGCAGGTCGACAGATTAACATTGATTAACACTGCCAGATTTACAGTGGGGATAAAAAGAACATTTAAACCAAGATCGGCGACAGAAATGAATTTTCATCAGAGAGAATATTTCGAAATTTCTATTTATAAACTGAAGGGCTGCCAGAGTAGGCCAGTGAAGCCGAGATATTATTCTTTGTTAAAAGGAAAAATATATTACGCATATGTTCGTTTAAATGCACACGAGCCGCACTCGTCGTTTTGCAGTCGCGTCATGATGACAATACCGCAAAATTTGCATACCGTGGCGGACGAAAGAAAGTTTGCAACCTTTGAAATCGCATAACTTTTTTAGAATCCGTCCAAACGACTTGATTTTTTTGAGAAGCTAAGAGGATTAGTTTGCTAAGTGACGTGAAATTGGTCGGAATAGCAAAAAATAGTAAAAGTCGTTTTTTAAACTTCTTTTTATGAGTCGGTAATGAAAATTCTAAAATCCCGTTTTTTTTGTTGCATGCCTAAAATTTCGTCAAAATTGGTTAACTTTGCTCTGAGCTATAAACGCTTAAAATCGCGAGATTCCCGAGATCAGCGATATTCGACCATATTCTGCGATCTTGAAGCTTTTATAGCTCAGAGCGACGTTAACCGATTCTGATTCAATTTTTGGCACGTATATATAACTTACTTCAATCTACAAACGGTTTTTTTTTTTTAATTTTCTATAAGTAGTAAATCACGAAAATTAGTTTCTGATTGAGGAAAACACTTTCGAGAAAATCTGTGAAAACTTTTTTGTTACAATCTGCCCCGGTCTCTCCTACTTTTAAAACACAACGTCACATTGACGCAGCTGCAAAATGACGCATGCCGCTCGTGTGCACCGCGGCTAACTCCTCGAAAATCAGGCGATCTTTGTGAATTTTTTTCAAAGAAATGGTTCAATGGATCTTTATTAAACTTTTAGGATATTTAATTGAACATCCAAGGAAGTGGAGAAAACATCATTTTCTGTAAAATAATTCCTTTATCACAATAACAGTTTACAAACAGTGGAGGTATTTCTCCGCGTCCTCGACGTCGAACTAGTGAATCAGCGTGCAGTCTACTGACCATTGAACTCAGTTAAAACAAAGAATCTAGTACGTTTCGCATTCTTTATGAAATTACGCGTCGGATGAACCTAACTACACGAAAAAGAATGCAAAATCGAGGAAATTGCAGGACTTAAAACAAAAACTTGCCATTTTCACGTCAGATTTTCGCCTTTATTACGCCATAAAAGTAATTAAAATTAAAAAAATCGTTGATCGATGCATTGAACCATTTCTTTGAAAACAATTCCCAAAAAACCACTCATTTTTCATCGAGTTACGCGAATCTCCTTCCTTATTCAATTTATTTTCCTTAGCTAACCACGACTTTTTGCCACTTTTCTAGTAAAGCAAGCCTAATGAAAAAAGCCATTTCCATACACGTAGCGTCACTCAACAGTGATCAACGAACTTTTGCACCGTCTAGCATTAAGTTAGTCACGCAGACACATAAAACCATGAGTTTTTGCACGGTTTCTGGAGAAGAAACATCGCAGCCCACTGCAGAATCTCAACTTTTCAATGCTCCTTTTCGGCGCGGACTGGTTTTCGGTGAAAATGATTCAGTAGACCGCGGGGACATTATGGATCCTGCGAAGAAAAAAGCATCGAGTCGTTCGTTTCGAACGAAGAGTGGTTCGTCGTTGCTAAATAGAGAGCGAAGTGTCGCGACCCGGTTCGAAAGGAGCCGGGCGCCTCTTACTTTACGAATTTCTGCGCATGGAACGAGATTACTTGCACGCGGCATTCTTTGTGCAGTTCGCATTGACACGTTTCGAACGTGTTTTCACGTGCTTTTATACGCGCGTAACGGTCTTGCTCTGGGGATTTAATTGTTCAGCCTTGCGGATCGCGTGGACGTCGGGGTACAGGAACGGGTATGACGAATTGCGGCATTGAACGCGCTTAGTTTGCCATACCAGGCAAATTGATGAATTAAAACAGCTCTAGGATGTAGATAAGTTTGCAGATGAAAAATATCGTCTTCGTCCTTATTGATTCAGCGGTTGTGTAAAATCGAACGGCCAAGTGGCTGCGCAAGCGTCTCTTTAAAGGAAACTTATGAAACAAGCTGGTAGGATCAAGGTTCGTGTATTTTGGCTCTCAAGGATTTATGACGGAAAGTGAGATCCTAACCGCGTAAATCATCGTTCAAAAATCCATTAAGAATTAAAATGAAACACGGTCGTCTCACTCTCTCAGGGACATTATTTCGAGTGGTTCCTAAAACGTCCCCTTTGGCTGTGCTTGATGAAATTCTCAAAGGTGAATGATGACCCTAATTTCTTTCGACACACCTCCAAACGAATTTCCTAATTACGGCCAGTGTTAGGAGCGTGATTCTAATGGCAATAGACGGAGCTGTTTTTGTAACGACTTACTGTTGTGTGGAAATCCGCTAGCTTAAGGATGTGTTTGATGTACAGTATTAGACAAAAGTATATGAAATTTGAAATACTTGAATAATCTACGTTTTAAGCATAGTGAATCTAGATGTAAGAAACTCGAATTATTTTTACTGGTAGAAAGGTATTTTTCACTTTGCAAATACTTTTTCAAGCATTATTTGCTAAACTTTTGGTAGTGAAAATGCTGTGAATGCACAATTTTCTCAAGTTTTGAATTTATTGCTTTAAATGGTGTAGTGAAAACAATTGAAACTCGGCAGATATTTTCATCTATCCATATAAGGTGAATTGACCAGTGAATGAACAGCTAAGCGTTTTTTCAGTTTCAAATAACGATGGAAATTAAATAATGTCATAATTTATTAATGAAACAAGAATTTGTAACAGAATAGACTTTAAAAATGTCGAAAAAAATTGTTTGTGCTTTTTGACTTGAACAGCGTCTGAAATAAAGCATAAAAATTGTAATCAATGCCCAATATACTAGTGAATGAACAAAATATCCAATGAATGAACACCTTGTACCCAGTGAATGAACACAAAGAATAATACTTCATTTTCCGACGAGAAAACGTTGAAAACGCTACAAAAGTAGAAAGGAAGTTTAAGTTAGGGACTGAAACATAATATAAAAATATAATCTATATATATTATAATAATAGGAACTTGACAAATTTATTTATATCAGGACACAGTTTACACAATAGGGTAAAGGACCCAATTACTGACACCTAACCAATTACTGTCACTTTAAGCTATTTTACTTAAAATAACGAATAAATAAACGTTGTAAAGTGATACAAAAAAAAAGAATTATGTATTTCAATCTATAATCTATACTATAGATTATATTCTATAGTTTGTTTTTTCGTTATTTTAACTAAAATAGCTTAAGAGGACAGTAATTGGTAAGGTGTCAGTAATTGGGTCCTTTACCCTATAATGGTTAACTATCATCGTACTTGATTTCTTACTAGGTTTCTCGCCGTGAATGGCAGCACCCAAAACCACAAAACAAAAAAATAATAAGCGACTAAGACGTTCATAGATTCAAAAAATATTATTATCGCCGTTATCTCAATAAATTTTCCTTCATTCTAAATATAAGATCATTGTTTTCAATGAAATAGTATTCTTGTTATACACGAAAAATTTACTCACGGTTCATTTACTGGTCAATTCACCCTACTAATTGTACAAAAAAATTGAAAACATTGATACCATTTCTTCAACATTATTTCAGCTGATTTATCTGTCAAGATCGTCTGTTTCCATAAAAGTACCTACATATGTGTAAAATCAGTGAAAATTAAAATCCTTATAACTCAGTAACCGTTTAATGAATTCGTTAAAAAAATTTCGAGCCCATCAGGAAAATCACAAAGAAAAATCTCGCAAATTTTCATCAACTTGGTACCATTTCAATGCACGAACACAATGATTCCAGGATCTACGGGTAAAACCAGTCTTGATGAATTCACTGCGTCTTTCTCTTCGCGTTTCTTTGAATCGGCCACCTGCGTTGAAGGCTGTCCGCGGTATTTTTTATGAATAATATGAATTTTAAATCCTTGATCGAGGCTCATTTCGAACGTGCGCCGCAACAAGGGTTCGCGCACTTTTGCGTAAACGACTCCTGAGGCCTCCTTTATCTTCTTCCATCGAGACACCACAGTTTCGCCACACGCACGATGAATATACGATACAGGAGATATTTATTGCATCATTCTCAAATTTACGTCACACGCAATTTTCATGGCGATGTGATTGACGAAATGATTCGCATTTATGCAATAAATAAATTTTGCGTCAACATTTTCCTGGTACTAATTATAAGAGAGGTATAAGTGGCAACGTGTTCGTTCCAGTGGTGCAATGACTATTAAACCAGTAAATCTCGAAAAGTAAATATTTACGATACAGAGTTATACATTGCCAACTCGCGATAGCTAATTCCTATGATTTTTTCAGAATAGCGTACTCCCCTTGATAAATTAAAGAACACGTTCGTAACAGGTTAAATATAAAAATTATTTGGTTGAGCAAAGAGCAGATAAGATTGGCACCTTAAGCAGTAATTATATGGCAAGGTACTAAACTTGAGAAACTTATGCAAAGTGGGGTTGATCAATATAGGCATGGAACGCTTAATTACTGACTCATGTTTGTTAACAAATTATCACACCCGTAGCGTGTTACTCTCTAAAGGTGCGAATCCACGACGAGACAAACACATCGTATCTAATTATTTCGTTATTTTCTAATTGTTCTGTCTTCAGTTTCGTGAAATTAAACTCATGTTATACTTTCAGAAATCCATTATTTACGTGTAGGTAGTTGTTGCCGAGATTCTTTTCTCACGACAGAAAAAGTCTCGTATGAATCACACCGTGGAAACAAGTCCTTCATTTGTTTCACGAGCGAGCTATTGCCGCGATTACAATGCACACGCTTAATAATCGCCTCTCACAAGCTGGGATGTCCCCTAGTAGACCGTCACTATTTACCGCTATACGCTGGAATAAAGTCGAGAAGGCTCGACAAATTACATCTCGCGCTCCATGATTGACTCGAACGCGGCGTAGCTCCGACAGAGAAACTTGCAAGTGAAATCTGTATATTTATCTAATGTAACACGATAACGACGCTTCCGCTAATCTGTAATGGACTTTCCGAATCGTGTTCCGCAACCGAAAGAAACTCGGATTTGCCATTTTCATTCAACGTGCGTACATACATTTAGCAACACATTACGAATGCGAATTGCTACAAGTTTTAAAATTCACGAAATCGTCCTGACTTCGTATGCGTCGGGGTTCTTAAGAGAATCGGGGATTTCAATGAGAGAAACGATTATTTCTAGTTCTTCTTTTGAGGAAGTAGATGCGAGACAGTGATATGCGACGACTCCGCCCAGTTACAAGGTCTTCTGTGAATAATGTCACGATTAAATCTCGAGGAGGACCTGCAGTCAGTGCTGAATTTACCTTTAGGCTAACAAGGCTGAAGCCTAGGACCCCGTTTAGCTGGGGGCTCCTCATTCTAAATATTTTCTTCGAAAAATTAGCATTTTTTTATTTATCTTTATTAACTTGTATGTTTAATGTTTATTTATGTTAATGTTATGTTTAGTTTTTGATATTCAATGCTAATTTTGAAATTAAATTCTCATTTAGATTATACGAGTATTATGATAAAAAAATCGTATCAGTGTCATTTTATTTTTTACATTTAAACGAGGGCCCACCAAATATTTAGTA
The DNA here is from genome assembly GCA_929113495.1 of Andrena minutula. Lineage (NCBI taxonomy): Eukaryota > Metazoa > Arthropoda > Insecta > Hymenoptera > Andrenidae > Andrena > Andrena minutula. The sequence continues at coordinate 32,420,514 of OV815994.1, read as the reverse complement.
GGGCCCCCTGAAAGGTAAATTCGGCTCTGCCTGCAGTGCGGGGAATAACGCGAGGAAGTCCCCCTATTCGACTTCGAATCCTCCTAGTCCTGCTCCGCTTCGTATAAAAAAAATTGCCAATCAAGATCATTTTGCAACTTTCCAATTATGTACTTGTCGTGTCACATGAAATCAGCTGTTCCATTAAGGACAGGAAGATTGCATAGCAAACGTTTCGTTTACAATCAGTCATTCCGCGGAGAACGAACGTGAGAAGTTCTTGCCGTGGACTCGGTTTGATTAGGTAAACTGGATCAAAAAGAATTCCGGACTTAGCATTCATTCAATTTAACGGAAACAAGGTGTTTAGAAATGCAGCAGCGTATGAATATTGAAAAGAGTAGTGAACACGCAAATTATTGCAGCACCCGTTACGTAACTTATCAACGATATGACGCCTACAAAATTCCCATGCATTGTTCGGTTTCACTACCTTTATACAGGCCAGACAAAAAACCAGACGATCCTCGCGACGATGTTCCACTTTCGAATCAATTCACGAGAGGCAAGATCTTTTTATTGACGTGCAATTTCGGCAAGGTCACTTTCGTCTCGTTTTCGGTGAAGTCCCCTCCCCACCCGTGAGTCACGCTCCTTCGATCTTACGCGACCTTAGCAGTGAGCGTTCGATCGCATGAACGTTGAGCAACAGAGTCTCGAAATCGTCCACTTATGTTAAACGAAATTAGCAGATCACGATGCAGAAGCGGGTACAGAAACGAAAGTGAAAGGGGAGATAATGCCGAAGGTATGCAGGTCGTTAATGCCATGATGGTCTACTTCGAAGTGTCAGAGGGAATCGGTAGGAGCGAGTAGTGTTCGCTTCAAGTAAACAACGACCACGCATACGCGTAGAACGTTGGATCGTGTTTCTGCGAAGTGGACAGACTAGTTTTCCAGTCAAACTTAATCGCTTTTAGTGGCATGTAGAGTCCATTGAAACGATAAAACAAACGTGGCTTCCAACAAGTGATTAGTAGCGGTGGATTCACAGGTGGTTTTTAAACTCTCCAAACTGGATTCCAAACTGAATACTTCTGTGCTTTTATCGGGGGAGAGTTCGCGAAGCTTCGAAACTCTCGGAATTTTAAATACTGGTTCTGTTTTGTAAGTGGAATATTTTGCTTTGATAACTCGAGTCAACGAAATGTTTGCATTTTATGTACTCTGCTGGCCATTAAACAGAATGCAAACAAAAGTATAACGGTGTACAAATTCTCGGGGCACGCTGCGAATGATTTTTATTCTCTTATTTATTTTATTCTCTTTCTTCATTGATTCAAAAAACAAAGTGCAGTGTTTCGACGCTTCGGGAAACCCATCTCTAGTTACTAGCAATTTTCCAAAGCAGTTGAACTTGAGTGGGTTTGATAAATTTTGCGTGATTTTTTATATGATAAGAGATATTTCAGACATAATTATGATCGGTGGATCGTTTTCAGCAAGAACCGTTCAAAACGATCAAGAAGAAGTATCCCGATAGGCTGAAGAAGATTATACTGATACCTGGCGACATCACAGCGAACGATCTCGGCTTATCGGCTGCCGATAAGGAAAGACTCCTGCAGCATGTCTCCGTCGTTTTTCACATGGCGGCGAACGTGAGATTCAACATGACGCTGAAAGAGGCGGTGATGATAAATACTTTGGGCACGATGAACGCACTGAATCTCACGAAACAGGTGAGCGCTTTTTCGATATCAATTATAGATGTATTAATAAATACTTGCATTAACTTTACTTGTTAAACGATTTTATTCAGCTTCGATCCTCTGTTTGTTTGTTTGTGTGTATGGTTCAATTTAAAAATCCCGTTTGTAGATTTAAGTAAGTTGTATACAAGCCTAAAATTTTATCAAAATCGATTAACGTTGGTCTAAAAAAAAATCAAGTTGTTTGGATTAATTTTAAAAATTTATGCGATTTTAAAGTGTCCGAATATTTTCGTTATTCGCTGTATATACGAACGGTAAAACTAAAACTTTGTAGGCGAAATTGTATAATAGTACAAGAAAATAATTATTTTTCAATTTTGAGTGTATTTTAATATAGATTTTTGTGCATTTTTAACGAAAGCGTTTAACATAAAATTTAGATTTTATAAACTTTTTCGCTCTTACTTTCTGACCCATTAATATCTTAAGACTTTATTTTCGAGAAGCGAAAAATTTAAAAGTGACGTTATTTGCAGATGCCACAAATAAGCGCCTACATCCACGTATCAACGTCGTATTGCCAATCTACCGAGCCAGTGCTAGAAGAAAGAGGGTATCCATGCGCAGTAAAACCTGAAGTCATCATTAATACAGTGATGAACCTGTCGGACGATGTGCTGATCACGATGACGCCGAAGTTATTAGTAGGTCAACCGAACACCTACGCCGTGAGTAAAGCGTTTGCGGAGGACCTGGTGATGAGAAGCGGTCTCCCTGCTGGGGTTGCTAGACCGTCGATAGGTAAACGGAATCTCTGTCACACCGATTGCTATTTAACTCTTAACTGATATCGTGTGGGCGGTCATGACCGCAAGCACTCAAAGTTCGCTGCAAAATTTTCGATTATCTAAGTTTGTAAACTGAATTTCTAATTAATTTTATAATAATAGTTTAACTTTCTATATTTCTATTATTTTACACATTACCTAAGAACAAAATATTCATAGTCCTTTTTTATTTGGGGTCTACCATGACCCTAGTATACCAGTTACGTTTGAAAAAAAATATAGCAGTTAAGGGTTAAATAAATCCTATGCCACCTCTACTTACGGAACTAAAGTCGGTATCAGATATATTGGCCGGTGAGTTTCGTGAGAGGTATTCTCCCACCACACAGATTGTCTGCCTCGGTGCTCTTTCTCTCAACGTTTTCTGACTCGCTCTTGTTCCATCTCGCTCTCGCCTTCGCAGAACAAGAGAGAGCCAGAAGTGGTGGGGATGGTGCCAAGCTTCTAACGTGTAGGCCAAACCGAGCTGTCAGCGTAGAAATACACGCATCAGAATAGGTGTGCGTCAGCTCCGAAAAAATTCTGGAACTTTATTGGTCCGAACATTGATTCTTTCTCGATAGCTTCATCTCGTATTGATCTACGCATAGCTTCGTAACGCACACAACTATTACGCTAAGAATAAATAACAGTCAAACAGCTAGGTTCAGGTGGAGCCGAGCTGCGTTCCCGTTACCTCATCATACCCTACGAGGGCCTTGCAACTCGAACTGACAAATCCACGATCGTCAGATGGTGGTGGCTGATTTCTCCTCGATCGCTGTTCCCGAAAACGAATTACCCGACCAATATATCTGATACCGACTTTACCTACAGAAGCTACCTAATCCCGAATAGGGTCGTTTTTACGACAATGCGATCGCTATTTTAATTGCACCCCTAAGCCGCCGTTCTTTAACAGCAACTTGATTGAGAAATTGACATTTTGGAATCGTAGTACTGGCGTCATGGGAAGAACCGCTGCCTGGTTGGGTGGAGAACATGAACGGGCCAACTGGTTTAATGGTAGGTGCTGGAAAAGGGGTAATCAGGTCCGTGCTCTGCGATTACGATTGCGAAGTGAACGCGATCCCCTGCGACATGGCAATAAACGCGGTGGTCGCGCTGGCGTGGAAGGTCGGATTGGAGACACCCGAGTCGCCAATATTTATAAACGTAACGAGCGCGAAGGAGAATCCGTTATCTTGGGGTTACGCTATCGACACTGGGAAGAAGCATGCAACGCAGAACCCATTCACAGGTTAGTGGAAGATAGTCTGCTCAGAATGGATGGTCCGCTCGAGCAAGTTAAACGATGTAGATATTAATTGCGTAGGGACAATTTATAGTTAACGCGACTCTGACGTGCTCTCTCTCTCTCTTTTAGGGTGTTTCTGGTACCCAGGCGGAAGTCCGACTACCTCCAAATACTACCACTGGTTCCGTGTCACATTCTTCCATTTCCTACCTGCGTATATCGTAGACATACTGCTCTCGTTGACGGGGTACAAACCGTTTATGGTGAGGGTGCAGCACAAAGTTAACGATGGCATCGCCATGATAAAATACTACACCACTAGGCAATGGGTTTTCAGGTAATTGCAAGGAGAAGGTTGTAACGTGGAGGTTTCAATTTTCGCGACCGGTAGAAAGACAATGTCAATGGACCCAAGGGTGTCGCCGAAACGATTTTCGAGTTATAGTCACCGGTGTTGAAATCTTTTATATATATATATATATATATATAGGGATAGGTTTTGTAACTCCGACTACAAAAGTGGCCAGATAGTCGGCTTAACCGACTAGTCGGCCACTAGTCGGTACATCTCTAATTGAAATCTCTTATGAAAGTTCTGAGAACCTTTGTAACACTGGATAACTCTGGGCACCTTCTCAACCTCCGAAGCTCCTTGAAGCTTGCTAAGAACCTCCAAGCAGAGTTGGGCATTATTCGACTAACCTTCGAATAAAAATTTCAAATAAAATGAAGCTATTCATGACTAATGAATGAATTTTTTAATCGAATAAGTTTTTATTCGATGAACTCGAATACAAAATTCGAATAAAGTGAAATTATTCGAGAATGACGAGTAAGCTTTTCGTTATTCTCGAATAACTACACTTTATTCGAAATTTTTATTCGAGTTCGTTCGAATAAAAATTTAGTAAAATAAAAATTTATTCGACTAATGCCCAACTCTGCCTCCAAGTCTTCGATACCGTGTCCCATCGATCCTAAGATCTCAAAGTCATCGATATTACAATCGAGTCTCGTGAATTTGTAGCTGTAAACCCCCACGAACATGGTCTCAATATTCAATATTAATCCAAGCTTCGTAAAAATACCTAAATGCAGCTTCTTTTGTCATTGCTTTCAGAACCGAACGCTTGAAAGAGCTGCAGTACCAACTGAACCCTCTCGACCAAGAAGAATTCTTCATGGACACAATGGCGATTTCCTGGGACGAGTTCCTGCTGAAATACATTCTAGGCACCAGGCAGTACTGCTTGAAAGACGATCCGTCGAGTTTACCTCGCGCACGAAAGGTCATGAGGTACTTGTACTTCGCTGATTGGATCCTGAAAATCGGCTTGACCGTTCTCTTCCTGTGGCTCGTTTATTCCTGGGTAAACCCCATCAAACAGGTGACAGCTACGATCTTCGACGTCCACGAGATTTAGATACGTCTGAAAGCAGCGCTGGGTATTATCCAACGGATGTAACCTATCGAAAATGTTACTTCCACCAGCCTAACTTGACCCAGTGTCGGCTTTAGCATATTGGCACCTCGGGCAAGATTGCCATCGCGCCCCTCCAAGGGCACGAAAATCAATTAGCAGCTTTCTGCTTAACGAATCTCAACGAATATAAACGAATGAACGCATACAGCGACGTCTCTACAGTAGATTTGGTGCCTTGGGCGATTGCCCTGCCTGCCTTATCTTAAAGCCGGCCCTGACTTGACGAAGTCGCGTCGAAGCGAGGGATATTCGCGCCCCACCTGAATTTGACAAGAAAATTGTTCCTTAAGCAACAACTTCCCAGATCATCTTAGATCTGAAATACTCAAACACGACGTGCAATAAATAATAGCTAAGAACTGCTCGATAACGCGTGATAATTTAATCATCTCTGCTCGCCCGCTGCGCTCTTCCGCAGCTAATTCAGCGATGGTTGTTCCAAACCTATTGCAGTGGATCTATTTGTTCAGCATACGGTCCTACGTATCTCAATAATTACGCATACGTTGGCCTGCTTTGGGCGGTCTATGTTGCGCGACGAGTCGATTCATGGCTTTTACTGGGACACAATAAAGAATGTATAAAATAAGATATGTAAAGCGATATGTAAAAAATATCCTGATAAACACAACTTTTATAACTATCCAGCAAGATCTTATTTCTCGCAAATGAAACCTGAACTTCTTCGTAGAATGACTCACGTCTTCCTTCTCTCTTGCGCAACGAGGGTAATGGAAAACTTTTCCTTTCCAGCTCCAGATCTTTCTTTTTTTTTCACAAAATTCTTTCCCCGAGCCCCTCTCCTCGGTGTCTCAAACGAAATCACCAAACTGCTCCTTCGAGGTTCTTGCAACATTCGTGCATAATGAGATGTTGGAATACCCGCATTCGTCACGCGTGCGACGCGCAAAGAAACTTGAACAATAATCGTGTTAAACGGGCGAACTCCATCGAAAACATGTCATTGCGCACTGACATTTCGAGATTTCGACACCACCTAGCTCTCTCGCATAATCGTTTCCGTGAAACTTCTTTCCTCCTCGCTGTCCCCGCGCAAACACTTCATAGCAAAGACACGCGAGCTGTACTTTACTAATAATGACACGCGAGCTGTACTTTACTAATAAAGACACGCGCACAAATTGCGCGAAGTTGTGCCGCGCTGTCCGCCGAGCAGAAAGCACTTATGCTCGAGAAGTTCTCAGAGTTGTCCGTTCGGTGGGCGATCCTAACCGAAATTCTCCTGACGGAAAACGATTCGGGGATTTCTCAATTCCACATAGACGAATAAATGAATTATTCCTGCGAAATTGTGTGTTCGGGACTTCGTGTCTAATTGCACCATCGCCCATCATCCGTCATTGCTTTATCTAATCACTTTCCATACGTTAACGAAGGAATCGTAGTCCACGCGCGATTAAATCTGTTGTATTTCTATGCGTGGCATACAAAAAGAAACGAATTACTGTTCCAACGCGAAGAGTTAAAATAGAATAATAAATTAACGAGAATATGAAGTTTCCTTATCGTAACAGGAGAGTTTTAAAAAGAAGAACGGGCAACATTTCGATACTCTACTGATTGATTTACGATACCTATGTTCAAATATAAATCAGGAAGCTTACGTACATACATATCGACGCGCTAGATTGCACAGCAATTTTAAAAAAAAATATCGAAATGGCTCGTCTTTCAGCTGGTTGTTTTATGTGCTCGCAATTTTCGAAGCTTGAAGCTGAGATGCATAAATTTATATGAAGCGTGTGTAGATAGCGATGCAATGGAATTATTGAATTTCAAATAACGGAATTGGTATGGATTTATGAAACGTATATCGGCGCGGTGAGTTTCAGTGCATCTGGTTACAGTGCCGCGCGAGAGTTTCCTGAAAGGCACGGACGGTGTGCTCGCGGCCAGCACCGAAAAGTGAATTAAAAATAAATCACGTGTCCGTGTGTGTTAACTGCGCAGAGAGCACTGGAGGCTTGGAATGTCGAAATCTCGTTGGTCGTTCGTTCGCTTACTCCCTCCTCCGCGCGCTCCTTCGCTCTTCCCCCCAGCACTCTCGTTTTCACTCTCACTTTCTCGCTTCAACTCTCACTCTGTGCAAACCTGACTCCTCGCATCGCTGTGGCACGCACGCGCATGGGCGCCTACGTGTGTACTTCATTCCTACATTTCATTTAACTTCGCTTTCAAAACGAATTGAATACGTTCAAATATGATTTCATTGGGATCCTTAGAAGAATATCCACGAAAGTCCCCAGAAGTGTAGCCACAGGGGTCTACATAAGTACATTTGTGGAGTTCTTTGTAAATATACTGTTAACCCTTTGGATGCTGGCAGTTTAAACGCTCAGCATGCATCGCGTGCGGGACTCCATTAATCGTATCTCTTATACATAGTCGCCGAACGCCTAAGGGCGTTCTTCGCACACACTGCGTACACACCAAAGAGTTAAGAGCAGCTATAAGGTGTTCACATGCCTTTCTTATCAACTCTATGCTAAGTGTACCTCAATTATGCTTCGTTAATCATGGTACTTTCAACTGTGTTTGCTATTTAACTCTTCTACCTTCTTTAAACTCACTTCGGTGCCTTTGAAAATTGAAAAATACTCGCATGTACAGTACTCAATCTTTATTAAACAATTAACGCACCCCTGCACGTCAAATGTTTTTGCAAAAATATTTGCTCGCGCTGAATAAGTAGCAATTAATTGAAGATTATTCGAAACAGTGACCGAACTCGAAATGGACGGTTTCGTTGATGATTGCAAGCTAAGGACAAGAGTCAACGATCGGCCACAAATGGGCAACGCACTTATTACCGTAACACGAAATCAATCTTACACGTTGTCGCCGATAACCAGCACTTTTTTCTGCCAACGTTTCATTTACGTGTCATTCCCTCCCACCTGTTTTCGCCGTGTGCGCGTCGGATCAGGTGGACTTAGCATTTCATCGACAGGCCAGCTAAGAAAGTAAAATTGCGTCACTCCACGAGCGGGTCAGCTCGCTGCGTTCCCCACAGTCGTCGATTGTTTTCAGGGAAAAATCAAACCGTTTCTGTTATTTGTCGTGGGCTTTTTTGCGAATTTCCGCGAGATTGCACGTCACTCAAAGGTAAGTAAGGGGAATTCCACGCACTCGTGTTGTTTTCGCGGACTTGTCGCGACGCACGGGGTGTTTTAAAAGAAAGGGTGCGGAATAAATTAATTGTAAGGGAAAAAATGCTCACAAGGAAATATCCCGAACCCGGAAATTCAAAAAATTCTGAAACTTTGTGAATATATAGGGAATTTCTTCCTGATTACAACGAAATTTTTTTTGGTGCCCAAGTTCACTCTAAGGGGTGTAATTGACCCCTGGAAATCTGGTTATAACTGGATATTTTCTGATTTTGTGTTATAACTTGTAAACTGTAAAATAATTTTTTCACCAAATGATAAGTCTAATTAAAAGAAGTAACTTTTGTCTTGAATCTTTTTTTCTATCTGTTAAAGTTCGCGGGTTATAAGACAAACTCGGAAAACAGCCGAATTTTCAGGGGTTACTTTCACCCCCCTCGAGTGAATTTGGGTAGCAAACAAAAATTGCGGTGTGATCAGGAGGAAATCCCCTACATATTCACAAAGTTTCAGAATTTTTTGAATTTTCAGATTCGAGATCTTCCCTTGTCAGTTGACTTGAAACGAAAAGTAAGCCAGCTCGGAACGAATGGCTTCTAACTTCGACGAGGTCAATTCGCTGACCCCACCGTGATTAAGCAGTGTCCGAGCATTTCGGTTTAACAAGCACTGAATATACTTTCTGAGAACCCGTGTGCAATCAAAATTTTCGCCGGCAGGAATGGCTTTCGTTAACCTCCTCCTATCTTGATGTTAGATAATCCTAAATTTACTAAGAGCTAATCGTTGTCTGGACAAACTTTGCGAAAGTGAAAACAACGATTCCTGTGTTTGTTTAAGTTCCATGAAGTCTCTGCGAAACAATCCACTCGAACCAATACTCTGCTCCTGTGGAAAACATAATTCGCCAAGAAAAGAGGAGAAAAACTGGTTTCACCTCGAATAGCTGCGTCACATAAATAACCATGGAAAATAAAAAGTCGTAAAACGTACGGATTACGTGTCGCGTCAAGACGATTCTCTTAATCACGTAACACCTATGAAACTCTAAATAACAAACTATATATACGCATTTCGAAAAATAGCCTGACATAAATTAAAAATAGACTAGAACACGTGTACACCAGGCAGGATTTCGTCGTCTGAATTTTTAATGGATTTAAAAATCATACATAATGCAAACTTTCCGACACTATTTATAAATAATTCGCAGTTGACGCGTGTGACTCCTGTGAGATTCTTTTTTCTCGTGAATGTTGCCCCCACCTCCTTCCTCGTTCGTCGATAATTTCGTGGTGCCCCCACCTAATCAATGATGAATCGGCTTCCTCACTGATTCAGCGAAATGGTACCACGTTTTACATATTAAATTTCAACGAGAACTCCACGAAGAAGCAAAGAAATGTCGAATTGTCAGAGCAACTACCCAGTGCGGCAAATTAGGTAGAAACAGAAAATTGAAATTAATAAAAACCAATGAAAAAGTGGAATTTTTTTAAATTTAGTAGAGAATTGATAAATTGTTAAAAGGTTTTTGTTATTCAACAAACACCTGCAAAAAATTTCACTCACTGCTACAGGTTAACATATTCTGCAATAATTATTTATAATTAGTGGAAGGTGCCACCTTGGAATCTATTTCTTTTAAATAAGGATCTCAATAGAAAATCTGATTCATCGCATTTGTTATACATCATTTGAAGATTGAAAAAAATTTCAACAAAATGGCGGTGCGTCATTTACAATAAAATTGACTCGTCATTTGTCAATTGGTGTTGTGCGGATCATTGAGACTATCCATCAGATTGACTTGCAATTTTGAGCGTATCTTTCTTTTATGTTAAATTAGAAAAGTACATACGGATTTTACGATTGCTTGAAAATATTTTTAGCTACAGACATGTTTGTAACCGAATTTTTTCCTAAAAATCACATTTTTTTCAAATTTAAAATTTTATTTAACCCTCAAGAAATATATAATAAATGCCCTTAATCAGATTCTCCATTTGATCCATTATTAAAATAAAAAACTATTCTAAACAAACCTATGATTCTCATGCGTCCAGGTGGCACCTTCCTTTAAGAGCAGCAAAAATAATTTTCGCCCAGAGCGGCGGAAGAGTTACATCGGCTACCAAGAAACCCAGCATCTCGAAAGGTTGGCACTCGATCGCGCGCCAAAGGCCCGTCACAATTACACATCGCTTACATCTACCTGATTATTCATGGCCCCATTTTTTTTTATTAAAATGTACGACTCTAGTCGCGTATCAACGATATTGGAAGGGGATTACGTAATTCGAATTAGACTCCAATGATGAACACGTGCAGTAGAAATTTTTCCCCATTCCCGAGCCGGCAAAAAATTTTCGACTTTTACTCGGGGCCTTGTTCCGTTCACGCACGGTAAAGACAGAAATAAGTGAAAATGAACGCGGGCATTGTGCGTGGCTAAATCTAAATTGGGCAACTCGAGAGCGGGGAAGGAGTCGGACTCGCTCCTTTCTACGATGTTACGTAATTGATTAAAGGGTCTCGTTGGATCCGGCAATCTTTTGGTTGGTGTCCTTTCGTACGATCTACGTGGATCCCCGTGGACCGTGTTTTCTAGTTACCCAAGTCCCATTTTATCACGTACGCCAGTACTCGAATACTAGGTACTGGTTGATCGTATCGAAATACATAAGTTGTTCTTCTTGCATTGTTTTGCAGCGAGCTCTGCCGAGCGTAATAATAACACTGACCGATTCAGATATGCGCCGTTTCCAGAGGCGATGCTAACTCTCGCGATGGAACGTTCTTCAAGAATACCTAAATTAATGGATAACCTGGTGCCACAGACGAAATCAGTTTTATACTCGACTTTTACTGGCATTACTGGTTTTGGGAATACATTGGCCACTTGGGAAAAATAAGAACAGAGTGCGCAGGAACACATGACCCACTCGACATTTCGAGTTACAGACACTTCTGTATTCACAATCGGTCACTCTGCATCCACTTAACTTTATATTTAACGTATAAAATTCTGCAAGTTGCGACAGCAATCTGGGGCGTCATTTTCAGCATTATATAAAATTACAGGAGCGCTGTTAATTAATTATTGCGAATATAATAAAATCAAATCCTAATGTAATTGCGAATGCATCGAGTTTTAGAGAATTATATAATACAAAGAATGTAAAGAAGATATTTTTAGATACACGCTATCTACGATTCAATTTCAGAAAATTATGGAGCTGCCACCTTTTCGCAACGGTCCTCAATTTTCATTCTTCAACTCCCAATTCAAGATCCAATTCGGATCGGTACATGATGCAACGTTATCCTTTAGAATTTCCAGAGTATAAGTACCGTTTCGTATAGAAATAGCAGATGACACAACAGATTTCAGTTTTTACGTGATCAAACGTAAAGTGGATAGAGATCGATTCGGATCTGGGTGGGGAGTGGTAAAAAGCGGGAGGAGGGGATGCATGGGCCAGAAGCGAATACGGGCCTGGTATCGTGCGACGATGAACGTCTAGGAAAATATTGGGCCAGCGCTATGCTTTCTCAGTCTGCAACGGACTCACCATCGGAGTAAGGACGGCCAACTGTAGCCGCGGTCGCTATTGCTGACAGTCGTGCTTTCGTTTCGTTCGTTCGTTCGTCAACTGTATCTACTAGTGGTGATTCGTATTTCGGATATAGCGCGAGATCGAGGAATTTTCTTCTGCCTAGTAAGTATTTACTCGGCGAACGTTTCGCTCGAAAACATTTCTTCGAGAACTACAGGCATTTACTGTCACTTTGCACACTTCGAGTGTTAGATTTCGTATTAGTGTTTTCTTTAAATACTGTGTACTGTAATAAATAATCCGCGTGGTGTGGAAATGTTCTAGTAGATGCCCTGGTAGTCCAACAGTCTCTTTTACTTTTATTTAACTTCGTCAGGTCTATGCTTTTATGAGAAAGTCGTGCGGAGCCGAATGATATGTATTTAATTCACAACGATGTCGTTTAGAGTCGCAAATATTTCACGGCTGAACTTCGAACCCATAACGCACCGACGTTTAGTTTGCAAATTTCATTTCTGCCGAATACAGTATCGCCCATTGAGAGCCATACACGGTAAACTTTCTAAGTGAGGCAATACATGAACGTAATAGTGACCGAGACTTAACGATATGCACTGGAATTGCGTTTCGAGTATCAATGATTATGAAATTACTGGCAGGGAAAGATCTCCAAAATTAAAATTTAAAAAATTATGAAACTTTGGGTATGTGTAGATATGTATTACGCAATTTTTTTTTATGCCTGAATTCAGTCTAAGGTGGTGAAATTGACCCCTGAAAATCCGGCTATTTTCCGATTTTCTCTTATAACTCGCGAAGTGTAAGGGATAGAAAAAAAGTTTTCAGACAAAAGTTACTTCTTTTAATTAGGACTACCATTTGATGACTTCGCAAAAATTATATTACAGTTCGTGAATTATAACAGAAAATTGGAAAATAGCTGGATTTTCAGCGATCAATTTCAACCCCTTAAAGTATATTTGGGCAACAAAAAATTTCGCAATATCCCTACTAATATATACTATTATATAAAAGTGAAACGTTGTTTGCTGTCCTTCTAAACGGCTGAACGGATTTTAATGAAATTTTGAATATATATTATGTACATCCTAGATTAGATAATGGGCTATTTATTTTTTCTTTTAGGCTTTTTTATTTGATCATAAATAATTCCCGGGTGAAACCGGGTAACGGGTGGGCTGGTATATGTATATATCCTCTACATAGCCCCAAGTTTGATCATTTTCTGAATTTCAGGGTTGGGAATCCTCCCTTATGAGTATCTAATACTGAAAGCCAACCGCCGAGTAGCAAATACTGAATACTGCGGTCCGAAAGAGCAAAGAGTAATATGTACTTTAGGTGCTTGACTTAGAAAGGTCAGAATGGCAAGAACTACATGCCTCGGGATATGTATTCTATATATATAAAAGAAGACGTCCTGACTGACTGACCGACTGACTTATCAACGTTCAGCTCAAACCGTTTAACCTGGGAACGTGAAATTTGGAAGGTACATTGCTTTCATGACGTAGGGACCCGCTAAGTAGTTTTAGAAATTCCATCCCCAAGGGGGTGAAAAGGGGTAAAATGTATTTTCCCGGACTCTCTAAAATCTCTCAGGCCCGATTAGATATCAACTTGGTTCTTACTCACAAAGATTACCCATACAAATGCTTAAAAAGTGGTTTCATTATTTTTCCCTAACCAACCCTTAAGGGGGTGAAAAGGGGTGAAATGTATTTTCACGGATTCCTCAAAATCTCTCAGGCCCGATTAGATATCAACTTGGTTCTTATTCACAAAGATTACCCACACAAATGCCTAATAAGCGGTTTCAGGATTTTTCCCTAACCAACCCCTAAGGGGGTGAAAATGAGTGAAATTTATTTTTACGGATTCCTCAAAATCTCTTAGGCCCGATTAGATATCAACTTCGTTTTTATTTCGAAAGGTTAGACACATAAATGCCTAAAAATTAATTTTAGGATTTTGCCCCAATCAACCCCTAAGGGGGTGGTGAAAAAAAGTGAAATGTGTTTTCATTGAGTCGTTAACATCTCTTAGGCCCGAAGCGAAGTGCGGGGGGTATTTTACTAGTTAAGGAATACTTATTTTAAAGGTAAACATTTGATTACATAGTAGAAATTGCTCGTTCCAAAGTCTGTAATTTACATATTCTATTTACCAGTGTTCAGTTCTCACCATCCTACCGATTACGTAACAAATACTTCACCATACTAATATCAAATTAGAAAATATGAAATTATATGCGTAATGCTTCGATGAAATTAAAGCTGAATCTATTAGAAATTTTAATTTTAAATGGATAGCGGAGGAAAGCAGTTTGTACTATGGCAAAGACCGTTGAATAATATTTTATAATTCCTATAAAACCTATTACAACCCGCTCCAGATATTTTTATTATAACCATAACGTTTTTATTGGCAAGCAGTTAACAAGCTCGAAAATCATTGCGTCCATTAATTAAAAAAAAAATATATAAAACAAAATTTTTATATTAAACGATTTTATTCAAAATGCACTAAAAAGTAAAAAATAATTATTTTCTTATACTACAATTTCGATGATATTTTTTGACTTTAAATAAAATCGTGGAGTAGGGTATGTCACAATAAATTCATTTCGAAACTTCATTTTGTATTAATTTGATTCATATTTTGTTACGACATATCCTACTCCACGATTTTATTTAAAGTGAAAACTTACCATCGAAATTGTAGTATAAGAAAAGAATTATTTTTACTTTTTAGTGTATTTTTTAATAAAATCGGTTAACATAAATTTTGTTTTTCCTATATTTTTTATTTTCTAGTTTTTAGTGTTTGTGGATTTACATTTCACAGCTCAGACTTCTTTACAAATATCTTTTATTGCTGTGTAGAGTTTAACCGTTTGCTTAAACGCTATAGTGCTAATGTAACTAAAAAATAATTATTTTCTTGTACTACAATTTCGACGTTGAGTTACTACGAACGTCTGCAAAGTTTTAGTTTTAATATTCGTACATACGTGACCGATCATTTCTCGACAAATTGTATATTTTCGGTAATCGCGATGCGACGAGTGGCTATTTCAAGTCGTTTGGATTTGTGGTTATCGGTTATATTTATTGATGACTGGGTAACTTTTTCACCTGTTCGGGGCTAATATTTTTTTTTAAATATTGTATTGCCAGGAAAACTACGCACGTCTGCAAAGCTTAAAGACAATCGAATAGTTGGAAGTGGATTAAATTTGAGTTGCCAGATTTTAACCATACATATATACATACAAACAAACAGACGATCGAAGCTGAATAAAATCGTTTAAAAATGTCCTCACTCGCTTACTAAATGATTTGTTAACTCGAAAACTTCAATACAGTTTTAACCCTATCGGCAAAAAGCTGCAGCTCAGAAAGCTACAAGTTTCGTAACTCTTTAACCTGTACTCCTAATTGAATTATTCTTTCATCCCTGTAGCTTTCTTCTAAACTACCATCACACTTATTAAAAACTACATACATATACCTCTAACATTCGTGCAAATATCAATTGAAAACTTCGCCACGTAACGTACTTAAATACACGTGTGTGCACGCGTCCAAAATATGCGCGTAGTTTTCCTTCGTCCCGATAAACACGGCGCACGGTAAAACGAGAAACAAAACAACTACGGTGATAGAAGGAACACCGTTACTATATAACTTCACCCGACAACTTGTTGTGGTACTGAAGCAGTTAACCTTCGATCAAACGTAGTAAAACTTCCTCATTCTACACATTACCCCTCCAAAAAAAAACGTTCGTATCATGCATCGCAAGTCACTTGAGTGGAAATATATTTTGTCGCAGAAGAAGTGTACGATGCAAAACTCTTAATAACTGCATTACACATCACGAAACATAAGTAAAGTTTCTACATAAGTACATCTCGCGCAGTTTTGCATACCTTTCGAATACGAAATCAAAAGTATGTATTTCGTATGAGACACGGTTGCTTGACCGCTGAAACGTGACACACGTAATTTTCAGAAATATTCGCGAAGCAGAATCGCACTTTGCATACACAGTCGTTCTCGGTGCCTTGAAAATATTCGCTGGAATGTGAAATACGTAAAAATGCATACCTCGTCACATTATTCCTTGCCTCGCGAAGATCGGCGACAATCGAGCATATGTAGAGTCACGGGTAAAGGTGATTTATATACAGAAATGTACAGCCACCGAACGCGGGACGAGCCTATGGTAAGGTTATGGCAGTCACCGAATTCACCGAGGGAACATCAAATATGCCGACTCGACCGGCCTTGGCTGGGTAGCTGTATAAACCGACCTTAACCCGGAGAAGAATTGTAAATTACAGAGTCTGCCCCGCACCTGCGCATTATCACACTTCCCATTGTAATTACGACACTGATACGTTTGCAGGCGCGTAATCACGTCGCCCATTAACCTCAAATCCCTCCGCCGCCAGAATTTGAATTATTTGTTGATAGTTCGTAGGACTGCCACCACCACCTCGCGCTACGATACCCAAAATGAAGGGGTAATGCCACTGTAGAGCTCGGAAAGGCAGTCTGATTTTGAGAATTTTTTATGCGAGTATAGTGAATGGAATACAAAATCTGTTTGTAGGCCTTTATTGTACACACCTTGAAGTATGATCACAATTTTGTTTGTAATTTTTTTAATACCAAATGGCGGCGCCACATGCTCAACAAAAGAAGCTTCTTCTGAAAAACAGTGTTCTGCGGCCGGAAAGATTTCTCTTTCAATTTTTTACCTAGAACAAAAACTAAAAATTTTGTAGTTTTATATAAGATTATTTCGGGAAGTACACGAGGAAATTAAAACATACTGATTTGTGTAAAAATGGTGCAAAACGTTTCAACAATTTCGAAGTTGTTGCAGTTCTGTGTTTTGTTCAATCACGCACTATTCTTACAAAAATCAGAATATTTTAATTGCCTTGTATACATCCCGAGATAATCTTATATAGAACCCAAAAATTTTTGTTTTTTGTTCCAAGTAAATAATTGAAGGAGGTAAATCTTTCCGGCCGCAGAACACTGTTTTTCAGAAGAAGCTTCTTTTGTTGAGCTATGGCGCCGCCATTTTGTATTAAAAAAAATTTAAAAATTGTGATTATACTTCAATGTATGTGCAATAAAGGCCTTTAAACGGATTTTATATGCCATTCACTATAATCGCTTAAAAAATTCTCAAAATCAGGCTGCTTTTCCGGGGTCTGCAGTGGCACTTCGCGTCCAAATTGCGCGAAAACTAGGTGATTTTTATAATTTCTAGAAAAACAATAGTACACAGAAACGTGTTTCCAGAAAAAACGTACTCACCGTTGTTTTCTATTCCTTACACAATTTTACGTTTATAAAGGAATATTGGGACAACTTACTGTAGGTATTTCTGCTGGAGACAGCAATTCTTCCGTCTCTTCAAATGTAGTCTCAATCTCGGATATATATTTCTTTTTTTCTGGTCCCGTTTATTGTACTCTCGGCGACTGCTAAGTATTTGGGTCATTTACCAGCCTGCAAAATCTGACCCGCTTGGAATTTCGTTCTAAAATCTGACTTGGTCATTCTTAAGATGTTGAATGAAAATAAGCAAAGAATTTTTTTTCTTTTAATTTTTTGACCGGAAAGTGCCCTTAAGGCGAGCGCGAAGTTTGGTACCGTTTACAAAGCGCGGGAAGTGTTCAAAAAATGAAACTATTTCTCCACAGACCTCGTGGAGAATATTCCAATATAAATATTTAATATAAAATATGATATTATTATCCAATATTTCTAAGAATATCACCTAAATGTTTAAAAGTTTTTATTAATTGGCAAGGTAAAACTTCTCCACGCCAGATGGCGTCGAAAATATTGCGCGCAGAATTTGATTTCAAATTTCAAATTACCCTCTGAATGCGAATAGTAACTGCAAATGCTGGAAAAATAAAGTGAGTGAATTATAGTTATATAGATACGGTGCGTATTAACAGAATTTTCGAGACAAATCTGTAATCTTAATATATATAATATAAAGCAGTGCTTGTGTGTTTATCTGTCGTTTAAAAACTTTCAAACGGTAAACTCCGGAGTCACGAAATGTGTTCCAGCTCATTATGCTTAACTAATCCAGATGAATGTGACTATTTTCACCCCAAAATAAATGGGGTGAATAAATTTTTTAAGTCATTATCGAGAAATAAATAATTTTTTTTATAAAATCAGAATCTATATTTCGAGCGAAGCCGATTAGTAAAACTAGTTAGTAGATATAACAAAGAATGAGGAACTCTTCCTGTTTGTCGCTTTTAAAAAGGAGCGACGCATTTGCGTATTAATGTCCCTTGAAAAGAACCAGCGAGCATCAAGGTAAATTGCATCACATGGTGCAACTCATATTATACGCATATTTATACTACGCGCTTTAACTATACATAGCTTCAAAAGATCGATGTCATTCGCATAATCATTTCTTCCTGATGCGTACAAGGCGTTCAGTAACTTCCGAGCTACTTGTTATTCATAATGCTATTCCTTTATGCCATTTATAGGGACCAATTTAAATCATTAAATTAATTGAAACTCATGAACCGATGACACCGATTTAAATCATTAAATTAATTGAAAGTCATCATAGCTGTTGTCTTCTCCTTTCTTTTACTCCTGGACATTAAATGCCGTCGAATTCTGTGAGAAGTTCTTCCCAAACAATTCCAAACTGAAATACAATGGGAAGCTAGAAATCACTCTGTCGTCATTTCAGGAGAGTAGAAAAACAAGACCATGACAGAAACAAAAGTGGAGACAATGACGGAAGAGGAGATCCCTGATAGAGTAGCTCTGACCTTCAAAGGTCAGAACATACTGGTCACCGGTGGCACTGGCTTCCTGGGAAAAGTCATTATCGAGAAGTTTCTTAGGTGCCTACCAAACACGGAGCAGATTTTCATGCTCATCAGACCAAAGAAGGGAAAGGATCCGAAACATCGTCTGGACGAACTTTTCAGCTCGGCGGTGAGTGTAACCCGCCAGTTTTTATAAAACCCTTCACCACACAAATATCCTATTTCCCCTTTAATCCAATTGTTCCCGAATTAAATTATTTGTATCGAAAGGAGAAAAGAAGAGCGCAATCTAGCGACGCAAACTTTCCACATCGACAATCTAATATTGGTTTTCCGAAGAAAGACAGAATCGAATGTTGCCAACTAGTTTCCTGCATCTATAAAAGAGCAAACGTTGTTTATCGCGAATTTCTCAGATTACTCTGTGTTGATCGGAAACGGTACAGTCGACATAACGTAACAGTGAGAAAAAGGCAATCGGAGTACATAGTTGCGTACGCGTAAACGGGTTTGCCGATACGAGGCCTTTTCCGTTTAGAGAAATTCCTTTTGACTTAATGTCCAGCGACGACCATTTCAAGTCGGATTGTATTCTGCAGGAGGATATTAGGAATGTCTTTCTTGGCTTGTCAAAAGCAGGATCGACGCAGCATGCGGCGAAAGTACATCCTCCAGTTCCGTAATCGCGTTATGGGACAAAAAGCAGGAGAAACGGAGTCAAGGCCTCGAATCTAGAGAGGATAGAGAACATTATCGTTATTATCAAGTCACGTACTCGGTGAAAGTTCTTGTCTTACGCGTGGTAGTGTGTTATGTCATATCTCTCGAGCTACTGGCTGCTGGATCTCATTCTAACGCAATCAACGGCACACATACCATTGAATAACAGAAACACAATGAAGGCGAATCTTACAATTTGTTTTTTCTTTGCTCTTATGCGGTAGACTGGCTTATCTCGTGATCAAGGGAATATGACAATGAAATATGATACATTAACCCTTGCTCGTTAGTTGAATTTATATACAAGACACATTTGTATTCGTACTTGAGACACCCTGACTACTAATTTCCAGAATGAACACAGACATTTATTGTGTGTTGAAACACGTGTATATGTAAAGTGTAAATCTCTCTTTCTAAGTGAAGACGAATTGCGTCACGCGACGCGAAAGAAAGTCTCAAGAGGTCACATCTTCCGAATCATTTGACGAGGGGAACAGACTCGCGCAGGTTTCACAATTTCCGCCAAAGTATTCGAACCACGGAAAATATATGAGAAGTTTGTAAAAATTACCTCGACATCGTGAAACAGAGTAATAAAGAAAGTGAATAAATATAACAAATTATGGTGTAGCGTCACACGGCTCTCGTTATTGGAAGGTCGTTTACAATGAAACACCGAGTACAGTGAAAAAATGCTCATGCATTATTCAGTAATTACCCTTTAAACAGATTGCGTATATACTTCTTCGAAACACATTCATAATTACTACGACAGCATATGCACATATACCATTGGCATTTTTCCATACTTCTCGGTATCAAAGATACAATAACATCTGTCATTTTCACCGATTTAATGATAACATCTCTCGATATCATATGTCACTAATAGACGAAAGAAACCTAAATTGATGATAGAATGGCGTAAATACTTATAATTGATCTGACTCAATTTACACAGAAGTGTAAAGAAAAATAAGCTATTATCTGTGTTAAAGTTTCATTTCTGCTATCTCATGATCGAATACTGATTCACTACCGCTTGAAACAGCATCTGTTTAAAAGTGGAGAAATACGAGGGAGAAATGTTTGCCCGTTAGTTTAATTCATTACGCCTATATTACCTCATAGTCATGATAGATGAACATGAAGTGGTTACATTGAAAGACACGTGGAAGCTAATTGCTGTTCCTCATTTCTTTAATTTTTAAGCCTTTAGATTTTTAAAGGAAGAATTAAATATAGTTCTAAGCCGATTGTCAACTGACGTGACGTAGGAATCGTTCTTTTCAGCTCTTCAAGTCTGTGAAAGAGCAAAGGGGATTGGCGGAGCTTCAGAAAGCGGTGACAGTTGTCGGTGGAGATGTATCTCTCCCAGGGCTCGGGCTTTCCTCCGAGGACAGGAAAATGCTCTGCGAAAAAGTCGATATCGTCTATCACGGAGCTGCCACAGTACGGTAATGTAGTGGAAGATGAATTGCACGAGAATCTTAAATGATATACAATTGGCAAATGTTACCCAGATTGATCACTGATCTTGCAGATTCGACGAGATGCTGAAGAAAGCGGTGGTACTGAACACGCGCGGTACGAAGCAAATGCTGGAGCTGGCCAAAGAGATGAAACACCTGAAACTGTTCACTCATATCAGCACCGCCTACTGCCACCTCGGAGAAAAAGTACAGTAATCTCCGCTGTAATTGCGACCTCGTCGCGCAAAGATGAGCCGCGAGTCTTCTTCGATAATAAACGATTAAACTAATGATCCACTTTAGATTCTAGAAGAAAGGCCATATCCTCCGCCAGCGGATCCCCACAAGATAATCAAATGCGTAGAATGGATGGATGACGACGTCGTCGAAGCAATGACGGACAAAATCTTAGGAGATCTTCCGAATACGTACGCCTTCACGAAAGCCTTATCTGAAAGCCTTGTCGAAGAAATGATGCCCCACATCCCAGTAATCATAGTGAGGTACAATACACTAAATAATCTCTGTGAAAAGTGATTTCGGACTGTTTAATCACGGAAGGAGCCGTGCTTTGAATTTCAGACCAAGTATAGTGATACCGATTTGGAAAGAACCATTACCCGGATGGACAGATAACATCAATGGCCCGACAGGACTTCTGATCGGTGCTGGGAAAGGTGTCATCCGAACAATGTACTGCAACGACAGCAGTTACGCTGATTATCTTCCGGTCGACATTGCTGTGAACGCTATTCTTGCTACTACCTGGAACTTCATTTACATGCAAGATCAAGAGAATAGGGTGTACAACCTCACGAGCAGTAGTGAATTTAAGGCGAGTCATTTTGTTAAAATATTACACGAGTAATACTAACAGGCTTCTAACAGACGAATCGTCGGAAAATCGGAATTTTCAGATATCATGGGCAGAAATTATCGCACGTGGCCGAAAGATAACGGAGAAAGTGCCCTTAAATGGAGTTGTTTGGTACCCAGGCGGCAGTATGAAAAAGTCAAGGCTCATGCACAATATATGCGTCTTGCTTTTCCATATGATACCCGCCTACCTCATAGATGCGCTTCTCTTTCTCGCGGGCTACAAGCCAATGTAAGTAAACTCGAAATTTTGTAATTGCAATCTAATTTTACAGCCGCGATCGAATTTACTATGCGCAGCATGTGCCGTGTGCAACGCCGGATACAGAAAGGTTTCGAAGTGTTCGAGTATTACGCCAACAACCAATGGGACTTTGAAAATGCGAAAATGTACAAAGTTCGAGAAAAGTTTAATTCGTTGGAGTTTAAAAAGTATCAGCTGCACGGAGAGGACATGGATATAGACGCGTATTTTGAGTCGTGCATACGAGCAGCAAGAGTTTATATTTTAGACGAACAGCCGGAAACCTTGCCTGCTGCACGGAGGCACTTGAGAGTGTAAGATCTGCTTCCGAATTTCTTTTCAAACTATCTTATAATTTGTACGTCATTTTTGTATCTTTCGTTGTTGCAGTATGTATTGGGTCGACGTCGTAACAAAGATACTCTTCTTTGTGTTTCTAATCTACATGTTGGCGTCATGGAGCGAAAGTTTCAGAGCACTGTTAATAAGGGGCTGGGCATTAGCCACCCGGGCAGTGTCCCGCTAACTATTCATTACTTAGTTCGTAACACCTTCGGTACCTTTACATTGTAATATAATCAAATAAACTGGATTCTATTTTTCATCAATTGCTAGCCTGTTTAAGTTAATTGAATGCTGACTAAATGCGTTGTATTATACGAAACTGAATTCCGTTAGGTCTTTATCACACCTATTCCTTTAAAAAGTAGAAGGATCTGTAGGTGAACGAAAAGAATAAAGCTGCGAACAATTTCCGCACTGGAACGTGACTTTTATTCGTATCAAATATTGAAAGAGAATTACTCCCTTAAACGGATTCCTGTACAGGTGGTTCGTAGCCTTCCGGTCTGTCAACCTTCGAGCCACTTTCACCTACTTCCTCGCTTTTGCTACCCGCGCCGTCGCCGTGGAGCTCCAGCAGTTTGCTCAGCTCGAAGCGTGGTTTCTTCAATACTTTAACCTGCAATAAGCGCATTATTTATATTTCAATTTACAAACACTTGGCGCAGATAAAACCACCAATAACATTCGCATACAAACCTTACGAATATACACGTCATGGAGCGGGTAAATTCCTTGGGAGGCTTTCTCGATGTCTTTGGCCGTGGCGTCTGGTAGGAGTTTACTGACCACTCCCTTCAAATCACTTTTCGTAACGTCATTCGTGATGGTGTCTACCATCTTCTGTCTAATTTTCTTGACCTGAGGACAAAAGTACAGCGTCAAAAGAAATGATTCGACATTCGCATATAATTATAAATTTGTTGCGACACCATATATCACTAGTCCTTCGTGCAGGAGTAATGTGGTAAGCGAGTGCATATTTTTATGCGCAACGTCATGTATCACAAAAGTGTCGGTACAACTTTTGCGAATTCTGAGTTGCATATACGACGAATAATGGATCGCAGACCCATAGGCGGGACTACCAACCTGTGCGTGTTGAGCATAGCACGTCTTTCTAGTACTCAATTGGTCTTTGTTAGTGAAACCGATACAGAAGACTCTAAGTAGATATCCGTCGGTAGTTTTCACATCGACGTTAGCTTCTATCAACGTCTGCCACTTTTTAACCATGGACCTGAGCTTGTCCGTGGTCAAGTCCATGCCGTGGAAATTGGTCAATACATTGCGATGTTGGACATCCTCCGCGATCAGCCTAAATTTACGGAAAGACCTCTCCGCATCGCCGTCGTTCTGCAAATCGGCCAAGGAGACTTCAAATACTCTGTACTTCAGACCTTCGGAAGCAATTTCTGTAAAGCACAATATATATTTAGTTAACATTGAGACAGAACGAGAGAATTTGTTATTAAACTTTGTAGCAGGAATTAATTTTAGTAATACCATCAATCATGTAATACTATGGTAAAACTCTGCGTTTCTTTGCGCAACATAAAACGCCATGCAAAGTATTGATAGTACTTTCATGGAGCTGGAGTTGCGAAAGTTTCTTAATAATTTCAAGATATCTTACTTGTTCCTTGAGTTCTGTTGACCAACGTTTTGCCCACATGCCGGTTCGTGAACATAGACGGTGCCTTAACATCGTACCAATCCTTGCGGGTGAAAGGATCAACACTGTAACAGAAACGCGATCAGGTTGGGACTTCGTTAAGCCTCGTTCACATTAGTCAATTTTACTGGCTTCGAATCGCTTGAAATCAGTAAACTAACCTATTATTCACTTCATTTGAAATATTCTTTCAAGTTTCAAGCGAAGTAGAAAGTGTTGCAACTTTTCTTGCCTTGAAATAATACAACTTGAATAGTGTGAACGTAATAACTGCGAGCTTAAATTCACGAAGCGGCTTGAAGCCAGTAAACTTGACTAATGTGAACGAGGCTTTAGCAACAGTTGCACTTTAAGGTTATGTACAACACGCTATTGGATCTAATCGAGCATACAGCGTAGAAATAAATTACACGTTGAAAATTGAAGTACCGATTACGTTGTAAGTACCGAACGACAAATATTTAACTTATATCAAGAATTTGTTTTAAGTAAACTAAACGCGTTCACTACTTTCATTCATGTACGAAGATATTGACAGATATTATTTTAGAATTATTATTATAGTTAGAGAAAAGAAATATACATCTTTCTTAATTCACTTTTCATTCGAATTAACAAATATTTATAGAAGTGAGGTGTTAAACATACGATGCACGCAAACACTCGGATGTCAGGTGTGCGGAATCTATCTTAATTCGAAACATCTTTTCGTGTAAGAAATGGGGAATCACATTTTCCGTATAAGGAACGTTTAAAGTGTAATGTAAAAGTATTATTATTTACTCACATCTTCTTCTTGACTCCCTTTTTACCTCCTTTTGAAAGCCCCTTGTTTTTACCCACCGCCATGATTGAGGTTACAGACGAAAAGAGACACGCTCGGTCTAAGCCGGAAACAGGCAGCGCGACCTATTCGATATCGATATATCCGTGAACGTTGATTGGTTGATACAACTCATGCGTCTGTATTTTAAATGATGCATTTTTTAAATTAACTACCCTAATACTGTTTATAATACACAAAAATTAGGTTTATAAATTTATATATAATTTCCCCCGTTCGTTTCATTCGTTTGCCTTGCTTTCATTCATTACCGAAGTAAAGCGACTTTATAATCGTCAATATTAATTTATAATATAACGCCACCAACTACAAATTACAATATCTATACAAAATTATGTTTAAAGTATTCTAATTTAAAAGAAAAACTCTTAAATTTATCTTAAGAAATTATGTACATATTAGGATTTTGAAATTAAGCTGGTTTTATTGTGTTCTTAAAAATGTAAAGAAATGAAGGAAACGCTCACTAGCAGAAAGAAAGTTTCCATTTTATATGTAGCATTTCTTTAGGTTATTTCTGTGTTTGCCTGCCAAGTATTTAACCTGCACATTATATGCTATTTTTCAATCTTCCTGATTAAAACATTCTTACGTAAAACTGAAAGAAGTATGTACGAAGTTTTCTCTTAAGTTTAAATTGCGTTTTGACGTATCGAATGTCGACAGCTGTTGGCCGTTGGCTAATTTCAGTGCGATTCGCAGTTTCGCGTGCAGGACGGTGGGATTTATTTTTTTTTCTTTCAACGCAAATGCAGAGCCCACCGTTCGTGTTCCTCCGTGATAAATTGCTCGGTAAATGAAAGGATTCTCAGTGGGATGCGTGCATACAAGTCGGGCATCGCGAAAATTGACGTCAAGTAGTTGGCCTAAAAGACAACTCTGATAATCATGAATCTGCAAACACTGTTTCAAGACTTCAATCCAAGGTAAAATCTTGCGCACGTAGTCACGGATTTCATTTCAATCCGCGGATTAACATGCACATAATACAGGAGATTAACCGTTGTCTTGTATGTGGAGCAGCGCGTGAAATCGAATAGAGATAACGAAGAACGATATTTTGTACATTCGGAGATATAATTTATTCGTTCGATGTAGTTTCCCTTTCGCAGGTTCGCACGATTTAATTACCATTCGATAATTGAATTAAGCATCTCTCGACAGTTTAATCTCGCTCCGACTTATACTTAAGCGGGTCAGATGCTTATTTTAAACAAACGCTCGATGCTTTGTTCAGCACATTCTGTCATTGTTACAAGGCTGTTGACCCTTGTCGTAAATTATGAAAAACTGTTTGACCATTTCACATATTTATATATTTAAATAACGTTTCTACAGATTTAGGAAATTTTATTCATAACTTTTCGATCGAAAAAATTCAGCAAGCCTTTAGTGCTCTTTGTTTCCGTTTTTTTACAATGGCTTCTTTGTTCTTTTCCACTGAATGCGTGATATAATTTTTCAAATAGTAATCGATCTAATACTGTAATATAATAATTTCAAATTAGTATCCAAATTGGAAGTAACACGAATTGAAGGCATAATTTATAGAATTAAGAGACAAGTGTATGATTTAAAAGAATTATTTATTAATGTTTTCTTATTTATATTTCTAGCAAATTTTTAGTACACTCCTGCCTGACGATATTCACGCCCTTATTCGCTCTTCGGTTGGACGGCTCCATAGAGTGGAGTTATTGGTCAGTGTTCACTCCAATATGGTTTTGGAAGGGCATGGTAATTTTGGGAGCCACCGTCGGAAGCTACGTTTGGTGGAGGCATCCGCACGCGAGGCTAGAAGGAGACGCTTACGTACAGTACAAGGCGATGTTAATCACCTTGGCGTTACACTTGATCCTGCTAATGTTCGAGTTGTTAGTATGTGATAAATTAGAATCCGGAAGGCACCTCTGGATACTGGTGTTCATACCGCTTATCTTCATTTCTATAGTGTCGATAGCAGTAAGTAAAGTTCAGCCGTTCCGTCGAAAGAGCGAGAAGTAATTGTCGGAGATTCATTTTAAATTGCTTTTAGGTATGCATTTGGGCCGCGAAACACGATCGGTCCTGCGAACTCGAGATGTTCTGCGCAGTTAATGTGTTGCAGTTTATTTTCCTGGCGTTGAGGCTAGATGGTTTTATAACGTGGAGCTGGGAGGTAGTATTTGTGCCTCTGTGGGCACTGTTGTGCTTGTTTCTAGTTGCTGTTCTGTATACGGTAATATTCGCCGCTCTTTTGATAAGAGCTCCGCAGATCAGTGACAGGATAAGACGAAGGTCGATAAATTCAGCATTGGCGTACACGTTTCTTATGGTTCCGATACTGGTGTTCCAAGTAAGGATTGTATTTTCTGTGGGATACGAAGGCTATTAATGGATTTCATTAACTTGTTGCGTTTTAATCGATCGCAGGTGTTGCTGGCGAACAAATTGGACGGGAACATTTCATTAAGTCACACTATAGTAGCAATGCCGCTTTTAATATCCCATGTAACACTTATCGTTATATCCTTTAACGCGAAGGATGGAAACAGATGTAAGAAATGATTGTTTAATCTCGCACAGAATTGGATACTGTCTAATGATATTATGAATTATCGGGAAGGAAATATCAATTGCACAGTGTTATTAATTCCAGGGTGGTTCGGCATTAGAAAGGACTTTTGCCACTTTCTGTTAGGACTGTGTCCGCTGCTTCAAGAGTATGGTAACATTTCCTACCAACCAAGAAGCGATCAGGATCAACCACCTTCTGAACCAATGGTCTCGGAGAAGAACGAGAAACATGTTAAAAAGATAGATCTGACGAAACCCGTTGTACCTATCATCTCTATCGATATGCCCGATTGATTGTCCTGTTTAGGTATGTATACAGAATTGTGATTAAAGGATGTAGCATCGAGTTATTAAATATATTTTCTCCTACAGGAAGAACTCGGGTATTCGAAGTGTTTTTATTGATATGACTGGTTAATACCAAGAGCCATATCTTAACGAGTAACAAACAGGTGCGTATGTAATAGTGAGATCTATTATGAAAATGGGAGAACTATTATTTTCAATACGACACATCGTAATGGAAATCTTGTTATTGTTAAACTTATTGTGAGCCGAGGCAATCATAATAATTATATTATCTATTTTGTTCCTGGGGCTTAAGCTTCTCACAGTTATTGCGAAGGTTTTTTGTAGGGAAAGTTGCGAGAACTTTTTTAAAATCGATTAAACGTAGGGGGTAAGAGAGTAAGAGTTTTAGATGCATCTAGATGATTAGCCCCTAGAGCAAATTTAGCAGTCGCAATGCTCAAAAAAACGTTACGTCTCTTAAAGCTGCATCAGTTTTACTTATATCCGAAAAGAAAGAAAAAAAGCAAAAAAATAACAGTTAAAGTATGCGTAGAGTAAGCAACCGACCCGTCCATTTGTTTGATTGCTCCTTTGTAACGATATAAGGTAATGGCCAACCTATTTTGTTATGCCTGTTAATTGTAAAGTTACGTAACAGTAGCATTAATATTACTTTGCCAAAAGTAGCGAGCGTAAAGGATGGCGAACATGCCTAAGATGGTGCTAAATATTAACGATACTTTAGAGATGTTTTTGTATGCGACTGTGAGCTACGTTTGCAGCTTGATTTCAACCTCCGTACACTGTGATCTGTGCAGAGCCGAGCTTGATTCATAGTTACTTGTATTTGAAACGGAGCTCCCCGCAGAGTGATTGTGGATCTGGTTAAAGCTTATTGTCAAGGAGAATCTTTAATGTAAATAGTACATCAAGCAGCGCTATGCAGATCACATTTGAGATATTCATTGTGTACAGTAGTTGAGCCTCACTTAATGCGTGATTATCTAATCGCTAGTTGACGCAAACTTAATTGGCATTAAATTAATTGTCCGGGGAATTCGCAAGTGTGGATGAGAGATAAAAAGCGTATAATGCTCTGAACAGTACAAACAATCACTTTTTATTGGTGCATCTGGTCTGAACCATCACCGTTATCTCGTTCATTATTTGTAAATGTAAACTCTCGTATAAAACGAGACTCGACTGTACTGTTCGCGCAGCAAACGGCAAGGAATCACTGCAATTAACGAAGCGAAGGGAGTGCTAACAGACGGGCGATAACAAGAAGTAAAGATTACATTTGACTTTTATGTTCGCCGGAACGGTTTGCACGTTTCCGAGTTGTTTTTAAAATAATTTTTCTATCTCCTAGGAAAGTGTAAATCTGTGTTCGTGATAAGTATATGCCGACAACACAGGTGATTAAAAGGAAAAGTTATGTATTTACATTAGAATAATTTTTCAACGTGTTCCTAAGACTTTTGCAACATTTCTCTATTGATATTAATAGAATGATAGGCGAACGTGTTCAAAGGGCTCTGTTACATTAAATGTTTAAATTTAGATTCTCGTATGCATTCGCGACACGTAAGCTGTTTAAACATGCCAATAAGCGACGAGTGCATTTCACGATTAATGACATAACGCGTATACGACACGTTATATACTAAATGATTTTACTGTACTTGTAAAAGGCGTGCTATTTCTTTGTGACGGACACGAGAATGTTGCCATGTTCAGAAATATGTAATGACATTCGTTCGATGCGTTACGTGTTACATGTGTTATAACATTGAAGTTTTTATGATGTATAATACGGAGTTTTGTACGCATTAACATGTGTTTGTTATAAATGGAGCTGAAATACGTAAATTGTTCGAATATTAGGTTTTTAATCGGCCTTAACGAGACGAGAGATCGGATATATCGGCTGGGATACAAGACTGAGCGCTTCGCATCATTAGAATAGCATCGGCGAGATGTAAAAACGGGGGATAATCGCGTAAACCTAAAGAAAGAAAAAACAGAAGCGATTAAGTAATACGAACCATTAATTGTTAACGTTATATACTAGATAACATATAACTAGGTATACCCAATCATTTATTGTGTTACAATGTAGAAATAATGTACATAGTCTGTTGTATTACAATAACATTATAGACTATATTATTAATTATTGTATATTATACATATCTACCATGAGCGACGGTTGATAATTAAGTAGTGGTATTATTTTATTTTATATACACCACACAGAAAAGGTATCATTATAATCTAATAAAGTTTATATTTTTTGGTATTAACAGACACGAGCAATTTTTACAAATACGTTGGCGTCTTTCGTTTTTTCTTTCTGCAAATCGCGCCCAACGTGGCAAATTATTATATCACGGGTTATTCGCAGATCGGTGCAAAAAAATAATAGAAATCAACGGAACGAAATCGCATTATTGTATTTCTTTTTTCGCCGTAACGATCGTTAATTCAATCATTAAATACACGACGTAGTGGCAATATAGAGAGTTTTACCAGAAACAATTGTGTGGTAAAAATTTCCGATCTCCCAAAGTATTGGATATCTATAATGTGTATACGATATCGATGCTGCGATTCAAAATCATACAACGCCTTATTATAATTCATGTAAAAATATAAAATACGGGATATCCGTTAAAGTCTAATTACCATTTACGCACACTTTCTCGCACGAGCGCAAGCTATTGTCTGCCATTAATGTATTTGCCTCGCACAGAAGGACTCGGTTACTCATAAACTCTCAACACAACGGTATATATTCAGGCACCCACGTACGACCAAGGAGCACTGAAATCTTCTTCGACACTTTTAGGACGTCGAGCTCGGCATCTTCTATCAGCGACGTTTCCCAAACGTACAATATTCGCAAACGTTTCGCACAGAGCGCGACAACTTCCAATAATCCCGAGCAGCTGAATGCAACAAGAAAATCAAGTTATCAACATGCATCGTTGCACCTACATATTTCACAATTAGACCTACAGAATTTCTATAATTTATTGGCATCAAAATTTCAATGCGATTTATATTAAGATAGGAAATGTTTTTAAAACTGTTTGCAATTGAAAGTTTAAAGGCTTGTAGATGCTTTTAAGATATTTACATTTTCCAGTTAAGACATTTGTAAAGAGATACGGTTCAGCTTACAAGGGAAGACCCCGAAACCGGAAATTTAAAAAATTCTAACACTTTGTGGATATGTAGGGGATTTCCTCCTGATTACAACGCAATTTTTGTTTGCTGCCCAAATTCACTCGAAGGGGGGGATATTAACTCCTGAAAATTCGGCTATTTTCCGATTTTGTGTTATAACTCACGAGCTGTAAGAGATAGAAAAAAAGTTTCAAGACAAAAGTTATGGATATTCTTCCGAATGGGCCCCAGTGGCCGATCGAGATGAGGTTTGGAGGGAGGAGTGGAGAGGGGGTGTGGACCCCAAATCTAAAATTGTAGCTTCGGGTATTTATTAATTTTCAAAATATTAATAAAAAAAAATTTTTTTGAAATTTTTTTGGGTGTTGGTGCAGGCGACCCTCCCGTTCCCCCAAACTGTTTTACAAACTGCTGGACGCGTTCCCCTTACTTCCGCGTGGTCCTCAGGCGCCGGAAAGGCACGCGTATATAGCTGAAATTCAAAGTCAATTTTTTCGAATCGAACCGCGATATTAAAAAATTGTATTCTATATTTTCGTCATATTTTGGCCTCTAGAATCACCCCCTAGAATATTGACTATCAGTAGAACAACACCCTATGTAGTAGGATGGGTCGCATTCGCAAGTTGTTGGTTCAAATCTCCAAACTCACATCGGTTCGCTACCATGCTTTACGCGCCCCCCGCACTAATATAGCCCCAACCAATACTAACACCCGGGATAAAGTGGAAACTGTAATGCGTTATGTCAGAATAAATCAACAGACATACCAAGTTTTTTTTATTAATATCTCGGAAACTAATAAATTCCCGAAGCAACAATTTTAAATTTAGGGTCCACACCCCCTCCCCACCCTTCCCCCCAAACCTCGTGTCGATCGGCCACTGGGGCCATTCAGCCAAAGTTATTTCTTTTAATTAGATCTATCATTTGGTAGCAAAATTATATTACAGTTCACGAGTTATAACATCAAAATAACCGGATTTTCAGGAGTCAATTACACCCTTACTTAGAGTGAATTTGGGCAGCAAACGAAAGATGCGTTATAATCAAAAGGAAATTCCCTACATATTCACAAAGTTCCAGAATTTTTTGAATCTCCGGGTTCGGGATGTTCCCTCGTTAGTTCTGTAGAAAAGTAAGATTATCATTCTACATACGTGATCTCACAATCCCCCAGACCAACGGCGCTTAACCGCGGGCATCCCTGAGCGACCGAGAGCAGTGCATTGTCGAGTGTATCAGGCCCATAAGCAGCGATCACTAGCTCGACCAGCCGCGGACATTGGCAACCGATGCGCAACACTGTTGCCTCCGATGGCGATTCTCCGAAGTAAAGGTGTGTTATAGGAACGTACGGGGCGAAGAGCGGACTCTGATCGTCCTCGTTCGTCATGTACGACAATCTGATTCGTTGACGCAGACAAAGCATCGTTACCCTCTCGCCTCCGAGCAAAATCTTGAATATCAATCAAGCGGAGGTACTCACAATACAAGATTTATGTTTGGTAGATGGCTGGAAAATGTGAACCAAGCTGTATCGCTGACCCTTGGAAGGGGCTTTGTCTCTGGATGAGCCTCCAACCGCAAGGTCTCCAGCTGCACCTGTTTCTCGGAGCTTAAAGCTAACAGCAACTCATCGCTGAGCAACGAATAGGACAAAGACAACTCCCGGAGGTATCTGCAATAGTTGACCAGTGCCTGGATCCCTGAAATTCCAATTGAACCGTGAAGTAAGTCTGCGGTTTTACAAGAGATTGTAATTAGTAAAGAATCTTACCTTCAGGTAGCAACCGAGGGAATCCTTTGACCCGAAGGAGCTGCAAGGTTTTCGAGGCATCGTCATCCTTCCCAGTACGATCCTTCTTCTGTTCAATCCCATCTTCGTTCGAGATCTTCATTATGGTCTTGAACTTATCATTATCGATCTCCTGGAACGTGGCCTTCGCAGTGGTCATTAGTGCCAGCATCTGAAATCACGTGTCGTGTCAGTGACAAATAACTAGCCGAACGCTTAAGCTACAGCTTTACGATGCAGCTCCTGTGTACCTGAACTTCATTCATTCAGAATTAAACAAACCATCGCACTACGCACACATGACATAGAATTATAAGACCCAAGATCAGTTAACGACAACTCACAGGCTCTAAAAATAGTTGATTCACAACGCTCTGAGGGAGTAGCAACTCTTACGTTTTATCAAGTGCTGCTGGTAAACAGTAAGTTAACAGACAAATCGACTCGAACCAATGGCTGAGGCCCAATAGCAGTGATCGCTCTCCTAAATATAGATAACAAATACTTCAAGAATTTAGACTCGCAAATAAAAAAATTATCTTCCTTCAAATGTTGGTGAACAAAATACTTTCCATCGTGATTTCCCTCTTCGGTAATTACACTCTACACGTGTCAACCCTGTCGCATAGTAATCAGCTCTGAGGCAGTCTCGTTAACTGCGTCGAAGGCACGAATCTGCGACGGATCGTTCGAAGTATGTATCGAGAGTATGCAGTGTAGAGTCGGCGGTCACCACGCGACTGCCTCCGCAGGAGTAAAAGTGTACGGAAGAAACGAGCGCGATGCTGTCGGAGAGAGTACTGAGGCGGTAGGCTCGGATCCATAGATCGCTGCTCTCGGCCTTCGCGAAGGAGGTGCAGAGAAAAAGCGAAAGGACGATTGGAAAGGCGCGTAATAATTGTGCAACTGCCAACATTGATCGGAGGGGTACCACAGCGGCTTATCGGCGGGTGCCTACGACTAGGGCATGCACGTGCTGGCCGTTGCACCGTGCACCTTTAAACAGGGGTATGCACCTCGAGGTGTACGTATACGCGAGGCTGGTAAAAGGATTCCCGGCTGTAGCTGAAAGCGGTCACGGACCGAGCGAACGTTCCTGAGGCGCAGTAGGCTATTCACGTGCTTACGCTTAACAGTCACGTGGATCCCAGAAGGGGCAAGGAATGCTTTTGCGTTACAGCTTCCTCTCGGTTCTGGAAACCGAAAGTTTTCCATATGTCGCGACAGTGTTTAAGGGTCACCCTCGATAGCCCTAAAACAGACCTTTTTTTTCAAACGTAAATTGTAAAGTGATAAATAACAATAGAGACAACGTTTTTTACAGTTTTAGTCGTTATTGTGTGAGCTTTAACAAAAAAACAAGAAAAGTCTAAATATCTCTTTGTGCATACAAGTTGTGAGTAGAAACGTAAAGGCGCGTACGCGGTGCACCGTTTGATGGTGTACATAAAATCTCGAAAACCGCTCCAACAATTTGGATGGAAATTTAATGAGAGATGCCGAAAACCATTCCTTAACATGTGTCGGAAGCAGATTTTCGAGAAAAAAAAATAATACAATTTTTATGTTGAAAAATATGATTTTGTCGATTTCTTGTATGAAAAAATTTTTGATCTTTTTTTAAGAATATATCTCGAAATTCTGCTCCCAACACATCTTAGGGAGTGGTTTTCTGCATCTCTCATTAAATTTTCATCCAAATCGTTGGAACGGTTTTCGAGATTTTATGTACACCACGAAACGGTGCACCGCGTACACGCGTTTACGTTTTTACTCATAACTTTTATGTACATAGAGATATTTAAACTCTTCTTTTTTTTGTGTTAATGCTGATAAAATAACGATTAAAACTATAAAAAACGATATCTCTATTGTTATTTATCATTTTACAATTTGCGTTTGAAAAAAGGGCTGTTTTAGGGCTATCGAGGGTGACCAAACCCCTTAAGGGGGTAGACACGGGTAATGCAGCGCGCTGTATACCGACACAATCTGGCCCGAAACATGGGTTTCGGAAATTACGTTGTTTGTCCTTATATGAGCAGATTTTGGGCTGGGTGAGGTCTCATTTGAAATGAGTTTAATCAGTTTTAAAAACTAAGCGATTTTTTTCTCAAAAGCCAGGAGGGGCAACTGACACCCCCCCCCCCCCCCCCCCCCTATAGGCGCGAATGCAAGATAAGCTGGCATAGGATAAGTACATATTTCATATTAAAAGGTGAGCAATTTTGAGCCCACGCCCTTTAAAAATTATCTTTTCATCTTTAAGTTTCTAGAACCATCCTGTACAGTACACATACGTAACTATAGTTACGGTGAATCATATTCTTTCTTTTATTTCTGCGCGCTCGCGAACATAATAATATAAATAATGAAATGATATAAAGTATCGCGTAGTTAGACGCATCCGTATGTGCATCAATTTATATTTCGCGCGATAAATAAAACGCGTGTAATCTACAAAAGGAGGTCATGGACTTGCGAGGCCCGTTGCCGGTTCCCAGTAGACCATTCACGTGTTTCCCTTTGCGGCTCACGTGTATCACGAAGAGAAAGGAGACCGATATAAATTACTAACCAATTAAGCATCACTTGCCAATCGCTCTGTAACCACAATTTCTATCGAATTTTAAACATCTCCTTTCATTCCCTCTCTACTTCATTATGAAAACTTCTGCGACGGAATTGATCGTTTCCCAATAAAATTAAGATGGAAAATAGAGTTCCGCGATATATGACGACGCATCTTCTTTTATCAAAAGTAGGTATCTGCTTGAAATGCTAACTACTAAGATTAAACGAATCTCGCAAAGTCACTGCGAATTATCCTAATACATTGGTCGGGGTATTCTATTAACGGGCGATACCACTGTTGTGGAAATAATGAAAATAACCACGAATGCTAACCACTGCCGTGGGACAGACAGATCATTGCAAATGATAACGATACTCGATGCGGTCGGTCGTGAATCAAGCTGTATTGCATAGGTTTACGCAGTAGCGGTTTTAAAAAAAAATGCCCAGGTGGCAAACGTTCCGAGGGGCCCACTTTTGGAGGAAAATAAATAGTTTACTAAAAACGGGGTAAGTGTATTAGTGCATAAAAAAATATAGTGTTTGATTCAAATCATAATGTTTGTTTAAGATAAGGCCCGCGGTCTTCTGAACAGGGGCCCATTTTTAGGGAAAATGAAGAGGTAGTTTACTAAAAACGGGCTCAGTGAAGTAATACAAAAAAAATATAGTTTTAATAAAATCATATTTTTTTTTAAGACAGGGCCCGGGCGCCTTCTAAGCAGGGGCCCATTTTTGGAGAATAAAAAAATAGTTTACTAAAATGGGCGAAGTGTAGTAGCACGGAAAAAATATTCTGTTTGGCCAAAATCATATTTGTTTTTAAGATGAGGCCCGCGGTCTTCTGAGCAGGGGCCCATTTTTAGGGAAAATGAAGAGGTAGCTTACTAAACTCGACGAAGTGTAGTAACACGGAAAAGATATAGTGTTAGGTCAAAATCATTTTTTTTTTAAGATAAGACCCGCGGTCTTCTGAGCAGGGGCCCATTTTTAGAGTAGTAGAAGAAGTAGCTTACTAAAACCGGGCGAAGTGTAGTATAGCACGGAAAAAATGTAGTGTTTGGATACCTATACCTCATTATAATTTTTTCTGGCCATGGGACCCTGCGGAGCCTTCTATGCCGGGGCCTAGGCGGCAACCGCTCATCAGCCGCTCTGTTAAATCCGCCACTGGGTTTACGGAAAGCAAGAGCGACGATGTGGTTCTACTAACTAAGTAGTATATACATGAAATATCCCCATTTGGTAACGTTGAAACGGTGCACGAAATGTCGGTGTGTCCATCTTTCCTCCCATCTCTGTTGGATAGCAGAGCAGGTGGGAGAGGGGTCGGAAGTGTCGCGCAAACTACTTAGCGGGTAGACATTCTAATAGAATTACCTATTATCCCGGTTGAGACTGAATTTTACGTTCCTCCAAAACGGTGATCAGCGTGTGATCGAGAATCGCGTGGCACGGGTGGACAAGATGATCGAAAGTTGTTTGCGTAGGTGAGTCGTGTTCATTGGAAGCGAAACCCATTTACTTCGACAGTGGGACCTCGCTTCGTCAGACTCGGCCGCCCGTTACGCTGTAACCTGAAACAAACACACTTACGTTACCACGCTATCGTGAATCGATCGGCAACAAGTATCGCACTAAGCAATGTTCGCTAATGACCAAAGCGTTCGTTCCATCGGGCAATCACTTCTCCATAAATATATATCAATTATTTGTAGTAAACTTTCCTTATCGCGGAACATCGTGCAGAAAATTCCGCGACGTACATCGTCGAGCTTTATCAATCTCGTCGTCTTGGTTAGTAAAAAGCCGATCCTCTATCACGTGATAAAAGAAAAGAAGAAAATTCCCAGGCCCACGCGTTCTACACTTCCACAAGAAGAAAAGCTCGCGGAAATATTTTCGCTGCCGGTTCTTGGAAACCAGTCTCGACCTAATAGTGGGCTCGCCGTTCATTCGAGTCGCGTTGACGCCGCTGCACGCTATCCGCCGCTGATGCACGTGTTCCCGAGCTCACGTGCACAGCGTCTTTGGCAAGTACCTGCATGCGTTCTATAGATATTCCCCGTGCGACTACCTTACATATCTTTGGTCCGATGTGCGTCATTGGCGCTACCCGCAGTTTTCTCCGCCTCCCCGTTCGCGAAAATATCGAGCCCCTGAATTTAAGCTACGTAAGCATGATAAATTAGTTGAAGAACAAAAGATCCAATCAGAATATTCCTTACAATTCAACTAAATATTGTAATACGCTTAAGCCGGGAAGCTAACCTAAGCTATGCTATGCGATGCTATGTTTTAACTTAGCTTTTGGTGGAAACGGTTCCATAAGACTGTATTGAAGCTAATTTTTTTAAAACGTAGATAGCTTCCCGGTGGATTCCCGGCTTTATTGGTTAAATGAAAATTTCACGATCGCCACACGTTGCGTGCCAATTTGCTCCCCATGGCATGAGAGGCTCCCACGATACGACGGAAAAGAATTAGATAGCGAAACGTATATACGGTAAACATTGGTTTATTGCATTGGCAATATGAATACTATATAGTATATGTTCTGTCAGTCGCATGAAACGTACTCGCAGAGTGCAGTTACCTGCTTACGCCACGCGAATTTGTAAGGAACGTCGTATTTCTCCGAGATTCGCTGAGCTCCCGTTTCACAATGCCCACATCGCTTTCGAAGTACCTAAATTAAATTAAATCCTCAGCCGAATTGATCGAAGAAAATTTTGCGTTTAGAAGGCATCGATGATAAAGGCTTTAACGACACAATGTTTATGCGAGGATTACCGTTACTGCGAGATTGGGTAACGGAATAAGTTCGACGAGACTTGTGGAAAATTCATCGATGCTGGTGAATCGGAAACGTTCCGGCTATGTAACTCTTATTTACCACTTATGACGTTCTTCTGATGGTTCCCGTTCACTGATGTAGAGGAACGAAACGCGCGGTCGTTCCGTGACACGGTTGAGCGATCAGAAGGAAGGGGACGATATACCGACACTATCGGAGATTATTTTCAAAGGGCTGATATCGGGGAGGAGAAGAGGGAGTATGGAGAGGGAGCTTTCGCTCGAACGTTACTGTGCGGCCAGCGTTGCGCGGACTAACACAGAGGTATAACTCCGATCGACTGGGAGTGGCTAACAAACGGCGCTTTCGGGCGGTCGCACTGGGGCGCACTGACAATAATTGCGAATTTTAGCCAATCGGAAGCGAAAAAGGTCACACTCCCCGCTTCCGATTGGCTAAAATTCGCACTCAGTGCGCCCCAGTGCGACTGTCCGAAAGCGCCAAAAGAAGTACGAAGAAGGCTCAGGACCGTATCTAACATCCGATGCCCGTCCAATTCGATTTCCCGTCATTCAAATTTATCTATGGATCCCGACATATTCCACATCTCCAATTATAGTAGTCGATTGCGTAGGTAAAGAATTATATAATAAGAATAAATGCAATAAAAACAACTTGTGGCTGACGTTATATTCAAATACCCACACCTTCCTGATTTTACCTTAATTACTTTCACAATGCAACTACCTAAATGTGTTTCTTTCAAGTAGAACGACGAAACAAAGTATAAAAGTGGTGGGATTGTTAAGTAAATGATTTGAACAGCCAATATTTTCTGATTTGACTATAACACACCTGTCACAGGCGCGGGAAATTTGAATGCGCTGTGGGTGGAGGGAACGTAATGAAGTACTCGGAGTAAATTTAAGTGATGCGAAAAAGGTTATCTTTAAGAATGTACGTTGTCAAATGCATCTTCATGGTCTTCTGATTTATTACAGGGTCGCCAAATCTGAAATGCGTTTTCAGTAGAGATGTACCGACTAGGGTTTTGGCCGACTAGCCGATTAGCCGATTAATCGGCTCCCGAAAAGGCGACTACTCGCCGATTACAAAAGTGGCCGGATAGTCGGCTTAACCGATTAATCCTGGCTCCTTACCGATGCCATTGTCCAAAAATGATACAAATGCGGTTTAAATGCGTTTGAACGCTTAGGTTCAGTGCCACCTTCATCCCCTACCGATTCCCCAATCTTATTACAATATTCACTCCATCTGTATCGGAGGATCCCATTATTTAAAGGAATTAACAATTAACTGCGAGGACTTGTAAGGCTTAACAGGCGCATGCAGCCCTCTGTCGGTGCATCCAGAAAGCGTCGTTACAATCAGTAAAGTTAAAGAGAAGCGTTCAGTTCTCTGTGGCTCTCTGATTCACGCGATGCATTCGTGTCATCGTGTCTAACCTTACAAAGACTGTTCGTAGCGTTGGTCATAAAAAGTACGCCAACGGATTGACAGGTGCTACGGGAAGAATAAAATGGCAAAATGTTTGTGCATCGGTTACTTTTTACTACTCGTTATCGTAAACATAGGTAAGACGCCATAAAAACCTACGGAGCCAAATAAGATCGCCCTAGCAGGGCAAGCCAAAATATTTCGATCTCAAGTTTCTTTTCATCGCGCATTCTTTATTCTTTCTAACCATAATAGACGCTTTTCTTCCCGATGTAAAAGTTATTAAATTTACGAAAAGATTTTACCTATCCATAATGCTCAAATCCTTCGTATTCCACTTAAACAAAGTAGTTCTGGTTAACCCAACAAATACAATTCCAAACGTTTTAAAACCATCAAAATTATGCTTTCAGTGGCTGCAGAGCGGATAAAAGATATGATTTACATGTCCTTCGACGGAGTTGCCGCCTGTTTCCGTAGACACAACGGGTCGCATCAATTCGGATGTTCTTGTAAGACTCGTAGATCCGCGCTAATATAAATTTTTTATAACCGCTGCGAGTGAATCATTCTCCTCTTATTATTCCAGCCAGTAGGTCAGGAAGCGTTGGCATTATTCACATAATCGAAGAGAACAGCGATATAGAATGGATCGCGCGTAACGCTACCGCCGGGCCATACACGGTGGTCCTTCCGTTTTCTATGTTCGCGAGAAAAACGTTGTCTCAGTTGCGAGATACAAACAATGTAAACGGAGTTCTATTAGTCAAGAATATCACCGAACCACGTCCTAATGTTTATTCCCCGGAGGATACGTGTCCGAACAGATACTCGGGATATAAAAAGTGCAACGACGAATCTCCGTGGAATCCAGCCGGGTCTTCTTTGCTTATGGAGGACTGGCCGTTTCCAATGTTTTACACAGACGTAAGGTCCAATTCTTACGCGACTCGATTGCTTTCGTTATTCGCTAGCGAGGTCTAAATATCTCAAGTTTAATGGTCTCTTTTAATCGCAGAATCAAACGCTGATAGAAGCTATAAAGCTCTGCTTCTGGAAACATAATGCGCACGATCTGGAAACTCAGCCGTTCAGGTCACTGTGC
Organism: Andrena minutula; assembly: GCA_929113495.1. Classification (NCBI taxonomy): domain Eukaryota; kingdom Metazoa; phylum Arthropoda; class Insecta; order Hymenoptera; family Andrenidae; genus Andrena; species Andrena minutula. Next base: position 32,379,748 of record OV815994.1, on the reverse strand, counting down.
GCACTGGAAATGAAGTCGTTTATGTTCGCCGCGATCAACTCTAACTCTTGCATCAAGCGCAGCGATCTGAAATGGAACTTCAACCCGACGCAGTTCTGCGACCCTTTGGGGGACAGAAATATACATTGGCCTTTGGCTCCTATAAACAAAGACAAGAATTCCATTATATTAGTTACGGCCAGATTAGACGCCTCTTCTTTGTTTGATGGAATATCGCCTGGAGCGGGTAACGTAGTGACGGGATTAGTAACGCTACTTGCCACTGCCTATTACTTGAATATATTATCGAAAAATATTACCACTGTGGATGGTAAGCAGGACGATGTACCTTGTAAAATATTCATTCGTGCCTCTTTCACTTACGCTTATCTTCTTTCTTCCTTTTCAGAAACGAACGTTGTGTTCTCTTTGTTAAACGGCGAAGCTTTTGACTACATAGGGTCTAGTAGATTAGTTTATAACTTGAAGAGAGGTAATTTCAATGCGCTAGGTGGTGTAAACTTGAAATTGGACGATATTAAGAGCGTGATCGAGTTCGGTCAGCTGAACAAAGGGAATATATATCTACACGCTAATAACGCAGATAACAATAGATTGATAAACCGACTGGAGAGATCATTGAACGCCACAGTTCTGCCAGACAGTGTCCCGCCAGTATCGGTGCAAAGTTTCTTAGAGGAGAACGCGAATCTAACGGCCGTTGTCATAAGTAACCATGGCGAGCAGTTCGAGAACAGATATTACAACGGAATCTTGGACGACGCGGAGAGCCTCGACTTCAACAGGTATCGCTGCAATTCCTCGCTTCGCGTGTAAAACAAACCTTGAACCTGTGCTGTACCAAACATTCTTTCCAGAAACGATGCAAACGACCATCTTTCAACTGCTTTAGCGAAAATAGCGATTCACGTTGCAGAGGTTCTCTACGAGAACGTCACTGGTAAAGAGCCACCGGTCGCGGACGAGTCCGTTCAATCTGACGTCGAGAAGCATATCTTCGAAATGCTGATCTGCTATTTGCAGAGCGCCAGGTGCAATTTGTTCCACGCTGCTTCGTCCCCAGGCACTAAATTGATGAATCAAGTTCTGCCACTGTACGTTGGCGTACACAGGGTACCTAGCACTGCCACGACCTTAACTGGCCAGCTCCTTGCCTTCTTAACTAGAAAGGAGTTCCCCGACATGAATGAGACCGCGTGCTACGAGAAGCATCTCATTTGGATGGCCGGTTATAATTTTACAGGCCTGTGTATTAATTCCACGGTGAATTACAGCACGGCCATGAGCCCAGCGTTTATCATTGACGGTACGTTCCCTCTTGTTCTCTTACATTGAATATGATTATCTAAAAAAAACGAGTACACACAGCGACTAAGTTCGACTCTTTTGCATCACTTTGAACAGGGTACGACATGAAATCCGGGGTCTACTCCACGTGGACGGAATCGATTTGGCAAACGTTAAGCGTAAGAATGTTCCTCAAGCCTTCAGCCGCCACAGAGCGAGTTAGCATGATTATCGGTAGCATGGTGGCTGGCGTGTCATTTGTTTTTGTATGGTTTATTAATTCCCGCGCCGACATACTGTTCAGTTCAAGGTAAATCGACAACTTCGCAATGTACAATTACGCGCCGTTTCTGTTTTCCGTGAGACTTTGGCTTACACGTGATAACGATTGTTCCAGAAGAGCGACAAGCTGCTAGGGACACGCTGCGGACCACATATTAATGAGCAGGTTAGATCACCGAAATGATAAAAATGTTCCAGTAACTAGCCTTTGATTGTATGTGTGGTACGCCCTCGGACAATTTCTTTTTTACCTCAATACTGAAGTAAATGTACTCTGACATCACCGTCGTTTTTTTCCAGCGTTGCTCGCGAAGTCACGATTGAACCGTTTAATCAAATCCACGCACCCGCTGTTAGTGTACGACGGAACGATCCCGCGCGTGCGTTCAGTTCGTTCACACGTTCCTTTCTCTGATTTTATTCGTTAATTATACATGCCGAAGTAACAGACATTTTTGTAAATGTGCATTATACGTATTCAATGAATAACAGTAGGTGGAATGCTTTTTCAATTCCACGGAGAGACGATACTTATAAGAGTATCGCAGCTGTATCGCGATGATAAGCAGGGTATATTAGCGCTAAAAAAAAGGAAAACTGTCCACTGGATCCTGGATTCTGTTAAAATCGAACTTTCGTACGTAACGATGAACGTACGCGGTTGAGGCATTTCGGGTCGATTATTTAATTCCATGTCATTCATCTACTCATGAACATTAGTATTATAAACGTTATGCGTGTATTTGATTCGTATTTAAGTGAATCGTCGATAATTTGCAATGTGCCTGTTAAAATCAAATAGGTCATTATTTTAGCAATCAATTTTGTATTTCACTATTTATTTCAGTTTACGTTAGTACGATAAATTAATAATCGATGTAAGCGCAGGATATTTAACTCGCTCCGGCGATCCTTGCTCACGATACCCAAAACTAGTTAGTGTTAATTGTATGGAATAGTTAATCAAACGCGATTATATGTTATATGTATATATATAACATAAAAAGAGATTTTTGTCATTCGTTGCAATAAGAATGTCAGTAACTCATTTGATAAAGACATTTCTAAAATTAAATTACTTTACGTAATGGTGGATATAAGGAAAGAAAAGCGAAGAAATTAAAAACGATTCTGAGGTTTTCGAATTCTCGTACGGAGGACTGATAAAGATATTTATAGATAACTTCTAGGAGAACGATATTTGTATCCGCAACAATCAGAGCGTATTTTATAAAGACAATGTAAAAAATATATTATGGGAAAGATACTGTTCTTGAATTCTTTGATTCTCCATTATAATCTGCAATCTTTGTAAACGAATATCTGTGATTACTTGCAAGTATGCGGCGAATGATGTAATTGCCCGGCGTCTTGTTAAACATACGAGTTACGTGGAATTACTATTGATAATAAAGTATTTTGTACGGTAAATCCAAATAGTCGAAAGTTTACTATCTTCTTCGGTACATCACGACAAAAAAAAATAAATCCTTTGCACTAGATGCTTCTGTGTAATTTCGGATGCGTCGCGGCATTCAACGGTTCGATGCATTTAGTCCCACTGTCTGCAGTTTAAAATATATATGTGTGTGCAACGGGTTAAATGGTATCTTAAGATTACACGACATAAAAATCAGAGACACGTACTGCAAGCGTGATGGCGTTTATTATCAATAAACAACTTATTTAACAGGACCTTGATGTACACGAGAGAGAAGTATTCAAGTTGTTTACTTATGCTTCCTTTTTAGTATGCACGTAATTATGTATGTAATACGTTTATTTTACGACTTAAAATTTCAGTTAAGTTAGGAATGGACCTTTGAAAGTCCTTTAGTTTAATCTTAGCGTATATGCAGGCGCGTGCCTTGCAATATCAAATTGTACAAACATCTGTCAATACGCCGTATGTAAACATTTATGAAAAAGTATAAAACGAATTGATCTGTCGGCAAGACGAAGCACGTTAGAATACATGAAACGTAATATGCTTGTTATAAACTTTTTCCGTGGCTCGCTAACATTACGATAGATGTTAATGGAACATTGGGGGGGAAACTTAACGAAACGCAGGGGAACAGGCAAACGGAACACGAGATTAACAAGGGCGGTTCACGCAGCAAGGGCAAAAGTCGAGGAGAAAGAGAAGTTGGAGATTGAGTAAATCACTTTGCGAAATACAAACTAAAGGTACGCAACGCGACAAAGCTGTGTCGTTCTCTCTGAAAAGGTTTGCGCAACTCTAATGTGAAATGTTACAAACGTGTGTCATAGAATACTCTCTTAAAGCATAATGTCCTGTCAAAGAAACCAACGATATAACAGTAAGAAACAATGAAATATACTATTAATGTAATCCTCGGTACCATTGATCCATAAGCGTCTATGTAGGATTAAAAGAGCGGTTCAACAAATCCAAGCATTTCGAAGTTGTAAAGATTCGATCACGTACCAAAACTAACTCTTTATCACCGTCGTATCATTTTTTTTTGGTCCATTCCTATCTTCTTAAATATTTTAGATAGAGCTTGCACACGTCAATCGCTAATGCGTAGAAGCATTAGAGATTTATCTGAAGGTCCGTCCTCGTACAATGTAACTCGAGTGCACCTGGAAGGACGAAAACGTTCAATGCTTCAGCGAGTCCAGACCTTTCTTTCCCCCGACATCATTACACTTTACAGCAAACAATGGTGGCGCTCTTAAACATGTACGAAGCGTGTTTTTTTCAGAGCTATAGGTACTAACCATTTCGTCGAGTTCAACCACGTCCGTCGCCAGGCCGGTTACCGGTGACCGGGCCCGTCGCGACTTTAAATAAAACGAACTTGTAACATACTATCACTTACATTTACAAGGTTACAGAGAAAATTTAAATACGCTAATACAGTATCCCTAAATATGTTTAAGCAACGAGAATGGCCTACGACGGAGTTGGGACGATCGAATGCATCGCTTCCTGGCAGCGAGCGCGTTAATTAACAGAAAACAACAACCATCTCATACATCCCCATGCAACGAACAAATTGCTAATCACGTTTTCTATCATCGAATCTCGCTTCGTCTCCTCGGCTACACCGAATTCCCCGCTAGCATCCAAGTGAAAACGGCCACTGACCCGAGCAAAGGCTCGCGCAGTGCGAACCGAGAATGTCTCATGTAAGAAGCCTACGGACCCAGCAGCGATCTCTCGACGCAAGCTCAATGCAAACACATGTTCAACCAGTTCGGCAAATGTTTCTACTTTTGTCTGTGTGTGCTTAAGTGTTTCGTAGTTCTTCAGTAGACAAGTATGAAGTAGGAGGCTGGGCACCGCCCACCGAGTTTATCACAGTCGTCTGGTGCCGCAGCACATACGTATACGTGGTTCAGCCTTACAACCTACCTCTTAATCCTATCATTACTTTATCATTATACTTAATCACGTGTACAGTATAGTCCCGTACTAGGTGATTCGCGATACGAGCCGACGATTCTTAGGTCTACCTTCTCCTCGTTAATGGAAAGTGCGCGTTATTGCTGGTATTTGTGAAACAGCGAGCTAATTCATCAGCGCGAACCGATCGGTCACTTAGTTTCGGTGGTCTACTCGAGGGCGGAAGCGACGCGGGAGCCTGTTTTATTTACTTTCTATCCTTTCAATACACAATTGAAGTCAGTGCTTCCTGTTTCTTTCGTCGATTCCGCCCGCTTTCGTCCACAGATCGTCCCGACTTAATCTCACTTACGACACTACACCGTATATGGAGCTATACTGTAAAATAGCTGTCTTCAACTGACGACATCCGTTTTACTCGAGCCTCGATCGACTCTCGTCCCCTTCCGTCTACAGCTTCCTCGCGGCTCCTCGCAGCCGCGATAGGATCGGCCGGCAACTGTTTGCAATCGGTTCGCCTCGAATGCTCAGAGAAAAGCTTTGTGAGCCACTAATGGAAGCACTCTGCGCCAGTCGGCTATGTACATCGATACCGGAAGAATGTAGAACGATACCAGTGTGAAAGGATTGATCTGATCGACGGCTTTCAGTTTCTTCTCTGCGCGAGACACGTGCTCCTTCGAGCGCATCGAGGACGAGCTTCGGTTCTCCTTCTGCGCATTCACTTCGTGCGGCGCTCCTCTACTTGGCGAGACGCTGGCTGTCCTCGATGCGTTGAAATCAATGGACTAGCGTAGACCTATTTAGCAGTACAGTTGCGAAGTATAAGTTTCTTTGTAATTTCATTGAGACCGTACAGGGAAATCGGAATCTCGTTAGCAGACATCTCTAGCTACGCTTTCTACTGTATTGTGGGCTAACAAAGGGTCAGCGAATACGTGAAAATACTCGTCCGATGATAAATGAAATACGAGGGGACCATCGTGGTCAGAGAGGAACAAGAAGCTTCATCAGCGAAGCTAATTATCTTTAACCAACGATCCGGGGTAACACTTGTCCCTTTAGAGTCAGATTCCCAAGACAGTCAAATGATCTGAGGATAGTTTCAATGGCTCGAGATGCCATGGACGGAACACTTGGAAGTAACCGAAGGACAGCCGGAGGCAAGTGCGCAGGAAGAACATTGTACAGGGTGGATAAACTGTAATTCATGGGACAGTCTACGAGATTTGATTCCTTGTTGGGAAAAAAATAAATCGAGAACGCGGAACAGAGGTTTCTTGAAACCGAAGCCTTGCACGAAGAAGGACGTTGCGGTTTTGACTTATTTCTTTTTTATAATTAATCAAGTGCTGCTCGCTTGTGCCGCACAGCACACGTGCCCCACTCTGTATGTACATAGATAACGAAGAGGCTTTGAAACGATACCGATATCGAATCCCAGAGTATATTCCACGACGTTCGAAAGTTACGCGGGTCGCTAAGTATTCAGCACTCGCGATCTGGAGGACACCTCTAGTAAAACGCAACGATCATATGCAGACAGCGAATGTATGAACACTTAATCCTAAGATGGCATGTGCTTGTCGTCGAGCCTTAGACGCACCTTTCCTCCACCTTCTCTCTCTCTCTTTCGCGGCTTCTCTACTTTTTGTTTCTCTTCTGCTTTCAGTTACAAGAAAGGTATCGTTAATCTCCATCCTCGGATAATCACTAATATGTCTCCCTTTATTACTAACAGTTCTGTGAATTGTATGTACAGCAGTACCACAACCTCGTTAAACTGCGGTACACGCGTTTAAAGACGACACTTAGAGTTTAAAAATATAATCATCATATATTTAAAGTAGTATTATATTATCATTGTTGTTGTTGTTGTTGTTATTATTTAATCGTAATAGTATTATTATTATTAATATTATTATTATTGTTATTATTATCTTGGAGGGATAGCCACTTTGCTATGTCACGACACTGCAGAGCTGAACAAAGACTAAAACGCGGAAGTTACCACGCTCTTTAATGGCACGAAGAATACAAGATCGAGATTGCTATATTATCTATCGACCGATCAATCATCTGTTGTACAAACTTGAGAATTTATCTTGAATACCATTTTCGTTTTTTCTATCGACAATATCAACGAGACCTCTTTCCCTGCGTTGCGTTGACCGATCGCAAGACATATCTCGTCTAACATTAAGTGTAGTAACAATATCCGTCAATATCTTAGTTTACGTAGGAAGGGTTGATTACGTCCTCTCATTCGTGTCGTTACAAGATTCCTACACTATACACATAGTCTCATTTTGGACGATTTCGAACGGCTCTATAGATGTGTCGAGAAATTCTCACAGAAATGTCTATCGATCGAATGAAAATTCCGACGAAATGTCCATCGTTCTATTGAGTTTCAATGCCGTGAGGTCTTTTGTTCGAAAGCCATTCTATTCTATTCACTTTCATCTTCTGTGTATGGAACTCCGAGAATAAACATCTTGTGATTGCAGTATATATATCTACCCCGAATAATGTCAGATCTGTCGATACTGTGTCCTCTTTTTGCTCGCTGCATTTATACGACTCGGAAAGTATTGTTAAATGCTGGAGAAATTTACTTTGCTGGAAACAAAGTATCGTTAGAAAACTATGCGAACGACCCCGGCTTTGCGTTAGTCTCTTAGCTATAACTTGCTAGCGGCACCATCAAATCAGTAGCATGTTCTTTTATAATTACATCGTATCATAGAAAAATGTACACGTCGTTTCCGTAAAGATTTTGCGCACGAACAGTCGCGTGCTTTGCTGTCTCAAAAATAATCTGCTTCTATAAATTGGTTGTCGGTACTGGAACTATGTTGCGATCAATCGAACGATACCGTATATTATCCTGTCGCTTGATGGGGATTTAAAGAGTGAAAGGACACGGGCTATGACCCGTTGACGAGAGAAAATCGAGATCTTGGGAAATGCTATACGCTACTGTAGCGTCTCTGTTATTACGAGCAGAAAGGCGAGAAGGGGGAGAACAGCAAGAAACGAGAAACTATACAAATGAGAACTGTGAATTGCGAAAACTGGGGGAAGAGATAACAATTTCGAGGGAAGCTCCAGTTTTGCCAGAGGAATTTCGCTTGGACTTAACGGACTCACAGTCTCGCCGCGAGTTCGGATGATTGCTGTTGCGTAGGACAGGAAACAACCGAATTACCATTTGTTCAATAGCTGTTCAAACATTCTCGCACCACGGTAAGCGGATAACAATTGAAGACGCTTAAGAATCTGTAAAGCTGCTCCCGTGGATGGTGAATGGATCCGATAAGAGAGCGTGATAACCTCGACCGATATACCCTTGATTTCTCGCGAGAATAATTACGTATTTGACAGTTAAAGCGAAATCTATTCTCGAATACCTTAATACTGTAATGAGCAACTGGATTTGAAGGTACCGTAAAGAGGTTGACGTTTCGGTGATCGACAGAGGTCAGTGAAGATCATCTTCGTCGCTATCGTTACCGTCTTTCGATCTATCGGCACCCCCCTCACCGTCGCTGGAGCCTGAATCGCTCCCGGAGTCTTCGGATTGCCAGCCGCCGGCTTGTTGCTGCTGCACGTGCTGCTGTTGGACCACGTGCTTCGACACTTTGTGACGTTTCCCTGCCCGCTGCACGGGATCCGCCCCGGCGCCGTCGAGCATCGGCTGGAGGATTCGTCGGCGAGCGTTGATGAACCAGTTATTAACTTGCAGCAACGTCAAGTTCGTCTGGCTCGCGATCTGACGTTTCTCGTCCTCCGTAGGATAAGGATGCTGGGGAACATAACAACCACCGAACTCATCGACCAGCTCTGTGAAAGAGTCTACGCTTTAAGACGACTGAGAATCATACTTACAACTAAATGTTCAAAGAGCCAGGTTCGCATGATGCTCGTAGCCTGTTTAGGTAGGACACCCCGCTTTTGTCTTCCCTTCTTAATGCTACTATGACTACCTCCGTGACCACTACTGTGATTTGAAGCAGCAGTGCCAGTGCCACATCCCTCGTCTTCATCTTCGCTGGGTGCAGGGGAAGGAGAGCCCGCCACAGTGATATCTAAGCACAACAATTATGTATTCGCTGCGACAAACGCGTGACGGCGTACCCGACATACAGTTTCATTACTACGATACTCTTAATATTCTTTATCTTTCGTAAATGTGCAACTTTTTCTAACCAAAATACTTTTCGTCACTAGCGTCTCCGACATCGACATGCTCGCGCTCCTGTAATGCTAGAAGGCCCCAATAGCCAGCCTCTTCTAAATATATTCTGTCGCCAATATTCACATACTCCATATCATCTACAAACGGAAGTTGACAACGCCTACGTTTAGATCAACATCCAATCTCGCCTTTCTAAATACAATTGTCTGCTATGTCAAGTGTAATACTACTTGTGCCTAAATTCTTTGATACTTCCCGCGCTTAACCCTCGATTGGTAAGTCGGATACAGTGGATAAATTATTATCCGTCCACTAATTTCAATCTCACCCTATCAATAGAGGATTAAGCGAAATACTGCTTAGGGTAAAGGACCCAATTACTGGCAGTCAACCCAATTACTGTCACATTAAGCTATTTTACTTAAAATAACGAATAAATAAACGTTTAAGTAAAATAGCTTAAGGCGACAGTAATTGGCTTGACTGCCAGTAATTGGGTCCTTTACTCTTTAACTTAAAAACAGAAACAGAGAAAGCAATGATCTGTTCAGTGTGCAATCGCTTCTACTTGCTAAGAGACTGAAAGAGATACCCAGTGAATCGTGACGAATTTAGAGGAACCAAGTTACAACGCGTACCTTGACCAAGATACATGTCGTTGACTGGTGCACAGGGATGCGCCCCGATCTGGGAAAGGGGCGTGCTCCCATGCACCGTGGAAGGTGACAGAGGATCGTCATGGTCCTGGCTGGAGGATCTGTTCGAGCGTTGAGCAGTGGATGATGATCGCACCGATGGCGGCCTGTCGTTACCGGTCTCTTCTTGCGTGGCCGTCTGACTCGCGCCACCGTTCTCCGACAGGGTGTCGCCTCTGCTCACTCTGAATCCGTTAGCTCCCGACTCAACATCATTGCCTGTAGAAGACAGCACCTGGGAAATATATGTCGCAACTAGCCGTCAGAGAGCAGGGGTGGGGGTTCTATAATATTTCGAGCGACGCGCAATTATCGCTCGTCTTTTTTAAACAATTAACGCGCCACAGGGTTGCTAAGTAAAACATAACATGTCTTCCCCTCGTGCTGTTAGTTTTAGTGAATTTTTTAGATGCCTTATCGACTCACACTCTACCAAGTATCTTTTAACGAGAGCAACCCTTAATAAAAAATGAGTGACTGTCGAAAGTTCTACGGATTGTTTATTATGTTAGAGCTACATTCTTCGCAAGCAACGATGATGTTAACGAGTTAGAGGACGGTTAAGAGAACGCAGCGGTGTTCTCCGAGTAGATGGAACGTACTCGCGACTCTTGCGCATCGCTGACGTTGGGATATCTACGTAGGTGAAGGGGGAGCAGGCCAGGGAGCTTTAAGAATCGTCAAAGACAACATATCTAACCTGCAAGGGACTGCTGCCGTTGCTGCCACTCGATGGACCCATATCGTGCCCATGGTGACTGTAATCGCTGCGCAGCAGATTCTCGCTCTGCATCTTGCCCTTCAGGCACGTGATGTACCTGTTGCAGAAGTCCTTGCACAGCTCCTGAACCTTTTCCAACTCGAGCAGGTGAATCCGCAGCACCTGTATCGCCTTGATCATCTGCGGTTGGCAAGGCGCAAAACAACGTCGGTATATCATCGATTTTCTTTTCATGTCGCGCTTCGATACGTCGCTTATCATTGTTTTTGTTTTCCTAATCGAACGAACGTGGTCCCCGTTCGTGGACGCGCAGGGAGCAAGAGTGGTGGGAATGAAATCTACAGCGGTTCGAGAGATTTACGCAAGTAGGAATCAAATTTCTGACATCGCCGACTTGTTCGATTTATGCTACTCTCGTTCATTGGAATATTTTGCATAAGAATGGCTTTAGAATTCTGGGGATAGATATTATAATCGCAAACAACTGTAGGATATTCGAGGAACACGCTTTTTTATTGCTTTAACTTAAGGATGTATTGGACCTATTTTCAAAATAGTTCCAAGTTGATGAAAATTCGCGAGATTGTTCTTTTTAACCTTCCTGATGTGCTCCAAAAATTTTAAACGAATTCATTAAACGGTTACTGAGTTATAACGATTTTAATTTTCACTGATTTTACACGTACTCTTATGGAAAGACACGATCTTGATGAATAAATCATCTGAAAAAATGTTGAAGAAATAGTACCAATGTTTTAAATTTTTTTGTACATGCAGTATATGGGTAGATGAAAATATCTGCCGAGTTTCAATTGTTTTCTCTACACCGTTTTAAAGAAATAAATTATAACTTGAGAAAATTGTGAATGCTGGGCATTTTCACTGCCAAAAGTTTAGCAAATAATGCTGGAGAAAGCATTTGTAAAGTGAAAAATACCTTCCCAGGATTAAAAATAAGACTCCAACTATCGTTCGAATTCCTTCCATATAGATTTACTATGCGTAAGACGTAGCTATTCAAGTATTTCAACTTTTGTCTGATATTGTACGTCCAATACATCCTTAATATTAATGAGAACGAGTCTTAAGGGGACTACTTAGATCTTTAGGGTCTTTGAAGTCAAATCGCTCGAAGATCGAGTATTCTTTGCGGATTAATTACGAGGAGATGAATACAAATTGCGGCTATAGTAGTTTTGGGTAATGTTTATTAATACTACGAACGGAAAATTTTTTTTTTAGCTAATAATCGCCTGATGTGTAAGCGGTTTTTGTGGTTTTGCCCTGATTGTGAATAAACCGAGGTTCGGATAAAATTGAAATTTTTACAACATGTTGAAAATATATTTCTTTCTGTAGTGTACCTCGAGATTAAAGTGCAAAAGCTCTAGGTTCCAAGATAAAAAAAAACAGCCTTCTGTACGCCTCGGAAATCAAGATTTATCGTGCAAATCGTCTTCTCCTAGTTGCCATTTGAATAATTTTGGTTCAATTCATGTTTCGAAGCTCCACTCCGAAATTACAAGTCCTAGGAAAAACATATTCCAAGGAAACCATTGTATCTTCATCTTTAAGCTCAATATCCGGGAAAAACCAAAGACGCTTTTTAAATAAAATAATTAGAATTTCGACCGTAAAGAATTTTTAAAACTTCAAAGTAAATGTTATCGGCGCACTGGTTCAATCTATTTTTATAAATTTTTTTTATAAAAATAATTTTTTTATAAATTTTTTTTATAAAAATAATTTTTTTATAAATTTTTTTTATAAAAATAATTTTTTTATAAATTTTTTTTATAAAAATAACGCGAGGTTGATTAGACAGTGTTTTACAAAAAGCGTCTTTTTAAAACTTCAAAGTAAATGTTATCGGCGCACTGGTTCGGTCTATTTTTATAAAGAAATTTTATGCGCCGATAACATTTACTTTGAAGTTTTAAAAAGACGCTTTTTGTAAAACACTGTCTAATCATCCTCTCGTCGCGCCATTTATAAAATAGAGACATAAGTAAACGAAAAAACAATATTTTTTACTCTGCGTGATAGTAATAAAAATTGTGTAAAAGGAAAACCCTGTGCTTTCTTTCATCTCGTAATTAATTCGCAAAAAATACTTAATTTTCGAGCGATTTTACAGCCCAATCTCCTTAAAACCTCGCGGAGCCCCGAATCTTCAAAACGCCCAGCGTTCGCCTGTTAAGAGAACTCACCAAACCGTCAATTTCTGGGTCATTGATCAGAAATGGCTTTCGGTCTCTTTCTTGGTGTTGGACGAAGGCCTGTATGTCCATGTTGAAGCTTTCGGACGTCGAGTTGTCCGAGCTCTGCGTGGCTTGCTCGCATCTTTCGAATAGTAACGCGAGCAGCGGAAAGAGGGGATGCTTGTAGACTGCCCTCTTGTCTGCCTCGAACTGAGCCTGATCCTGGTGGGTCGTGTAATCGGCAACCCCGCTTGCAGGGTCCTGATCGTAACCAGGGGTCACCATCGCTAGCGCCACGGCGGTGCTACCCTCTTGCATTCTGCGACAATACAATCGCACCGGCGTCAGCTCCAAGTATTCTTACTCAACTTCTTCGACACCCCGCGGCCCCAATCCTCGCCAGCGATTACATATTTAATAGTATAAAGCTAGATCCTCCTAGGGAAAGCTTCCCAATCCCATCAGCATTGCAACTAGCTTCGTCAAAAAGTCCGAGTAAATACACGAAAATACCCTCGGTCTATCTTTAGTTTAACGAAGCAGCCCCAATGTTGATCGAACGTCGAACACCTTCCCCCAAAAGGACGTGCCTTGTATTCAATATTCTTTAAAAAAATTGTTTACGGCACGAGTCGATAAAGAAAAATTCATTTCACTGTTTCGTGTAGAGCTCGAGTATTCTATCATTCACAAAAGCTTTTACCTATCATTCCTGGCTGGCACCTTCCATCGTTGCCCAGGTCCTCCGGGGCCTCGGATGTAATGACCTTCGATCTGCGCTTCTCACGTTATTCACAGGGTCCTACTGAAAGCAAACAGCAACAAGAATATTTAGCAAATTATGCGTGATTATTTACGCAATGATTCACAGTCACGTGGAAGGAATTCGGGTTTAAAGAACGAAAATGTTATGCGTCTGGTGACACATTCTCACGTATTTCGAGCAGAAGCGAGGAACAGAAATGAGACAAAAAGAAAGGGTCGGTGGGGATTCGGGGGGAGGGAGGGGGAGAATCGTCGTGGCACGAGGAACCAAACGATGCGCGGCGCTGCATTTAAATGTCATCGTTAGACGGTCTCAACACCATCAGCACTGTGTTGCTGGCACCAGTTCTGCTTCCCATTCCGAACGTTCCTTTTGAATTTTCCCCAATCCCCATACACGTCCCCTTGGTATGAATAAATAAAGTACTGCGGCACGGCTAGTGACGGCAAGACGGCCACGTTCCCGAAAACCGCAGTAGCTACCGAAAACCGGGGGGGAATCCAATTTCACTCCGTCTGCTTGCTGCGTATTATAATTAAGTAATCTACCGCGATAGAAACGAGCTTTCTGCACCGAACGTGTGATACGTTTCGTTACATATCCAGGCGAACTTGCGCCTGGATATTAATCTGATAACGGGGGAAACGAAAACAAGCAACAGGGGAGGGCGAGAGGTTTCTCCTGGAAGCATTAAAAGCGCCGTTCCCCAGACGTTTTATCAAAACTTCTCGTTCTTTCTGGCGCGGTTGAATGGATCGGTAGAGGGAGAGGTGGGACGCAGAAAGAAGAGCAGAAGCGTGGAGTGAACGCCGCGAGGTGGCCGAGAGAGAAGGTGGTGGCGCCCGAACGGGCGGGGAGGCGACGGCGGGCAGAGGGTACCCATTACTTGCAAGCGGCGCGCTTCAACTGTGCCCGCGTCTTTCCGTTAAACCCGATATTTATTGTGGCCGGTCGTCTCTCGCCGCTTTCATTTAAAAATATTATCGCTGACGGTGAACGGTCAGCGTCCCGCTCGTTTCCGCAGCTGCGCCCCCCGCGTCCAACTTCAACGACGTCCGCGCCTTCCTTTTTCGTCCGCTCTTCAATGCTCCGTTGCATCCTTCCTTCCATCCCATTCACACGAATAAGAAAACTTGAAACGCGTCCAATGAATCTTAACGTATCGCCACCCGATCGCCAGGAACCTCGGCCGTTATATACTTTGTTCGAAAGCTGTAGCTTATACCCTCGTTAAAAGTGGATTATCTTCGCAATATCTCTGTCTAAACATTCACGCGCTGGTTGGTCAACGCGCTCTGTTTACAAGTTCGAATGCTAACGTTTTCTCTTTTATGTAACTTCACTCTGCTTCGCGTGATTAATGTTTTGTTGACGTCTCGAGTTACATACGCCAGGTCCGTGAGAAACATAAATACGAATGTATCGTTTTAATTCACGCTGTATGTGCACCGACTTCTGTTTTCTTTGTACGCTTTGGCACGGGGAGGAGCCGTGGATGTATTTAATGAAAATCAGGAAACGTTGCGTCTCGTTCGTTTTCTGGTGCTCTCTGTATTAACAACCTCGTGCGCTTCCAAGCGTGAATATTATCGCTCGCCAAGGTTTAACCGTCGGAGATTTAGCAATCTCTTCCCCCTGTTTACTTCTTCTCGCAGGTATAATCTTAATACGGGCAACGGGCTTTAGCTTCTTCCTTTACTGCACACTTCGTTTCCTTGCGAGTTGTAGGTTTTTTTTATGGAACTTCGATCGTCTCGAGTTCTCGAACAATGCTTGCCGATCGGCAAAGCAGATCGCCGACGATTCTTCGATACATCGTTACACAGACTGACGACTTTGTTAGAAATCTTCGACGCGGACGTAAATACCAGAGAACAGAGTTCATTCGTCGAATATCATTAGCGTATATTCGACGATACGAAAGTTATGCAGAAACTTATTCCTTCGAGGCTTTATCCGTCTGTTTCTTTTTCCAGCCCCGCGCGTTATCACTCGTTTACGAGTCTCTTCCCACGGCTACGACAATCTTTATTTAAAGTTTTCTCCTGCACAGCCACCGGCGAGGGAAGTTTCGCTTCTTGTTGCTCTCTGCACCCATCTTCCGCATTGCTGATTCGCACGCGAGAGGGGACGTGGAGGCCGGCCTGTCTTCTTCGCTCTAGCGCTTCAAACGACGCATTATATCGCTTTCGAATTCTTCGGGTGCTCGATGGCATTTGGACGCAGCTGTTGCCGGACAGGAGGCGCGCGACGCGTACGCTCTAACGAGCCGACGAGAGAAGCCAGCCCAAGAAAAATAGTCCGGGAGCTCCGCGATCCCGTAACGTCCATCGAAATATCGTAATGCTCTCGATGTGTTGCCGGGTTTCGCGGCGTCACGCTGCGCACACATTACGACGCGGAATTTTTGTTTTACGATGCCACATACCTCGGGAATGTCTTTTATCTCTATCCAACCGAGCCAATTAACGGGGCCGAATGGTTTTATTCCGTGCAACGAATCGAGGCCCAATAACAACGTCCCCTAATTGAAGAAAAAAACGTTTCAACGTATTATCGCGGAGAAATGGAATCTCGAATCGGCGAGATCGGCACGCACGTGTAACTTCAGGTAGAGTGAACAGGTAGAGGGAGGAACAATGCGAATGATAATTGGGATCTGTTTCGCACGAGGCACAGAAAATAAATAAGACCTACGAAGATTTACAAACGCCGAGCCACGTGTCGCGTACAATCGAAAACGGGACGGTTATTAATTCGAACGAAACCGATTGGCGGAAGCTGCGCAATGGCGTAACGTGCACTTTGCTCGCGCGATTTACTGCATCACGCGTTTAACGTGTCGATTCCTTGTAACGAGCAGATAATTACCGTGCAACCGTACCGAACGTGCAATTAGACGTGATAAAAGATTTAAAAAACACTAACAACTTAAATGCTAGGAAACCTACCATGCAGATTTTTCTCCAACGTACGTTTACGTTTTTATTAATGCATCGTTATAAGAAACGAGAAGTTAAGTACGTTTTACATTATATTTGTATTTAACTTTTTATCCAGAAGCATCGAATTCACGACGAATACCCGACATCTCAAATTTTCAACGAAAGAAAAAAAAAACTTCTGTAATTACTAAAGCACATAACGAGTTAAGTACAGAAATATCCCGATGCATTCTCGTGCCTATAACGTTAAGTAACAGCAGCGAAGCAATGAAGCATATGTTTTTACGAGCGCAAGTAAAAGACGAAACAAATCTTTAAACCTTTTAAGTGCCAAGGCGGTAGCGGGCAGTTAAGACCTGGGGACCGTTTTCAAACGTGAGGAAGTACTGAAATGACAATAAAATAGGTATCCAGTGGTAAAATATTTCTACCCCCTATCTACACCTTCGTATTCACTCGTTTCACTCTTTACCAATAATTTCACTAAACTGTAACTCAGCCTTAAATCCCCTTAAAGAACGTCACCTTCGAACAAATAATACCCCTAGCAGGTACACGCCGAAAGCGACCGCGGAGTCCATCTTCATTGTCAATGACAAAAATCACTCCCGCTCCAGCGCGAAATCACGCTCTCTATCTAACAACGCGACATCTCGAAAATTACGACTCGAACTACGTCCGTTTCAAATCGACAGAGTAGTAATCACTTTCTAATAACCTCGTGTACCGTGCCACACGTCCGTCCACTCGTTCACGCGCATATATATTCCTGCCTGCCCGTTTGTATGTAGACGTCAGAGCCGTGGCCGAGGCGAGTATCGGCGAGGGCGACAGTTTCACCGCAAGAAACGCGTTTTAAAGCGGCCGCATACCGGCCTGGCACCGAAAGAGTTAATTACGACAAAGATGGTATCCCCGGTGGGCGAGCAGACTTGTTTACTACCTGTCAGTCATCGGCGTTATTAAGCCGGCGTCGTGTCGGGAGCAACAAACCGACGGCGAAAAGTGGACGAGAGCGAGTTAGAGAGCACAGGTTTGGATGATCGGTAGGCGTTAACGCGGCAGACAGAGGCTGTTTTTCTCTGCCCGTTTCGTCGCCGGCCTGACACACTAGAAATAGTCGAGCTGTCAGTCAAACGTTCGATAACCAATGGTCGACGATCCCTACTACTACGGCACGCCGGGGGAAGAATCATTTTCATGCGAAGAGGGCGTAGCAAAAACTACAAGAGGCCACCGCTGTCGGCGGCGCCGATGCCCGACTGCTGCGCAACTGTCTACCTATAGGGTGCTCGATAAAATTTCTGCGGGAAATTCGACTTCGTTTTCGCCGCTTCTTTCCGGTCGACGTACCGCGCCACGCAACGCGGCCAGTCTCCGCGGCGGCAATGCTCGAAACGTTGCCACCGCGCTTCGTCGACGGCGAACGCCACCGAACGCAGCGTTCGGGATTAATTGGAGGACGTGATTCGAAGGGTTTCTTATGGGGAATTCTTTGAAAAGAGATTTGTAAAATGGGGCGACGGTGGATGTTGCGCGTGGCGTGCGCAGGCGCGCCGCGGAACGCGAGCAACGTAGATAGAGATACAGAGATTCGGTTTCGTACAGGTTTTTCTTTTCTTGGATTGGAATATGCATGGTGAATTCAAGAATTCTGGTATTATTGATGAATTATAAGGATTGAGTGAAAATGATTCGGGGGTTTAAAATGCTGATTCGATTTAACGGAAATTTTAGTTGACGCCAGAAAGTCGTTTGCATAAATCTTGCGGGTTTTTCTGAACGACAATTTTTTTATTTATGGATATACATCTATTCGTCGGGATGGAGAGTGGGAATAATTGTTGCGTAAATTTTTCAAATTTGGAAACGTAATTCATACGAGTTAATTTGTTGCTTTGAATTTATATGTGACATTCATGTGCGTTATAATGTAACGGCGATATTTCATCGCGGTATCCTTGCCATTCGTTTTTTCCGCAACAAATTCTCTGAACGATTTCAACCGGTTCTCCTGACACGATGTAAACACCGATTCGCTCGTTGCAAGGTGGATTCTCTAGCGCTGGGATCCGATGCTTTCTGAATTTTCATGGCGAAATCTGTGTTATATATTATTCTTTGTACATTAAGAAATGTAATATTACTAGAATCAGGCATGCCTAATTTAAATGAGTTTGCTATTCTTCAAAAGGATTGAAAATGTTAAAGAGAGAAAGCAATCGCGTGTCATTAATTACGGATATGATAATCGAAAGGCATTAAAATATATAATTCAAGTATAATAAACAGCAGCGAAAGAAAATATAAATAAGAAATCAGTAGTATCGGCGAACTCTGAGTCTTGTTAAAAATGCATTAATGAGAAATCGTTTTAACATCGGCGATATCGTTACGGTCTGTATTATCTGCCTGCAGAATCGCGCGTTACGATACGCTATTTTCATTACACGCGTGCACTGAAATAATTTACGAATTTTTTACATTCGAACGAAATAGTGTGCGACGGAATGCAATAATTCCACACGCAAGAGGAGTGAATTAATTTACGTACAAGCGTTCTTTTGTTCGCAACGCATATTTCCCCGCTGACAAGCCGAATTCCGTAGCAATTACTTTAATATTTCCCGCTTGTAAATATGAAATCTAATTTCACGGTACTTTCGTAACACATTGGAATGCTAATTTACTTTACCATACTCAGATGCATACGCGTTACGATATACATCCTATTAGATTCTTCAGCGATAAAAATAAAAGCAACCATTCGTGCCAAAAGACAATATCACTCGCACAACAAAAAAGTATCCTGTTCAATTTAAAAAAAAAAAAAGAGGTTCGACAAGTTTGTAAACTGCGACAGGGAAACAGAGACAACAGGGCGACACCGTTGCACATTGGTTATGTTGCTCAGAGGACAGTGTCCATAAAAAACCGAACGAATCGCGTGTAAGTTCGTTAAGACCGTTAAGAATTAATTTTACCCTATGAAACCTCTTTTATCCTCCTCAACAATATTCAAACCCAATTCACCAAATATAAATTCGAATCCAACTGTAACCAACGCAAGCAGCCATACGCGTGTAAAGAACGAGTAGTAAGCCGATCAGCATTATTCAAAAACGCTAAGGAAATCGCGGAGGGAGAAAGAGTTCTCCTCGACGCGCGATGAAATAAACAAAACAGTACATCGAGGAGAGAGGAAAAAAGCGTGGGACGGTGGAAGCCGTGGAAGGGTGATCGCATGGCACGCGTGATGTCATCTAGAAAAACGTCGCTCTCCGGACGGCCCTTGACAATATCGATCGTATCAATCCGCAATTCTGTCAAGGCAGACCGCGAGAAATGGGCGTTCACTGGGGGCAATGCGCACGAAACAAGTTTTTCGCGTGTATCGGCGCAACCAGGGGCGAGAGAGCCAGCCGAACCTAACCTCACAAATTCGCAGGTGCACGGGCCCAGCGGGGGTTAGCCGATCGAATACGATGCAGGGAAACAGCTGTCCCCCGATGGCCACTGCCTCGATCCGCCACCAGATTCCCGATCCACTTACCGTCTACCGCGAAGGGGCCGGTCCAGACCGATCTCGCGAGGAGCAAAACAACACCGTCCGCTGGTTTTATTACACGGGGGCAGATAGTTTCGGTCGGCGTGTGCCCGACTCGTCCCAGGGCTGAACGTACTTCTCGTCCACGTGATAGCCGGGGAACCAGCGATTAACCATCCACCGACACCGGTCTACCGTTCAACGCGTAGGTCAACACGAGCGCGTCTGTTTACCATTGTTCACGTCCCACGATAAATTAAAGTAATCGGACATTTTTCAACACGCTCCTCCACGGTCCCGTCTACTCCTTCCCCACTGACACGTCTTTTGTGACGTCACCGATTCAATACTTTTCGCGAAGGTTTCTCCTCTGTCGGTACAGCCAGCCGCCGGCAGATGGCGGCACCGGCGCGATCGCCTGCCCACTCGAGCGTCGCGCGGACGGCGCGCGACATTTGAAATCGCGAGGCGAAAAAAAGTCCATCGCGTCGAAACTTGAGCTACGTATGTAATTATTCTGGGTGATAAATGTGTCTTTTAATATAAGTTTGAAGGAAACGATGAGCGTAGGAATATTTGATTCGGGTTTCGGTTTTAGGTAGGCGTAATCGTGTTTTTTGTATTCTTCTCACAGTAATAGTATGTATTTCTCTGTGTAACTTTTGCTATTTTTATTATCGATTCTTCTCAAGGGACAAAGTTGCGCTGTTCGTGGATACTGCGTTTATTCTTGGAGAAAAAAAAGAATTAGCTACAAGGGGATTACGTGTAGGTATAGCTGCTTAGAGCCATGAGTAACGGCGACCAACGGTATCTTATCACTGCCTCCTTATCAGGGATGGTCGGCTTGATACAAGAACCCGATTTCAGTTCGTGACGCGAAGTTCTACGGTCGCTGATCTCGCGTGGAAACATGGACCGCCGACTGTTACTTGTTTGCATTCTCGCTTTCTCGATGGTAAAGTGCGAGGACGCCTCTAAAAATGTCGAAGCTTTGAGTAAAAATGGCACGGCCGTTGCAAGCGAACAGGCGAATAGCACAGCCGTGGAGAATAAACACGCGAGTGAAACGCAGAAAGCTCCTGCACCGAAACTACCGAGCTTGTGCACAGTCTGCAACTGTACAGGTAAATGGACTGGAGAAATTTTTATTTAATTTAAATAATCAGCTTCGCGAAGCTCCTCGTGCAAATAATAAACGAAGAGGGTATTATTCTTTTTTAAATTAGGCAATATTATAAGCTGTGAAGATAAAAACTTGACCCATCACTTCGAGGACTCTCAATGGCCGAACGCGTCGATAAGCGTCGCGTCGTTCAAAGGCAACTTGATAGACAACGTGAAACCTTTCCCTAAAATAGCGATTGAGAAGTTGATTCTGCAAGGGAATAATATCACGAAAATCGAGAATGCCGCTTTTAAGCAGTTGATCAACCTCACCGAGCTGGATTTGAGTCATAATCAGCTCACTACGGAGAACTTGCAACCCCAGGCGTTCGAGGTAACGTTGCATAACGATGTAACAGAAATACTGTAACGGGAAACTAAAATCTTCTATCATAGGTTTCATCGATTAGGTCATCTACACGATAATCCGTTTAATCTTTGGTTAGTCACACTTGTTATCTTGTAAGTTTAATTCAGGGTGATATTTCCACTTCGTGGAAATTGACAATCGATGCGTCAAATGTTGTAAACTTTACGTTGGACGTTAATTATCGAATTAGAATAATTAGATTGAAATTTTGATTTATAGTATTATTAGTCATCCCTAAACTGTGCAACCTGCTTTGCGGCTGATGCATTTTTGCGGGGAAAATTTATTACTATTTATATGGTTATTTATAATTATTATTACATTTAAATATCTCGTCGAATGGAAGATTGTTTAAATTTCAGGGCAGGTTTTCAGTGGAAGCTTACGAACCACTGAAGAAGCTGGCCATCTTGGACCTGTCTTACAACAGCCTTCATTCGTTGCATCAAGATCTTTTCGAGCACATGTCGGGTCTGAAGGTACTGAACCTGTCCAGGAATTTGTTCACGCAAATCGACTTCCGCACGTCCTTGGCAATTAGTTTTTTGATAAGATTGGAAGAACTGGACCTGAGCTACTGTGGCCTGAAGTCACTGCCGGACACCCAATTTTATAATTCCAGGTAAGTCCTCGAATTAAGGGGTTGTACCTAGTCAGGCGGTTGAAAAGTGCGAATGTTTGTGATTTTTTTTTGAAAAAACGGAAGCATATATTTTTACAGAACTTTTTTTATTTAAAAGAGCAATGTTTAGAGAACATTTGGTAATTTTTTCGTAGAAAAATATTTACGTTTATTATAAAAAGTAACAACCAACATCCAAGAAGCGTTTTTAAAAATTTAATTTTGCGGTGAGCACTGCTATTCGGAAGCAGATTGTCTAAAATCTAAAAACAAAAAAGAGTTCCTTAGGATATTAATGTCTCCTCTGATTAACGGAGGGAATTACCGAAATATTAATTTAAAACAAAATGGCGGCTATTTAAACTGAAATTCTGATTTTTTTCGTGCAAAAGTCACGCGAGAAAATCAGGATTTCAGCTATAAATAGCCGCCATTTTGTTTTAAATTAATATTTAGGAAATTCTCTCCGTTAATCAGAGGATACCTGCATTATTATCCTAAGGAAATCTTTCTTGTTTTTCGATTTTAGACAATCTAATAGTTCCGAATAGCAGTGCTCACCGCAAAACTAAATTTTCAAAAAGGCTTCTTGAATCTCGATTATTACTTTATTATAAACGTAAATATTTTTCTACGAAAAAATCACCAAATGTTCTCTAAACGTTGCTCTTTAAAGTGCAAAAAGTTCTGTAAAAATATATGCTTCCGCTTTTTCAAAAAAAATTCACAAACATTCAGCCGCCTGAATAGGTATAACCCCTTAATACCTCGACATCGATATCGCTCAGACTTTACACGGGAATTCTGGTATTAGAGTTACGAAGGAACGGCTATCTGCAGATATAATAAGGGAAACTGATTCAATATACCAGAGCGCGCTGATAAGAAGCACAGATATCGCGTTGATCAGAAGCGTGCACGCGGAAGGAAATGTGTTTTGCCAAACTTCGAATGGCAATCGAAATTGAGGGTCTTACGGCAAGTGGGGTGCAGCTCCCAACTTCACCAACTTCGAGTACCTAAATTACAGAAAACTGTTTATGAAATTATTGACTTAACATTCAGAAGAGAACACAAATTGGAATATATATATTTTCACACAATAAGTAGTAGTTACTGAGTTGATAAGTTTTTACTTCTATTTATCAACGAAGAGATATTTTATAATAAAACTATTAAAATTCCTATTTTTATTTATCTTATTTATTAGAATCTTTTTCACAACTCAAAAACTGTTAAAAATGGAGCTGCAACCCTCTTGCTGCAAGGTTTAAATTATTCTGGATACCACGATAATACAGAATATCTCTTTTCTTTTCGATTCTACCGTAGCAAACGGGCGATATCTATAATGCGCATTTGATTAAAGTGTTTGTCCGCGGTGTAGGCACCTGAGAAAGTTGAACCTGAGCGGTAACGAGCTCACAGCCCCACCCTCCGCGCTCGGAGAGACGACGCTCGAGAGCCTTTATCTGGACGAAAATCCGATCCAGGTTATCAATCACGTGCACTCCTTCCCGCTTATGCCGAAATTAAAGGAGCTCAGCCTGTGCTGCATGCCGCATCTCACAGTGATCGGGCCGGGCGCTTTCGCCGGCCTGCAGGCACTGGAACACCTACGCCTGCAGAATTGCCCGAAATTGGAGAACGTCGACGAATACGCTCTTGCGTCTCAGGTATGTTTCGCTGTTGAAAGGGTTGAGATATAAAATTTTCTTTCAAAGAGAACACAGTTTAATTCATACACAACGAAATGTGTATCTTGATTTTTAAATATTACGTTTTTTATATGAAAAAAAAAATCATAAAAATGACTCTATTTTCCGATCTGTCAGGGGAACGTAACTCCTTAAAGGGGTATTCTAGTGTAAACGCCGTTGTTTTCTGCGTTTTTGTGGAATTTCTTACAAAAAACTCGCTAAAGTTATTGAATCCGGGTTTTGCCAACATATGTATCAGCACTTAGAGAGTATTTACAAATTTTTTCAGCATAAAAAAATTAAAAGTGGCTGCAATATTTCGCGTTGAAGTGTTCTATGAAAAAAAATGTCTGCGCACGGTGATCATGATTTTGCTGATTGTGCTTATCTGACACAAAAAAGGAAAAAAGATTCCAAATTAGTATACCACCGGCTATCGCAGGTACCAGAATGAAGAAAAAATAGCGAAAATTATTAAAATAGCGATATTTTGAAGATAAGGTTGTGAATTTAGTAGATTTTTTATACTTTTAAACGTATGTAAAATGGAAACAAAAAAATAGTTTTACATGACCGTGGTAGAGACGATAGCCATACGTCTATTGAATATGTGTGTACAAATTGGGCTTAATTGGTCAGGTAGATTTCAAGATATCATGATCATCGCTTCCGAAAACATGGTTTCGAGAAAAACGCGTTTAAAGTTTTACACACAGTAATGCCATATGTATACGCATCTCTTTTAACCGCTATAACTCTGTCACTTTTACGAATTCCAGAAAATCCTTTTACCCACACATTTTCTATAATATATACTTATAGTAAATGTAAAAAAATCAATTTTTTAAGCCCGCACACTAGAATACCCCCTTAAGGGGAGGTTCTGGTCTAGAGCCCAACAAAATAGGTGATATTTAGGAATTAATTAAAGGAAAACTACTATATATAATTTAATGGGACTTTTTGCGTTGTATTACGGATGTCTTAAGTTATAGAAATATATTTATTGTTTCATAATTAATCATTGCAGACAGCCCTGGGGAGTCGTTAAAGTCAAGGCGTCAAAAAATTGATCCAAATCGGTGGGACCTGTATCTCCAAAAGTTATTATCCGATTCGACTGAAACCTTTTTTATTTTGAAGATTGTTCTTTTGGCTAGGGGGGGGGGGGACTAAAAAAATTACAAAAATGACATTTTTCTTAGAAAATAACGACACTTCAACTTTGAAATCACTTTCCCCTGTATTTTTCGTCCTTTCATCGCCTTTGAAAATTATAAATTTTCAACTTTTTGTATTTTTTTAGCCCCCTCCCTAGCCAGAAGTACATTCTTCAAAATAAAAAAAGTTTCAGTCGAATCGGATAATAATTTTTGGAGATACAGGTCCCACCGATTTGAGAACGCTGTTTCGAGGAAAACGCGTTTGAAGTTTTACGTAAGTGCCGAGTCGCGGGGTGTTATCCATGCATTTGCCGCTACTCAAATGCCTATAACTTCGGGAATTTTACGAATTTCAACAAATCCTTTTAAACACGTTTTCCTAAAAGGTTGAACATTCGAAAAATTAAATAAAAAAAATCGACATTTAGACCAGAACCTCCCCTTAAGTAAATATATTAAAACACCATGATTTTGGAATGGGGGAATTGGAGAAATAGTGCAGAGATGCCTACTCGTTTCTTTGTAACGGCGGAGTCATTGTTGTTTTATTCCCGCTCGATTGTGACACGCGGCGCCAGCGCGAAGCGATAAATTGCTGGGATTGAATGGAGAGGAGATCGCAAAGGAGTATTGTGATGTGTTTGATCGTAGAAGGAGTCTCAGGGGCCCGTATGGCCGCCGCTGAAGAAACTGGATTTATCGGATAACGCGCTGCGATATTTGCCCACGCACTTCGTAGCAAGCTGGGACTCGCTCGAAGAATTGAATCTGATGAACAACAAATGGGGCTGCGATTGCAATAATCAATATCTGGTAAGTTCTGGCAATCACGAAATACTATACCAACGGGGGAGGAGGGGCGCGGGGGTGGGGGGTCGGTTGTATTGAACCCGATCGATTCGATTTGCGGGCGACGGCCAATTTGCGAATCCTTCTCTTTCGTCTTTAATTTTCGCCAGCCACGATATTCTGTATCGTTCGTGTGTTTCGCGTGGCGGGACAATTTAAATACCCATTGTTGTGTTAAGAAATTGTAAGAAACTGGAGTAAATTATCATTCTCGAGGAAAATTAGGATCATTGATAAACTTCTGTATTTAATATAGGGTAGATGTCCCTATTACTGTCAGTGTCCCTATTACTGCCGCTTCATTTATTTTGCTTAATAAGAATGTAACGTGTAACGAATAATGCACAACAATAATATTATTATTAAATTGGAAATGTTCTGATTATTATTAATATTATTGTTGTACACTATTCTGTATACGTTACATTTTTATAAATCAAAATAAATAAACTGGCAGTAATAGGGACACTGACAGTAATAGGGACATCTACCCTACATGGGTTTTCAACTAAAGTAACACTTCAAGTTTTACATAAGTCACATTTTTTCTAAAAAAAATTGGGGTGACTAGAGTGCCACCCCCTCGAGGGTGTAGATTCAAAAATTCCACCGTGCAAACTTTCTATGCGCCCCTGTAAACAAACTCTTCAAACTCCCCCAAGGTACTGCAAGTCTCCAAAAGAAAGAAAACAATGAATCAGTGATAGTTTGCTAAATAGATATGACATGGGCTTAGGGTTGCCACCATTTCCATCCCAAAATAACTTAAATTTGCTTTAAATCGTGGAGTATAAAAAAAGACACGCCCGAAGAAACTAAAAATACATTTTAATCATATTAGGTAGGTTCTATTTCTTGCAAACATATTTTTTATTGTTTTTAGCATTACATAGCAACTTTTTATAATTTTTAAATAACTCAATATCAATATTGCACTCAATTCACATTAAAATATATAAATAGTTTGTTCTTTATTAAATTAAAGGAGGCCTTGTTTCCCTCATCCCGCCACTTGACATGGCACAGAAAACTTTCTCAGTAAAATCTGAGGTGGCAGGAACAGACAGGCGACAAGAAATTACTTTGAAATTATTATTTCGGAACTACGAACAATAACATTGCGCTACATTTCACATAATATCATTTCGTGAAATAAAATATTTTCCCATACTTTACTGTTATTCAAAAGTATAGAGTACCTACATTCACGAATAATAATTAATTCCCTAATGGTACTTTATTTTAAACTACAGGGGCAACTCTATATAGGCCCTTGACGTCTTTCAGTGAAGGTAGACTACTAGCCCGGTGTATCAAAGCACCCACCGTCCGATCGTCAACAAGCGTCACCCATGCAGCGTCACCTCTACCGATTTAAATTGCATTTCGTTGTCCCCAGATTGGCACGTTGTTGCCTCAGCTGGGGAAGAAGTTAATGGGAGACGACGTGAACACACTCACCTGCGCGACGCCGCCGGAGCACGCGGGGAGGAACTTAACGTCGTTGTCGCATAGGAAGCTCCGCTGCCTGGACGTGTACGGGGCGAAGCCGGAGAAGGACGCGACGATTCTGATCGGCGTGCTGATCGGTTTGCTCCTCGCCATTCCTGTCTGCCTGACGATGTTCGTCCTCTGGCGCCGCGGCTTCTTCTTCTGCGGCTCTCAAGGGCCGGCGAGCTTCTCCCGCGCGTTCTACAAGAGAACCTCCAACGACGATGAGATCTGACGCGCTCGTTACCGTTGATTAAATCTAGTCGATAAAGAAACGAGGAACGAGTTAAACAAGCCGAGCGACGCCGTCCTGACGGCGCTTCATGAAAATTACGAAATTATAGCCCTCGCGAGATGTTCGTTCGAGAGGGACCATTACTTCCAGACAGTGTTCGTGGATGTTTCTGGGTCGTTAATGTGGTAGCATGGAGTTGGTGAAGAATTGATTGTATAACGATCGCGGGATTGAAAAGTGAATATGAATGATTAGATCTTAGGTGTTTAGGTATAGTTATTTATGTTAATGGAGAATTAAGGACATATTAATATCCGTGATGATAATCCTTTTTCGTATATGTATGACGTGCTGACAAGAGTGGTGTGTAATTTTATAATAATCTTGTACTTTTGTAAGTTTGTAAAGCTCGTAAGCTTCTTCATTCGGGGTGATCTACCCTCTTTCATTTTTAATCGCGCTCTTCGCCCTGCGTGCGTACAATTACGACTTGTACCGCGAGAAAAATAGTGTAGGAAATAAAATTTGATTTTAAACGCATCTCTCGTTTTGCGTGTTATTTTGTTAGGTTTAAGCACTGGACGAGCTTTGGAATAGAAGCTATTTCGTAACTACCAAACGGGGGATGATTAAAGAGTGACGAAAAGCTAAATAGAATTTTAAAGCAGAAGCTCAATATCAAAGATCAGCACTAACTGCTTTGTATTCCGAAAATGACTAGGTAATCTTTACGGGGTACATCACCTTGTAGGTTTGAAAGAATGGGTAAGTTGAAGTTTGTTTTCTCAGGTAATTTTTCAGGGTAATATCGGGATCCTTTTGGGAGGTGTTAGGCAACATTTTAAGATTATTGTATTTTTACACATTATTTATTAATTATAGAGTTTTAAAATGGCTGAGTTATTGGAACGTAAGAAATAAAAAATTCTTATTTTAACTTGAAGAGAAATAGATTTTCTTTAATGCAGCTTACGATTTTTGATTAATTTTAACCCTTCGTTGACGCACCTCTTTTTTCGATCAACTTTGACACACCTGGGTCGAAAGAATCCAATTATAATGAAAAATGTCATAGCTCAATTTCAAGGTCTGTAGAACGTATTCCAATCATTTTTTATATTGAAATTTTATCACAGTTTTTGTAAAATAATTCCAGATTACCACATGTCGAGAATCAACAAAGAAAATCTTCAAAAAATTGTAACTTTTACAAATTTCAATATTAAAAGCTAAACATCTACAGAGTTGATGTTCGGATATAATATTTTGAGTGACAAAATAGTTTGTAAGTCGGTTTTGAAAAAGGTATTTATTTTGCATATTGAAGGTTCAGAGCGTCAAAATCAGCTTATGGGTGGCTCACACGCAGGTTTCGGGAAGAAATTTATTTCTGTTCACTAATTGAAACAGTTTGGCTTTGGAGGTTTATAAAAATCGAACAAATTAAAATATGATAAAAACCGTAACACTAATAATAAAATATTGCTTAACATCTCCTAAAAGGATCTCGATATTTCACTGGAAAATTACCTGAGGAAACAAATCTTAAATTCACCAATTCTTTTCGACCCACAAGGTGGTGTACCCCCTTAAGTTACTCAAAGCATTCGCCTCGCCCTGAAAACTGTTATAATATCGATTTCAGTTCTCCAAATGGCTATGAAGAACCTTTATTTTGAATAACTGGTATGAAGAATCGAAATTTGCGACTATTCTCTGTTTCGATTACGGTTCCTATTTCCGTCCTCATATTGGTTCCATAACCGTTATTGTTTCGGTCCTATATCAGTTCCGAAATGGTTATAGAATAAATTCTTGTGTCGACTTTTCCCTAATTGATATCATTAATTATTGTAGCTGCAGATTGCTGTATATGTGCATATGTTTTACAATTTTTTATGTCTAATTGATTTCTAATAAAGCGTTGAAATAAATAAATCAGCTAAATATTTTTTATATTCACACACACTATATAATTCAGAATAGAAAGTTAAAAGTTTCTCCAGTTTCTATAAGGATTTTGTAAAAAATATGTACGATACAAGAATTGAACCGTTTCGGAACCGATATAGAAACAAAAAAATAACTGTTATGGAACCAATATTAAGAGGGAAGTAGGGTAAACCAACCAGTAAATGACCGCATACCAGTGAATGACCATTAGACAAAGAAATGTCAATTATATATTTAAAAATATTATACGTTTATAAATGGAGCGTAGTAGCACTTTTAATATCCCCTACTTTTAGTTACGCGGATTAAGCAAACATTAATAAGTACGATTCAAAAGTATGCGGTCATTTACTGGGCTTCTACACGTTTTGCATTTTATAATCCTTTTTTTAATAAATTACGATAAGAATAAGTAATTATTTTTAGAGAAATTTCAAGTGAAATAAATTGAAATGCAATTTCAACCGTTGTTTTGTTGTAATACATAAATATATTCAAATATTAATCTCAAAGGTCTATAAATTGAACAATTCCATCATTCACTGGTTGGTTTACCCTAGGAACCGTAACCGAAACAGATAACAATTGCAAATTTCGGTTATTCATACCAGTTATTTTGAATAAAGGTTCTCCACCACTGTTTTAATCAATTTAATCAAAACCTTTGTATAAGCATCCCCGTCTAAACAATTATTTTCGGAACCGTTTCAACCCCCACTCCGCGACTTCTCTAAAACTGAAGATCACCCAAAACCAAGGGACCTTTCGAAAATCTGTCCAACGACCATCGATCGCGGCCAATTTGGGGCTGCATGCCACTCGCGACGCACGCTCTCGATTACCATCCGTAGGATCGTCCGTGCTCATTTTTCGTCTAACAAGTCTCGAGAGAGTTTGTTTAGCCGCCCTGTCGGTGGACGCGGTTTCTGGAACGCTGCAGGGATAGTTTCGGCAGCGTTAAGCTTGCGGACGGGTTTTCGGCTTTACCGTCGACATCGGGGGCGGAGGGGGGTGGCTTGCTGACGTGGATTGTGGACCAGCGAGGGGCAGACGGGACGGATGAATGGACACGCGTCGGTAACACAATTACTGGGACGTTAATTTACTCAATAATCGCGGAAGCATCCCCGTCTAAATGCCGGCACGCGCCTCTTCTCCCTTCCGCCGTCAACAAGCTGGAGGCTCTCTAATGCAGTGGATGAATACGGCTCCTGCTTGGTGGATGATTGCGTCATTACACGTGCGTTTCTCTAAACAGGTCGCGGCGCGGAATGTTTTCAGCGGGTCGTGCCCGTTTTGATTGAACGGGACAGGGACCTCTCCTAGGGTCCATTTTATTGGAAGTTTAGAGAGGGTTGTTGGGTAGACATTTTCGGGAAATATTTCTAGCGGGGGCTGTATATCTACTGGCTTTGAACTGCAAAGAAGGAAATGGTGTTTAAAGGTGAGTAGGGTAAAGGACCAAGTTACTGACACCTGACCAATTACTGTCACCTTAAGCTATTTTAGTTAAAATAACGAATAAACAAACTATAGAATATAATCTATAGTATAGATATAGTATAGACGAATAAACAAACTATAGACTAATATAACTAATAGCGTTCCATGTTTGCTATAAAATACTAGGGTAAAGGGCCCAGTTACTGACACCTGACCAATTACTGTCACCTTAAGCTATTTTAGTTAAAATAACGAATAAACAAACTATAGAATATAATCTATACTATAGATTATATTCTATAGTTTGTTTATTCGTTTATTAGAAAATAATCTATAGTATAGATTATATTCTATAGTTTGTTTATTCGTTATTTTAACTAAAATAGCTTAAGGTGACAGTAATTGGTCAGGTGTCAGTAACTGGGTCCTTTACCCTAGTATTTTATAGCGAACATGGAACGCTATTAGTAAACAATGATTGGGAATTGCTTTTAAATGGATTCCTAGCAATTTAGTGAAATGGGGTGTACTTTCCTTAAAATAGACGAGCTCCACTCTTTAGAGTCGATGGGGTAGTTTAACTGGTTAGTGAACAATTTACAAACATCCTTGTATTATCAAAATCACCAACTTTTAGGAACTCCCCAGCGGTGGCAATCAGGGTGCACAGGAATCGCGATATTTCTTGGCGGAAAAATTGCGCTGGCATCCAGGAAAACGGTTTCGTGATGCTGTAATAACTTTGTCGATCGAAAGGTAGCCTATAGGCAGGCGTAGAGGGATAAAGGTACACGGACGTACACCGACACACGGCCATTTTGAACGTGCTGTATACATCGTCCGATAAGTAATCTAATCCGGTGCTCGTGCTCCTCCTGATCCGCATTCTCTACCCTTTCAAGATTCGATACAGATGCATTGACTTGCGAGAAGCTTTCATGTACTTCGACGCGCGACGGAGGATCAATACTGATGTGATAAAAAAAAGACGAAAAGGGAGGGAAAACCTTTGTTACTTTCGTACGAAACGGAAAGCAGAAAAGCAATGATCGAAATATGTGAAAATAATTTAAGAGTCCTAGTAGGAAACACTGTAACTCCCAAAAATCAAATTCTATACTATGATGTTACTATGATTATTATTACTTAGAATATTTCCCGATAAAAATGTCTTTTGTTTTTAATTATTCAGTGACAGACGAATTAAAATAAATGTGTTGTATTCCCAGATTACTGTTGAAACTAGGGCTGGGACTATTTGTCGAATTATTTGGTATTCGAATATTCGAATACTTCAGTTGTTCAATTATTTGGCGAATATAATTCGAATATCCAAGTATTCGAATATAATTCGAATATCCAAGTATTCGAATATAATTCGAATATCCAAGTATTCGAATATAATTCGAATATTCAAGTATTCGAATATAATTCGAATATCCAAGTATTCGAATATAATTCGAATATCCAAGTATTCGAATACTATTCGAATATAATTCGAATATCCAAGTATTCGAATACTATTCGAATATTTGAGTATTCGAATACTGATGTATTCGAATAGTATGGTGTGAATTATAAATCAAGTTGTTGAGGTTCATTTGTCAGGGTGAAATCTTGTAAGCTAATTTTGACCCACTTCACACCATACTATTCGAATACTGCTCTATTCGAATACAGCGATATTTGAATTGTATGCGATTACATCGATATTCGAATAGTATTCGAATAATATCATTCGAATACTCAAATATTCGAATTTTATTCGTAGTATTCGAATACTTGTAAAATATTCGAATATTAAATTATTCGAATAATCCCAGCCCTAGTTGAACCATAAAGTATTATACAAATTCTTTTAAGAGACTTCGCACAAGTGTGACGCTAACGGAGGTAAAGGGAAAAGTGGTAGCGAGCATGGGCCCTAAAAACCGATCGTTATTCAGTTAGAGAGTTGAAATGCTTTTACGTGGCGAGTTAAGTGGAAGAATCGACGTATGGCGATACCGCGCGGTCCCTGTGCAACGAAGGGAACTATTTTAGTTGCGTATTAAGCGCATTTATTCGTCACCTACTTGGC
Organism: Andrena minutula; assembly: GCA_929113495.1. Lineage (NCBI taxonomy): Eukaryota > Metazoa > Arthropoda > Insecta > Hymenoptera > Andrenidae > Andrena > Andrena minutula. The sequence goes on along the minus strand of OV815994.1, from coordinate 32,346,654 downwards.
TACTACTAAGAAGATTGAAACAATCATCATCGCTGGTTCCTAGTAGGAACTTCCTACCACCCACCCCTTTAACCCATCATCAGTGACAAGTCAAATGCATCCCTTGCATTTGACTAAACGAACCAAGCCGCTATAAACGCCTCAAGCACCCCAGAGAACTTAAAACACAAAGTAGACAAAACACCAACCCTTCCCAGGGCAGTCTTAACAAATTTGAGCGCCCTGGGCTAAAAAAGTTTGGCGCCCTAGCCCCCAAGGGTACAATTTCTCCAGATAAAAATTTGTATCTCCAAAATTGAAAAGAAAAAAGTATCTCAACATATTTTATTCTTAAGCGCCCTTGAATCACAGGCGCCCCTGGGTTATATCCCAGTTACCCTATTGGCAAAGGTGGCCCTGGTCCTTCCAAGGACTCCCCTGGATCGCAACCGAGGACCTTTACCAAAATCCAGAGAACAGCAGAAGACAATGCAGAAGCTAGCCTTACAGTTCCAAGAAATACCTGCGAATCGTTACGCAGGCTCCTCCGCCGCGAAGGGGGTGAGAAAGAAATACAATTTAAGCGGTGGAGGGAAAGCCGCCGTCAGAAGCGCACGCCGTGAGCGCCGTTATCGTGCAGTCAATGGTGAATGCGCAACAACACCAGCCAGCCACCGTGGGATATTATATAAAAGGAGATCCGTCTATCGCTCTCTCCCTCCCTCTCCCGTCCCGTCGGTTCCACCCTTTCACTCCTGCCCTCGGAGGGGTTGCGGCAGCGAGGGGGTGAGACTCGCGAGGCACCCAGTCAGCGTGTCCATGGAAACGACGGGGTTGGTAACGCCCCGCCGGTGCCGCGGGGCCAACCGTTGCGACGGCGAGCGTCGCGACGCCGACCAATGCCGGCGTGCGTCGAGCCTTCGACATCCGGCCCGCGGCTTTACTCTCCTTCGACGGTTAGAAGGGGCGAGAGGGTGGAGATGATCGCGGGGGGCTGAGGATCGCCTTGAATCGCGCACCGATACTCCCTAAAACCTCGCCGAAACGACGCTGCCCTGGCTGGCGGACGACCTTCCTCGCTCTGCCCGTCTTTCCGCCGACCGTTTAATCGAATTAGAATTTTCCAAGTGCCGCGAGACGCGACCACCTTGAAGACAGCCGCGACGGATCGAACCGGGCCGCTGTTCGAAGGCGAGTCGAGGATTTTCGGTGCAACTCAAGAAGCAGCTCCATGCCGGATGGAGTTAAGGGTCGGTGGTTCGTGGCTCATGGTGGGAGGGTGATCATTTACTCAGAAAGTTCTTGGTAGATCGGGGAGAGTTGGTGCGCGATTGGTGAACGAGAAGGATTACGTACATGGACTTCTCTCCGGGCTTTTCAGCTCTGTCGACGGTATGTTGGTTTAGTGTGATCCTCTCGTGGACGTGGGGGTTGGTTTTTGCTGGTTGATGGTCGCCGCGTTGCGAGGTTTAATAACGCGGGACTTGTGAGTAGACTGCAAAGGTGGATGTACCTGAGGATTGGAAGACTATTTGGATGGCTTATTTCGGTACCAGTGAGGAATTCAGCGATAGTATAATCCTCTGAACGTGAAGCTTGTGACTCGTTGGTAACCCAAACTGTGTCCCTAAGAATCTTCTATAAATGAGGGCTGAAGAATGGATAGAAGAATCATCGTTCGAAAGTGCCAATATTCCAGTGACATTCGAAAGTAAATCTCAAGTTCTTCGGAAGGAGAATCGTGAAGCCTAGTGCGTTGTGGCTGTGATGCAATTCTTCGAAGGAGTTTAAGAATCTGTGATCAAACAGGGAATTAGATGTTCGAGGATGTAACGGGTTTGAAGTTGCGGAAGTGAAGGGTATAGAATACTGCGCGAGGAAAATGCAGTCGACTTGCCAGCAACAGCAGGCCCAGCCAGGTCAGAATGGCACTTCGGCGAACAGGACCTCGTTTCTGATCGAGGACATCCTCAGCCGCGGTACCGCTCCCCCGCACTCTCATCATCAGCTTCATCATTCCCATCTGACGTCCAGTCACGGGGTGCAGCACCAGCAATACCAACAGTTCGCCAGCTTGCTGCCTGGTTACCCATCGGCACCACCCACGGCGGCCTTCTTTTTGGGACCACTTTTCGGTAACACCGCGATGGGGGTCGGTGTGGTGCCGGGGGTCAGTGAACTTGCGGCCTTGAAGCATTGCCGTCGACGGAAAGCGCGAACTGTGAGTGGAGTCTTCTTGTCACTTCCCTTCGCGTTTCTCTGCTTCGATATTAAACGGCCATTCCGCGTTCACGTTGTTTTAATTGAAGATAGAAAGTTTGGTAGTCGATAGTTTCGTCTTGAAACGGATTAGATTGGAGCTTAGAATTTTTTTAATTTTTTAGAAAGTGGAATAGGGGAGACCGGGGCAGATTGTAACAAAAAAAGTTTTCACAGTTTTTTCTCGAAAGTGTTTTCCTCAATCTGGAAATAATTTCCGTGATTTACTAATTACATATGTGGTGAACAGATTGCGTGAAAGTACGTGATAAATATCTTGGACACTTAGACAAAATCTGAACCTTTGTTACAATGTGCCCCCAGTCCGGGGTAAATTGTAACACATCTGTTTTACTTATGTAAATACAAATATGAATACAAATAAACATTTCTAAAACATTGTCTATAAACAATTTGGAAATTTATTGACACAGATAGAGTTACTTATCGCTTATAAGTTAATAATTATCCATCGACTCTCTGTATTTTCTTAATCAACATTCATTTATCTTCAATTTTAACTAAATCCTCTGGCTAGCAATTTTACGCAATTAATTTTATATTCTTCCCGCGTAGTAAGAAAGTCACCAGTTTATATCCCGCTGGTTGAATTGCATTTAGGTGTTCAGCGATCAACAATTAGCGGGTTTGGAAGCGAGATTCGAGGTGCAGAGGTACCTGAGCACGCCAGAAAGGGTCGAGCTTGCGGCGGCACTTCACCTCTCGGAGACCCAAGTGAAAACGTGGTTCCAGAACCGACGGATGAAGCACAAGAAACAATTGAGGAAATTGAGCACCAGCGCGGGCAGCAACGGCAATCAGAATTCCAATCAGCAATGCACTGGTCAATCAGTTTCCGTCACGTCACCCGCAGGTGAGTGAAACATTTCCCTCCTTCCTCTGTCTTTTATTCGCCGAGGCATTGGAAGCCTCCCTAATCGCAAACAATTATATTTATAAAACCATCGCGTTGGTTTTCACTGCGCCTAATTTTACCAGAAAAAAAAATGGCAAAATGTCGTAGATAGCCGAGGAAAATAAATACTTGGATTAAAGAAAGTGTAATAAATTTATTCTTTTAATAAAACAAAGGAAATTTTGTATCGGCTTAATCAACATTCTAAAAGGAGTGAATAAAAGGAAAATTGGAATTTTGGGTTTTAAGTTTGAAAGAGGAGTTTCTAAACTCGTCGATGAGAGACGCGACGCGCGTGATCGCAATTCCAGGGGATGCCGTTGGTTGATAAAGCGGAAGTTAGCCTCCTATTATAAACTCGATGACGCTTAAAATTTTCACGCGTCGCCCCGCTAATGCGAGCGTTTAATTGCAATTGCAGAACCTATGCAATTTCGTATCCGCGTGACAATGCGTAATTACCGCTAAACACGTGTATCGACTTTTCGATAAACAACGGGTACGCACACCGGCGGCCGTGTCTCGCGTTCAATTAAGCTCGGATTAACAACGACGGATGCGCAAATCAGTTTTCGTAATTCCGCGATAGAAAAATTCCGCGCGCATCGCGGCACCGCTGATAAGTGTGTGAATTTTTGAACGTGTTGAAAGTTTCGAGCTTCGAGGGACTGGGATTATCGGGGGGAATCGAGGAGTTGAAATGGTAAATGATGAAAGTGGTAGGAGTGGAAATTTGCAACACTCTTTTGCTAACTACAGCGGCGTTGGTACTTAAATGATATCAGGTCTAGTTTGCAACAGCCCTAGAAGCTGAAATAAATTACAGTAGGTATATACCATGGGATTTATACTGCCCTCTTTAGTTAAACCGTCCTATCTAGCACTTTTTCATTTTTTGAGATATGTTGAAATATTTGAAGTTTCACACGTCTTTTACCTTTTAAGTAAAGTTAGAAAACTCTACGTGCTTTGTAACGATTTATAAACACTGTAATGTATTTAACCCAACTTTTTTCCAATTGGTTAAAATATCCTATCTAAAACAATTAATTAATTGGCACGTTAATAATGCATTAGCTATCGGTATACCTATTACAAAAGATCATATTAGGCTGTTACCAAATACTGACAACATATTTTAATTTGAATGAAGGGAAGTAAGGGCGGTACAAAGTAAATGATAAAACTTCAGTTTTCCCGATTGTTTCAAAATGCTAGATAGGACATTTTAACTAAAGGAGGCAGTATAGGTACCTAGCATTTTACACTAAAGAAACAATTTTTCGTTAGTTTGGCACTTAGGGGAGACCGGGGCTGGTAGGCCAGTTTTTCAGTTTTTGATTTTTAATAAATTATGTGGACGAAATATCGTTAAACCGACTGGTATATTTGATAGGGCATACATTTAGCTATCTGATTAAATTATTAATGTTGACTCAATGTGACATAAATTAAGGTATTTTAAATTTAATGTCTTTCTAACACCTTCCATGCTGGTCAACCAACCCACAGTGGTCTGGGGATATCTACATTTAGCGGCCAAAATTCTGATCTTTCTGAAACTTGGTGATTAAGGGTTTTTGAGGTCGCTGATAACGAATTTGGCACCAAAAATTTAAAATTCAAAATGGCGGATCAATGTGGCGCGCATTGTGGTCTGGAGAGCGGTATTTTATAGCCAAAATTAAAAATCATAGCCGTACTAGAGAAAAAAATGAGGAAAAGTATCAGTTCTAACATTATCTTTTACTTAAAAAATAAAATATTAAAAATACACGCGTCTAGGAAGCCCAAATACCTCGAGCGTCATTTCTAAAAATCTGCATAAAATTGAAACTTGCAGGAGATTTCACTTGAAATTTACATGCTCTTGTTAACAATTGTGTAAGCTTTCATGTAAAAAAAGTCCGATGTTAATCTCGCTTAAGGGGGTCGTCTTATGTGACGGTCGGTTTTTCTTCGTTTTTTTGGGGAATTTTTTTGACGAACCATGAAAACACAATACGTTGGAATTTTTATTATATATTTATTAACATTTGAACAGTTATTCAGAATGTTTTAAAGTTAAAATATGGAGTGGAATTGACTTTACACAGGTCAGTTGTGAATAAAAAGTTCGTCGACGGCTGACATGATTCCGGCTGTCCTGCTCATCTGAAATCAAAAAGTCAAACGGCACATTAATTTGTAGACTTGTGGCTATAGCCGGTACCAGAATGAAGTCAAAATATTGGAAATTTAATGTTTGGCACAGTTTTGAAAATAAAGTTACGATTTTCGTCATTGACGAAATCGTAAAAAACTGTGCCAACCATTAAATTTCCAATATTTTGAGTTCATGCTGGTACCGGCTATAGCCACAAGTCTACAAATTAATGTGCCGTTTGACTTTTTTATTTCAGATGAGCAGTACAGCTGGAATCATGTCAGCCGTCGACCAACTTTTTATTCACAACTGACCTGTGTAAACTCAATTCCACTCCATATTTTAACTTTAAAACATTCTGAATAACTGTTCAAATATTAATAAATATGTAGTAAAAATTCCAACGTATTGTGTTTTCATGGTTCGTCAAAAAAAATTCCCCAAGAAAGCGAAGAAAAACCGGCCGTCACATAAGACGACCCCCTTAATCCTTTTCTTATAAGTCTTCTCAAAGTTTAAATTCATATAAACAATGCACTATTTGTTCATAGACTAAAAAATGCCTATGACACATATAAATAACTGAAATATACTTCGTTACCTATATAACTGTATGATGTAAACACGTATTTTGATGTTCTATAATGAGTAATTAAAACAATTAGATTCCCATAAAATTTGATGATTTTGTCTTTGTAATATTATATCTAATCAAAGAATCATCTGAAAAGGGAAAGCTATGCGGATTTAGAAGCTCTGGAGGGTTGTCAATTCGTAAAAAAAAATGACATTGTAAAGTTGAAGTTGAGAAATTGAATTTTGGCCACTGTGACCACTGTGCACCCCATGATCGGGGTTGGTTGACTTACAGTATGGAGTAGGTTGACTATATGTAGGTACAATCAGTTAAAACAATGTTATTAGTAACTTATCTCAGTGGTAATAAAATAACACAATGTCGCAAGAGTTGTTTCATTATAAAATATTAATTTCTTTCTTGCATATTTTAATAATAAGGATTTCAATGAAATTTGTAATATACATTACATACGTCCTAAATTAGATTATAGGCTATATTGTTTAGCCTTTTTTATTTTGGAAACATTATAAATAATTACGTGGTGAAGCCAAGTAACGGGTCAGCTAGTTGCAAATAAATCAAGCTGTCCAAATGATCAATACATAATACTTAACGACCACTCAAATCACAGATAACAGTCGATATCACCAAACTCTAGAGCCACTACCAGTAACAAGGAGAGGTTCCCAGGTGTCCGCCTCCGATTGCTTTGAATTTTGGATATGTTTTAGAGGACCGAAAAATAAAATATACGTGTTTTTTATAGCGGCCCGTTTTTATATTTACGGGGTGAAACCAACCCCCAAAGTTATAAGATTTTCAGGTGTTCATCCCCGATTGCTTTGGTTTTTGGATATGTTTTAGAAGACCGAAAATTAAGAAATACATGTCTTTTTATTTTGGCATGCTTGAATGTTTAGAGGGTGAAACCACCCCTCAAAGTTATATAATTGTCAGGTTTTCGTCTCCGATTGCTTTGGTTTTTGGATATGTTTTAGAGGACTGAAAAATAAGAAACAGGTGTCCTTTTATTTTAGCTTGCTTACATGCTCAGGGGGTGAAACCACCCCTCAACTTTTATGAGAATATGTGGTGCCATTCTTCGATTGCTTTGGTTTTTGGCCAAAAGAATCGGAGACGAACAGCTAAAAATCTTATAACTTTGAGGGGTGCTTTCACCCCCTAAATAGTCAAACCCGCCAAAATAAAAAGACACGTATATCTTATTTTTCGGTCCTCTAAAACATATCCAAAATTCAAAGCAATCGGAGGTGGACACCTGGGAACTTCTCCTTGCAAATAGTAACAATCGTTTCTTATACTCCTCTCGATCGAAACTCCCTAACGTCGTAATCTCCAGAGTTAAATAACGAAGCAATTAGTTCCCAGACCGTTTCCTACACGGCGAGCTGCGCGTGAAAATTACTTTTAATCCCTGAATGGAGGTGAAATTATTTTCAATCCCACCTCGGATAATCGCCGGCCAAGTTAGAGCATGCGCGCACGCGCGCGCGCGCGAGCGCGAAAGTAATAATCGCGGAAAGTAGATCGCGGCTTGTATGTCGCAATTAAATCGTTATTAGTATAAACTTCGTAATTGCGATTATCAATTAGCCATTCGAGCGCGGCCACCGTCGGAATTTCCGGTCCACGTCAAATAGTTCCCTGTTATCATGGCTAATGGACCATATAATGCCACCAAAATTCGGCTGACAATAAATTACGCAACTTTAGTTAACTAACCCCAGACCGTAACCGAGGCTACCAGCAACTATAATGATCAACTAGCGTTCCCTGGATAATGATCCTTCCTTCTCCTACGATTCCCCGCAATCTGTAATGCCGTTTAACGATGTTATCGCTTGTTTAATTATCTTAATAAGCGCCGGGAGCCTCGAGAGAAGCGATTAGTAAGAAGGGAGCTATGTACTTGATAGAGAATAGAGGGAACAATGGTTGTTACAGGGTGGAAACGAAACAGCGGATCCGTCGCGTTGGAAGTGTTAATCGCGGTCGGTATTTTTACCAACCTTGCGTTCCGAGAGAGTAATCGGCCGGCGAGGTTTGGCAAGGCCCTCGAATGAAAATTTCGTGCAAAATCGCTTGATCCCATCAGCCACCGACATCGGGTTACGACGGATTTTCGCGATAAATTTTAACGTCGAAACTCGATTATCATCCTCCACCCCTCCTGCCCACCGCGATATCGTATCTTTCAGACGGGAGGGTGGGTTTACTTTTTCTTTTAAAAATTACCCTTTTCCAGCTACGGTGCTGGCGTAACGCTTTGATTCGCGTTTAGAGTCCAATAGATTTATTATTTGAGTCTGGGCTGGGGTGGTTTTTATGTAGGCTAAGTAGGTTGAAGCCTAGGGCAGCAAATTTTGAGCGAAAGAAATTGGAAACGGTTTTAACAGAGGCGTGAGATAGGGTAGATGTACCATTTGTGGCCACTTTAAGATATTGTTCCAGTTTTGGCCACTTCTTAAAAAATATAATATTTTTCCGTGTAAGCAATAAATGTAATGTTATATTTCGGACGGTATACTAAACGAAATATTTATGATGTGAAATTCTCCGCAGAATAATGATCTGCAAGTAATTTAAAAGTAAGGTAATTATGCACATGGCCAAAAACAGTGCAATGGCCACAAACGGTACATCCACCCTACTTTTAAAAAGAATTCACTTGTTTTTTACGTAGAAAATTAGAAATATTTCATATGTGAGTTGTCATTTTGAATTAATTTTGAAATTGTCTCGATTATTTTAAATTAAAATATTCGATGATATTTTACACAAAGAGTGCCAGATTCTTGTTAACCTAAGGGTGCTAAATCTCCAAAGCTGCTCCTGGGTCTGGGTAATTTTAAACTCGCGCAAAGAGATTTTCTTCGGAAGAGAGATGGTGTCCGAGTTCCTATGTCTTTAATAAGGGCATTCTATAGTTTTTGGTGATGATGTAAAACTCAGGGGAAAAATTGATACACTCCCCATGAGTATCAACATGCCCCAAAGAAAACGTCATTAAAGAAGTCATTATGTACAAAGATCTCCATAAAAAAATGTAGAGCATATAAACAAAATAACAAAACGTAATTACCTTACCTCGAAGGACTCAATATGATGCCCAATTAATTTACAGTGATACAATTCTCTATCCCGTCTCAAGACGGATTGAAAACTGAACACAACTATTTACTTTTGTGTATAAAAACGAAAACAGTTAAAAATGGATTTCTAAAGTCAAGGTACGCAGACGTACGCTAGATTGTAGTAAATAATTGATCAAGGAGCTACATATATACAGTGTCAAAATAATTCGTCTGTATCAACTTGCCCCGGTCTCCCTGTGAATAAACAGCGTTGAAGAAGGGGTAACGGCATTACAGAAATAGAGCATGGATAGAGCAGTAATTGGTGATAACTGCGCCGCTTTGTACACTCACAGAGCTGCACTATAAAATGGTGCACGATCGACGCTCGCGTAGTATAGTAAATGGTACGATCTGCGACCAATTGAATATTGCTTCTGGCACGTGTGCACGGTTGAGTCGATTAAAAGCTGCAACGTGACGCTCAGAAACAAAAGTACACTGTGCTTCTCGATCGCATGTCCACTGTCAGCTAAAGTAGCGATGAAAAAGAGCGAAACGAGGCTCTGATTGTGTGGGGGTAGGTGCGAATGAAACGTGGGTAGCCGAAAAATTCAGGAGAAACTAAACGTTATTCTATAATAGAACTGGTTGCCTGCTCTTTCACATTCCCTCTACGAAAGCTGTACTTTTTTAAAGTGGTGTACCTTGCAGAGATTACAAAGAAACCCAAGTTTAATAAGGGATGCTCAGGACGCAACGATATTTATAGTCAACTAGTTTGTCATTTCTTGCCTTACTGTCCTAATCCATTTTTTTTAGTCGAGATCCATTGTCAATTATGAGTACTTTGACTGTGTGTAGGGTACTCTAGCTTATTTTACTTATATTAGTTTTAGTTTAGTTCGTAGTTTTGTGTAGTTAATGATTAGGCTTATTAACAGTATTGCTACTGGAGCCTCGCTTTTACTTTAGTTATTTATTAGTAATTTAAAGTTTCCAACGTTACCCGGGTTATATATATTTTTTGGGGGAAGGGAGGGAGTTTTTAAAAAGATTTCTTAGCGACCACTTAGGGGCTAAGAGGAATCTACCTATTTTTCATGGTCATAGGATCAATGGTTCTAGAGAAATCGTGATGAGTCAGTGATTGAGTGAGTGGTATTCGGATTTTATTTGGGTATATAGATGGATTATTTAAAAAAATTAAAACGTTAGAACCTTCTTCTTGGCAAGCTAAACAAAGTGATATAATAACACTTGTGAGTACAACAAATATTTATTAAGCAAACGTATTTCAAAATACATACGCAATTTTAAATTTATATAATTATTTATTATTGATTATATTAATTTATTTACTATTTACTATTTCTCATCTATATGCAGTGGCGCATACAGAGGGATGGGGCAAGGTACCTTAAGGGGGGAGCCTGGTGTAACTAGTTGAAAATCGAGGCATTATTTGGTATTTTTTTTTAAAGAGAGTATTTATTCGATCTTTCTGAAACTTTCAGGATAATGTATTATCAGGTTAAGGTACCTAAAACAAAATTTTATTTAAAAACAGCGGCAAATAACAAAGTTATAAGGGCTTATGCCCAGTCTGTTGGCGACGGAATTGTTCCACTGCGGGCAACGCAGCGTCTTTTGGTTTCATCTGACACCAAAAATCGAACAATTTTCGTTTAGTTTAACAGTGTACGCACAAATCGTATAAATTCATAACTTAAAAGATGCAAAACTGAACAAATGGCAGCCTCTTGAAAAAATTTCCCTTTTTCCAACGAAATTTTGCCTTAAATGTGTAAAAAAGTTATTTATTTAAACAATATCATTATACCAATAGCTACGATCTTTGAAGAAAATGTTCACAAATATCCGTGCACAAGGCCAAGTCGATTGGTTGAATATTTTTCGAGCTACATTGCCCGCAAATTGTAAAACTGTCGTTTCGAGAAAAACACATTTCAAGTTTTCTGGTAACCTGGCGCTCCGTAGCAAAACCGGCTATATCCGCTTTAATTGGGAACATATTATCGCGATGTTTCACTATTGATTTATGCAAAAAAATCAATTTTTTCGACCCACTACACTAACCTCCCCCCCCCCCCCCCTTAATACCCCTAAAAAATGGGCTTTGCATAAAGAAACAAAAAGGGGATTTTATTCGTTAAATAAATTTATATAAGATGCTGCATTCAATTCTCTCTGAGTAATAAACCTATAATATTAATCAGGACTTGCGCGAGAATGGATGGCGCCCTTATGCAAACAATTTTCGACGCCCTTATGCAAGAAAATTTTTGGCGCCCCTAAATTTTTGCGCCTGTTTTCTATTTAATACGTTCTGCCTTTACGAGGTAGAATTAAAAAAAGAATTACATTTAAATTTTGTTTATATGGGAGTTGTGTTTCTTTATTAATAATAATAATAATAATAATAATGCGTCTTTATTACACCAACAAATTAAGTAATACAGATTTAGTTTATTTTTTTTCGCTCCATTTTTTTCTTTTTGTGGCGCAAAGGGCGGAATTCAGCAAAATGCTGTTTTAAAATCCTACCCCAATATTAAAGAATATTATTATGTCTGCGATATAATTTTTAGCCCCCCTTCGATTGTCGCCCTTATGCGGCGCATTACTTGCATAATGCGTTCCGCCGGCCCCGATATTAATAAAATAACCACACACAATTTATACCACAAACCCCAAACGTCCAACATTCGTCCGACCATTTTGAAGCGCACATTTCCCAGAAGAACCTCCACGGACCACTGTGCCACATTTTTCATAACATATCACTTTACCTTTTACGCTTTCCTAATTGCCAAGCAATCAACCAAGCGCCCATATGCTTGCACGGCTAACAGAATGCGCATTGCTGTCCTCGACGCCGCGTATATTTCTGCAATATCAATTAGCTTTACCCTCTGAGCAACTGAGGGAAAAAACAGTATCTAATTTCCCCAACAGCAACAGTGCCCCAAAAACTGTTCAACAATCAGCAAAGTTTCCCAGAACTATTCCCTGCTCCATGCGCAACATCGATTGGAATTTACCAATCGATTCGACCGAATGGAATTCGATCGGCGTACTTTTCGCGGCGCGTTGCTTTCCTAAATGATCAGCCGAGCCCTAGCCGCGGAGGGCACGGTCTCGGAGTGATCCCCCCGTGTCGCGCATCTACTCGTAACCTTCGCCGTAAGTTCCTCGTCTCTCTGGCCAAGATGGCTCCGCTCGGTAGGAAGGGCTAACGAAGTTAGTAGACATCTCCTTGGCAGCCGGGAAGAAGGGTGGCCGGAGGGGGTGGAAAGCACGTAGAAGATGAGACCGCCTCGGCGTCTAGAGACTCCGACGGATACCGTCTAAGGAACCCAAGGAGAGTTACGGCACCCCTCGACCCTCCCCTCCACCCTTCGTCCTTTCGTTGCTTCTCACGAACCAACACCACCCCTCTGGCCTTGCTCCGAGCCTCCCCCTTTCTTACCTCTTGTCTTCTCGATTCGGTCTTCGAGAAAATTAGTCAATTATCGGCTAAGTGCTCGGCCAGACCTACATTCGTGATTGCTCGCCGCACCGAGGCCTGCCGAAGACCCGCGCTTGTATATCGGCATAGATCCGACCCAATTCAATCGACGGATTTCACGGTCCACTCGGTACGGATCCTTCGAATGCTGATTCATTTGCTACTCGAGCTGATCTGTTAATGAGCCGCTCGGGGTGGGATTGTGGTTCACAGTGGCGGGAAAAGGGAAGTTGGAAAGCGATGTGCGGATAGCGGCGATGGTGAAGTGGAATAAAAATGAGGGAGTGAGTAAAATGATCGGTGATCGGGAAAGGAAAAATGGGGAGGAAGGATTCTTGTGGCGGGAGTTTGGAGGGCTGGAAGTTTAAGTGTTAGGGGGAACTTTAAACTGAATTTTATGTAGAGAGGGGTATGTGGGTTTTAGAAGAGACAATTATACTGGATAATAGAGCTAAATTTCTAGGGTGCACGGTCATGATTTCCCACTTGCTCTGGAATTTCCAGGTAAGATTCAATTTAAAGTTCCCCGGCCCGCTTGCAGAGCTATTAAAATTCTGTCGACCTAGGTATCTGTAATTTCGACGTGTAACTCGAGGTGTGCATTCTGGTTTACTCTGCGGTAAAATTTCCCTCGTTCCATGTTGCTTTTACGCTGCTCGTTACACGGGACGGTGAAGCTTGATATTATTGCAACTTCTGGGTATTGATTATGGCGGCTTAATGGGGTAGAGATATGGATAAGAATATTTACAAGTGAATAAAAATCGAGAAGCTTAAACGTGCCTAACTGGTAATTAGAAAATAAATATGCAGATATAATTCTGTGGTTGTAAGGAAAAACGACCCATGTCACAATTTTAAAAAACTTGAGTTTATGCATTAATTTAACTGTAGAATATTGGATGCATGTTTTTATCAGAAAAAAATATATGAAAACGAATTTTATACGTTGAAAAAATAATGCAATTTCAACGAAGTCCAATATTCAATTAATACGCATTTGGCAAAACAATAAGTGCACAAAATTTTTAGAATACGACGTATCTTTCCTTTGTGATCGCTTTTTATTTTCTATTTTTATTTATCTGCATATACTATAACGTATTTTGTGTAAAATAAAATGAGCAAAATTATATTTCATATTTTTATTTTACTAGAAACTTCACACTATGAAATGCCAGTGATACATAAATGTGTAACTTGTACTTTACAAAAAACAACGCAAAGCACAGAAGGAAATGAAAGAAGACAAAAAAGAAAGTAAAAGAAGGAAAAGTAATCATTTCTTTTCTTTTCTTCTTAACGTTCAAGCAGATACATACTTTATAACATACTTTATAAAATCCAGTGGACTTGTGTCGTGCTGCCTAAAGTATATATAAATTATTACTATTTTGTTTATTATTATTTACGTTAATTATACGAGTATCGAATATTACGCAAAATGAAGGAAATATACGTTTATATCGTAAGAAGAAAACAAGGAAACATTGCTAATAAGAAGAATTGGTATTTAGAACTTTCAACGACAATATCTCGAAAGTGAAAACATGTGACATGGGTCGTTTTTCCTTACAACCACAGAATATGTGTACAGGAATAAGAAAATACAGAAACCAAAAGAATTGTAGAGGAAGTGCAGCATATTTGGAATACTGTTGGTAATTTGGAATACCGAAGTATCTAATAAACTACTAACGCTTTTTAATTTGTAAGACCGTAGATTGACATTTGTGGATGAACCGCCATTTTTACATTTTTTACTTAATCTGCAGAGGAAGAAAACATCAATCTGCAAAACTTTTTCAGAGCGTATTCAATCGTGCCAATCATGGTTAAAATATGTAAAACCTTTAAAGTTAAACACTTTATCTACTCATTTGCATGTTCCTTCTACGGTTCAGTGCCAGTTTAGCGATAATTTCGAGAATACAAAGTGTGACATGAAATTTTCGGTTTCGATGCCATGTTGCTAATTCGGAATACCGTTAAGGAACTAGTTTTTGATCAGTTTAGAGAGTTTCCCGCTTTAATATTTATTTTTAACCTAATAAAACTTTCAACCATAGACTTTTTTTATACTAAAAGATGAATTAATGTTTACACTTCAAGGAAAAATTTTAAAAAGTTGAAAATAAGTATAATTTAATTATTTATAAGGTTGGGAAATAATAAGGTGACTAGGAACTAGTTTTTGATCATCTGAAAATACATGGGAACTAATTTTTTATCAGGTCAGGAACTAGTTTGAATTATCCTTTTTTATGTTAGTAATTATTTCAAACAATTATTTAAGGACATAAACTGAAAAGAACGATTTATTTCATGAACTGATCAAAAATTAGTGCCTGATCAAGAACTAGTTCCTTAACGGTACCGAAGGTGAAGGTAATTTGGAATATTCCAAACCTTAGCGATGCTTTTGTTTCACGCGTAATGTCTACTGCCGCGTCGGTTTTGTCTGTTACAATGACACAGGAAATTATACCTGTAATTACTGCAAGTAAATGTCAGGATTTTGAATTTATATTTACATAAAATTGTTCCTTCATTGTGATTTCTTAGCCTGATTACGTCACAAAATAAACTAATTTTATTATCTACGTGTTTCGTTTAAGTTTATAACGTGAAGGTACATTGGAATACCTGTATTCCAAATTACCTGCAACTTAATCAAATCAATACTTCTTGTCATTTTCCATTCAAACCAAAGTCTCAGTTACTTTTGTTTTTTTATTATTACTGAGACCCATGAAATATGAAAGTTTATTAGTTTCTCTACGATATTATACAGTTTTATTTGTTCCTATCCTCTGCCGTATTTTTCTATTCGTCTTAAACAAACTGGTATTCCAAATATACTGCACTTCCTCTACCTATAAGAATATTTCCAAGTAGACTAAGCACACAGAAAATACGTAAGTTTAAAAATCCAGAAGCTTAAACGTCCCCAAATACTAATTAAAAAACAAATATGCAGATATACCTATGTGTACCGGAACAAGAAAACACAGAAATCAAAAGAATTGTAGCTATAAGAATATTTCCAAGTAGATTAAACGTAAGAATATAAAACTGGTGTTGGCGCACTGATTCGGTCATAAATAAAGAATTATTTTATTTAATAACAAATAAAATAAAAGATCAAAGCTATTTCACAAATTATTATATAATATTCCGACGTTTCGGTTCTTATTTGAACCATTCTCAAGGAAAGTATTATTCTCAAGAAAGTACTTTCCTTGAGAATGGTTCAAATAAGAACCGAAACGTCGGAATATTATATAATAATTTGTAAAATAGCTTTGATCTTTTATTTTATTTGTAATTAAATAAAATAATTGTTTATTTATGACCGAATCAGTGCGCCAACACCAGTTTTATATATGTGTTACGGTCGAAATATTTTCTAAAAACTATTCAACCTAAGAATAAACCTCAAAAATCGCGAACCCTCAAAAATAATAATTAACGAAACTGCGACGAAATTGTTCACAGAACGGCCAGTGGACTTCTCGCTGAGCGGCGGCCGGGAGTCACGAGCGAGCAGCGACGCTGCAGTGGACTCCGACGACGACGAAATCGACGTCCTCGGCGACGAGACACCGTCGCCGACGCGAGCGGCCAACATCCACGTCTCCAGACGCGGTGGCTCGCCAACGAGTTTTCACCAGATAACGCACCCCCATTCGGTCACCCTGTCTCATCAACCTCAACACGGGCAAACCATCCAACGCCAACATCGCTGAAATGAACCGCCCAGAGCGTCCTCCTCTTTCGACGATCGCACGGCCAACTTAACCGAAGGATGCATTCTGGCGTCCATTCAGGAGCGACTAAGTTGAAGGGTCTTCGACTGGACACTTGGAAGAGTCCACGGAGGGAAGAAGCATTTCGCTTATTCCTTCAACGACAGACGAAACGCAGGAAGAAGCGCCAGAGAACTATTTAAATTCCGTCGAAGACTGTAGGGATGAAATTGTTGTGAAAAATTCAGGATTATGGAAATTCTTTGTGCAATCGAAGGCGTTTATGTTCGTCGTTTACTAGTGACTCTCGTGCGGCGACAAAAACGGGGGCGTGTTCTTTAAAGGTTTGCGGAGATTACTAGGCAAAGCTGCTTGAGAAAGGAAGCTTGCTTAGGGAGAAATGGTTCCTTGAAGATTGAACATTTGAAGGAACGTCGAGCTCACGACGTAATTTCTAGTAACTTTGTGAGAAGCAGAAGTTCAAGGGGAACGCACGCTCTTATTTTCTTTCATTGCCAAAGAATCAGTGATCGGTGTGAGAAGACTCTCGTGGTTGGACCAGTGACGATGCTGTTGGAAATATGAAGGGGGACGGTGTAAAATAAGAGAAATGCCAGAGACTATGCAAGCGAGGAAAAAGAATGTAGAAAGTGTAAACGTGTAAATGACTCCGGTAATCGATCTCTCGCGACACTTTTTATAGGAAAAGAAAAACGCCGTAATAAAGCTAGTCGGTTACGTGTCACTTTTTATAGCGAAGTAGAAAGTTAGCTTGTGGTTCAAGTTGGGATTAAAATGTCACGATGTAACGCGGTGTGTTCTCTTTTACCTTCCTTCGTGCACCTGGTTTACTGAAGAGATAATAATAAGAAGAATTCACACGGGATAATAATTCCTAGGCGATTTATCATATGATAATAGTATTTGCCTTTGACAGTACATCTCATGCATTTTTGGTTGAAATATTTTTAGATATGTTTCGCTTTTCTATTTCGTTTTTTAAGTCGACTGAAGAGTCGTTGTAGAGAACACTGTAAGTGCCAGGAATCAAATTTTATATTATAGTAAGGTAAAAGACCCAATACGTGGACACGTCCCAGTAGCTGGACACTGGTGCAAAAATACTGATTAGTACATTTAATATCCGCTTTATCCAAAAAAGAACTATTTTATTAAATTATTCAAATATTTAGTAAAATATATTCATATATATATTTCACTAAATATTTGAAAAATTGAATAAAATAGTTATTTTGCACTAGTGTCCAGCTACTGGGACGTGTCCACGTATTGGGTCTTTTACCTTATTACCCTTGGCACGTAGAAGATTTTTTTTTATTTAATTCTGACATTTAGAGTGTTTTTTTGCAAGGACTTTTCAAGTCTATCAGTTGTCACTATTACAGTGTGAAAATTAATTACTAAAGAAATGCAGAGTAGTCGTGGCACATTTTTACGTTATAGATCTCCATTGTCGGCAGAGAAGCATCTCGATTGACATTTCATAGCGTCTCGGTTCAGGAACGACCACCGAGCCTTTCGCGCAACATTACCATCCCGCTAATTGGCAACGTGACATTTTCCCGTCGGTCGTTTGGGACATTATGGAGGCTCGAATTCGTTCGCGAGTCAGAGAAAGGCAGGCAATTAATCTCGGCTTAATTTCGAAGCAACTGGAAGGAAGGACCCTTTCAACTGCTGAGTCGTGAATCACACTGCCATCGAGTCGAACTTTCTTGCAACGTCCCTGATAATTTCCACAGCGATTCGAACGGTGTACACACCTACGTAATCTAACAGTTATACAGTAATTTCAATATAAATTTTTTTCATCTAATCCTCTGGATTTAAACTGTCCTATCTAGCATTTTTTAATTTTTTGAGATATGATGAAATATTTGAAGTTCCACACGTCTTTGGCCTTTTATGTAAAGTTAGAAAACTCTACGTGCTTCGTAAAAATTTATAAACACACTAATGCGTTGAATCTAATTTTTTCCAATTGGTTAAAGTATCCTATCTAAAGCGATTAATTAATTGCTACGTTAATAATACATTACCTACCGGTATATCTATTACAAAAAAATATATTAGCCTGCTACGAAATAATGACAACATGTTTTAATTTGAATGAAGGGAAATAAGGAGGGTACAAAGTAAATGATAAAACTTCAGTTTACTCGGTTGTTTCAAAATTCTAGATAGGAAAATTTAACTAAAGAGGGAACCTACACGGAGAGCTAATTTTTTAAAACTTAGCATATCATAGCAGAGCATAGCTTAGGGGGATCCCCGGCTTAAGAAGAAGAGGGGACAGAGTATGGGAGTTGGAACACATCTCCCACGAAACTGATATGTGTGCAGAGTCCTTCAGACTAGAACAGTTTCCACTTATTCACATTATTTACTGACACTGAAACAAAGAGTCAATTCACCCTGAACCACCACAAAACTGATATGTCTGCATAGACCTCAATCCTTCTGAAGAAAAATTCAAAGTTGGAGAAGGTACCGTTAAGGAACTAGTTCTTGATCAGGCACTAATTTTTGATCAGTTCATGAAATAAATCGTTCCTTTCAGTTTATGTCCTTAAATAATTGTTTGAAATAATTACTAACATAAAAAAGGATAATTCAAACTAGTTCCTGACCTGATAAAAAATTAGTTCCCATGTATTTTCAGATGATCAAAAACTAGTTCCTAGTCACCTTATTATTCCCCAACCTTATAAATAATTAAATTATATTTATTTTCAACTTTTTAAAATTTTTCCTTAAAGTGTAAACATTAATTCATCTTTTAGTATAAAAAAAGTCTATGGTTGAAAGTTTTATTAGGTTAAAAATAAATATTAAAGCGGGAAACTCTCTAAACTGATCAAAAACTAGTTCCTTAAAGGTACTAACCACAGACATTTACTTCACTTCCCACACAGCACCATGACATTGCAGCAACGTTTCTGCAATGATGCGGTGCAAGATTGCAATGTTGCACCATAACATTGCAGAGACATTGCAGGTTCAGTCCTATGTCCGCCTTCGTAATATTGCAGGTGTGTGTTTTTGCAATGTTGCGGTAGCATTGCAAACATGTAGTCCTGCAACGTTCCGGCAATGATTCTGCAACGAAACGGCAAAATTGTGGCAATGATCCCGCAACTCTTCGGAAATATTGCGGTGCGAGATTGCAATCTTTCCACTACAATTTTGCACGGCAATGTGTAGGCAATTTTTCTGGGTCCTTGCCACTGAAAGATTGCACATCGATTTGCACGCAATATTACCGAAATATTGTAGGATCGTTGCCAGTGGAACATTGCACGTCGATGTGCGCGCAATATTGCAGAAATATTCTAGGATCGTTGCCAATGAAACATTGCCCGGCAACGTTCTTGCAATATTGCTGCAATATTGTAGGATCATTGCCACTCCAATAATGCACGGCAATATTGCAGGAACGTCCCTACAATATTGCAATGCAACCTGCAACAACGCAATATTACAGCAACGTTCCTACAATACACCTGCAACGAGGTGTGCTGTATGGGTTCCTACCCAGACTTAGGGTAAACACACCAGTAAATGAACACCCCCATTTTAGATTTGCCTACAATTTAAAAATTTACCGCCACCACACGACAAATAAAAAATCGTACAAATCTGACCACCCCCATTTTAGATTTACCTACAATTTAAAAATTCACCGCCACCACACGACAAATCAAAAATCGATCCTAGTAAATGGACACTTTTATAAAATTATGTTTGCAGCGCAACTGATTCCACGTGTTACAAAAATTGGATATGAAGCGAGAAACTAGAAGAAGTCTATAATTAATTAGTTGCTTATTTTAGTAACTTATTTTACTCGTTTTAGTAAAAAATGTCCATTCACTGGTAGTGTCCATTTACTGGTATATTTACCCTAATAATAATCTCGCAGAGCCTAACGAAAAACCAACTACGTCTTGACTCGGGCAAGTGAAGCTCGCGCGTTCGACGTTTAATCGTTTAAGATCGACGTCGACCAAGGACAGCGTATCGCGCGGACGTCTTTGCTACCTGTTGCCGAAGGTTAGGAGCAGCGGCGAGGTATCATGTCTGGAAAGAAAGGGATATTGCGAGCTGACAGGCAGAGCAGCGTTTTCGGTTGAAGCACGGCCATAGGCGGAGCCTGCGGAGCACGTCGTGCTTCCAGTTGGGGTGAATCCTAATACCCAGATAATGGGAAGTAATTGCGAGGGATCAGAACGAGCGGAGCCACTCTCTCTCCGGGCTCAGGAGCGTGTATAGGAGAGAGGGTGGAGGTGTCGGCGTTCTCATCCCCTTGCGGCGCTCGAGATCCGTGGGGGTGGATGAAAAGGACGGTCCAACGGACGCGCGTACGCAGCCACCCACACAGCTGCACGCACACGCTGGCCGGGAAGAGAGGGGGGGAGGGAGGGGAGGAGGCAAGGGTGACTGAGAGGGACGGAGGTCTATAATCATATTATCGAGGCGAAATCACGGCGCACATTCTCAAATGCACGCCGTATGACGGTGTTTTGCGACGAAAAACGTGCACGCGCATCCTTCCACGTTCCGCGCGCGGCCGTGGTTCTATTCCCATCGAGAACGCTGGGTCGAGGATGCTTTGGGGCGGATTTAGAGAGACCTCAAGGAAAAATGAAAATAGTCCGCTGCTGTTTGCGGATCGATGACGATTTATGGGGCAGGGAAATGTGCGAGGTCCTAGGCAAATGACTCACCTCAGTGGCGCAGTTGGGATTTAATCTTGGGGGAGGCGAGGTGGAAGGATGAAAATGCTTTTAATGGAAATTCAAGAAAATTCGTTAGGTGATTAGAAGGATTTATTCGAGGAATAAAATTCAGCTTCCTTTGGTTTATTTTTTGTATAGAAAACGTAGTGGCAAGGGAAACTGTCATTTATTACATAGATCTGTTATAGAATATTTTTTTAATTAGGAGTTGGAGGCGGGATAAATGCGGAAGGGAAAGCACATTGCGATTTCTATATAAGGTAAATGTCCCCATTACTGACCACGTCCCCATTAGTGACCACTTCATTTTGTTATTGTTTATTGCAACACAGAAAGCGAAATATAAGCGTAATATTTCAGTTATTGTTTCATATGTTATTTATGTAGCCGTACATTCATCTTTAAGTAAATTCACATGTAAATTAAGACTTGGTCATTGACATGAAAGTTGACAGATTCTAATACCGTGAGGTTATACTCCAGATATCATTAAACTCGCAAATTTTACAATAAAAATACATGGATCCATGCAGTAACTTACCCAAATTAACAAGAAATATATACAGAATTATAAAATAAAAAGAAAATATCCATTTTCTTTCATTATTGTAGCAGAAAATCAGGTCCAATATAATTTTCGCCATAATTTTTGTGTAAATAGTCAAATATCACTCTAAAACTAATTTGGTTAAGAAACTAGAGACTCCAAAAAATACAATGATCCATACTTTACTCAAATATTGTCGTATATTAGTAAAAAATATACTATTTCGAACCAGTCACACTCTTAAACGGTCGCTAATGGGGACATTTACCTTAGGTAACTATTTTCACCGAACGGTTTAAGGTTTCAACTTCAGATCTACCTGCCCCACAATATTTCCAGAAAATCTGCCTCACGGAACTTTAACTTTTTTAAAGCAGGATAAATCACCCTGTTTAACTAGAACTTTTTCTACTTTCAAGAAAATTACAGTTCCTTATTACAGCTCCTATTTACACAAAAATGTGTGGAATAAAAGTTTCGGTTAATAAACTGCGTTTAATAACAGTTCTCTCGGAACCTAAAGTATAATAATCATATAATTAGTTATCTCAAATAATTCATTGAAAATTCTAAGTTTCATTCGACCTCTGATAGGTGCAGCTTTGATGTTTCAGAACAAGAGATTCAACAGTTTTCTGGAAGGATTCCAGACCTCCCGTTCCGAAAGCTCAAAGCTGTACACTTTGGGACTCCCGCAGCTTTTGCAGCTTTTCGATAAAACCCTTCTGTGCACACACGAAGTAGCAAACAGCGCGAGAGTGTCGGGGTGCGCGCGAAAGGGTGAGGATAGAGAAAAGAGCAAGTATCTCGCGGAATAATCGGATGGCGGGTGGCCCCATTTATGATGTTTATTAGATTCCGTTAAGACGTCTGTTATTACGGTGCGTAAATAAAGGGGGAAAAGGAGCGGCGCCCCTTGCTGCGCAGAGGGGTGGCAGGAATGCGGCGAAAATAATGGA
Organism: Andrena minutula; assembly: GCA_929113495.1. NCBI lineage: Eukaryota > Metazoa > Arthropoda > Insecta > Hymenoptera > Andrenidae > Andrena > Andrena minutula. The sequence goes on along the minus strand of OV815994.1, from coordinate 32,324,132 downwards.
ATAAAAGACAATGAAGTGGCAGGTACAATAGCCAATGGGACCTACGACGTACGAGACCCAGCAAGGCACAGAGGTGGCTGGAAAACGGAGGCTACAGCAGAGGGGGGTAGCCGTTGCGGGCTAAATGCAGTGGGCGTGTTCCCATTACTTTCATTATTTTCTGTCATAGGGGTTCGGCACCGATATGCGCGGCACAGGGTGCTGCACCAAGGCTGGTAAACGGCCAGAGGGCAGCTCGAAATCCTACCTGCCCGACGCCGTCCTGCGTCCAGCCGACGCCAACAACCATGAGGTCAACCTTAACGTTAATTAGACAGGCCGCCTTGAAATGATTAAAGGATCAGCTACTTAGGCGACTTTAATCGCCCGCCGCGGTATCGGTCGCTTCAAGAGGAGGGTTAATTATTAGTAGGGAATACAATCACGCGATCCCAGCTGTTTTTTTTTATATACCTAAGTGATCCTGAGAATTTGGGGATTTTTTAAAAATGTTGATTACTTTATACAAAATTGAGAAATATAAGAATAAACAGAATAAATAAACATAATCGTTTCATAATAATAATATTGATTTATTTAAGTAATAATATTATACATAGAAAATGATGGATTTAATTAAAAGAAGTAACTTTTGTCTTGAAACATTTTCTCTATTTCTTACAGTTTGCGAGTTATAACATAAATTTGCAAAAAATAGTCGAATTTTTAGGGGTTAATTTCACCCTCTTCGATTGAATTTAGGCAGCAAACAAAATTGCGTTGTCATTAAGAGGAAATCCTCTACATATTCACAATGTTTCAGAATTTTTTGAATTTCCGGGTTCGCGATCTTCCCTTGAATATTTGGTTTTAAAATAATATTCTCACCTTTCGATATTTGTAAATCGTGCGAGTTGCGAGGAGCAACTTGTCTGAACTCGTAAACTCGAAATATTATAGTTATGCATCTATTTTAGATGCTTTGCTATTTTTTCGTTAGCATTTCTAAAAATCTTCATAATGATTTACTGATATTACTTACTTATTCAGAACTTATTATTCTTTATTGTTCTACTGTTTTTATTGTTGAAAAGGATTTTAGTTTATGCTTCAAACTAACGACAGAAAGTAAATTTGTTTACTTTAAATACAGATTTAGAATTTTAATACATTATAAATCATTTTAATTATTTGTCTGAACCCCGAGATAGACTTTAAAAAATCCCACAATCCCGGAATAGTAATTGCATAGCCCTTTTATCCCTTAATTCATGTAACTTTGTGGTAAATAAAGACGAATTATTATTATTATTATTATTATTATTATTATAATCATCGGGATTGTATTCCTAATTATAACAATCAGCTGCTCAGGGTGGGAAGTTCTGTTTCTCTTTCCTCAATTGCAATGAATGTACGGTAAGGTTGTTATTTTGATAAAATAGTTTCGGAAAATTGGGGCTTCGTTTAATGTAAGGAGTTTGTGAAAGTATGTATTATAACAACGTGATAAGGTTCTTGAGATTTTGGTGGAGGTCGAGCAAGAGTAGGCTTGAGGAGTTTATCTTCTTTGGCTGTTCACATACAGGTAATACTACTGCAGCACGTCGCGTACGTTCATAATCGATGGAAACGTTAAGTTTTGGGTAGAGGTCAGTATTTTTTTATTTCTTAAAGAATAGAGACGTGGAAATTAAGTCCCAAGCTCCTGGGGGTGAACAATCAACAATACTCAACAATTTCAATTCACTGATAAATCACATAATCGCTGCCTAAATCCTAAGTACCATAAAACAATCAACAAAATTATTTATTTATTTATTTATTTAATTCCACGGGTAAAGACCCTTTAGTTTACGATGCTCAATTCATAAAGTTAACAAATAGACAATGTACGTACATAAACACACAATAGTACAAGAAAATAATGGCAAAAATTAACTAATACAATCAAAGTTAGAATAAGATTGTTTATGTTTCAGGAATTACGTTTCGAAGGTAAAAATTCCTCGCGATGCCCTCAGGCATACGCTATTATGCCAATAATGAAACTGATAGGGTAGATGTCCCTATTACTGCCACTTCATTTATTTTGCTTAATAAATATGTAACGCATAAAGAATAATGCACAACAATAATATTATTATTAAATTGGGACTGTTCTGATTATTATTAATATTATTGTTGTACGCTATTCTTTATACGTTACTTTTTACAAATTAAAATAAATAAACTGGCAGTAATAGGGACACTGACAGTAATAGGGACATATACCCTATTATAAATTGATTTAGGTACCACTAACCTGTCTGAACGCAGGACGCAAGCATGATGGTCAAATGGCACTGTTTCGCACAAGTTTCGAGCGTGTTATTCGCGCACCATCCGAAACTCAACTGACCGGACAGAAGCAGCTCGATGATCGTATTCTTAAACAGAGGCCTGTAATTCCGTCGGTTCTCTTCGAAAGCGCGTATACTTGTCTTCTAGGAAACGGTACCCCGCGGCCAGGCGTCCGTGAGCCGCGCGTACATACATATCTGTAAACAAAATGAAATCGCGAGCCTCGAAACTAAGTAGTCATAAACGCTGCCGAGTATTTCGTGCCCCTGAAACCGGCCTGCAAATTCACGTCGAACGCTCAATTGAACCTATTACCGGTCATAAAGTGCATAACACGAAACAGTATGTCGTTGGTACATCAAAGGGGGGAGTTATAATACGAGAAGGGTGACCCGCGCCTACCTTCTAATCCCAGCAAATCAAATTACTTTCACTAGCGGATAAGATCTATGAATTGGCCCCACAAAGGATCAATGGAACTTTATAATCGAGCATAGCGACGTGATTGCAGATATGAGGGGCTGCGAGAATTCGTTAAATGACGAGACAAAGCTTTATGTCATTAAACGTTTACTTTAGTGTTGCAGTGAAGTATCCACGAAAGAACAATTTTTGTAGAAGTGAGGGTGTATATGCAAATCCTCTTAAGGTTTCGGTCTAAAAATGTCCATTATTCGATTTTTTTTATTTCATTTTTAGAATGTTCAACCATTTAGGAATACACGTTTAAAAGGATTTGTTGAATTCAAAATATTTCAGTAGGGTAGATGTCCCTATTACTGTCATTGTCCCTATTACTGCCACTTCATTTATTTTGCTTAATAAAAATGTAACGTATAAAGAATAATGCACAACAATAATATTATTATTAAATTGGGACTGTTCTGATTATTATTAATATTCTTGTTGTACACTATTCTTTATACGTTACATTTTTACAAATTAAAATAAATAAACTAGCAGTAATAGGGACACTGACAGTAATAGGGACATCTACCCTAGTACCTAAAACTTTAAAAAAATTGAAATCGGTGGGACAAATAGTCCGAAAAGTTATTATCCCATTCGATCGAAACTTTTTTTATATTGAAGAATAGACTTCTATGCATTGAGGAAACCTCTAGTTTAGTCATTTTAAAATTTTAGAAAATTTGTATCTTTTAAAGCATTTGAAAAGACGAAAAATATAGGAAAAAAGTGACTTCAAATTTCGAGTGTCGATATTTTATCAAAAAATTTCACTCTTTGTAATTTTGAAAGGTATGTCCATTAGGGAATTTTATATCCTTTGATAATCAGGCATTGTTTCTTATTTCAGACCAATGCTTTAGATGCTACAAGTTCCACCGTTTTGCATAAATTTATTGACGCCTCCACTTCAACCAATACCCCGTACCATTTGCGACGATTAAATAACTAAAAAAAATATATTTCTATAATTTAAGATATTCTTAATACAATGCAAAAAGTCGCATTAAATAATCTGTGGTAATTTTCCTTTAATTAATTCCTAAATATCCCCTTAAATAAACAAAAACCCTATACACTGCTAAATCATCCTCAAAATTTAATTACGTATATAATATTATATATTAATAATACATACATATCTCACAAAAATATTCACGCAATACCCTTCAATAAATTGTACACACCACAAAAATTCCAATTCCCAATCACCAAGGGAGGACAATTAAGGGTGCGAAGGTTTAAAAAAATTCGACTCGAGCAGGACTGAATATGAGAAAACTGTAAGCCGAGGGGGTTAAAATCATTCGTGGGGGTTAAAAGTTTGTAAGCAGCGGTTTAGAGACAGTGGTAGTTTGCTTTCGTCGTGGAGCAAGGGGGCGGACGGTTGCCCCGGGTAGATTTATTCGGAGGGTTCGCTGAGACCCGTGGATTGACACGCGGCGACGTCTTGACAGCTTGTTAGGCTAACGGTTGGGCGCTGTTCATCGAACACGATGCGCTTGAGCCTCTTTAGCGCTCTTTAGCCTGACATTTCGCTTCTGATCAAACGTTATACCATTGTCTGCTCCTTGCGCCCGCGTTGTGAGGGAAGAACGGTTCCCAACGAGTCCAACGTGCTTTCTTCTTCCTTTCCCTCTACGTTCCCCGGAATGCGTAAAACGAGAGAATAAAAATACTTTAGCGATGGACGAGGACTTTGGGAGCACGGAGGTTCTAAGGATTCAAGAAGTTGGAAGTTCCGAGGGTGTTTTGGGGGTTTAGATTTTTTTAAAGATCTTGGAGACTTGCAGAGAGTCCGGGATGACTGAGACTCTACAAATCTCGAAGCTTTTAATATTCTAGATACCTATAATCGTGTTCAGATTTATTGGCCGGTGAGTTTCGTGAAGGGTATCCTCCCATCACCCGCTGCTTGCCTCGGTGCTCCTTTTCTCTAGCTTCTCACCAAGAACCTAAGCAACTTCAACTGCCAATCCACAATCGTCAGGTGGTGGTGGCTGATTTCTCCTCGCGCGCTACTCGCGAAACCGAACTCACCGGCCAATATATCTGAACACGACCTTAGGACCTTGAATGACACTGATTTCCAAGATCTCCAGATTTACTAGAGCCTCTGAAGTTTCAAGGACTCTTGGATCTTTTAGAACCCGAAGCATCCAAGAGTCCTTGAAACTTCAGAGGCTCCGGTAAATCTGGTGATCTTGGAGGTGTCAGTGTCATTCAAGATTCCAGCTATCTAGAACGTTCAAAGCTTCCAGATTTGTAGAGTCTCAGTCATCCCGGACTCTGCAAGCCTCCAAGATCTTTAAAAAAATTTGAACCCCCAAAACACCCTTGGAACTTTCAACTTCCTGAATCCTTAGAACCTCCGCGCTCCCAAAGTCCTCGTCCATCGCTAAAGAATTTTCATCACTTGTATTATTAGTAAGAAAAATATTATTAGAACCACCAAGTCCAAACTACTTGTCTATTCGAAAGTGACAAACAGGAAACTGAAAAAAGTCACCCCTTCGATGGTACCCTCACTGGAAAGCTGCATTAAATCTGATTCGATCCGAAAACACTGCAACCTGCCGTCGATCGTACAGCAAAAAGGAAGGGGGAATGACAGAGGAGTAGGCGAGTCAGCCTCCCCCTGTCTAAATCTCGAGAACCGGAGGAAGGATCAGGATCGACGAGCAGGATATTTCGCGGCGGTGGAGACATTACTGCCCACGTGCCGTTTAACTTGATCACCCTGGCCAATCTGGCCTCATTTCAACCTCCGGTTACTACAATTCCTCTAACAAATAACATTGTCGAGGACCCTGCGGGGGCGTTCTGATTCGATTTGCACACTGTGAAAGCGTGCCTGGCAGAGAGTCAGCGCGAAGGCAGAGAGGAGCTTGACGATCGTAGGGCAGACAGAGAACGACTAACAAAAGGAAGAAAAAAAAAGGGCGAGGGAAGAGAGTCGCGGGAGGGTGAAATTGTGTATCGCTGCTATCTCTTGAATCACGTCCTGCGAATTATTAAAAAAGGATATTGATTCCAGAACGCTGAACGTTGATGGAAATGTGTACGCAAATCTTGAATGAAAAAGAATATACTTGTAGAAGAAATATGAGGAGGAATGTTTCTTCTTTGTGAATTTATATTGAAGGGTTGGTCTGTAGCCCAGAATCTCCAGAGTTCCTTCCCTTCACCCTTCGTAGTCACACCTTCTTATAATCACAAATTCGTCACACGAGGTTCACTGTATTTTTTGAGTTACCATTTTAGTATTTTTGAATCTTTTAACTTTTCAGTGATAATTGTACATTCGTAATACTAATACAGTCATGGTCTAATAGTATTTTTCTAAAAATGTCAATTTTGATATGATAAAATTTGTAGTTGAAAATGAGCAATTTTCCATGGTTGTGGGAAAAACCGACTTTTATTTTTTGTTTATTTTCTTTTTTACTATAAATCCTCTTTTGAAGACGTAAAGGTGCAACATTTCAAATCGACAATTTCTCTTGTGGTACAATACACCCCGTGTGACCACGAAGGGTTAATCTACGTGAATAATGTATCAAAACTAATTGTCCCAACACCACTAAACTATATTTTCATGTAACCAGGGAAGGTTGAATAAATAATCTCTCAGAGAAGGAAAAAGGTTTAACAGCGAAGGGGTGAAAGTAGGGGCGAGGTGTGGTCGTCTAAAAAAGAATAGAAAAAAGAAAATACTTATCCAACAGCCTGTGTACCCCACAACGTGCTAGAAAGCACGGCTACGGCCTAATTAGTCCGGTTATTTAGTTAGGGTACGGAGATGCGACAAGTTTACTCGGCTGTTCGGTGCTAGAGGCCCACTAAAGATCCGTATCTCCAGGACGTGTTTAAAAATAATTACCGCGGAAGATCCAGCGATAGTCACGGAGTCGCCCTCACCTTTGTGCTTGCTGCCCTCTGAAGTGGCCCCTCGGCTCCTACGGCATAAAGGCAGGGGGCCCGGAGCCAACCCCCTTTCTCTCTGCGCCCTCGCGTCTCTTCCGGCACCGCTCGAGTGGTCCTCACCTTTCAACCACTCTATCACCGCGTTTAAAGAAGTAAAGACCAAAGGTCCTTTACCCGTTTTTAAGGGGTTAGACCGGGCCTCGAAAAGGAGTTTACTCGAGAATGACAATGTGACGCGCTGCCGACCCCCTCCGGCCCGCCTTATTAAATCGACGATATCCGCGCGAGCAACACCGCCCACCGGATCACGTTCAATAGGCGGCGGATCGAGCGGCAAGGATACGATAAAGAACTAAAGACCAAAAGGTCTTTTGCGGGGTGAAAGTGTCGCGAGCGTCTGCTCGATTGCGACCCCACCTGGCATCCACCCTTGCCTGATACTGCTCGGGGGTTGTTTGGGTCGTAAGATATCTACGCGAGACAGTCTGTTGTGTGATTAGTACCTAAGTTATTTTCAGATTTCGGAGCTTGAGATTTTGTGTGTTTAATGTGTTCTTTTAGTTAGCAGCGACCGGGCGTGGGACACTTAAGGGTAGGCGTTTTTGTTGAAAATGAAGCAATTCTTTTTCAATTAATTTTGTACAAGGAAATAAATTGAAGTTTAGACTCGTCCCTTGGCACAAAGTTTATTAACATCATAAGCTTCTAAAAAATATGTTTGTTTAGTGAAAAGTTAGTATTATATATGACGCTCTTAGAGCATGTATACATGGAGGCAGGGATCGAAAAAGTTCTGGAACCCTCGTTTTTAAAAAATTCTGTTTTTAGAACTTATTTGTTTCGAATAAGGAAATATCTATTCCTGTGGAATTTTTATTGAAACAAATTCTACCTTCGGGAACTAGAATTTATTTGCAAGAACTTTTATTTTATCGATTCTTCTGAAAACTTATAATGCGAGAACATTTTTAAAAAAGTTCTGCGGTCATTGTTTTAATTAAATGGAAACTATTGGAAAGTTCCAGAACTTTTTCGATCCCTGCATGGAGGTCTCATTGCCTTATGTTGACTCTTAGAGCGTATATGCTCTAAGTGCCTCGAAACTGTCGCCAACATCACGCGAGAGAGAAAGACATGTGCGAACTGGTGCGAGAGAGAGAAGTATAGAGTCCTATTCGACCGTAATGCGCATGCGCTGTGCAAAAGAGAGAAGTATAGATTCTCAATCGCGCGTCTTTCTCTCTCGCACGATATCGGCGCTTGCGCATTACGGTCGATTAGGACTCTATACTTCTCTCGCTCGCACATGTCTTTCTCTCTCGCGTGATGTTCGATACAGTTTCGAGCTCTCAACGAGACTTACATGTCTATATGCTCTAAGATGACGCCACGGATGGATTAAAAAAGTTTCTTTTGTTTTGCAGTGATAACTCAAAAAGGGAGGTCCCAATCGATTTAATTGAAATTGGAGTAAGGTAGTTGACCCAGTCGTCGATCATTTAAATTAATATTGAGATTTTATAAGGTTTTTGAACAATATTGTGTAAAGGACAAAATTGCAAGTTAATATTTAAGAGTCTTTACCTACATATATCATCACAATATTGTTCAAAAACCTTATAAAATCTCAATATTTAAGTGATCGACGACTAGGCCTAAACCGATCGGTAACTAGGTCAACTACCTTATGTCCGCAAAATGTGTACTTTCGACCTGATCTTAAACTCGCTGCAAAGCCAAAGAAACGGTTTTAAAAATGCCTCTTTAATGACCCATCTCTAGCGTCATTTATAATGCATACGTTTGACTAAACAAACGTGCTTTTTTAAGGCTTACGATGTTAATAAACATTGTGTCAAAGAACAAGTCTCAGCTTCAATTTATTTCTTTGTAATTAAACAAATAAGAAATGCTTCATTTTTTGCAGGAATGACCCTTAAAGCACGAGATATGATTTTGTGGTTTTGATTGGTTTCGGGGATAAGTGGAGTGATGATGAAACAATGGAGGTTCTTTGGTTTTAATAATGTTGAGTAAGGGATGAAGATTACCTTTGAAATGAATATGTACTAGCTACTCTGTGTGGAATACCCAACATTTCTCCCTTTTCTAATTAGAAGAGATGATTTCGACGCACTGGTTCGGTCTACTTATTAAATAATTAAATGAAAGCTATTTTGCAATTTTTAGAATTTTCATAAAATTCCAACGTTTCGGTCAATGATTATGAGTTTTGACCATTCTCAAGGAAAATTAGATAAAAAGAAGAAATACTGCGTATGCTTTTATATATTTAAACAAATATCACGTTCATTGCTTTTAAATATATTAAAGCATACGCAGTATTTTTTCTTTTTATCTAATTTTCCTTGAGAATGGTCATAACTCATAATCATTGACTGCAACGTTGGAATTTGATAAAAATTCTAAAAATTGCAAAATAGCTTTCATTTAATTATTTAATAGACCGAACCTCTGCGCCGAAATCATCTCTTCTAATTATAACAATTTTTACGGTCGAAATTCAATTTATATTATTTCTCCCTTTTCCTATGTCCGCGCCACGTTTTTCTTTAACGTGAAAGATTCGCCTATTGAAGATGATTATGAATAAAATAAACTAAACCTCCTAAAATAAATTCGTACCTACAGCTCCACATTATCCAAATTATCAATCTTTTGATATAAATTAAACGAATATTCCACGAAGATCAGAAAACAAACAGCACAGCTTCCTCCGCGTCTCTCGCAGTCAGGTAGCAGGAAACACACCACTGGCATAGTTTCTCCAATATTTATAGTATTTATATTTGTTTACATATAATTTTCCATATATTATAATTATAATCGCAGTAGGCAAAAAACAGTAGTATCGTTTAATAACAGAACAGTCGCGTGACGAAAGTACAACTAAAGAAAGAGCAAAGTTGGAGACAGGGGTGGGTTACGACGGGGGAGGGTTCGCGGGGGGCAGAAATGCGCCCGTGTCGACGAAATCGGTGGGTCTTTTCGACGCTGAAAAAAAAAAGAAACAAGATTACTATTAGCCGTCGCGACTACGCGGGACGCCGAGCCTTCGCATTTCTCAATTTACAGGAAGTGCTTCCTCTTTCTCCTCTTCACCTCTAACAACAGCGTGCCCGTCACTCCGCCACTCACAGAATCCTACGACTATAGTAACATCCTACCTCCTGCATAACCGCGGGAATCTCAAATTATTAAAAATACACATCCTACGGATGTACCGTTATTGCGCATTATATTGTGCAGAAAGTACTCGCAAATAGATGCATCTCCGAAGTATAATTCCCCTCTCTCTTCCTTTTTTTGTCGTTTTCTTTAGGCGTTACTTTTTAAATAACCCGCTAGCTAGGCCTTTCCCTATTACACATATCCAGAGTTGGTTTATCCTTTTCTTTCTTAAACAGCTTCACCTCTAAACGGATTTGCCGCTTCTGCATTTTTCTGTTACATCTTATATCGCCGCTGGGATACGCTACTTGTGCATGCATATCGTTTAAACGGACCTTAACACCTGTTGACAAAAATGGCAAAGACGAAAGAAAGTTGACTCCAAACAGGCGTCGAGCAACGATCATTCGACGACTCCTGTCGCCCGCGAGTCGGAACAGGATCCAGCGGCTGCTAGAGTCCAATTTCCTCTATGGGGAATCACTTTCACGCTGTGTCAGCTTAGTCCCATTTTTGGGCGAGAGAAAATGCTGTGCGAGTTTGCACGAGAAGGCAGAAGGCAAAGCTGAGGATACCTATTATTATAGATAGCATGGCGGAGACCCTGAAATTGCGCGACGCAATCCGGTGGATTCTGTTCCGAGTTTCAGTATCGTTCAGGAAAAATTCAGATTTAACGCTGGCGATTAAATGTTTCGCGCGGGCCTATCGAATGATCGAGGCTCGACCGCAAAGCCACTGGAATTTATGGAACAGAAGTGTAATATCGATACTACTGGAACAACTTGCAGCGTTTGAATGCAAATCGTTACAGTCATTTTGGCATTCGTTATAATAGAAATACAGTTTGTCTCGTACATCCTCGGTGGTCCGTGAACGCTTGAACAAAGAGTCGCGCGAACTACGCGCGCATCGAACAGGAGAAACGCTAGCGAAGTGAGTAGATTCAACGAGGAATTATCAACTGTTTCAATTACATTACGGCTACTGTCGCTAACTCCTATCGTTCTCATTTAACGCGTTGAATTTACCTCTCTGCGACCTACACGCACACCGTCACAACGTAACTCGTCCTCTCGACGCTCTCCCTCTCACTCGCTTTCGACATTTATCTTTCTTAAAAAAAGAGAAAAAAGAGACGCACACATAGTATCCTGTTCGCCATCTTACAAATACTCATTACGTTCTCTCCTTATTAAGTATTAATACTCGGCAAACGTTCCAATAGAAATTGTGACTAACAGCTTTTTAAGTATCTCGAAGACTTTGGGCAGAAGTATCCGTGTGCTTGGTCGTCGCGTTTGCATTTATTTTTGCTTCACCTAAAAAAACGTTGTATTGTATACTACGTCGTTATCGTGGCCATAAAAAAATACGCAAAATATTGGATCGCGGAGGATTGGTTATTTATGGTGTGTGCAGAGGGCGATCGAAAAAGAAAGGTCCAAGAAAGCAGGGCTGCTGGGTGCCCATGGAAATGGAGGAGAAATGTTTACGTGGGTCATCTAATAAACCCTTGTCCATTATATACGTAAAAGGCAGTCTTTACGACTTGAATTTAACGCAGAATATTTAACAAACGAAGGGAAGTACATAAATTTGTTCTAATAAATAGATATTCTCTTCTGTCCATTTTCCAAGGTACCGTAGATCCCTAAATTGTACGACCCCGCTTTCTGGATCCCTCTGCACTCGAACTTGGTGTAATGTAAATAGACGACGAAGTCTCGCGCAACCTCGTTATTGTTCGCGCGATAACTCGGATATTTGGGTTTTCCTTTTTCATCTTTTGAGCATTCTCAGGATTACAAACGGACGAGTCCCCCCGAGCTTCGTCCATCGGTTCGTCAGAGGTCGGAAAATGTACAACACGCGCGCTGGCGTTCTACAGGTGTCGTGATTAATATCGTTAATTGGTTCCATATGCGGTTAACACGTGATATATTCAGAACGCTATCACAGAATTCGGTACTCCTGCTTTTCGGGTGTCTTTTCTCTCTCAACTCCCTCTACTTCTTTTCTCATTTTTGTTTTTGATTATAAGCGCGTCCCATCGCTGGAAGTGGAGACCGAGACCGTGATTCGGAAGAAGGCGCAAACCAGCTTCAAACTCTCTCCAGGCTCAGTCCTCGGGTCGATTGAATATCGTCGAGCTTGATGATGAATCTCACTGGTAATAGATTCGTGAATTGTGTGTTACAGCGGTCCACACGTTCTCGTTTTTCTTTTCCTTGTGAAATATGGAAACTTGAATGAAAAGAAGAGGATCAGGATTAATGGAGGATCTGAATATCCAGACGAAGAGAGATTCTGAACGGAAGAAACAGTAATTGTTCGAAATAAGAAAAGTACCGCGAAACGAAAGTAGAAATTAAGGGTCTGGTTTATCCCGTGGCACGATAACACTCCTCGCGCCAATTCATATGAACGTTCCAAGGAGTAAAGCTTGTTTTTTCAGTCTGTCAAAAAAAAACTCGTACGAATGCAGAGACGTGCGAGTCGTGAAAAGAGATTCTTGGATCGTTATCGTTAATAAAAACTGTCGGTTCTGATAGTAATCTTGATTTTAAGCAAGCTTTCCTTCTCATCGATAATCAACCTAGAATATATAAATTAATATATATTACATATCAACTAAATAATAATTAACATATACAAATGATCATGTTACAAATCGCCGCGGACCAGTCTACGGCAAAAAAATATCGACACGTGGTATCGAATACTTGTTTTAATACGGCGAATTTAATTGTATATATATAGTTATAAAAAAAAGATTTTGCGATCACCAAGGATCGTGTGCAAGGCACAAACTAAAGGAAAGAGTCTTCAAATGTACCAGAGCTCTTTGAAAAAAGAATTAAAAAAAATATAAAAAAACGAGGAAACTAAATGAACACGAAGAGTAACGAGTATTCTAACGTCTCGATAATTAATATATCGCGGAGTGGTATTTAAAAAAAAGTTTCTAACTACTTGTTACCTTCTAGCTGTGACAAGCGCTCGGCGTGATTAAAGAAAACGTACGCGTAAAACATACAAGAATGGGAAGAAAGAAGGAGCAGACCTAACAAGATCCAAAAATATCGAAACATCCGTCGTGAATTAAAAAAAAAGCGACGAAAATTCTCTGACATACACACTTCGCGTAATCAAGCGAACTTCCCCTCTCTTGCATTACAATAGTTAAAGTTTCTTCATGATGCAAACAAAATCACAAATAAGAAATAAAAAAAATTGGGCTCAATGAGCAACAACGAAATTTACAAAAACAAAAGAGAAAAATAGAGGAAGAGGAAGTTCCTCGATTACGCGCCTTAACTCAACCATTACGAAGGCATGCGCGGTTTCAATTAAACTTATCATTATCATTATTGAACCCTTTGCACCCGTGGTACGCCGAGAGCCCAGATAAGAACGAATAATTTTCTATAATATATATATATATCTTTAATATGTATATATAATTTGTAGCTCACGCGTTACGATAACTTTCCTCCGAGCAAACAGTACGAACACGTTGAAAACGAGAACGTGTTAAAAAAGTTACATAAACTATATGTATATATAAATGTCGTTCGAAGATCCGGTTCTCAACCGTCGAGAGTATTATAAATTTGTTCGTTTAAAACTTAACTTAATTCACTTTTGTCTAACACCTGGCGTAACATTCTCGCCCGCGCGGAACGGGCTCGCCAGCTCGCGACTAATAAACGGTTCTTTCCCGCGTGCAAAGGGTTGGCAACGAGTTCAATTCATGGACCCTCTCGAAACTCTGGTACATGTCGGTCGAATTAAACCATTAAACGGTCGATTAACAGAACAGCGCGACAAACAGAGAACCTTTAATCGGACACATCTTTGGGAACGATATAACAATTAATAATAATAGTAATAGTAATAATAATAATGGAAAATGGATTCTTAAGATTCGTAACAATTAACATAGAAATAATCTAATACATATAAACTCTCCATTACACGCGTAATATAAATTAAGAATACTCGTATCGACCGCATCGAACTGTTCTGTTAACAACAGCGATAAAACGAACCTTCCATTCTCTCTCGACGTTCTTTCCTTCTGGTCATGCTTCGATCGAGCTTGATTAAAACGGTCGATCGCGGGCGTTCCCTTTTCCTCCTTCTTAAATATCATTACACCACTCGCGCTCGATTATCTTTGCATGGATATTACAATTCCACCCTTCGCCACTAGAGTTCCTTGATGCAAGAAAAATAAATGGGTAAGTGCGGCAAATCTTTCATAAGTCTTCCCTTTTAAAAATGATAAATACGGTTTGAATATGGCAGAATGTTAAATTGCGTTCAGCAGAATAAAACTTTGCATTGCGAGTAAAATTCAATTCATTTCGTCATGCTACATGATCATGCGTTTGTGCCGAGTATCCCGTACTCTGTACACATTTTAAAGTTACAATTTCGAAGCACCTCGTCTGACCAAAGAAGAATATTAAGATCCCCAACGCGCGTACTAAAATCTAACACGAAAACGTGTAAAGAAATCCAGAGGGGCGAAGGGTGAAACGTAACGATCATTACGAATCAGCTATCCGCCAGATTCGTACGAAACGATTCGCCGTGCGACGCGATAGAGGCATTCACGCGGGACAGTCAGCAGACCGACTCATATAAATATCATTTTAATATCAATGAAGGGAGGGTCTAGAGGCTCTCTGTTTTAACCTAGCCAGAAGCGCCTGTTCCCCATCGTCCTCCGCCTTCGACATCATCCCACGGAAGCTCTCCGACCTATACTTGTCCCTCAAGAACGTCCTTCTCTCCTCTTTGTACTTTTCTATCCTTTCTCTGCATTGAGGGTCGCCCAGGTCCAGGCCGCCAAGGTTCTTCAGGTGCGTCTTGTCGGAATTACCAGAGCTGTTCGAGCCGGTGCCAACGTTCGGCGTGGAGCTGTGCTGCGTGTCCTCGCTGCCCTGCTTCACCGGCAACGATGCTTCCTCTGTCATTTTATTGAACTTGGCCTCGTCCAGCGAACGACTGAATGACGTGCGCGAGGTCCTAGCGTGGCGGGCCCTCAAGCAAGGCGGTAGATGTTGTGAATTCATCGGCGGCTCCTCGGACTTTCCCCTAGCAGTGTCCAACTCCTGCCTCATCTTACGCTCGCGGACTATTTCGCGGCCGATCTCCGAGTCGAAGCTCCTCCTGTCCTTGCTGCTTTCCGTTTCGTACCTCCTTCTAGGTGGAACGGAGAGATCCCCTACAATGCCACCGGACAGTCTCTGCAACGCAAGCTCCTGCAGTATGGCGGCTGTGTCGCGAAGCACAATCGAGTCGTCCACTGGCGACGATGCGTTTGAAAACGTACAGGAGGAGTTGAGGGACGTGGTCTCGGACGCACCCTCCGGGGGGTGAGCTATTTCGCTGGGCTCCGCTGCGTTCTCCGACGGTATCATCACCTCGGCGTGCTCCTGCGGCTGCGTGCTCTTCACGTTGTTGCACTTGGAAGCCTCCTCGCCGCGCGGCGGGAACTGTTTGTGCTGCTGACTGTTCTGAGTCGACTCCTTTCCTGAGACGTACTCGAAGCTTTGGCACTTTTCCAGCTTCTGGCTCTGGGAGCGTTGCTTCTTATTGTCATTATTCGTTAAAGATAAATCGAGATCCAGGTTCTTGTTAGACTGGCTGGAGAACGAGCGACGATCGCCACCCTGGAACTGTGGTTTCGGGTGCAGCTGCAGGGAGCGTCGGATGTCTTGCTGCTGGAAGTCCAGGTTTCTCGAGGTGCGCTGAGAATTTTCGATAGATTCCTGTTCCCTGTCGAGAGCTTCTTTCTTCGACGGATTCTCGTTCCTGTTATCCAGCTGGTTCAGACGAATGTCTGTTATACTGACCGTGCAGATCTTCTGATTTCCGTTGTCTTGGTCGTGCATGGGGGAACGAACGACGTTCGAGAAGTTGTTCCCGGAATCGACCAGGGTATAGTTCGTCTGACCATCGAAAGCGCCTGATGTCCTTTGCGCGGTGCTCTCGTGCTCGTCCAGCTCTCTGTTGTCGGCGACGTCGAAGTTCATCTCTCCAGACTCCTGAGGTAGGACAGGGCTTTCCGTGAGGTCGCTGACACCAATGCAGGATGTATCGGTGTCCACGGTCGAGCCCATTGTCAGGTCCAAGGAAGTCCTGGAGACGTTCTCCGACATCGATCGCAACTGGGGCCCGTCTGTCGCCAGCGCAGGATTTACCGTGCCTTCCAGAGGATCTTTAGGACTGCTTGATTCACTAGTGGGTGTCGTGATCGAACCTGTTCCCTCGATTATCACCCATTCGCCTGAATCGTTGGTGTTAGACGCCATCTGCGGTGTTTCTGTGTTGGTGAACATCTTGTCGGAGCTGTCACAGATAACGAAACCAGAGTCAGGCAGTTCTTCGGTTTGCTCGTAGGACATCGGGGAATCAAGATCGGTGGCGCTGGATAACGGCAGCCCGGATAATTCATTCCTGTGTGCGTTTGAATTCCCAGCCATGGCGTCGTCGTTTTGTGAACTGATAGACTTGTTTCGGGTGTCGCGCTTCCGCACGTCCAAGGTGTCCCTGCTGCCGCTGTGGGACGACTTGCTCTCGTCGATGGGACAGGAGCTAGATCTATTTGCCACGTCCTTGCGCGGCGACGCGATTTTGCTGAGCTGTCTGTCGTGAGACGCCAGCCTGTCGCAAGGTGTCATCTCCTGATCGGCCACGTCCGACTCCGCCGCGTCTGATCCCTTCGAAGCCTTCTGAACCGTGGAAGACTCTTTGCCGTCGTACAAATCTACATGCTTGTCGTACGTCGTTATCCTCTCGCAGGACTTAGCGTTACTCTGCCCCTCTAAGCTTACGGATAACCTATGACTAGGGTCGGATGATTTATCGGAAGACACGCTAGTTCTGTTCAGTTTGCCCGCGTTGCTCTGCTCGTCGTCGATCTCTAACGGTAAGGTGAAGCTACGGAAACTTATCCTAGGACTGTTGGCTGGTATGGGTGACGCGGAGTGTGGTGTTCCATGCAACGTGGCAGGCGTCAGCGGTGTCGAGGCTTCGGACAACAGTGGAAGGTACCCTGGCGTGGGTAAAGGAGACGGAGTGTCCATGCTGTGAACGTCCGCGGACACCATCACCTGCGAATACATGGTGGACTTATTGATAAACCTCAACACTCGTCTATATACCTGCGCACAGTCTCCACTGTGAATGAACCTACTAAACGCCTAGCATACAACAGCAAAAACCTTACCTGATCAGGACTTTGGCTATCGATGAAGCGCAACTCTACGTCGCACTGCAGTCTCTCCTCCAATCGCGACCTCTTCCTCTTCGATCCGCCGGTGGTACCAGCGTTCTGCGCCCCTTCGGTTCTCTGCCTCCGCGGGGACGCCTCCACAGACGCCACTCCCCCGCTCTCCTCCTCGGAAAACATCCTCATCTCCCGTTCCTCCAGATCGAAGTTCAGCTGTATCTCGGACAGATCCAAGGGCGACGTGGCGTTCGGACCGTCCGCCAGGTGATCGAAGTAAGAATCGTGGGACACCGATCGACTGTGGCCGCACGGCCTGGCTGGCGGGGGTCCCAGAAGCGGGCCCACGCTGTCCTCGCCGTCCAAGCTGTCGGCGCTCTTCACCGGTCTCAATCGTCGCAAGGAGTTTAAGGAACTTGGCACCGTTTCTGTTTGAGGTGGCGTGCCAACTTGCCTCGCTTTACCCCTGGCACCCAGGCCACCTCTCCCGAACAAAGCCCTCCAGTTCAACGAGGGCGAGCGCTTCGAGCCGTTTCTCTTTCGCGGCAGCTCTATGACCGTGTGGTAATGCAACGGTAACCCAGCTGGACCAGCGCCCACTTCGATGTAGTCGGGCTCCCCCCGCAGGCTCCTGTTCCGTGCCTCCTCCAAGCTGAGCAATCTCGCGGACGTCGTAATAGCCAACGATTTCGGCCTTCCCACCGGTCCATCGCCGAAGATTAATTCCGCGTAGCAGACCAGAAACTCGGTAACGACCGCCTGCACGCCAACGCCCTGCAGTGCCGCCACGCCGCCGACTTCCAGCTCCTTGCACCTCAGCAGGTTCGGTGCCCACACTATGGCGACGTTGCGCGGCGTCATGCCGGTCTCCGCGCCGCGGGCTGCCACTCTAACTAAATGGCGCATCAGATACTCCAGGGTTCTGAAAACACGCTCAATTTTCATACCGAAACAAGCATCGCCGTAGCTTCTACACAGAGATTAAATAGGCACATTGCCAACAGACTTGTCGCGAGGTGGCCCCTCTGAGTTACCTGTAGTGGGGTGGTGGTAATTTTCTAACGGTGTCCCTCATCCGCCTCAACCTCTCCGCGTCCGTGTTGGCCTGGACCGCGCTAACGAAAGTAGAATAAAGCTGGTATGTACAGAGTGGGTTCGGTAGCTCCCTGAAGTACATCTTCAACAGGGACGCCACCGAATGGATGTCTTGCAGGATACTTTCATCGGAATGCAACGCAGGAACACGGTCCTCGTCGAACGCGTTTCTTAATCTCTGGATGTTGGACGTCACGCCGCTCAGACGGTATATACCGTCGACCAGGCCGTGGTTCTCGATGAACTCAGCGCAGCACGTTAGAACGGTGGGCACTGCGGAGCACGGGGAAACGTTAGAGGTAGTGTTCCTTCTCGAGAATTCTTTCTCGAGAATTTCTCAAGAAATTTTATAATTTCTAATTTCTCATTTCTCGAGAAATTACAGTGTTTCTCGAGAATCTTCAGTATAGGATAATTATTATAAATTCCATTTGTTTTCAGACATGAATTTTCAGTTAGTTCAAATTGTGTGTTAATCGTAAACACATGGTACAATCAGTGATAAATGTTAGCAATATAGGGTAGATGTCCCAATTACTGCCACCTTAAGATTATAACTGAACTTCATTTAATCATTTCACGTGTTGTTTAACCTAAAAATCATCTCAGTTTGAAACATAATATTACTTGGCATCTCTTTTATTAAAAAAAAAATAGTTTTATGAATTAAATATGAAGAATTTATTAATAATTAATTAAAATTCGCGAGCGAGCCTAGTGTACCTATAACTGTCACCTCACAAATCGTCTTGTCCGTATGATTTTTCATTTTTTTTATTTGTTTTATTTTTATGTAAATCAGAATCTCCGTTTAATAATAACATATTTTGTACACTTTTTTTATACTTTACGTTTTTATTACATCAAATAAATAAAGTGGCAGTAATTGGGACATCTACCCTATACGAAGAATTGCGTGATTGTTTATAAACTTTTCTCTTCGTATCGCCGATGCTCTATATACAATTAAACCAACATCCACTCAAAATGAAAGAAATTTTTCTGCAGCCGTAGATTTTGTCACAAAAAAAGAAGTAGATTGGCTGACGCGACATTAGACGCATTGTGCTTCTGAAAAAATTATTTTAGAACAAAAAAATAATGTTTCGCCTTGCTCACATTTTATATTAAATAAATAAAATCAATTATATTTAGTATCTATTTTTCATTTACACAAGTTTTGTCTAAGTTGGACACGAATAAAAATTTAGATAAATATTATCAACATTATTCCAAAAATATAAATTATGCAATTTTTTTTTAATTTCCTGAGAATTCTCGAGAAATATAATCTGATTTCTCATTTCTCGAGATGCGAAAAATATCGAGAAATCAGGAACACTATAGTCGTGTTCTGCTTTATAGGCCGGTGAGTTTCGTGAGGGGTATTCTCCCACCACATCGCTTGCCTGCCTCGGTGCTCCTTTTCTCTACGTTCTCGCTCTCTCTCGGGCTACGCCTGGCCGTCCCACGGTTGCCTGAGCACTGGAAAACCGGTTTGCAAAGCGTTCCATCTCGCTCTCCCCTTCGGCCAGAAAGAAGCGAGAAACTCATACTCGGAATTAAGGCTTGGCCAGCGGCTGCCGTAGCTTCGTCTCGTATTGGCTACGCGTAGCCAATACGATTCGTAACGCACACTACTATTACGCTATGAATAAACAACAGCCACACGGCATCGTTGAGGCGGAGTCGAGCACCGTTCCCCTTACTCCACCATACCCTTCAGGGGCCCTGCATCTTCGACTGCCAATCCACGATCGTCAGGTGGTAGTGGCTGATTTCTCCTTGCGCGCTGCTCGAGAAACCGAACTCACCGGCCAATAAATCAGAACACGACTATAGTTAGAGGGAGGCTGAGAGTTGCTCTGTGGGAATGGAACGATCCACGTACCATCCTGACCGGAGTTCAAGAGATGCTCCCCTAAATCACAACCGAACACCCGCTCCTTCAAGATCCCCGACTGCTTCAGCCTCCTCCTGGACGGTCTGTTTAGAATAAACGACCTGAAGAAGGCGATCAACTTCCCATGCTTCCTCAGCACCGGCTTCACGGGCAGCTTCGATCTGACCGTCGTAGACACGGTCAGGTGCCGCGGAACTTTGTCCCCGATCACAGCCACGCATTCGGCTGGAAAGAATCCCACCGCGAATCCATGCTTCCCGCGCCACCAAGTGCTTTCCCCTGGCGGAGGCATGTCTATTACAGAAATCATGTCCCCAACCTGGAATCCACCAACAGAATCACGTTAAACCGCTACTCGCATGCTACAGATTCTTCTTACTACAGAGGAGACTATTTAATCATTACAACTCGAGGCTTCTAGGTGTAAGACGTGTACTTTTGGATCTTATGCTTATCGCTCTTTCAAAGTAATTAATCGCTAACGAAACGTTCAACGCTCTTCCAACTACCGCTATGTTGGCACTGCGATATTGACGCATCTTTGGAATGCAATTCCAAAACTACCTACTCCTTACATTCAGCTGCCTCGAGCGTGGCGAATTTTAGCAAGCCAGGTTCTCGGAAGAAGCAGAGCTTGGAGAGGATCTGAAACAGCACCTCCGTTTCGTACTCGGAAAGTGAGTGATCACCTGAAAGGAGATCTCATCCGGTGCCTGAGCCACGTAAGGCCTGACTGCGTAAGCCGCAGCCACGGCTGGGGTGTTAATAGGGCATGAATCTGACTCTGGCACGAGGATCCTTCGCCCCCTGTTGTCTAGCTGCAGCCAATTTAACACAGGGCCGCAGTTCAGGCCCTCGTGATTCAATTGGGAGAACCTGCTCAGATAGTCCCTCAGTATGTCGCAGGTGTTCTTGACCCGTGCGTCTGGCAGCTTCGCCAGCGAGGAGAACTTCCTGTCGAATATGCAGCGGTGCAATTGCTTGTCGAACATAACAAAATTATCGTAAGACCGTTGGAGGGTCCAGCATGCGTCCCCTGACGTGACGCGGACCGCGTAGCTGTCCGATTCATTGGAGCCTTCGCTAAGTGAAACCTGTAAACAGTGTACAATGGTTAATTCTACAAGTTCTAATTAATGGGTTCTACGAAATTACTGTATTACAAGAAATACTAAGAGGGGCATTTTTGATAGGCAAATTGACCATTATTTTCTAAACTCAAAATGGAATAAAGTCTCAAAGTTCTAACTTTTTTTTATGCACAATACAGTTAAGTAGTAAATAAATGTAATCAGATATTTAAATATAGAAACAGGAAAAATAATATAAGTGGAGATATTGGGAAAGTTCAAGAACAATTTACAAGATTTAATTAATGAATTTGTATTCTCCTGTGATGCATATTATTTGACATTTAAATGGAGATTTTTTAACAAGTATTTCTGCAAGTAACTTACAAGGAAACATATCGAACCCGAAAATTCTGATTTTAATGAAACTCCGTACGATTGTAGAGCATGTCGGAGTATGTAAGAAACGATTTTTTTTTCTGCGGAAAAACACTCTGAGGGGGTGAAATTAACCCCTGAAAATCCGGTTATTAACCCGATTTTGTGTTATAACTCGCGAATTGTAAGAGATAGAAAAAAAGTTTCAAGACAAAAGTTACTTCTTTTAATTAAATCTATCATTTGGTAAAAAAATTATTTTACTGTTCACGAATTATAACACAAAATCGGGTTAATAACCGGATTTTCAGGGGTTAATTTCACCCCCTCAGAGTGTTTTTCCGCAGAAAAAAAATCGTTGCTTACATACTCCGACATGCTCTACAATCGTACGGAGTTTCATTAAAATCAGAATTTTCGGGTTCGATATGTTTCCTTGTTAGTGTTTAGAGAAGGTAACGTGGAATAATAAAATGTTTGCGACTGACCTCCAAGGAACTGAGTTCAACGTGTTCGTAATGAAAGTGGGCACACTCGTCCAATTTTGGAAACCGTGCTATACTGCCCATGTTGCTGCCAGAACTGACTGGTGTACTGAAATCGTCCGTTCGATTACATCCTAATCCCTGCGTTAAATAAAAATTTAACGATCTCTATAAATTCTCGCAATCACATCGCGTTCAACGCATCGAAGATCAACGCGCACTCTCTATGTGCCAGTACATAATTTAGCGGAGCAAAGGATATTCCAGAAATGCTTCTCGGCTGGACTTTAACGCCGTCTTTCTCCCCCTCTATTTACCGCGGGACAGTCCATCCTCAATGCGTTAACACGTTTCAGCGCTCGCAAAGAAAGTAGCCCGGAATAAAATTCCGTTCGCAAAACGTTTCCCGTCCACGTGAAGCGCAGATTTAGTGGCAGGCGAAACGTTTACGCCTACGAAATAAACGCTTCGTATTTTTAACCTACTTTCACGCAGCCCCGGGAAACATTTAATGAATTCGAAATGAAAGAGAGAAGTGCGTGAAATAATGAAATATTCTACTGCGAGCATGAAGGACCTCGAGCAGGTTTCTATGTTTCTACCGTGGGCGTAATGAGTTTGCATTGCTTTCCTTTGGGGCGTGATCAAAGAGTGGCACAGTGGAAATGTTTTTCCAGTAAACGTGCATTTTTCTTTTTTTTGAAGATTCATTAAAATTTACAATAGTAAAAAATTTTAGTCAGCAAGACAGTATACTTTCCGTCAATTTTATTAATTTACTTTTGCAATTAAAAATGCAAATTAAATTGAATTATATCTTCAACTATGGTAAATTATAATAAATCTCGGTCGACAGAACGGCGAGCTGGAATATTTGTTTTCAACGCAGCCTGCGCTAAAAGGACCAGAGGCTTCTATAGAATTTAATCGAGTCCGCAGCATCGTCGAAAACGAGCCGCTTAATCGCTGTCGCTGAAAGAGAAATGAGAACCGTGAAACCGAGTCGTGTTCGAATAAACTTATTATGTAAGTAAAGAAACGGTTTAAACGAGTTTCACTGCATCGCGCTTTACGCCGGCAGAAAATGGTGGCAGTCTGTGAAGGCAATTGAAGGAAGACTGTTTAAGATGATTCACCGCGCGTGGAGAATTTAACTAACGAGGGGAGTGCACGGCATTCGGGTCAAACATTTCATCCAAATTTTGCTGGCAGTCGGTGCTTCGCAGTCGACAGGATTATTCATCAAAACCTATTATCATAATTATTTGCTAATTACTTTGTTAATTGTAGTAGAAGGACCTTATAAACGGCTAATAACATTTACAAGGAGAGTATTTTAGGTGTCCGCCTCCGATCATTTTGATTTTTGGATATGTTATAGAGGACCGAAAAATAAGAAATAAGGTGAATGTCCCAATTTCTGCTCATTTAAGAGGTTACTCGTCATAAAGAAGGTGTAAAAAAAATTTTTTGTAATGAAAATTTGCATAGTAATTGACTAATTCTTTAATAAAAATCAACCAATTCAAGAACTATTTAAGAAAGATATTTCAAGATGTTTAACTATTAGTAATTTGTAATTAAATATATAATGCTCTAAATGTCCGTATTTCTGCTCATGAAAAATAGCGATGTATGTATTGCCCCAAGCTCGTGCAATACTCGCGTAAATGTTTAAATAATTTAGAATTATTTTGTTGTAACTATAATACAAACGTAACGCACATAATAATAAGAAAAATACGAAATGATCAGAAATGGGGACATGAGCAGAAATTGGGACATTCACCTTACGTAGTTTTTTTTGTTTTTTTTCCTGTTTTCATATTTGGGGGTGAAAACTGCGTTAGGGTTGAAAAATCATTTTTGTGGAATATCTCGAGAACTATTAGAGATCATATTTCGCATTCAAAGACACAAAATTCGTCCATTGACACTATTCCCCTATCTCTAATACTTCTCGAGATATTCCACAAAAATGATTTTTCAACCCTAACTTTGAACGCAGTTTTCACCCCCCAAATATGAAAACGGGGAAAAATAAAAAAACACGTTTCTTATTTTTCGGTCCTCTATAACAGATCCAAAAATCAAAATGATCGGAGGCGGACACCTAAAATACTCTCCTTGTTAGTGCTCACAAAAATTAGTAGTTAACAATGCATCACGAATCGATTCTAATAAACTTCACCCTGCTACCGCCCCCGGGTCTTTTTTCACCCACTGCGTTCTAATTTCTAATTTCTTAGAAAATCCTTTTAACCCACAATCAGAGAAGAACATAAAGCAATGGCTACTAATAATATTGAACGAATACAGTGCTGTCTCTCAAATGTCACGCGTTTTCGGATTCTCTATAAGCGCGAAGCTATCCCCACTACTTCGGTTGTAGTCGCCGCGTCGGGGCATCGGGTATCGGATGTCAAAGAAAAAGCCGAAGAAAGGTTCATAAACATTCTCGATAGTGACACACCTTACACTCTGACCGCGTGAAATCAAAGGAAGCCGAATAGACTACTCGTCTCTCAAATAGCGTGCGCCCAGTCCCGACACACGCGACTCTAGAGAGACAGAACTGTACATCTTTTCCAATCCCCTCACCGCAATGCGAACCTGAGTTCGTCGATCCCCTACTTTGAACCGCCCAGTACATTAAATTCGGGCCAAATCCGTAATCGGAATGTCGTGCACTGGCGGCATAAGTAGCAAGCTTACTCATTGACCTTGTCTGCCAACCAGACCATGCCTATCGTCATCTTCAAGCTGAAAAAGCATGCAGAATCGGCCCCTTCAAATTTCTCTGCGCGAAAGCTACAGACAGTACAGCACAAGCCATTCGATTCTTTTTACTTCTGCATGCCTCCAGCGTCAATTTTAAAAATCCACCCTAAAGTAGTCATATATCTCAGCTGAATTTACAGAAAAGAATAGACAACGTTCAGCTCCTTATAAGAATTTTATTCCACTAGGGTAGATGTCCCTATTACTGCCAGTTTATTTATTTTAATTTGTAAAAATGTAACGTATAAAGAATAGTGTACAACAGTAATATTAATAATAATCAGAACAGTCCCAATTTAATAATAATATTATTGTTGTGCATTGTTCTTTATACGTTACATTTTTATTAAGCAAAATAAATGAAGTGGCAGTAATAGGGACACTGACAGTAATAGGGACATCTACCCTATTTTGTTTCTGTTTTATCGCATAAGTAATCGCCTCCCGCTAGCTCGTGCCGTCCTTTTGGCCGCCACCCTGTATAAACGTGGAATAAAAGCGGACTCAGCGTATCGTTCAATCAGCCAGATCAACTTCTTAGACTTCACTGAAAGCCCCATATAAAGAGTGAGAGGCTGAACGGCGCAGTTGAGCTAGCAGCGAATCAGATATACGGGTTTCGAAGAAAAAATCGGAAGTCAACCCATCCTTTCAACTGCACGTACAAGGGACTTCCTCTTTAACCGTCCGGCAGAAGTGGTAGAGTAGGCTTTCAATTATAAAAGCGCTATCAATTATCTCGTTTGTGCAACAAGCTTACGTCTGCTTGCTCGTGGACGCCCTGACCTACGAATCTACGCGCGGAGTGGGCGCAAAAGTGGCTAGTACTTTTGCACGAGCCTTTGTTCTCCGTTTATTTCCAACTGGATTTTGGTTGCTACGAGTAGAACGTGGTGTAGACACTTTTTCTTAGAACGGATAGGGTGAACTTGTGTAATATGGAACACCTGATTTTTAAAGGTTGCCGAAAGTAGGAGAATTTGTTTATTTTTTTATCAAACTGACGTGAGGGGGCGTAGGAACTAATGCATAATTATATTTGCATAACCAAATGTAAAAAAAATTCAGGTGTTTTGAAATTATACTAAAAAAACTAAAATTAAAATTGAGTGGTCGAAGAAATTGTATAATATGGGACATCTAGGAAATTTGTAAAGAAACTGGAGAAACTACTTTTGTTACTAAAAATGAAGATTTATTAAGTAGAGGATACAAGTAAACAAATATATATCACCTTTTGGAATTTATTTTGCTTTTTACGTCTCCTACACGTTGGGTACGCGAATAATACGTGTGAAGGGAACACGTTTCTAGGGTACTACTTTATTCTAAATAAACTACTTAATAAAATTAGCATGAGGGGACAAATGTAAAAAAATTGAATATTTTGAAATTATACTAAAAAAAAAAAACTAAAATGAAAAGCGCCAGCTCGAAAAAATGGTATCTAATATGGAACACCTAGGAAATTTGTAAAGAAACTGAAGAATCTTTGCTTTTATTACTAAAAATGAAGATTTATTAAGTAGAGGATACAAGTAAACAAATATATATCACCTTTTGGAATTTATTGCTGCTTTCTACGTCTCCTCCACGTTGGCCACGCGAATAATACATGTGAAGGGAACACGTTTCGAGGGAACTATTTAATATACACGACTTTCTGTAGAGTTCGCCATTTCTTTATCGAAACTTTACGATGCTCCATATTACCTACCTTTACCCTATATTTGAATGACCTACAAGTAGACTTGTGCACAGTACTGGAAATATTTATTGCATCGAGAAAATAATTCGTAGTCAAGTTCTTTTGGCCGAGGAACTAACAAGGAGAGTATTTTAGGTGTCCGCCTCCGATCATTTTGATTTTTGTATATGTTATAGAGGACCGAAAAATAAGAAATACATGTTTTTTATTTTTTCCCCGTTTTCATATTTGGGGGGTAAAAACTGCGTTCAAAGTTAGGGTTGAAAAATCATTTTTGTGGAATATCTCGAAATTTTGAATATCTGATGAGTCACTCATATTTCGCATTCAAAGACACAAAATTCGTCCATTGACACTATTCCCCTATCTCTAATACTTCTCGAGATATTCCACAAAAATGATTTTTCAACCCTAACTTTGAACGCAGTTTTCACCCCCAAATATGAAAACGGAGAAAAATAAAAAAAACACGTATTTCTTATTTTTCGGTCCTCTATAACATATCCAAAAATCAAAATGATCGGAGGCGGACACCTAAAATACTCTCCTTGTAATCTAAACATTTCTGCATTATTATCCATGTACTATTAATAAGAGGTGTAAAAGTGATTACGTGTTTCTTCGAGTGATGCGATATCCCAGCAGGTACCCAAAAGTGTTCGTAATCAATCATCCACAGGGTTCGTTCAAAACAGAATAACATATTCCCCAAATGCTGGAAATTCGTTTCGAACATGCTGGTTTCATATTTCTCGGAAAGTGTATTTCCACTGGAGAAAGAATACGTTGGAGGAGCAGTATGGTGAACATTTCCTGCATTACATATGCCTGCTTGAAGACGTTGACGGATAACAGATGGTCGAAACTGGGCGAATTATGGGGTCACTGAATTTTTCGAGCTCGCCGGGCACCTTCTGAATATGTTTCGATAGACTGCATGAAATATTCAAGTTCCTCGACTTGTATTATACAGCAATTGAGAGAATCTATTGCTATTGTGTAAGTTACCACTTGTTTCTCTAACAGTAGGCACCAACGATATTTCTGTCGTTGTAAAGAAAAACGACCCATGTCACTTTCAAGATATTATTGTTGAAAGTTCTAAACACCAATTCTTCTTATTAGCAATGTTTCCTTGTTTTCTTCTTACGATATAAACGTATATTTCCTTCACTTTGCATAATATTCAATACTCGTATAAATAACGCAAATAATAATAAACAAAATAGTAATAATTTACATACACTTTAGGTAAAACGACACAAGTCCACTGGACTTTCTTTACTTTCTTTTTTGTCTTCTTTCGTTTTCTTCTATGCTTTGCGTTGTTTTTTTGTAAAATACAAGTTACACATTTATGTATCACTGGCATTTCATAGTGTGCTGTTTCTAGTAAAATAAAAAATGAAATATAATTTTGCTCGTTTTATTTTACACAAAATACGTTATAGTATATGCAGATAAATAAATATAGAAAATAAAAAGCGATCACAAAGGAAAGATACGTCGTATTCTCCTAATTTTGTGGACTTACATTGTTTTGCCAAATGCGTATTAATTGAATATTGGACTTCGATTAAATAGCATTATTTTTTCAACGTATAAAATTCATTTTCGTGCATTTTTCTGATAAAAACATACATCCATTATTCTACAGTTAAATTAATGCATAAACTCAAATTTGTTGAAATTGTAACATGGGTCGTTTGTTCCTTACAACCACAGATTTAATATTGCAAGGTAATATATCACTTTTTCATTGCAAAATAAATTCACAATTTTATTGATTCAGTAAATCCTTTTGACAGCAGACACATCTATTTTAAATATCTTCATTTACCAGAGGCAATGTAAGTTCGCCCAAGCTCCAGGCACAGGATCCATTTTGCCCCGTAATTTTATTAGATTCTCATTGCGATTTAAAATTCTCCTCTTCAAGAAATTGCGCGAATCTCGCTGAAATATTAATTTCGAGCCAGAAAAATGTCCCGTGTGAAAAGGGCCTTACTTCTCCCTGGAACGAGCATCAGGGGGAACCGCGCGTAGCGCGAGAGTATCGACGAACGAGTGCAACTCGTCTTATTTGGGTCATTGTATTTTTTGGCAAGCAAGCCGAGGCAAACATCGGGCCTTCTATACGTGTATATAAGCTTGCACTGTTCTCTTGCCCGCTGGATCTGGCAATCGCTCGGAAACGATCGTTCCGCGCTGCCTCCTGCTTTACGCTCCTTTAAACCCGCCTCCCGCTGCCAATCCTCCTTCGAATTTGTCCGTAAATTTCTATAATTGAACCTTGCTGCGATAGAGCGAACGCGACCGACGCCGATTCTCCGCCGACGAGGGTTCCTCGGTATAGAAAACTTTATTTCCGCCGTAAAATTTCAATGCCATTTCCCAGGTGTTTAAAAGGAAAGTTTCTCGAGAGCTTCCAACTGGAACGGACGTTCCAGCCGATGTCGTGTACTCGATCCGAAGCAATCAGCTTCTAACCCTCAGATTTCTGGGTAACTTCGATCCGTCGGCGTTATGTGAAGCGTGTGCGTGGAAGGGAATCGAAAGAAATCGAAAGCAATCGTAGGAAATCGTAGGTTTTGTTCCTCGAATTTCTAGATAATGTGGGTCCATCGGTGTTATGTAAAATATGTGTGTGGAAAATAGAAAGAAATCGAAGGAAATGGAAAGAAATCGAAAGCAATCGAAGGAAATTGTAGCTTTTCTTCTTCAAATTTATAGATAACTCGAATTCCTCGGTGTTATGTAAAAGGTGTGTGTGGAAAATTAAAAGAAATTTAAGGAAATCGAAGGAAATCGTAGCTTTTCTTCTTCAAATTTATAGATAACTCGAATTCCTCGGTGTTATGTAAAAGGTGTGTGTGGAAAATTAAAAGAAATTTAAGGAAATCGAAGGAAATCGTAGCTTTTCTTCTTCAAATTTCTAGATAACTCGAATTCATGGATGTTACGTAAAAGATATGTGTGGAAAATAGAAAGAGATCAAAGGAAAACGAAGGAAATTGTAGCTCTTCTTCTTCAAATTTCTAGATAACGTGAGTCCATCGGTGTTATGTAAAATATGTGTGTGGAAAATAAAAATAAATCGAAGGAAATGGAAAGAAATCGAAGGAAATAAAAATAAATTAAAGAAAATCAATTTTCTTTTCTTTTCTTCTTCAAATTTCTAGATAACTCGAATTCTTCGGTGTTATGTAAAAGGTGTGTGTGGAAAATTAAAAGAAATTTAAGGAAATCGAAGGAAATCGTAGCTTTTCTTCTTCAAATTTCTAGATAACTCGAATTCTTCGGTGTTATGTAAAAGGTGTGTGTGGAAAATTAAAAGAAATTTAAGGAAATCGAAGGAAATCGTAGCTTTTCTTCTTCAAATTTGTAGATAACTCGAATTCATCGGTGTTATGTAAAACGTGTGTGTGGAAAATAAAAATAAATCGAAGGAAATAAAAATAAATTGAAGAAAATATTTTTCTTTTCTTTTCTCCTTCAAATTTCTAGGTAACTCGAATTCATGGATGTTATGTAAAAGGTGTGTGTGTGTGGAAAATAGAAAGAAATCGAAGGAAATGGAAAGAAATCGAAAGCAATCGAAGGAAATCGTAGCTTTTCTTTTTCAAATTTCTAGATAACTCGAATTCATCGGTGTTATGTAAAAGGTGTGTGTGGAAAATAGAAAGAAATTTAAGAAAATCGAAGGAAATCGTGGCTCTTCTTCTTCAAATTTCTAGATAACTCGAATTCATGGATGTTATGTAAAAGATATGTGTGGAAAATAGAAAGAGATCAAAGGAAATCAAAGGAAATCGTAGCTCTTCTTCTTCAAATTTCTAGATAACTCGAATTCATGGATGTTATGTAAAAGATATGTGTGGAAAATAGAAAGAGATCAAAGGAAATCAAAGGAAATTGTAGCTCTTCTTCTTCAAATTTCTAGATAACGTGAATCCATCGGTGTTATGTAAAATATGTGTGGAAAATAGAAAGAAATCGAAGGAAATGGAAAAAAATCGAAGGCAATAAAAATAAATTGAAGAAAATATTCTTCTTTTCTTTTCTCCTTCAAATTTCTAGGTAACTCGAATTCATGGATGTTATGTAAAAGGTGTGTGTGGAAAATAGAAAGAAATCAAATAAAATCGAAAGAAATCGAAGCTTCTCTTCTTCAAAAACTTTTAGAAAACTCTCTAAGAAAATAAAAAGAAATTGTAGGAAAGCTTGGGAAATCGTAGTTTTACTTTCTCAAATTTCTAGATATACCAAGCATCCATCCTCGTTACACATATAACGCGCACGAGCGTGGAACAGAAGGAAATCTTCGTTAGGTACGTATCCCCATAGACGAGGAACCGCGAGCGATGTTTAACAGCGCATCGCGATCGATAAACAGCAAGGGATTTGCAACGGGCGAAACTGTTGGGGCAGCTGCAGTTTCTCCCGTTAGTGGGT
Organism: Andrena minutula; assembly: GCA_929113495.1. NCBI lineage: Eukaryota > Metazoa > Arthropoda > Insecta > Hymenoptera > Andrenidae > Andrena > Andrena minutula. The sequence goes on along the minus strand of OV815994.1, from coordinate 32,293,102 downwards.
CAACGAACTTTTTGGCAACATTAAGCAAACATTACGAATGCTGCGGGTACTCTACTTCCACGATACACCGTTTATTCGTCTCGATAAATCGCGATGTAAACCAAACGGTGTTCCAGAAACGAGGAGCACGGCAGTCACGGTACGTATCCCGCGTCTTTCGCTTTATTTTCCTACCTTCCTCGATATCCAATCTCGACATATTATTTCGCAGCGCTTCGAACAAAGATCCCAGATGAAAAACTCTACGCTTGTTTGATTTCTCCAACTTAAGATACTATTCATAAGTCGAATAAAAAATTCAACCCCGCTGCTCCCCTCAAATCTCTCTCTCTCTCTATCCACGCAACAACCGAAGCAACTTTCCTGACGGTTCCTGACTTTATCCTATTGTTAGATTTCGCAGCTTTGTGTGCACGAGGCAAATGAAAAGCATTCCAGGTCAAGTGGACACAAAGAGGACGGTGGGGGGTGAAAATATTTAAAGATCCGCAGGAATGGTTGCAGTGCTTCGATATTGGGGACTAAAGGGAAGAATAGAATCAGCAGAGAAACTATAAATGAAGGGGTTGGGAAATAGTGTCACAGGGAACACTTGTTGGAGAAGGGATAGAATCGATGCACGAGGTCACCAAATTCAGTCTGACACACGGTGGAAAATTCATCATCAACATTATAGAATCTAGAGGCAATTAGACTGCTAGACGGATGCAGTCGCCGGAAGGTAGAAAGTCTCTGTCGACGAGCTATTGAAAATTTCGCACGCTTCTCGAGGGTGACAAAATTGGAGAGCCAGGAGGAAATCGATTCGAGGCACAATGGGCACCATTCTCCTCAAATACAAAGCAGGTTCTACGGTTGCGAAATGCAATAGAATATTACACGCGTAAGAATCGTTAGGAACTTAATAAATCAAATAAAAATAGGCGTGTGAAGTGTTCAATCAAGAAGCTACGACTAATAACGAGTTCAAGCTACGATAAAGACTAGCACTGAAATTCTCAGACTTCTCTACTTAATTCTTTACTAAGAAACTTAATCAAGATTTACTTAACAGCACCGCGAAAGTTACTACACCTTCGCAGTGCGACTACAGCGGTGAAAATGCCTTAACTAAAAAACCTTCCCCCTTAACCGTCGCTTAAAATGATAATTCATGCGCGAATATGCAAAGAAACTCAGCACCGCGCTCGGTTATCTACGAATCAAGATACCCTGGAGGCAAAACCACTGCCGCGTTGCGCAGGACGAGTCCATTAAACAGGATCACGCCTGCGTGATCAAAACGCCAAAACCAACGAAAAAAAAAAACAAACAAACAATTACCCCAAACTCTCAACTAAAAGAATACGAAAAGAGAACTGGAACGCAACGAAGCATCGCAAGACAGCATCGTCAGAGCAATGGGGGTTTCGTGAAATGAGGTAACTTCCGCCAGAGAACTAGATTTCAAAACAAAAATCCTCTAGCGTCTATCGCAAAGCAGGTATTATCCTCAACGGCCAGCTTTAATTGCCTGCTTGAAGATGCAGATTGCCCGAGAATAATACCCTGTTACACAATGGATGCTGCAGGAATTCTTCTCAAGATCTAATTGCGCGAGTGGCCTCACTTAGCGGCACCGAAAATCAAATAAATAAATGAGCGAAGAAAGAGGAGATTAATAAACGACAATGAATTCAGAGACACTACCTGAACGCTTCCCAAGAAAATTTCGATAAAACGATACGAGATCCGCAAACACATCAGATGTCCCTGGCTGATCTAGCTTGTCCAATTATCCATGAGAGCGACGGCAACAGTGCGGCGATTGGTTCCTCGGGGGCACGCGCGACAATCCGCTCAAAATTTGCGTGCCTTTTCTCGGATGCTTGGTTCGCGAATGACGGAGTGTAAAGTGGAGGAGGTCGGTGTCGGGCCAGGGTGTAGCGGCGTGTCGTCCGGAACAACTACCTCGAGGCGGCTGGAACAGCTGGCACAGCTGGCGAGGACGCGACGCATAGCGTCGCGGGGCCAGGGCGACCGTGGACGGGGATGCTCCGGGAGAGAGGCGCGGGCACGACGAGAGCGCGTAGCAATGGGACGCGGCGGTCGTTCGGCGACGAGGAAGGCCCGTCGATGACGCCTCTGACCGCGACGGGACGCCACGATTCCATGGTCCTCGCGGTACGAATCCACAGGCGCTCTCCTCGCCCTCCTCCTCCCTCCCGCGGAACCAACCACGGGGTCGGGGGGAGAACTGGGTCACGGAGTCACCAGCCAGCCTCCTCTCCTAGGATACGCCGCGCGCGCGACCCTGCATCCACCCGCGTCATCGCGCAGCGGCCCACCCTCCGCTCGCCCCTGATAACACCTTCGATGCGCGCACCGGCCGCCGAGACGCTTCCAATCGCTCCCGAACGTCGCATAAAGTGCAGATCACTTTGTGGAGTGCATCTGGGGGTTGAGTATGTTTCACGCCCAGCGGGAGGGGTTGGAGAGAGTGGCTTCGAGTTTGAGAATTTTTAGGAGCGTGGATCGTAGGATGGTTATTAATTAAATTATAGGAAGGCGGTAATGGAAGCGATTGAGAATTTGCAAGTTAGAGAATTTTATTCAACGGTTTTTAGCGATACTGGTAACCCCTGAGGACTTCGATGGAAAGGTTAAGAATTCTATTGAATTAATTCTGTTCTTAAGTGATCCGTCTTTTGTGGATAACGTGGAGGAAGGAAGTATAAATAATAACTGATGCATACATATTTAACCACCGCTACGTTGTAAATAAATTTGAATAACTGAAAGGTATTCGTCGCTTTGAAACGGAGGACTGATTACCATGGAATTATACTTCTTTGAAACGTTAACTGTAATAATGAAGTATTACCGTGCACAATGAGAGGCAGAGGGGACGGAAGAACAAAAGATATAGGCGTACATTGTATCGTTAATGCTAAAAGGCGACTGTCTTCCGGCTTTTGATGCGCCGGCACAATGACGCCCGATGGAAATAATAGTTTCCAGCAAAAACTAGGCCGTTCAAGTAACACATCCAATCAAGCAATAATAATGGCAACCTTGGGGAAGAAACTGGGGCGGAGCCGACGGCGAGCAGGGGATTCGGGATACGAAAATTGGGACTCCGATACGATATCGCGTGGGGGTGAAACTAGCAGTAGAGTCGAGCCTCTTTCCACGCCGTTGACTTCGCAATGGACCAACCGCTTCCTTCGGAACCGAGCAGAAAGAATTTCCCTCTCTTTTTACAGACAAATTTCTGCGCTGGTGTATGGTAAAAAGGTTCCGCGAGCTAGCTTGGATGCGGTGGACGGAGGATAGTTCGAGGCTGTAGAAAGAAATATCTCGGGGTCACTGAATCGTTTTAACCCACTAATCCCCAGGTCCCCTAAATTTCCATACGCATGGAGGGGCCATTCTATTATTACGGATCCTGGAAATGCCTTATCACTGAATCAGCAAGTTTTCTATTGATCGCACAGTAGTCCCCCAGAAACTTATCAAATTAAGTAGAAGTTCTCGAGGAAACATTTAAATAACCTTGCAGAAACAGAAATATTCAGGTTCGAGTCATGAATTTGAATTTGGCTTGATTCTTCCAAATTTTCTTCCTTCGACGTGCATGCGCACTTTCCTTTGCGCCACTTACATTCTCAGATATAGATCTATGTATAGGAGCGATAAATACAGAATTTTTATCCCCGTTTTCTGTTTTCCAGAGAAATCAGTGACACAACCCTTTGCGCTTTGGTACGCAGGGGAGGCCGAGGCTGGTTGTCCCAATGGGTAGGTTGACTAATTGTTAATAATTTTGCACCGACATATGATTTACTGCGGAAACATTCACTGTAGAAAGAAGTCACTTATACTATCCTATGCATTTATTTCCAATCCCGCGATCACACGTTTTTTAACAGTTATCAGCTTTTGTCGAAAAATTGACTACCTACGTGAGTAAATATTTTTTCTTAAAGATTTTATTTTTTCACGTTATATATAGTTACAATAAATGTTAAGAGATTATTTTAAAGTTTGTTTATTAGACGATCTATTGACATAGTATTTTTGTTTATACATTAATCATTGAAGGTTGTATAGATTATTGAAGTCAAAACGATCGGTCGGGGCTGGTTGACTAATATGGTTTAAATTGTTATTTTGTTATTCATAAAGCGATTTTTATTTTTTGTTTAAAGGGACGAGCCGGGTAAACATAGGGAAAACGGCCCCAGCACCAATTTTTGTATTTATGTGTACCAAATAATGCTCTTTGCCTAAAAAAACACTCGAGAGAGAAATTTCAGATCAATACCCCTCTCATTATGATGATAACAACCCTAAACTTTACACTATGTTATAAATACATTATAATTAATGTTTAAGTTGAAATTTTTTTCGATATCCTTCGCATCTCGAGAAATGAAAAAATCAGATTATATTTCTCGAGAATTCTCAAGCAATTAAAATATATTGCAAAATTTCTATTTTCGGAATAATGTTGATAATATTTATCTAAATTTTTATTCGTGTCCAATTTAGACAAAACTTGTGTAAATAAAAAAACAGACATTAAATATAATTGATAAATTTATTTATTTAATACAAAATGTGAGCAAGGCGAAACATTACTTTTTTGTTTTAAAATAGTTTTTTCAAAAGCACAATGCGTCTAATGTCGCGTCAGTCAATCTACTTTTTTTTTGGTGACAAAACCTGCGGCATTAGAAAAATTTCTTTCATTTTGAGTGGATGTTGGTTTAATTGTATATAGAGCATCGGCGATACGCAGAGAAAAGTTTATAAACAATCGCGCAATTCTTTGTATATATTGCTAACATTTATTACTCATTGTACCTAGATGTATTTATATGTTCACGATTAACACACAATTTGAACCAACCGAAAATTAATTTCTGAAAACAAATGGGGTTTATAATAATTTTCTTACACTGAAGATTCTCGAGAAACACTGTAATTTCTCGAGAAATGAGAAATAAGAAATTATAAAATTTCTCGAGAAGGAACACTAAGTCCAACCCCGATCATGGGGTTGGTTGACCAGCATGAATGTATTAGAAAAACATTAAAATAGGGGAGACCGGGGCAAAGTGAGCTTTCTTAATTTATACTTTAACAATAGAACATATTTACAAATTTTGGTGACGTAATAAATATGTGTAATACCACAATGATAATTATGCACATTTATTACGTCACGCAAATTTGTAAATATATTCTATTTTTAAAGAATAAGCCAAGAAATCTTATTTTACCCCGAGGTTCACTTTGCCCCAGTCTCCCCTACCTTAATTCTTGTCAAATTGAGTCAACGTTAATAATTTAATCAAATAGCCAAATGTATGCCCTATCAAATATACTAGTCGGTTTAATGATATTTCGCCCACATAATTCATTAAAAATTAAAACCTGAAAATCTGGCCTACCAGCCCCGGTCTCCCTACAATCATGGTCCAAAAACGGCAGCATCCAATCCGCGAGAGATGCGTGGAAGGTGGCCCAACCGCGCCCATGCTCGTTAGAATGACGGAAAAACTATACGACGACGCATCTCGCTTTCCCCTCATTTTTCGTCGCTGCTCCGCACTCGAATCAATAATCCTGAACAAGGACTAGCCTTCCTTTGAGCGTAGGAATTCAAAGGCCACCCCTTTTGTCTGCATTCCGATCCGTCGAAAGACTCCCGGCTTCTTTCAGCACTTCCTCTTTATAACGTACATCCTCGGAATAAATGCATGTTGATTAAAGTGAGCCGCGCTTGTACCTTAAACGCTCCCTTCTTTCTCGAATGAATTCATGGAAGGGTAGGCGAGTATATTTAAGCCCGAATATACAAGTAAACCGTGCATCTCGGCTTTTCCTTTCGATAACAGTCGCGACTCGTACGAAATGTTCCTTAAGTAAGTCTGAGACGTGGAGCAATAAAAGAGGCGGGAGCTTCGTTTCTTTCAGAGTTTTCATTAAAAATGCAATCAGCCTGGAATGGTCCGCGTTATCGTGCTTCGCGACTGGCAACAATCAAGATCCCAGGGAACTGAAGCAACTTTCTTACGCGGCCAATAACTGTGGGTCAAGCTTCATCGCTCTTTGCTCATCGACCGAAGTTCTTGTTTGCTCATACTGATTAGGCCTAGTCTAGGCAAAGTTCAGTCGCGCAGCTTTCCTTGAATTCCGGCCCCGGTGCAAGAGGAAGCTGTAATTTCTGCCGCGTTATTCGCAACGCTGGCTGTACTCCCATCCCTCCGCTCCAAAACGTTCCATCAGCGACTGTGCATCTCGAATCTTCCTTTTTTTCCCCAGCATTCTGCCAGAACAGTTTTGATTTACAGTGGCCCACCGAAAACCGTTCTGTTCGCCCGCAACCATCTGCTGATCGGCCAAGAAAAAGTTCTATTTCTGGAGGGAACATAAAATTTCGCACGCCATTATTTACGTCTGCTCTCTCCTTGCCGATCGCCACCGCGGGTGATTGGAATATCCTGTCAAGCGTGAAAACCCATCCCGCAATATTTTACTGGCCGCTAGTAACAACGAGCAGAATAATCGCGTGCGCGCATTCGACTCTGACAATGCCGGGCTCCGCTGTAAAACCCTGCATCCCTGTCGGCTTCTTCCTCCGTTGAAAACGAGCGTCGATGATCGATTGATCTAGCACCAGATACGGCGCGGGAAAGTACAGTAACAAATACTTTCTCTTCAGTAATCCCTAAAAAGAGGTTGGGACGCTGGGATATCTGTTTCACGGAGACATGAAATGATGGTTGAAAATAAGTCATTTCACGTTCCTGGTTAATCTGTGTGGGGTCGACTGAGAAATCAATCATAAATATGAAAAATACGAAAAGTATTATTTTAAAAATAATTAAAAGTAATTATGTTACATCTTTAACCCCACAAATCAGAATTTGAATTAAACTATTTACATAATGAAATATAATTAAATTAAAAAGTAAAGAATAAAAAATTTAAAGGAATTCAGAAGTAATTTAAAGTAACAATATTACATCTTTGACCCCACAAATCTGGATATGAATTAAACTATGTACATAATGAAATATAATTAAATTAAAAAGTAAAAAATAACAAATTTAAAGGAATTCAGAAGTAATTTAAAGTAACAATATTACATCTTTGACCCCACAAATCAGAATTTGAATTAAACTATTTACATAATGAAATATAATTAAATTCAAAAATAAAAAATTTAAAGGAATTGAAAAGTAATTTAAAGTAACAATATTACATCTTTGACCCCACAAATCAAAATTTAAATTAAACTATTTACATAATGAAATATAATTAAATTAAAAATAAAAAATTTAAAGGAATTCAACGAATTAATAAATAATTAAATTCCTATTAACCCTAAAAACTGTTGAGTAAAAAATGATCTATCAATCAGTGTTCCACCATCGTTAAAGATGAACGATCTGAACACGATTAAAAACAAACTAAATAATCCAGCAAATGTCCCGTTGATTATGCGACAACTCGCGCGGAGGATGCGCGACAACGCCGAGTGTCTTAGGCAAGCATCGTAATGGATACGCATAATAATTGGGGGAAGAGGCTTAATTAGCATCGTCCGCGCGCTGTTTGGAGGCGACGCGAGAAGTTCGCCAGCGGCTGGCCGTAGTAACAAGTATGATGGAGGCTGCAAGAACCCAGCCGCGACATGTGTATTCGACCCCGTGCAAGCACTGCCCGATGGGGGAAAGGAGCAAAAAAAGCACATCTGCGAAAGAAAACACGCGGTCCTCGGAGCAGATGAAGCGCGTTCCAGGCCAGCCGCGAGCAGATACACGTTCCGCGCAATTAATTACGTGACAATTATTCCGTACGACCGTACGTGTCGGTGTGGATTTATCGGCGGCGCGGTTGCAATTAAGATATAATTCGATTCGAGGTCCATTAAGTTGCATGCAAATCTCAATCCCCGTTCACCCTCCTTGCGTAACATTTAGGCGTGTCCGCGGTTCACGCGCAAGTAAGTCTCGATCGATGTTCAGTCGCCGTTGGAAAGATGCACGACGTTTCTTCGTGATCCGCGCTATCTCGCGCCTCGCTAATGATTCACATCCATTCCGAACGGGACGTTTTTAAACCACGGGCATCCGACGGGTTACACTGCCGCGGATTCGCGATGCTAAAACAGCCCGGCTTGTAATTAATCGCCTGGTCCGGGAGCCTCAATGATTTTAGATAAGTTTCGCTGTCTCGGTGAATAATTATGTAGATATATAGCTAGCGAGAACCGATTACGGTGGATAAAGTACACTCTGCGACAGCTTAATGCTGAAGTGACTATGCATGGAGCAACATGTGCGCTCGTCAGTTTTTGCATCGTTTCTTAACGAACCGAATATTCTATACTGCTTTTTTCTTTATGCAACTATATCGCGTTAATCGATTGAGTATTACGATGCCCCCGTGCCGTATCGAAAAAAGTCGTTCGATGTGATTGAAGCATCACTTAACTCGAATGACTTTCCAGGTTTAATAAGCTGAGTGGCGTCGGCGCGTTTTCGCGCCGGGGGACTTGCACTCTGCAAACGATTTTGGGAGTTTTCAAATTTTCTGGAAAGCGTGGAGAGTTGGGCGGGAGATTTAATTGACTTGGAGGAATATTTTTCGAAAGTTTGCGTCAGTCAAAGTGCTAAGCAGAGATTTATTTTGAAGGAAGGTGACCGGAAAGAAGAGTTTTCTGTTTATTTTTATTACCTCAGTGGCGCACCCGAAGGAGGTGCCAAGGGACTCTGGCACCTCCCAATAGGGGTGTTCGATTCCGATTCAATTTTTTAGATAATCGATTCTTTTGGTTAAAAAATCGAACTTTTGAATCGATTCTTTGGTATCCGATTTTCCTCAGAATCGATTCTTTGATGTAAGAATCGACAATCGATTCTTTGGCCTCTGGGGGAATTAATTGCCACTAGTGAAAGGACCAATCAAATTGCTTGGTGCGTAGGTTTTCCTGGTCTTATACGTGTATAAAATATTTCTTCTATCCAATACAATTCAACAACTATCCCAAATTTTTCCTTGTAAAAGTAATTTTTATATCGATTCTTTCAAAATTATTCAAAATCGACTTCTATATGTACTAATTTTGGAAAAAAAAGTTTTATGGCGATTCTTGGGTTCCGATTTTTTAGAAGGGCCGATTCTTATAATCCGATTTTGAATCGATTCAAGAATCGATTCTTTGAGGTGAATCGAACACCCGTACCTCCCAAAGAAAGAGGAAAAAGGAGATTAATGTAACCACGATTGAATTAATTTAAAAGCTTTGTAGAAAGAAAGGAGAACTGGATTTTAATCTTTAAATAAATTTTTATAATCGTCTAATGAATTTTCTTGTATTTGTATTAAAAATATTTTTAGCCGTTCAACTCGGCTCCCCGAAGATTAAATCCTGAGTGGACACAGTATTACCTTATCGCGTAGAAGGAGAGAAAGAGAGAGAAAGAGAGTCTCTCATTCGTCCCAGCAACAGTAAAATAAGTGGAGGGGATAGCGATCGCCTAGTTTCGAGCCAGAAACCCCACCCCTCCTTTCCGAGGCTCAATTTACACTTCGAAAATATCCAGAAAGGCCTGATCTCGCAATCACTTCGAAACGACGCGAGAAAAACGCGGCGATTTCCGCGGCGGACGATCGCTTCGAGACACGCGAGCGAATCCAGGGGTCAGTGTAACTACGAAGACGGTCTTCGACTTAACGTTATGTGGGCTAAACAACGGGTTAAGAAGACTCCGGCCGAGGGGTTGCCCTTTTTTTCACCTTCCCGGCGTGGCAACTCAATTTGCGCGGCTCTCGAAGGGTTCAAGCTTCGGGGCCAGGGAAATAGAAGGCTTCCGTCGAAGCGGCGGGTGTTCCGGGAGAGGATGACGCTACGCACCCGGACGGCGTGTGTGTACGACGGGTAGCGGGCGAAGCCTATCGATTTGCTCTCACGCCAGCGAGATGGACGAACGAGAGACCAGAGCGAAATAGAACCACCAACTTCCGCATTCCGCCGCGAGCCGACTTTACGAGGCTCCGCCGAAACCACGCGCGCAGTGGACGAGGGTTTATCGTCGCGAAAAGGGGAAGCACGAGCGGAAGGAGAAAGGGGGGAGGTGGAATGGCATCTTTTGTGCCCTTTAACCACCGTTTTCGTTTGTCCAGCCGGCGTCACAAGAGTGGATATGTATGTACTTGGGCGGGGAAGGCGGAGCTCTGCTATTTCAACTTGAACGACGATGAGAAAGATGGACTATATCGAACGATGATGAAAGGATTAGCGTGGATTTTAATATGTTGATGGAATCGCGATGAATATGAGTTTCACGCGTGCAGCGTCGGGGACGTCGAAAACGGACGGGGATCGTGCACGCGGAACTTATTATAAGCCGTAAAAAGAGAAAGTAAACGGAATTGGAGAAAGCTAAACGAAGAAATAATTTGCGAGAAGATTGAAGCGGGAAAAGGGGCAATGATGTATGACGCGGTTTCCGACCTACGCCAAGCGAGGGTCACGTAAGTAATTAACGGGGAGGCGGGTTGATATCCACCGGAGATGTAAAATGAAAACGAAAGGAAGATCAAGGTGAATGAAGTCCGCGAATTCGTGAGCGACGAGAATGTTTATAGGAGTTGTTGTTTGTTAACGTGCGTGTTATGATTCCGCGGGAAAGTGCAGCGTAAATAATGTTTATGAAATTAAATTTTACTAAGAGCTACCGAGGATCATCATAGAATTTACCATTCAATTCTTTTACGTGACTAAACAGAAACTTCTTTTTATATTTACGACTGCAAGGGACTAATAAACCAGCTCAGCATGTTTCTCGCTTAAAATAAGGCACACGTAGCCAACACAATGCAAGATGGCAGAGAAAAATTGAAATCGTAGAAAAGATCGACGCGGGCGATTCAGCGTGCAAGTTATTAAACTCTTTACACTCTAAGTACGCCTCCCAAGTAAACAGAATTTTAACTCAATGTTATGTTTTATTTGCGAGTTGTAATGTAGACGAATAAAAGGTAACGCCATGATGATAGGTGACAAATGGTATGATAACTTTGGAGTTTATTAAAAGTGTAACAGAAGGTTCTTATGATATGTATAAAGAAGAACAGAATAATATTTTTTTAGATTCTTTTAAAAAAAGGCACAGGCTATACGTATTTTCATTTGAGTCATTCCGCGATGGAATTTTTCACGTTTTCAAAATTACAAAGCTTTGTAATCTACACACTAAATACTAATGGTGTACCTAAGATTTCGAAAAAATATTGATTTTTGAAGAAATGGCGGACATTGAAAACAATTCTTTTTGTGGTAGAAGCTTTCTTATAGAATTCTTAATTACAAATAGAGTTTTCAATATTTTTAAAAAATCATGGGTAGGTACTCTAGTATTTAGAATGTAGATTACAAAACTTTGTCTTTTTGTTCTAGGTCCAATGGTATGGACGTGATTTTTTTATTAAAAATATCTGAAATTTTTTTATTACAAAGATCTGGAATTTTTTTATTAAAAAAATCTGGAATTTTTTTATTAAAAAAATCTGAAATTTTGTTATTAAAAAGAGCTGAAATTCTTTTATTAAAAAGAGCTGAAATTTTTTTATTAAAAAAATCTAAATTGTTTTTGTTCTTTACACCGTAAAAACCTTCTGTTACATTTAGAATAACGTTCATAAATTTCTTTAAAATCTCCAAAGTTATGCCACTTAATATTTCATTAACAAATCTATAAAGGGAATGTCTCCCTCACTCATAAAGCTAATTTAACCCTTACAGATAAAGACTGCGGGTGAATTTTGACCCACAATATCATTCAAACACATTCCGTAATAACCTTTTACATTAAATTTGAATCTTATTATAATCTGAACTGCTCATTTTTAAATGCAACAAATAACGATACATAGTCAAAATGGTCAAAATAAACCCGCTACCCGCAAGGCAGAGTCAGAATCACGGACGTATTATTACGAAGCGATTGTTTACTCACTTTTGCAGTCTGCGGCTCGATGTCGGTAAGCCGTTGCGCGCGAGGCCTCTCTTGAGCCGGTCCTGGCATCCTTTGCAACCTCTCCGTGGACGAGGACGAGGATGACGAGGATCCAGGCCTCTGGCCTGGTTTGCCACGCGCCAGGATGACGGCAGGATTTTACTTTCCCCCGGATCGAACCATTATTCCGCTTTGCGCGTCCGCCTGTAGCAAGAAAAACAATTTCCACGGTACTCAGACGTCTTTATTACCCGGCACTTTTATAACCGGCGAAATATTAAATCGCGCGTGTGGAGCGCGTAAGCAACGAATAGCAGATGCTCGTAAATCTGCCGCGGACAAGTTACATGGCGGCAAACGCCGATTAAGACGATGGGGGGGACTTCTTTCGCGAACTTTCATCCGAGCCTCTTGAGAAGATTCGATGTATATTACCAAGCCCTCCCTATATTCGACTTTTTCATATAACCCGATCGTTCAATCGCGAGGACCAGTTTATTCAAAAATATCAAGAGAGAGGAATAATAGAGAACCACCAATTTCCCCTTAGATATCTCGAGAGCGAACCAATTACAGTCCAATCCCCGATGGATTCTTGATTAGTTAATAGAATCCCAGATACTCGCGTATTTCAAGCGGATCGAACTTTTGAATATTTCACGGATTAATCGTACCGCTTCCATCTCCACTATTTCAGTCGCTAAGAATGCATTCCCTTCCGTTTGTACGCGCCGGTGGATCGTTTGGCAGAAGTTCAGATAACGAATTCAGCGGCGAGGACAATAGGCCGGGTACTCGGATTTCGCGCGGGCAAACGAAGCCTTACTGGAATCCCACCAACTTCTTTCGTCATCGTCATCTCTGAGAACAATCTGCCAAGGTGTTTCATTCTTCGCCGAGAACAACACCTTCGACCGAAGTTCAAGAGAATCGTTATTAACTGCGCGCCGCTCGTAGGCCGCGGCAAGGCCGGCGGTTTTAAAACAACCGAGAATTCACCTGACCGCCTTCTTGACAAACAGCCGCGCGTCGCACGCCCCAGCGAAACTTTCATCCAGCCCCCGTACCCTCGATACGCGGATAAGATCGGCCGAGTCACGGGGCATCCATGAAAATTAATTACCGCCGGTATTTTCACTTTTCTTTGTCCGGTCTCGCCGAATCGACTACCTTGACCAACGGTATCGCGGTTTTCTCTTTTGAACCGGGGAACAGGTTCGAGGATTACGTTCTGCGAGTACAGACGGTATGACTCTGGTCGCGTTAAAATATCCCGCGCCGCAGGAATATCCGCGGATAAAATTTTCGCCAACCGCGGCTGGTGTTATCGAAAAATTGAGAATCGTTAATGGAGGGTGGGGGGAGTCAATGGAGCTGAATAATCGCTTCATCGCGGATTGGGATCGATGACCTATGATTATAGTTGCGGAGGTATCGGGGAAGATTGTTCTTCTGAACGGAGAGAAAATTATTATTTCAATTTCAGGGGACACGCCACGTTAAACGCCGAGGAGATAAAGGCGCGGAAAGAAATGCAGCTCGTATGAAATAGCGTAATAAAATTAGCGTCGGATATTCACACCGATGTGTAATTACGCTATCCACAGGAAGTGTTATACAATTACAATAATACCTGCAGTTACTAACTTTCGAAACCAATTAAGATAGCGGCTTGAAAGTAAAACGCGAGCGGTGTAAAAAAAATTCAATCCCCCTGTTACTTTTTCCAGCGATTTCTCGTGACCATTAAAAATTCCCGCCCCACCGCGGTTTCAGGGCAAAGAAATGTCCGCGCGCGAACGTTCGTTGTGTACGAGCTCGAATTGAAAAATTCCCTGAATTGGCCACGGAACAGACACGATCAGATCGAGGGGTTAGAGTCGAGAGACGGTATTCGGTATTTATGGGAAGCCTCGACGTCGAATCGGGCCACCTCGTTCGACGGTTAATTAACAAACGTTCTTTCACGGAGAAATGTTTTTCATGGTAAAGAGCGCATCCGGCTGCGCTGTTCGCCAGCGAAACCGACAGTCGACTCCTTCTTTTCCTTCCTCTCCCTTTCCCCGCCCTTTTGTCTCTTTTCCTTTTTTTTTTAGTTAACGGCAGCAGCGAGCGAGTACCGTGCAGTAGTATGGTCGAGGAGCGACGAAAATAAAAGTGTAACAAAGCCGCAAGTAAAAAGTCTATGCCACATCCGCTGCCATGCGTCTTAAATGTTCACGCGCGGGACTTAGATCGAGTTAATTAAAACGGCGCTGTGGAAAAGAATCGGTCGTGGAAGGGGAGGGCCTCTCTATCAACGGAGAAACGTGTCACTGACATTCTATTTCGCGATAATGAGCGAGTCTTTTCAAAAAAATACCGAGAACTGGTCGATAAGCAGAACTGGAAACTCTAGGTTAACGTAGATAAAATTATTAACGCCGCGGCTACTCTACTTCGGTGACCCGCTTAAACCACTCAACTACTTCTACAAATTGAATAAGAAATAGAGATTCGAGCGGTTGCAGATTAAAATTAATGGTACCCGAGACTTTCCTTCCTCCTCTGTCGCTACGCTTTCTTTCCAGCTTGGGTTTTATAAAGGAGCCGTCCTTTGATAGCGGATTGGATCGATAAATACGAAACCCTAGAAGTTAATTCGACCCATGTGTGTTTGGGCTTCGGTATCGCGTGAGTCAAAACCGAAGAATGTTCGGCGAAATGTATCTGCGTTTCATTTCACACGGCTGAAACTTCCTTTCAAGCTGCCGAAGGTATTATTCCAACCGAATCTATAAAAGAACATCACACGCTGCTCGAATTTCGACCATATCGCGCAAGTCCAGTCCCCACCGACGCGACGGATAAGACGATACCACGAAAGACGCGGATAACCCGGCGTGCGAACGGACTGCCGGCGATCCAGTGAAATAATTTTACGAAGTCGTTGACACGCCGCTTGATAAAGCTTAACGAGCCTGATAGAGGCGAGTCAAGGTGGGGTGTGTGTGTGTTTTTTTTTTCAATAGGGAGACGATTACGTCGTTCCGATAACTTTACTATGCCAAGGTTACTATCTTACATCGCGTGGCTGCAGCCTGGAATGCGAATGCTGTGTCGGCGTAGAGCCTTTTTCTTTCACGAATTCCCGCCTTTGCGTATTGTTATTCCCGCCGTGATGTTCCAACGCGCGCAACCACGTCCATTGCTTAATTACAACCCGCGCGGATTGTTTTTCTCTATTCCGGTTGTGCAACGTATACAATGAGAACTTAATTAAGCATCGTGCACACGAGAAGCCCTTATCGTATTACGCGCGCTTCAATTCCAGCATCGTAACTGAATTCTCGCGTCTTTCCTAATATTCCCCCCCACTCGTCTTTCGCGTGCACGCGCGGCAAATCGCTATTATTTACACGCCGGCCAGCCCACTTTCTCCCCTGTCACGGGTGTTAATCGAAGCCGTGCTAAAATTCCGTGCTCTATAACGCACTTGCGACAGAATCGTCGCTCCCTCCAGATCTCGTTATCTAATACAGGAACTGTAAACGCGAAAGCTTTCGTCGGGTACAGTAGCCCGCCGATCGCACCGTTCCTGTCCCGTCGATTCCACTTTTAGAAACGTAGTCCGATAACAGTATCGAGGAAGTTCGACAATAATTATCGCCCACTCGAAATTACTGCGGGTATAACAGGTGCAGTTAGGGCGTTAATGGCGCGGCCGCCGATAAGTCGGGAATTTTTAAATCGAATTCTTGTAGCGGTGCAATTGTTTCGATTAAATAGCAAACCCGGGACACTCGCGACGGGTACTTTTCGCGAGCAGCGGAGTTTGTGAAATTTTGAGGTTATAAGGTCCGCGGAGGGACGGCTAAAGGCTTCCGACGATTCGTTCCACGCGGTGCTGCGGGACACTGGGTTAGGTGCAATGAACTTTGCCGCACAAAATTGCGTCGCGGTAATGGGCCAAATAAATAATGTACGGGGCGTATTTACATCGGCACGATCGCCCGATAGATAGTGCGGGCTACGAGGGAAATATATCGAACGGGCAAGGGAACGGGAGGAAACGAACAGCTGGGATATCGACTCTCACCTGAAGCCACGAACGAGGGAAGTAACGGCGGTTATGTCAGGGGAACGACAATGCCGATAATTCTCTCTCCTGGCGCATCGTACTAGACTAGGAAAGCCCTTTTACATCCTCCGCCATTTACTGCACCGTTACACGCACACTCACGTACACACGACGAACTACAGAGAGAGAGAGAGAGAGAGAGAGAGAGAGAGAAAGGTGGGGAGCACAGAGAATATTTATATGGATGCTAAAAGGGATTAAACATACTTACAAACGAGCGAGGCGGTAGGTATGGAAAAGACATGCGAAAAGGAGATCGGTCATTTCGATTCGTTTCGCGCGCCGATCGTACCCGAGTGCAAATAAGGCCACGTAAGGGGCACCGGAACGGCACTTGCATACTAACAAGCGGGAAGCTGACTCTTCCCTTGCCCTGTGTATATTAATATACGTTAAGCCGCGTGCAGACGCGCCTTTACAATGGTGTATATGTGCGTTACGTACTTGGATATATCACCACTCCCCCGAAGTTGAGGATCCCTGCCCCCAGCGAGACAGAGACAGGGGTTACGTGAGAAAGAGGGAATAGGCTGAGTGAGAAAGAGAGGTTTCACCACGAAGAAAAACACACGTCTGCCGGAACGCGAGCCATGTTTGACCGTGGCTAATTACACCGCCGGACTAGCGGGCCCGATGCGGGAATCTCGTTGACAGCTCGACCGTACCATCGCCTTCGTTCTCGTACGCGCTCCTCACTCGGTTCGCGACAAAGTTAACCTTCATTCACGAGCTACGACGAAACGCTGTTTTCGATGCGCTGTCAGCCCGACCTGCCTAACCTGACCCTCGCGTCTTGACTGGGGGAGCACTGCATACTACGCATCTCGTGCGCAACTACGCTTGCGCAGCATTCTGCCGGTTACGCGCCAGCGGAACGCGCGAATATTTGACGTTAGCAAGCCTCAGTTCTTGCTTATTCGTCGATAACATTGAAAATCTATTATAATAATCCGGGAAGGTATTATGTAACAGTAAACTGTTTGATAAGATGGCAAGGGGATTATTCTTTTAGATGTAGAGATTGATAGAAGGATGGTTATCGGTAAAGAATAAAAACATTTTATTGTATTGCAGTAATCTGTGTATTCTGTTGACGGTTTAATTATTATCGGATAATGTATAATTGTCATGTATCAGAGGCAATAGTTTAACCATAAGAGCAGCCTCCGCCTGATGCGAATTGTCCACTTTCAGCATCGAGAGGCAGTCCTCCTTGAACTCCACGTTTAAACTGTGTCTAATTATATTTGTCAATGCCGTGGCGAGCACCTGACACGATTTGTAATCATTGTCCAATGGAATATGGTTATTGTACAGCACTTTTCCACCGCAGTGGTACGTGAACTTTGTACGGGGATTTAATCGTTGCAGTAGAATTATTTCGTTAATTATCAGTTTCGCGAACTTCTCTGTGTCACGCGATACTAATTTGTGCTGCGAAGTGGGGAGAGAAATTAGTTTAGTTAAATGTTTATATTTTTACGATACAAATGAGGCTATTTATAACCAAGATTGGGTTAGTGTCCTTCGTGCCAAGCTACGCACCTCTAATTGGTACGATAAATAATTCTTTTGATGAGGAAAACTGATAAGGTCCTTATCATTTGTGGTCTTAGTTAATGACAATCGGTTACGCGTGTAACGTAAGCGCATTGTGCTCTGGCAGTCGCTTTGTTCGTTTCTCGAGTGTATCGTGGCGATCAGTGAATTTTTGAAAAGCTCGCGCGCGGGAACAAGGTCTTGGAAAATATCGCTCGAAAAGCGCAAGATACTGCTCGTGGATTGCCCGTAATTCGTAATTTGCACGGCGCCTTCTTTCGACAACGTAACGTCCACGTGACTGTACCTCGGCTTCCTACGCGAACCTTGCGAGTTCCATTCTTCAAACGCCTGTAATATCTGTTTTTCACGGAATCAACAGCTGCTCAGAAAATATACCCCGTGTCGAATATAACCTCGTCATAAATCATCGGCAAAATCCCAACCTAACAAAGACAACGTTAGGAGACTTAAAAGTCTCTTTGAACCTCATTGAATTTTCAATTCCCTCCGTTATTTGACAAATTATAATTCCCTGAATTTATTCACGAATTATTCTGTGCTATCATACCGAATCTTACTTTCTTAACGGTCCCCGCGAGCAAATTGATCTCCGGTGCAGTTTCATCCATAGCGTCGGAGGAATGGATGCAAAACTACCGGCACCTGCGGGACCCTGACCTCTAGGTGGCGAGGATGATACTGAAAGGTTCTACCCTACCGGTACAACGGACCTTCGCCGCTGCAGAAACCAACAGCGGAGCTCGGAGGTGGTGCGCGGTGTCGGTATACGAAATACGAATTGCCCCGTGTTTCGCCATGGTGCACCTGCTCGAGCGGAAGTAAAAAAATCCATGCATAAGAGGTGACAATAGTTCGCTGCGTTGTGATCGATTAAGGCCGATCGTTTTCGGGCGAGAGTCGGGCGTAAACAGTGCCGCGTGGTGTTCCTTCTCGTTGAATTGTGAAGCACAAGCCTGCCGAATGACAGAACAGGAACCGAAAGGCGAACCTAACCTCAGTGAGGAGCGTGCCACTCCACCGCGACGGATTCGTCACCGGTAAGTTCCCTGCTATATACACCGCGGCGATTGCATTCTCATTATCCCCGTCGTGGAACGTTCGATAGGTTAATAGGAAGAGATTATTTCGGCTCATGATTGTGTTAGAGCGCGCATTCCGTGTACATCGGTTGGTAACGCGTGCTCCTTGGATACACCGCACGCTTTTCCGCGAGCCAATCGAAGCGACTCGTACGTCGCCTGACTCGGCAATCAACCAATCGGAGCGCTCTGTCAATTTTTTGATTGCCTCGTGCTCTAAGGCCTCGTGTGAAAATCCATAGAGTCCGCAGCCGCTAAATATATGTAAATAATTGATATATAGCGAAAAAAAACCTCGCGAGTAGCGATCGCGCGACGTAATAACTTTTCATAATAGAAGATGAGGCATTACTTCGACCGGAGATAAAGAATTGTATTTCCTGTTTAAATATACCCAGCTGCGGAGTATCCTGTATGCGCGACACGTCATAGTACTTCAGATTCTTTATAGGAGAATTTATTCTTAAATACATTTCTTCGTCGATATCTGTTTCCTTAATACTTGTTAATGCATGATTTAATTAGCGTTAGTTTTAGCTTCATAACATTGTTCACGATTAGCGAATAATATCCTTGCACAATGGTATCCCTTATCCAAACGCAATAATTATGTTTTTATAGAAAATTAACTTTTTTCTTCCACTATGTTCTGTGTTATCTGTTCCTCTTTCGTTACTAAGTGTTAGTACACCTATCGTTGCTTATGTTTTCCTCCGTTACTACATGGTTTCCACTCGGCATTGTCAGTGACGGAATTTAATTGAAAGAGGGGGAAATGCAATCCTCTATTCGGATCGGAACTTCGAGCAACGCCCGTACACAAAACTGTATATTCTGACGAAGAATCATGTTTGTTTCGTGGGTTAGCGCGCCAATATAACATGTGCTGCTTCTATTAATCGCAATATCTGCGTCGTCAGTTATGCAATCCGAGATATGTAATGCACTTATCAGCGAGTGATTTACACGACTTTATCTACGGAATTTAAGATAATTGACAGGACTGATTGATATTCCAATCACTTTTTTTTACTACTGCACGATTATATCCGAACGCAACTTATATTCTCGATTTTTACACCAACGGTGTACGAACGGCGTTAGCATATCATTTTCGTTTTCAACTTTGAGAAATCTATTTCCCAAATTTCTTTTTAAAACACATCGAGGTTGATTTAAATAATTGAACTGTCTATTTCCAACAGTAAATCAATATTTAAACTCAAAAGCTACTTAGTAAAAGAATTAGTACAAATTTTGACGTTTCCTTGACCATTGTTTGCGGATACTCGCTTAGAAATCGTGTTCAATACACTTTCCACCGCCGTCGATTACCTTTTAGCACGTGTTGACAATCTTATCGTGCCTAGGCCCGACTGCCCGTACGATAATTATTATCACGAGATATTAATGTATTTCAAGGCGATATAATATATTTCTTTAGTATGGAAATGTTACATAATTGACAAGAACTGATTGTGCTTAACAACCTTCCGTTTAGATAAATCTCGTTTAGATAAATATTTATCTGGCACGATATCGTTGCCAGTGTGGATTTTGCAATAATTATAAAAGATAATTAGATTCCTGTTTCAAAGTAAATACGCGAGAATATCGAAGCTAACAGAGTGATAAATATGTGGTGACACTTTTTCAATAAACATGCATCTTTTTGTCGTTATATTTAGGTATATTGTACATGACATTTATAATAGTTTTCCTCGTTGATTAAGAGGGAAGCTTTCTCAAGGAACAAGCTCATGCGACGATAAGAAACGTAACGAGTATTCCTTATTCGTGCTTGATTATAATATATCGCAAGGTTTCTCGACATCGTAGACTAAGCAGGGCTGTTTATGCAACTGTATATATTATTTGAAAACAGATATCGTACCTGCCTCCAAATCGTATTGTAGGAACTATATCGCGCCTAAGTGCACAGAGTGCCATTTTTATTTTGCATATTGCAATGATATGGCACATTGAATTACGTACGTTATCGCATTTTTCTCGCGCATTAGCGTACGCGTTACGCATTTGTTAGTGGAATTGCGCAGGACATTGAAAAATATCGATAATAATAATAAGGCGATTATCGTTACACATATTTTACGCCAATTAAGCGCCGATTTGTCGCCTTTTCTTTTTAATCGATTTCAAAAAGGAGGAGGTTATACATTCGACTCGTATGAATTTTTTTTATTTTTTTTTATGTTTCTCCCCGCACAACTCCTCAGCATATGGACCGATTTTGATGATCTTTTTTTTTATTCGAAAGACGGCGATGGTGGTTCTATCCTAGACTGCATCAATATTTTTCCAATTCTGGTTAACAATAAAGACTATTGTCATCTAATTATTAGTATTTTATGTACGTACGCGCATATCTCCTCCGCATGTTGTGTCTATATATATATATATATAACTAAAAAGTTAAAAATAAAAAAAAATAAAAATTAAAATCGACTTAAAAAAATAAAAACGCACTAAAAAGTAAAAAATAATTTTTTTGCCTCGTGTAATCTACGATTCTCATATGTTTTAAGTTGGCGTCTCATAATTTGCACTGTGTAAATTTTGCGCCGACTTAAAAAATATTAGAGTCGTAGATTAAACATGGGAAAAAATTATTTTTTACTCTTTAGTGCGTTTTTATTTTTTTAGACTCGGTTTTAACTTTCTTTTTAAATTTGTCTTATTGTTTATGCTTTTGTTTGCACTTTTTACAACTAGGTAACCAAATCTTTGGACTTACAAGGGAACACCGCGAACCCTGACTCACCGTTTCGAACGTAACTTTGTGAGTTTATAGAGTGGCTCAAGACAAGAACAACGGTGTGTTTCATTTGTGCTCTATCGTCCTGTAAGGGAGTGAAAACTAACCTCAAAGTCAAATAGGCACTTCCACTTTTTTGCGTATAACTCTCAAAGTACAACAGACAGAAATAAATGTTTCAAACAAAAGTTTAATGGTGCAATAAGCACTACAAACTTGTGTTAACAAAATTTTGAAAAAGTTTTTTCTCGTTCAGGTATTTTTTGTAAATCTTTTCAAAATTTTGTTAACGCAAGTTTATAGCGCTTATTGCACCATCCAATTTTTGCTTCAAACATTTTTTTGTCTGTTGTACTTTGAGAGTTATACGCGTAAAAGTGGAAGTGCCAATTTGACTTTGAGATTAGTTTTCACCGCCTTAAAGGGCGATAGGCACAAATGAAACACACCGTTGTTCTTGTCGTGAGTCACTCTATAAACCCACAAGGTTGCGGTCCAATCGGTAAGTCCAGGTTCGCGGTGTTCCCTTGTTAGAATATTGAGAACTTACAAAAATAAATACGCACCAGTTATTGACCCAGAGAAGCTTGCGGCACTGATCGTAGTATAATACCAGAAACTACTAACATCTTGGTGCACACAGTACTAACATCATAGTACCCGACTCTGGTTCCCAGTAAATCCAGTTTCCGTTAATACGCGGGACCATTTTTTTTAAGTAGCAATAGTATAAAAAATACAGGAATAGTTCGATAATGAAAGAGAAACTTGATATGGAGATGTCCAAAAATTCCAACGACATCTCCCATTCGTAGTGATCATTTTTCCCCAGACGATATTCTCGTGTCGGAAACAATTCCCTGTGTGACGCGTGAAACGGGCACACTGTTGTTCCACTCGTTTCAAAATACATGTAGCACACGCACAAACGTCTGTAGCCTCGAGCCATCAGATACGTCGCGGTGTTTGTTGATAACCGAGGACCGCGGTCCCCGGACAGTTTCGATTCGTGGCCCAATATCGTACGATCCTTCGTAAAAGTCACGAATCGAGCACGCGGCAGCCGCGACGAACAAGAACGGAATAGTTCGACCTCCTCTCTCCGGTGATTATCGCGCGAGTGTTCGGTATCGTTCCGATAAACGGACCACCGTCTCTGATCGGGAGACAACAATAAACTGTTCCTATCGAGACACCCGCCGGGCAATAAATAAGGCTGCAAGCGAACCGTAAACCGTAAAGTGCACCGCGGTATCGTCCGAAACGGAGTTACAAAACATTTAACCTGCCCGGTTTATCGGCAAAATATCGCCAGCGAGAGATCAATCCAGGGATAACAGGACCGCGCGGAATGGGCAGAGGATTGTCTACGCACAGTCGCAATTAGAACTCACTTCGAAATATTCCTGGGTCACTTACGGTATCGCTTAGCCGCGCGAGCAACAAATACACTGCACATAATATGTGTTATGTAACATCGTATGTAGGATCGTGTCAACTATACGATTTGATACACATGGACGTGACCGTGGCGTGTGAACGACGATACGCGCGTCCTTCCTCTTCGTGATAATATCGACATTAAACTGTGCCGCAAGAAGAAAGAAACGCTTATGACGATTTCGATTAATTCAAGTGACGTAGAACAACCGCGGGCCGGCTCGAAAACAACGTGCGTGACTTGGAACGAAGGGGGACGGGCGAAACGGGTAGAAAAATTCGATGCTTCCGACTCTCGGCCGGTGGTGAATGGATGTGTACTTGAAAAGTTACTCGTCGCTCGTTAAAAGGCGAATAAACTGCCCGCAGGCGAACGTCGAGTTAGTGATGAAGGTGAAACGAATGGAACAGAAGAAATAGAAGAGCTTGGCGACGTTGCTTGAACATTCGCAATCATATATTTCAGTTTAGATTGGGATTTCTTAGTCGATAGAGGTCATTGAATTGAAGCGGAGTAGCTAGAGAACACTAGAGAAGGATTGGCTTTTCGCGAACAGTATTAATAATTTAGAGGACTTTAAGATCAAAGTCAACGATGTCGAGAACAGTAATAGAAAGTGTGATGGAATTAAAAAGCAATGAGAACACGCTTGGCAATTAACCACCCTCCAATTCCCCGCGAGTAACATCGAAAGAGTAACAGTCACCTTAAAACCTGCTTCGAAATCTGCTACCAAGAGAAATAAACGGATTGAAACAAAAGGGGCCCAAGAACGTCCTCTGACTCTTCGTAGTTACAAAGCTATAGTTTCCTCCAACGGTCCCAGTAAAAAGAAGCAAAACAATCCCCATACCCGCGCGTTCGCGTCGAGCGCCGTGACGCAAAGTAAACATCGTTAAGTAACCGGTCGAGGTAAGAGAAAAATAAATAATCGTAATTGTAAGGAAATCTTACTTGCGTCAGAGTCGTGGAGACAGAGAGCAGGGCGAGTGAAGAAGCAAAAAATAGGAGTGTTGATCACGCGCGGAAAAAGCTTCGCCTGATCATCGATAACGAAGAAACCGCGCGCGGCAGCGAAGACGATTAAAGCGGGAAACGAAAGTGAGGACGATAATCGTGTCGGTGGCTGGCGACCTCTGAACCCTGTCGTCCGGTCTTTTCGTGCCGTTCGCGTGGACTTCGTTGTGTCCGATGCCGATATCCTCTCCTCTACGCGCGAACCCATCGCTCGCGATATCGCGGGGCGCCTAGAACGCCCAGTGCGTCGTCGTATCTCCTTTGGCGTGTACTGCTTGGTCGCCGTGAACCGTGTGTCTAGAGGCGCGACGACGACGACGGGCCGTCGTTCGATCGTTTGAACATCGCGCGCGTGCTTAGGGACAGCCGAGTCGGGATAAACGGATTCGTGTGCAGCGGGAAGTGTTTTTACGGGGTGGTTGCCGTCGAGCAGGAAGAAGAAGCAGGAGAACGAAGGCGCTCGCGGGACAAGCACCAGGAGACAGACGATTTTTCTTTGGTTTGTGGACATTTCAGAGGCAACGGGAGCTAGAGAAACGGGAGAGGAAGACCTGGTGTATCTGGAAGAAGGTGGGGACGGTTGTTCGCGCGAGATCGAAGGAACGGAGCGCGGACTGTGTCTGGTATGCTTCGAGGTCTTCTGGACGCTTTCTTCGGTACATTACTAGTTTCCTAATCGTTGGTTGGGTTGTGGTGCCTCGTGACGAGCATTCGATGCGTTCTCCCTGAAGCGTTTCACCGAGTCAGCTGACGCTACCTAATATCGTACTTCGAGCCTTGATACACATACCTGTCGTCCAATCGGGGCTGAAAAGCGTTTCGATGCCCGTTGAAAGTCACGAGCGGACGTGAACAAGCCCAGGTGTCGAACAGGCACCGTCATCACCACCGAATCCAAAGCCGGCCTTTTCGTGAATACAATCCAGGCTTCGAAGTTGGCTGCCCCGCGTAGTTATCCCCGCTCGTTGAAAGGGGCCGTCGGTGTACTCGGTGTTCGTGCGCTGGGAGATCGGGGGTGATGCGCTAGCAAGGAGCTTGCGTAGAAGACACGGAAGTGGGCCCTTGATCATCCGCATTCCTTCGACGCCTCGATCATCCTCGCCAAAGTGACCGCCGAAGCGCTTCTTCCGCCGTTGATCTTCCCCTTGATCCTCTTCGCCCTCGGCTTCTCGTTCGCCGCGCTAGCGCGCCGACACGCACGCCTTGGACGCATTTTCACGGAGCTGTACCAGGAAGGGTGGTGGGCTGTCCTCTCGCGAACGTTTCGTTTGGCGCGCGATCGCAGAGGGGTAGAGGGTGAGTAAACGAGGCTTCACCAGACCGCTCGTCTCAACTGGGCACAATATCTCGACGTTTTACAGTTCCGCTCGGTGGGGATCGAGTCGATCAGTCCTTTGTATTCGTCCCGGGCGGTGAATTCCGATCGCGCGGCCCCTTGAGGGGGGCCGTGCGTGCTCGACCCTCGCGTCTTCCTTTTGTTCGTAATCCTGGAAGCAAGGGAATGCGGGTTGTTAACAGGAGTGACTAATCCTCGATCATAAGTGGTGTTACTAAACCGTTTGGATTTTTTCAATGGCGTGCAAGATTGTGGCTGCTGATGCGAACAGAGTGTGTTAATATTTTGCCTGCGCCGAAGCCGAGCTATGCAGATTAATGTTGCCGTAATAACCGATTGATCAAAGGCGGCCAGAAGGTTGCGTGACGTACTTATTGTCATGGTAATGTTTGTGTCATTGGAATTTATAAAGAAGGGGGCTTGCGATGATTCTGCGGATTCCGGGCCGTTTTCATGCGGCGTATCGCGGTTAAACACTTGATTGCGCTAAGAATTAGGTGCACTACCTATTAATTCCGCGGACTTGCCGCGGACTTTACATCAGGTTTGAGAAGTTGAAGTGCAAAGTGGAAAAATAGAGACTAACTGTTTACAACGTAATCTGAAATTTTACGGAACCTACCTTCCAAAAGTTCGTGTAGCTCGCCAGTAATAATTCCGCAAATTTTATAATCCGTTTCCGTTAACGATGCGCGATAATACTTCTTACTGCGGCCAGTGCCAGCGCGAATAGAATAGATCGGAGCTTATTATACTTCTAAACGTGTCGAGCGATAACGACGTGAAACTAACCGACTACTCCCCGGTACAGTGTTCTTTAAATACCCGTTTATTCAAACCCGTACTATCGCGATTCATTGAACATGTGTATCTGCAACTTGTTACATACGTTAACTTTTACAACTGTCCTTAACTTGGAACGACCACTGCATAATTGGTAACGCGGAGCATGGACGTGTGTGTCGACAGATGAATGACACTTTGTGTGAATGCCAATAAGGATACCCATTAACGTTGCAATAACACACACCAGTAGACCGATTATTGCTCCTCTACACCGGGAGCCATATCACCCCAAAGTCGCTGGTGATCATTCGCTGTTCACGTGTCATCGTCTGCATGCCTTCCCTCTTCGTTTTCGGCTTATCGGGCTCCAAAGTTCGCCGGCCGGGATCGTTCGTTCTCTAAAACGATAATCCTCCGTCGAATTAAGAAATCGCCAGAAAAACTCGGCCGAGGATCGCTTCGAAACTGCATGCGGCTTATTCGGCATGGGTGGGGGATGGATCGTTTGGGAGTTTGTCGCCTGTAATCCAACCACTCAGCAACACCGATTTCGGGGCCACTCTCCGAAAGTTTCCTCGCACTCTCTCCAGCAAGTTCTCGGCTTGCCGTCTTCGCCGCGGGAGAAGCCAATTCTCCCGCGCACATATTCTCTGTCCAGAGACTTACAGCCACGAAGAGCTAGGAGCGTCTTGCAGCACTAAATTCAACGTTAACTCTCGATCGTTCTCGGCGGTAACTTTTCACCCGAGCGTCCTTGAATCGCGCGGCGTGTCGGGAGAAGACCGAGCGACCTAGCTTGCGGACATAATGGTTCAAGTCGAAATACGTAAACGAATGTGCGCGCGCGCGAGATGGCGAGCCTCTTCGTGGGACGGTAGACTTCCTCGCGAGCTGGTAAACTTCTTCGCGAGTGGCCCTTGCATTTGACGCGGGGAGGAGGATATCACGCGTTGTCCCGGCTTGTAAATACCTACTATGCAAAATTTCCGCCACGACACGTGCGCAACGGCGTAGCAAGAAACTGGTTGATCTTGACGCGTACACGTCGACTGTTTTGAAGGTAACGCTGAGAGCGTAGACAGGCCGCAGCCGGACGATCGAGGATCGGGAGAGGACGGGAACGATTCCGTTGATCCCAGTGCTACCATGTCGACGGATAATCCAGTAAGCTTCGTGGTCGGGGACCCCGACATCGATTCCATCGATGAGCTGGAGGATAGCTTCCCGACCGAGGGAAGCGATAGCGGGTCTATCCAGATGCAGCAGAGCATCATACCTGGATTGGTTGAACGCCGTAAGCGGCTCAGGTGATGTTTCTTCCCAATTTCCTTCTTTTTTTTCTCTCTCTTTATTCGGTCGATTCGAACAGGTAACATCTAGGCTTCCTCGAAGAGGGCCCGCAGCCCGGGCCAATAGGGGAAATGGAAAATGGAAATACCTTGGATATATTTTTCTCTCGGAGTGCCTCTGAGTAAACTCACATGCAGGGTGTTTCTTTGTCGATTTGGAGAGGCACACCCTTCGGCGGGCCTGTTTGCTCTTGTGGGGGGGGGGGGGGGGGGGAGAAAGACGGGGAAGATTATATAAGAGTAAACAAGATTCCGCGTTTGGAGAATTTTTGTGGTATAGTCAATTGGAGGTACTGTGCGTTAAGGGGCAACATACGGGCGAAAAAGTGGGATGGATGTGAAGAATTTTCTCCGGTAGAGAAATGTTTTTATCAAAGAAACATTATATGTATTAGAAAGGTCATACTTTTGGCTATGGAATGTGAAATTCACATTAAAAAAATCGGAAAAATATCTAGCTGTTTCCGTACAACGATTTTTTGAGAAAGGAAGAAAATCATATCCTCGCTGTTTTTCATTTGAAACAGAATAGGAAAAATCATTCTTAAAGTAGATAAAAGAAGGAGTAAGGTAAAGGTACCAGTCCTAGTAGCATTTCTGGTTGACCAACGGTAGTCAACAGTTGGGAATTAGCTGGGATATAGTTAGTGTTTTTACCTGCAAATTCCCAACATAGAGCCTACGGCAAAAAAGTTACGACGGTGTACCAACGAATATTAAATGTTGGGCCTACAATTACTATGATCGGTTAATTAATAAAAGATTTACAACGATGATTAAATGTCGTCTTATAAACGTCAGAAAATTGGCTACATCGAAAAACTTGTTATTATATTCCAAGTTGTGATTTTTCTTTTCTTATTTATAAATACGTAATGAGGACGTCTGTCTTGAGCCGAATGTGAAATTTTAGGGAATGAGTCTAAAGGTCGAATGATGATATTTTGAAAAATTATCTAAAAATCATCTAAAAGCAAAATGCTTTGTGGTGAGTGATTTCTACACTAATAGTTATCGTGCGAAATTTTGCTCGGCGAATTTAAACAAAAATTGTCAAAGTTACACAGGAATCAAGTTTTCCCCACATTTTTATGAAAAAAAATGTCTTTAATCAGTTATAAAATGTTTTACAAACATCCAATGTTGATGCGCAAATTCCACACGATAGAGAAAGGAATTCTACAGCTCCAGTTAAAATTTCAAGTGAAAATATTCATTCGTTCAAGAGTTATTATACACACCGTATTTGAAAATGTAGTTTCGAGATAAACGGCTTCAAAGTTAAGTCTTATACGCAAATATCGGTCTGCGATGCCGTTACTCGACGGTGCACTCAAACGTTCAGCGCTATGATTGCCGTAATTATTCGAAATTCCTCACGATACATTGTTGCAAATGCTTTGTGAACATTCAGAATTAATAATAAAAATCGATTTTTCGAGATTTCAATAGTCCTATCCCCCCTTAAGGGCCTTTCCACTGTGACGCCCTGTTAAAGTACCGCTGTTTGGAACTTTTTTGTCTCAAAAAGAATGAGTTTCTTTTTTTCTTAGGTAATTAAAAATGTATAGCGCTGACCCAACTCGACGCGACGGTAGCCGTTACGCGTGCAACAAAAGCATCGCAAAGCTTTGGAATATTCCAAATTACTTTCACCTTCGGAATTCCGAATTAACAACATGGCACTGAAACCTATTTCATGTCACATTTATTATTCTCGAAATTATCGCAAACCTGGCACGGAATCATAGAAGGCACATACAAATGAGTAGATTAAGTGTTTATCTACAAAGTTTTTACATATATTAACTAAGATTGGAACGACGGAATAGTTTCTGAAAAACTTATGCAGATTCACGTGCTGTTATTTTGCAGAGTAAGTTGAAAATGTCAAAATGGCGATTCATTCAGAAATGTCATTAATTAACAGGTCATTCACCCCTATTATCTACGATGTTAGAAATTAGATAGCGTTAGTAGTTTATTAGCTACTTCGGAATTCCAAATATGCTGCACGTCCTCTATTATTTCTGTACGATGCTGCTATCACCTTTTCGTGCAGATGCAACGAAAATGAGAGTGGTGGGCTGGTGGCGGCCTTGAGCAGCCACCTGATTTTGTCGCGACAGTGGATCGCACAGCGTTGCAGTTCCTCGCGACAATGATTTTAAAGTGACTAATCAGGTCGTGTTACTAGAAGGATTAGAATCGCGACAATTAAAGTTGCTGAATGCCTGTTTCTTCCACGAGAAGTTTACTTCTAGAAGGTGGCGTTTAGTAAATTTTAGCCACAACACCCTCCCCTATTTGGGAGAACTCGGAAGAAGGAGCAAATTAATTGGGCGTCGAAGCTATCCAGATCTAGCAGCGAGCGATTTTTGCAACGCCGGTAATCCTCGGTCACCTTACGGCTGGAGTGCCGTTGAATATTCAGTACAGCAACTGCGCTCGTGAAACACGAAAAAATGATTATAAACAAAACTGGTCTCCTGGCTAAGCGCGCAAAGTTTCGCAAGGATTGTGCGTACCGAAGAGGATTCCTTTTCCTCGTCGGAGTCCTCGGCTTCGAGCATTCAAGTCTAACGAGCGCGGTAAACACGCGTAAGGTATTCCTTTCGTTTTCCGTGTTAAATAATCCCATAGTTCGGCCACGTTTCGATGTAACTTTTAAATGGTGAAACTAGAAAGATCTTAAGACCAGTGCGAAGAAGAAAAATAGAAGAGGGACCAAAGTCCACTGGAATCTTCTCCTCCTGCCGTTTTAGTGCGCGTTAGCTGGATTTGCTGGAAAATTTTGAACAGTGACCGTGAGCGATTAATTTCGATGGCATGATCTCCGATAAAATGTGCGCCGCGGTTTAGAAATCTCTTCTTAAGTAGAGCACGGGGACAGTGGTCGTTATGTAAGAGCATAAACGAAGCTCGACTGCTTGGGAGTTTAAGGGCTCCGCTGGCGTCCATCTTCGTCTCACAATCTAATTTATGAATACCTTAATAGGATTGTTCCTCTCCGTTTGTACGAGGCAAGATATATTTCGTTCTGATCACTCGCGTGTGAATGGAAAGAAACTCTGGGTCAAGAATTTGATGGGGAATTACTGCTTTTAGTACCTGAGGGTCGTCCTTAAATTACGTAAGGGTTTTTTGGGGGAGGGGGTCGCGAATTTCTTACGTTTTCTTACAAGGGGGAGGGGGAGGTCAGGTAGCGTCTTACGTGATATTTTTGAACCTAATTTTCAATAAATGCAAATTCATTAATGTTCCAGAAAAGTTGTGTTAGTTTAAATTTCTCGAAACCGAGTTAAATGAATTATATATATACAGCTTTAAAAGAATTTTAATAACTGAAAGAATTCAATGTACAGAATATTACGTAAGAAGGGGGTTGCAATATAAAATCTTACGAATTCTTATACTGGGGGAGGGAGGGGATAAGAAGTCGCCAAAATTACCCTTATGTAATTTAACCTTTCTTTCGTGGTCACACCTTCGTATAATCACAAATTGGTCACACGGGGTTCACTGTATCCCAGCGTCATTTTTTGAGTTACCATTTTCGTATTTTTGAATCTTTTAACTTTTTAGTGATAATTGTACATTCGTAATACTTATACAATCATGGTCTAATAGTCTTTTTCTAGAAATGTAAATTTATATATGATAAAATTTGTAGTTGAAAATCAGCGATTTTCCATGGCTCTGGGAAAAACCCGATTTTTTAATTTTTTTTATTTTCTTTTTTGCGATAAATCTCCTTTGGAAGACGTAAAGGTGCGACATTTCAAATCGAAAATTGCTCTTGGGGTACAATACACCCCGTGTGACCATGAAGGGTTGAGAATGGCCCCCTGCTATGTTGCCACGATACTATTTTTTCATGAATAGTGTAGAATGGAAATAGAAGCACGCGATTCTTATACAGTGACATGCGCGATATTTATAGCAAAGTAATATATTATGCACGTGCTTGCAGATTTTATTGAAAATTTTCGACACACATTTTTTTTAACGACTCACGATAGCGTTATTCATGAGCTTTTAGCTAAAGCTAAAGTGCCAGCCAAAGCTAAATCTACTGTTAGGTGATTGCACTATCGATGTGGAAATGAGCAACGTGTCCCGGCGACGTTGCATGAAAACAGGTGATTTTTGCGCGTGAAGAGCGGGAGCAAATTTCTAGAGTTCTAACAAGGGAGATCCCGAAATCGGAAATTAAAAAAATTCTGAAACTTTGGGAATGTGTAGGGGATTTCTTCCTGATTACAACGCAATTTTTGTTTGCGGCCCAAATTCACTCCAGGGGGGTGAAATTAACCCCTGAAAATTCGGCTATTTTCCAATTTTATTTTGTATTCGCAATTTGTAAGAGATAGAAAAAAAAGTTACTTCTTTTAATTAGATCTATCATTTGATAAAAAAATATTTTACAGTTCACGAATTATAACACAAAATCGGTAAATAACCGGATTTTCAGGGGTCAATTACACTCCCTTAAAGTGAATTTGGGCAGCAAACAAAAATTGCTTTATAATCAGGAGGAATTTCCCGAAATATTCACAAAGTTATAGAATTTTTTGATATTCCGGGTTCGGAACGTTCCCTTGAAAGACGTTTAACGTTTACGCTAGTATTCCGTGCGACAAAAGTTATTTTTCATAGCTGAGTTCTTATTTTTCAAGTATATAAATAATTTTGTTATATTACGTACTCTATTTTTAGACTATGCGGTATACATAAAGGCCTCTGTCTTTGCAATTTGCTTTGTATATTACGCATCAAATCTAAAACTTTTCCCATGTGCTCGTCGTCCAGAACCGGTCAA
This sequence comes from Andrena minutula, assembly GCA_929113495.1. Classification (NCBI taxonomy): domain Eukaryota; kingdom Metazoa; phylum Arthropoda; class Insecta; order Hymenoptera; family Andrenidae; genus Andrena; species Andrena minutula. Next base: position 32,260,796 of record OV815994.1, on the reverse strand, counting down.
ATGTTTCTTTAATTTTTCCTATAATAATTATAGGTTAATTAAACTTAGCACCTGTGCTATAATTAAAATTCTTACGATTCTCTTATTTGTTTTACTGTAGAAACATGTTCGAAATTAAACAGAAAAAAAAGGAAAATGAACGCATTACGATATGAAAATAAATACATAAAAATTGTATTCTATTTTCAAATGTTTTTACTAATATTATTCGTTAATTAGGCCTTAAAATTTACTAACATAAGTACATAGTTGGTCGTTACCGGACGACAATTTTTCGCTCGCTGCCAATTACAACATTTTTACGATAAAATTCAAGAACACCAATTTGTCCCCTTTCATTAAGCACCATTTGCAGTGCAAATTACTTTTTCGAAATTTCATTTATAGAAACAAGTAGCCCAAGTTACAGTACAAAATCTCAGAGTGACTGGTATGCACTCCCAGGTTTCTGTCCTTTCTAAACCAACACGTTGACGGATATTCGCAAGCCTGTCGATAAAATCGATTTCGCGATGCGCGATAAACCGTAACGTATCGTAATTAGCGTACAATGAACTGCAGGAAATTCCAACTCCACGATATTTCCGATCGTCTTCTTCAATCTCAAACATGTAACGAATATCGTATCTCGTGTCTGGTAATTGCAAAATTATTGTTAAAAACTTCAATCACGATCAGAGTACGATGTACCTCTACTCAGATCTCGCAATATCAATCAAACATACATCCACACACTTCGATAACCAAATCAGTGATTCACATCAACAATTCTAATTTACATTAAAAGCAAACTAAGAAATCAGGAAACAATCAAGCCTCGCGCAACAATCGGCCAAATACACTCTACCACGAACAGTTCTTAAAATCTCAGTAAAAAACCAAAGTACAGACTCTTCTATTACCAGATTAGCTACAGCAATGCAGCAGTTAATATAATACAATTCTAAAAATAAATCCTAAGAACCTTTCTACCAACAAACACCCACGCGAATTTACACCTGTCGGGCCCAGTGCGCCAAAGGTCTGAATTAAGAGGAAGACCGCGCGACGAGTTACACGACTACCACTACCAGATGTTCATACCAAAAGCCTCGAACAGCGCGCGAAAAGGACGCGTCGAGTTCCGCTGACCGTTCACTTCTCTCGCCAGAAGCACGTTGCTTCCTCGAGTAACGTGTTACAAGGTAGGGGGAACATTGGATGGAAAGAATCGTCCACCTTGCAGGTTGTCAGTGAGCACGGGTCTCTTAAGAACGCTGGACGAGAATTTAAACCGTTCCCGCGCTGTCCCCATCGTCCGTCCTTCCCCCGCGATCCGTGATTCGACCTAAGCCTGCGTAACGATCTCCGAGATAATCGACAATCGCGGTTCTAATCAGTGTTCACAGCGATCGAATCACCGATCTCGCGTCTCGAACGAGGATGATCCGGTTAAGCCGGCGCCGATAGACAGAAACATACACGCGTGCCATGCGATTCCTGTCCAGTGATCGATTACAAAGTCGGCGATCGCATAAACCACGAAGATGTGCACGGCTAAAGTGGCTCGCGGAGTCTGGCGGCCGTCAGCTCTCGCTGTTCTGATATAATGTCCCCGATGCTAATTGAATGTTCCGAACGTCACAGGATTTTTTGTACCGGTCTGGCGACCGCGTATAGGGAACGAAGTGGAGTTGAATACATTAGTGAAATCATGCGATACAAGGGTCCACTCGTGAATGGCGCGCTTCGAAGTCGAAGCGTGCCCGTCGATGTGCGACATGAGCGCGGAGTCGCGGTGCAGTGGTACCATCGGGACTGATGAAAGCGGAACTACGCTGTGCGCGATAAGCTAATTGCCGCGAAAGATTCCGTCTCTTCTCACGAGATCTCCGCCGCGTAGGAGCACCAGCGAAGACACCGGGGCGCACCTTGATACCCGAATCTCAAGCTCCGCGCAAGAAACCGCCAGGCGAGAAGAGTGGGGAAGCGGAAACAGCATCGACGACCTCGTGGACCAATATTTATCCCGGATGCAAAGTTCCTAGAAGCCTTGAGAGGTCTAAGCTTCAGAAGCCAGCGAGGCGCGTAACATTCAACGAAATAGGAAGAAATCGGCTTCAAGTGTATTTGGATCGAATACAAAAAGGAAAGGAGTTGTTAGGAGGATCGAGAAGCTTCCGTTTGGGTACCTTGATGCTCGCGCGCTTGTAACCCGAGCCTGCGAAACGAAGAAGTAACAAGAAGCTTTTATCCAGTGCGATTGTGATTTCCGTGAAAGAGGAGAGTAATAAGAAAGCGACGAACACGTTCTGGATGGACTGTGGATCGTACGTCGCAGTGCAGTCGGAGGAACAATCTGAAAGGTATCCTTGACTCCTCGGTTGCCAGTGTCACTAGGAAGGGGATCGCGGAATGAGACGCATAAAAAGATTCGTCTTGGCTGAAAGTACAGAGAAGGATCCGATTTGGAAGAGCTCGGACAACCTTCTGGCTGGTGTAGCGAAAATGAACGGGGAGACGTGCCAGGAGGAGTCGCCCACGCCAGTGGAGAGCCCGCCTAATGCACACCTGCTCGCGCCGCCTGCTGGATTAACGTAATGCGTTTTTACTATTCTGTCGTTAGTCCGGGTAACGCGTGCTCGTAAATTTCGTCGACGCCGGGTATTATTTCTCGGAATCCGGTCGAAAGACAGGTGCCTGGAATTCTCGGAACCGTAATCGCTAGGGGGGGCAGCTCCTAGGCCTCGCGAATGAACTCGCCCCTGCCCTCTAGATCGTTAAAACCCGTGCGCCGGTTTTTTTTCAGCTCCTCGGTCCTTGGATTCCAATGAGCGTGAAAATAATACGTCTATCGCACGGAAGCCGATCGACGATCGCAAAGACACACAGCTCGGGCGACGTAGAGTATACACCTGACAGCGGAGGGTAGAGCCATAAATTTTTTAACGGAGAGATTTAAAATTCTTATGAACTCCGTCATGTAAATATGAATTACGCGACTGGCTCTAATTTGTATTCATGCTCCCTGACAAAAAGCCTGTCGGGACCGCGCGCAGGAATTTCACGGCGGTATCGAGTCCCCGAATCGAAATTGAGAAATCCTCTGCCCCGTGGTGGCTCTTGTTGTGGAATGAGAAAGAGGATGAACGCAGGGGGGGAATGGGGTGTAACGAGTCCCACGTGGGTCGACGAAGAATTCCAAAACATCCGTAGATCGAATTACAGTTACGCGGCGCTCGAGGGGGGAAGGGAAAGACCGCGTAAAAGAAATAAGGTGAACACATCTAGGCGAGAGGAGGAGACACATGGAAGGTTCAGAAAGCGTTACGGTGTAGGAATGGGATTGCGTGAGCCGCTTAAATTAACGGTCCGTACACTTTCTCCGCTGTCATTCACGTGTTCCCCGCTAATGGATGACGGGAATTACCTTGAAAAATCTAGGGAAACTGTTTCTCGTTTTCCCCTCGAGAATACGCTTGTTTCTTTTACCAAATCCTCGATACTCGTCCGCGCAATCAGAATGCTTTGGCGGAGACTTTTACCGGAGACCATGTTGTATTTGTATTTTCTCAACACCTATTCTTCAACCTGAATATCCCCGATCCTCTCGTGTCGCTAGAAGTAATATCGCGATCCGGTAACAGGTGGAACAGCACTGCAAGTCGATAGGCGTGTTTCAGGTGATGTTTGAGTCGTTCAAGTTTCGCCGAACAGTTTCAGCTGTATAGTTAACGATGTTGTAATAGGCTAGAGTGCCTATTTGGTAAACGGGGATGGGGGCAGTGAATGGTAATGCTCGATTTGATTCCGTAGGCCCAGCATGTCGCAGGGCACGGTGATGATCCAAGCGCAGAGTCGGCTACAGGAAAAGGACTTCACCATCGCCACGCCTGAGGAATTCGTTCATCGTTTCGGCGGCACTACAGTTATCAACAAGGTAAGACAAATAGGCGCCTTTTCCGAGTAGATACGTAGGTATCGTTGCGCGAGACCACTCAACGAAAATACGTTCACGCCGCTGCGTAGGGTAAACGCACCAGTAAATGAACACTTAAGGCTAGTAAATGGACACTTTTATAAAATTATGTTTGCAGCGCGATTGATTCCACGTGTTGCGAAAATTGTTTGGATATGAAGCGAGAAACTAGAAGAAGTCTATAATTAATTAGTTGCTTATTTTAGTAACTTATTTTACTCGTTTTAGTAAAAAATGTCCATTTACTGGTATATTTACCCTATTCTCTGCACCAGTTTTTCCGATGCCCCGATTTAAAGCCTTCTGTTCATTTTGCACCGCGTGCCTTTTTAGTTGGACATCGGAGCCGCGACTTGCTCACAGCAGTCGCATAGGTACTTACCTAAGGCCCCGCTTTAATCAATTCGAAATCGTTGACGCCATTCACAATGAATACATAATCCCTGCATCGATTGTAACGTACACAGGTCTGACGTAAAAATACGGATATCCCCTGCTTCTCAAAGAACGTAAAAAGAGCTTCGAGCAGCTCGAACCTTGTACTTTGCACCGTGCCTACTACATTCCTGCCGTCCGCTAATTCATTTTCGTCTACCCAAGGCGTTTGCTTCGATCTTCCTCTAGGTTCCTACTATTTCGTTCTTTCTCATACAAGCTCGGGTGACATTGTAGGCGACGGGAATTTAAAGTGGCGCATTTGAATATACCTCGGGGCGAGCGAAGGTGCAAGAGACATTTTCATGCGAGAGTTGATTAGAATAGAAAAGGTGGGAACTGTTTAATTGTGAATTAAAGTGTCAGGGGCATTCGTAGATCACAATCAGCGCGAAATATACTTAATTACGCTCGGGGTAAATAATTTTTACTCAACCAAGTGCCATTGACCGCGGTACACTTTGCAGCAAAAAATTCGTTTTTATTTTTAATTAATAGAAAGCTGGAACACCTGTCCCGTGGCAATAGTATCGCTGAAGATTTCCATCGCGAGGAAATTTTCAGTAACTTCGATAAAAACGAAGCGATTTATTAAACACCGAATTCACTTCTTGCGAAATTTAATTCTTTCGAGTTCAATAATTCTAAGCAGAGCTGACATCGCGACTGCCGGTTCAGCATCGTCGATTGAACTTCCCGTGAATGCGATTAACAGTCATTTACGAGGCAAAGAGTGGCCTTTAACACGAGACACCCCGCGATGACGAAAACGGGAGCTCTTATTGCGTGGATGTGGAGCTTCGTTTGCTTGAATCAGCAAGAAATCTGATCCGCTAAATTTAATGCTGAATTCTTGCGCTCGAGTATTCGTTGCTGAAACCGATACAGCGCGTATCAAACAAGGTCATTCAACGCCGTTGATGTATCGTTCCGCTTGAGTGTGTTACGAGGCACTCACTGTACCGTTTCGCAACAGACGTTAACCGGCCAAGGCTCCATAACTGACCTTGGGTGACCTTGAATCGTAGATTCGCTATACCGGTTTCGATAGCGCGGCGCAAAATATAAAAACCTAGACGTTTGAAAGAGACTCGTCGCGGCCTTGAACCGTCCTTGACATTTCTACGTAAAAGAAGAGAAATTCTTGCGATAGAGAATGATGGCGGCTTGGTAGCTTTCGTTGAGTTGAAAGTACTATGTTTACCAGAAGTAAATACCTTGAGGGATTAATACGACGTGGCAAATGTTCCTTTGGAAGATTCTATTTGAAAGCCACCAAGGCCTTACTTTAAACGGAATTATACTTCAATTGAGAATATCGCTTTTATCACTAAGAAGTTTAAAAATAAAGAATATAACATAATCTTCGTTCGACCAGTACACCGTGTGCTGTGAACGCCCATGGGCGTTCAGTATACGTGGTAAGTGAACGGGACTACTAGCCTTCCGCACGGATCATACGGTAGTCCTTCAATCGTGCTTACATATGAAGATCGGTAGCCCTGATTGATAATTTATATTTCGCTTTGCAGATCCTCATTGCCAACAACGGTATAGCAGCGGTAAAATGCATGCGCTCGATCCGCCGTTGGTCGTACGAGATGTTCAAGAACGAGCGGGCCGTGCGGTTCGTCGTGATGGTCACTCCGGAGGATCTGAAAGCGAACGCGGAATACATAAAAATGGCAGACCAGTACGTGCCGGTGCCAGGTGGATCGAACAACAACAATTACGCGAACGTGGAGCTGATCGTCGACATCGCCATACGCACCCAGGTCCAAGCTGTGTGGGCCGGATGGGGCCACGCATCCGAGAACCCGAAGCTGCCGGAATTACTCCACAAGAACAGCATCTGCTTCATCGGTACGGCAATGAAATAGAGCGCAATATAAACCATGTATCACATCCGTGGGATCCCTTTATCTTTCCCGCTAAAACCGAGTAATAAAAATTCTTTTAGGGCCTTCTGAAAGGGCGATGTGGGCCCTCGGTGACAAAATCGCGTCCAGCATTGTGGCGCAGACGGCGGAAGTGCCCACGCTGCCTTGGTCAGGATCCGAGCTGACGGCGCAGTACAGTGGAAAGAAAATAAAAATATCCTCCGAGCTGTTTAAAAAGGGCTGCGTCTCGACGGTGGAGGAATGCTTGGCAGCGGCCAACAAAATCGGCTTCCCTGTTATGGTGAAGGCCAGCGAGGGTGGCGGCGGCAAAGGCATCAGGAAAGTGGAGAACGCGGAGGAATTGCCCGCGTTGTTCAGGTAAAGACAATATTCCCCCAGCGAAATTAAAATCACCCCGTTGCGCGGAGTACAGTCCGCGTGGCAAGTAGATGATCATTCATATTAAAAGCCTCGAGAACTGTTCCCAGGCAGGTACAAACTGAGATACCCGGATCCCCGATATTCATCATGAAGCTGGCGAAGTGTGCTCGGCACTTGGAGGTCCAATTACTGGCGGATAATTATGGTAACGCGATATCGTTGTTTGGCCGCGATTGCTCCATTCAGAGGAGGCATCAGAAGATCATCGAGGAGGCTCCGGCGGTGATCGCTAAGCCTGAAGTGTTTGAAGAGATGGAGAAGGTAGGGGATTGTATTTATTAGCGTTATTATCTACGCGAGAAAGCACTGGGTTGATATTAAAATTGCAAGCGTTGCTTCTATCCTAAAACAGGCTGCTGTGAGATTGGCCAAAATGGTTGGATACGTAAGCGCAGGTACCGTCGAATACCTTTACGACACCTCCGGGCGATACTACTTCTTGGAACTGAACCCGCGTCTGCAAGTGGAGCATCCCTGCACGGAGATGGTGTCCGACGTGAATTTACCAGCGGCCCAGCTACAAATTGCTATGGGCTTGTCGCTCCACCATATCAAAGACATCCGCCTTCTGTACGGGGAGAGTCCGTGGGGCGACAGTGTCATCGATTTCGATCAGCCGCGGCATAAACCTCAGCCGTGGGGCCACGTCATCGCGGCGAGAATTACTAGTGAAAATCCTGATGAAGGTACGGAGTCACCTGTCGCTAGAAAATCTTTATTATTATTATTATTAATATTATTATTGATTCAACGGGAGAACCCTCTAGATTACAAAAATAATACAGAGTATTACAAAGATACAGAGAAAAATAACACTAGAAATAAAATAAAATAAATAAAATAAACATAAAACAGAAATTATAACGTAACAAAACATAACGAAAATAATCTAATCTAATGCAGTCTACAAGCGTTAATAACACACGTTGAAAACACAAAGTTAAGTCTGTGGCAGTCGCCTGAGCAACTGATCCCTAAACGACGCAAGCTGGGAAGAAATTCTGCAAGCTTCTTTGTGAACGTACCCCTTTGTCTCTCCTCGAGGGATTAGTAAACTTTAGCGAAATAGAGGTATACTCACCAACCATGCTACTTCACAGGTTTCAAGCCGAGTTCCGGAACCGTGCAAGAATTGAACTTCCGATCGTCGAAGAACGTCTGGGGTTACTTCTCGGTGGGAGCTTCTGGAGGTCTCCACGAGTTCGCGGACTCACAGTTCGGCCATTGCTTCTCGTGGGGCGAGGACCGTCATCAGGCTAGAGAAAATTTGGTGATCGCTTTGAAGGAGCTGTGCATCAGGGGCGACTTCAGGACCACCGTCGAGTATCTGATTACGTTACTGGAAACCGAGGCCTTCCAGCAGAACAATATAGATACAGCCTGGCTCGATCTGTTAATCGCCGAGCGTGTCAGGAGCGATAAGCCGGACGTACTGCTGGCCGTGACTTGCGGGGCTCTTCACATCGCCGATAGAACCATCACTGCTGCTTTCAGCGGCTTCCAAACGGCGTTGGAGAAGGGGCAGATACAAGCCAGCAACGACTTAGACAATGTGATCGATGTAAGCGTGCAGTGGTAGCGTTTGTTTGGACGTTTTGTGTGTATAATGATTAATGCGAGGTCGGTTGATATCGTGATTGTGTTTCAGGTTGAGCTGATCAATGACGAATACAAGTACAAAGTACAAACAGCCAAGTCAGGCCCAAATAGCTATTTCCTCGTCATGAACGGTTCCTACAAGGAGGTAGAAGTGCATCAGTTGTCGGACGGTGGGTTGCTGCTCTCTCTGGACGGCGCCAGTTTCACCACCTACATGAGAGAGGAGGTTGATCGCTACAGAATCGTGATAGGAAACCAGACGTGCATCTTCGAGAAGGACAACGACCCGTCTTTGCTGAGATCGCCGTCGGCTGGAAAGCTGATCAACTTCTTGGTCGAGGACGGCGGCCACGTGAATTCCGGGCAAGCCTACGCAGAAATCGAGGTGATGAAGATGGTGATGACGGTGACTGCCAGCGAAGCCGGCAGTGTCTTCTACGTGAAGAGACCAGGTGCTATCCTCGAGGCTGGCGCTCTGATTGCTCACTTGGAGCTAGACGATGCAACCTTGGTAACCACAGCTCAAGAATCCACTGCCCAGTTTGTAGAGACGGTGGCCCCAGCCATCTCCGAGAAGTTGAATCACCTCCATGCCAAATATCGAACATCTTTAGAGAACATTCTGGCGGGATACTGTCTGCCAGATGCCTACCACTTGCCTCGAGTAAGAGAGCTCATCGAGAAGTTCATGAATTCCCTTCGTGATCCTAGTCTACCTCTGCTCGAGCTTCAGGAGGTGATCGCGACGATATCCGGCAGGATCCCGATCTCCGTAGAGAAGAAGATAAGGAAGCTGATGTCCCTTTACGAGAGGAACATAACGTCCGTTCTGGCGCAATTCCCCAGCCAGCAAATCGCGGCGGTGATCGACGGGCACGCGGCGACGCTTTCGAAGCGCGCCGAGCGGGATGTTTTCTTCTTAACCACTCAGGCTATCGTGCAATTGGTGCAGAAGTATAGGAACGGAATACGGGGAAGAATGAAGACCGCCGTGCACGAGCTTCTTCGGCAGTACTACACCGTGGAGAACCAGTTCCAGCAAGGGCATTACGACAAATGCGTGTCGGCTTTGATAGACCAATACAAAGACGACGTGGCTACGGTAACAGCCATGATCTTCAGCCACAATCAGGTGACGAGGAAGAATGTTTTGGTGACTATGCTCATAGATCATCTGTGGGCAAACGAGCCTGGCCTCACGGACGAATTGTCGAGCACGCTGACCGAGCTGACCAGCTTGAACCGTACGGAACACAGTCGCGTCGCGCTGCGCGCCAGGCAAGTCTTGATTGCTGCTCACCAACCCGCTTACGAGCTGAGGCACAACCAAATGGAATCCATCTTCTTGTCAGCCGTGGATATGTACGGCCATGACTTCCACCCAGAGAACCTGCAGAAGTTGATCCTCTCCGAGACCTCCATCTTCGACATTCTCCACGATTTCTTCTACCACTCGAATCGCGCTGTCTGCAACGCTGCCTTGGAAGTGTACGTTCGCCGCGCGTACATCAGTTACGAGCTGACTTGCCTGCAACACTTAGAACTGTCCGGCGAAGTGCCGCTCGTACATTTCCAATTCCTGCTGCCCAACAACCACCCAAATCGACAGAGTCAGTATCCAATTAATCACAGAATGGGGGCTATGGCAGCCTTCCACGACATGGACCAGTTTGTCAAGTATTCAGACGAGGTCCTCGACCTCCTCGAAGATCTCTCCTCGCCCACTTCGATCTCTGCCAAGGTGTTGGAGGCGGTGGACGCGGCTGGCAGCGAATCCAGGCACAGCACGTCTATAAACGTGTCTCTGAGCACAGCAGAAGCTGGCGGCCCAGTGGAAATGGGCGAGAGATCCACCGAGCCCGTGCAAATTCTCAGCATCGCCATACAAGAGATAGAAAACTACGACGACGCTGTCATGGCGAAGCTTTTCGGGGACTGGTGCTTCACGAATAAGGAAGAGTTAGTTTCAAGGGGTATCAGGCGAGTGACGTTCGCTGCGTTGAAGAAGAGACTTTTCCCAAAATTCTTCACCTTCCGTCAAAGGGATGGATTCATAGAGGACAAGATCTATCGACACCTGGAGCCTGGCTGTGCCTTCCAGCTGGAGTTGAATAGAATGAGAACGTACGATCTAGAAGCACTGCCTACCTCAAATCAAAAGATGCATCTTTATCTCGGCCAGGCTAAGGTTGCTAAAGGTCAACAAGTCACGGACTATCGTTTCTTCATTCGTTCGATTATAAGGCACTCCGATCTCGTCACAAAGGAGGCCAGCTTCGATTATCTTCATAACGAAGGCGAACGTGTCCTGTTGGAGGCCATGGACGAATTAGAAGTAGCGTTCTCCCATCCACTTGCAAAGCGTACAGAATGCAATCATATATTCCTGAACTTCGTGCCGACGGTTATCATGGAGTCGGTGAGGCTGGAGGAAAGTGTGACAAGCATGGTGCTCCGATACGGACCAAGGTTGTGGAAGTTAAGGGTGCGCCAGGCCGAGATTAAAATGACAATACGCCCAGCCCCAGGGAAGCCGACGTCCACCATACGCCTGTGCATCGCCAACGACAGTGGCTACAGTACGGACTTACAGCTTTACTCCGAGGCAACGGATCCAAAGACTGGTATCATTCGCTTCGAGTCTATTCCTTCCTCGACGGCTGGCGCTTCTTGGAGACCAGGACCCATGCACGGTCTGCCAATCTCTACTCCCTACCTAACCAAAGACTACCTCCAAGCGAAGAGGTTCCAAGCACAAAGCGCCGGCACCACTTACGTGTACGATCTGCCGGATATGTTCAGGCAGCAGACAGAGAAGTTGTGGCTCAAGTACACGGAGGAAAGACCGAATTCTGAATTAGTTGTTCCCAACCCCGTAATGGATTGCGTGGAACTAGTGCTGGAGGGTGAGAACTTAGTGGAACAGAAGCGTCTTCCCGGTGAGAACGATGTCGGTATGGTCGCCTGGAGATTCAGATTATACACGCCAGAGTACCCGGAGAGTGGTCGAGATGTGATACTAATCGCCAACGATTTAACATATCTGATCGGCTCCTTCGGCCCGAAGGAGGATCTGGTGTTCTGCAGAGCATCGGAAAGAGCTAGACAGCTTGGGATCCCGCGAATCTACTTCTCCGCGAACTCTGGGGCTCGTATCGGCCTGGCTGAAGAAGTGAAAGCTCTGTTCAAAATCGCCTGGGCGGATGACAACGAGCCGGAGAAAGGCTTCAAGTACATATACCTCACTCCGGATGATTACGCGCGTCTAGCACCGCTTAATTCTGTGAAGACTTCGTTGATCGAAGACCGAGGGGAATCTCGTTACAAAATAACAGACATCATCGGCAAGGACGACGGCCTGGGCGTAGAGAATTTGAAGCATGCTGGAATGATAGCCGGGGAGACGTCCAAAGCTTACGACGAGATAGTGACCATCTCCATCGTGTCCTGCCGCGCTATTGGCATCGGCGCGTATCTGTTGCGTCTTGGCCAGAGGGTCATTCAGATAGAGAACTCGCACATCATTCTCACCGGTTATAAAGCCTTGAACGCCGTGCTAGGTCGCGAGGTGTACGCGAGCAACAACCAACTGGGCGGTATACAGATCATGCACAACAACGGTGTTTCGCATGCGACCGACGCGAGAGACTTGGACGGCGTCGCGACCGCTCTGAGGTGGTTGAGCTACTGCCCTAAGTACAAAGGAGCACCACTTCCTATATTGCCGGCGCCGCTTCCCGACCCAGTCGACAGAGAGATCGCTTATGTCCCTACGAAGGCAGCTTACGATCCAAGGTGGATGCTGGAGGGTAGATGCTCGCAGGACGGTACAAACGCTTGGGAAAGTGGATTCTTCGACCGCGGCTCTTGGCAGGTACAGTTGTACACTACTGTGTGGTTAATAAGCAATACCATTTGAGATATAGTTTCTTCTATTGTTAGTTATAGTACATTATAAAGCGTTTTACTAATTGTAAGCCGGTTAAAGCATATTTAAATATTGTTCGCAGGAAATAATGAGACCATGGGCCCAAACTGTGGTAACCGGACGAGCCAGGCTGGGTGGAATACCGTGCGGTATTATCGCTGTAGAGACAAGGACCGTCGAGTTACATTTGCCCGCTGATCCCGCTAATTTCGATTCAGAGGCTAAAACGATATCTCAGGCGGGGCAGGTGTGGTTCCCCGATAGCGCGTACAAGACCGCTCAAGCCATTAAAGATTTCGGAAAGGAGGAACTACCGCTCTTCATCTTCGCTAACTGGAGAGGCTTCTCTGGCGGAATGAAAGGTATTCGTTAATTTCTTTATAACGGTGGCGATAAAACTGTTCTGTTATGCTAATTACGTACCTTTCTACAGATATGTACGAGCAAATCATGAAATTCGGTGCTTACATTGTGGACGGATTAAGAGAATACACTAGGCCAATATTTGTATATATCCCACCAAACGGGGAGCTGAGAGGCGGTGCCTGGGCGGTTGTCGATCCGACGATAAATCCTCGCTACATGGAAATGTTCGCTGACAATACTAGTAAAGCCGGAGTTCTGGAGCCCGAGGCGTTGGTAGAGATAAAGTTCCGGATCAAAGACATCCTTAAAACTATGTACAGGGTCGATGCGGTCCTACAGGTACTTAAGGTAAGCCTCCTCGCCTATTCTCCGCTAACGTTCCCGAAGAATACATTCTGTACACGCGTCGAAGCTCTCTAAAACATACCGTTATTTCAGGATTCATTGACCAGCGTAAATTCGCCGGAGGAGCGAGCGGACATCGAGAAACAGATGCGCAAGAGGGAGAAAGAATTGGAACCCATGTATCATCAAGTCGCTGTTCATTTCGCGGATCTCCACGACACGCCGGAGAGAATGTTCGAGAAGAATGCCATCCACGACATTATCCCGTGGAAGAGGGCGCGAAGGTTGCTCTACTGGAGGCTGAAGAGGAGGCTGCTGGAAGATCGGATAAAGGACGAGATTCTGTCGACCCAGCCGCGCTTCGACGTCCGACAAGTCGGCGCCATGTTACGGAGATGGTTCATAGAGGACAAGGGGCCCACCGAGTCCTATCTGTGGGATCAGGACGAACCGGCGACGTGCTGGCTGGAAAGCCAACGGGATAGCGAGGACAGTGTCATTTCGCGTAACATCACTTGCGTGAAGCAAGACGCGGTGGTTTCACGGATCAAAGAGGCCCTCGAGGCGTGCCCGGAAGTGAGATTAACGGCGATTCTGGAGATCGCTCACAGATTACAGCCGGCGGAGCGCGCGGAACTTCAGAGAACTTTGTCGCAACTAGAAACAGCCACCACCCAGGAACACCACAATGACTCGAGTGCGTCGTCTTAATGTTTCTAGGAGAGACAGAAAGAAAGAAAGAAAGAATGAAAAGAATCACAAGATTATCTCTACGTACCTGGTGTATGTAACTCCGTTAGGATTAATTGTACAGACACTCGTTACTTCAACTTGTTAATAGTAAATTCTTACGGGAATAGTATAATTTTTGCAGAATTAATGATTGCTTCTATCGAGTAGCGTTTACGTTCGAGATCGGAAGCAAAGAAAACGCGTGTCTTATTGTTGGTAAAGTTCAAAAACAACGGTGATGCTAGTGAGCGTCGGACAGTATCACTGCCGTTTCCTAAAACCGTGGCTAAGTATGCCGACTGTTCATAAATGTAATCACGATTATAGAAATTATATTATATATATATATATTTATTTTTAGAAAAAAGAATGAACAAGTATGTCCGTTGAGTTTAATTTCACCGAACGACTATCGTTATTAATTAAATCAAAGAGAAAAGAAAGAAGAGGAAGCATACATCTTTCCGTTCTGTCGATTGGCGAATTCGATGGGTAAGTGGTTTTTAAAGCATCGAGGTGTTATTTTTTTCGATCGTGGTGCGAGACGTCGAAAGATTTCTTTGGCTCTGTGGAAAATATAAAGTTTATTCAGAGGCGATTGGTGGAAGAAGATAGACGAGAAAGAAGTTTTATAAATCCGAATTTCTCTTAACCAAAATAAGGCGTTTAATACAAAATAGTTACGATACGGCCGAGATGTACATATATATTTTATACTATTTTTAATTCATCAGTGTGAAGATAAAATGAGAAATGTATATGATGTTTGATCACGTCTTCGTAAATAGATAGAAACAAGAGATGGAAAGAAAATTCTGAGTACAAGTCTGTTCGTACCGTTGTCGTTAAAAGACTGGTATCTGACTACGATGTACATCGCTTAGATCGTCGTCTAGAGTTAGCAGCACCATGAACGAGAAAAACATTGCTAAGGCGGACAAAAAGTGCCAGATGTCATGGCTGTCGAAAAAGTGTAGGAGCTCGCAGGGTCTATTATAAAGGCGAGACTGGGCCGGAGTAAGCGCCCATGATATGGTTTTGTTTACAAAAAAATATAAAGCAGCGGCCCAGAACGCAAATGCTAGTATAATATAAATTAGCGGTTGACGGAGGATCCGTTCCCCATGACAGATCTGAAAGCACAACAGAATTAATTAGTCCGTATCAGGTGAAACAATTATCCGTTCCAAGCATCGGTACGTACCTTCATAACGATATAAAAAAGAGTATACAAAATTAAATTGGACATTAATATGGCTAATAAAAACGTTGCAAAGTTTTTTTCATGGCGTATATTTCCGAATACCGCGATGGCAACGTTACACAAATTTGCTATCACAAGCATCACGAACCGTTGCAAGTATAACGGTCGGAATAAATATCTAAGGCCAGAGCGAGCGTCGTATCTGTAGGTCTGAAAAGAAGATGCGAGTAGAGTGGTTGAAAGTAGCGCTGGAAATATATTTCCAACAAGCGAATTATATGCGGGAGAATTACTTGTATTATTCTTGAGAAGACACCTCTAAATCTCCATCGACCCATGTAGTAAATTTGTATAGTTAAGTACAGGCAAATCAGTAGATGCATGATTGTGAATATGATCCAGAAATAGTTGGAACCATTCAGGACCCCGACCAGTCCTATGAGGATGATCAAAGCCAAGACACCAAACGTGATCGGTGCTCTCGCGTTTATATCGGGATGCCGGGTTTGATAGATCTTGATCATGCAAAGCACTGCTATAATGTACATGAAACTGGTATCTAAAAGAATAATACAAACAATGCGGTTAATAAGATTAGCAGTTTCCGAAATCCCGCTACGGAATAATTATTATCCTACCGAATTGAAAATTGCTTCGATTCGGGCACACGTGATAGCTGCCGGACAATATTCCTTCCATGATAAGCGCGGTGCCCATCGCGTAGAATAATCCATAATGCTGCGGTATGCCGTAACATTTACTCTTCTCCCTATCCAGTTCATTGTGCTCTCGAGAGTACGTCAGGAATATAAACAGAAGGCCCAGCATCACGTACCCGATGTTCGAGAACACATGATTGAAATCCGACAGTAGCCCGAACGGATGGGCGCATAGGAAATTGTAATAGCACAGGTCTTCGTTTCCAGTTACATGAAGCACATTTTGATACGTTATTACTAGTTGCACGACAGGCAAAGTATAGAAGATAGCTACGGTCGCTAAATAATACAAATATAATCGAGACTTGTGCCTCAGAATCTTCGGATCTTTGCGAGCCAAGTCGCACACCGAAAGCACGCGTTTCGTTCGTATAACTTCTTTGTCCGAGAGAGCATCTTCCATCAGGTCAATGTCGTCCTCATCCAGCGAAGAATCCTCTTCTATGGATACTGACCGATGTGGCCCGGTCTAAGACATAATGCATAATGATTGTTGAAAGACCTTTTCTATTTACTTTACTTAATTTCTTTCTCTTTTAGCTCACCTCCTCTATTGTCGAAGGACTCGGGAGTGGCTCAAAATTCTCGCAATTTTGATTGTTTAATATTTCCTGATTGATCCTTCTGCCTAATTTAATTTTAGACACCATTACGCCAACAACGTATACGATACAAAAAGTAAAAATTACAGATATCGCAGTTGCTGATGCTACAATGTAATCGTGCTGGTTAATACTGGCATTTATTGTTAGCGTCACTCTTTTATTTCGTAATAAAATTATACTGGGAGATCCAAAGCAATCGGTATCGTCACCCTTTACCACGAGTACGACGAAGAAACCACGTGGATATGCTTCTCTCTGAAACATTAGAATCAGGCTTCAAGATCAGTTTTTAAGGGGTCGCGCATATTTTTTACAACTATTTACTTATCTTAAAAGTACACATATTCAGCAACTCTCAGTAATTTTGTTATAGAAAAATATTAAAAAATGAACGAATAACAGACACTTTCTCGGAAGTTATTTTTTTGTTACGGTGAGCACGATATCTTAAAGCCGGATCATTTGAAATCAAAAAGCGAAGAAGATTCTGATGGTATATAAGTTTATCTAGTTCATGAACGAAGGATTTTTCAAAAAAATAATTTCAGACAAAAGGGCGACTGTTTAACTTTAATTTATTTTTCGATGTCTGAATTGTTCGTTTTTCGTGAATTAAAAATAGTTTTCATAAAGAAAAATTCCTTCGTTCACTAACTGGATAAACTCGCATACTAACAGAATTTTCTTCACTCTTCGATTTCAGATAATCCGGCTCTGAAATATCGTGCTCACTGCAAAAAATACCTTCCAGGAGAGTGGGTGTTATTCATTCATTTCTTAATATTTCTCTATAACAAAATTACTGAAAATTACTGAATATATGTACTTTTAAAATAAGCAAACAATTGTAAAAAATATACATTAGATTTTCCACAAAAAATTCCCGAAAATCACGCCAACCTTTAATTAAATTCTACAGCAAAGAATTCTTTCTGTAAAGCACCCACAAAACAGATACTTATTAACATCCCAGGAATATACTTACCGGCACAGTGATGCCACCCTGCCGACTCACAGTTTGCCAGTAGCCAGCAAACTTAGTGTTCCTTTCTAAATCGAAAACAGGGCACTAAGAGAGAAGATTATACTTTACAAGCCTGAAACTAAATACGAATCCATTTATCAATTACAGTGGAATAAACTTACCGATGTATTTTGTATCGAAACAGTCATACAAATATCATCGTCAGATTCAACGTGGACAACCACCGAGGAGCTCTCTATCTGTTCTGGAAACGTATAGCCATAATAAACAGGCTCGGATGGACTAATTTCTACCGATTTCTTCTCTCCTAAGCTGAAGAAAAGAGCAATTACAGAATTAAATTTCTATCTCCTCTTCCTAATAACGTAACAACTTTCGCAGCCGATGTGGGAGGAAGGCATACCTTAGATAGAAGTATGGATCCTCGGTTACGTTAAGTTTAAATAAGATATTTACGTGACTCGCTGTGGACAAACCGACGGTAAGAAATTCTTCTTCGTCGGGTTCGCTCCGATAATATTTCGTTGAACACAGGGTTCGACTAGTTTTATTATAAGATAAATCGTTAAAATACATGCTATCTACTACCAGCGGGATCTGCCACGATAGCAGACCACGCTTCTGGCGCACAACCACTATAAGAGGTACATCGTGGGTGGCGTTGCTTTCGACGTCTATCCTCACGCTTTGCTTCCACGTTACCTGAACAAATAAAAGATTTCTGTCGTATATAGAATAACATACGTATAAAACAATTGATACTTACATTGTCAGTGGGATATAAGAAGACATATTCAACAGAGGTGTTCACCGCAAATTCATATTCCTTTTTATAAACACCGCCGTTAACGATGGGAAGGAACGACGCAGATTGTAAAGCAATAGCTTCATGAAGATTAAGTAATAACACAGCAGAGGCGACTAAAAGTTTCTCAATACTTAACATCTTAGAGGTTCATACCTGAAAATGAATTTTGCGACAGTTACTCGCATGGATCTGTGAAAATTTCGAAATCACAGAGTACCGCATAAAATATGGACCTTTGCAATAGTAAACACGAAAAACTTGAAATGTTTTATATTCTTTGGTTCTGTCATTCGTTTCATGCATTTGAGATAAATGGTAATATTGACGGTACCATGGGTGCTTTTTAAACCGTAAACCCGATTGATCGCCGAACTGATCGTCGACCGAATTTGCTAAACCAATTCATGAAGCGATGCGCAAACTATCGTGGGAAAACCCGCCATGCAAACACAGCTGCATAGCTGACAATAGTGACCGATAGTGACCAATAGTTGCCAATAGTGAGAATTGCATATTTGCAGTCAACTACTGGTTACCTTGATCCACACTGTGATTGATCCGATTTGATCTATATAATAACCTATCGATAATTCCGACCAATTCCGACATTCGATCCCTATATCGAAATTAGATTGAATTAATTGCATCTTTATATCGATCTGTATATCGTAATTTAAATAACTGTATTAATACTGAAAATTGAAATGCTAATTATTTTAATTTTATACCGTAGTTCGTGGAATTTTTAATAATTATGAATGTAAAGTTAAAGCTCGTATCGCATTGCTTTGTAAAAATCGCATCGGAATATTAAATAAATTAGAATCAAGTATTTAAATGATTATTTTTGCTTTTAGCAGAAGAATAAGTAGGTATTCGTGCATTTATCACTCTGGGTAATTTCTAGGAATAATTATCTTAAATGTTCCATATATAATGATTGCTTTCAAGATTTCGTAAATATATTTTTAATAATATAAATTTATAGTAAAAAGCATAAGCTTCGCAAACATTTTACTTATGAATGCAGCTAATAACGCTAATGAGAGACTTTGGAATAAATCATGGTGCACTCGCAGTTCATTATTCTGATTTGACTTCAGTGTCTTCAGTCATTGTTATTAAAGATGGCGGCATCCGTGGTATCAAAGGATGTTAATACATATTTAAGTCAAAATCAAAATGTTGCGGACAAAGAATTGGCCGCGGAATGGGCCCAGCTTGAAGAGTTACACAACAAAAGGTACTGGCAGTGAAATATTTTAAATCGCATTCGTATTGCAAGAGAAGTAATTGATCCGAGTTTCTTCCTCCGGTGACTTGCAGGCTTTGGCATCAGCTGACACTCAAATTAGAAACGTTCGTGAAGAACCCGGCGCTTCAAAAAGAAGATAATTTGGTACAATTATACGTGAACTTCTTGTCTACCTTCGAAAACAAGTAAGCATACCGCGTATCTTTCTTTTCGTAAAATCTCGATCCTTAACCTCACTTTCTTAGCTTCGCTTGGAGGTTATAGCGATGGGTTGTATGTAGTGTAAGGAATTAATTATACATCGAAACATGTACTATATATTTCCTGTGTTTAGGATAAACCCTTTGTCGCTGGTGGAAATATTAGCGATCGTGATACAGCAATTCCAAAATAAACAGGAGGCGATCACATTTTTGGAGAAAACCGAGACAAAGGTTAAAAGCAGCAATGAAGCCGTCGCTCTTTGTAAAGTTCTTATGGGACAGATCTTGCTTGATAAGCTGAACGATCAAGAGAAGGCAAAGAAGACTATAGAAGAGGTGGAAGTTATGCTGGATAATGCCGATAGCGTTACCACGGTTCATGGTAGATTTTATTTGCTAGCGAGCCGCCTCTACCGCTTGCAAGGAAAGCACGCCGAATATTATCGTACCGCGTTAAGGTATCGCTTATATCGAGGAACACCGAAGACTACATTTGTTACAGCGCAGTTCACTGACGAGCGTTTTATGGAAACTTGAATTTCAGATATCTGGGTTGCATCGAGTTAAGTAGCTTAAGTAGACAAGAACAAGAACAGCACGCATTCTTCCTCGGTTTGGCTGCACTTTTGGGCGAGGGGGTTTATAATCTTGGAGAACTCTTAGCGCATCCAGTCTTGCAGTCCTTAAAAGGCACACCGAACGCTTGGTTGATCGACTTGCTACAAGCTTTTAACGCCGGTGACATCGCCGCGTTAGAGAAATTGAAACCGCAATGGAGCAAAGTTGCCGATCTGGCTGCGCAGGAATTGAAATTGAGACAGAAAATTTCTCTGTTGTGTCTCATGGAAATGACTTTCAAACGGCAAGCTAATAATAGGTCTGTAGTCTCTTCGCTTCGATTTTATTCGCTGGAAAATCAGAAATTGAAAGATTTTTAAGAATAATGTGAAGTAAGTTCCGTTGATGTGAAATATTCTTCGTTACAGGCAATTAACTTTTGCGGAAATCTCTCAGGAGACTCGTTTGCCTCTTGGCGAAGTGGAGTTACTAGTGATGAAGGCTCTAGCTCAAGGTTTGGTTCGTGGAGCTATTGATCAAGTAGCAGGAACAGTAAACATGACGTGGGTGCAGCCTCGTGTTCTGGATCGTAGTCAAATAGCTGGAATGGTTCAAAGACTCGACGGATGGTGTAAAGATGTTAGCTCGATGGAGCGTTTATTAGAGTCCCGAGCCTCTGAGATTCTTACCCTTTAATATTAGGTTTGATATTCCCACACTCGATTCATTTGTAAGTTTTACTTCTGTATCTCCGTTAACACCATTGGCTTACCATTATTTGAAGCATAAAAATATAACGATAACTTCTACCCGTCGTGCAACTAACATAGATGTACAATATCTGCGAACGATGACATAAAATTAGACCCAGTATGATAAGTCAATGGGTTAATATAAAAGAAAGTATAAGCTCCACTTTCTTGAATTTAAAATTACGATCCCATTTACAGGTGAATGTAAAAAAGAAATACAAATTTGTTTTCAATTAACATTCTACAAAAACCACATCATAGAGCTCTGTTTTTGTGTTCACAAACTTTGTACTATGGTCGAAAGATTAATAATAATAATGTACATTAACATTTGTCATGTTTCTCTGATTAAATATTTATACTTTAAGTATCAATTATTTGGATATTAATACAAAGATTACTTTAGCATTAAGCCGAATGGTAGTAGTCGTGCATAAAGAATTGCGACTCATATTTTTCTTTTGAAATGAAAAAATGGCGCTAGGCGCTCGTTTTGAGCGTCAAGTCCAGTCACGTCATCGGTCCACGTGACTTTCACCGTCAAGGGGAAAAGCTGGATTCGGTTTAGCTAAAAAGCTGAGTTTAGCTTTTCCGCTTGACGCTCGTTCACTCTGACTTGCTCTTGATGACTGAGTTCAATCTAACTTGCTCTGACTTGCTCATGAATGGGTAGGGTTTAGCAACAGGTGCTCTTAAAAAACATTAAAGCACTTTTTTTACAAATTATGTTATTGCAAGTGAATGAAATTTATTTTGCGTTAAATAAACCGGAATAGGACAGCAAGGTTAAACGGCGAATGTGATATCGTTTTATATTCATCCTCCTTTCTCTTCCGTTGAACGGAATATGTTCATACGACGATTTTTAAATCGTTACTCTAAGAGAAACATTTGTAAATCGCGGGCTTCGACTCTCAAAAAATAACCTAGTTTTACCCGTGCTGAATTCTAATTCCTACCACGCGTAGCGTTACAATCTGCTTTGAGACTTCACCGGTAACGTTGCATGCGACACTAAAATGGCAAGGGGGTCCTAGGACCCCCAAACCGGTGACAGGAAAATACATTGGTTGATAGGTCTATTCTATACCTCGTCTGTGGTAAAGCTGTTTAAAAATTAAAAGACATCGCATCGAGGCCATTTATCACCACTGAAAGTGATAAAGGGATTTAAAGTTTCAGATATTATAATTAAAATATTGTAGATGTCGCTGTGAATTATTTTTGATATATAAAGGATAATAGGTTAAAGCAGTATTTTATAGTAAATTTATTCAATGACCGTTTTTTACATATAAACTTTTACAAATAAAAACAATAGCTTATCTTAATACTGACATTTAATTTCTATTTTCCCCTCCTTCTACCGCATTAATTAGCCGGAAAAGTACTGGGTAATTATAGCATTCCGCCTTGCAGTACCACTAACATTTTGTTCATGCACTTCATGTACTACTTCTTCATCCTGTGGTACCAGTATTTGTATTGGATCCTCATCGTTCTCATCCACAGCTATATTATATAAAACTGCTGTAGCCACAATTATAGCTTGTACAGTCTTCATTTGCACTTTCATCCCTGTACTTAATATGGGAAATCGGCGTTTCCATACTTCAACAACATGTTCAACAGTGTTCCTCGTACGTGTGTGCGCTGAATTATACCGTTTTTCAGCTGGTGTTCTCGGATTCAATATTGGCGTCAATAAATAACTCATCGTAGGATATTCACTATCCCCTAGCAGCAAACCCGGCGAAAAATTTTGCGCTTCAAATTTCTTGTACAAGTTACTGTAGGAGAATATCGTAGCATCCTTTGCCGAGCCAGGCCATCGAGCGACAATATCCCTAATTTTCATTGTGTGATCACACACAATTTGCACTTTCAAAGAAAAATATCCTTCTCCATTTCTAAACACTTCCGCATTCTCACCACCTATAATCATTTACAATTAGTAAAAGTAATGATTTATCATAGACAGTATAATGACAAAATCAAACAAAATTTAACATAACGAATAACAAAAATGACTGCATAGCGATAATAAGGTATGCGTAGTCTTATACTTTCTCTCATAGCTTCTAATCACTTCTTTCCGTTACATCTTCCCTTACCTGGAGATTGTATTCTAACATGCATTGCATCGATACATCCAATAACGCTTGGAAAGTTGAACATTGTGAAAAACCCTGTTTTGATCTCCTGCATTTCTCTTCTGTCTTGAGGCATTTTGATGTATTGTGGTCGCAGTAGTGCAAGTGCAATCGAGACTTTGCGGACAATTCTACATGCCGTTGCTACACATACATCAGAGAACTCTCCCACTGCACGCAGAACATTCCCAGTGGCATAAAAGCGCAATGTTAGTAGAAGTTGCTGCAGTGGTGACAATGCTCTGGTTCTGTAATGTGCAAAATTCGATATTACTAGAAAAACATAAATGGAAAGGTTATAAGTATTTATTTTCGATTAATCAGGAATATTCACATAATTCAAATACTCACATGTTGCAAATCGCTTGCAATTTCCCCTTGATTTTTTGGTGTATAATCATCACTGTCTCCTTGCTTAGTCGAAATCGACAACGAAAATCTACATCATCCCACAAATCTAAATGATTTCGTCTTACTTTCATGGTGTATGGTCGTCTTATTCGAAGAAATAATTCTTCGTCCTCTTCATCCTCCAGATGTTCGAAAATGTTTATATCCATGATCATGTCCATTTTTGTTGAAATACAAATAGCGTCCAAAAGCATAAACCTCTTTCACTGTTTTCATATTTCCTACCAGCGTTGCCGCCAGGGTTGGTAGCGATTAATTGCAGTGAATGGAGGGGAAACCCCTACAGGAGTGGTGGTAATGCGCGCGTGAACTGACGCAGGCGCGTGCCCGCGTGAAATGTTTCTCGCTTTCAACGGCAGATCGCGCAACGTTCATATTCGCGCGCTATTCAAATACGAATCGCGCGGTAAAATAATGTTCTATGCGCGCGCACCTGGACAATGCGCAAACTTAATACAGTGGACGCTGGATAATATGCCGCTGTTTAATGTGCCGTTGGGAACGCCCCAGCTCACACGCATTACTCGCACGCGTGTGTGCACCTCCCTTTCTTTCACGCTCAGCGAGCCAATGAATGCTAACCCTTAATGGTGCCTCCACACTGGAGTTCGCAAGCAATTCGCAAGCAATACATATACGTGATTGTGTTTTTTCTTTTTCTCACATCAGTGTGACGCACCTTAAGAGTATTCTGGTAGGGGGCAGCCATCACGGAAAAGAAAACAGGAGAGTTATGGGGAGAGCGCGCGTTACATTGGCTCTCCTTAATATGCCGCTTCTGAGAAAACCCCGCCTCTAGAGCCCCGACTGCGGCTCATTATCGAGCGTCCACTGTAATCTTAATACTATCGTAATAATAATAATGATTATATTAAGAGTAATGGTAGTAGGGTAATAGAAAAAAGAACAACAGAAGTTGGTCCGAGATTGTTACAGATGTTATAATTTTAAAATAAACACATTTAAAAATTGACATGAACTACAATAACTGTCCTCATCTTATCAAACATTCCTGCTTCACTTATTTTAAACGCATGATACATATTTTACATATTAACTCAATAATAATTACCACGTAATTAATATCAGTATTAACACTGCTGAAACTAATTGGCCCTGCAAGCGTCCATTATATTTCTTAAATCTTCATTAGTTAGATAATAGAATATTTTTTCAGTACATTCATGTGGTATACCACGGAAATTGGTAAAAAAAGAATGGAAAATTTCATTACCTTGTACCATTAACTCTCTCCTTCTTTCCCCCTGTCTAAAATTACTATTTATCAGAGTAGCATATATTGGAAATTGTAGTTTACAAACATCTGTACTGAAGACTTGTATTATACTTTCATTTCCTGCGTATATTGCTAATTGATTTAAACCTTTTGTCAAGATATCATAAAATAAGATATTAGTATTACCAATCACCTCACTCTTCATGCTTGCTACTTCTTCCTCACATGCATTCCAAAAATATCTTGATTCTACATCATCCCTACTAATTGACGGTAAATTTTTATTCCTTACATATAAATTTGCAGCTTTCACCTTAATCGCGTGACGTTTAAAACACTCAGCAATACTTTCAAGAGAAAGAAAATAATAATCACTATTGCTGCTTTTCAACTGTAACGTTAAGCCGTCCCATTTACACATAAAAGGGATATGAGAACCGTGATCTAAGAGAGCTATAGCAACTTGTTTATTCCTGTAGAAACAAGCAATGTGAAGTGCTTTTCTACCACAGTTAGCTTGAAAATCGATACCGGCACCGAATGTTAAGAGAGCCGTGACAGTTTCTAGATTACCCTTTTCAGAAGCATAGTGAAGTGCTGTTCTACCACATTTATCTTTAGAATCGACGCCGGCACCGAATTTTAAGAGAGCCTCGACAATTTTTGATTGACTGTTTTCAGAAGCAATGTGAAGTGCTGTTTTACCATATTCATCTTTAGAATCGACGCTGGCACCGGATTTTAAGAGAACCGTGACAGTTTCTAGATTACCCTTTTCAGAAGCAAGGTGAAGTGCTGTTCTACCACTGTTATCTTTAGAATCGATACCGGCACCGAATTTTAAGAGAGCCGTGACAGTTTCTAGATTACCCTTTTCAGAAGCATGGTGAAGTGCTGTTGTACCACATTTATCTTTAGAATCGACGCTAGCACCGGATTTTAAGAAATCCTCGACAATTTTTACATTATCCTTTACAGAAGCAAGGTGAAGTGCTGTTTTACCATATTCATCTTTAGAATTGACGCCGGCACCGAATTTTAAGAGAGCCTCGACAATTTTTGATTGATTGTTTTCAGAAGCCATGTGAAGTGATGTTCTACCATATTTATCTTTAGAATCGACGCTGGCACAGGATTTTAAGAGAACCTTGACAATATTTAGATTACCCTTTACAGAAGCAAGGTGAAGTGCTGTTTTACCATTTTCATGTTTAGAATCGACGCCAGCACCGAATTTTAAGAGAGCCTCGACAATTTTTGATTGATTGTTTTCAGAAGCCATGTGAAGTGATGTTCTACCATATTTATTTTTAGAATCGACGCTGGCACAGGATTTTAAGAGAACCTCGACAATATTTAGATTACCCTTTAAAGAAGCAAGGTAAAGTGCTGTTCTACCACATTTATCTTGCGAATCGACGCCGGCACCGAATTTTAAGAGAGCCTCGACAATTTTTGATTGACTGTTTTCAGAAGCAATGTGAAGTGCTGTTCTACCCCTGTTATCTTTAGAATCGACGCTGGCACAGGATTTTAAGAGAACCTCGACAATATTTAGATTACCCTTTACAGTAGCAAGGTGAAGTGCTGTTTTACCATTTTCATCTATAGAATCGACGCCAGCACCGAATTTTAAGAGAGCCTCGACAATTTTTGATTGACTGTTTTCAGAAGCAATGTGAAGTGCTGTTCTACCATATTTATCTTTAGTATCGATGCTGGCACGGGATTTTAAGAGAACCGTGACAGTTTCTAGATTACCCTTTTCAGAAGCAAGGTGAAGTGCTGTTTTACCACATTTATCTTTCAAATAGGTGCCGGCACCGAATTTTAAGAGAGCCTCGACAATTTTTGATTTATTGTTTTCAGAAGCAATGTGAAGTGCTGTTCTACCATATTTATCTTTAGAACAGACTCTGGCACCGGATTTTAAGAGAACCTCGACAATATTTAGATTACCCTTTACAGAAGCAAGGTGAAGTGCTGTTCTACTATTTCGACCTTTATAATGGATGTCGGCACCAAATTTTAAGAGAATCTGCACAACTTCTAGATTACTGTTAAAATCAACGCCGGTCCCGAATTTTAAGAGCTCATCGACAATTTTTGATTGACTGTTTTCAGAAGCAATGTGAAGTGCTGTTCTACCCCTGTTATCTTTAGAATCGACGCTGGCACAGGATTTTAAGAGAACCTCGACAATATTTAGATTACCCTTTACAGTAGCAAGGTGAAGTGCTGTTTTACCATTTTCATCTATAGAATCGACGCCAGCACCGAATTTTAAGAGAGCCTCGACAATTTTTGATTGACTGTTTTCAGAAGCAATGTGAAGTGCTGTTCTACCCCTGTTATCTTTAGAATCGACGCTGGCACCGGATTTTAAGAGAACCTCAACAATATTTAGATTACCCTTTACAGAAGCAAGGTGAAGTGCTGTTCTACGATTTCGACCTTTATAATGGATGTCGGCACCAAATTTTAAGAGAATCTGCACAACTTCTAGATTACTGTTAAAATCAACGCCGGTCCCGAATTTTAAGAGCTCATCGACAATTTCTGACTTGTACAGTTCAGAAGCAATGTGAAGCGCTGTTCTACCTAGTTTATTTTGAAAATCGATCTCCGCCCCGTTCTTCAAGAGAGCTTCGACAATTTGTACATTACTGTTTTCAGAAGCTATGTGAAGTGCTGTTCTACCACTGTTATCTTTAAAATTGATGCTGGCTCCGAATTTTAAAAGGGCCTCTACATTTTCTAGATCACTGTTTTCAGAAGCAATGTGAAGTGCTGTTCTACCCCTGTTATCTTTAGAATCGATACCGGCACCACATCTTAACAGAATCTCGATAACTTCTAGATTACTGCGTTTAGATGCAGTATGAACTGATATTGCACCATATTCATCTTCAGAATCAATGCCAGCACCGAATTTTAACAGAACATCAACAATTTCTAGATTACGGTTTTTAGAAGTAACATGAAGTGCTCTTCTATCATCTTTATCTTTAGAATCAACGAATTTCAAGAGAACCTCAACAATTTCTACATTACTGTTTTGAGAAGCAATGTAGAATGGTGTACTGTAATTTTCATCTATGGAATTAACATCTGAGTGATCTGGCGAATTCACCTTCATTAAACGCAGTTTCGCAATTTTTCCTTTTTTACTAATATCAGGAACTGTATCGAACGGACCTTCCAAAAGTTCTTCCGAAAGTGCCAATTTGCCATATTCATCGCAACTGTTGACATCAGCACCATGTTGTAAATGAACTTCCATGACCTCTCTGCGATTCTTCTCAGCAGCATAAAATATTCGGGTTTTCCCAGTTTCATGTTGAGCATTTACATCAGCTCCATAGCTTCCCAATAGTTTGGATACGTCCTCATGTTTGTTTATGGTTGCAACAAATAAAGGCATTTCACTTGGAGGGGATATTGAGACCATATTATCATCCGTACCGTATTCTAAGAATTTTTCAATCATTTTCAAAAATCCTTTGTGCAGCAATCTACAATTATTTTCAACATAAAAGTCGACAACACGATTACATTGACGCAGGTTTTTAACGATCATGCTATATTTTTTTTCAGAGCCATGCACTGCAAATTGAACAATGTTGCGTTTTTTTATATTTTCAGAAGAAAAATGGTTTAAAAGATGCTTGATAATTGATGAACATCTGTCTTCAACAGCAAAGTGTAATATCGGTTTACCACCTCGATATTTAGTATCAACGTTAGCTCCATGTTTTAAAAGTAGCTTAACAACTTCTGCGTGTCTGTTTATAACAGCAATGCACAGTGGTGTATAACATTTCGTAGATGAAGATCCATACGCAGAATTAACACAAGCTCCATGATTTAACAGATACTCGACAATTTGTAAATCCCCTTCATCCATTGCAACATGGAGAGGTGTAATACCATATTTTCCTCTAGCATTGACATCAGCCCCTGCACTTAAGAGCACTTTGATAATTTCTTCGCTACCATTTCTAACAGCAACATGCAGTGGTGTAAAATTCTCAGGCAATGATGTAGAGATATGGAAAGAATTAGGATCAGCATTCATTCTCATCACTGCAGTATGAAACGTAGATATATGATATCTTCCTTGAGCATTAACATTAGCACCTCTACTTAAAAGCAACTTGATAATTTCCATTTTCTTCCTTTGAACTGCATAACGAAGCGGAGTTGCGCCACATTTGCAGTTAGCATCAATATTAGCTCCTCTATCTAGAAGCATCTCAATAATCTCTATGTCACCATTTTTAACAGCAAAATGCAGTGGAGTCTCAGAAGGATTTTTGTTCTCGTTATTAACTTTGGAACCATTTGTTAAAAGTAGTTTAACGACCTCTGTATGGTTGTTCTCAAGAGCATCACGAAGTAAAGCATAGCCATGTGACCAGTCTTGTGAGTAAGACAGACCAAAAGAAATAATTAACTCTCTTACTTTTTCTAGTCTTCCTTCGCGAACTGCCGAAATTAAACTGCAATTTATATCCTGATCGTCTTGCATTTTTCACTAATAAATTATTTCAGATTTCGTGAAATAAATTGCAAAACCAGAGTATTTCTATTGTTCCCTCCACGGACACAGACAGCGTTGCCGGTGGTTGCCGCGAGAACCCCCTACAAAGAGAAGTTACGCTTAGAGCATATAAACATGGAGGAAGCATGCAATAGGAAAAAATGTAGACGGCGATAGAAAGAGAAAGATATACAGGAGCATGATGTAAGGACATAAGGTGTGCTCGGCCGGCAGCCCATCTTCGTCTTCTACTGCGCCTTCCCACTTTCCGCCATGTTAAAATATGGCCGCCTAGTTACATTTTGGGGTTTATAATGTATTACCTAACTTCGGTTGTGTTTCAATTCACGCATACTGCGCATGAAATTGATGGCATCGTACGATTCCCTAGAATTTCTCTCACTTGCCACCAATACGATGCCACTTCCGGTACAGTGAGCGTGCAGCCATCGCAGAAAATCAGAGGAGAAGCAGTCACTGCACCGCTCGCTGCACCGGATGTGGCATCGTATTGGTGGCAAGTGAGAGAAATTCTAGGGAATCGTACGATGCCACCAATAAGATGCCATCAATTTCATGCGCAGTATGCGTGAATTGGAACACAACCTATGTAAGATTAGGTGCTTCCCAATGGGGCTATTCTGGTCTAGAGTCCATAAAAATAGGTGATCTGATAACAGTGATCTCCCATTTCATTTGTACTTTAGTAGGTAGTAGGTTTGATGTAGAAATTTTCCACCTTCGTTGTTCTACTACTATTCTGATCGAACAAAAGTAATTTTGACTTTCTACATTATGTTTGAATTTAAACTATCATAATTATTGCAAGAATCTTTCAAATGTTTCTATCCTGTGAAATTGTGTTTTATTACCTAAATACATCTTGAAATTCAAATGTAAATAGCCTTGGTATAACTTCGATTTATATCATAAATGACAAGAAAACGCAATGTTACTTAACGCGAAACGTACGTTATTATTATTTAAGTAAATGTACTTATATAACTTAAATAACTAAAAAGTACAAAATAAAAAAAAATTTAAATTTGATTTTAGTAATTATCGATCTATCGAAATTCTTTACTACATAGAGAAAAAAATTAAATTTTTTTTTATTTTGTACTTTTTAGTTATTTAAGTTATATAAGTACATTTATTTAAATAATATAATATATAGTATATATTATAATATAATAAATATAATATAATATTATAATGTAAGTAGAGGAGACACGATTCCGAGCGATCATTTTTGTTCCTTTCTTGCCGATGGCGAGATCAAGATAGACAGAGAGAGGGACTGAAGGCGAGCAAGAAACGGTACGAAACAAACGACGTGTTCATATTTTGTCTCGCTTTCTTTTTCAGATGCATTATACTCCGTCCTTTGCCTGCCCGTGCATACAATGTATTATAATGAAACACATTTCTTATTTTTTGTTGTAACTTCAAAACTACTTGACCGATTTTGATAATTCTTTTTCCATGACCTAACTTGATTGAAGCCAAACTAAATGCAATAAGTTTCACGAAAATCGGTTTAGTAGTTACGGAGAAATTCTCGGACAAAGATAACACGTATGACATACATACATGTATACAAACACCTCAAACCTTGGGATTCTGCAGGAGGGTAAAGAGGCAGTGTCCCCTTTCCTGGCTTTTGAAAAATAATCGGTTATTTTTCAAAACCAATCTTTATTAAGTTTATATTAAAAAAGGGAATATTGTTAAATTTCGGTTTTCAATTTTTAATTAAATTGGCCCTATAAAATGGGTTAAAAAAAGCAAGAGAGATATGTTTTTCTTCACCATCATCCCAAAGTTGCCCCCCCTGGAAACAAGTGATCTGTGTTTCCGTTGCTAAGGACTCAAGGAGTTGTTAAGTCCCTTTACGTCCAACCGTCGTAATTCGAATCGTCATTTTGTTATTGGCAAGCGACGTGAAAGGTACGTATGTAGCAATCAAAAGAAAGAAAATTTCATATCATATTCTTGCATTACTTTCAGTTTACTATACCTTCTATCTTTTTCTTTTAGTCAACATTGAAATGAACACGCAAACGACAAAAGAAAACGTAAGTAATAAAAATACTATTCAAATACTCGTAGCAGAGTTGGGCAAAACCGTTATTACATACGAATTTATTTTTATTCTTTAGTTTTAATCCTGAGAATTTATTTATTATTTGTTAATTTTATTCGTGAGAAATTGATTCGTGAAATTGATTCGTGAAATTGATTCGTAATTTTTATTCGTTACCCGCGTTTGCCATTTTTAATGGTCACTTCCAATAAATTCTGATGCGAAATTACCAGATCATATTTACGTATATCGTATGTTTCTTCTCGTTACATCACGAGCCTTTCCATTATTCAATCATATAAAAAACTGTAACGTATTGTAACTTTATTTTGTGAACGATTCGCACTTATAACAAGCAGTAAAACAAGAAGATATTAGACACGTTGAAGCATATTCTAACTTGTAACGTCAACGATTAGAAATATGAAACACATTTGAGTTAAAATATGCTTCTATGTATCCAATGTCTTCTTGCTGTATTACTTGTTATACAGTTACGGTCTATGCCCACTGATACTTAACGTAGACAAAGTGCCTACCAAAGACTTTCAAAAAGTTGTAGTTTACATGTTCGTTTACGTTTAACTCAGATATGTTTAATATTTTTAATCGTTGGCGTTATACGTTAGAATAAAGTAGTTGACCCAGTCGCCGATCAGTTTAGGCCTAGTCGTCGATCACTTAAATATTGAGATTTTAAAAGGTTTTTGAACAATACTGTGATGATATATGTAGGTAAAGACTCTTAAATATTAACTTGCAATTGTGTCCTTTACACAATATTGTTCAAAAACCTTATAAAATCTCAATATTAATTCAAATGATCGACGACTGGGTAGTCTTCTTGTTTTATCTGTTAGTTATAAGTGCGAATCGTTCACTAAATAAAGTTGTAATACGTTACAGTTTTTTGTACGATTGAATAATGGAAAGGCTCGTGAAGTATTAAGAAGATACATATTTTCTAATGTAATTTTTATAATTTCACATCATACACTATTTCAATTTTCAAATTTTTATATTTCCTAATTTCCAATTTGCAATTGAACAATCCTTGCTCTACATGTATGACTTTCGTCTATCATATGCCACTTTTATGAACTATTGATCTAATTTGTTAATTAATTGTTTATTAATTTTTATAGAAAAAAATGGAGGAAACATTTGTAGAACACATTAACAAGGCGATGTTACCTGCCAGTGGCAGCCAATCAGCCATGGCAGCTGCAACCGCGGCACCGCCACTGCCTCCGGCACTGCTACTGCCTCTGGCAC
Source organism: Andrena minutula (assembly GCA_929113495.1). Taxonomy (NCBI): domain Eukaryota; kingdom Metazoa; phylum Arthropoda; class Insecta; order Hymenoptera; family Andrenidae; genus Andrena; species Andrena minutula. The sequence goes on along the minus strand of OV815994.1, from coordinate 32,228,318 downwards.
CGCCACTGCCTCCGCCACCGCTGCCACAACCATCATCATCTAAACCTGATACAGAGAGACCAGCCAAGCCAGAGGGTAAATACATACACATTTTAAGGCGTTACATACTTTTGGAATGCTTGGAAATAGGTCTAAATGAATAATTGTTTTTCATTGAGCTATAAGAATACCTGGAGAGGGAACGGAGCAATGGCGGCCGGTCCGAGAAAGAGGGAAGATTACGGGTGAACCTATCTCTGTCTTACAACAGGCTATGGATGTATAGTGCATGTCAGTGAATGTGAGTGAAGTTATCTGTACAGAGTGAGAGGTATAATAGGAAGAAGGATAGGTTCACCCGTTCTTCTATTTCCCTCAGACCGCTGTCGCCTCTACTTCTTCCTATTGCTGTTCCCTCTCCAGGTATACTTATAGCTCAATGTTGTTTTTATTATAAATAACATTAGATTTCGCACAGAATGAAAATGGTATCTTCTGCCGTTGTAACAAATTTTCCTGACATTTTCACGAAAAAAGATATTAATTCTGGTCTTTAATTACATATCTTTTTATCTTATTACACTAAAAATTGTTCACTTTAGCCTATATCTAACCGTTTCGAAAACATGTTACTAATAAATTTATTTTTTACTAATTACAGGACATGTAGCTCGCCACAAGAGGAGCGGGCGGAAATTCAGAGCCAATCAGCATTGGGCTATCTTAAAGGCTATGCGGTCGCAAGCCACCATCCTGCGGAAGATAGTCGAAATGAATTGTCGTGACTGGGGTCGGGGGGGTCGTGGCCGTGGCTGGGGCCGGGGCCGTGGCCGTGGCGGCCCTCATTCGTAGTACCCACCTCAAAACATAAAAAGAAATAAAGTTTTTGTATATGAAAATGTGCTTATTTCATTTGCTCGTGCAGCAGAGTTTCTTTCTCTTTCAGCTGTTAAAATAATTATTTTCGTGTGTCTCGTTAACTGCAAGCTTGTATGTACATAGTCTGACGTAGATCACACTGCATCATTTTCTGCTTCGATTATTTTAAATATATAAAAGCCACATTTTAATTACGACTTAACATAGAACTTATAGAAATCGATGGCCTTTTGCTATAGTAAATATAGAGACTACATAATGTGTCCGAAGAAGGTGAGAGCGTATGGCAGAAAGTTTAGTTGCAGGAAATTTAAATGCAATTTAAATGTAATTTAGAGAATATAACGCACAATTTATTGGTGTTGGAATAACATTAAGCGGAATAGCGTGGCAACCAGTGTGAATTTTAAAGTATTACGAATATATTTTACAAAAGATTGAAAAGTATCAAGGGAGATGTGTTTTCAGCGTACTTTCTTCACTAATGTGACTTGTTCTATATTGCAAGCAGTCCGTCATAATTTTGGTAATTCTTAATGCTACGTCTTTTGACAAATTTTGTCTATTTACTTTATTTGACAAATTTCCAGAAACTTGTGGGAAAGAAGATGCTTCTCTGGCGAACCTTCTCCAGGCAACTTCCAAATCTGTGCTTCCCCTGCATTTCTATAAGCTCCACATAAAAAACCTATTAAAAAAATTTGGCGACTTGTTAATTAAGACAATAATTCAGTCTCCTATATGGTGTAAAAACTCGTGATATTTCAAATTTTGACAACTTATCTTATTTGACACTTGGCAGCTTATACTTCAATAGTATAATAGGAATATGTACAATGACGGACGACGATCCCTGCCGAATGATCCCGAGAGTCGACGAACGAAACATGTGTTAGTTTCTTTTGGCTGAAGGTGTGCTTGTAACGTGTATACGCATTATCTCAACAAAAATTTGGTTGAAGAAGACAAAGAATCGGAATCGGAAGAAAAATCTTGCCCTTTTCGTATGATACATGACATGATATTAAGATATCTTCGTCATACGTGGACCAATTTGATTGAATTTGGTCTTATTTGAAAACTTATACGCGGTTTACATAACAAAAATGCCTTTAAATTTGGAAAATATTGCAGGCGTGATGAGATATTAATGAATTAAGTTTCAGGTAAGGTTGGAATTGCCGGTTTACGAGTGAAAGATACGCAGCAGCGACAGTCGACATATATACAGGGTGTCGAAACATATACTTGGCATCGAAACGCTACCATGGCTCTAGATTATATTTCACACAAAAAGTTACAAAGTTCATGTAAGCAAAAAACTAAAAAGTAGTCAGTAATAAGAATGTAACTGTCACTTTTTGTTTGCAATACGTTTTGTGTCTACTTAAAACATTTAAAAAGTTACAGTAGACAGGGTTCATAACAAACGGAAACATGTATATTTACATAAAGTTTTATTTCATGTATTTATTGTAAGAATTAAGAATTTAATAAATGCACTTTTCCATCTTACGATTAATACTTATTCTAAACATATATATATTAAACATACAACATATATCTATTACAATTTATAAGTTACACTTCTTAAAAGTAATAATCTTTGGTATCCGTTTCTGTATTATGAAAAATAACTGGAAATAGAATAGAGATTCTTCCTGCACAGAAAGTACATTGCTACATGTTGTCAGATTCTGATGTTATAAGTGGGAAGTTTTGTGTATCTATAAGAAGCTCTTCGTTAGTAGATTTCTCTTCAGGTTCAAACTCATCTGTTTCCTCGTCAGTTAGCATTTGAGGTCCGGTAGATTTATATTGAAACGCAGAGTGCGATAAGTCAACTTCGACGGGAAACAATGTCACAGCGGATAAGAGATCTCGCGTATTAGAATAATATTTTGCTAAACCAGCTGCAAATTTTTGCAACTGCCATACAACATCCTGAACGTGTTTATTATCCAATAATTCTAATTTTACAAGCACATCAGATCTAAGTTTTGCAAATTTGGCACGAGCTTCTTGTCGACATCTCAACACCAGTCGATATTCGTAATTCCCCGTCTCCACTCGATAAAGGGGCTCCTGGAGTGCTGCATAACTTTGTTCTTCATCGTCCAGTTCTTTTACTTTCAAGCAGTAAGAAAGGTATTCGAATTTAGCATCAGCATACTTGCTAATAGTTAGTCTAGTGTCTGGAATGGCTTTGTGAAGATATGTGCCTAAATCGTTCAATATAGGCTTCAAACTTTTTAACATTGTTACTCCAAACTTTTCCATTTGCCTATGCTGTTCACCAAATTGCCGGAATGCTTCACTAGCTCGCGGTTGCGGTTCTCTTACTCCTATTGCGGCAAATGCATCGCCAAATACTGAAGTAAATAAAATAAGTTTTATATGTATTAATATTACATACATATACTGGGTGGCCCAATAACTCTCTCACCCGGAATATCTCCGCTATTTTTGGAGATATGGAAAAACTTTATTTAGAAAAGTTGTGTGGTACAGAGGGGGCCATAACATGCCCGTAATCACCTTTTCGTAATTGTAAGGATTTTCGGTAGAGGTGTGCGAGAACCCAAAAATGTCGGGACAGGTCGGGCTCCCGAAAATCCCAAGGATCCATTTAATGAATACGATATCACACATTCAACGCATCGTAAGAAAAAGTGTAGAGACATTGTTGATTTCCCAAAGTACAAACATCAATCAGTCCTAATAATACGAATCCCGACACTTTCGGGAATCCCGGTACTTTCGGGAATCCCATCATTCTCGAGAGACGAGAATCCCGAAACCCTCGGGAACTCGTTCCGGTCCCCAGAAAAATTCTCGACCCGACATTTTTGGGTTCTCGCACACCTTTAATTTAAGGAGATTTCAAGGTGACCTCTATTCTTTTAGCATACTACATTTTTTTATCCCTAGTAGAATAGCGGATGTTTAGGCGATCTCAACGACCGATAGTACAAGGCCATTCGACATTAAATAATGGAGTAAAATGACCGAGCCTTGTGTTACACGAAGTGCCCGAAATGTATTATAGCGTGTGCTATAATCAATTCGGAAATGCTAAAAAGTGTACGGGCTTCAGCAATTCGACGGTTAAAGAATAACACAAAAGATTATTACTAGCATGTTATGGCCCTCTCTGCACCACACTATGTACTTCTGTAAATAAAATTTTTCCATATCTCCAAAAATAACGGAGATATTTCGAGTGAGCAGAGTTATTGGGCCACCCTGTACAGTACACAGTACATATCTATATATCCTTTTCGATTAGAATGATTAGATAATTGAAAGTTTAAACGCACACCTTTGTATATCTGTGTTAAATCGAAGAAGGCATGTAAAGTAGATTTGGCATGGGAAACCAGGCCCCTATATAAATTTTCTGTACGCTGTAATGCCATTAACCTTTGTACAAGTGCATCATTACAAAGAATAGCACGCGATAATCCGAGTGCATCTGCCGTTGCACTTCCCATTCCTTCGACCAGTCTATGCTTCACCTGAAATTTAATGTCGCTGCTAGAAACATTTAATATTACTAATATACTCATAAAAAATAAACAACGGTAGATAATACAAACCTTTTTCAGGGCTATATCGAGAGTGCGACCTTGTTTAGGGTCAGCGTGTAATTTATTATAATTAACACTGACTTGAGAGTCGCAGGATTGTATCATTTTTGCAACTTCTACTTTTGTCTTTCCTCTAACCGACGCTCCGTTTACCGCAACAAGTTCATCTCCAGACTGTAATGTACCATCTAGCGCAGCAGGCGTGTTATCGAAGATTTGCACAATATATAAGCAAGGACATAGCGGTGCTCCACCTCCGATACTTATGCCTATGAGATTACTGCTGTCCTTTTGTATTACAACATTGCCAGAAGTAATCGTCATACCCCTGTATAGATTAATGTAATAAATTCAATATTTATATCACATAAAGCTTATACATATATCAAATAAACACAAACAAAAATTTCATAAGCATGTCTATAATACTATCAAATAAAAAAATAATTAATAACACCACTTTGTGCATATATTTACATAGCATTATCTACGAATCACTTCTACGAATAATAAACATTTGCTTGAACAGAGTATTAATAATAATAATCTAATAATAAAATAGTAATAATGTAGGGTAGGAAAATAGTAATAGTGCGTGAAATTTTTTTAACAAATTAAACTTTAAGTAATCAACTGCAAATACACAATAACACAGAAATCTAAATGTGTTAATATTAACTCTTCGTTGACACACCTCTTTTTTTGATCAACTTGGACACACCTGGGTGACTCACACCCAGAGCAATTTTTGAACAAGTGCCATTCTCATCCAAAGAATCCAATTATTATGAAAAAAATCATGGGTCAATTTCAAGGTTTCTAGAATGTATTTCAATAATTTTGTGATTTAAATTTTGTCACAGCTTTTGTAAAATAATTCTAGATTACCACATGTCGAGAAAATGCAAAGAAAATCTTCAAAAAATTGTAACTTTTACAAATTTCAATATTAAAAGCTATAAATTTACAGAGTTGATGTTCGGATATAATATTTTAAGTGAAAAAATAGTTTGTAAGTCGGTTTTGAGAAAAAGGTGTATATTTTGCATATAGAAAGTTCAGAGCGTCAAAATCAGCTTATGGGTGGCTCACACCAAGAGAGTCAACGAAGGGTTAACGAAATATTTAACAAGTTCTCACCTGAATGTGCTTACACATAATACTTATTAATATCATAATAAAAAACATTCATATTGCACCTAACTTACTACGCAACATAAAGTACATCATTAACGAATTAAAATTCAATTAATTTTGAAACGTGACTTTAGCAGCAAGCACACGATTATCAGAACTTACATCACGGTGCTGAGTAGCTGATGAGACTGATCTTGAGTGACCAGTTCTACATCTGGTCTATATTCCGTAATAATAAAAGAAAAGAAAAGTACGAAATTTATACGGCCTTGGAAATATGCATCGATAGGTAGGAAGTATAAAGAGCTTAAGTGAGAGATAAAATAGTGAAAGACAGCGATGCGTACATGCGATTTTCCATCATAGTGAACTGATGCGATTGCGCGTTAGCCGGTGGCACGGTGGTTAATGGAACAGAACTGTCCTCGAGCTCGTCGCTAGATTCTTTCAATGTAATAGTATCGGCAGATAAAACTGTTTGTTCCTTCGCGCTGTTCCACCGCACCGTGGCATACAGACATGCATGTTGCGAGAAAAGAGAAGCACATTTAAAATGTAACGCAACGTATATCGGTAGTTAAGCGAACAATATTATGAAACCAACATCTTATCCTCTTCGAAGAAGAAATCATCGTCGTAATCCATTTTTATATTTGCAATCTGCAATAGCAATAAAGATGAAGTCACTGCTCAAAACTTTAATTTCGTTAATAAGCACATAGAATAATTTAGTGGTAAGTTACTAATGAAATCGTATTTTAACTACGTTTTGTAAGAGATTTTGATGCGATTATTTTTTTAGTAGACAAGAATCAATGTGAAATTAACATAGTTTATTATACCTGTTTTTGTTATTCGAACGACAAGAAGATTGAGGTTATCTGTCAAGAGAAAGTGTCACGCAAAGAAAATGACAGAATGTATCTATATATATATACACATGTGCATGTGGCATGTGCGATTTTCATTAGGGTAGGTTTCCTTGTACGCGGCTGCACGCATTGTCAAGAATTTCAAAGTCGATTTTCTCGGAAATAAAGCGTAATATTGAAAAATTTTATTCCTTTTTCTCGACTTATTTACTTGTTGTAAGTAGAAAAGAAAGAGTAACTTTTTTTGATATCGTGCTTGATTTTCGAGAAAATCGAGTTTGAAATTCTTGATGATGCGTTCAGTCGCGTGTAGGGAAACCTACCCTAAAGAAAATCACTTGCGATTTGCAAAATCACTAACAGTGATTTATCACAGTGATCGCAAATTCACGATCACGGTCGTGATTGAAGTTAAATCACGATTGTGATTGTAATTTTTTTAACTTGAGTAAATTGTGTACTGAAATCGTAATTCTTGATCTTGATTGAGTTATTTTTTATAAAATACTTTAATAGAGCTGGTGTTACAGTCAAAGCGTGCTAATTCAGCGAATATATAGAATATTTAATCATAAATAGTCAATGTATGCACACACTGATTTGATTGGCTAAAAAATTCACATATACGTTGTGCTTTTTAACTAAAGTGAAGATATATTCGTTAATTTAAATAGATCAAGAACAATTACATTGGTTCAAAATATACAACTGAAATTCTATAAGAACAGTGAGGACTTGAGAATGTTTCGAGAGAACGTAGAAATTGGGGTTATGTGGTGCGTGCAAAGAGCAGTTTATGCTCTCCACCAATCAGAAGCGATCACTGTTCCGCTTTCACCAATCAGAGGCGATCACGAATCACTGTTCTGCCTGCACCAATCAGATGCGATCATGAAAATCGCGGATCACTGTGAAAAATCACTGTGATTGGGAACGAACGTGATTCGAATCACTCGTGATTCACAAAACACGGTTCTAGCCATCACTAACTGTGGGAAATCACCGTGATTGGGAACGAACGTGGTCGGATCACTCGTGATTCACAAATCACGGTTCTAGTTATGTGAAACATAGGGAGTGTTTATATGAGAGTAGTGACGTGGCGACCGTTACAATTTATTTGAAGTTTTTCTAAAAGTGAAAATCACTAGTAATTCAGACTATCGGGTTGGTAATGTCAAACTATCTCGAATCTTTACTATTTAATGCCAACGTCGGTCGTCGATGTTCCACGTTGTAGAATTGACGACTACGCCGCTGAGCTTCCACGTCGCAAACAGAAATGGTTGGCGATTGTAATATGTCGAAGCGTTGCAGTCCGGTGCCGACTCTGAAGTGAGTGGTGCGAAGCAAGATAAATCGGTATTCATAACAGAAAAGATACATTCAAAACAACGCAACAAAATGAAGAAATTTAGCATTTTTTTATTATTACTCGTTTCGCCGATTATTCTCACTGTGAACAGAGGTAATGCATAATAAACACGTTACCTGAAATATATTTCTCACTTTGCCGTTTACATTTCCAGCACATGTGTGCAATATGTGTTGATATATTTAAACATCAGTCTTTCGTTTCTTGTATTCTTTCACGCATTTTCGTATAATTTTCATTGAAAAGATATTGTGCAGCTTTCGTCAATGTAGTATCAACGAAATTTAAGATAAAGCTTTGACTAATTAAATACTTTACGATATCTTTTTTGCAAAGTTATTTTATTTAGTCTATTAAATTAACATTATTAATTTTATCATAAGTAGAAAATAGTTAATATATTAATATTTATTTATAACTGTAAAGATAGATAGCGAACATCACAGACCCGTTTCTTTTTAGACTCTAAAAAGAAATTCTATCAGTAATTGTATTTCTAATTTCAACTCTAGCATATGCTCAAGAAGATGAAAATATAGATGACATAGTGGATGTCGAAGGAGAAGACAACTCCGTAATAACAGATGAAGAACCTGAAGAAGAAACGGCCACTGCCTCATCCGATGCTGATACCACCACATTGTTTACTAAACCTATCTACAATGGATTGTCAACACTGGGTATGCGTAGAACCCTTGCGTCATCATATTATATTTTGTTAATTTGCAGAATGTAACTTTAATAGTCAATTTTACTTTTCTAGAACTACCAGCTGGGAACTTAGTCGAACTACTTATTGGTTTCACCAATAAAGGTGAATCCGATTTCGTTCTAGAATCTTTGGATGCTTCGTTCCGTTACGCAATGGACTTCAATTTTTACATTCAGAACTTCTCAACCGTTGCATATAACAAAATCGTGAAGCCAAAGCACGAAGCTACTTTGGCGTATTCGTTTATTCCATCGGAAAACCTTGCTGGGAGACCCTTTGGCTTTAATATTAATTTGAATTACAGGGATGCTGTATGTAACATGTATATAAAGCGTTTATTTTAAAAATTATTAATTCAGAATATTAATAATATGCAATTTTACAGAATGGCATGAGCTTCAGTGAAGCTGTTTATAACGAAACAGTACAAATTGTTGAATTAGATGATGGTTTGGATGGAGAAACAGTTTTTCTATACGTATTCCTTGCCGCGTGTGTAATATTGACACTTGTAGGAGGGCAACAACTTCTTTCATCTCTGGGTCGGAAATCTCGATCTTCTACTACTCGTAAAATGCCCATGGAAATGGGTACATCTAATCCGAATAATGTAGATTACGACTGGTTACCAAAAGAGACGTTAAACAGAATTAGTAAGTGTAGTATCATGTTTAAAGTAACACGCGAAAGAATAATTGCAACGTGACTTACGCAATTTTTTTACAGACAAGTCTCCAAGAACCCCGAAACAAAGCCCTAGGCAACGAAAAGCCAAACGGACAGCTGGTTCGGATGACTGAATTATGTTAATATGTATATATATTATTTAAATCAGATAGAGAGGAAGAACGGTACCACGTTTACAAAGATTTTACAACACCAGCTCTTCAGTCTTCATTAATGACGAAACTAAGCAGAGAACTAACATCGTCTCTTAACTCTTCGTGCAATACATGGGAGATGAAAATCTTGTACTATACTTCGTAGTGAAAAATCATGAAATAAAATTTATGAATTGTGAACATTATTAGCCATCGTGTAATACTATCAAAAGAAAAAGGAGAAACCAACAAGAACTTTATAATACTCTGCTTATTTCTTGAATGGACCGAATTTTGAAAAATATCACTATCATTATGAATAACAGGAATATGTATGTATGTATGTATGTACTGTAATAAAATTGAAATTGTCAATTTTATTAATTATTATTATCGTAATTTGTGAGAGAATGTAATGTCAATAAATCACAATTTTGTACAAATTATTTTTAATTTTATATATGTACTAGCTTTACTACTCGGCTTCGCGCGGAATTTATATTCGGATTTTATAAAAAATTCTTAGTTTTTTTGGTGACCCATCTGGATTAGCGAGGCATGATGAGTTTAGGCACATTCCGCTATCCCAGTGTTTACCGTTCGATAGTTTTAAACTTTTATGATAACCTTTTGATAAACTTTTTGTTTTATATATTAAGATTGTAATCAGTGGCGGATTTAAGAAAAAAGTCCCAGGTGGCAAACGTTTTGAGGGGCCCATTTTTTCTGGGAAAATTAACAGGTAGTTTACTAAAAGGGGGTACATAAGTGTACAGAAAAGTATAGAAAAAAAATATAGTGCTTGGATAAAATTATAAGTTTTTTCTAAGACAGGGCCTTCTGAGCAGGGGCCTATTTTTAGGAAAAATAAAGCTGTAGTTTACTAAAAAACAGGATCAGTGTAATGATACAGAAAAAAATATACTTTGGATATAATCATAATTTTTTTTAAATATTGGGCCCGGGGGGCCTTCAATGTAGGGGCCCAGGTGGCAACTGCTCATCGGCCACCCTGTTAAATCCGCCACTGATTATAATGAATATTGAGGAAAATTGGCAGACAATGTAATATTCTAATTTCTAAGTAATGTGTATTTCGGAGATATTCGCGGGGACCGATTTAAAGTATTTAAACCAACTGCTTTTCATAATTTAATCAAAGAAGCATTACTTAATCAACAACCAATGGCAATAATAAAAATCAAAATTTAAATTAAGCATTTTTAAGCCAACAGATTACATTGATAATATTTGAAAGCAGAAATATGCAAATTTACTTTAAAACGGGGTCATGCTATGGCAGCATTGTTATCATTATTTATTCACTGATTGCCATAGATGCATTTCCATTTCAATATTTGCTATGCATGTACCTATCTACACACGTTAAAAGTAAAAATATAAGTACCTATGCGATGTATTTTTTTTAAAGAAATTTCAAGTTAAAAGCACATTGTTAAATATTATTTAGATTTTATAAAAAAGAAATTTCAAGAACGATATATCAATTCTCTATTCCATTGTACATACATATACGTACATATTATTTACTTCCAACATTGTGTGAATATTAATCACCAACACTACCAAGCATAAGCATCTTTTTGAAATTATAGTTAAGTATCAAGTAAAAGAGTTTTTCTATTCAATTAATTTGCCGTTCCTTTATCAAAATTCTCCTTCATTTCATGTTATTTCTAAACGCAACTAAGAAAAATACATCGAAGAAAGTAGACAATTGTTCATGCCTACTGGTGCCTACGTAGATATGTAGATATATACACACAACTACGTAAAGAACTTCCGTCGGGTCACCATATTTGTCCTCACACTACCTAACCTAATCTTACATGTGTATCACTCAGTCGCTGAGGAATCACACGTCATAGCTTATCACGCTCGGTTGAAATTGCTCGTACAGTAAAGTTTTCCAGTTAACCACGCGAAAGGCACAGGAAAATGTCAGATGTGAGAGATTGGTTTAATTCTTTACCAATTTTCACAAGATATTGGCTGTTGTGCACAGCCGTTTTTACATTAATCGGCAGATTTGGACTGATTAATCCGCGCTCGTTGATACTCACCTACGACAGTTTCGTAAATAATTTCGAAATATGGAGAGCAGGGACCAGTGTGTTTTTCTATCCCCTCAGCCCTGGTACAGGATTCCATTTCTTAATTAACTGCTACTTTCTATATAATTATTCGCTGAGGTTAGAACGAGGGGAGTACGATGGACGACCAGCGGATTATTGTTTCTTACTATTGTTCAATTGGATATGCTGCGTAATTATCGGGCTTATCGGTGAATTCCCCATTCTCATGGATCCTATGGTACTCAGTGTATTATATGTCTGGTGTCAGTTAAATAAAGATGCTATTGTTAATTTCTGGTTCGGTACGTGCCTTTTCTTCTTCGAAGCATTTAATCGTAAATATCTTGTGTTTCTAATTGATCACTTTAAATTGTATGTTTCAATGAACCAACAGGTACACAGTTTAAAGCGATGTACCTGCCATGGGTGTTGTTCGCGTTTAATCTCATTATTTCCGGAGGCGGTATGATGGAGCTGTTCGGTATTTTAGTGGGACACCTTTACGTGTTTTTAAAGTTTAAGTATCCTCAAGAACTCGGCGGCCCTGAACTGTTAAATACGCCGAAAGTTCTCGAATCCTACTTCCCACCTCAACGAGGTGGCCTCAGGTGGTTTGGAGCGCCTGCTACTCAAAGAGTGCAAGCGCAGCCTAGTAGAAATATATTTGGTCACAACTGGGGACGAGGGCATGTTTTGGGACAATAAATTGTAAATTTTATTACAAGAAGTACGTCTTGTTATATTTCTCTCCAATATCGTTTTAACCACATTTATTCGGATGCCAAAAGAAAAGCTATCGCAACAGTTTTTTTTGTGAACGTGGCTTAGATTTGTACGATACATGAACTTGGTGTACCTCTAGTATGTATAAACTTTAAGATTGTATCATAAAGCTTTGTCTATGAGAACTACACGATGTATTTGTAATTTCATAACTGCATTTTGTATTTTATAAATACGTCTTTTTCAAGAGTAATTAGTACAAGAAGTTAGTGAGAGAAGATAATTCATTACGATTCTTATATAAATTTAATGCATACAATAGTTTAAAACTTTCCTTAATTAATTTTCTTTAAAGAAAAACCCTTCATTCCATATACATAAATAATAATATTCTATTTTATTTAAATTAGCTAAAGTTTTATGAATTTTATCAAGATAATTTGTAGATTATGTGAGCAAATGATTGTAATTAGCATTGTATATGTAAGCACAATTAATTAATAACAAGATAAATCTGAAATTGCATGAAAGGTACCTATGTGTATTTAATATGTGAAAATATATGTACATTTAATATTTTTTCTTATTTTTATTAAAAGCTGGGGAAGATTGTAAGAAAGAATAACATCTGTAGTTTTAAAATTGTTTTATTTTTGCTCCTTATGATACATCTGAAACAATGGAAATAAAAAAAAAGCTCAAAACGAAATTATTACAAGCATCACGCATTAAGTGATGATTTTTTATTGAGGTTCTCTCCTCAGTAGCAATATCCCTGATAGTATGTAACACCGCTATGCAGCGGTAGTTACAACTAATCAGGTGGATGGGATGCTAACCCCTACCAAGAGCTCGCAGCTAACTACTTTCATCGTAATATCGACTTTTATTATTTTTTGACACTAAGAAAATTGAATACTGTACAATAATGTACAATATTACGATAAAACGTTTGCAGAGAGCTCTAAACCTACCAGATCACTCGTCGGGAACTTGTAACTCTCCAGCGTTGATTTCGTCAATGAGATCACGTGGTGGCCTGCCTTCTACTGTACACCCGACTGATTGACAAGTTCCTAATATTTCCTTAACGGTGCCGCTAAGGTACTTCGACATAGACCTTGGCCTCATGGACCGAGCGATGGCCACAATGTCATCGAATGATAAATTTCCACTGTGTTTAATATTCTTTTGCTTCTTACGGTCCCTCGGAGGTTCTTTCAGCGCCTTAATAATTAAGGAAGCAGCAGATGGGACTATCGAAATAGTGGCCTGTCTGTTTTGAATTGTTAGCTGAACTGTGATCTTCAGACCTTTCCAGTCACTGGTAGCTTTAGCAATGTCATCACCGACTTTTTTCGGAGACTGTAAGTAGTACACAAGTATAATGAATTTTCGTATGTTTAAGAGAAAGTAAATGAAGTGCTTTGAGAATTGATACTGAGCGTTATGATATAAATACTTTTTCAAGTATGTAGGAATTAATGTTGGTAAAGAATGTAAATTATTAATATTCACTTTAAACTTACCAAACCAAGGGGACCAATTTTTGGGGCGAGAGTCGAAGTTGCACCTACTTCACCTCCAACGCACCGCAAATAGACTGTTTAACACAGAGATAAATTAGAACCAAGTTTCACATATTTTATAATATATTAAATATATTCACACTTGAAAAATACCTTTCTTAATTTCAGTAGGATCGAATTTAGGAGGCATTTTCGCTGTTGCTACGTAAAAATCTCAAGAATTAACTAGAGATGGAATACGATTTCTGTAAAGAACGTAGCACCACGTGAAGACGCGTCAGGTTTCGTTTCAAAAAGGTGGAAAAGGTTATGTAGACCGGATATGTAGTAGTAATGTAACATAGACTATATAAATCACATATAGTAAGCAATTTTCCTTAAACTCATTCTGATTTGATTAACAGCGCCATCTTTGTTCTCTTGGATTACTAACAGCCGATTTCTTCATATTCAGTAATCTTCCAGTTAGAGTTATCTTCCACATCAGTGCCATATGATAGCATCCAACTGGTCGACGAGTGCCATATGATAGCATCCAATTGGTCCTTCACTAATCGGGACGTTAGTCAGAAGTGAAGAAATCGGCCATAAATGGTGGTATCTAACTGGTTGACGAGTGCGACATGATAGCATCTAATTGGTCGTTCACTGACCGGGACTTTATTCGGAGGTAAAGAAATCAGGCAAACGTCATGTTTATATTTGACGAAGTATTTTAGTTTATATTAAAACAAATATATAAACAAAGTATAAAAAGTACGTATTTAACACATTGCAGATCATTTCATTGTTTTAACAACGGGGGTATCAGACTAGAGATGTATTGTCTTTCTTTTCTCAGACACGGGGAAGTTCCTGAGGCGAATTCCACCTACGCCCAAATCGCCCGTGGGTTTCATTTCCAAATTTATGAAAACCTCCAGAAATATGGAAAAGATATCTGTGAAAGAACAATTATCGGAAAATACAGGTTTCTAAATATAAATTACGACTCGAAAACAGGGACATATAATTTATAATATTCGTTTTATTACAAAAACTGGAAACTCCTGCGCGTGCGATTTGGGCGTAAATGGTATTCGCCCTTAGATGTCCCATATTTGTATATTTTTATACTTCACATTACTATTTTTTAAATTTTTAAAAAATCGTTCATGAATGAAAGAGGAAAATAGTAGCAAAAATAATGCTCATGAAAAAAATGTATGGTCCACAAAGTGTGTTAATATTTTCTCCAGTTAATACCCCCGATTTAAAACATTCAAACTGTTTCAACTTCACCAGTAACAGCAATAGCTTCAATTTCAATCAGAGCTCCCTGCAATAATATTTTATGATTAATTTTAACAATATATTTTTCGAAATAGATAAAACACATATCACTTCATACCATAGGCAATTTTCCAACTTGAAACGTTGACCTGGCTGGGTAGTTCTCCTTGAAAACTATACATACATTTGTATAATTATTATATATGTAACATTCAATAATTCTAGGATTTAGTATATTACAAACTTACATTCCTTGTAAACCTCATTTACAGCAGCAAAATCATTAATATTGTTTAAAAGAATTGTTGTCTTAACAACTGTAAAAATACATAAAAAATAGACGTTATTAATCACAATTTACTTTCTGTGTTAAAACCCTGATAACCAGATCTGGCGGCAGGATCTGCCGGCAGCTGCGGTGCAGTCTACGTCCGCATTCGACTACGGATCTGCCGGCAGAGTCTGCGTGGCAGGGTCTGCCGGCAGATCGACGGCAGATCCGCGGCAGATCCTGCCGCCCGCCTGACACATCCAACAGCGCCATCTGTAGGCCACAATAGCCAAACAATTCCCTCTGCGTGACGTCACATGGACCTACTCACCAACACAAACGTACATTACTGCTGTAGGTGTATCCCTAACCCCAAATAATAAAGCAAGCAGATTCTACAATTTATTAAATAATTAATTCTACTTATTTCAAAAAGTCTTTATTCTTTATTCAATAATATACAGGATTGGTGATTACAAATGTTACAAAATAATATAAATAGCGCATATAAATTCGAGGAAGAACATTCAATATTTAGGGCGGTATTCTCAGTCGTTGCTTATTCTTAAGATCGTCTTAAGCATGCGGTATCCTTTACTAGTCTACGAGGTTAGTAGAGGATGCCGCATGCTTAAGACGATCTTAAGAATAAGCAACGACTGAGAATACCGCCCTTACATTTATAAATTCACATGCGATACGTCCCGTAACCAGTGGTACCTATTAAGTGCGAATCACAAAATTTTCTATATTTTGGACTTCTTTTTCCCTGTAGAATCACCATATTCCGTATTGTGTTAACGCTGAAAACAAATAGAACATTAGTATAAAATTAAACGTAACGTTGAATAAACAGGATACATGCGATACTTACTTCAGCTCCATCTTCGCACAGCACACACCCTAGGCGATCATCCATGCTCCTGCGAACATTAACATTTATAATAAAACATGTGTTAAATTATTATTTACGAAACAAGACGTTAAATATTTGCACTTCGCGCATAACCCTATTTTTCTGTCTTGCAGATAATGTGAATTTCGATTTTCGCGACGTAAATAATTGAAAATTATTCAATTCCATAATTACGTTTGCTTTCTGAATACTTCGAGATGATTTGTCTGGATATTGATGCTTTAGGATGACATGGAATATTTTTCGAGCGTTCGTCTTCAAGCACGAAGGATGCCACTTTGAACAATCGGTATGTAGATGCACCACGTGTAACAATTTGGCGGTACAGTGGGTTACGCTCGGATTGGCTGCGCCATAGTATCGAAACTCGTGATTGGTCAAGAATTTACGTCCAGTTTGCGTTCGTTTTCGTGGTCCGGGGTGGCAGTCACTGGCAGTGGCAGTCAGTGCCGGTAAAATCGAAGAATATTCCAAGTCATTTCATCGATCAATATCCAGACAAATCATCCAGACGTATCCAGAAGGCAAACGTAATTATGGAATTGAATAATTTCCAATTATCTACGTCGCGAAAATCGAAATTCACATTATCTGCAAGACAGAAAAATAGGGTTATGCGCGAAGTGCAAATATTTAACGTCTTGTTTCGTAAATAATAATTTAACACATGTTTTATTATAAATGTTAATGTTCGCAGGAGCATGGATGATCGCCTAGGGTGTGTGCTGTGCGAAGATGGAGCTGAAGTAAGTATCGCATGTATCCTGTTTATTCAACGTTACGTTTAATTTTATACTAATGTTCTATTTGTTTTCAGCGTTAACACAATACGGAATATGGTGATTCTACAGGGAAAAAGAAGTCCAAAATATAGAAAATTTTGTGATTCGCACTTAATAGGTACCACTGGTTACGGGACGTATCGCATGTGAATTTATAAATGTAAGGGCGGTATTCTCAGTCGTTGCTTATTCTTAAGATCGTCTTAAGCATGCGGCATCCTCTACTAACCTCGTAGACTAGAAAAGGATACCGCATGCTTAAGACGATCTTAAGAATAAGCAACGACTGAGAATACCGCCCTAAATATTGAATGTTCTTCCTCGAATTTATATGCGCTATTTATATTATTTTGTAACATTTGTAATCACCAATCCTGTATATTATTGAATAAAGAATAAAGACTTTTTGAAATAAGTAGAATTAATTATTTAATAAATTGTAGAATCTGCTTGCTTTATTATTTGGGGTTAGGGATACACCTACAGCAGTAATGTACGTTTGTGTTGGTGAGTAGGTCCATGTGACGTCACGCAGAGGGAATTGTTTGGCTATTGTGGCCTACAGATGGCGCTGTTGGATGTGTCAGGCGGGCGGCAGGATCTGCCGCGGATCTGCCGTCGATCTGCCGGCAGACCCTGCCACGCAGACTCTGCCGGCAGATCCGTAGTCGAATGCGGACGTAGATTGCACCGCAGCTGCCGGCAGATCCTGCGCTCTCCCGGCAGACCCTGCCGTCAATCTGCTTGCAGACGGACGGCAGATGGCTATCAGGGAAGTAATTGCTACCTAGAATGTAATCCTTAATAAATGAGATAGATATGTGCATCTCACTATCAAGAACCCTCCCCTCGAATTTTCTATTAAAATATAGAAAAAAAATCCGTATAATTGTTCTGCAAATGATTGTAACCTTTATTATAATTAGATCCAGCTTCCTTCAAAATATGCCCCATATTCGTAAGAGCTTGACGTGCTTCAGCCGCAACACCTCCTTCAACAAGTTTCTGAGTTGCAACATTAGTACCAAGAACTCCAGATAAATAGACAGTACGATCTACAAGCACTGCTTGGCTATTAAAATAAAGTTATTTATACTATAGTACTTGCGAACTGATTTTGTTCTATAAGTCTAGTTAACTTGATTCATATTTTTGAACAAGAATAGTTAAGTATTTCAAAATGTTTGTACATAATGTGCATTGCTTACTTGTATGGCCCAATAGGTTTTGAAACTAATGAAGAAGATATTATTTTTCGCAGAATTTTTTGGGAAGCCATGGCGCACTTTGGTTTAATTTAAAACGTACTCACTAAGCAGCTTTCGCTCGACTGTCTGAATGATTATGCATAATTTTCTTATGTAAGCACATTTAGGTCTTGATAATCTTTTAACCTCTTATTGGGGTAGCGTATGTACATATGTGTTGCATAACTTACTTACTGCAACATTTTCTGATAATGTCTCTTAATATGGTTGCCAATATAATAATAAATTAATTATGATATTGGCTGGAGATATAATGGAAGCTTATTTTTATAAATATATGAAACAACTATTATCAAGAACTTATACATAAATTTATAAATATAACTCTCGTGTTTGTTTTTATACATCTCTATTTTTAATATCATAGAAATTATAAGACACATTTGTTATTTTCATAATTAATTTCTGAGACTACAAGAAATATAATAGATATAAAGGAGAAACACGTAAAAAATTAAATTAGATTTTCAGCATAAACATCTGTTCATAAAAAATGCGTCTGAAATAATAGACTTTGAAGATCTATTAAGTATGCTTTAATAGATTTTCAATACATATGCATTTAATTAAAATTCGATGCAATAGATTTCATAGTACATTTCTGTTAGTTCAATCTTCAAATGTTGTAATAACTTGTTGAGCTGAGAATGTCAAACGAGTTTTCAAATTAAGCATAAATATTGTAAATGTGTTACAAATTTTGTCACTATAAGAAAAGTTCAGAAAATGTTTCTTCTCCTGTAAATACATAGTTTCATCAAAGAACATATACATACTTCTAACAATTTACGATAAATTATGTGTCAGTGAAGTGCACGTGTACTTAGTAAGTTTTCATAGTTGGTTTCCTCGAAACTTAAATTAAATAAAATGCTCATTTCCTTTTCCTCTTATTCTTCCTTGCATGTACTATGATTTTCATATCATATTTACATCAGCTGACGTCGCAGATTTTATTTTCAACACTGTCGTTAATTAGAGACACGAAATTGGTTCGAGAAGGATTAAAATTACTTCTAACGATTAAGGAAAGTTATTTTTTCGATAAGATTGCTAAACTTTCCTAACAGAAAATATAATTCCAGAAATGCGGTTTAAAACTATCGATAACGTTTCAACGAATAATTATGAAATACGAAGAAAAAAAAACAAAAGCTTGTATTATTCAAGTTTTACTTAATAAACCGATGAAAACGAAGTTTTTACAGCACAGTCATACCTTTTATTATAATATATATGTATATATATATAATATTATATATATATGCGTTTGTCTGTGTGTTTATATATGTATGTACTTATGTACGTATAGAGCATTTGCACACCTTCTGCAGTCCTTTCTAAGCACAACAAATATTACAGTATGTTTTGTTGATGACAGTGTCTATGAGTCAAGAATGATTTGTAGCGGCCTCGTGAAGTTTCAATGAGCAGTGTTGTTGCGTCGACCGCGTCTCTTGCGACTTCCACCGGAAGGACGGTTCGAAGAGGCCCATTGTTCATAAAAGCGTTCTGCCTCCAACCATTCTTGATATTTATACCACCATTCTTCCCACTTTATGTAGTTGTCCAAAGTGAGGTCCCGAAGGTATCCCCTCGCTTTGTAGTAATCGTATCTGACACGGACGTCGTCCCAGCATTCGAGACCCCTCGGTCCCTGTGCTAACAGCGATTCGGGATAGTGGCCCGGTGGAGGTGAATCGTATCCTAATCTCGCGATTCTCTCTTCACCCTCTATAACAACCTTCATAGCATTTTCTCCATCTTTCGTGATACGCATGTTCTCCATGTCTCTACGATCCACGCTCCATTGTGCCATTTTACCAAACCTGCAAAATAGTTTCATGTTGATCTTTCGATACATAGCTGCAATCAAATACTACTCCTCTGTTAAGGAATCCTCGAGTTTCAATCTTTACTTTTCACCGGTACAAATGCATTGCTGTGTTTCGAATCATACCGTTCTGATAGCGTCATTCTAGGTGGGCCCACGTGCGATGTAGTGGATGAACTATCACTGTCTTCGCTAGGCGAGGATTCGGGCGGAGGCCTAATCATTTGTGCTGCTCCGTGAGTCGAGTGAGTTTTTTCTACCTTTACAGGTTTACGCATCTGCACAAGTTTAATAATTACATATTGGAAAGAAAGTAGATGTGTAAGATAACACCAGAAAGAAGATTAACTATGTAATATGTATGTTTATGAAAAATATGCAACTACATTAACCCGTTACGGTCGTAGTTTTCAGGGGATCGTTACAACTATTTGACTCTATGTAGCGATGTGGTCAAGCATAGAATATTATTCGCGTGAATCCATCTGCGGTAAATCGCGCATTTGCTATTACAGTTAACAGCGCTCTTTTGAAAAACTAATTCATGTATATTTTAGCCTGGTAGCTTGCAAGGTTTCCATCATACTAATAATTTATTTGTGTTCTACTTTGAAATAATTGAATGTATAGTCTTTTGTTGATGGAATACCTTTTCCAAATTTTAATTATTGTGAATGATATTGAAAGATGAACTTATGGATTTTGAAATTGACACTGTGCTTATCCTTGAAGCAGTAAAAAATTTAGCCGATCGATTTTTGTGACTTGACGTTGATTTTCTCATACAGGAGTATATATTTTAAGGGGTTATACCTAGTCAGGAGGCCGAAAAGAAGCGAATGTTTGCGATTTTTTTTGAAAAAGCTGAAGCACATATTTTTACAGAACTTTTTGCACTTTAAAGAGTAACACTTAAAGAACATTTAGTCATTTTTTTGCAAGAAAATATTTACGTTTATAATAAAAATACAACGACATCCAAGAAGCATTTTTAAAAACGGTGAATAAGATATCTCAACAACCACTGCACCAATCTTTCTAACATTTTGTGGGTTTATTTTTTATATAAATAGCTATAGACTATCGTTCGCATTTTTTTTTTAATGTATATTTTCGATTTTATCAACAAAAAATGGCCGTTTTTCGCCCGAAAATATACATTAAAAAAATGCGAACGAGTCGATAGATTTTTATATAAAAAATAAACCCACAAAATGTTAGAAAGATTGGTGCAGTGATTGTTGAGATATCTTATTCACCGTTTTTAAAAATGCTTCTTGGATGTCGTTGTATTTTTATTATAAACGTTAAATATTTTTCTACAAAAAAATTACCAAATGTTCTTTAATTGTTACTCTTTAAAGTGCAAAAAGTTCTGTAAAAATATATGCTGCCACTTTTTCAAAAAAAAATTCGTAAACATTTGCTTCTTTTCGGCTTCCTGACGAGATATAATCCCTTAAAGAACGATGTACAAAACACTTAAGGGGTGATTACCCCTTGTTGGGCAGAAAAATAGGCAATTCTTTGTGAATTTTTCGTACAAAAACGACGCTACAAATTAATTTGAGGTCTGGCAGGCTGTTTTATTGTATCTTGAGCTATTGTTCTGAATTTTTGTGTGACTGTCGAAGAAAAAGCATGGGAGATACAGAGTGCTGAACAAAATCGGGTGGTCCTGGCGTTGACGGAAAGTACTGTAAGGTTTATCGGAAACACAAAAAGGAAAAGAGATTCTTAATCTATATGAATGTTTCTATCTGTGATAGTAGATTTATTGCCGCATCTGTTACCGTTCCTTTATTATTTAAAGCAGTCTTCCCGATTTTGGGGCAAGACCTTTTTCAGATTCAAATCAGAACGCTTCAATTTTCTTTAAAAGGCTGCCATTTTAACATTTTATTAGTTTTCTTAATGCATCTACTACCACAGATAGCCACATTTATACAGATTAAGAATCTCTTTTCCTTTTCGTGTTTCAGACGACCCTTATAGTACTTTCCGTCAAGGCCAGGACCACCCGTTTTCTTCCAGCTATCTCAGTCAGCACTCTGCATCGACCATGCTTTTTCTTTGACTGTCTCACAAAAAAATCAGAACAGTAGCTCAAGATACAATAAAACAGCCTACGAAACCTGAAATTAATTTGTCGAACCGTTTCTGTACAACAAGTTCACAAAGAATTGCCTATTTTTCGGCCTAAGAAAGCACAATCCCCTCTCAACTGTTTATCCATATGACACATAAGCTTTTGCTGAGACCAGTTAAGAGCAGTACTCTCAGTCATTGCTTATTCTTAAGATCGTCTTAAGCATACGGCATCCTCTACTAGTCTACGAGGTGAGTGGAGGATGCCGCATGATTAAGACGATCTGAAGAATAAGCAACGACTGAGAATACCGCCCTAAGTGTTCTTTTTCTAAAACTATGTTGCCCTCTACACGATATTAAGAGTCAAGCAGCAACGATCCCATGTTGCCTCTGGCGAGATATGCGATCGCAGCGGATTAAACAATCATAATTCATAATTACGAACGCGAGCAAAGTATGTTTTACCAGTGGAATAGGATCTGGGACGCGTGGATCCTCTGGGATTCTAGCGTGATTCTTTTCTTTGCGGCGAACTTTAGCTTCTTTCTCTTTAATGGCTTTGTAGTCCTTTTGGTGACGTGGCGGAGGCTGTGGCGTAGGTGGGGGTGTACGTGGACGTGGCAAAGGAGGCGACCGTGGTCTAGTTCGGGTCGGTATTACTCGCGAACTTGACGGTACAATTTCTTTTGGATGTGCTCGAGCACGAACCGGCGTGAGTGATCTTGAGCGCGAACGCGAAGGTTGGACGATACGCCGTCGTTCCTTTGGCGAACATACACTGCACGATCGATCAGAACAAGTACTGCCCGTACTTGGACTGCGTGCAGGTCGTCCTCTGGTATGCGATCTATCGCGAGGTGACCGTGGACTCCTAGTTCGGGGACTGCGTGGCCTCGGACTGTGAGGACTCCTGGGTCTGGGACTTCTCGGGCTTCGAGGATGCCCTCTACTTGGTTCTCCGCTTGCTGTGCCTCCAACGTACAGCTCTTTGTATCCGCTGTGTCTCCATCTATTTGGATCACGCTCCTCAACCTCCAGTAGCTTCTTGTTCCAATAACTTGACTGAGACTCGCGAGCTTTCCGCATTACGCTGTCTAATTCTCTCCGCTTCCCAGAATTTTCACCATGTGGCCTCGGTTGGGATACACTGGTATCCATCCGTAACTTACTAGAGCTGCTACCACTGCCGCTACCTCCTCTTCGTCTATCATAGTCCCGAGACATTTCTGAAAATACAAAAGAACATTCTATTATTCACATTCGATCTCCAACATCCTCAGTTTCGTCTAATTTCCTAAAAAGAATGCCGTTCCAAAGATTTACCTTACAGAGATGGTAGAACGGAAGACACTGGAGGAGCGAAAAACTGGTGATCCGAACTCCTGTGAGAGCAGTGAACACGTTAATTCTCAAAACATGACAGAATGGCCATAAAGATGATAATACGTTGGATTAATCGCCATGAGATTTGCTAGAGGAACCAGTACCACTCGTCCTTTGGGTCGACTGGCCTACGTTAAAAATTCTATACGTCACAAATATGTACTGTCCGCAGTGGTGAAGCAGCGGTAAAAGTTAGTATTCCCGGTCAAAAGCGTTTCTCAGAATTTGAATTCGCGAAAATCCATATGTGGTACTGGACATCACCCGTCGCGATGCCTTACCATCGCCGCACCTCCGCATGTCCAGAATTGTAGTACGCTTCGATCCACGATCCATAAATGTTGGGTCGCGTGGACATTGAATGAGTCGAACCAAATTCAGAGATCGCCTTACGGAGGCGCCCGCGCGCGCGCGACGACGACCGCGGTTGGTCGTGTTCCACGTATCCGCGGCTTGTGTTTTTAGCGAACCGAATGCGCGGGCAGGGCGTCAAGTTTGTCTCGCGGCATTACCCGGGTAATGCCGTGCCGGCGGCACTCGCGTAGCCGATTACGATACGCGGTAGTGCCGCTTTCGTCGGACGTTAACACCGGCGGGTACACACAGAGGCGAGTAGTAAATTTCGCGAGGAGAAACGCCGACGCGACGAGGCATTTTTCGCGAGATGTTCACGGCATTCTCCCGACGCCGCGGCGGATGCCGTGCGCGGACGTCACCTGCTCGGTACGCGTCGGAGAGGATATCTTGTCGCGTGAGACGCGGAGCCACACCGAGGCGCGACACGGGATTCGTGGCTCGAGTAACGGGTACGTCAAGGTCACGTAAAGGCCCGACCGCACGATTCCGCGATCGGCGGAACCGTGCCTCTCGCGGCATCATTTCGGATGCTACCCGGGTAGCACCTTACTGGTGTCGTAACGGATACCTCGAGAACCACGGTATACCTCGGGTACTGCTTCACGAGATAGAGAGAAAGAAAGAGAGAGTCCGGAACCGGTATGTACGCGTATAGCCTCCTTCGCTCCTTTCTTTCGTTAAAAGCGAAGGTCGGCTCTTCTCGCTTTTTTCCATTTGCTGGTACACACCTTTTGCACTATATTTCGTTCTTTTTTTTCTCTTTTGTTTTTTTTTGCTTGTTTTATTGTTATTATTATTTTTCTTTCGTTTTTTTTTTTGTTTAACGTGGCTTCACAAAACTTGTACTCGACAGTATACAAATGGATCTAACTCTCGGGCAGCGCTGGCTGCTATTTGTACCGAAGCGTCAGAGGCGTTCGTGCGTTCGTTCGCTCGCACCCGACGGTCACTTTGAAAATCAATCGCCCACCCAGTGAGCGCTAACCGAGGGACTTTTCACGACAATCACCGGGTCAAGAACCCTTCGAGATAACGACACTCACTTTTCTCACCGCGGCAACTCGAAAACTTGCATTTTCTGCCACAAATCTCGGTGATTCACTTCCGCGTGACGTTCTACGAATGGAGATGGTTAAGGAGACTTCTCTTCGAGAGCCGCACCAAATGCAGAGGATGCATTCCGAACGGGACGGACGGCAGATGTCGCGGCGGTCGGTCGGCGGTTGACGCTTCGCGAATCCCTTACGAATTACGGTAATCGTTATTCGGCTGCTTTGCAATCACTCTGCGTATCATTTTAACTAAAAAACCTGTATTAACGAAAACAGTGATTTGTCACTCTATTCGAAACAGTTTTCTTAAGTTCCTCTGCGTAAAACACGCAAAATTGAAAGTTAAATAAAGACAACTGCACTGCGCATGCACTTATGCTTCCTATTGGCCGATTTGCTGACCCACGTGCCAATGGTTAGTATCGGAAACGTGTTTAGATTTATCTAGGTTGGTGCCTTTTAAAGTCAGGTAATTGAAAATAAAGATGGTAATCGCAATCGGGTTCGAAGGCAGCGCGAATAAATTGGGCGTTGGAATTATTCAGGATGAGAATGTTTTGTCAAATGTGCGGCACACGTATATTACTCCACCCGGCGAAGGTAAGAACATAACCTTCAATATTTACTCGCAGTGTTTGAATTGAATTACTCGAATTGAAGAGATATTAATTTCGACTTGTTATTTGCCTCTATGTAAAATGTTACACATAAAATTTTTTAAAGATTATTTTGAAAAGGATTTCTGCCTCGCGAGACTGCGCAACATCACAGAGAACACATTCTTGACGTTCTGCAAAACGCGTTGGATGACGCTAAAATAACGTTAAAAGATGTGGACGTGATATGCTACACAAAGGGACCAGGAATGGGGGCACCGTTGACAGTTGCCGCGGTGGTAGCAAGGACGGTTGCACAGCTGTTTAATAAACCCATGGTCGCGGTAAACCACTGTATCGGTCACATAGAAATGGGACGTTTAATCACGGGCAGCGTGAATCCCACTGTTCTATATGTTTCCGGAGGAAACACGCAGATCATTGCGTACTCTCGACAAAAGTATCGCATTTTCGGCGAAACGATAGACATCGCTGTTGGAAATTGCTTGGATCGTTTTGCAAGATTGTTGAAGCTTTCGAACGATCCTAGCCCTGGTTATAATATAGAACAGCTAGCAAAGAAGTTAGTTCTTCCCTTACGATGCAATTTATTTTCTTATATGCGTTAACAATAATTTCTATACATAATTTCTTTTATCTAAAGAGGGAAGAAGTTAGCCCCGTTGCCTTATGTAGTGAAGGGTATGGATGTGTCTTTCTCTGGAATTGTAAGTTTCATAGAAGAACATCTTTCTTCTTGGCTCCAGTCAAAAGAATTTACTCCGGAGGATTTGTGCTTCTCTTTACAAGAAACAGTATTCGCTATGCTTATTGAAATTACAGGTATTCTTGGTTATTTTGCACATAAACAATTATGTAGAGTAAGAAAGAGTTAATATATCTGATTTAATAAACTTGCAGAACGAGCAATGGCTCACGTAAAGTCGTCGGAAGTGTTAATCGTTGGAGGTGTGGGATGTAACGAAAGGCTGCAAGATATGATGAAAATTATGTGCGATGAAAGAAACGCGATACTTCACGCAACGGATGAGCGATTCTGTATAGATAACGGTGTGATGATTGCCGTGGCGGGGTTACTTCAATATAAAAGCAGTGGACATACTTCTTGGACACAAACGACTTGTATACAAAGGTATCGCACAGATGATGTGCACGTTTCTTGGAGGGAATAAAGTAATTTCAAATATGTACAATATTTTTTATTATAGTATTTTATAAATTACTTTGAACCTTCATTAAAAAAATATACAATATTTTATAAAATATGAAATTGTGGACTTTTTTTTGGTTTACACAGATTTTGCTATACTTTGCAAAGAGCACTGTGATATGTGCTTTTCATGCATATGTTATGATATACAATGGTTTAAGAGTTTATAACGCTTTTTGTTTTAATATGTAGTCAGTGTTGAACCTTAATATGTTTTATTTTTAAATTTTCTAACACTATCGTGTAAGATGCAGTACAGTTGCATTCATCTTATTATTGCTTTTTTATTTGTATAAATAAATATACAGATTTTATTTAAAAAATAAGGAAAGGGACCACAACATTTTGAGAAAAAGTAGTATTTACTTTATTATGTAGGTACTGGAACAAATCAAATGTTACTTTCCTTGTAAGGGGAGCTCATAAGTTAGATGCAGGTTTTCCATTATCACCAGTTTCTACATTAAAAGCTCGTCATTCTCAACCATTTCTATTTTCATTATTAGTCATACATATTCCTACATAAATTGACCGGAGATATCGAAGATTATCTGTTAAAGATTTCTACAATGTAATAACTACACATGCTCTCTTCTTTTCATACAGTGACTCACAGCCATAATTGTACACTCTTTAAAATCGCATAACATTTTTAAAATTGGCTCAAACGACTTGATTTTTTTTGAGAAGCTAGAAGGATTAGTGGGCTAAATGGCGTGTTTCGTCGTTTTGAAAAAAATTGCAATTGATCGGAATAGTAAAAAAAATAGTAAAGGTTATTTTTTCAGTTTTTCGCAGATTTCGGGAATTTCGCGATTTTCGACCTTATTCTGCGATCTTTAAACGTTTGTAGCTGAGAGCAACGCTAACCGATTTTGACGAAATTTTCAGCACGTGTACGACTTGGATCTACAAACGGGTTTTCTGAATTTTCATTACAGGCTCAGAAAAAAAGTGGAAAAACGACGTTTACTTTTTCTTGCTATTCTGACTAATTGTAATTTTTTCATTAATGACGAAACACGTCACTCACAAAGGAAGATCCTGAACCCAAAAAATTCTGAATATATGTGTATATGAAGTCAATTTCTTCCTGATTATAATGCAACTTTTGTTTACTGCCCAAATTCATTCTAAGGGGGTGTAATTGACCCCTGAAAATCCGGTTATTTTCCGATTTTCTGTTATAACTCGTGAACTGTAAAATATATTTTTACCAAATGATAGCTCTAATTAAAAGAAGTAACTTTTGTCTTGAAACTTTTTTTCTATCTCTTACAGTTCGCGAGTTATAACAAAGTCAAAAAATAGCCGAATATTCAGGGATTAATTTCACCACCTTGTGTGTGAATTTGGTGAATTTGGGCAGTAAACAAAAATTGCGTTGTAATCAGGAGAAAATCCTACCTACTTATTCACAAAATTTCAGATTTTTTTGAATTTTCGGGTTCGGCATCTTCTCTTGCTAGCAAACTAATTCTTCTAGCTTCTAAAAAAAAACTCAAGTTTTTTGGACCAATTTTAAAAATGTTATACGATTTTAAAGAGTATACGATTATGACTTTGAGCCACTGTAGATTACAAAATAAATGTGTATGAAATCTTTCCCGCGCATCAATTGAAGCCGCTAAGATCTGATAATTAAAGTCGATTAATATAAACACAAAATACACGAATAATAAGGTTAGGAAATAACCTCAATTTCGTTACTAAACCATACAACGTTGGTTTTCAAAATAACTTTAGTATTATACATAATTTCTTCTGTTAATTATTTTCCCATTTCCCTCATTCACCGTCATTCTCATTACCCTAACAAATACAAGAAACACCCGATATCGATTTGAACAGACCGCGCAGTTGCTTCCCACATGCACGTTGCCCACGCCGTGCGCATGGGTTACACACATGCGCGCACGCGCAAGCACCGTACAAATTCAAAATTGATATCGAGCTATCGGTTTGGGAAAAGAGGAAAGCGGGATGTACAGGTAGAGGTCAAGTTTTCATCACACGCGCGATAGACAGGGTAGCTTACAATAATCGTCGACGCAGGCGCATATCTGGCTGTAGTCCAAACAATACCTCTGTCGGCGGCGGCAGCAGTTATAATAGTAGTAGAATTCGTATCGTCATCACTACCGGATACGCGACCGGCAACGTTCACGGTTACCAGTACCGTCACCAGCATAACCTCCCAACTAACTCACCGCTATTCCATCCTAAGAGAAACCACCTCGACACTCGTCCTCGGCATTAAACGACCGTGTATTAAACAGTGCAGTCCACGACCCACGGATATTTATTTTAGATCCTCCCGTTCGCAAGCTCCGCCGTGGAACGTGACATCGCCCTGGTCTCGCCTCGCGCCTGAACCACCTGAACCACCTGAACGTAACACCACCATGTCACATCGACCATCCCCTAATCGATAAACGCGTGAACGTCGATTGCAGCGCTTGGTGTGGAACAAGTGGCAGTACGCTACCGTGCGTCGCCGTCACTGTTCGTCAGAGATCGTCACTACTCGTCACAGTGCATTTATTCGTCGGCGGTAGCCACGGCAAGATGCGGTGCTACATCATGGTGCACGTCTTGTCTTCTCGGACGAATGCTGGCCGTGCTTAAAGCGGAGGTAAGTCACGAAAGCTCGTGCGTGCGCCTGGCTCCTTCGTTTCTGCTGCCTCTACATCTATTTCCGTATAGTAGCTACTTCATTATAGCACCGTGCCGGCGCGCGTCAAATACTGTCCCCGAATAACGCGCGTACAGACCCAGATAGCTTGAATCTCTCAGCTGCCCGTTCTTCAATCTGTCAAAACTAACCGAGTATATTACACTTCGATCTGTTTCGAGCTCGGGAATCCTGTCCACTCTTAATAATTTATGTCCGCGGGTGCAAAATCTTCCTCGATCAGACACGATTATAATTATTATCACAATTGCAAGAATTCCACGGTGATCCTGTGCGCGACTCCCGCTTTCTCAGGGAATCAACTTTTATTTGGTAATTGCTGACAGGAATAGTTTTGACAATTGACTTGGGAGTAATGATATTTTTAGGTAGGGAATATTGAGATGTTGCTATGACGAGGGAATCGGTCTTTCTGAAACTGAGAAAAATGTCAGTTGGGAGTGGGTGTTCCCCTTTCGTTCGATAATATTCAGCTGTGCACGATATTACTGTCGCGAAAGTTGGATGATGAGATTTCTTTTGGATTCAGAGGGCGCAATGCATAATACGATAAACGGGAAGTGTCGTAGATTTCGTTCACGTGAACGCAGCAGAGGATGCTTTAAACCTGTAGACAAGGTTCAAATAATTAATCGAACTCGAAAGTAGAGCAACAATGTTCCAACGAACATCTGTGAACTAATCGATCTCGGGAGTCTCAATTTTAGGTCATGAACCAATAGTCGTTTCTGCATTGGTAATATTTCTAAACTGAACATATTTCGCTACAAATTCTTTACATTCTACACGTTTCCATTTTTGCTAATACTAAGATCCCTCCACAATAATCAAATATTTTTCCGAACAACATCGATACAAATTTCTTACTATTCTAACTTGCAGCCATTTTCCTCAGCTACTCCTTGGTCCTCCCTGGTTAAACAAAAGGCAAAGAACACGAATATTAATTTAACCCATGAATAATATCACGAATATTTATTAATAAAAAAGAAAATTGCTGTCTCCAGGCAGATCAGTTCACAACCAAATTCTCCATATTTCTTTATTTCTCTTTACGCGTATCAATGCCTAGTTAAGCCTGCAACTATAGTCCTCCAACGCTCTGCGCGTTCGAGAATGTAGGCCCGTAACTAATCGTTCTTTACTACTGTCCGCTGGCGCTCGCCGTCCATCTTTACTACTGGTACCCGCGGCACTACGAACACGGTTCATTCTACTATCTACGGTAAAGGACCCAATTACTGACACCCGACCCAATTACTGTCACCTTAAGCTATTTTACTTAAAACAACGAATAAATAAACGTTTAAGTAAAATAGCTTAAGGTGACAGTAATTGGGTCCTATACCCTAATTACGCTTTTTCACCGCGTTCTATGCTTGGTCACCGCATTCCCCCCGTTCCTATGTAATTCCCCCCGTAATTCGCGTTTATGTTTTGCTCGAGTCGCGTGCCTGCGGTGACGTTATTAAAAGCGAAGAATTGGAAACCGGCGTATCTTACGACACTTCGCGAATATTTTCGTTAGCCATATAACAGCGCATTGACGCGCAGCCAAGATCCAGATCATCCATCCAAACAATGCGCGTAACGACGCGCGCTTAAATAATACAACTGTACGCGCGATTTTTCATCGCGATCAACGCCTCGGTTATTCGATGGGAACGCGGCTGCCGAAAGAACGATGGCCAGAGGACGATCGAAATGGGCCTGAAGAATGACGGGGTGGATAATAATTCGATCGATAACGGGAACACTGAGCATAACGAGCACGAAGCCACCCTGGGATGTTAGAGGGAGAGCTGCTCTGGAATTATGCCACGAATAAATGCCGTGCCGTGACATTTAAAGTCGCTGTTCGAAATATCAAGTGAATCGGGAATTGATGGTTGGTAGCAGGGGTTGATAACGGTTGCGATATTGCTTTCGGTTCTGGGAACAGTTATAAGAATCGAAATAATCTTGGAACGGTTACGAGGGAAAAAGGTTCTGGTCTATATCGGTTTCGGTTACGGTTCCACAGAAATGATGTTAAGTGGGTACCTATGATGGTTTCGTAACGGTTATGTATCGGTTCTATCATCGCGTATTATGTCAATATTTTTTTTAAGTATTGGTTAGTTTAAAGTAGGTATTGCTAATACTGACAGTAATAATTTTCTTAATATGTATAATCTTGCTTCTAATTTTATATATCAATTTTCAAGATTGTTTGTTTACTTATTTGTATTTTTTTTTTGACAAAACAAAATGTCTCGCGGGCGAACACGTCTCCATTGGTCGTAAACTCTCTGATCCAAAGAGTCGCGCTTCGCGTTTGTTTATGGGTTTCTTCATCGCTCAGCTTTTCTATCTGGTGTCTCTCATTTTAGTACTTAATTTACGAATCTTGTCTTTTATTTCGGTGTCTTATGCATCGAATGAAGTTTTGGAAAGGGAGACTCCAGATAAAGGTTTAAATTTCTATTAAAAAATTTCAATTAAAAAAGATGGCAAATATTTTGGAACTTGAGATGATATAACCGATTCATACTTACTGTTATAAAATCGATACATAACCGTTATGGAACCAATATAATTTCGGTTCTGCAGAACCGGAACCTATATAATGTAAGTCCGAACCTTTTTTCCCATAATTCTTACAATACCATTTCAGTTCTTCGAAACCGTTTCGGTCAGAATCTTCATATAGTGTAAAGAACCCAGTTACTGACACCTGACCAATTACTGTCACCTTAAGCTATTTTACTTAAAATAACGAATAAATAAACGTTGTAAAGTGATACACAAAAAGAATTATGTATTTCAACTGATAATCTATACTATAGATTATATTCTATAGTTTCTTTATTCGTTATTTTAACTAAAATAGCTTAAGGCGACAGTAATTGGTCAGGTGTCAGTAACTGGGTTCTTTCCCCCAACAATTATTAACAGTTTCAACCCCTGATTAGTATACTTCTCGCTTTCGCAGAGGAATCCTAAGCCTCAGAGTCTTTCACGCCTAGAAAATAAAGCATCCACAAACCTAAGATTTTCAGCTTCTAATTTCTTCGAAGGGCAGTGGCATCGAGTCCTGCGCTTGTTAATGCTCACCTTCAGGTTCGATTTATATTTCTCGTTTGCTACTATTCTTACATTATGCATCTAATCTCTCTAGCCAGCCTACCAGTCACGAAACGTTGCCTTTGATATTGCGTGGAAGTCGGTTCGTATTCGCCGAGAGAATCGAAGAAAACGCGAACCGTCGCCGGAAGATCAGAGTATTCCGTTTCGCGCAGTTGTTTCCGCCCACGCGGATCGATCTGCGCAAAGTAGATAGCTCAGACTGTACTCGGATGGAGCATGGGCACGAAAAAAAATGTTCCGTGAAATTGCAACAGCGTGTTGTCCATTTACCCGAACGCACCCTTTCTATCGAGGTGACATGTGATCGAGCCGTATTTGCGACACGCTGGCTAGCTAGGTCACTATGGGAGGAAATGATCGATTCTCTCTCTCTCTCTCTCTCGTTCCCTCCCTTCGCTCTCCTCCCCACCCTTTCGCTGTTTGCCCTCCTGTTCGTAGAAGCAAGGTGGTTGGTTCATCGATAGAGGTACCCAGATGCGTTTATTTTGCTATTAGTATGTAGAACTAGAAGTACACAGAATTCGGTGTGGAAAAGTGTACGAAAATTTGCTAATAGGTGTGTGCTTTTTTTGAGAAATTTGGGTAGAGTAGTGATAGTGATCGCAGTTAAAATTTGTAAATTTTGGAGGAAGAGGTTCTTGTCTGCATGGTAGGATCTTGATTATCCGAAGAGTGGGGTAAACATGATGTTCGAATAATCGATATTCTTGGGCAGTTGAACGATACCATTTTGGGGCGAAGAAGGGTCGTTCGTTACGTAACGTCACCTCTGTGAACCAGAAATTATGTAACAATTTAATGGCTCCTGTCGTCTCATATTCTAATTTCCCGATTGTTTTTGATTTTCAAATTGTGTTGCTTCTCAAACACGTATTTCTGTGGAGCTATGTTTTTACGTTTTTCGTCAGCTTTTAAGTGACTGAAAGTTGTGATGTTTCAGAATCTTATAATAATATTTTGGGGCATTGTAGTTATTTTTAAAATTTCGTTTTGCTACGTGGTTCATTAATTTCTTGGAGCTTTAATACCTTTCCTATATTTTAATTGGATGGTTGTTTGATATTTAATAGGTTCTGCTGTTCTGCTTAAGATAAATTCGCATAATCGAGGGTTGAATTAAATTATATTGGAATAATCAAATGTTTGTTTCGAGGCTTCACGATATTATGACTGTCATTATTGATGCAATAATGGCTGTCATGATAATTTTCACGTTCCCTTGTTTGATTTAATTTAACCCTTTGCGATTCTATATCAAGAGTGACTTCATATGATATTTCGTTTCAACTCGACATTCGATTTTATGATAATTGCTTCGTAATCTAGGTATACCCAAAGGTACATTTCTCTGTAATATACACTAGTGCACTGTATATGTTGCAAGCATTAGGTACTACTCTACTTTGAAAGTGTACAATTACTGCAAAAGCGTTGATGGATACTTATATGTACTCCATAAGATAGATTATCAAATTATAATAATTAAATGCACATTCATTTTAATATTTATAAAATTTTGAATTGCTTATGACATTTATTTCAATAAGTACGGCGGGCCTCGAGATTTGTATAGTTTTGTACACTTCTGTTCAAAGTCGTAGGGGTGTGTGTTTAACAAGAAGGAAGGGATCCTCCTCCCTTATTTGGATTAGTGGCTCCCTACCATTTTCTGTGAGCACACGTTCAGTCGATTCAAGGTATCTAGGTATTACTTTAACAAACGCGATTCGAGGCTATTCACGAACTGATCGTCTATTTCGTGACTGAAATAACTTCATAAAATCTGTAGGGTAGCACTTTTTGCTGCAGATAAAATATGACATTACTTTCTTTAGTATTCATTCGTGTTTTAGGGAACTGTTTTGTTGTCTGATATATAACGCATGGAGGTCCAATCTATATCTTGGAACGTTAATATAGTAATAAAAAATTTCTTCTTTATTTTATTTTCTTCTTTACAATTAAATATGTATGTATATTTCCTTTCATTAATATTTGGGCAAGCACACCGACAAATTATTGGAATAAGTAGCTATTTAATTATTTTACTATTTTTATTAGTTTATAAAGCCATATAAAATTTTGTGGTATTTTAAATGTTTTATTTTAGAGTACGTGTCAAGCGAAATGAGACCCGATTTTTATGTTAATTGAGCTATTGCAGAAGAAAAGATTAAAAGAGGCGATTAAGTAGAAATTGATATTGTTTGTAGACTAGAACTAAAAACTAAAAAAATAATTCTTTTCTTGTATTACAATTTCGATGGTGTTTTTTCACTTTAAATAATTCACTATAAATAAAATCGTGGGGCACGATGTGCAAACAGAAGTTTGAAGTATCGGTTGGCAAGTGGCATCATCAATTACAATTTACCAATTTTATGTCACTTTACAATTTGTATCATGTAATTAAAACATTTTGTTTCATTAATGTGAATAAAAACTTTACCATAAAAAATTCAATTCGACGTTTGCTTCAGTATTAAAGTGATTCATATCCTGTTATGAAATATCATGCCCCACGATTTTATTTAAAGTGAAAAAACACCATCGAAATTGTAGTACAAGAAAAGAATTATTTTTTTTAGTTTTTAATGCATTTTAATTTAGTTTTTAGTGCCTTTTTAATAAAATTGTTTAATATAAATTTTTTTATTTTTTATTTTTTAGTGTTTGCGAATTTACATTTCACAGTTCAGACTTATTTACAAATAGATTTTATTGCTGTATACAGTTTAACAGTTTACTTAAACGCTGTAGTGCTAAAGTCACTAAAAAATAATTCTTTTCTTGTACTACAATTTTGATGGTGATATACTACGAACACGACGTGACGTGACAGATCATTTCTCGATAAATTGTGTATTTTCGGTAATCGCAATGAGTATGGTGTCCTGATAGAAAAGGCTTTTTGTCGTTTTCGTAAAGAACGCGAGTGTCTGATTTCAAGTCGTTTGGATTTGTGGTTATGGATTATATTTATCAATGCCTGCATAATTTTTTTACCCCCTCGGGGATAATTTTTTTTTAAAAATATTATATTGTCAACCAAACTACGCATGCCTGCAAAGTTTCAAGACAATTGGATTGGTGAAAGTGGGTTAAATTTGAGTTGCCAGATTTGAACCATACAAACAAACATACGTACAAGAAACAAACAAACAGCGGATCGAAGCTGACTGAAATCGTTTAATAAGTGTGTACACTGTAGAACATCAATTTTTCTGAAATGGCGTACTGCAATTCGCAGAAAGTTAAACACGAGTTTACACATTGCACTAAATAATTTAATATAATACTTTACCAGTCTATACTTAATAGCTTGCTAACATATCCAGTAACAAATACAAAAGTATTTACTATAGTGTCCAAATATGAACAGTACTAATTACATTTCAGTTTTTTAGTCAGTTATTCAATCACTGAAATCATAACTGTACATTTTTTTCAGAAAGTAAATATTGAATCTGTCGATGCAATATCCAGTAATCTAAAATTGCAATGTCGAGGTAG
Organism: Andrena minutula; assembly: GCA_929113495.1. Lineage (NCBI taxonomy): Eukaryota > Metazoa > Arthropoda > Insecta > Hymenoptera > Andrenidae > Andrena > Andrena minutula. Next base: position 32,192,215 of record OV815994.1, on the reverse strand, counting down.
CCCTCCTCGAGCATGCGTTATTCATGACCTTCTTAAAATAGTTCGATGAAAGGCCAATCAAATATACAAAAGAGATTCTTAAAGTGTCTCTTCATTTTTAGAATTAATACATAAATGTGTGATCGAATTCTCTAGACTCTAGATTCGAGAACGCGAGGTATCCATAGATAGAGGTTGCCACTCAAAGAGTTAATGTCGTCCCTTAGCATCCCTGTGGGGCAAACGATGTTATGGTTGAGTCAGTTGACTGGACACCTGTGCTACAATTTCTTCTGGTACATATTTTTTTGAATTCGAATTCTTCGAACTTTGCGCATTGTGGCCTGATATCTTTCGTACGTATAGTTATAAATTAGCGATCTATCAATCGTTGTTACGTTTCGGTTGCCCACTATTAAGGGGTGGTTCCGGTCTAGAGCCCCAAGAAATAGGCGATCCTTAGGAATTAATTAAAGGAAAACTACTATATATAATTTAATGGGACTTGTTGCATTGTATTAAGGATGTCTTAAATTATAGAAATATATTTTTTGTTTTGTAATTAATCATTCCAGACGGCACTGGGGAGTGTTTAAAGTCAAGGCGTCAAAAAATTCATTCAAATTGGTGGGATCTGTATCTCCAAAAGTTATTATCCAATTCGACTGAAACTTTTTTTATTTTGAAGAATATACTTCTGGCTGGGGGGGGGGGGGGCAGAAAAATTACAAAAATTACAGTTTTGAGAAAATAACGACATTTGAAGTTTGAAATCACTTTTTCTCTATAATTTTCGTCCTTTCAACGCCTTTGAAAATGATTAAATTTTCAATTTTTTGTAATTTTTTCTGCCTCCCCCCCCCCAGCCAGCAGTATATTCTTAAAAATAAAAAAGTTTCAGTCAAATCGAATAATAACTTTTGGAGATACAGGTCGCTACTCAAATGCCTATAATTTCGTGAATTTTATGAATTTCAACAAATCCTTTCACACACGTATTCCTAAAAGGTTGAACATTCGAAAAATGAAATAAAAAAAATCGACTTTTAGACTGTATCTTCCCCTTAAGTAGAGAGCAAAAATACCTATTTCAACACAAATTAGTCTCATCAGCTGTAGTAAAAATAGTTATAGTATGTGGTGCTACTTTACATCGTGTTTGTTGGTCCATCCATTTATCGAACTCGATCACTGATTTTCCTCCAAATATGTATTTATAGAATATACTTGTTTATCTTTAACAAGCACCGATCATTCATCTATGTATGCAAAAATATATGTTACGCTATACCAATCAGAATAACCAAAATGCAATTCTAAATCTCTAATTCCTATTAAACTAAAATCACTCGACAGAACTAATTAGAATTTTGCACGAAGGAACCTAAAACAGAAACCATGCTGTTCGTGCAAGAAATTCGAGTGGTCACAACTCGAAGAATAATAAACTTACTACTATTGAAATATTAAAACCCACTTTCCACCGATGCTAACAAAATCGAAATAAAATATTTCGCAACTTTGAACTTGGAGCGAGGGAAATTGCGGGCGATACGTGAAATTGGGTCAAGCGATGCGAAATGTTACAGGCACACAGCGCTCGTTTCTTTCTCCTTCATCAAAACTCTACAGCAATATACGCGACTCTTAGGTATTATATAATTTCGTATACAGGTCGTTCCACCTGTAAGGGGGCCTTGCATTTTTCGAGAGTGTCGAGTTTGAAAATTCAATCTGTTCGCGCGTTTCTCATCGCGCAAAGATTAAGGGGAGGGGGAGGGTATTCTCTTTTAGACGGTTCCAAAAAATCGATTTTTGAATTGTATTTTCTTAAAGATTGGAGCGTTGAAGATGTGAAAGCATAGTATTAAGAATAAAGTCGTATAATTCAGTATATGCAGTGTGTGCGGGGAACGCTCTTGGGCGTCCAGTGACTATGGTTAAGAGATGCGACTAGAGGAGTCCCGCACGTGACGTACGTTGAGCGTTTAAATTGTCCGCCCTCAAAGGGTTAATTTCCGCGCGGTAGTTATCTTTATAATGGTCCCTTCATATCTTAGTTAAATGAACGATCAGTCGTAGCCCCTTCTTCTATCACCTGCACCCTCTGTCTGTGACATAACTTATAGGAAGTTAAGGGGTAATGACACTGTGGAGCTCGGAAAGCCAATTTGATTTTGAGAATTTTTTTATGCGAGTATATTGATTGGAATACAAATTCTGTTTGATGGCCATTATTGTACATACCTTGAGGTATGATCAAATTTTTTTTGAAATTGTTTCAATACAAAATGGCGGCGCCACAGCACAACAACATAAGCTTCTTTTGAAAAACAGTGTTTCGCGGCCGGAAAGATTTCTTTTTTAATTTTTTACCTACAACAAAAAACCGATTTTTTTTTAACACGAGGAATTTAAAAAATACTATTTTTTGTACGGTGCCTAATTGAACACAACGTTTCAACAATTTCGAGGTTGTGGTCATTTCGTGTTTTGTTCAATCACGCACGATTCTTACAAAAATCAGTATTTTTTTATTTCCTCGCGTACGTCCCGAGATAATTTTATAAAGAACTATAAAAAATTCGGTTTTTGTTCTAGGTCAAAAATTGAAGGAGAAATCTTTCTGGCCGCGAAACACTCTTCTTCAGAAGGAGCTTCTTTTGTTGAGCTGTTGCGCCGCTATTTTATATTAAAAAAATTTTAAAAAAATTGTGATTATACTTCACGGTATGTACAATAAAGCTTTTCAATTAGATTCTGTATTCGATTCACTATACTCGCATAAAAAAATTCTCAAAATCAGGCTGCCTTTCCGGCCTCTACAGTGTCATTACCCTTTAAAAACACTTTCATCCAAATTGTTTATTAAGCTCTCCAACACCAAACGACGTAGATATGTAGGTTGCGAAAATGAAAGTGGACAGACAGGGTATACAAATACCTGTAATCATGATCGTTCAGAGAAACAGATGAAAAGGACGTTCAAAGGAAATGATATACTGAGACTAGTCTTGCAAGTTTGACAGTAGAAACGTTGAAAAAGGAGAAGAACGTTCGTATTAGTAAAGAACACAGACAATCTACTCCAAACTTTTGCATGTAAACTCTTCGGAGGTGAAGAAGCTGCCCATTATCGTCCTCACACAGTAGTTTTGTGAGTAAATACCATAAACGGTCGCCATTCATCATGAAATTGCACGAAAAACTTTAAACACATTTTTCAAATTTCTAGCACAGTGTCTCATGAATTGCTGACCTAGTTCACTTACACTTTTGCAACATGCTAAGAATTCTGAGCCACTTCTCTCAGAAGTTAAAGTATTGTCTCAGAATACTTTAAAAATACACTTTTTTGCTCGCGGAATTTATAACAGTCATACAAAAATCCAATGTCCCTACTTTAGCGAGCGCTGTTTTGTCTAAAATTATTTTAAACTAAATTTTGAATTATTTATTTCTCATGATCAGTGTGTGGTGGTGGGGGGTCAAATGATACTATCATTTGGAAAGAATTTTTCAAAAATGAAGCACGCGATGCTTCGATGAATTTCTATTAAATTTCTATTAAATTATTGTTGCTAATGGGCTACAATTTTCTTCATCGCTTAGACAAAATATCAGTAAACTTCTGTACAGAAGGCGACTGTCGTAGCTTCATCAATTTGTCTATTATTAATTTCCAAAAATGAAATTAATACCGCCCGTCTAGCCGAGAAAACCGCCTTAGCGGCCATTTATCGCGGCGTTTCGTCAAAGTAAATCGCTCTCTTTACATACTGATCTAGACTTTGCACGCCCCCCCCCTTCTCTGCTACCACCACGTGAGATTGAATCAGGACTATCGGGACAGGTGCTTTTCGCGGTGGATCTGGGTCAGAGAGTATTAACCGCGCATATAAATAGTACCAGGCCATGTACAATATTCGCTGCGAAAAACTTTTTCAAGTGTATCAATCCCAAACTCCTCGATTTTTCTCTTTCCTGCAGCTTGATCTAGTCGCGAGTGATCGGGTGCCACGAAGTTCCACGCGTACGCTAGCTGGTAATAAAGGAAGATGCTCATGGTATACGAAACGAAAATAGTAACGCAGGCGATGATATCAGGTTCGAAATTTGGCCTCATTATGAGCGACACGGTTCTTTCTGTCGCGTACGGCCAGCATTAGATGCCGCGTTTTGTTGTGGGCAAGTTTCTTCTATACAGGGTTGAAGGTGCCGCGCACTCTTCTGAAATAAACTTGGATCGTATTTTCGTGTCAGCTGAGCGGTGGGTGGTGTGTCATAGATGTCGAGAAGGGATGGGAAACTGCGATTCGAGGAATGTTGGAAATAGCATCTATTATTCGGTTACATCTTGTAATGTGTACACAGCAGTCCATACCATTAATAATCAAGCTTCGTAGGGCGGTCAGGTTTGTTTTGTGTGTTGACGAGGCATTGAAGCGGTAGGTTCATTGTTTTCTGTTGGATTGAAGTTACATATGTAGTCTAGTTTGTGGAATAATATATTCCTCTGATTGTAGTATCTTATTTCGAAATGGATTTTGAGTAAAATGATAATTTAACTTTTGTAACATGAAAATTAAAAGTTGTTCCACTTAGAAGAAATAATGTTATTTTTTATTTATTTTCAATTAAAGATGGGCATAGTCTGCTGTTTATCCTCTTAAATGTTTTTATATAATGATATAAGAATTGGGTGTCACTTTGTCTGCGTATTTTAAAGTAAAAAGTATTTCTATTGAAAGATTGTTTTGTGTTGTTTTATACACTGGGGTAAATAATGTAGTATGGAAGAATTAATATATTTTCATTCACTATATTTAAAATCTTGATGTACTATACTATATGCAGGTAGAATGATTCTTGTAAATATAGGTATCCATGTTTTAATAATTCAACCTATTTTGACAAATCAGGGCTTAGGTACGATCAATCAGTTTTTAATTATCCATACTTTGCAATAACAAAAATTTTAATTTTTTGATTTAAGAAGGTCAAGGCCTTCTTGACTGTTTTTCATTTCCTCCGTTTTTGCGATTAGCATCCCAAAAAGCATCAAACCGATTCATTGACAACACGAAATATTGTAATTGATTTGAGAATGGTAAATAGAATAACCACGAGATGCAGCAATGTTTGAAAGGTAAACGTAAATAGTAGATTGACCTCCAATAGTGAACTTGACTTTGAATTTTCCATAATGTAGACGTTCCAAACATTATCAAATCATTACCTTAATTTTTATGAAATAATACAGGTAGTCGGATTTTTCTCTGAGAAACGATATTTTTTATATTTTTGTTATTGCAGTTTTTTCAAACTGTATGAAAATGATTATTGTTTTAGCCTTGCAAAGAACAACTTTTTATCAATAGAAGCAAAGAAATTGCATTGAGTATCTGTGCGCGCAAATGTTATATTTATTTATATTGAACTCTCAGTGGTTTTAATTCTCGAATAAGTCGGCATTAAATATACCACCTTAACCAACATGAAAAATGCCTGGCCAGCTAAATCGATACAGTTGCACTGACTCTACGTTATTGACCACAGTCTGTCTTTACATTTTTCATCTTGAACTGAAGCTTAGACTATTACACTTGCAACTCGTGCATAGCAGAGGAAAGAAAGTAGCGTAACTTCGTTCTAGTTGCATACTGTGAATTGTACATTTTCCATTTCATAAAATGTCTCTATATGAATTTATGAAAGGAAAGTGTCAACAAAGGATAAAATGTAAATGCAGTTAACTTTCACTTCAAAAAGTATACTTCTTGTATCGTCAGACTGATATGATCAATTTTACAATTTGATTCTGAAGGAATTAATGAAGCTTTTAAATAACTTCTTATGTGATATATTCTGTTAACAGATATTTTGATTCAGGATTCGTGAATACATTGGTAGATTGCAATCAGTGATTGAGTAGATGACACATTTAATAATACGTAGTAATGAAAATTTTAACATGGCAGTAAGTTCGATAGATGTTGTTTATTCTGACGTTAATTCCGACGAGTTACATATCGACACGCGTTACGAAAAGTAGCGCGTTTTATTTTTTCTACATGTAGTTGTCCATAATAAAAAAATGAAACGTGGTACTCTTCGTAACGCGCGTCGATATGTACATAGTTGCAGTCACATTGGTCCGCACAATACGTCTGACCATAGACCATCCGTCTTCCCTTGCTCGTACTACTTACTTCTGCCTCGCGTTCTAGTCTCTCTGATCAATCATACTTTTCGATATTTCGCTGTGTGTATCGTCTAATACGTGTATTGTTTTGAAAGTTCTTCGAAAAGTTGGTCAGGAATTTTTATATCTGTGCAAAAGTTTTGTTAATCCTTAGCATACCAAGGTGGGGTCAATACATGTTTCTTAAGGGGATTAGGCAGTCCTTTTTCGTAAAAAAACACTTTTTTTTAATGTGTGTATTTGTAAAAAATGAAAACAAATCCAGCTGTATCCTTTTACCCAATGTTTATTACTATCAAACAGATTGAAAAAATGAGTATGAAATATTTATATATATATACATATGCTTTAAAAATAGCCATGCAGACTGGTAAACATTATAACGTTCTTCTGTAGTTTTGCCTTAATATCGGTCTTAAAAAACGACGTAATCCAATTTCACAAGTGTGATTCTTGTGTGTCAGATACGTTGTTTCCAGCGAAACCTATTAAAATTAAGGTTAAAACAAAATCATTAAATTAGTGGCCTTTTTATTTTTTGGGGGTGAAAAGCTCGAATTTTTACGGACTATATCAAAGGTTCCGTGGGAAATGGCACATGTTTTACACATCCTGTAATTTTTTCAAATCGATTCAAACCTTCGTTTTTTTTTTAAACGCTGTAAAACGGCAGAGAAACCATCTACACATTAGACGACTATAGCCCCGTCATATATCTATATATATTATCCAAAACAAAAAAAATTCTTCACAGTTTATAGTATTAATAAACATTACCTAAAAGTACCAGACACAATTTGCATTAATCTCCTTGCAATTAATTCGCAAAAAATACTTGGTTTTCGAGCGATTCGACTGCCTAGTCCCTTTAAGTGTCTATCGATAACTGTTACAAATAAATTTTCTTAAGCACTCCGCTATTACCAGTAACTCTGGTAAATAGGAACAAAAACAAAGGAAATCAGTTAAAATGACTTTTGCAAAAAAATGAAAAACTTCCAGAGGGTTCTACAAACTGTTGATATTTCGTTTTGCTTCTGTCAGTGATTGAAGAGTTGATATTGTTAGGTGTCGAAATCGACTGATATCGTCAGTGTGTGAACGATAACTGTTTGTGCTTGAATGAATGAGCATATCTTTGTTTTCTTAAGAATTTATAAATGACAACGGAAGAAAAACAATAATAGTGGAACTTAAACTACTTTTAGCAACTGAAACCCACGATAGTTCTTCGTATTCTGATCTGCTTCAATAGAAACATTAACATGGCAAGAACCCGACAATACAATCTAAGGCACCAATAAAATAACATTTCTTGGTGAAGAATGTCGATTATTGTATTAAGCTAAGACTTAATCAAAACAATTTCGCATAAGATTCTCAAGTTCTACAAACATTTGTAACGTTAAGAAGATTTTAAGACTTTACGTTCAACGTGAACCAAAACTACTTCTCATAGGCTGAAATCTATAAATCATCCACTTTCAAACTTCTTTACCAAGTCCCGCCTCGTGCCAATAACTATGATTCACTCTACACAAGAATCCGTCCATCAGAATATCAGTATACCATCACAGTACCTACTCTCCGCAACATCGTATACCATCAACATTTCACTAACGGTTTCTTAACGCTCCATTTCAGATTATGGCGCGGTTGAACCGGGCCAACGGAAGAGGACAGACGTAGGCACGGATGAAGCACAAGAAGGGTAACGAGGACGAGGAGGAGGAGGAAGAAGAAGAAGAAGAAGAAGACGGAGGAGGAGGAGGAAAAGAAAAAGAGGAAGAGGAAGAAGAAAGCAACGCCGCTGAAAGCTGTGAAGAGAGAAACAAGGGAGACGTAATCCTGTCAGAAAGCCGCGATACCATAAACACGGCCGACGTAATAGGCTGGCGGTGTTGTTCGGCGAGGGCATTTGATGCTGACCAAAAGGAGGTACGAAGACGACACAACACTGGCGGACGGGGAACGTAATGGGAGCGCCGTGGGCACGGGCCCGGTGCTGTCGTCGTCGTCCTGCATGGTGCCCTACATCGGCACCGACCAGGGCTTCGTGTTCGAGGGTGGCGGCACGACGATGTTGCAGCGGGCCGGTGCAGCCGGTGCATCTGTCACCAGCTGCACCGGTAGCGGTGGAGGAGCCCTTGGAGCCGGTGTCGGGCCAGTAGTCATCGGCGGTAGTGTGCTAGGATCAGGGGTTAGCATGGGCGGAGGAGTGACCGGGGGAGGTGGAGTTGCCGTTGTCGGAGGAGTAAAGAGCGGCGGGGGAGGCGGCGGAGCAAACAAGGAGGTCCGGTACGCTCCGTTCTCGTCGTCCGTAGGGCCGATTGGTTCCGTGGCGGCGGTGAACCTGCCACTGCCTCCTCTACCGCCGCCTCTGCCACCGCCGCTGCCGCCGCCGCCCCTGCCGCTGCAGATGCAGCAGCAACGCAGCTACTCGAGATCGATGACGTCCCTGCCGCCTGAGCCGTTCATGATCATGAGATCGAAGGCCCTTAACCGGCGGGTCTCGATCAACGTCGGCGGCGTGAAGCACGAGGTACTGTGGCGTACCCTGGAGAGGCTGCCGCACACGCGGCTAGGCCGCCTCAAGGATTGCAACACCCACGAGGCGATCACCGAGCTCTGCGACGATTACTCCCTCATCGATAACGAGTACTTCTTCGACCGTCATCCAAAGTCGTTCAGCTCGATACTGAACTTCTATCGCACCGGGAAGCTGCATCTCGTCGACGAGATGTGCGTGCTGGCGTTCAGCGACGACCTTGAGTATTGGGGCGTCGACGAGCTCTACCTGGAGAGCTGCTGCCAGCACAAGTATCACCAGAGAAAGGAGCACGTGCACGAGGAGATGCGCAAGGAAGCGGAGTCCCTCAGGCAGAGGGAGGAGGAGGAGTTTGGCGAGGGACAGTGCGCGCAGTATCAGAAATGGCTGTGGGACCTGCTGGAGAAACCGACTACGTCCATCGCCGCAAGGGTGAGTTGTATTGTTAAACGGTCACGTGTTGCCACTAGGAGTACCGAGCCGGATCGAGATAGCCCGCGCGCAAGCGCCACGTGTACGTGCACGCGCACGCGTCAGCCCCTGTCGGCTTTAGTCCTCAGTTTCCGCGATGAATCGGCGGAGAAAAATTGGAATGGTATTCTGAGATCAGATTTGGCCGGGGAGAGAAGCTTGAACGCGTGCCAAACACACGGGTTGCCGCAACAACAATGTGTCATTTGGCATTGACGGACCCCTCGGCTTCGAGGGTCGCCGTTCTTGGTCGTGCTTTAAATTCTTTTCTTGTTTACTAATCGCAAGACCTACTTTCGATACCGCATCCAACTAGATACGATCTACTTCTCCGTTTCGTTTCAAAACAGCCCCGATTCAACGGGTCAGTTTTTCTCCGTGACTTTGAATCGCGCGATCGAGGACACTTGGAACAGAGACACTTCTCTGCAATTATAGCACCTGCTCTGGGCGCTGTCAGTCAGCACCCTAGACCTGGCTTCTTTCAAAACGATTTGCACGGACGAAAGATTGCTAAAGCATTTCCAAAATCCCTGTAACAAGCCTGTTTTAGTAAACGTTGGAAAAAAAAACCTTCTCGCATTTTGGCTATCGTGCGAGAATCCTCGGTAATTCTTCACTAATCTATTGACGATGTCTCCACGTTTACAGTTTGTGCTGGATCCTTAATTTGAACAAAGGTATTACCATGTTGATAGTAGAGAATCGACTCGACGTAGCTCTTACATAGAGAAAACTGTAGTGGGAACGTTTGCGACGTATGCGGCTCTTAACGTAACCTCGTTGTAGATCGTTAACCGAGATAGAGAGTCGACGAATCGGGTTTGGATCCTGGCTTGCGGTTGTTCCAATGATCGTCAATCACTACCCTACCCAACTATTCCACACCAATTGGACAAAGCACAAAATTCTCTCGCGGCAAAGCATAACAATAGGAAGCCAGAAAGTAAAAATCAGTCGATAGAGATTCTTGCATGACTCTGTTCGTCATTAACAATGATCATCGTTTCTTAACTGTGCGTTAGAATACTTGTAAATATTTGTGTATTGCCGGTGAACATTCTATCAGCTTCTCCATTAACGAAAGACACGTCCAAGCTACAATGTAAATAATAGATCTCTGAGTCAGAATCATTCGTACCTAACAACTATAGTCCATTTAATCAGACGCGAATTAGATACACCAATTAATCAGATCTGATTTAGACAAGCCCCTCATCTCAATGTATAGTACCGACGCATTCCATTCATCGTTTAAGAGTTTCACTCGCCACGATATGTTGTAAGTAAAGCGTGCATATAGTGGATTTTAATACGAAATTAGAGAACGTTGGATAAGAATCGCCTAGCGTACCTACCGGTTCTCTGTCGATGTCTGTAATGTGTATTTTATTTCTAGGTGGTGTTAACAACACGATTACTAATCTCATTTGTTCCGTAATCCAGCTTTCTAGCACGTAATATTTCAATCCCGCGAACCATACGAACTACCTTAGTGGCCAGTTTTTGGCGGTAGATGATAATGGGAGTGCATAATACGCGATTACCAGGTATCACGTAGATTCTTTCTCGACACCGCTCCCTGTGAGATGTCATAAGCATTAACTTCGCTACCAGCGAACTCAATTCGATACTGTACCGCGTTCTTAACAGTTAACCAACCGTTCGAAGCCATACGTGACTAACATTGCTAACACGGTTCACGATAGAACGGCCGATGGAATTTAACGCGAACGAATCCGGCGTAGCTCGAAAAGAAATATAATTGTCCGCAGCGATTAGAGCTCTATCATGCTTCCGTTCGATGCAGCCGTAACAGCACGTGATTAGTTTAGAGACTGGAATGGAGAACTCTCACGCGTTAGCGCACAAGCTGGCTAGATAGATAGATCCACCCCGTAGATATTTCTTTTCGCGCCAACGTTGAATTCGTCGTGTATGCGATCGAACGTGATTGTACACGAGGAAAGTTTGAGGCACTCAGGCGGCGCAATTCCATGGAACATGCACACCACAAACAATACACATTGCACACACTGTTGCTCCTAAATGAAACAACATTATGCGGGGCCAAGCTAAGTCCCGACATCGCCTGCGACCTATGCCACGCTAAACACTCACGACGATCTCGAGCCTTTATCTTTGTCTCATATTCAAGTCCACACGTGGTCATCCTACACGATTTCCGTTGGCTCGGCCGACTTATCGATTAAGACTGTTACGGAGAGCATAAGAGACGCTCGGTCGAGGAATTTTCGCGGAGGAGTCGCTCTTTAGAAGCCTCCTCGCCGCACGTCCAAACGTTACTCCTGAATGCGTCAATATTACAGAAACTATTGATTTTCCACTATATTTAAACCACGCAAGGGGCCGTCGGTCAATAACTGCGGCTGCTTCTGATGGTCTGTGTGTACCTATAGTCAATGGTTAATGTGCACATGCACCGTCTTCACGCAGACGTTGGATTCTTCTCTGCGCCACATTTGGTGGTTGTCGAACGGTAGAGTGTAATCTCCGTGTTCGGAGTTATGTAAGTCTGTTTATTTTCAGTTAGATGCGAGTTAGCACTTTGAGTGGTGAAGGGTTTGGTAATACGTTCAGTTTAAGCAGTTAAGCTTCTTTGGGGGATTGTTACTGCTGAGAAAGTTTTGTCTAGCGAGCTATAGACGCTCTGGGGAAATTAAAGGTGGGTTCACGTGTGTCAGTTCTGTGACGGCTCAGTGCGGTCAGTGTTAGTGATAAAAAAATATTGGTTTCTTGTTTTGGAAGGGGACAGGGAACACTTGTTTGTGACAATTATTAAGAGTGATACTGGCGACACTGAACCATCAGAGAACTGATATGTATGAATCGGCTTTAAGGAGTTTTTTTTTCACTGGGTGTCGCGAATGGTATGGATATTTTGCGGAATTGATGGAATATAAATTATTGGGTGGATCGTTCTCAAATTTTACACACATGTTCATCAGGTTTTGGTAAATAGATGCTAATTGTTTTATGTTCGAACAAATAATAGCTTTCCAAAAATTTCATATTAAACAGATATTTATAAGAAAAGCTTGACTCATTTGGGGAAATAATTGCAGGTCACCACTGTGAGCTGGAGAAAAATTGAAACAAAATTTTGTGAATTATGAGTCTGGTTATGGTTTTAACTAGAATAAAAATAGTGTTGGAAATTTCGCGAAATGACGGCATTTTAAAGTTAAGATTGTAAAAAATGTCTTCTGTTAATAAGAAAAACTGTCATATATATTGCTATAGTCTTAGTTCACGTAATAGAGGGATATATTTTCTACAATCTCTGAAAATTTCAAATCAATAACTTTATTAGTTTTTGAGATATCGTTTCCGTAAAATTGAAAAATGTAGTTTCAAGAAAAATGGCTTTAAAGGTGTTATAATGATTTTAGTATACTTAGAAAATTTATATATATTATCGTGTCCGAAAAATTTGAGCACAATTTACTCAATGATTTATTCCCCATAAATTTCTAAAAAATCCCTATACTTTTCGAGCTTCGCAAGAAGAAACCCTCCTTAAATTTCTATATTTCTTATTAGACCTTCGTGAGAGTATTACCAAGGGATGGGCGGAGTGTTTGTCTGATGAAAATGCATCAATTATTGTACGTTTCGTATAATTAACCCTCCGTGGTCACACCTTATAATCACAAATTGATCACGTGGAGTTCACTGCACCCCAACGATATTTTTATGTTACCATTTTCGTATTTTTGAATCTTTTAACTTTTAAGTGATAATTGTACATTTGTAGTACTCATACAATCATGCTATAATAATCTTTTTCTAGAAATGTAAATTATGATATGTTGAAATTTATATTTGTAAAAATAGTCTTGGATAAAAGCGACATTTTTCTTGTTAAAGGCATCAAATTTTTAAATTTTATTATTAAGGTCTAAAAATTTACAAAAATATTAGCAAAGACATATCCTGGGGTGTGACACACCCCCTGTGACCACGAAGGGTTAAGAATAGTCCTCGAGTTTGGATTCTTTTTCATCAGCAAAATTCCACCAAATCATTGCCAATTCTTTCGTCAAGATCCAATAGAAAATGTAGAAATAAAAATTTTCGCGTTATTTTCAGAGGAAACATTCGAAGAATTTTCAACAATTCATTCGATGCTTTCCACAGAATATAGACGTGAAAACACGCCGACGCCACTCAAAATGTTAATACCATTCACGCATTGAGCAAATTGCAAATACTCTTTGAGGATGAATAATTTGAAAACGTGTTTTATAATTTACACAGTACATTACTGATAGGTCGAGGAAAAGTACATTCTAGTGTTTACCTGTATTTGTTTATTTGTAAGGTTTGTATTGTTTAATAGGCATTGTGCCCGGGTACCAAGTGTTTTTCATTTAGAACAAGGAGTACATACATATTTCTATTTTTTTTTAATAGATAATAGGATTTGTAAAAACACAATAGGAGTATTATTAATATGTATTAAAAATATGTGCCTGGGATATATTATAGTCATCATGGTGATGCATTAATATAAATTATTTTCTTGATTAATTTCCAATTAAGTTTCTACTACGGAGATTTCACTCTATTATGGTCTCTGCGAATCGTTATTTGCGTCTGTTTCATCGAATCGAGTTAGATTTTTTTTCATTGGATAGAATTTTTAGTTATAATAATGCAAGACACTTGCTTTCCTTTATTATTATAATATATCTCATTGTACCTTTGTTTTGCTGTCGAAAAAGGTGATTCAGGTATCCCGTCCCTTATTGAAGAATTTTAGTACTCTTCAAAATTCAAAAATGGTCTGTGCTTGATAAATTACTTACATTTGTTCCTGCAATCAATGCTATTTTACGTTCTATAATATTATAAAATAACAACAAAATAGTAATCACTATTTGCACTATTATTTATCTCATAATATTGCAGTATTATTCCCATGGCAAGTTAGCAAAGAAACCAGTGATATTACAAAACTGGATATTGTCTCTAATTCTGAAAATATGAATTGAGGAGTTGAAATGATAAACCGTCTAAGTGCCCAAAAAATAAAAACAATTTTTTAGAGAAAAATGATGTGAATTCCATGTGGAATACGGTGACAAAAGTTATAAGTGCTAGAATAATTTATTTTAACTGTTAGGGCTATCGCAAGGTAGACCTAAAATCGAAAGTGCCAACTTCGCTGTGGTGAGAAACGACGAGAGTGCCAGCAATCTTCACGGCCGTTATCTTTTTGTTTCTCTGTGAATCTGTAAAGGTGGTGTACGCTGAAAGTCCACAGCGATAAACGATCAAGTTGAGATAAACGATATAAATGGCTAAATGAACAGACATGCGTTTTTTGTTTCTACAGAAAATTTTAACTACCGGCACTCACATAGCTCACAATTTCAACTCCTCAATTGTTTAATATACATTGAGTAATGATTTCTCTCTCAATTTAGTGAGTATGTACTACCCCTTGGCTTCTGAACCCTGTTTTAAGTAATCTTCTTCTTTCATATTTTCTTATTGGAACTCAAGTTTTAATTACATAGAACAACTCTATAAATTTCTGCAGGGCATGAAAGGAAACAGTTCGATGAGCAGCAGGACGTTTAAAGATTCGCACAGATTTCACTCGATTTCATGGCATTAAAAGGGCACGTGCTAGTTAACCAGAAAAGTCAAAGGTCATTTTCTGCATGCAAAAAAAGATAGCATCAAACCAGGTTCAAGTATAATCACTAGGTAATTACTTGATTAGGTCCATGCTTTCTAACGAAATGGGCATTAAACTCGGTAACATACAGCTACCTACCACATTTTCAAATGTTAAGCAACATTACATTGAAGTTACACGATGTGGATATTTTCTCAGACTAAATTTTCCCTTTGAAAATTTCTATCCTAATGTGTTCACCACAAATAGAGTTTCTTAATGTAATTATTTTCCTATGCACTATTTAAGAATATGATACATGCTAAGTGTCGAGAAACAACACTCACCCAAACGTAAGTTCACCTCTTAAGGTGCAATCCAACGGCGCGTGGCTCGGCTTGGGCTTCCCGTCCGTTGTCAAAGAAAAGGTATTCTGGCTCGGTGGAAACGGCGAGCCCAGCCGCGCCGTGGGAACGCCTTGACGAGCCTACAAATTCGCCGAGCCAGGCGCCGTGGGATCGCAGCTTTGTAAAGTGATTGCTCACTGCCAGTTGTTTATTTTTGAAACGTTGAAACATAGCTTGCGAAGAGTTGCTGCAATTTATCGCTTCAATTGAAACTTATACTCGTGGCTTAAGTCTTCTGTAAAATTGTGATCTTAACAAATGAGTCAGTATTATTAAGTAGTTACTATATATACGCTTTGCTTTTAGAAAATGACGCGCGCTGCAAAGTGTTAACCAGTATGGGTCTGCTTGAAACTGATGAAGCAAAGTACTTCTTCACGCAATTGGTGCTTTGTGAGAATTTATTTTATTTACGTAGAAAATTACATTGGCAATAAACATTATATAAAAATTCTGAAGAAAAAATGAAAACGTGAGACAGGAGGTTTTTAAGAGTGACATCCACTTGACGAATAAATTCAGAAAAATAAATAATAAAAAGTTATAACTCATACTTTGTTGTGGAATTATAGCCTAGGTTTTGCTTGGATAACTTATATTTAATTACCTCCATATGAAGTACTCAAAAACGATCATCGTATGTCTCAATGTAGATTTGAAAAATTTCAGATGTTTGAATTCGTTAGTAATTTTGTTGAGTGCTTTAAAGAAATATTTCAACATTTTCACTGGATACTCCACAAACAATTAATCTACAAAAATTTAGAGAATTCAAATGTATATCCATAAACTCCACGTTATATATGCACACATCACTTTAAATGGAGAGAAGAAAAAGTTTAGTTTATTATCTAAGAAATCAACAAGCATTCTTCTATTAATAATAAATATAATAAGACTGTCAATGAATACATAGATCTTTATTCGCGAACAATTCAGTGGAATTATTATAGTAATTTAACAATTAAAACCCAAGAATGGCTATGATTCAAAAACGAAGCAGGATGAACTTTACGTTCACATAATCTTTTTTATCGCCCTTAGGTCCGTTTATACGTACGGGTTTTTTTTTTACATTTTTGTAGCGTACACTCCAAACACACACTCCACACGGAGCGTCTCCAATCACATGTTCGGATTGCAGGCTTTAGCCTTTTTAAATCATTTACCTAGCCAAACCAACCACTCAGTTCTGAGACATCAGATCTCATACTTTAATTGCACATTTACACTATAAAAGATAAATAGGATCTGAGTACAACACAAATTTCATGATATCGGCTGGCACGTTGTGTCAAATTTTAGAACTCGGTGGAGATACCACACCCCACTCCAAAACTTGTCACTTTTAATTTACACTGACACATTTTGAATGGAACACAATACGACGTGCAGGTTTGGAGCGTTGAGAATTTTTACATTCTGCGTCAGACGCGTAGGTACACTCCAAACTTGTTTTACAGCGTGCCATTCTGGAGCGACCAACATGTCAAAATCCAAAATTTGGAGCGTCCGTGTAAACGGGCCTATTGAATGCCAAATTCATCCCCTCAATACATTCTATTAAAACTTTGAATATTGTTACGTCAAACTATATTTACAGCACAATTGCGAGAATAAGTGCAAGTGGTGGGTAATCCGATACAATTTACAGTAAACTATAATAGGTTAAAGGGGTGGCTTACCTTTCCATCGATTGCAAATACGCGCATTGGTTTCCTTCACATTCAATAAAAATACGTTGCCTTTGCAACAAGCAATGTCAGCCATCGGCTTCGTCTTCTCTTCTAATCTACGAGCCTATTATTTCTCTACACATATCTAATACAATCAACGATATCACTGAAAGAATCGCACGACACAGCTTTTTGCGAACAGCCTCACTATTCTGCACAAGCTTGTACTGACGCAAGCCTGGAATAATCTTCGTGTGACCAATTTTATGACTTATCTAATTCTGGCAATCCACAGAAATAAATTCAAAACCATAATCGTTGCATGAACAACTGAAAATGCAACACTCCTTCCACATCCCCCGTTCCTTCTTCATATCTCGCTTTCAAACATGCACCACGTCCCAACACACTCGGAAGCCAAGCAATTTAACAGTACACCGGACAGAATTCTTTAAACAGAATCATACTTACAGAGATACTCGACTCTTAGGGCAGAAGAACATAATCCTCAGTCTTTAAGAACGATTTAAAATGAAGGTTGAGAGGGAAAAACGGGAATGTCAATTTTTCGAGATTTTACGATTTATAAAGTTCAAATACCCCTGTGAGATAACGTTAATGATTTTGTATATTGGCTAAAAACAGGAAATGTCCACTCTGCACTGAAACAAAATACGGAATGTACTCTCTCATTGAAGAAGAAAATTATATAAGGAAATTAGATTCATGGAACCTTGTTTGTTTACTGATGGACCAGGGTATTAAAACTTAATTGTCTCGATAACGCCATTTTGTGATATTTCCTGTTTCTTCCACTTACCCTTCAAATACAGCTCACAAAACGAGAGAATTTGATCTCACAAATTCGATCAAACTTCCACGACATGAACACACACCAACTTTACTTCCGAGTGTATCGTCGACGATTCAGAAATAGAGAAGTCGTAAATTAGACACGGCTATAAATAGTAGCATGTTTTGATTGTGGGGTCAAGTGTTTGGAAAGAAGACTACGGGATAAGAGACTGACAATGACGGGGGTGCACGAGGTCCTAATCACCGATTTCATTTAAACTTTGTATATAATTAGTGCACAACATATTAAAATTTGCAAGAGAATTGAGTGCAAAGTTTCGTCATATGTAGACCCTCGCATACATTATAAAAATGACACTGTAATTAGGTTGCAGTGGCTACTCAATTGTGACACACATAGGAATTCCAGACATGTGTATACATTTAATTTATTTTTCATTATAGGAAAAAGTTGGCAAAATGTGGAGTTTTACAACATATCTAAATTTCGTTCAAATCGGTGATAAAACCCTAAAATAAATAAGTACCGTTTCTTTTTATGTTCAAAGCACTCTCTTTTACGTTTTTATCTTTTTATTTTTTAATTAACCTTTTTTAAATAAGGTTTAGGTATCCTATTATAACATTGCATCGTTTATACTTATAATACAGCTGCGAAAATGTATATGTAAATGTAAATTTTTCCTTTTTTTTTAATAGATGTTAAATTGATGCCAATGTTCCCCAGTTTACGGTAACTTGATCACCTTAATTATCTCCGTTAGGTACTACTGGACCAATTCAAATTATTTTCTTTTTAAATGCCTCGGTTTAGGGGTGCCAACCCCCTGACTGACTGTAGTATATTTTTTATCAGTCTACAGGCCCCTTTAAACCAAAGTATTTAAAAAGAAAATAATTTGCATTGATCCAGTAGTAACGGAGATAATTAAGGTGATCAAGTTACGTTGTCCACTCTATACCTACGAGATTAGGAAGAGATAAAATTTTTAATGTGATTTCCATAGCAAATTTGGAGTAGTGTGCCCTTTGTATTTAATCTATTATTGCATGTTGTATGCAAAATTGTAGCTAATTTGGTGATTCGAATCTTGTGCACTCCCTTTGTGAGAGGGATATAATATGTATATATACACGACGCTGGATGCTTTAAGAAGGCTTCCCTATGGTATACACTTGAGACTAGCTTCTATCTGGCATTCCACCTAATTTACGACTTCTATGTCTCTATCGTGGCAGAGATATAGTGACTAATTTGGGACTAATTCGAATGGTGTATAAAGCAATATGCGTGAGGGTGCGAACCACCAAATGTGTTCTTCGCCATTTATTTCAAGGCTGTGCTTATTTGGTCCCATTCAGAGTTCGGCATTAACCAAATTGTTATTAAGTTGAATGTTTCATCTAAATATCATCAATCTCCATAATATATTTTTCTGGAGAATAGTGTATTTGAATAGCTGTCCCAAAATTATTGCAAGAACGATGCGAATAACTGTTGATAGTTTTTTACTGACTCAAGACTGTTTTAAATAATGTAAATAGTAAATAGTTATAATAAACTTATTTATGATACAACGGATTTTTTGTAGGTCCGTTATTCATTATCCGAATCCAATTGTGCCCAACTCTGGTCTCATTTCTCCAAAACCCAGAACCTTGACCGTGCGGTTTCTAGGTATTTTTGGGCATAAAAGCATATCCAATACAGTACTGTCTTCATAAGTGATGCATTTCGTGATTCCATAAGTGATAATCCGTCAATTCCACTACTTATTTTGTAGATGATTTATCTTGTCGCTGTCGGGTGTCCCCTCGGTCGTTCTCACTCACAATCAGACTCCCTCACATGCCGCCGCAGAGAATAAACGCAAGCCGAATAGAGTGCCTGATTCGAAAATTGAAACTGGCCAGTTTCGACTCGTTTCACTTTTAGAGACAGTACTGTATGTCTCTGGGAACTAGGGTGGCCCTTATTTTTAGCCTGCGACTTCTTTTGCTCCCATCCCCTAAAACGGTCCCATTTCATAAAAAAATAATATCTGAAAAAGATTAATGCAATCGGACAACAGGAAAAGGTGTTAAAATTTAGAATTCATCAATGGTTTGAATTCGAAGGTTTCCTAAAAAATGGTAAGCCCTATCGAAATTTTGTTCACATAATATTTAAATACAATTTAAGAAATATTATTTAATTATATTATTATAATATTACTTAAATATTATTTAATAATATTATTATAATATTACTTAAATATTATTTAATAATATTATTTAATTATATTATTATAATAGTAATATTATTTAATAATATTACTTAAATTGTATTGAAATATTACGTGAACAAAATTTCGATAGAACTTACCATTTTTAAGAACTTCTTTAATTCAAAACTATTGATGAATTCTAAACTTTAAAACCTGCTCGACACCCTTCTCTGTTATCTCATTGCAATAAACTCTTTCCAGGACTATTTTTTCATCAAATGGCACCGTTCTAGTCGGCACTTAAGACGCTACCCACTTTGCTCCTCGTATTTCCCTTTACCGCATCACTATATCTCTGCAACGCACCATACGGCATACGCATCTGTGTTGACGTGCGACATGAAAATGCGAATCGAGCGCCTGTTTATAGTATGTTAAACAGAGCTGGCGTATTTTTGCTAACTCCTCACGAAGCGACGAATTGATTTCGCTTTGTAGCGATTGCACTGGCGCGGCGGGGAAGGGTGCAGGTTTTGCGAGAGCAATTGGGTCGATATGTGGGCATTCGAGACACGGTTCAGGGCGGCCCGAAGGGAGCGGGGTTTTGAAGGGACCAGAAATAAGTATGATGCTAATACGCTTGCCGAACAATGTACAGACATGTATATGAGTCGAGCGACGTCGGGCAGACAGCCTTCAAACGACGAGAAATTCTTTGGTGCAAACATCTGCGTGTTATATATTTCTATGGCATTTTTTAGCGGCTCTGTTTACTCTGTATGGTCGAGTACTCAGTTTCGCAAAAAGTGCTCTAGATTGTTATAGCAGTCCGCATAGCGTCCATGTTCCTTTCTATCCCGCTACACTCAGCTCTCGTTCTAGACTCGTTTGGAGGTCTTTGTGGGTTTCTATACGTATGCACTTGGTCGCACAATTGTCGGTAAAGGGTTCCATCTTTTTTTTTTTTAGCGTCGATCGTAGCTGAAACGACATCGTTGGTGCATTCGTAAAGATGCAAGTCGTACGAGTCCTCTTTTTATAATCCATTCTCGAAACGATTCCGTGCTGCGACACGTCGTTGTCTTCAGTTCACAACGTGTGGGTAATACGTTTATTCAGATACAAGCTTCTTTACGTACGCAAATTGTAAGCTTGCTTCGTATTGTACAGTATTTTCCTACGTGTAAAATATAAGAGACAGACTACTCACGCTCTCCTACTGTTTTGTCATTGATAAGATATGTTGTACTGTATTTGGTGTATAATTTTAAACGTATTTTTGAACGCTTCCGTGCAGCGAGAGCTTCTCGTATTTTCTCATTTGTGGTAGTCGTTGTTGCTTGTAAAAGTGCCGGCTAAGTAAAGATTATTTTTGGTCGTTCTGTAATTAAAGTTTGTTGGAAATGTTCAGAAGAATTCTCGCGTGGTCGGTGATGGCGGTTCTAAAAATTTCCGTGGCTATTATAAGGAGACAGTTACGTTTTCACGTTGCACCGTGTAGATTCGAGAGCATCGATTTTTATACTACTTGTTGTCCAAGTAAAAAATACCACTTGAGTTGCATATACGTATAAATAAAGTAGGAGCTCTTATTTTTACATTCGTTTCTGGATGCAATTCTTCACGTTTCTCTGCAAAACCCTCCACGTCGATCGTTTTCCGTAAAGTGGCGTTGAAACGCATTATATCCCGCTTTATATTCTGACGCTTAGTAATCGAAACGCACAGAGAACACGTCACACATGAGATACGTAGTAAAAAAGAGAGGAAAGAGAGAGAGAGAAACGGAAAAAGTAAAACGGAGAAATGAGAAAGAAAAAATGAAAATGGAGAAAAAAAGGAAAAAGGAGAAAGAAAAGGCCAGAAGAAAATGACTCTCGAAAAAGGGAACAGTTAGAATGGAAGCGGTGTGTTATTTGTTTAAAACCGCAGCAGAGTAGGACGTTGAACGAGCGGTGAACTCCGTTTGACCGGTTGACCCGTCGCTTTTCCAGGTGATAGCTGTGATATCAATACTCTTTATTGTGCTTTCGACGATCGCACTAACTCTCAACACCATTCCTAGTATGCAAGTGAATGATGAGAAGGGGAACTTTCAAGACAATCCGCAGCTCGCCATGGTGGAGGCTGTGTGCATCACATGGTTCACCCTCGAGTACGTGCTTAGGTTCAGTGCCTCGCCAGACAAGTGGAAGTTCTTCAAGGGCGGTCTGAATGTGATCGACTTGCTGGCTATATTGCCGTACTACGTATCTCTGTTCCTGGTCGAGACGAACAAGAACGCGACCGACCAGTTCCAGGACGTGCGCAGGGTAGTGCAGATCTTTCGTATAATGCGGATCCTGAGGATCCTGAAGCTGGCCCGCCACTCTACCGGGCTGCAGAGCCTCGGCTTCACCTTGCGCAACTCGTACAAGGAGCTGGGCCTGCTGATGCTCTTCCTGGCGATGGGCGTCCTCATATTCTCGAGCCTCGCCTACTTCGCCGAGAAGGAGGAGCCCGGGACCAAATTCATAAGCATTCCAGAGACCTTCTGGTGGGCAGGCATCACGATGACCACCGTCGGATACGGCGACATCTACCCTACGACCCCGCTCGGCAAGGTGATCGGCAGTGTGTGTTGTATATGTGGTGTCCTGGTAATCGCGTTGCCCATTCCCATTATCGTTAACAACTTCGCTGAGTTCTACAAGAATCAGATGAGACGCGAGAAGGCCCTCAAGAGGCGGGAGGCCCTCGAGAGGGCCAAACGGGAGGGGAGCATCGTGTCCTTTCATCACATCAATCTGAGGGACGCCTTTGCCAAGAGCATGGACCTCATCGACGTCATCGTCGACACCGGTAAGCGACGGACCACTAAGGAGGATGATTAAACAAAAAAGAAAGATGTAATAATTTTCTATCGCGTTGCGTACGCTTTGCCACGGCCGATGGTTTTTTCGCGCTGCTTCTGGGGATATTCGGCTGGGATCCGGGAACTCGTTGTATTAACACGCAAGCATAGTGGTTTGTCGGGACCGTTTTTAGAAGTTTCTTGAGGCTTTCAGATTTTATATTTACAATTTGGTAATAATTCTCGTGTTGCTGAAGTCCTCGTGCAACAGTTACTTAAATGTCACTGTTTTAAACGTTCTTTTTTATATTATGTAACCGTGGAGTATACTGGAGAACGAGTTTATAATTCCTATTCTAGTTAAAAGAGTGCAATTGCAGTTGAAAGTACAGATGGGAATCTACCACTGTTCATTCTCGTCTCTCCACCACTCTTTCGCCGACAGTAATCTTCGGATTAATCCCCAAGAAGAGCCAGCAACTATAGCTTTACCATAATCAAAGTGGAACAATTTATCAACCCTGACGCAAGAATGATAAATTTATCAGTTCTGGCGCAGGGGTGAGGTAACGGCCCGGCTACATACACAAACACCGTCTAATTGTTCGAATCGACTTTCTCATTAACACTCTGCGTGGCGTCGCCGTGTTTTCACGCCGAGCGATTTCCACCCTGTGCACCGCTCGAGCGTGTTCTCACGTCGATATCTCTTGAAAAGGATCGAAGATATTGTTCGCTTTGGAAAGGAATCAAGCTCGGAGTTCGCTTTGCACTTCGCTGCCTCCCATGAGTCATCTAGTAATGAAAATTTTAATTTCTATATTCTTTATTAACCCTTCGTGGAAGCATTGCCAATGGCGAGTTCCTGATGAAAATGTGTCTGAACTCGACCTCGTTCGGGCTGTTTTTAATCACACAGAAGTGATTCCAATAGTCTGAGTAACGTAGTGTTTGTACTCATTCTCATTTGAAAAATTTACTTAGACTATCCATTGGTAGTACCCTCGTGCAGATTTAATTCTGTGCGAACGTTCAACTTATTACGTATGCATATTAGGGCTGGGACTATTTGTCGATTTTTTTGGTATTTGAATATTCGAATACTTCAGTTGCTCAATTATTATATCGAATATAATTCGAATATCCAAGTATTTGAATACTGTTTGAATATTTAAGTATTCGAATACCATTCGAATATTTGAGTATTGGAATACTATTCGAATATTTGAGTATTCGAATACTGCTGTATTCGAATAGTATGGTGTGAATTATAAGGTAGTTGACCCAGTCACCGATAGGTACCCAGTCGTCGATAATTTGAATTAATATTGAGATTTTATAAGGTTTTTGAACAATATTGTGTAAAAAATAAAATTGCAAATTAATATTTAAGTCTTTATCTACATATATCATCAGAATATTGTTCAAAAACCTTATAAAATCTCAATATTAATACAAATTATCGACGACTAGGCCCACCTGCTTAACCTATCGACGACTGGGTCAACTACCTTAAATCAAGTTCTTTAGGTTCATTTGTCAGGGTGAAATCTTGTAAGCTAATTTTGACTCTCTTCACACCATATTATTTCAATACATCAGTATTCGAATATATCGGTATTCGAATAGTATTCGAATACTGCTCTATTAGAATACAGCGGTATTCGAATAGTATTCGAATACTGCTCTATTGGAATACAGCGGTATTCGAATAGTATTCGAATACTTGTCAAATATTCGAATAGTATTCGAATACTTGTCAAATATTCGAATAGTATTCGAATACTTGTAAAATATTCGAATATTAAATTATTCGAATACTTGTAAAATATTCGAATATTAAATTATTCGAATAGTCCCAGTCCTAATGCATATGCATTTATACAGTGCATGCAGCCTGCGCACAGTGGCACGTCCTGTACAAAAAGCTGGCCAAAAGTCAAGAATTTTTTTCTGATTTTTACAGATCTATGTGTTGCATTTAATTTATGACTTATCAAAGCATGATTTTCCATTAATATCAATTTTTATTCTACGATCCTCTTAGAGATATGCGATCTCAAAGTTGCTAGTGTTATCATCTGGAACTTTTAGACCAGAGTTGAAAGTAAATTTTAAATTGAATATGGAACTATGATCTTGTTTTTGTACTGGTAGCTATCTGACATGCTCTAAGTTAATATAGATTCTGGTATTATTGGTTTATTTCACTTTTTACAACTATGGTAGAGGAGAATACACGATCTATATATTTTTTTTCTTCACCTAAGCAAATAGTTATGTTACAAGCGTGCTCAATCGATAATTTTTGTTGCAAAATAAAGTTTGGAGGTTCTTGATGAAAGGCCCGTTGTATTTTCCTGCGATAAATTGGGATCTTATGAGTTATTGTCATTTATTTGCCGTCACGCACGTTCATCGTGTTGATGAAGATGAAAAAGGAGAACGGGAAGAAGAAAAAACAGTAGAAGAATATTATAATTAATTAGTTACAATATAATATTATAATTAATTAATATTATATTGTAATTCTTTAATTTCAATATTCTTCTTGAAAATGATGTTAATTACCTGTACCTAAGTATACAAATGTAAAATGCATTCCACTTAATATTCATTATACATTATTAATTAATTATATAATTATTATACTCTTAATTGCAATATTCTTCTCCTCGTAATATCTTCATCTGTTTTAAATTTTTATAGTTATAGTTAATTTCACTATTTCTATACTTAAACAAAATTATTTTTATATCTAATATTTAACATTAAAATAGTACATTATTATCATTTCAGTATCATACAATTGAATTTTATTCCAACAATTTATCTTAGATTCAAAAATATTACTTTTGCCCAGCTTTCCGCAGAAGCACGCCACTGTGCTGCGCGTGGAGCGCCGACAGTTGTTCAGTGACTACCGCGAGCAAATGATCCTGGCAGGGACTTAATACCGGTATTATTTGGATACCGGTATTACGCCGAGGGACTTCATACCGGTATACTGTGGATACCGGTATTACGGCCCAGGGACTCCATACCGGTATAACTTGGATACCGGTATTACACCAGGGACTTCATACCGGTATAACTTGGATACCGGTATAACTTGGATACCGGTATTACGCTATACCGAAACCGATATATTACCGAAAACCAAAATAAATACCGGTATTTTTTCGGTTTTCCTCTTGTAGAAATGGTAGGTTAAGATTAAGACAGGTTTTTCTTTTTCAATAAAACAATAAAATATTAAAAACAATAAAAATGTGTTTAAGAACTACCAACTTATAAGGTCGGATGTTTATTAGTCCTAAGTATTAGGATGTCGTTCACAATATCATCAGACAAATTGTAACGTAATGGTGACAGGACATATTTTAATGAAGAAAACAATCTTTCGACGCTGACTTGAGTTGGTGGTACTGCTAACGCTACTTGTGCTAATGAATACAATTCGGGACTATTATTTTTTTCTTTACTCCAGAATTCTAAAATATTCTGCGTAGAGCGTAGAGATTCGATCACAGAGTGACGAGTCTCCACGCTCTCGTCACCGATCTCGAGAACCAATCTTCATTTGTTTATATTTCTCCTCCACTTCATCGCTGAGCCTCTGTTATCCCTTTCTCGCATAAGGGACGTAAGGGAGATGATATATAAGATAAGACGGCACCAAACGACGTCGCTATACTTGGTGTTTGAAATCGACGTTCCGACTTCCGATGAATGTAACATTGTAACATCTTATTCTCTTTCACTCGCGATCACACTATACATATTACCAGAAAAATGCTGTTAATTCCTTTGGTTTCAATATTACAACGATTTCGGTACTATATCGGTTTGGATATAATTTTGGTAACATAATAGCAGTAATAAAATAATACCGGTTTTAAATCTCGGCTTACAATATCTTGAAAATTGTAATAGAATAAGAAAACCGAAAAAATTACCGGTAAATATAGGTAAATATACCGGTATTTTCATATACCGGTATGATCGCATACCGGTATTTTTGTATTTCGGTTTCTATAAGGGTTACGATGGTACAACCGAAAAATACCGGTATAATACCGGTATTTTACGTACCGGTAGGAGTCCCTGGATCCTGGAGGGTTTCCGCACTCGACAGTGCGCCAAACATTTCAAGCTTCGTGCGCAAAGGGTTAATACCCAATATATTAGTTTAAATTCTCATTACTGTCGGCAAATATTCAGAGCCTGGGTATGAGCCTGCTAAACCATTCCCAGGAAAATCTATCGCTCGGAAAAGAGCTCCTACCTCCACACCTTGCGCCACTCAAAGTGTTAACGTGACTGCACCATATCTACAAGCCTACACGAACTCTCATTGTCAGACGGGGGAGAAAAGAAACACCATCTGCGCGCCATCATTTAACAACACGTGTCACGGCTAATCATTATCGTATTCCATCCGATTCATTGCGATCCGTACGTTCCAATTGCACACACCACCAATCCTGCGTCAAGGTTGATATATTGATGGCACAATGGGAGGAAGAAAAATGCAGGATGGACACCGTGGCTGTTTTCAGGTCACGATATGTCCGGCGTGGATGGTAACAGCAAGGAGGAGGAATCCGTGTACGAACGCAGCCCTGCCCAGAACAGGTCAGGCTGTTATCCTAGCTATGAGCGTGTACGGTCCCTCGTGGCGTCGTTGCGCCGCCTAGTTTTCCTGCTGCTTCCTCGGTCCGCCTAACGAACAGCCTACCACGCCGGACAGACCGAGATCTAACGTTTCTAACTAACCATTTGCCCCGTTATACGTGCAATGACAATCACCCGGCACACTTGCCTGTGATTAAGCGACAACACCCGCTCTATGCGAAGCTTGACGGCAAGGGACTGAGTTGCACGCACCCCCTAACTCACGATATGTCCGACGTGGATGGTAACCTGTCGTTTTGTCAGTAATTACGCGCATTCCGCTCACCGCCACGTACATACACAGCCGAGAAAGCAGTCTACCACGCCGGACTGAGCCGAGGTCACGCTTCATCGAAGGTTAATCAATTACCGTAATTACACGTTGCAACACAATTCTCTGATGATTTTCCTGCTGCTCGTCATCCAGACCTGCGTCATGGTTGATAAACTTGTCGTTCCGCGAGGGAACGGACGGACATGTCCGAGTATCGTTCTTGGATTGCGATAGTCCGGCGTGGGTGGTAGCAGTCGGCCAGAAGGTTGTTATGGAAACGTGTCAGTGATTATCGACGTTGGTATTTTGTTCTTTGTTTGATTGTTGGTAATAGAGTTCGTAGTGGTTACAAGGGACGTTCGGTAAGCGTCACACGCAGATTTTGATGAAACTTTGCAGAATTGTTCACCGGTTTAACATAAGGACTTTGCTGCATTTGGTTGGTGCTAGCTTTGTTAGGGTCACGCTTTTTATTTATATGCATGTAGGGTAAAGGACCCAATTACTGGCAGCCAACCCAATTACTGTCACCTTAAGTTGTTTTACTTAAACGTTTATTTATTCGTTATTTTAAGTAAAATAGCTTAAGGGAGGTTTCTGCCTTGTTGGGCCAAAAAATGTTCGCTTTTTCATCAATTTTTTAAGCGAAAAGTATTAAATATAGAATGTTGATATTTTGTATGTTGACTAAGCGGTCTTTATTGAACATAAAAATATTTTTTAAAGTTTGACAAAACATGGTAGTGGGAGTGGGAGGAGCCACGTATGCCAGTGCGCGGGCGATGACATTCTTCGCTTGCGGAGGTCCTAAGTCTCGGACAGGTGATCTGAAGCAAAAAAATGAAACATATTTTTACTTTGTACAATATTGTGTATAAGTTGAACCAGAATCAAGAAGAAAAATTGGAAAATAAAACAATAGTGAGCGATCGAAGGTAAGTTGTTTTTTTTTTACCAAAAATTTTTGCAGTTTTTGGTTCATTAAATAAAAACGTTTGAATATTTTTGGATAATTCTAGTTCAACTAATACACAATATTGTACAAAGTAAAAATATGTTTCATTTTTTTGCTTCAGATCACCTGTCCGGGACTTAGGACTTCCGCAAGCGAAGAATGCCATCGCCCGCGCACCGACATACATGGCTCCTCCCACTCCCACTACCATGTTTTGTCAAACTTTAAAAAATATTTTTATGTTCAATAACGACCGCTTAGTCAACATACCAAATATCAACATTCTATATTTAATACTTTTCGCATAAAAAATTGGTGAAAATTCGAACACTTTTTGGGCCAACAAGGCAGAAACCTCCCTTAAGGTGACAGTAATTGGGTTGGCTGCCAGTAATTGGATCCTTTACCCTAGCTTCTGAATTTCAAAAGATATCGAAAGAGGATTCAAGTCAAATTTGCACTGTTTCTAAAGACCTGTAAATCGGTGGGAGAAATTTCTGAAAAATTAGTTCTTTTCATTCTTGCCCCTCCTCTTTTTTTAGAAATTTTAATAGCTTCTTTAGGGGAATAAAGACATCGTCGTATTTCGGAAGCAATGATGTACAAGGAGGGATAAAAATGAAATTTTCGTAGCAGCAATTAAATGTGGCAAAGTTCTTGGGTCGAACTAGTAAACAATTATGCAGTTTCATCAAAATCGACATGCGAGAATTACCGAATATCCCTTGTTAGCCTGGTTGTCATTGAACAAAATACTCGTGTTTGAAATAGATTTTGGTAAATGTAGTAGTATTTCAGCGAGATATAAATCCACGAAAGTATGAACTTTTGTGTTTTCATATTCTCACGAGTCTGACTGTAAAGTACACGTAGACACAGAATTTGTGTTTCACTTGTACGCAGAATATTTTCAAAACACCACGTTTCGAATGTAGAACGCAACCGTTGAGTTGACTTACTGAGACAAGTTGGGGTTGTAGATAATTCTGATGCCTACATATATAGAGATACAATATTTCTTCCACGCTCATGAAACGCTTAAATTATGGAAATATACTCTGCGCATAAGCTCGTTTTGAATCGCAAGTAGGATGAACCCCCGAGCCGCTAATTAGTACTTTATAATTTGCTCCGTGGTCCCGCTATTTTCGTTATGCGCCTAACGACCAGCCTACCACGCCGGACCAGACTGCGATACACCATTAATAATTGCAATTCGTACGTTTCTTTAATCGTCAAGAGAGCATTGTTAAGTCTCTAGAGTGATTTATGGCCGAAGAGCGCGTTGCTATTTCTATACACTGTTGGAAAGATTTCGTCGAGAGCAAGCGAATGACATCACTTCTAACTTGAAAATCATATGGAATCTTTTTAAAAAGATGGGCTTAAAGTTTGTGACTTGTAACTTTCCAATAAAACAATTGAAAGGAAGGTAGAAAATTTGCAACAGGTTGGAAGAATTTGAAAGTACCTTCAGAGTAATTGGTGATATCAATACCCCTTCCGTAACTTTTCATTGCACCTTTACGAACTAAAATTTTCTAAACAACTTTGCTTTTTTTACATTTTTTACCTACTACACTTATACTACACTAATATTCTCTTTTTATATTTTTAACACTTTGCACCATCTTACCATCACTTATACTACACTAATATTCTCTTTTTATATTTTTAACACTTTGCACCATCTTACCATCACTTATACTACACTAATATTCTCTTTTTATATTTTTAACACTTTGCACCATCTTACCTAATAAATTTGTATCCATCTTTCCATGCACATATGTAGGATCACGGAAAAAAGAAAATCGTCTCAACGGGACTCGAACCCGCGATCTCTAGATTTGCGCGCTGGCCAGCCGCCTTAACCACCTCGGCTACCGCCGACTTCCCCGATCTTCGCTATTCCGTGTTCTCTCTTATCGTGGAGGTTCTTGATCCCACACATATATACATTACACTCATTCCATTTTTTCTACCTTCCCTCCCTCAATGAAGAACCCAGTTGGGACTGCAGCAGAACCCACACTTGTTGTCATTGAGATTTTTTATATTACACAGATAACCCATTCAACAAAGTATTCCCACCTGAATTTCAACTTAAAAGTGGTACTCACCATCCCATTCATTCCCGACGATGCCTTTCGAACGGTGTACAAAAAACGGCGACGCATCGACCGATCAGAAATCACTCAACAGACTTACCACTCTCCTTCATTATTCACCGAACGATCGCTACGTGCCCCTCTCAATTGGAGCACCCGTTGGCCAGAGGAGCGGGCGACTTTGGAACGAGCCCCGGCTGTTCTTGCGTCATGGTTGATACGTCGACGGCATTGTAAAAGAGAGAACGGACGCGGAACCTGTTTCCAGGTCACAATATGTCCGGCGTGGATGGTAACAGCACCGAGGGAGAGTCCGCGTGCGGGCGCGGCCCTGCCCAGACCGGGCCAGGCTGTTATCGTAACTATGAGCATTACAGTCTCTCGCGGCACCGTCGCAGCGCCTCGACCTGCATCCCAAATCTGCCAAACGACCTGCCCACCACCCCGGACAGCCCGAATCGCCGCCTCCTGGACTTCGCCCAGAGCATGCCGGGGACCCAGAACGACGATTACTTTCAGGACGAGGTGCCGGCCCAGCACATGAACCAAGGCAATACCACACCTAGCGTAAGTCCCGTCGTGTCAACCAGTTACACCGGTCACGTATGATTTTCGATGTGTACTCGTTTTCTGTACGCGCCTGGCGACTAGGCATGCGCGGGCATCTGACGATCCTTGGGCCCAGTCCTGTCCAACGTTTGCTCTCGCCGAGCAAACCGGCTCCGCCCCCATTTCCGTCCATCTCTTGTCATGGTACAGGGACGAACGCTATATGTATGCTGATGTTTATGGGTGCACCCAGATTAGAGCCGAGCCTCGAACCGGACACGCCTGTTTTCCACGTCACAGGACTCGGTCTAAACTGGTGGAAATTGGTAGAAATGTACGCTTTGGAATTGTCAGACGTAGGAACCTGACGTTGTGGGGTCTGAAATGGTGTTCGACTCGGAGCTCGACTCTAGTCTGGACCCACCCTTATATATCGTGGGCCCAATTGTTAACCCAGTACGGCGCCTAACAGCGGACACAACCGCGAATGGGACTTCCCCGTGGACAGGACTGCTTCAAACAGATTGGGTTCGGTTTTTCTTGGATTTACTGAAGTGGTAGGGTTGTTTGGATTATTTCGTTTCTTTGGGAATGTGTTTGGTTACACCTTTGAAGTAGGAGAAATTGGGGGTTGAATTTTTGTTGTTATTAGGGAGTGTTTGTGTTGGATGATGGTAAAGTTAGAGGGGTAAGTGAAGAATTGATTTAGTGCTGTTTTTTTGGGTGGAGAGGGACTTAAAATGGAGGGGTTGAATATGTGTAAAAGAATTCGGGGATATTTAAAGTTTGAAGGGTTGGATACTGTAAAGTGCAGCTTTTGTTTGGGTAAAGCTTTCCTTCTTTGATATTGTGCCACTTTGGGGTTTAGAAGTTGATAAAATACTATATCTATGTAGTTGCTTATAATATTTTTATGTGTTTGTGTACATTTTGTAAGTGTATCGTGAAGTTTTCTAGTATTTTTAGAGATTATCTTCGAGTGGGCTTCTTTATTTTTATCGTGGTTAATGCTATCTTTTTGCTTTACATACATGAGTGATGTATCTATTACAGGTATTTGTAGAAATAATAATTAACGGCTTGGAAATTTTAATATTTATGAGCGTGTTTTTACAAAAACTGTTGACCACTTTATTGATAGTGATTAACCATTACATTTCACTTGGATTTTGTCTAAAAACCACTCGCCTTGGACGTACGACCTTCAGGTTTTAAAATTTAGTAACTAAGGATATTTTTGTTTGTAGTATACAAGATGTATCATTAACTTTATCTTTATCTTTACTACATTTATAGAGGCTTTCAGGAATACAATTTAAAATTTTTAAATAAGGTATTTTTAAATTTCATCCCAGAGGCTGTAATTAAATTACGTAAGGATAATTATGGTACTTTCAGAATTCGTAAGATTTTATATTCTAACACTTTAAACTCTTCCCGGTCCTCTCCTTGCGTAATATTTTTTACACTACGTTTTTGGGTTATTAAAATTCAATTAGAGGTTTGTGTAATTTATTTAACTTGGTTTCGAAAAATATAAGCTAAAATTACTTTTCTGGAACATTAATGATATAATTTGTATTTATTCTTTTCACAAACATATCTGAAGACTCGAGTAAATTTACATAGTAATTATATTACGTATAATAATTTAATTTACGTATAATAAACGTATAATAATTTTCAACATGGTACACATGTAAAACTACAAGAAAATTTAAAAAGGTATGAAAGAGGATTGCTTATATAGTCAGACAAACTTTTCATCTAACGTGATCTCTAATCTCCGCGTAACTTTTCATATATGCGTCATATAAAAAATTGATTCACATAAAAATTATTCATATTAACAGTCTTCAATATTTGCATAAACTGGAAATTCCATTTCAGATTATTAAGTTACACCTCCACTTAAACTCTTTAGAAAGAACAGAACGCTATCCTTTCTAATATAATACGAACAGCATCTGCTTATAATGCAGGTTGATAAAAAAATTACATTTTAATGTATTTTCAACGAACTCCTTCTAAAAAAGTTAGTGAAACATCTCGTATACTTTTTCTTAAAAAAGTTTCAACGCCTAGAAGGCTATTTCAGCCATTGTAATGCAAAACTAATTAAAAAGTAGAAGCTACCTCTTAAAGTAATAGAAATTTCTTCATGTACGTTTATTTCAGTTATTTTCTAATGCACTGTATCTTATCGTGTGTGTTACTGTACTATTGGTTTTAAACCAATCATGGGTCAATTAAGGATAATCGATAATTGTGAGAATCTCGGTGCAGCTGTAACGTGTATTTCACATCTGATAAGAGAAATTCGAACCCATCTGTGCGGACAGAATCGTTAATAAAGTTCTAGTAACCGCACGTGGCTATTAGAGGCACGACTACCTGAACATCAGTGCGGTCGCATTGGATGCAACCTAGTAGTAGAGTCTGACTTTGGTCAGACCCACGAGCAATACGCACTCTATCGAACTCTTTCCAATCTATTATTTCATTTACCACGAATGGGGAACGTTTCTATACCGAAATATATTCACAGATACTTCCAGATAATTTATAAAAATATGCAAATGTAACGTGAATAAATTAAATTGTGGAACGAAGAGTAGATTTTACATTTTAATTTGTAAATTAATGTTGCTTTATAAACTTAATATGATGGATATTCAGTCGAATATATTTTTCACTATGCTTTCTTAATGAATTTTTCTTCCTTTTTGACAAAAACGGTGGTAATAATCTGAAACCTCGTGGTATTAAATATTTGAAAGGGAATTATTTTAATTTAAAAATTGAAGAGTTGTAAAACAGAGTAAAACTTCGGAATTGTTAATTTTTTAAGATATTTTATTATTCATTTCTGGTTTCTTTCCACGAATTTTTTTAACTGTTGTACAACTTTATTTTTTAGATAATAGTTCATTTACAACAGTAATTTATTTGAGGTACCTACAGTTCAGAAGCAATGGAAATTATTCGAAGAAATCGCGATTTGTTTATCCGAGCGAAGAATGTCGTAAATTTAGAAATTGGTGCATAAACACTATCAAGCACACTGATTGCCCAGTTCGTTTTGTTTCAATATTTCTGTCACTCACTGCTATACATGTACGTGTGCATAAATTAGCTTTGTCTTTAATGTATTGCCCAGTCGAAGGAACCTGCATCCAATGATATCGTTCCTGGATGGAGTTCATATGAAATCGTTGATGTCGAATAGCCTCGTTACACCACCGCGCCGTTTCGTTGTGAGAACAAATTTGCAATGATATCTAAATCATACCAGAATGACACGATGTACCCAAGCACGCCTAGTATGAACAGTATCTCCATTTATTTTACTTTCGTGTAGAAGGAAAGCGCTTCGAGCATACCTGGCAATCTCCTTCCTACCCAATTATCTCACAAGTAGACACTTCCAATTAATTCTCCACGCTTTAATCTCAATTGAAATTTACAACGTTATAAAACGTAATTCTGGGGATAATAGTTCATTTGCAATGGTAGCTTATTTCTCAAAGAAATACAATATTTAACAACACCAACTTAAAATTCACAAATTAAAAAATTACTAAAACAAAGAATTCAAATTTTTTTCTATATATTTTACATCATTTATTACACTATTTTGTTATCCTTATGTTTTAAATTATATCCAAAGTTTAACCAGGCAATGTCACTAGTAAAATATTTTTAATCTTTTTTGAAGTAGTTTTCATTTTTCAATACTGTTGATATCTCGATATTCAGATAAGCAAGTAGAATTTAACAGAAGCTGTTTTGAAAATGTAACATGCTGCCAATAAGTGATATGCTCGATGCGCAACTTCTTATCTATGTGTGCCTGCTTGTTTTAACGGGATACCAATGATTGATCGAGTGGTATCCCGCGGTGTTGTGTGCGACTTTTATCGTATCAGCAGAACTGCTGCCAGCATCTCAAATTTCGATCTGGCACAAACACGGAACGAGTAAATATTTTCCAGGGCATAGTACGCGGTGCAATTTGACAGGCGTCCTTGTTAAAATTCTTTTCCCGCCTCTCCCATCGATTTCGACCCCGAAAATATTTACTCGACGGTGAACTAGTAAAGTAATATGTACGGGAAACTATACGGAGCTGGGTTCATTATTATTTCACTTATTTCCTTTATAATAATAGTGACACTCTCCATCGAAAGTATCTCTGCGCGTACACTTCTTTTAAATAACCATTCCGTGATTCTGTATATAAATCCGTGCATGAGACAGTAACTATTCTGTTGATAAATACCTTGCTCTGTATAATATACATACATATATACAGTTTTAGCAGAGGTGGTGATTTTCCAATGCAACACAGAATTCTCCTTGGTAACAAATGCATCTGTACTTGCCAGTGCTGATAGTGCTGTCGTTAATCATGGATAATATGTATGTATATAGTAAGAGATTATTTTGATTTGAATGAGAAGTACTGTTCTTTAAATTCTGTTCGCGATAATGCAGCACTATAGGGTACAGACGCGTTCGAATAAAGGTTTGCGCAAACGTTTCGAGTTTAAAGGCTACTTGGTCGCGTGTTTTCCTGACAAATCATTTACGATAAGAGTTTTATGGTTTTTGTGGTCTTGTTTGGTAGACGAAATTTGGTCTACGGAATTCTTTTAGATCCGCGAGTGAACCGACGATCTGCGGAGCCCGAAAGAACGACTTTAACATCCCTTGACGTTCGATTTCCCCCATTTACTCGTCCACGCTGCTCGAGTTCTGTACCCTCTTAACAATTCCATACGCACCTGTATCTTTAATTCATCGAGTCAGAGTATATTCAAGCTTTTTCATTTCTCGAATTATCAAAATTGGTTTTGAAATATTTGCTATCGTGGTATTGTTGGATAATTTAACGTGAGACCTTGCCTTTTCAAAAATTGACGCTGTTGTGGTGTCATTTATAAAGAATGTTTCATTAATTCCGTGGAAAATTATTTTCTAAAGAACTATTGAAGACGTGGACACGAACATTTTAGTGAAGTTACATAATTGATGATAGAAGATTTTTCTTCCTTGAAAATTAGGTTATTAAATTTAAATTGTAATTATATTTCGGAAATATAAAAAATTCCATACAGCAAGGAATAATAAACATTTAAAAAAAAAAAGAAGACATTGAAATTTGTACATAAGTTGTTGAAAAAAATTGATGAAAAATAGTCCTCTTTTTTGACCAACAAAATAGGGTGGACAGGCGAAAAATAACATTATTCCCAGGATTTTTTTTGTGAAAAATGTGATGTATGTTTCTTACAACTATTTCCTTATTTTGAAATGACATATATTCAGTAATTATCAGTAATTTTGTTATAGGAAAATATTAAAAAATGAACGAAGGAGAGCCACTCTCGCGGAAGCTGTTTTTATAAAGGCGCTGCGCGGTGAGCACGATTTCTCCGAGTCGGAGCATCTGAAATAAGACAGTGCAGAAAATTATGTTAATATATGAGTTTATCTGGCGCGTGACCGAAGGATTTTTCAAAAAAATGATTTCAGACAAAACGGCGAAAGTTTAACGCAAAATAAGGATTTCTCGATGTCTGAATTGTTTGTTCTCAGCAAATATTCAGAGTCTTCATCAAAAACATAAATCCTTCGGTCACGCACCAGATAAATTCATATACTAACAAAATCTTCTTCATTTTTCAATTTCAGATGATCCGCCTCGTGCTCACAGCTAATAAAAAAATAGCTTCCGGGAGAGTGGCTGTTATTCATTAATTTTTTAATATTTTCCTACAACAAAATGACTGAGAGTTGCTGAATATATATACTATTAAAATGAGCAAATAGTTGTAAAAAATATGCATTAGATTTTCCACAAAAAATTCCCGAAAATCACGTTCTTTTGCGTCTGCCAACTATGCATGACCCCTTAAGATAAAAAAATGTGTTTCACATCCCGATTTCCGACAAGCAACTTGGTCCCCCAAATAGGTAGACAGTACACCAGCAACTTGTGGATGCCCCTTCACGATGAGCCGCTGAACAAATCTAGCCTCAACTCAACCAACTATCGATCAGAGTTTTTTGTGAATATCTTGAAAACTAAAGCCGAGCGGTGGTTATATATCACAGAGAAAAATTGACCCTTGATAACATATTTCAAGATCAATGAAACACCTTTTCTACATAATTACCCAATTGGTATCCACGTGGCCAATAGATCCTTAGAAAATAGTATTTCCTGGAATTAGTAAGGTTAATTATAATAAACTAACAGTTCACGTTATCATGCAAACTAGAAACTGAAATTTCCTACATAATCATAGAACAATCTATAAAGCATTCAGGACTCGATGAGTTAAAGATATCGAAGTCATTGGAAACACTAATCCTCTCATAATAATCCAATTCTTTACGTGCCACTGATTTATTTCCCTGTTTGTTCATTACTACCGAGTGGAACTTCATTTTTTTTATCAATTACTTCCTGACTTAATAGTCAGTGTCCCATTAACAGTCGGTAGTGGACGTGAGAAAACAATTCCTGGTGAATGAGAGGATTAAGAACTCTTCGCAAGGATGAAAAGACAGTGAAGACATCGAATACATGAAGGACAAATAATTCTTTTATCCGCTCTATCGAGACCAATGGCGTCCAAATGCTTTTTCGTCAGGAAACGCGTCGGTCTAACGATTCCCCGTTAAACGTGACCATCTTCTTGATTGACAGTGTTTCTTTCGCACACCACTGCGGTCCTGGAATGCTCGCTTGTGAACAGATAAATGTCCCTTTCTGTTTCCCTTCCTGTTCTTTTTCTTTACACGAAAAGAGTACACGGGGCACAGAAATTTAGGCAATAAATATGAAATTCTGCGAATGGAGGCATTTATCACTTCTGCATGTGCATCGAGTGTATGCACATCGCACTTGGGTAACTTGGCAATGTCAGATCCTAACAAGCTTTCCTTTTTGTTATTCTTACAATTAGTGGTGGGATCAAGTTCAATATACTGTGAGGAGTCTAATGTCGGGGGAATACTTTAGGAACGGATTCAACGCTTAATAATATAATGAAATCTATATAAATAAATATGTAAATGTTCGTTTGTTAAAAATCTTAAATCTCCGAAAGTTCTTCACCGATTGCTTTGAAATTTTGATACAACATTGCATTCGAATACACGTGTTTTTATATACTTTTTTCAATATTTTTATTTTTAATAAACCTAGCGCTTTCTCTTTTCTTTCTTTTCCATTTAACCAGACTGAGCCACAGTAACGTGTCGCCAGGTACAGCTAGTAAGTCATATAATCGTACACCCCCGTCCATAAGTCACCGACCACTTATTATCGAATATGAAGTAAACCTGATAAATCATTAGAAAATTAGTATTTAAATGTTGATAATGGATATCATTCAGTGTAATATCTTACACTATATAGTATACATATGTTCAATATTACAATAGAAATATTGCCATATGTATATAACAAAGTCAACTTTTCTTTTTGGTGATTCAGCATCGCGATGACTGCTTTTGGCAAGCTTGGCATTCGTTACTGTTAATTTTCCGATAGTTTCTGTTGTCATTTTTTTCATTCATACTATAGATGTTTCAAAGGATTTAATTTCAAAAGCCCACCGCAGTGAAACACACTTGGTGGACATTTTCAATATCTGAAATGCATTAAATGGTTAAATTGACTATTTACATAACACATGCTTAAAGTGGAGTGTACATTTAGGCTAACATGAACTAATAAAAGTGATGAAAAATATGAAGGTACAGGGGAAAAATCATCACAGTTGAGAAACTGTGGAAACGAAATTATGATCGTATTGCGTTGCTTTCGCAACTAACTGATTCTGAGTGACAAGTCGCTGAAGGTTCAAGAAACCGAGTATACTGTTTAGTGATTGTTTAATTAAATAATTAATTGCGAAAGTAAATTAAAACCTAATGTTATCGTGGTTTACAGGGGAAAGAATAAACATGTAAGCAATGTTTAAAAAATAGTTTTACTGAGAAATGTACAAAAGTATCTGATTTATAGTGTTTCAAAGTTTACATCAGGGGTGTCGAACAAGCGGCTCGCGAGTCGCGAGCCGCAGTGGCTCCTTCTCCTCTTCGCTGCCGTAGAGTTGTAGGAGAACGGCCCTCTTCACACCTACTTACTTCACTTGGATGAATTTCTCCTCTGGGTGCCGCACTCTATTCTTGCTAGGTTTCGTGCAACTCCTAGAAAAAAATAAGTGGGGGACCCGTTAACGGGGGGCCCGACTCGTGCCGCTCGGAGTGGAGAAGTTCGACACCCTTGCTTTGCATACTTGCTTTCTCCTGCAAAATTTCCAATTTTGGACTCTGTGGGTTTTCCCCTGCACTCTTTATACCTACGTAAATGTCTGAGTTTAAGTTTAGTAGCACGTTTTGTACAGACATAGTATTAGTAGGTGTCGTAATGCTTATGGACGGGAGTATATGACCTACTTCATCTTGTTTTCATATTATAGGCAGTTTTGTCGTCTTGTAATTCTTTTGATAAGTTAAGGGTAGGTTCCGGTCTAGAGCCCAGAAAAATAGGTGATCTTTAGGAATTAATTAAAGGAAAACTACTATATATATATTTTAATCGGACTTTTTGCATTGAATTAAGGATGTTTCGAATTATAGAAATATATTTTTTGTTTTATAATTAATCATTGCACACGGGACTGGGAAGTCGTTAAAGTCCAGGCGTGAAAAAATTCATCCAAATCCGTGGGAACTGTATTTCCAAAAGTTATTATCCAATTCGACTGAAATTTTTTTATTTTGAAGAATATACTTCTGGCTAGGGGGGAACTACAAAAAATTACAAAAATTTGAAAATTTATAATTTTCAAAGGCGTGGAAAGGATGAAAAATACAGGGAAAAGTGATTTCAAACTTGAAGTGTCGTTATTTTCTAAAAAATGTCATGTTTGTAATTTTGTCTAGTCCCCCCCTCCCCCTAGCCAGAAGAATAATCTTCGAAATAAAAAAGGTTTCAGTCGAATCGGATAATAACTTTTGGAGATACAGGTCCCACCGATTTGGATCAATTTTTTGACGCTTTGACTTTAACGACTCCCCAGGGCCGTCTGCAATGATTAATTATAAAACAAAAAATATATTTCTATAATTTAAGACATCCTTAATACAACGCAAAAAGTCCCATTAAAAAATATATAGTAGTTTTCCTTTAATTAATTCCTAAATATCACCTATTTTTTGGGGCTCTAGACCGGAACCTCCCCTTAAGGTGGCATAACAGATTTCACATGCTTATTTACAAATAATATTTAATCTTTCACGTGTATGATTTCACCGATTATTCTTTAAATAGGGTCTAGCAGTATACTAAATTATTTCAAACTGTACTACCGCAGCAATTATCAAAATTCCTCGTGTCATAGAGACATAGAAAGTCGAAAAGTCCTTTACCATTTTAATATCTATGGCTTCGTTTCCAAGGGTGCGTTCCGTTTCACGCATTGAGTGCAGAGATCGCAGCCAATGCACCGCGTGCATTCATGCATAATTCCATTACGTTGTAATGCCATTAATGCGCTCTTGGAAATGGAACGGTTTTTGATATGATGTGAAATGAAAATGGATGCTACCATGGACAACATGGGCAACAATAGCTTTTGTTAATAAATAATAATGGCAGCAAAATGAGCAGCAATAGTGAATCTAGTGAGAGTGAAAATGAAGATGAAGATATGTATACTGACATCTAATTTAGAATGGGAAATATTATATACAATATGAGTAATAAATGAAAACGTGGAAAGATGGTGTTTGTGAAGAAGCTAGACATCGTATCTGTATGTAAGTACGTATTTGCAGTATTCGAATTCGAAATATAGAAACGTACGTAAAGGGACAAATACGCATGCGCGCATTAACTGCTTGTAGTCCGAGCTGTAGTAATTGATGCACGCTTGAATGCGCCCAATGCGCGCCAAAATTGGGAGGATTCTAGGGAATCCAACGAATCCTATGTGACACCAATACCCCGATTAACTAAAATGAAAGACTGCAGTTTATGCAGGGACGGATTTGGAGATTTGGCGCCGCTAGGCTAACAAGCATCTGCCGCCCTTTCCGTGAAATATCATAAAATATTTTATTAATTTGCTAATTTGTTACATGCAAAATAGGTGAATATTTTTTAAAGCTATCTCAAGCCTTTGCGTTTAAACCTTTTTCAGTTTCTTTCGCTACAAATTTGCCGCTCTAGGCTGCAGCCTAGTTAGCCCTCTTAGCCTAAACGTATACAAATCCGCCCCTGAGTTTATGCACTCATTGCGTGAAACGGAACGGACCCCCAGATACTAGCAATTAACTTAGGAGCTGGACTTCCGGCGCGGTCAGAAATGTGAGAGAGTAGGTCAGTGGTGTAACTATGTAAGATTTGGGATGGGGTGATTCTCGAATTTTGCGTGTTTTGCCTTCTGGTTATAGACATTAGCAAAGTGTATAGCAGATATGTACTGT
Source organism: Andrena minutula (assembly GCA_929113495.1). NCBI lineage: Eukaryota > Metazoa > Arthropoda > Insecta > Hymenoptera > Andrenidae > Andrena > Andrena minutula. The sequence goes on along the minus strand of OV815994.1, from coordinate 32,150,345 downwards.
TTAAGTGGTTCTAAAAAAACATCTTAATATAAAGATAATGTATTTGCTAGTGGAACGAATATTACTTAGGGCGATTTTGTGCCCGTAATTCACCATAAATCTTAGGTAAACATACAGCATTTAATATTACAGAAACGTTGCTACAATATTAGAATATTGCAGATACCATTGCATATATTTCTGCAATGTTTACTTGCAATGTATTTGCAAATTACACTTTCGGCGCTACAGTAATCTTTCAAAGCGGACATAAATTATGTTGCAGCAACATCTCCGAGATATTTCCTGTAATATGTATTTCAATTCTTGCATGGAAATGCACTTTCAAATTTGATCTCTATCTATCCGTAGCTTGCAATTAGTACAATTGATGTCTACAAGAGAATATAATAAAATCCAAATAGAAAAATGTAGGGTCGAAAAGGTTAAAGTATCTTTTTATTATTATTTGTTATATTAACTTGATTAGGAGCTAAAATAATCGAATATCCATACAAAAATTTAAGAAAAATTTCTGATATTTTATATCTTTCGGATATGAAGCTTCCGACTGTGAAATGATGAAGGACTTTTCGATTTCTTTTAGAACGAGGAATTTGTACATTCCAGCCTATTTCGTAATTTTGAAATACATTGTGTGATAGAAATTATATAATCTCAATAATATGTATACATATTATGTAGTTATTTATTTATTATTATAATAGGTGATTCTATTCACTAGGCCTTGATATACATATGTAGTACCTACATACTTTTGTGAATAAGAGCAGAGGAAATTGTTGGACGAAATGATTCTCTCTATGATCATATATTTTCCATATATTCTTAAATGGAACGTCATATTATTTTTATGTCAATAATATCTTAATACTATTTTGCGCAAGAAATTATCAAAATTATTATTATTATTCATTTCACAAAATTTCTTCATTACAGCGAGTGGAAAAAAGAAGTAATAAATTAATAAATCCGCAAATGAATATACACGTTACAAAAAGAAGTGAGCAATTTAAGAAATACTTTATCTTTAAATATCTCGCTTAGTATTCATTTGCGGATTTATTAATTTATTACTTCTTTTTCTCACTCGCTGTGATAAAGAAATTTTGTGAAATGAATAATAATAATAATTTTGATAATATACAAAAATGCTCTAGTCACTTGCAATTTATAATTAATCATCTTTCCGTGTTCGTTAATTAATACCTATTGTATTTACCAACGAGTGGTGGTTAAAAGAAAGTTTAAAATGTTATATATTTTATGTATGCAAAACTAGCTTAATAGTACGCTTTAAAGTATTATGTTATTATCACTGAGGCCTAGTCTAGCATTCCTCTCAATCTATGGGACACAAATTTTAAGTTATAATTATTTCTAACAGAACTGTCTTATTTCTATTATCGTTCACAATTTAAACTTCCTTTTATCCACTACTGTACACGGTTCTATTAAGTTACCAATGCTCTCTATTTATACCAGGAAAAATGTAATAGCTCAGGTTAGTTCCTAGAATCACCTTCTATAATCACAAACTTTCGCAAGTTCTGATTACATTCATGAACAGAATCCCATTCTGCTTATAAGCACCTACTGCTATCTGCTATCCCCTTTCGATGTGCTCACGCAGAATTGAAATGTTATGTACTTCACCGCGTTCCAATAGTATCTGCAATATGCTTGATCTCATCACTACTTACCTTCTAAACACCTGCAGGAAATATAGACAAAATGTAGTAATCGGTACGTTTGCTCCTTTGATTACTATCCATTCTATTCTTACACAGAGTTCAGTGTCTGTCGACTTTTCTCTGTCCATTGATTATTTTGTCGTTCATTCATCATCGACTGTCGCGGTCGTTCCGACTTGGAAACGAAAGGATCACACACCGAAGAATATTTATTTAAATCGAACATATACCCTTCTACATTTTCCGCACACACGACCAACTTGTCCATAAATTTGCGCACTCGATGTTTTGTGATTTTTATGAGTTACTTTCAAGATGCGAACGCATCTCGTAGTTGAATAACTTTCTCTCATGTCATACAATTGGAGCGAGCATATCCAGTGTCGTAACTATAACACTTTCACTGTAAACACTTGAATGACAGTCCCTTTGTGTATTCCATACAGTGCTGGTTACGTTACTGGATAACAGTTAAGCGATGGGATTGCGATTTTAATATTCCAATTAATAACCGAAACTGAAAAATTGTCATTGCTATTTTATGTCACCGGTAGCTTTGTGCCATTATTGCTTAACGTTACTAAAAAAATTATTTCCTCGATTGCGTTGCTCCAAATTTTTCCATTCATTTGCCGCGCCGTAAAAAATATCGCAATCGCATTGCAATGCATGCAGTTGGCTGCAATAATACTATCTCCACTGATGTCATCCTCTTTTTAAACTTCCGCGAATAAAAACTCCAACTATGCATTAAAAAAATAATAATACACGTTCCAAATTATCGAGAGACAAAACAAGAAAACAAAAGAAGAAACTCCGGGTAAAAAAACAAAACTATTAGCGCGATCAATTATTGCAGGCAGCAGCGTGCTGTGACTCCTCGCCCACTAATACGTTCAAACTCATCCCTCCACGTTGGCGTTGATTTTCTGACGGATTTCATGTCGGTATGTTACAGGCAATGTCCGACAGCGCGCATTGAACCACCATCGTTGAACAAAGCCGCCGAAACATTCGTCACACACACAAACGAATTTACCTGCTACTGTCGGACCTTGCCGAGTCTCGTTCTGTTTCGCTGTTCGTGTGTCGATATCGATCAATCAAAAGAAACGAAAAAGAAAGAGACATGAATAATTGCGCATTAATCGAGCAGACACCACGAAAGCATCCTTGGTCGGTTCTCCGGAACGTTGTCGATAAGTGACGCTCGACAGAGGCGCCGAATACCTACTCGTTTGGCGCGTGTACTCGCTTGGTGATCCCGGGGCCACCGAAGTTGGTCCCGCCGCCTCTTTCCTGGCAACGTCCGACCCGATAGAAGCGCCGTACCAAGCTTTCGGTAGCGACGGCCCAGAAAGGCGAGGACAGAATGTGAACGATGAAGTGCGAGAGACGGGACAGGAAATCGGTGATGGACGATAAATCTGGGGTGCGAGACCGCGGTACTTGGGGCTCGTCGGACTTTGCCGTGCACGAGCGAGAAAGGCGCGGAATGCTTGGTCGCTTCTCGATAGAGACGCACACTTGCTGGTGGAGCTATGGCGAGGTCGTAAATTCGGAGAATCGCATACCGAATTTTTAGGTTCTATGAACCTTGCATTAGGTATATATTGGGGAGTGAATGAGAATCGAGATGTGGTTGGGGGACGGCAAGAATGGCACCGAGGGGTGCCGTGAGGTGAGAATACATATGTATAGTTGTGTGCCTACGTGAAACTAAATAGCATGCCGTCCAGTAAATGACACACTTACAATTACTACAGTTCACGTAAAAGAGGATAAAGGCAACATTCCGACCAATAGGACTCGCATTTATTTCAGGTCCATTCTTGTCATCTCCCAGCTGCACTCTGGAGGCCTCTGAGTGAGGCATGATTACCTTCTAAAGGCACGTTTACGCGACGACACTTTTGTGTCTAGATCAAGTGACACTCGAAACAATTTCCGGAAGCTTGGAAACTGCCTAGAGCAGTCCGCGACAGTGATGCCAGAACCGTGGGTTTGCGCCCACGGACCCTACCACCACTCCACGACCAAGCGCGTACCGTACCCCCTCCTAGTGCCTGTACCGCACCACACAAGCATACCCGTCCCTCCATCCGTGTGCCGTACGCGCTGCCTGGCTGGGCACTCTCCGGCGAGAATTCGTTTAACCGATGTCGAAGCGCTTGAGTCGCAAGCAAAAAGTCAGGAGTTCAAATCCCGGTGTGGATATTCTACTTTTTTCTTTATTTATTCTCTAATTTCTCTTCCTATATTCTCAGAAGACTAAGACTTGAAAACTGTTAATTTACTAAACATTTTCGAAGCCCGATGTCGAAGCGCTTGAGTCGCAAGCAAAAAGTCAGGAGTTCAAATCCCGGTGTGGATATTCTACTTTTTTTCTTTATTTATTCTCTAATTTCTCTTCCTATATTCTCAGAAGACTAAGACTTGAAAACTGTTAATTTACGAAACATTTTCGAGGCCCGATGTCGAAGCGCTTGAGTCGCAAGCAAAAAGTCAGGAGTTCAAATCCCGGTGTGGATATTCTACTTTTTTTCTTTATTTATTCTCTAATTTCTCTTCCTATATTCTCAGAAGACTAAGACTTGAAAACTGTTGTTAATTTACTAAACATTTTCGAAGCCTGATTTGTTGCTAAAGATGCGATCCCCTTCTGGTTTGATCGCATATTTAGCAACAAAACAGGCTTCGAAAATGTTTAGTAAATTAACAGTTTTCAAATCTTAGTCTTCTGAGAATATAGGAAGAGAAATTAGAGAATAAATAAAGAAAAAATTAGAATATCCACACCACGATTTGAAATCCACGGTTCTGGCATCACTGGTCCGCGACACTGAATTCGACCTGTCGTCGCGGGAGTTGCAGCTAGAGCTAGACTGAAGACACTGCAACTAGCTCTAGCTAGACCCAAAGGACACTTGGTTTAGATACTAAAGTGCCGTCGTGTAGACGTATCTTACCACTTCTTTCAACCGTGAACTTGTGTACTTTAAGCTCGCGTATTACGAGTTCGTTATAGTTCTGCCACCAGGTGTATACATATACATACCTCCATCGCCATAGTTCTTCTTACACGGTCCTTACTCTATCGTTTCTTTGGTCTTCTCTATCAGTATTCTTCCTTTCAATTTCTTTTTACTTTTCCCTTTTTACGGGTTTCTCATAGTGTCACTCGATATTCCTCATTTTCATTTCGTCTCCTCACGCGCGCCTCTCGTTTCGGGACGCGTGTTCCTCTTTTATTGATGCAACCCCGCGTCTGAACTACACGTTAGTTTCAACGATCGCAGTGATTACTGTTTAAGTTGAACGGAACGCTTACGATGACTGTTTGCGCAGTAGTGTTACTTGAAAGATCGCCGGTGCATTCGAAGCGCGCGCTGTAGCCAGAATAGATTTGCTTGGTTGCTGGATCGACTGGCTTATTGAAATTTCACTCGCCACTACTTTGTATGGTTATGGACGTTCGTTTTGTTCGGGCAATGAAGCGAAAGAAATAGTTGCAAAAAGGGAAAAAGGGAAACTACAACGAACGTTTATTTTCGTGCACGTTACGCATACGTTTTCACTGGTTATCTGCCGAGCTCGATTACCAACATCTGTTCTCTGGGCGAAGCGATATTTGAAATGTAGTGCATACATGGTACGTCGACGAAGAATTTTGTTCAGCATCTTACGAGTCGCACTAATACCGCATCGCACCGTAGATATTTAGCGTCGATTAGTTTAAGAATACACGTTCTCGTTTAGATCCCATTTTCCAGGCGAAATTAAGACGGTTTTTGTTGGACATCATCGCGCGCGTCGATCAGCCGCGGAGATATTGATCGGAGAGGATCATCGGCGAGGTTTTAAATATCTCGACGAGGCTATACGTACGTTTATCAATTCTCGAAACGCATTAGACACTTCGTAAAAAAAACACATCACATCTTTCCACGGTATTCTCCATAGGTTAATTAGCGCGTACTGTTTGTTATTGTATACAGGGGTGATTGGTGATTGCACGGTGATACTTGAAGGGGTAGGTGTAAAGCACGAAAGGGTGGAAAGCTTTAATGTCAGGATATTGTCGAGATTGTACTCTCTTTCTACTTTGTAATTTGATTTATTTTATTAGCTGGAATATGTAATTTTAAAATTTGAAATCTGTATTTAAAAAAAATTGTAAATATGTGTTTAGAAATTTTAAGTGAGTATTTGAAAATTACAAAAAGGGAATTATTCTATTTTATGATTGCAAATGCCGGGTATGATATGATATTGTATTTTTCTCTCTTGGAAGACTGTAATTATCAAAGTTTCATGGAGCATTAATTTTGGTTTATTTGAAACGAGTCTACCCCAGTTAAGAAGTTAATCTTTACTAAGAAGGAGAAGTTCCCAGGTGTCCGCCTCCGATTGCTTTGATTTTTGGATACCCTATGCTTTAGAGGACCGAACATAAAATATACGTATTTTTTATAACGGCCCATTTTCATATTTAGGGGTGAAACCACCCCTCAAAGTTATAAGATTTTCAGATGTTCGTCTCCGATTGAATTGGTTTTTGGATATGTATTAGAGCACCTACAAATAAGAAATACGTGTCTTTTTATTTCGGCCCATTTGCATGTTTAAGGGATGAAACGACCCCTCGAAGTTCATAAGGGAACAAAGTTGTGTTGAATAAAACTTTATATAAATATCATTTTTCGTCATAACTTGCTGTATGGATGATGTTCTTGTCGCCAAACACTGTTAAGAACAATGACCTCGAAAAGATTATTATTTCATAGCAACATTTGCCCCTTTGAACAGAATAATTTCCTCCCCTAACCATTCTTCTCATCATCGCCATCTAAAGAAATGAATGTATTTTGGGCTCTGGTCTAGGTGACTCACCCTGTAAAATATTTATTAATTATTTCCTACAATTTATCCAGAGACTGATAGATTATCAACCACTATTTTTTAAATTGGTTGTAACTCGTAAAATAAAACCTGGATAAAAATATATACCCAGTCAATATTTGCTTCCCTCGTTTCGGAATTTACATTCACCCCTGACGGTATTAACGCGAAACTAAGGATCACCCTGTATATCGCTCGGGACATGACTAAATAGAGATGTCAAAAATCGATACGCATGATGCTGTATTGCTGCTCAATTTAATATTAAACAGACGATTTATCGAATACAATTTACATTTGTAATTGTCGAGGGTCGATTAAGGTTAGCGATTCTCCGTATACAGTAGTCGTTAAAATTCGACGAGACACTACCATTCGACGGTAATGAAAAATCGGTCCTTGGAAACACTGCCTGTACATGTACATACTGTATTGTATTACACGTTAATACTACTGTCTATAAGAATCGAGAATGTAGAGTATCGTTGAATCCGTTTCGACGGTTGTAATTTTTATTATTGACATACCTAGCATTATTTGATTGTAATACGCCACGCAGGTTCAACGTCCATTCTTATCTTAGGAAATAAAAAATTCTCTTGTAATTGAATAAATATAATTTTCAATTCGATCCAGAGGTTTCTGATTCGACGAACTATCTGCTCGTTCGATGAAACCTCGAAGTTAGTCCGCCGATGGACATCTTAATTGTAGCTGACTTTTGGAAGAACAAAATCAGCTGGTCACTCGTAGTTATTGAAAGGTTACCCCCACCAGTCTGGCTCCTGTCTGATCGCGCTAAACGCTCTAAGCACTTCAGTCCGGCCTGCTGATTTTGTTCCTCCTGTAGCGCTACTGATTTTGCTCTTTCGACTGACTTCGAGAGTAGAGCAACGAAAGGCGAATACAGTAAATCCTCGTTAGCAGCTCGATTCTACCACGCGTTAGGAGCCCGGCGACTATCCCCACCATTGCTTAGAATCCTTCGGACGAGAGTGGGGGAACCCGGGAACGAGCGCTCATTGGGTTTTCTCACTCCAGTGGCCGCGCGGAATAGCATCCAGTCCCGTTAAGAGCCCGCCGCTAGCACCGTTCGTCGGGCTGTTAACGAGTATTTACTGTATATGGAGTGTTGGGGGACAACAGTGGGGGACGTCTTACATTGCTATTCGAGAGATTAAGGGAAGCTAAAGTGGGTGGCACGAACTTCGAGGTTTCTCGAGACACTTGCCCACTTGGAGTTGCAATGCCAGTCACAGATGTGGTCGTTTTATTTCAACTGATGAATGAATGAATTTTTTTAATTCCATATTAGCCCTTTCAGCTCTGAGGTAAATCACTCATAGGAATATTCACGAAATGAGAACTGAGTAATATAAATTAGCGACTCGACGTGCACGCTTGAGTGCAGTGGGGTCTGAAAGGGTTATTCGTGAAGACTTGTACAGGACAGCAGGTTCGAGTGAACGGTTCGTTTTTCGAAGTATCGTTACGATCCATTTGGTTCGTGTAAGTAACGAAAAGCAATTGTGACGTCCGTCCACACACGATGATGCTTTATTTCGCACTGTGATGCGTTTCACTGTCACTCGGTTTACATACGTACCTCGACGAACACACCTTTTGTTTGTTGGCGAGTTCATAAGTAGTGGTATTAAAAAGCTTTAAAAGTATTTTCGATAAGTATTTTGGATACGTTGCGTTGTTTTAATTGTCTTGTACATAATATTCCATAATTACGAGAAAAACTGCAATATGTATACTCCTCGTGTCAAAATAAATTAAAAAGTTCTTTGTTATGTTAAAAACTAAGGCTTCATTTTCGAGATATAAATAACTAGGTTTATTATTCGGCTTCGCCCGAAACTTAGATTCTGATTTTATAAAAGAAATTTTTTTATGATAATGGTCACATTCGTCTGGATTAGTCAGGCATAATTAGCTGAGTTTTTAAAGTTGAGTTGCAAAAGTTTTTAGTCGACAGACAAACACAAACATATAGAAGCTTTCTGCTTTATATATTACAAATAATTTTTTCGAGCGCGAGTTGAAACAATATATTATTATTGAAAAATATTAAAATTAAATAATAATTATTAATCAAATTATATTTATTAATAATTATTATTTAATTTTAATGTTTTTCAATAATATTGGGTGTTTATTAATTATATAAAAAAAGTTGAATTTATATGTTTAGGGTATGAACCTAAAAGCTTAGTTAGCTTATTTATATATATATATATATATGGATATAAATAAATAAACTAAAGTTATTAGGATAGTAATAGTAAAGATTTTACATAAGTATTTCATCAAAATCTTCCTGTTTATATAAATGTTTATATAAATTGCATTGCTATCAATAAGTGATTATATGTGGATAGAAGTATTTTTCTAAACAAGTATATATACGTTATCGTATTTGAATGAAAACGTGATACAAGCGGCTATAATATTTGCAATAAGTATTATTTTAAGGATTAAGCAAATATAGATTATGGCTGCCTTAAATAATCGAACCTTTAAATTTGTTAATAAATTTAATAAATCCAATAGGACTTAAATGCCAACCATCAAAATTCAACAGCAAGAAAATCTCAAATGCGTGAACATTTCAGATGAAGTCAGATTACAACAGGCAATTCGAAATAAATGACAAAAAAATTTCAACTATACTTGAAAGTCGTGACATTTTAAACACAATAGGTATAATAATAAAGCAGCAAAAATATATAGTGTTACCTCGAAAAAGGAAATCAAATGAAATCAATAGCTTTAGTTACTCGTATCTAAAAAAGGAAGCTTTGAGTCTCGATATGATAAACAAAGTTTCGATTTCTTTTGATGTGCAATATTTTCATATCTCGTATTACAATTTGGAAACATGCTGTACTTTTTGCTATAATAAAAATATCAGAATTTAAAGGGTAAAAATTAATCTATTAGTTATTTGTACAAAAAAGAAAGATATCACAATTACCACGATTTATGAATCGATCCACTTATCACACATTTCTATTCTTTAACAAACTGACACAACCGTGACACATTTTCCTCGTCACCCTTTGGTACCTAAAATTTCTCTCTCTGGCTCCACGTGATCATACGTTGCCTCGTTTTATGTTCTCGTTTAAGCCTTTGAAGCACCGCCGTCGAAGGTGCTAGTTTTCACGGAAAATTTTGTAAAATCCTCGCTCGCGAACGAGAAATGATGCGACTTACGCGTCTCTCGCTGACCAATCCCAATTGCGAAAACTTTTATTCGAGATGCGATTTCTCAGTTGGAAGGAAGATAATTCAATATTACGCGGAAGTGTATTCTTGAATGCGTGCTTCAAAGGATTAATTACATATTCCCTCGCTCGAGAAGCACTCGAATTATTTCGCCTCGCAGCACCGAATTCAAATTAAATCGACGTCTTTAGCAATATAAAATCGGTCCGATTACTGTCCAACAATCTTTTGTTTACACTGCAACGAGCAGTATAGCCTATAAATACGTAATGAGACGGGAATGGAGAAAGAAAATATTTTCACAAACGTGCCTACCGAGGCACGGAAAAAGAAATAAATGACGAGCGAAATTCTACCCCTTTATGTTTATACATTATGTAAACAGACGAGCGAAATGGTTCGATCGGTTCCGACCGAGGAGCCCGTGTTGTTACGTCAAGTAAAACAGGAAATTGTGTGTGTGACATTGTAGGATGAAGAGAAAAAAGACAGCAGAAAATTCGAGAAAAATGATGAAATACCTAGCGAATTCGAGTGTTGCTTTTGTACGACGAAGGTATTTACGATCACTAACGTTCTTCCTTAGGCGGCACTACATACACCAATGGGCTGTCGAGAGTATTGGGGATCGACCAAATAGGGAGGGGAGGGCTGGACTCGACTTTCTCTACTTTCTCTTGATTTATTTATAATTTTTTTTATCTCCCCCCTTTCTTTGGCAAATTTTTAGTTGACGATCTACATATCTTCTCTTTGCTTCAGCTGTTCCGGCGATGTATGATCGAGAAGCCAATCGCGATAGATCGTGTATCCGTTGTCGTCACCCTGGCTTAAAACGTTGTCCGTCCGCCCACTGTTTTTTCCGTCTATATAGTCCACTGGGTGTATGCACTGCCTCCCCCCTTCTCTCTCACCCTCAACAAGAGCACAACTTTATCCATTCACACGATACTACAATTCATTCAGTGCTTTAGACGCAACCGTAGCTCCTCCACTAATTTTACTTGCGTGCGAACTCGCGATTTTTGCGGGTCAAGGGCGTCGCACGTTCCGCGTCCGTCGCTTGCGAACGAAACACGATGCCTTTGACCCTTTACCACGCACCACAACCGCCCCTTTTTCACTTGTCCCTACAGTAGAGTTCCATTGCAAGCATCCATGGGCAAGCCTATCCAGTTTGGTGGCACGTCGAGTAAAGGGTTGTTTTCCCTAGGGCGAAGGCAAGATCTGACGGGCAGCACTTTGTAATGTTACATCAGTTTTTTTTTCATAATTTCTTTCTCTTCGATTGACTTTGTTTGACGAGGTTTTCGTGCTGGTGCTCGGTGCCTTGCGGAGATCTAGTGATTTTATCTAGTGAAATTAGCGGCTTAGGGATTTGGAGTGGGGAGCTTAGGGGGAAGGGTGTCTTGGGATACGGGTGATGTTACGGGAACTTGGTACATGAAAGACGTCATCCTTAATAGCGAATATCTCGTAAAGTGGTAGGTATGTAGCTTAGGGTGGCCCTTATCTTCAACCTGCGAATTCTTTCGTTCTTACCCCCTAATATGGTTTCATTTCGTAAAGAAATAGTCCTTGAAAACAGGGGCGTCCGCAGATTTTTTTCCAGGGGGGGGGGGCAACTTTGGGATGATGGTAAAGGAAAATATACCCCTCTTGCTTTTTTAACCTATTTTATAGTGCCAAATTAATTGAAAATTTAAAAATATTCCCTTTTTCAGTATAAACTTAATAAAGATCAGTTTTGATAAATAAGCGATTTTTCTCAAAAGCCAGGAGGAACTGGCCCCCCCCCCCCCCCCCCCCCCCGGACGGCCATGCCTGAAAAGGATTACTGCGACCGGACAACGGGAAAGGGTGCCGGTCAGGCCTTAAAGTTTAGAATTCATTAATGGTTTGAATATGGAGAATTTCTCAAAAATGATAAGCCCTATCGCAATTTTGTTCAAGTAATATTAAAAGAGTCTTCAATTTTCTACAATTACTGTATATATAATTTTTTTGTACTTCCAACTATTTTCTAGATAATAGCGTTTGAATATATAGAGGCGTGCCGTATTGTCTGTTCGTGCGTAGTGCAGAAATCTCTATATTCAAACGCTATTATCTAAAAAATGGTTGGAGGCACGAGAAAATTATATATACATTAATTCTAGAAAATTGAATTCCCTTTTAATATTACTTGAACAAAATTTCGATAGGGTTTACCATTTTTGAGAAATTCTTTAAATCCAAATTATTGATGAATTCTAAATTTTAAGACACGGTCGGCACCCTTTCCCGTTGTCCGATTGCAATAAACTTTTTCAGGGACTATTTTTTCATCAAATGACACTGTTCTAGGGGATGAGAGCAAAGAAATCGACACGTATAAATAAGGAGCACCCTAATGTAGAAATTTAGGCAAATGATCGAATATGACTTCATAAAAATTGGTCTAAGTGCATAATGTTCTTCGATTCTCTGTGAAATAAAACTCGGGTATAAATGTTTCCCTTGTTAGAGCAAAAGTTCTGACAGTATAGATTAGTCGAGAGGTATAGTTACTTACTTTCTATTAAGCGGTTATTATTGCTAGAAAAGTACTGTTCCTACATACTTGTCCTGTCATCGAACACTCTTTCCTGATAGGTGCCATAGGTGACAAAGAGCACCCTTGACGCTTTACACCTCAAGGATGTGCAGTGGTGGTCAAATGAAAATTTAAAACTCATATCTTCACCTGTCTGCTTAACAAACTTAATACTAGGTTTTACGTATCATGTCCCTAATCTGTGGGATATAAACTCTGAATTATAATTATTTCTAATGGAACTGTCTCTTTTCTGTTACCGTTCACAGTTTAAAGTTTCTTTTGAACACTACTTAGCTTTACATACCACTTGAGTGTATCCCTACTTATTGAGGATCACTATATCTCTGTAGAGCAGAGTACGCGCATCGAACGAGTCTGAAAAAGAGGGAAAGGATAATGTAAGAAGATTCAGTGAAAATCAGCATTAATTTTCATTTTATTTTACATTATATTTTTAATCGTAGGTTGCTACTTTGCCTCCTAGTGGCAGATTCTTTAAACTATACTGATTGTGATTTTGACTCTGCTCTAAACTGGGTACACTTGCTGCCGGGCATGTTGCAAGTTGGTACTAGGTATCTGCGAATTCAACTGGAACTCTAAATTATCATAATCAATGATATCTTCGCCAAGTAATTATAGTGAATCTTTAACAATGCCTTGCAATCAAATTTCTCAGTAACTTATTAACATCTTTCTTGTGCGATTTTTGTATATCTATATTGATTATTTCGAACGTCTTCTAGTATGTAAATAATTAACAATATTTATTTTCACATAAGCGCATAATATTTCAATGACTGAAATTCTCTTCTGTCGCTATTAAAAGTACCTACTCAAATTTTTGTCACGCAACGTTTCGTTTCTATTCGAGTACCTTTGCTAGCTCGAGTATCGTGGCGAATTGCCTTCGAATTATTCGCACATGCCTACTACATATTTTTATTCGAATCGATACACTCCTCCTGACGGATAATTTCCTGCTTTCAATTCGAAAACGAACGCCAAGTTCGCACGCCACACTCGCGCATGAAACACTCAGGCGATCGTTCACGGGAGCTTTAGAACGAAAGGATTTACTCGTGTTAAAGCAATTTGCTTGCAGGCTGGTAACGATTGAGACAGATGTCTTGACACGGAATAGTATTTCAAAGTGGAACACACTTCGCTACGAGTGGTTCCTTGGTCGAAGTTTACATTGCGCCTTCTCTATTTTCTTCAAAATTGTTAGATTTGTAATTCCGAGACGACAAATTAGTTGATAATGTATTAATAATATTGATATATTTTTTATAAAGATTGAGATTTTAAACTCAGTATTGTGTAGAAAAGGGGAGTATTATGTTCTTATTGGAGGGGTAAATGAAAGTGTGACTTAAGAATGTTAAATGGAATTGTTGGAAAATGTGTACACGCTTTTAAATTTATTAAATTTATTAAATAATTTTTAGTAAAGATACCATAATTTTTGAGTGAGTGGTGCAAATAGGTTTTATGGATTGAATTTTCCATTTGGTTCCTCCCATACTATTACGTAATTACGTATTTGATTTGCTTACGATATTGTAGGACCAAGAATTTGTTCTGCAATTTTTATAAAAATTGTATTATTGTCTTAGAAGAGTGTGTAAATTATATATCTTTAGACAAAAAATAAATATCAAGGAGTTTTTGTTGACTTTTCATTTTTAAGCTTCTTGAGAAGTCTTTGAGAATGATTTTGCGGCTCACTAATTTTATTCCAGTCATATTGGACCGCACAGCACGTCTGACCATAGACCGTCCTTTTTCCCTTACTCGTACTACTTGCTTCTCCTTCACGTTCTAATCTCACTGGTCAGCCATGCTTACATCATACAACAAAATTTTTGCAAAAGTACGCAAACTTATCAGCAGCTCCATTTAAAATTCTCAAGTTACGTCATCGTTTACATTTAAAAGAAAGTATTTTTTTTCATGCGATGAAGTTTAAAAGGAACAATCCTACACTGTCTATCCTAGTCGCAATTTTATTAATATTAGTATAATGTCATAAGGAACTGGTAGTACTGCTCGTAAAGAAATTGTGACCCACAATACTTTCTCCTAAAGCAGGAAATTATTCCCAAGCGATATTTATCTCTCCACGACGACTCGATGTCTCAAGCGACATTGATTCACCCACTGATCCTTGAATATCTCATTAGTTCATTGGCTGCAATAGAACAAGAGACACGCACACAAACATCCACTCATTTCATCATCGTACGTGGCATGATCGGACACGATACATAGACATTTATGCGAATCTGATAAGTTACACCGTAAAACTAGTGAAAATTAGCTACTTAGGATGGTGTTTGACGACAGGGTTGCGCTTTTTGTTAACGAACCTTTGAACACGGCGCCTGAAAAGTGCGCAACGCGATCGACGATTCGTTTGCGTTTTTCGCCTTCATTTTAAATGGTAATCGAGATTAACAAAATGTAGATTGAACATTTTGCTGAAGCTAATGCAAGTGCTTTGCAGAGATATAGTGGCATCGAAAAAAGAATATTGCGTGAAGTTGGTGGCGTCCTTAACCCTGCTACGGTATTTACTTGGGTCTTTTTTACATCGACGGAGTTCTCACTCTTTTAAAAACTTTTCCAATTTTGAGAAATACGCAGTTATTAATTACTAATATTTGTGTTTCTCGTCCCTTGGCGTTATGTTGAATGTAGAGCGTAAAGGTGAATTGAAGACTGTAGCAGGGTTAAGGGGGATTCTCGTGTAACAGCCCCGGAAATTCATGAATTTTTTATGAAAAAACTATAGTCTATATTGCATTAAACTCTTTTGGGACATAAAGAGGCATCTTTAAACTTGTAGAATTTTTTATGTCGATCCTTCTTATTATTTATTTATTATTATTGTGGAATTGTGTTAACCTCTTCGACGACGTTGTTGTCAGGTGTAGCACCTGCCATAGTCATGTAGATTGCAAAAAGAAGAAAATTTTCTTAAAGTCAAATAAGTTAGTCTGAAACTGTACCTAAATTTTAATTTTAGTTTCTTTTTATAATACTTTTCTCGTCGATATAAAGAATAATATGAAAAATTTGTCTAAGGAAAGAACTTACTTTTTCTTTCAAACACTGTAACTTTTTCAATTCATCGTTTTCTTTCTTTAAAGAAAATTTTTTTTCAACGTTCTGCAACACACACACACATGTTTTTTATACAGCCTCATAAAAATTTGTAATAATACTTAAAAGTACAATAAAACAACTTGCCAAATTTCAAATAAATCCATTCAACACTTTTTTCATAAAAAATTCGCAAATATCACCTACTTTTTCGGTCCCACAAGGCATTACCCTCCTTAAAACACCAAATCAAGTGTCCCACGATTTAGTCACGCTATCTCTGCCAAGCATCCCCCAACTATAGAGTCCCTAAATATCTGTTTCCGTGGTTTCGTACTGGGTAACCGAAGTTTGGGCGAGAGACTCGCGGTCGAATCGTCGAATCCGGTGCTAGCACTTCCTAGTTCCACCAGAATAATAATATCGTTATTGCGCGATCGAGTGGCCAAATAAAAGGCAATGCTCGAATTTCGTCGGCAATAGGATACTGTTACACGCATACAATCGTCACTTTCCAATTTCCATTCCGAGCCGTGGACGGCGGTCGTCGCCGTTTCGTACTCGCCGCGCCTAATCGAATTTCGGTCGGAACGCCTTCGCGCCGCGACAGAAAAATTTGAAACACGGAATGTACGCTTTCTCTGCGAGCGGCGATCCAGACTTCGGATCGTTAAAATCCATTATATGATCGTAAGAGTGACCTGAACGATTCAACTCGTATGTATGATCTATCCTATACGCTCCCTCTAGTTACGTCCGATCGATACGATTTATGACAGGATCGATCTGGTATCGTGTAATGGATTTCGCACTACATGCTTCTCTCACTTGCTCCAGCATGTCACCTTTCTAGAGACAGAGATACTAAACGTAACAAGCACGAATAGTAAGCGTAATGATTTGTTGCATAAACGAGTTCTGTATGCTGCGTATACTCTAACTTCTGCATCCGGTAGGTCAACTCTGGCAAGCTTGGAAACGACTAACGAATGTAGCAAAACAATTGTTTTCCTTAAGTTCTGCACCTTATTACAGGCCCTGCGTGTATATACTGTCTATGCATATGTACTGTGCCTCTCTCTAATCCACTTAACGGTCGTGCAAATACGCTCAGGACACATCAGGCGAGTATACTAATACGACCGTAGAAAGGCCACAAACAGACAGATTCGATTACTTAGAGAGCACACAATAATTTTCTCCTTGTTCCCTTACTCTTAGATCATAGCACACGATAAAGATTACTTTCTCGATTAATCACCAACGAGCGCACCTTTCGTCGTCCTTAAACTTTACTTCAGATCGAGATTAAACCATTCTTTCTTGATTTTCGATCGTAAGGATTGTGTATACAATTTTGCATATAGTTGGTACATGTCGTGATTATTAATGCGTTAGATGTATAGGGCACGCTGTAAACTTTTTTTAAAAAATCGAGTTCAAAGTTTCGTCTTTTACAGACTTTGTACATATATACACGGATCTGTGCGGGAAAACGCGACTGGTTTAAATGTTGTTTTTTAAATTAAATTTGTAATTAGGTAGGAGGAATTTATATGTATGCAACTGGAATTATTGTACGAATTACAGTTAAGGGGCAATCCTATTTTTTGGGCTAAAAACATAGCAAAATTGAGGATTTTTTTTTAAAAAACTAGCGATTTAATTCATCTGAAATTTGGATTATATTTTTAGGCATCTTTGAGGAAGCTGTAGTATTTTTTTTATTAATTTTTAACCATAAATATAGTAGTTATGCATAATCGACCATCACGTCGTGCAAAATTCGCCGACCGTTGGTGTGCATGATATTTATCTACCAGGTTATCTAAAACAGAAAAATAAAACGGCGTTTTATTTTATACATATGTACATAACTTAAAATTTAGAAAACAAAAGAAATTATTGGGCAGTGTGCAAAGTTTTCAAACTGGAAGGTCTGAAACTTGAACTTTTGCTATACAATTTTGCGTCAATTTTCTTATGTAATCAAAGAAGTATATAACTTATCGGTATCTTGGTTCATCAAAGTATAAAGTAATGTTTGTTGGACATGCAGGCCAAATGTGAAGGTAATCGGTTCAGTGGTTACAGAAATATTGTGCACACCAGTGGACAACGGCGGCGCGAAGGTCGAGCATGCATAACTCTTATATTTATTATTAAAAATTAATAAAAGAAACTACAACTTCTTCAAGGATGCATAAAAACATAGTCCAAATTTCAGATTATTTGTATCGCTGGTTTCTTAAAAAAAATTTAAAATTTCGCTATGCATTTAGCCCAAAGAATAGGATTCCTTCCTTAAGAGGGGATTCTCGTCTAACAGCCCCAAAATTAACCGATATTTAAGAATTTTTTTATAAAAAACTGTTAGTCATATTGATTAAACTCTTATGGAATATAAGGAGGCATCTTTAAACTTGCAGAAAATATTTTTTTATGTCGATCCTTCTCATTATTTATTAATTATTGTGGATTGTGGAAATTTTTCCACCTCTTCGATGATGTAACTCCTTTTGACCGGATGTGTGGTACCTATCACAGTCATCTGATCGTAAAAATAAATAGAAGTTTCTTATAGTTAGTCTACGCTGGTATTCGTTCACTTTAAAGAAAAAAAAATGGAAAATGGAAAAAGTTATAGTGGTTGAAAGAAAAAGTAACTTTTTTCCTGAGATAAATTTTTCATTTTTATTCTTTACATCGCCGAAAAAGTATTATATATAAAAACTAAAATTGATATTTTGGTCCAGTACCTGGAGAAATGTATAACGAATAAAACGAGCTTTATTTGCAATTAATCAGTGAATTAGTTTTTCGGTTATCCGAGACACCAACATCATCGAAGAAATTCCACAATAATTAATAAATAACAAGAAGCATCGACATAAATAAATATTTTCTGCACATTTAAAGATGCCTCCTTATATCTCAAAAGAGTTTAATACAATATTAACAATAGCTTTTTAAAAAAAAATCATCAGTTTCCGGGGCTGTTACACGAGAATCCACCCTTAAGTGGCCACTGTGCAAACTAATTACAGTGCCGTTCTAACATATAACGGAACTTGGAACCCAACTTTCTTGCAAACTTCTGCGTAATGCATCCCGCGCCAGCTGTATTCAGAATTTTACCCAAATCCGCGATCCAAACAAATTTAATTCATTCCCCTTATCAATAACAACAAAACACAGATCGCCAATCAAAAAACCCAAAAAGACGTTGCATGTATCCACGACAAAGACCACTTATACCCACACCGGAAGAATCACAAAAAAAAACACGAAAGGCTTCGCGTGGGTAGACCGACGAAAGATGCGCCCGTTGTCCGGACCATTTTTAGGATCAGAATCGATGTTGAAGGCGACGCTTGGAGCGGCGGTTCGTCTTCGACGAGCCGAGAGTTTTCACGTTGGTCGTGTTTCTAGGAGTACAAAGACTTCAGAGACGCGGAAAATATAATGCCACTGGCGACCAGCGACTTTCGTACTCCCATCTGCCAGGAGATGAGATCCCAGCGATCGGGTATGTTGGCGGAGCAGCAGCCCCTGCAGATGATGCTGGCCGAGGCGAAGACGTCCCCTGCGCAGCCGCTGGAGGTGTCCGGCTACGGGCGGGCGTACAACGAGCAAGGGAGCGTGGACAGCTCCGACACGTATGCCAGCTGTCAGACGCATCCGTCTCAATCGCAGGTATTGCATGGAATCGATGCTCCGCGAACACCGCAAATTGGCTATCCAAGTTTCAACCCCCCTCCCCAACATATATTTTTGTAAAGCTTAACTTCGTTCTTCCTTATTTCGACGCCCCCTTCTGAACGCTCCGAACGGTTCCATCGGGCGTTACGTAGTGGAGATTCGTAGGCATATACCGCATAAAGTGTTACATGTTTGTTTCCTCTTCAAACGTAGTCGCGATCGAATGCAAGCGATTAGTTGTCACAATTTTTTCGTACCAAGCTTCGTAGGTTTTTTACGTTTTGCTTGAGACGATAGTTTTGTAGCCTTCTTTCACGAACGGCGAGAACGAATACTAATTATTGTAGGTTTCTTCTGCTGGTCTGACGGCGGATGACTATAAGGTATAATAACAGTGTTTAATTAGAATCGTAAAAGAATCTTCCAACGATCTGGCATTTTGCTGTAGTACTTGTTATCGGTTAGATAGTAGATGAATATCGATAGTCTTATGTTAATTATTCAGATAAAAGTATGTATACTTCCTATTTAGTACTGCATTATCGCAGAATTTTGGGGTAGATATTTTAACAAGGGGAACTTGGGGGTATTAGTGATTTGATTTAAATTTTGGTTGTAGTTAGTGTACAGTAGTGGATCAAGGTAAAATATACCAAAGTGTTTTCGAAATCAAAGGTTTGTTCATTTATAATTTTGATGTTATAAAAAATCGTAACGTGGGTGCAAACCTTTTTCTTTTCTTTTTTATGTACCATTCAAGTTACTTGGATGGAAAAATTGGGTCCCAAATAGTAGGACTACTAGGAGTTTAGTGTTAGAAAGTTGTGTGGAAATTTGGACGCTTTGTATATTTTCCATGCAGTTAACTGCTTATATTAGTATCAGTTTTAATATTTAGATGACAAACTACTGAATATATATGCATACACGTATTTTTGAAAAATTATTTTAACGAACAAGATTTATTAGAATGTAAATATTCATCGCATTGGAACTCTTTGCTTTGTAATACTTTTCACTTAAAAGTAACTTTTCTTCGAAATTATATTGTAGTATAGATTGCCCTGCATATTAGAATATACAAAACATAAGAAAATTTAAACAGGATTTTCTCGCAAAAATGCCAAGTAGTACTTATTATAAACGTTGCGCAGAAACTGTACGCAAAATTTGATTTCAATCGTTATCTCCAGTACAGTTTCTTGTTGAAAATGGGAATATTAATTATTGTCTACAGGAAGATGCTTAGTTTAGAGCTTATCTTAGTTTAAAGTGGCTGTAGCTTTAGTTAGTTTCAAGCAGGTCTGTTTAACTTCACAGGAACGTGTACTTACATGCGTTTGCCTGTGAGAAACTAAGTAGTGGCAGTGTAAATTGGGTTAAAGTCTAAGGAGTCTCCTTACCTTGACGGATGAAAAATGATGCAAACTTTGGGAATTTTTTAAAACAAAACCATTAAATATATTTACTTCCAGCTTTGTGGCTTTATTTGTCAATCTTTAGAGGATACGAAAAAAAATGTATATTAAAAATAGTGGTTATATCCGGAGTTATAGTACTTCAAATGCTGCGCCTTACAAAAATCATATGGGTATGGTTAGCATAAAATCAAGTGTTGTAGTTGTCTGAAATAGAAAATTTAAAAATTGGTGTAATCTGTATGAGTGTCTATCGCCTAAACTACTTAGATTGAATAAGAAATACTGAAAAGAAAAAAAATGGCACCGTCTAAAATAGACAATGATTTCTGCAAAAAATTCGCAGGTTTTTTAAATTGCGAAATTTTAATTTTGCAAAAGCCGACTTAGTTTTAGTGACAAAGAGAATGAGACATCTACTGAAGATATATAGCAAGTTTGAAGTAAATCGGGAGATTGGTTTTTGAGATATCATTCTAACCAATTCGAAAAACATGGTTTTGAGAAAAACGCGTTTAAAGTTTTAGCTACCATTTTTTATAATTATTTTTTTTAATGTTGCCTAAATATGTACAAATATAGGCATACAGTTTTCAATTAGGTAATATAATTTGAGGGTTTCTCTTAAAAAAATCCCAAATATCGCTTTCCTTTTCAAACCGTCAAAGTAGGAACACCCCTTAAAAAAGAAATTTGACACGTAGTATTTTCTGGATGGTAAATTTCCAGTTCTGGTGCCTAATTAGAGCTAGTGAATTATTAAGATTGCGCACAGTATATTAAAATAATCTTTAAAATTTGTTACATTACACAACTATTTACATATAAAGCACTTTCTCGATGCAATATTCATCAAATTTATGCGCAAATTGGACAAAGAAGTTTCTATTTCGCGAATTTTAACAACTTTTGAATTTTTGCACACTCTGCCGTATTATCAGTTTTACAGCTCTCGTACACAAAATATTTCGTACAGTTACCTTTACTAAAATATTCTAAAGTCTTCCCTGACACACTTTGTAGCTTGTGCACTCCATCATACATACGTGCATACATATATCAAAACTAAATCGGTAACGAAAAACAAGATATCACGAAATAGAACATTCGCAGTGAAGCTACAGTTATATCTGACAGTCAGAGAAATGTTAGTCATAGTAAACAAACGCGATGTGTTTAAATCTACGAGAATAACAGCAATAACAATAATAATATTTTTATAACTCTTTTATTAAATAATAACAACACGTTTTTATTACAGTCACATATAAAGTTCATATTAAAAGCCTAGATCACAATTAATAGTACAGAAAAATTGAAACAAAATAATGGTGTAAAGATGTAAGATTCAGTAAAAGAAAAATACGCTATTAAATCTAAACCCGATTTAGTGGGTGGGATAAAGTTATGAAGCAAGAAACTAAAAAACAAGTTTCTTTTCTATAAACTCAGTTTGAATAAGAAAGAATAAATAATAAATAACGGATACTCACTTTCGTCAAGTAAGAAATATGTGGAGTAACAAGCGCACGAACAACGAATATAATTATTTATTATAGGTTATTCTCATTCAAATGAAAGATCCATTCGAATAGTTTCCAACACTGGACAACTCTCTTTATTTGGTACCTTGTTCCTCTTCTTTAGCAAGGAGGATTACGTTTGGGACGATCACTTTTTTGGATGAAACGGAAGTGAAAATGTAGAGGAAGACGAAACACAAATCCTAGAATATTAGCCACCATTCTGAAAACTAAATTTAAACATTGCATGTAGTTTTTAGAACAACTCCACCAGCAGAGGACTGGTTTTCAACTACGGAGAATTTTTACCTATGTATTTCTTTTTTCTTACATTTTTTTGTCAATAGATCGTATAATGTTCATTTAAATGCCACAATTTGAAAAAAAATATTTGACTCATGCCAAAATACACGATGTATAAATTGGTCTACGGTCTACAAAATAATTAACAATAGTCCGACTCAGGTCATACATATTTGGACTCATTTCATTCGGATAAACCTCGTCTATCCATTTGTAATATTTAAGGTTGAACACCACTGTGGCGGCCCGAAAAGTAAGCCATTCTTAAGAATTTTTTTCAGAAATAATTTACAGTTTTCATCGGAAATTTTTATTACCTATCTTTAGTACGCTGTCTTAAGAGATTATACCAAAAAAATAAATAGAAGGTCCGAAATCAAATTTCATTTTTTTTTTATAAACTATATGAGTGTAGTTTCCGTTGTGCGTACCGATTCCTTAAACAAATAATTTTTGCAAAAATGGTGGGCTTTAGAAGAAATATATTTCAAAAAGTTTGTTTTCAATTAAAAATTCCGTACGCACAACGGAAACTACACTCATAAAGTTTATAAAAAAAATGAAATTTGATTTCGGACCTGCTGTGGGGGGTCTGGAAGATTAATTAATATATCAAAATTTAAGGATGTTTTTCTATTTCTTTTTTTGGTATAGTCTCTTAAGACGGCGTACTAAAGGTAGGTAATAAAATTTTTCCATGAAACCTGTAAATTATTTCTAAAAAAAAAATTCTTAAGAATGGCTTATTTTTCCGACCGCTACAGTGGTGTTCCCCTTAATCCTTTTCTGTGCTATGGAGGTACATTCATTCATTACATGCAGCGTGTGCCGTGGACGCTCATTAGCGTTCAGCGATAATGATAAAAAAATGCGACTAAAATAATCCGCGCCCAAAGGATTAAAGTCATTTCTCATACAAAAAAGAGCGCCAAGTATGTAATCTCACCAAAAAGAATCCCATTTAAAAACATTGTCGTAAATTAATATATTTCTCATTAAAAATTGCTACAGTATTATCGCCCGACCTTCTAGAATTTCTTTATACTCGTCGCCCTTTACACTTCAAAGCCAGCTACATCCATAAAAACACTCGTCCCGAGCGTAGCCTCCACTTGTAATAGACACCCAACAACCCTAATAGAGCAGCCGAAGGGTTGCGCTACTAAGGCACGCCGTTGACACGGTCAACGTTGTTAACATAAAATTGTGTGGATTCTCAGGGTGATCTGACGGAGGAGGCGGACAGTAACAATCTCTACGTGAACCCGTTGGAAGGTGCGGAGAAGTGCGGAAATAGTAGGGTAAAGAAATCCGTTTCGGGTGAAGTCGGTCGTAACGTCAGCGACGCGTCTCCCAGTGTCGAGTCCTTGAAGGATATACGTCCCTATAACGAGGGTGGCAAGGTTACCCTAAACGACACAGTGCCCAAGCATAGGAAAATTCGTATCCAGCAGGTGAGTCCTCTTGCCCCAGCCCCCCAGCCCGCTCCCCCTCCGTTCCCCGTCGATGTACTTTTT
The DNA here is from genome assembly GCA_929113495.1 of Andrena minutula. Classification (NCBI taxonomy): domain Eukaryota; kingdom Metazoa; phylum Arthropoda; class Insecta; order Hymenoptera; family Andrenidae; genus Andrena; species Andrena minutula. The sequence goes on along the minus strand of OV815994.1, from coordinate 32,126,363 downwards.
CCATTGTCAACCGTTGCACGCGTGTTCGTGAAACGTTCCAGTGCAGTTTTACCCATGGAACACGGAGCGTGCGAAGTTGCTTTAAGTGTAAAAACCGCTGAAAGGGAGAACGGCTTGAAAATCACCGGAGAAGACGCGAAGGATTCTATTGGATATTTTTTGGTGTTTCGTAATAGGTGGTGAAATTGAAAGGGTGGGGATTCTGGGAGAAAAAAAAGTAAGCAGGAGAGGTGGGGTAGTTTGTTAATGGGAGGCTTCCTTTTCGAGAAAATCGATTTTGAAATTATATTGGGCAAAGGACCCAATTACTGGCAGCCAACCCAATTACTGTCACCTTAAGCTATTTTACTTAAACTTTTATTTATTCGTTATTTTAAGTAAAATAGCTTAAGGTGACAGTAATTGGGTTGGCTGCCAGTAATTGGGTCCTTTACCCTACCTTTATTGAAAAATATATAAGTCAATATTGCAAAACTAATTTTCAACTGAAGCTTCGTTTTCCAGAAAATCTATTTTCTGGATCAATCGAGCACACGTGCATTTGACAGAAAATCGATTTTTTTGAAAATATATCTTTATATGAAAAAAAGAGTTATTTCTTTCTACGACGTATTTTTGCACAAGAATCCGTTTCGTGCACAGTTGTACCATAGATGCTGATAACTTCTGCTGATTTTTAGTCGCGTGCGCGAATGCCAGACGAGTTTTTAAAATCGATTTTCTCGAAAAGGAAGCTTCCTATGAACAAATGTTATTGCACATTTTCTACTTATTCCTTCATACAGAATCGCTACCATTTTGGTGTTCGTGCTATCTATTAGGAAAGACCAAGTGTAATACGAATCTTCATTGTATTATACATTCACGAACTATTTTTTAGTGGACAGCCGACTGTACGTGCATGATGAAACTATTGCGTTTAATGTCATACTTTTTTGTCAGTATCCGTGCCATCCGAATCTGTGCTCGGGCGATGAGGCGAGTGTAAGGTTTTTTCGTACGGTAATGAGCACATAGAATTCTTCGTAGGAACAATTTCAGGCATCGATTTTGACGCAGCGACCTTTCTGCACGATTCTTCTGGAATTATTACGACGGCCTTCACTTGAAAACGCTTTCATTATCTTTTGCACTTTTTGAGTCGCGCGATAGCTGTCACGAAACATTTAAGGGAGTGGTTTCGTGTGTTGGTTCGAAATATGGATGACCTTTGGAATTTTTTATCTCGAAAAAAAATACGAGATGTATTAAAATGAAACTTGTTGCGTTGGTCGGTATAGTTACGAAGGTAACTGTTGATCGTGATTGTGCATTTTTTTCAATAGCTGGGGAGAACTAAAGCGAAGAGATTTTTATTTGAAACGAGTCTGACTTTAGTTTTTATTAAAATGAATTTATAGGAAGCAAAAATAAAGAATTTGTGCTGCTTTAAAACTGCGATTTAACTAATACTTTTGCAGCTTCTTTTTGAATGATAAGAGAATGTTTTGAATTTATTGAGTCAATTCTAGTATGGACTAAAGATGGATATTTGTTTTAGATGCGAATTCCAAGATTTCAAATATATTGGTTAATTCATTTTTTAGATATCGCGGTGAGAAGTTTAAGTAATGTTAAGTAGTTTCAGAAAAATATGTTTTCCTGTACGAGGACGTCCTTTTTTCCTTCGGTAACTTAATGCCACAAGTTTCAAATACCCCTAAAAATGAATAAATATAGTATATTTATAGTTAATAGATATTTAAAATTAATAGTAATCAAAATAGAAATCCAGAATTCAGAGGAAATTCTCCATTTTTCTCAAGAAAATGATGCTAGAAGATACTTACACTACTACCCCAAAGCTTACAATCATTCCATGAATCGAAAGAAACCGAAACTTTCTCCTTAACCAAATATAAATAATTTTTCGCATGATAAAATTTATCGTACTATAAGATATTAAGAAAAATCAGCAAATGATTTCAAAATTCTATTCCACAGTGTATAGCCTCGCTAATTTTCTGAATCTCCACCTAATTCTTTAAAGATACACTTCTGAAGCCTTAAACTTTAAACAAAACCAAAGAGTGAATTTTTTTATTTCAAACATGAGGCTACGCAACTTTCATTGTTCAAAAAATGTTTAATTGTCTAGAAATCAGATGAAACAAAATACTTAAAATTCTTTTGCATTCTTTGGCAATTCGTGATCGCTACAACGTAATTCGTTTCGCAGTAGACTTTAGTAGATTAACTTTTGAAGCGCAATCCCTGCATAGCTTGTATCTGCTTGGACACGTTGCTTCCTCGAGAGAAACGTAACTTAACTCTTTTGGGTGCTATGGACGAATATATGCGTTCGTTCAGCGACTATGTTTCACAAATGAGTGTTGAAATTGTCAACACCCAAAGGGTTAAATGATCTCTATTTCATAGGTTCGAAGTTAGTATTTAAATTAGGTCATTTCACCGAACGTTTGCTCTACACAGTCATCACCGCATGGGTCATGAAATTTTTCATACATCATGAACTCTAATTCCATATTACATTCGAGTTGAGTTTTTCCGCACTTGTCCGCACAGCTATCAGCTGCATTTAATTATTTCCATGCACTCGACACGTTTAATTATTTCTCACGCTTAATTGCGAGGAATCGGCGTGAAATGTTGAAGACGGGTTTTATTGAACCTTGTGTACATTTCAAATAGGAAAAATTGAGGTACATACATACATACATGATGTTTCAGGTATTAAAATTTGAGTTTAAGGGATGGAATTACTCGTTAATGATTTACTATTTACTACTTTTTGATTCTATATTCGTTTGAAAAAAAAAAATGTTGTAGTCAAATTTCATGGTTTGTTATTATATGCATAGTAACTTAATATGGTGGGTATATTTTAATAAAATTTTAATTTTACTACTGGCTAATTCAGTCTGAATAATTAATTATAATAACATTAGGCATTTTTGGTTTTGAAAATTTAATAAACATATGTATTGTATATTTTTATCTTGCTGTTTCCAGAAATATAATTTATAGTAATGTCACACTATAATATACCTACTACGAGTAAATTAAAGTATATTACAAATGTAATAGTATTATTGTTACATTAGTTGTGTTAGTACGTTAGAAAAGTAACATGTAACACATTTGATATATTTCAAGTTCATTGTTAGTTTATTTAAATTTTCATTACAGATTCCATTTCATGAATTTAACAGAACTTTGAACTTCATTTAAAAAAAATTGTCGACACTCTCGCCATTCTCCGCCAAATTCTCTGTACGTATTTCCAAAGCCGCGTATTTATCAGACGAGCAAATCGATGCTTATGCGATGCTCATTCAAGTCTATTACTGAGATAATTACGCGGTTTAATAGTTTCCAAAATATCATAGAATAATTTAAACTCAAAAGTTCCTATCTAAAAATGTGTCCCCTAATTTAATCTACTCTTCACTACTTTAAGTATTCCTTATTCTTTAATGATAACTGAAATACTCGAAGTAGAAATTAACAGTTTCAGTACTGTTTTCTTATAAATCTAATTTTAATTAAAAGTATGGAACTTTATCAAAGAGTAATAAATATACAATTTATTTATACATGTATTTCAAAATTAAATTACGGTCACAAGTATTCAACCATTAGAAAATTGTAATAATTAGTATCTATTATGTCTGTGAGAAAGTTCTGTCGCTTTTTAAAATTTATTATCAGATTGGGATAATAATTCTTTATGGCGCACAACTTAAACAGCACAGGAATACTATATTTTATTTATTACGTTATATTAAGTAGTCAGTGTCACTTTGTCAAGTGAGTACGTACTTGTTCTGTAGGTATGAAATTTTATAATGGCACATTTCATTTCTTAAAAAAATTATATCCTATTGCTTATATTACTTTGTTTATTATCCTATAAACAGTAGGATATGATTTCTCAAGAAATGGAACGTTTCTTTACAAATTTTCTTAAAATGAAAATAGCCACTTGATTTTGATGAAACTTCGTAGAATGGTAGCAAATTGAAAAATATTTGGCCCATCTTTGGCCGTATTTTTATTTAAATAACATTTCGAATAACGAAGAAACGTTAAAAGATTATACGCCATGTGTCGAATGAAGCTAACTCGGGTTAACGAACGAATGGCGAATAATTTTTTTAACTTTTATTTGTTATTTGGAATTTTATTTTAACAAAAATTTTGCCCATCTCTGCCCGTAAATATAAACACCTAATAGCTTACGAGATATTCAACAATAAAAGTCACATTTTCCCGTTGGCGTTAAGTGTCTGAAACTTCAGTGGTGTAATAAGTAGCGATATATTATTTTATATATAAATTTGAATGAACTGTGCCAAAAAATATATAAAATGACGGGACACTTGTCACACCATTGAAGTTTCACAAATGCGATTTTTAATATCACTTACGACCGAACAGGGGTAAAATATTTTTCAATTCTCCACCTTTCTACGAAGTTTCATCAAAATCGGTGTGTAACACCTCATGTGCTTACCTTGTAGGTTCTTTATGAATATCAAATGGGCGTTATACGCAACAACAGATGCCAAAAATTTGTGCAAATTTTCCCGGGAAAATACTGAAACTGTTTGTATCTGCCAAGGGTGTTTCGCAAAATTTGAGTCCACCAACTAGAATCTCGTAAATTATAGATGAACCATGCTTTGAGGGTTCAAGTGAGATTTACGACGATAATTTGCTAAAAAAGACAGAATTAAATATAAGCTTGTCCTCTGCTGTTATTTGCAAGGACCGTGGAATGTATCACACAGTAGTTTTGAATCATATTTGTTTTACAGTGTAATATAATATTAGATTCTGCATAAATTCGGAAAGACATAGGTGTAGCTAAATAAAACTAAATAAAAATTTGTTTATCTCTTCTTTTTCGTTATAATTTCGATTCGTTTTTTGAATGGACTGGTTATTGAGAATGAAACGTAGACAGTCTATCTACAATAATACATATACAGTATGGAATTGTTTTTGGAATATTTTAATTGCATTAGATAGTTAAAAAATATTGCAATAAATATGTTTTAATATTAATAAAATATAAAATAATATTGATAAAAATATGAACTTATACTGTTTTAAGCTTTCATTTTAGAAAAAGTTTAACATTTGAATGGACAATAAAGTATTTATATAAATTGTATCTATTTAATTTTATTCAATACCATAGATATCTACACTTATTAAAAAAAAGACCTATTATAGAATAGATATTTAACAATTTTGAAAGATATTGTCAATGATTTAACGAATTAATTACTATAGTTAAGTCTTAAATTACTGTATTACTGTAAAACTCGCAAAAAGCAATCGAAGCTCCCCCTCCTCAAGAAAAATCGACGACTTTAATTAGAAAGTAACCATCCACCATAGTCTTTTAATTTGCATCTGTCAAATGATTACTTGTTTCGACCCTTTCGACATTTTTAAACGATAAAAAACTGTTGCTATAAATAGTTATGAAAAAATTGTAGGTCTAGCCTATGAATATTTCCAATTAAATACAAAACGATATCTATCGTGCAGATGGGATAGTTGAATTGCCTGCAAAATAACAGAAAATGACAATTCTGAATAGAGTTTCAACAAATAATTCCATTACTTGTTTATGATATAACATTCTAAAGAATAAACAAGAAAGTCGACAGAATTTTCTCATACCCCAGTACAAAGGATAAGAAAACATTATCTACAACAGAATCGCATCAAATGTTGTTAAATTCTTAGTGTCCAAAATAAAAATTTATTTACATGAAATAATTAAACGTTTCCCACAAGGCTTCATATTACTGCATATTAAGTGGGATTACTATTGTGCTGAATTGGAATGTATAGTCAACTTTGCAATTTATTTTTGAATTCGGTAATGCTTTTCTCATTGCAATTTATGAATGCAATAAAAATACATTCTTAAAAAAGTAAGCTAAAGCAGCAATCGTTATACAATATTAATTTTACTTGAAAAAAAAATGTATCGTGTGGTTCTTAAGATTATTAAAATCTGGCGATAAAATCGATGTCCGATTTGGACAGCACATTCTGCGACTTAGAATCTAAGTTCTAAGATATACTATCTATCATTTTATCGCATCTTTTTGTGATTTTCTCATGCGTTCTTATTTTATACTTAAAGAACTAACAAAGGAAGATCCCGAATCGGAAAATTCCAAAAATCGAAAAAATTTTGTGAATTTGCAGGGAATTTGCTCCTGATTATAATGCAATTTTTTGCCGCCCAAATTCACACTAAGGGGGTGAAATTAACCCCTGAAAATACGGTTATTTTATGATTTTATTTTGTAACTCGTAATCTGTAAGAGATAGAAAAAAGGTTCCAAGACAAAAGTTACTTCTTTTAATTAGGACTATCATTTGGTACCTTACAGTTCTTCGAGTTCGCAAGTTATAATACAAAATCGGAAAATTGCCGGAATTTAAGGGGTCAATTTTAGCCCCTTAGAGTGAATTTGAGCAGCAAACAAAAATTGCATTATAATCAGGCAGAAATTCCCTACATATTCACAAAGTTTCATCTTTCCTTATAAGGCTTTCATGGAGAAACTTGTTAAGAACTTCATAACAAAACTAGGATATTCAAATTGACATAGCAGCTACATTCTTACACATTCATATTTCTCAAAGAACTACAATTGCACAACAAATAGTATATCCCACATTCTACTCGCAAAATTTGAACTGAATTGATTTATGTACTAAATTTCAAAATACCACGACCACCATAAAACAACTACCATGTATGTATGTACACATTTTCGTATTACAATCTTCCTTTCGCTTCGCGCTCCGAAAAATACGTTCTTACTGCATCAATAAATAACAACAAAATAAAAAAAAACCATACTCAAAAATAAATTGCAATACTGAAATTCTCCAATCTGGAACAGTAGCCACCTCCCAGAAGCTTGCTTCCACTTACTCGCAAACCTTGCCATCACATTTCACTCGACTCGCCAAGCTTTCCCCGCCGCGCCGCCGCGGGCCGACCGACACTCCCCTGTTAGACTTAATCGAAAGTTGAAAGACCCCACACGCAAAACAAAAAACTCTGGCTGATGTTTGTTTTGCACGAGCTCTGACGGCGAATCATCACTGCTTCTTTCAGTTACACGAACCGTCAAGATCGCAAACGGAGCACAGTTGAATCGAATCGCCGAGGGCGATCGTGCGTAACCGAATGCCCCCCCTCCCGACCCCGGGGTGCTTGCCAGAAGGGGCTCGCACACAGACACGCTAAGAACGTTGCACGTAAATCTACGCGCAAAGAACACAGAGAAAAGCACAGAAAGAGGTTCGTTTGCCCTAGGAGATCGCCCAGGGGCGCCGTTCGCCTCGATTAAGAGGCCGCGGAGTTGCAGCGTGGCCGACTCGGCGTGGTCGAGTCGGGGAACGATTTCCGGTACCGTCTGATTTTGCGTCACGAACACTAACGCTTCGATACGTCCCCGTGTTCACCGGCAGCACCACCCCATTCATTGACAACACCCAACCCGCTTGCACCCTATCGCGCGCACCCACCTAAGCGTCCTTCACTCGACTCCATGTGTGACTCTTGGTTCGAAAGCTGCGCCTATATCTGACGTCGTCAGGTGGGCGCCTGCAAGAATATTTAGGCGCGTGAAATTTGGGAACAGGGAGGAGCTATCCTGGGCGTTTGATGATTGGAGGTGAGGAGGTTGGTTCGTGGGAACTTTGGGTTGTAATAATAGTTGTATATCGCGAGTGTAAATAATATTGGAATTTTAAATATTTGAAGGTGGGTGATGGAAATTTTATTCGTGTTTTGGGAGTTAAGGGAAAAGATTTTTGTACCTTTTTGTTTACCTAGAGATTGGGTAAAGGACCCAATTACTGGCAGCCAACTCAATTACTGTCACCTTAAGTTATTTTATTTAAACGTTTATTTATTCGTTATTTTAAGCAGGGACTCCTACCGGTACGTAAAATACTGGTATTATACTGGTATTTTTCGGTTGAATCTTCGTCAGGGACTTAATACCGGTATAATGTTCATATCGGTATTTCGTCGATAAAGCTATACCGAAACCGATATCATACCGAAACGGATAAATACTGAAACCGGTATTGTACCGAAATAGATAAATACCGAAATCTATATTGTACCGAAAAAAAGAAATACCGAAAACGATATCGTACCGAAAATAATAGGTTACCGAAAACTGAAATAAATACCGGTATTTTTTCGGTATTTTTTTCGGTAACATGGTAGGTTTCGGTATTACTTAATACGCTTTCGGTTTTACTTAATTTTATTAAAAATAATTTAAAAATATCGTATTAGAAACGTAATTAAAAATATTTCGAAATTTTGACATAATGAAATATGAAACCGAAAAAATAACCGTAAATGTTTACTAATATACAGGTATTTTTATATAATGGCATAATGTTATACCGGTATTTTTATATAATAGTTCCAATTCTATAAGGGTTATGAAAGTATTGCCGGGAAATACCGAAACCTACCATGTTACCGAAACAAATACCGAAAAAATTCCGGTATTTATTTTGGTTTTCGGTAACCCGTTATTTTCGGTACGATATCGGTTTCGGTATTTACCTGTTTCGGTACAATACCGGTTTCGGTATTTCTCTGTTTCGGTACGATATCGGTTTCGGTATAGCTTTATTTACGAAATACCGGTATGAGCGTTATACCGGTATTAAGTCCCTGATTTTAATTAAAATAACTTATGGTGACAGTAATTGGGTTGGCTGCCAGTAATTGGGTCCTTTACCCTATGCGGTTTCAATGGATCGAAGGAGGTTTATTGTGTGAGATTTATATTTCTAGATCTAATGCTTGATGAAGTTACAAAAATTCATTCACACCGGTTTCTTCGATTTCATTCCTAGACGGAGCAGAAAGGACTCGTAGAGCGTCCGTGTGAGGGTTCTTTAACCGCCGCAGAATCCTGTTCCGCGCTTCTATCGATCCCCCCCTCCCCATCATCATCGATGAATATCATATGTACCGGGGGAAAGATGGGGATATGTGTGTGTTTATGCGTGTGCTAACGAGATACGTACTTAGTTGATTGGCATAATGTCGCGTATTAGTTATCCTACGCGGCTGATTGCAGAGCGTAAGACTCCGCGCACAATTTATCAGCGACCAGGAATGCACGGTGGGTCGTAACACCACGAAAGAGGACACCATGGAGAACAACAATTACTACGGGGGACTTCGGGGAGGCAGACCGTTTACGACGACCAACAGCAGCCTGGCCTCGGCCACCAGAATTCTGAACCATCATCTTTTTGGGTCCAGCAGTGGGCCCAGACATTACACAGGTAATTGATGATAAGAATTTTTTAAATGTTAAGCCGGCGAAGATTTATTATTTTTTAACTACGTTGTGGATCGCCATGCGGGCCTTTCGAGACCAGCCCCAAAAGAAACTGGAAGTCTGATGACCTTAGGGGGGAGTCCACTGTACCTAATGGTCTGAAAAGTAAGGGTGTTTTCGGGTTTTTTTTCTCAACCAAACAACGCAAATAAATCAATGGATAAATCCGTTTCCGGTATACGCTTCGTCAAAATGTGCGCTCAGGCAAAATCGTTCCTGTGGCGTTGACAGTGCCCTAGATATATGGGTAGGGTAAATATACCAGTAAATGGACACTACCAGTGAATGGACATTTTTTACTAAAACGAGTAAAATAAGTTACTAAAATAAGCAACTAATTAATTATAGACTTCTTCTAGTTTCTCGCTTCATATCCAAACAATTTTCGCAACACGTGGATTCAATCGCGCTGCAAACATAATTTTATAAAAGTGTCCATTCACTAGCCTTAAGTGTTCATTTACTGGTGCGTTTACCCTAATCTGAATTCAAAATGACGAAAATATTTAGAAACTAGAAGCCTACCTCTATTACGTGACGATAAAAAAAGTCAATATCGCAAAAAAACAACGAAATGGTGGACCACTGGAGAAAAATCATTTTTTGGGGGTAAAATGTTGGGGAAATGTTAATTAAAAAAAATAGAAGGAGGCCGCTAATTAAAAAAAAACTAATCGTCACGTAATAGAGACGGGTTTTTCGTAAAATAAATGCCCTTGCTCATGTCAAGTGGATTTTTTCTATATATAGTCAACGCGGTAGAAAAATGTCAATCTGATCAAAACGCGTTCAAAGTTCTGCTCGGTTCAGTCGTGCGCTTGACACACCGCTTTACAGAAAAATACTATGTTGCCGTCAATTTTGAGAATTTCTTCATAAAACTTGGAGAGTAGCGTCCTTGAAACGTACGTCTTTAAAAAAATATGAAACAGAAAAAATCGATTTTTCCGATTTTTTACAGTGGTCACCCCCTTAACCCCCACTCCCTAATTTCATATGGACTACAATATATATTTGAATATCCTCGAAATTCCCGACATTGTGGTGTGTATATTATATATACAAAAGCCCATACAGTAATGTCGCTCAAACTCAAAACGCAACTGGATTGGGGTCAAAGTTTCGCAATTTTTGGAGCACTGTAGTTTTCATGTTCGAGAGCTTAGCAACTTGATTCATCACCGCTAAACTGAAATTTGTATAATTTTTATTTTGTAGCAATGTAAACATTGCTAATGAATTGGTGAAGTCTTACTGGCCAAAGTAAGTCTAAATACGACATAAATCGAAGTAGTTTTAGAATTATTGACAGTTCAATACAATTGTACTCTACTGCTGAGAAACAGTTCTAAAAATTGGTCGATTCATGCCGTGTTTGGACTCATTTTAATCAGAAAGATCTCGCCAATCCATTAAGCGATCTTTCATCGTGATAAAACAGAAACTCTAAAAATTTCATGTTTCATAGATCAGTGACTTGCTCATACGACCAGATTCGAAGAAATGGTGCAGGACACCGAAGTCACATTATATGTCGCGTTTTGAAAGACATTACTTATTACTGAACAACTTATTACAGAAATAACTTTTTAGGGGATGTTTTTAAGGATGTTTGACTTGTCACAGTCTGATTACAACCTACCCTGTTTCGTTGTAATATTATTTGAGTGGCAAAAATTGAAATTGAAGGGAGATTTAGTTTTTAGTTTGGAAGAACAATAATTTTGTTGAACAAGGAACTTAAAGAAAAGTACAGAAAAGTAGAGAAAAGTTCTTGTTTGCAAAATGTAGTTCTTCTATTGTTTAAGAGGTGATAGGGTTAGTAAAAGTAAAATCGATACATCATGGATTAAAAGTGACTGTAGATATTGTTATGTCTGCGTGAAAGCCAATTTTCCAAACGCCATGGAGTGACCTAATATTTTCTGTATCCAGGGTGAAGTGCTGTGAATTCAGGTTTAAAGTAATGTTTTGTTAGTTTTGATTTTGTTAAAAAAATATTTTTGAAGATATGTTTTACCTTAACTTTTCAAATGTACCATGATGCTCCTTTTTTACCTGGCTATTTTTTAATAATATCTTATTCTATCAGACACCATAAACAAGTTTCCTATTTTTTAACTAAAAACCTCTTTTTCTCCCTATCATTGCCCAGTTTATAATTATTAAAAAGTTTTCATAAAGTCAGAATTATGGAACAGACTATTGCGAAATTTTGTAAACAACAACAAATTCTTCCCAAAACATTTGAATTATTATTTTCCCTTCCTCCACAACGGAGCTCCATGTGAAACTATTTTGTTCCACATCCTCGATGTATATTTCCACGAAGATAAGAGCCTATTTTCTACCACGAATTACGCCCACCTACAACTCTATATCTTCACAAACACGTTAGACCCGTTGTCCCTCCGCAGTCCGTCAAGCTTTTAATACATTCAAAGACTACCCGAGTCACTCCTGCCTATCCATTCTCCATACAATCAATTCATTTATTATCCACCACAAATTACTCTATTTTCTCCCACGAATTACACCCCCTTAACCCCGTACCTATTACCCACAACCACATTAAACTGTTGCCCCTCCCAAGTAACGCTGACCACATTACTAAAACTACATTTTTTACCACGAATTACTCACACCCCTTCAGCCGTGTATTATTCACAAAGCACGTTAAACCCGTTGTTCCGTTGCCCTAACGCAGGGTTTAATGCCTCCCAAGATTATTCGAGTCACGTCTGCCAATTCGCCCTCCTATCGATCCCCCTGATATTCTGGGTCAGCGCGATACTCCCAAAGCCACCGTATATGCAAGGTGATCGAAGGGAAATTTTCAGGAACGAGCACGGAGAGCAAGCTATCCCTGTCCGCTGACTCGATAGACAGCGAGGGCGTGCCTTTTATAGACAGGCAACGGGTGTCGAAGTCGATCTTGAAGAAGTCCGAGAGCAGCAACAACTACTACAGCAACGCTGGGGACTCGGACACCGAGAAGCTCATCACCGACAACGCGTCCACGATAAGCATGTGCGACAACGAGACCAGCACGTGCAGCGTCTTCAGCAACGCGAACGGCACGAGGGTAAAGCCCGTGTCGCCGTTGCTCTCTAGACAGGTGCTCGACTCGATCTTCCGTACGAACAACAACCTCGAGAGGGAGAACGAAGTGGACCCTACCGAAGAAAAGAACTGTGTATCGAAGATGAGCAGATCGATATTCGACGACGTCCTCGAAGGTACTCGTTTGCCCCTTTTCTACGCTTTTGTTCTTTGCATGGATCAACAACGGCTCGGCTTGTTCATATTGCATTTTAGAGGTGTATTTAGAGATGTGTTTATAACTTTGAAGGCTCTAACTAGGAACACTATTCAATTGATAAAAAATTTTTTTAAATATAATTTCGACCGTAATAATTAGTATAACTGATTTCGGCGCACAGGTTCGGTCAATTTTAAATTTAATTAAATTACTATTCAATTGATGATGGAATCGCGCTGTTTTTTTATATAGATCGAAGGTATATGTTACAGAGCTCACAAAAATGTAAATTAAAGATGCTCACAAAAGCTGGAATGACCTTGAAAAATTGACGAAGGTGGAACAGGGGAAAGAAGAAAAATGAGGGAAAGAGAATGACAAAACTGTTTGTTGAAATTGAATTATCTCTATTATATGAAAATATATTGTGGTAAATGAATGATAATAGATTAAGGATAGATAACAATTAGAAAAAGTTAATGATAATAAATGAAATTAATGATAATACTATTGAAATCACAACAGTGGGTAATTAACCATTACATGTATGATAATCTTGTGGACAAGAAGGTGTAAAAAAATTGTTATCTATCGTTAATCTATTATCATTCATTTAATATAATGTTTTTTCATATAATAGAGATAATTCAATTTCAACAAACGGTTTTGTCATTCTTTTTCTCTCATTTTTCTTCTTTCCCCTGTTGCATCTTTGTTGATTTTTCAAGGTCAGACCAGCTTTTGGGAGCATCTTTAATTTACATTTTTGTGACCGTTGTGACATATACTTTCGATCTATATAAAAAAGTCTAAAAAAGATTGTAAAACACATTTTTAATAGTTATGTATTATCGAAAATACGTTTGAAAATAATTATCTATTTTCGTCAAATAATATGCATACTATCGAAAAAGAGAAGTGCATCGTGAAAGGAAAAGAAATATAAAGAAAAAAAGCCACGAACAGCAGAAATAAGATAGTGTCAGTGGGTCACCTCGGCATAAACGGCGGAAACGCCGAAATAGCCGGCGTGACCCACCGGTGGGTCACTGTACTATTTGATCATTTTCTGCTTAAAAACTATATGTACAGTACTACCGGGCAAATGTATTCGGACAAACAGTTTCCTCGGGTTGTTTACCATTACAGTGACTGAATACTTTTATCACTCACACTTTTGTTTATTATTTCAAAATATATATTTTGTGTTAAAATTTAGTAATGTAATTTATTTATCACCCTGTCCTCTATAAACTATTCTATTAATTTAATGTTACTACATTGAGTCACTTAAGTATATTATTGAGAAAAATCATTTGTCCGGTATTGTATAAACACTAAAAAATTAAGTATTAACAACAGGAAAGCGCCGCCGTTTTTTTTAATTAAAAAAATTAAATAAATAAGATTAAACGCGGGGTACATTCCACGAGAAAAGGGGCGCATTTTAAAATCTAAATTTTGGTGCATCTATTCGTTCTTTTCTCTCCATCACAGTTAGAGGACCCATTTCCAATTCTTTTCTAACTTTTGCAACCCTATTTTTTTTAATTTTCTAACTTTTCAGGGCTCTCTGAGCTCCTGGGCCCTGAGCCGACTGCTGCTTTCGCCTCTATGTTAAGTCGGCACTGATACATACAGTGGCGGATTTAAGAAAAAAGGCCCACGTGGCAACCATTGAGGGACCCATTTGAAAAATGAAGAGGTAGTTTACTAGAAAAGAGTAAATCTACAGAAAAGTATAGAAAAAAAGTGTTTGGGTAAAATCATAATTTATTTTTTAGGACAGGGCGCAGGGGGTGGGCCTTCTGAGGTAGGCCCATTTTTTGGGAAACTAAAACGGTAGTTTACTGAAAACCGGCTCAGTGTGATAATACAGAAAAATAATATAGGGTACATGTCCCAATTACTGCCACTTTATTTATTTTATGTAACAAAAACGTAAAGTAAAAAAATGTACAAAATACGTTATTATTAAACGGAGATTCTGATTTACATAAAAATAAAACAAATAAAAAAAATCATACGGACAAGATGATTTTTGAGGTGACAGTTATAGGTCCACTAGGATCGCTCGCGAATTTTAATTAATTATTAATAAATTCTTCATATTTAATTCATAAAACTATTTTTTTTAATAAAAGGCATGTTAAATAATATTATGTTTCAAACTGAGACGATTTTTATGTTAAACAACACGTGAAATGATGAAATGAAGTTCAGTTATAATCTTAAGGTGGCAGTAATTGGGACATCTACCCTAGTTTGGATAAAATCATAATTTTTCTTAATAGTGGGGCCCTGGTTGGGTCTTCCAAGCAGGGGCCCAGGTGATAACGGCCCCCCTGTTAAATCCGCCACTGGATACATATCCCCGCAAGACACTAGACTCGAGTATAAATCTCAACATCGTAAAATCAACCACTTTTCATCATTCTTCGATCATTTGCTTTAAGCTTCGCCGCACGCGCTCATAGAGCCCTAACACGAGACACTTATGCAAGCTCGAAGATCCTGGTTTACCAGCCCCATTACTAATGATCCTCTCAACAATTTTTTCAGAAGAGAAACAAGTGCAAGACGAAGCGACGGCGGAGAACAAGAACAAGGAGGAGCGGAGGAAATCGAAAGGAAGGACGGAGGAGTCCTCGAAGGATGGACAAACGATGCTCATATGTTCGTTACGCTCGCACAAGGCGAAGAAATCCGGCGGCGAGGAAAGACGGAAGGCCAAGAACAGCGGCCATGCTTACAAAGCCACCGACACGAATTGTCTTCCTCAGGAAAGCCGTTTCTCGTCGTAGCGCAACCCCTTTCTGTGTCGCGTACGATTAGATATAGCGTTCAATCACTGTCACGATTAGGGTTTCGACTATTACGATATCTCGCGTACTCGAGTGTCAGAAAAATTCACAAAATATTGCGCTGTTCGAATACTGCGTACATTCAACTTAAGTTTGTATTTAAATACATGTCTCTGTTCTGAGATTATTCTGCGTTTAAAACTGAGTGACCTTGATTCAAAATATTCCTCGATTCAATAAATAATTAGTCAGAGGAGGATTATTTCGAGCAGCGAAAATTGAAGGGTGTTTTCACCATTTTAAACTATTCATTAAAAGAAACACGAAAAATACGTTTTTAATATCTCTTAGTGCTAATTTAAATGTAATATTCGGTTTTGATTCGATCCATATTCGAATATACTCGCATTCGATTATACGACTAGGAAAAAATTCGAGAAATAGTCGCAGCCCTAGTTGCGACCACCGCATCGATGTTTCACATTTAGGTATTGCCATTAGCCTCCGTATAACTTCCCTAGGGCCGTGCATCTCCATTCGGGTTGCAACGACGTTATCGATGTTCTCGATTCGCCCTGCCGTGTAAATATTTAAGCGAAACAGAGCGCATAAAGGAAAAACAGAAGATAAAAAATCGCGTATAATTCTAAGAGAGTGACGGATGTTCGATCGTTAAAAGGAATAGAGAGACTCTAATTCGATTAATATAAATATACATGTAACGCGGATAGATACATATTTTCGAGAAGAAGCCAGAATTGCTGAGCGCGTATACAAATTAATACATATAGAGTTACGCTAAAATTGGTCGTTGAATAGGAACACACCGAAGTAAACGATATATTGAAAGGGAGACGTCAGTCATATATATATGGAGACGGTGAACGGCGCGAAACGAAGAACGGGCGTTGATCAGACATTTTAAGAACACGAACAAAGAATGGAGGAGAGATAGGAAAACGATACGATTAATAATAGTAACGGTAAGGAGAACAATAACGATAAGAGCAAATAAATCTTTAGGCAATATGCTTTTCTATTGTTCGCTCACGGATGGAATTTGGTAACGCGAACTGTAAATCTAGTCATGTGGCCCTGTTACTTCCTCCCTTCGCCTAATCTCGTTAGACTAGGGTAGCTTTGCGTGTCGCGATAAGTGTATGCATTAAACGGCATAGCGATGCAAACACGCAAACTGTTCTATAAATAAGCTCGGGAGAGAGACGTTGGTCATTACACGAGACACGGATTTGCTTTCGAAAGCCGACGTCGTCAGTCTCTCTCGGGAGGACACACGAGTGTTCGCTCGTCTGCTGAGTGTCTTACGTACAATTAGACAACGTCGTTGTAATAGGAGGTATTAGGTAGACGAGGCCTCAGCGGCCTCGATGGAATCAAAACGCAACAGGCGCGGGGAGAACGTGGCCACGTAGTTGTATGCCATGAGTCAATGAGCCAAGGGATGACTGCTTTTTATAAGTTTATACGGTTCTAAACTTCAGACTTATTTGGTATTAAAGACAGGTTCTGGTTTAAACCGCCGAAAAATGAGTGTCCTTTGTGTTTTGTTTTTTTTTGAGGGAACGAAAAGAGATATCAAAATTATGGTGACCCTTATTCGTGACGATTTTTTTTTGTATTTCTTTGCTCTAACTCCCTAGAGCAGTGGCATTTGATAAAAAAATAGTCCCTGACATGGCCGTTCGGAGGGTCAAAAGGGGGCAGTTGCCCCCCCCCCCCCTGGCTTTTGAGAAAAATCGCATATTTTTAAAAACTGATCTTTATTAAGTTTATACTGAAAAAGGGAATATTTTTAAATTTCGGTTTTAAAATTTCAATTGAATTAACACTATAAAATGAGTGAAAAAAAGTTGCTCCCCCCCTGGAAAAAAGTCTGCGGTCCCTGAAAAAGTTTATTACAATCGGACAACAGGAAAGGGTGCCGACCAGGTCTTAAAGTTTAGAATTCATCAATAGTTTGGATTTAAAGAATTTATAAAAAATGGTAAGCCCTATCGAAAGTTTGTTCAAATAATATTAAAAGAGCATTCAATTTTCTACAGTTACTGTATATATAAGTTTTTCGTGCTTCCCATCATTTTTTAGATAATAGCGTTTAAAACAGTCATTGAGGGACGCGGGCCTCTCTATTCAAACGCTAATACCTAAAAAATGGTTGGAAACACGAGCAACTTATATATACAGTATTTGTAGAAAATTGAATGCTCTTTTAATATTATTTGAACAAAATTTCAATAGGGCTTATCATTTTTGAGAAATTCCTCAAATTCAAACCATTGATGAATTCTAAACTTTAAGGCCTCGTCGGCACCCTTTCCTCTTCTCCTAATGCAATAATCATTTTCAGAGACTATTTTTTTTATGAAATGGAACCGTATTAGGGGGTAAGAGCAAAATAAATTACAGGTTGAAAATAAGGGCCACCATAATCCAGATAAAGGTTTTTGTATCGTATTTATCAACATTTATAATTTCAAATTATATTTTCGATTATGCGACAGAATTTAATGTCCGTCATTTATGCGAATTTCATTTGGCACGTGTTACACCTCAAATCGGGGGGAAAATATCTCTGAAACGAGTGAACCTATATAAGTATAGAATCTAAAATCATAAATCAGCCTTCCAATTCTCAGAGACCAAATTAAATTCCATTAATTTCTCTCGTCCAAACAGTACTGGAATTCCACTTCACAAGAGTTGCATCTGCGTGGGCCACGTCTCCCCGCGCGAACAAACGCATACGTACATATAAAACGTACTTTATAAATGCGGGATTTCCTATCGTGTGTTGGACACAGGTGACTTTCTTCAAAATGTGTGTGACGCATTCAGTTAATAATTATTTGTTATCCGAAGGAGAAGATTGAGCGTTGAAAACGTGGAGTAAATTTTCCAAACGAACTACAATTTATTATTATCTACTGGATTTACAAGGACAGCGGAGTTCCTTTAACACTCTTGAAAAAAAAAGAAACGTAGTGCAAAGCGCGTAAAAAGCTCGAAATAAAGCGGGAGGATTGCATTAAATTAATACGAAATCATTTACTGGATGACGAAGGAACACACGGACAATTCTTTGAATTAAGTACAAAAATAAACTGATTCTGTTTTAATCGTTTAGGTGTACGCAATGCGTGCGAGAAACGCTTATACGTGATCAGTTACTATGGTTAAGAGATACGAGTACAGTAAATACTCGCTATCAGCCCGATGAACGGGGCTGGCGGCGGGCTCCTAACGCGTGTGGACACTATTCCGCGCGGCCACTGGCGCGAGTAAGAAAACCCAATAAGCGAGCGAGAGGAAACCTCGTTCATTCTCGTCCGAAGGATTCCAAGAAATGGTGGGGATAGTCGCCGAGCTCCTAACGCGTGGTAGAAACGGGCTGGTAACGAGGATTTACTGTACTTAGGAGAATGGAGATGGGCAAAAAATTATTTGAAATAAAGATTTAAGTACGTAATGTTTATTTCAAATAATTTTTTACCCATCTCTGGTCCCACACAGGGCGCACTAAGTGTTTAAAGTGTCAGCACCCAGAGGGTTAAATATTATCGGTGGAAACTTAAAAGAAGCACCATTTAGAAGAGTGAACCGTTTATTTCCATCAGAAGAAAACGCACCGACGCGATACGAATAAGTAAAAATCGTTTATAAAACTACAAAAGCACACTTCTCTATTATATATCAGTACACAAGTGTCCAACGCTAATAGGAAATCCCAATTAACGCGAACGCAGCAATGGAAGCAGTTCTCCGTGAACAAGAAACGCTTACGTATTCGATATAGGCACCGCCACAGGTTCGATTCGGCCGTCGTAAGCGAAAACCACCCTTAAAACGTTGACTGCCACGCCACTGTCTCATGCTTTCTGCTAATTTACACTATATTAAACGTGAATTGCCGATAAATACACTATATTATTTCTGACCACGGTAATATTATTCATGAATTTGTAAATCAAAAGCTTCATTTATTGCAAGAATTCTAAGGAAAGATTGTCATCGACGACCCCCATGTTGCAGTCAACGTGTTAAGAGTTCAAGGAAGCGTACACGGCGTATGTTTTAGATGTCGAATCAAAAGCGGACTATGTCAACATGCTCACGTAAAGTAGCAAAAGCGCAGAGTACCGACTGTATCATGTATCCAGGACTAGCCACGGTAACGATCACGCGCCTGCCAATGGAATTTTACACAGCCGCTGTTTTCAACACTGGGAACCGCTCGGGTTCAACTATAGGTGCTCGCCGAAATTGCTCCGATAGAGATTTTAGCGCGCTGTATAGACGGGTACGATCATTGATCGCGTGCTCAAAAATTCGATCGTCCTCCTATTTTGCTCCGAGCGATGATCGTTTTCTTCTTTCCCTGATTTTCTTCCAACCTCCTCGCGTTAATAATTTTCATCGAGATAAAGGTCCCGCTGTAAATCTTGGGTCGCGCACGACAAAAGACGTTCTCCTCTACATTTTTAGACGAGTCATCGGTAATATACATATCTCTAATGGCATTTCTATTCGTTGTTATCGTTAGACGTAGGGAAATGAATAATTGTACAGTTGCGAGTCGATGATGAAGAGAATATGGTAAATATGCCCCCGACCTCTATGCGGATGGTCTTCAGGGGGATGAATTGTTATGCTGGTGGTCTGAAATTCGCACCTCGAGTAATTTTTTAGCGTGTTTATAATTGTTTTGCGACGTGTATACGAGTGGAGAGTCGGCAACACTTTGTGAAACGCGAGCGAAGATATATTTTAATATTTTACAAGCGTTTGAAACGTTTGATTGCAGTATTATGATGGGCGACAGTTTTCTTCCTGGGTGTGAAGTTCTGTGTTCGTTTAACCCTCAGTCAGTACCATAGGTTTTTGTAGGGATCTCGGTGATGTGGAGCCTGTGTGGCTAGTCTTTGAATGGTTCATTGAAACGCTATTTTCGTTGTGGAAAATGGATAAGAAAAATAACGATATTGCGATAAGCAATTAAGCTTACGATTAAGAATTTTATTAAAAGCAAGAAATGAGAATTCTTGAAATGCCAAGTAAAGTGTTCTTTTTTTATAATAAAATTAACAGAAATTGCATAAAATGTAGAGAAATAAAGTGAAATGTTTATTGTTGTTTGAGAAAGGATTTAATTTATGAAATTTAGTATAGTGCGAAATGTTCATCATAAATATACTTCTGGCATTTTTCATTTGCATATATCTTTTCGTTTTTCCACATTTTTATCATAAAAGAACAATTTTTCTTTTTTTTTATTATTATTAACTATTGCGTATTCAGTACTTAGGCCACTAAAAATTTGAAAAATTGAAAAATAATGTAACTAAATTTATTAGACTTTTGGTTTCCCTTTGGATTAAATTCATTCGTAAATAAAAAGATAAATATGAGAATATTAAATTTCGAAGTCCAAGTAACAAATTACACCAACGTATACGTTTTTGAGTCGAATAGAGCCCATAGTACTTCTGAGGGTTAAAGAATAATAGAGTACTTAAATCTTCAAACAAAGAATAATTATTGTTAATGAATAATCATATAAGAAGTATACATTTCGTTTATTTTGATCACATTAATGTCTCCGTCGGTTTTGAGGGTACGAAGCAATGTGTGAAAAAGGAATTTGTATTTCTTTCTTACGGGGATACAGAAAAACTCAGGTGTACAATGAGGCCTCTAACGTAAGACACCGAAAGATATAATAAGGAAAAATTTTATACTACATACTAATCATTCCTTCAAAAATGATTGATGATAATATTTCAAATTCATTCAATTCACTTAAGATATTCAAAACTCTACCGAAATATATAGAAAATATTTCGAGTATCTTTCAAAATCTTTTGGGAAATACAAACATTTCAAACTCTTCCATTTTCTACAAGTCACCACTTTCGCACTTAAAATCATTCAAAACCATCGACTTGTCACACATAATGAAACCCATCCTTTTCTATTACTTAGAATACAAAAGAAAATCCTGATAATTCTGAAGGATTATTTAGCAAGGATTATTTATAATATCCCCATTTCGAAACAAGTAACATCGCTCTCATCACTCTTTTTCGTACCCCAAAAGCGAATGAGTAATTAAAGTGTTCCAGATAAAAGAACTCCCCCGCATTTAATCAACGAAGTATCCCATTACTCTCAAAATCAGAAATCGTTTCAATTTGAATTAATCAGAAAGATTACGCCATCGTAAGCAAGGCGTCTTACGTGTCCATATTCCGGCACATACGCAATAATGTATGTACAATATTACAACTCCTCCGACACTTCATTTCGCGCGAGAACTTCCAGATTGATCCTCGTGCGACACACCGATCGTATAATATTGTTATCGTGTTACATTTATTGTTCGCGTCGTTGAGAATCCCGTACGATGGTCGTACACGATTTTAGGATATGTATACCCTCGCCTCTCCGAGCGTTATCATTTCTCGTACCTGTTATACGATGCTGGATCTCCACGCCTTGTAACCGCTTGGGGCCTCTGGAGGAAAAGTAAAAAAAAAGAGAATCAATGTCTTCTGTGAACTAACATAGTAGGACGTAGAAAGTTCCTAGGGAAACTGTACAGGACGTGATTTATTATTTATTACCGTATAATTATACAGTTAGCACAATTAGCGGTGAAAACGTATAGTACAAAGGGAGAGCCACATCGTAGATCGCGCGCGGCATTGAACGAGCCGACCAGGTCGTGGGGGATAGCGAAGAAGAAATCGCTTGAATGGTTGCACGGTTCCGTAGGTCTCGTCGAAAGGGCACGAAAAACAAAAAAGACATTTCATTTGTTCCGCGCTGACTCGTGCTTCGAACTTTTCGATATTTCGTTGGAGATTCAGCGAGACGAATCTGAGAATCGAGGCGTGATCGATGATGGTGGATGTGGACGTGGGATAATTTCTTTTATCCAATTCTTTTATTATTAGGTACTTAGAAGAAGAGCACAAGCATTCGAACAATAGGAAATTAATGATCAATTCTTCCGTGTCCTTTGCGAGGGGACGAGTGTCCCAGATCCAGATTCTTCGACGTGTACAGTCAATTCAGAATTATACAACGCGGTTACGCAACAGATTCTTTATCGCGATATCGAAATGTTTCAAGCGCCAGCTAATCAGATTTAGTCGACCGGTCACTTATATATATTATTTCCGAATTTCTAAGGCCTAGCATTGTAGTTATAAGGCGAGTAGCATGTAAAAGCGAATAAAGTTGTAACTTGCCAGTTTTTCTTTCGTACGAGAGTATCTCTTTATCAATCATCCGGTGAGGCATGGAAAATTTCTTATGATTTAAAATGCCTGCATTTAACACACTCCATGTTTCACTCTTCCATCATTCCTGTACATTTGTTCGTTTTTGTTTAACAATTACGTTAGAGTGGCTCAAGGTTTTGCCGGGGAAATACTTGAACGTTCAATGTGCACTCTGTGCGGGACTACTTCAGTCGCATCTCTTAACTATGGTCGCTGAACGCCTATGGGAGTTCCCCGCACAGACTCCATTCGCTGAACGAACGCATATGTGTCCATAGAAATTTGTATGTTGTCTGTTAAATCTTCATAAGAGTATTACCACTGGATAGCTGAGGTTTCTTCGGTGAATATGAAACTAAACGTGATATTATTCGGGCTATTTTTAATTGTAAGTAATTCAAATCGCTTTTATATTCCATAGCCAAAATACTTACGTATTATGTTTAGCTCGAATGAAGTGAAGCTTAGATTTATTATCATCAGAAGCTCATAAATCCATTGGTGATACTTTCACGAACATTTAATGAAGCATATAAGGATTAAAATTTAGCCTCGACTACTGCGCAAGCGAAGAATCACTGAGACAGCGAAATACAATGCGAACTCTGAGCTTGATTTGTTTTCAAAGTAAACATGCGGAAGCTCCCAAACAATATACTTTCGATACTTTTCAGAAAATAACGCACGCCACGCAAAGTATTAAAATTTCAAAGTCGTCGGGTCAGCTTCATTCCTTTTCCAAATTATAGATTTTGATAGAAGGTCTTACGCATTACTGTACAATTAATAATTTACCCGAAAGAATAGAGTTTTCTGGCGGAGTATTTTACCACCAACTCCACTTATGTAATACAGAAATGACTTTCAACCACCACCGACGCCACTGAAAGTGTTAGAACATTTTTATTTCATTTTAATTATCGTTTACAATCTTCTACCGTGCCCAGTAGTCACGGTATCATTACCATACGATTGATACGTTATCCGCCGATAGCTGCGTGTTTGTGGTGATGGAAAATCAAGGGAGTACATATGCCAGGAAGTTGCTTTATTGCAGTTGCTTTCGCTATACAAGGATCGCGTATTATTAACAGAGAGTGAAAACAAGGTGTCCTGTGAATCGCCAAGGTATATCCCTATCTTTTGCTTTCCAGAAGCAAAAGTTTTCGATTGTAGTCTAGCTCGAGGCCGGTGGTGCATTTACTGTTTCGGTTGTGGTGCTCGTCGAGTCTGATATCGGCTTCTCTTGCAGTTCTAGCCATGGTAATCGTTTCTGTAGCTCCAACCTGTCCCAAACAATCATTGCATGTGTACTTATTTCATTCTATACAACAGAATCAATTTTGGAAACAAACACCTTTGTCTCTATATCATGACATCATTACAATAGAGTGATAAAGATTATTTTAGAGACCCTTAGGATTACATTTCTACGTTTCGCCAACATTGCTGCTGGCTTCATCAGGAATCTGATGACATGACCTTATTGGTCAGACACTCGACGAAGCTATAGTAGTCGAAAGAAGGTCAATTGGCCTTTGGGAGAAAGTCAATGAGTAAAAGTGAAAGAAAGGGTATAACTCTTGAAGGACTCTTCCACAGTTGTTAAGATCTAATGTTCTTAAGAGTATTATAGTGTTTAATGTCGCGTTGCAAATTTGCTTCACAAGTTTACCTGTACTTCGGGTGACTTATAGCGTAAACGTATGGGTCCAAACAGGCGACAGCTTTGCACGTACACGCTGGTATCATCGTGACACCGGGTGTTAATAGTCCTTTATTGCCAAACGCGCCGATCATTGCCATCACGCCGTACGGAGTCCATGAGAGGATGAACAGGAAGCAAATTGTGATAGCAGCCTTCGAATAGAAACATTATAGACATTAAACTGATATCAGTTAGAGGAATTGAATAATTCTTTATTACAGACTCGCGATGGCACGTTTGGTTTTAAAACCGCATAAAATTATTACCAACGGAATTTCTGCGTGTCACACATAATGTAATACATAATATCAAATATAATTTTTCTTTGCATTAATATGAAATTATAGTCTGAGGAAAGTCAAATGGTCTGCATGAAGAGACAAGATATAGAATGGCTGGTCCAATGAAATTTATAAAATTAAATTCTGTTCTGACGGAAATGCCTATTTGGTGACCTTGAATGACCAATGAATTTTCTTCTGACTCTAAATATCCAGAAAATTGCATTATGAAAACTATTATGGTCTTTCAACGTAAGGTGCCTACTGTATATTAGAAGTAAAAATATTCATTTTGAATGTTAAAAGAAATTAAGAAAAACAAAACAAGTCTCAAAAGTATGCCAAAGAAATTCCTCAATTAGTACTATTTCTTCTTCTAATCCACAACAAATAAAAATTTGTTTCTAAACCACAACAAGCGATGCTGAAGCTTTTTCTTTTCTTTCTCCGAATCCTCCAATAATTTAATAATCGCGTAACGTGATTATATAACGTCAGAAACTCCTTCCCGCTCTCACCCCTGCCACGGACGGACGGGTATATCATTTTGACGTACTGTCGCAGCAAGGATGTTCCATTTCTTAGACTATTATTCGTACTAAATAAATGACAAATATATTTATAAAAGAAAAGGAAGAAGAACATCGTGTGAAATACCTTCGCTATACGAATTTCAGCACTTTGAGTGTTCGTGTTTGCGTTACTCCGTAGACTGTCGACGTTCATCTTCTTCGCCTGTTCGCGAAGCGCTTTCTCATGGTTGACGACGTGGCTAACGATCTGGCTGTAGTAATATATGATAAGCATCATCGGGATAGCGTAAGAGAAAGTGAATATGGTGGCGACGAAAATTCTCGTCTCGTTGGAGTCGGTCAGGTAGTCGAAGCTGCAGCTGGTGAGGAAGCCCTCAGGCACGAAACGTCCCCAAACTCCCATCACGGGCATCAGACCCCAAGGTATGGTGTAGGTCCAGATCAGCACGATAAATAGCATCACTTGTCCGCGTGACAACTTACCATCAAGTGGCCTTGCTATTGTGCTGAAATGAAGAAATACAATGATCAGAAGATTGCTCACTTTGAATTCAAGGGAAGCCCTGTTTCCAAGAGTCTCTTCGTAGATAGTTATTGAAAATGAAACTACTTTGAAAGAACTGATGCAAAGTATTGCGAATTTCAGACTATTATTACATAATAATGTTCTCATAGTCTCCTTTATTGCCACTCAGAATTACTGGTTATCGATTTCCTGTTGGCATGTACTCCCATTTGGAAGATAGAAGCTTTCCTTTATGTTTTCCTTTACAGATTTGCTCGCGAAATTTCGTAACTGGTTACACGATTAAGTGGTTTTTCATTGTACACTGAACAATAGCACTTTGCTGGCAGGTTTCTTTACGAATAACCAGAAGCCCATACCTATATCTATCGTAAGCTATTGCCGCATTCGTAATCGCGGCACCGATGCCAGTCAAGGAACCGATGAACCCGAATATTTGGCATCCCAAGTGGCCCAGAGCGAAACCAGTGTTGAAGGAATTGTATATAAAGATGGGTGTCTTGATCATCATGAAGAAGTCGCAGACGGCGAGGTTCACGACGAACATGTTCGAGGGTGTCCTTAGTGATTTGGCGCTAGCGACAGAAGGACCACAAGATGATTAGTACGTTGAATTGATAGTGTTGCTTAATTTAATTATGTATAACTGTTCGTATGACATTCACGCGGCAATAATTAATGCTCTGACGGGTGCACGCGAATCACTGGAGAAACTAGATCACGCAGTGGCGCAACGGGATTTATCGACATAGAAGTTGACTTACGCGCAAAAGATCCATATCACCAGGCCATTCCCGAGCAAGGCGAGGAACGTGAAGAGGATGTAGAGGAGGGCCAATAAATAATGAAGGGAGGGGTTCGGCTCAGGATAGACCAGCCAATGTTCTGGTATATGAATTATTTCCTCAGCGGGAACGTTCCATCCCAGCAAACGTGGTGGCCCTGCTGGTAGGTATCTTGCCTCCCAATGAACACTGTCGTTGGACATGTTGGTCACTCCGTCTGCCAGCCCCTCTCCTTGATACGGCTGATCAGCCGGCTGTTTTATACCGCCCTACCCCCTTGAACCGACGAAACCCTAATCCGCTAGCTTTGCTGGCTTCGTAGGGGGATCAGCCGGGGATCATCCCCTGGTTACTCTGGGTCAGCAGGAATGTGCGTCAAAGTCATGCGACTTGATCATGCAGATCGTCAGTCAAGATTCTGATTTTCGTCCGGCCCGAGGCCTTCCCCAGGCTGGAGTCTCTTAGCACCGTGTCGCAACGTTTCCCATTCGTAGTATATTAATTCATATCAATGAGGCTCCAGGGCGTTAATGAATTGGGAATCATACAAAGGCACACCGATACTTTCACAATTATTTAAGCTTTATTTGAATACGGTCGTATTCCCCCAGCAAATGAGAGTAACAGTTCTCTAAATTAATTAATAGATTTCGACTACTTTAATACTTAGCGAATTACATTTTTGAATAACTATAATTAGGTCCTTGTTAATACTTCAATAAAGCTAAATTGGTATAAATTATTCTCTGTCTAGGACCGTCCAACGCATGTCTTTTAAAGCATTATATAACATTTTATAGTACAGAAGATATAAAATAGTTTTTCTTGTCTTTTGGTATTAAGCGTTTTCAAGTTGCCTAGGATGCAGATACTGTATGAATTTGCAATATTCTAGTTTCTTGTTGCGTAGAAATGAATCCACCGTTCCGGTTATACTCTGCCTTGTCTCTCGGCAGACTCGTCAGTTAAAGTGTACGCCGGAAAATAGGATGAAGGGTTATTGGGATCCGCTAAACGTGGATTCGGTACTGTAGTCGATCTTGTTCCTAAACTTGTGTACCCTTCGTCGTATAGAGGACAATATGGTACGTTGTGCTTTAACAAGAACTTCCACACTTGCTCATACGTCCAGTTTAAAATTGGATTCACGCGAATTAGGCGAGGCCAGGTTGGATCGGTCGCTGAGAAAGGCTCCAAGTTCTCTGTGCCAGGATCGCCTTTCCTCATTCCCATGAGGCTTGCTTTTAAGCTACTCCTTTCCTTTAACAGGGAACTTAAAGCCGCCTGCATGGGACGTTCCTTCCTCACTAATTCCAAACCATAATACTGAGCAGCTCTCTCCACAAAAGAGTCCATCTAAAAAAGTATTGAAAAATCACATACTTAATCTCTTAGGTATTCTACATAATTTAATTATCTGAAATAGCTATTGTATGTTTAGAATTACGGAAATATGTTTCATAATATAAAAGCATTGACAACAGGTACAGTTTCTTTTAAAAAGTAAATAATGCATGCATTTTATTACGAATTAATTCACATTAATTAAGTTTGATATTACCTCTGGAAATGGATCAGCTGTTACATATAAACACAATAATGTTGTAATATTTTGTAATTTCGCAATAATAGCAGCCAAATGTAACACCACCGTACAATCTTTCCCACCATTGAAACTTATAAAAATCTCTTCTGGCTTGTACCTAAACGTATACATATAAAATACGTGTATACCATATTCTTTTTTAAACTGATGCAGGCAAAATAATCCATAGCTTATTTAAAAAATAGTCTTAAGAGAGTACATATAGTATATTAATGACGTTAATTAAAATACATTACCTTTCATAACAGTCTTGCAAAATGTTTAATGCACTCTTTACGTGTTCCTGGTTATCACCATCTTCAAACACTTTCTTTGCATGATAACTAGTAAACCCACTGCTCAGGTTTCGTATTTTTTGAATCGGTAAAGAATACAAGAGTTCTCCTTTTGCTTCTAAAACTTGTTCCTTGGTTCCCTCCAGTGTAATTCTCGTGAAATGTTCAGGTGTTGTTTGAGGATAACTACCAATACTGACTATATTGTTCCAGCGTTGTGCATGATCATCCAAAACTTGTACGATTGATAGTTCATTTAAATTAATATCTATATACTCAAAGTGTAAAGGAGGAGATCCTTTTAACTGTGGCATGATTGTATCAACAGCAGGCTCAAAATATTTCGGGGAGCCCGGCAATACATATACATTCTTTGCTTTTATCACTGCATAGTCTTCTGAAAAGTAGTTTTCTTATGACTTTTACCAAATTGTATGTTTATCAGTTAATCAATCTCAAGTAGTTTATTCGATTTATTATTAGAATAATTTGAGAACTTATTTATTACAATTGAACTGATACCACGAATTGATGGTAAAGAAATATCTTTTTAATAAATAACTTTACACAGTAGATATATGTTAATTATTTATTAAAATACTTACCCTGCAAATGAACATGGACAAGTTCGCATGGTGTTGGTACAATGGCAAGACGTTGAGCTTCTTTTTCCTCAGGGAAGAGATTCGAGAGAGTGTCAACTAACTTTTTATTTAATTCAAGCTTTAATTTTAAACCTTTAGCTACAGCTTCATATGTTACATCATCGTGTGTGGGTCCAACACCACCAGACGTAAATACAACCGAATATTTTTGAGAAGCTTCGTCCACAGTCTTTGCGATCTCATCCACCTAATACAAAAGGCTACATTATGCGTAGTGAGAATTCAGATATTCAAGTTGAAGGAAGCATGCATATTACAAAAAGTAAATCTCTTTTGATTAACGTATTTTGTAAAATTAAACTTCCAAAATACTTTTGAGTTTGATATTCTTAAAAAAGAAACGGCATAAATCGAAAATCTAAATCAAATTTATTATCTTCAATATTGAATTAAATAATAATTTTCAAGCATTTAAACAGTTATAGTTAATTGTACTTTGTAGCAATTTCATGATTTTAATTGATGCAAAGACAGGTAATGAATAATTATAATTAATGAATACACACAATATCAGGAATCACTGTTACTTTCTGGAGTTTAATACCAGAAGCTCGCAACTTTTTTGCCAAATACGATGTATTTGTATCTACGATTTGTCCACGTAAAATTTCATCCCCTATTACAATCAAGCCTGCAGTATGGGCCTCCATCGCGAATGATTTTCCTGAGTGAATTAAAACAAACACTTGTATAAATAATACTGCGATACAGTTAACTGCATTTTTTAAACATATAATTTATCATGTAATACACTTCAAGATTCCTCCACTTGAGACTTAACACTGCCGAAAGAAAAGCGACGATATACTTATCACTAAGTAAATGAAATTTTATTGACGGACACCTGAGCATGCTTAGATAACTATCTCAGGTAAACATCAGGTGATAAGAAGTAACTCAGTTATGCATTTGTATCTCCAATTACATTTATTTTATGTAACAATGTCAGTTCAATGAAAATTTACATAAAATAGAATATACAATATTTTTATTACATTGTATAAAATAAACGAATATTACTAAACATATCCATTAACAATTGGTAACAGCATATTGGAAAAGTCTTAGGTACTATGGGAGAAATATTTATCAGAGCTGCATTTGTTCAACCAGAGAAGTTGTTACATCTGTCTGTACTGGCACTGTATTGTGCACTTTCCTCTTCTTCCCATGTTTCGCATTATTGCCCTTCATCTTCGGTTTGGACTGACGTACTTCTTTGCGTAATTCGTGAAGTTGTTTATCTATTTGCGCTGTTTTATTCCCAGACTCCTTGACTGTTTTGTGCCCTTTTAAATCCAACTATTGAAACGAAGGAAAATTGCATGAGAAATCGCAATGTCCGTGCTATTCTATACTATACAAATATCGTGTTGCTTTATTATTGTTCTACGCCACTAATTCCGTGTATTAAAAAATACAAATTCATCGTTTGCAATGAAATGTATAGTTAGTACAATACTGCTTGTAAGAATTCACTTACTTTTTTCAAATTGGACACCACCTTTTGCGCTTTCGCCTTTAGTTTAACGCTGCGAACTGTCGCTACTTGGAATACATTCTTGGTCTTCTGGTGCTTCTGCGATCCCTTGTTCTTTCCCATTTTCTTCTGCAATATTACCAGTTACGGATACATTCGAATTATCTCGCACTTTTAATTTCTTCGTTGCTGGCTCCTCGCCTCTTAATATGTTCTTAGTTACCAGAAATGACACTCGGATCATTTCTTTAAACGGAGAAACATTTCTAACGTTGTGTAAATTTAACAAAGAATCATTTAACGGACAACCAAGTTTCTCTTCTACCAACGCCTGTCCTAATTTACAAGCGTCTTCTCCTTTGTTCGCTTTTACAAAACAGTATAGATGTACGATCGGTGGTTCGGAACATATTTCCTCCATTTCTTTTTGAGTAAACCAATCAGACAGAACATCCAAAAATTCAACAGCACAACTTGGTAAATTCATCACTATATACTCTGGTCCGATTTCCTTATTAGTCCGTCTATTTAAAAGATCAGCTTTAACAATATTTCTTAAAAACTCTCTGCCGTCCATATTAAAAGACTTGAAATTAGTTTCGACTTTATTAGTAACAGCATTCTTCTGAAGCCATTTATAAGACTCCGGATTTAAATCGTTCGCGAGTACTTTCATTCCTTTGCGAGCTGCGGGAATAGCAAACGGTCCAATTCCAGCGAATACATCATATAAAACACCATTACGTTCCATAAGTGTGGTCAAATTTAAATGTTCTGTACTCAATCTAGGATTCCAGTAAACTTTAGTAAAGTCC
Source organism: Andrena minutula (assembly GCA_929113495.1). NCBI lineage: Eukaryota > Metazoa > Arthropoda > Insecta > Hymenoptera > Andrenidae > Andrena > Andrena minutula. Next base: position 32,094,894 of record OV815994.1, on the reverse strand, counting down.
AATTCATAGGTACAACCATTTGCTTTCGATACTGTGATAGTATCTTCGTCGCCAGCAAGGACTTCCATACTGAAATGTCTGAACGTTGTATCGATAATATTTATTTTGTTCACAACTGTTCGAGCGACTGGTATGGTGTCGAGATAAACCTGACCGATAATTGTCTTAAACGGTAAATGTACATCTCGCAGATTCAAATGCACGATATGACCTATCAGACTATACGAAGTCGGTACGTCGATTCCTTCAGGCAGAATAGCTTTTAACAGGTCATTGGTCCGCCAATTATTATAATTCAAAGTTAATTCCATTGTTTCAAAACGTTCATATACTCCTGATAGCTGCTCTCTATCCTTTTCCTTGATATCTTCGAAATGTTGTATCGACTTGGGATTCAAGTACACAACAGTTTCGTTATCTATGCTTTGGATCGGTTTAAAGTTCCGCATTTTGAACAAATACTTTTTCAGTATTGGCGTTATCTTCGAGAGCGTAACGTCACGAAATTTTAAACATGGCAATTCTATAGTCGTCGAAAATGCCGTGCGATCCAAACATGTCATTCCTCGCACTGATTCCGGAGGAACCAGCAAAGAAGCCATTTTAATGTTGTAAAAACGATATTGAGTCCATAAGCATCGCTCGACTAAATGTCCAGTCGTGATACAATATCTAATATTAGATATCATTTGTTAGTACAATATCCTACAAACAATTTCTAATTACCCTACTTTCATCTACTTTCTGCACCAATCGATGTTTTATATGCCTTAAATGTAGTTCATTGTGATTTGCTGAATTTATCTAAAACATAGACCTAAGAAAATGTGAACAATGGATCGATAATATTCGGAATTAAAATGTAATTTAAATGAATTTTTATATTTAGCACAAACTTCTTTCCCAATGGATTTTATATTTGTAATTCATTCGTGTATTCAAAGATCTATGCTTTAAATTTATTTCTATTAACATTTGAACATTACACTAATGATAGATGAATTATAAGGGCACATTAATTCTAACTTTGGAAGCAATTCGTGGAAAAATGCAGTAAGATGTTAATTACGGAAAGAAATAATGGTAAAAATCATTTACACTGAGAAAGCAATATTGGAAATGGATGAGGGTATAAATCAAAATAACATAACATCAATTAAAAGAATATCTGATTGTACTACATAGTATGAGGTTTATAATGCTTTAAACAATATTATTACAGATAGTATTCGTCGGTAAAATTTGTATTTTTCAACACCCATATTTTACAGGACCGCGTATAATAATAACAGGCATAAATTTGTTTTTCATGTGAATATTATATATGGTCGAAAGAAAATTAGTTAATAGTTACCTTTACGTTTATTGCACTTTTTATGGAACCAGAATTCTTCGTGCTCCGACGAAATTGTTTGACATACGTTAATTAAAGTTAACAAATCCACATGTTCGTTCTAAACATTCATAAATATTCTGTCGTAAAATATGTGAACCAAGAATGTCGTACGCGATAGAAAATTATTTAGTGACGCCTACCGACAATGGGATGAAACAAGCTTGTTAAAATTAATATTACTTCCTTATCGACAGAATTAAACCTTCGTTCGTAATCCATAATGATACATTTGTGAGATTAGATTTGTACATAGGTACTTGTGTGGACTGTAAATATTTAAATTTTCTATTCATGCAAAATTTTACAGCAATTAATTCATTATGCCGTTAAGAATGTACCTTACATCCATTCCTATCCCATGAAATTCTACGACTGATTCTTACAATTGTTTTATTTATTAATTTTTAACGATTTCACTAATTTGAGTGAATACGCGAAGGTTTATAGATGGTATGGTGTAATGTTGAATCGGGCGCGTTTTTAATTTAGTTAAATTATTTTTCGCTAGAGGGTTCTTGAGGTGCAGTTCTTCTCGTTGGTTGTTGTAACGTCAAGGTTTCATATATAAGCAACTGTAACGATTTCGTTACATACTTTTGAAAGTCCGAAAAACATAAGCTTTCCTTCCATATTCCTTGAGTTTCCCATTTCCCATTTTATTTTACAAAGTATTACGATGCATGTAAGTACGTAGCTCTGGTATTCGTATTTCAGCAATGAAACATAAAACTTCGTATCCTACAAGTAAGAAATGTAGTGCTGCGAAAATATTCAAATGCGCATCACTTGCGCGTAAAAATTGTACCTGTAGTGCTTTTATGATATTTCTCTGTTCCTATTTATTGAACAATAAAAAATATATATAAAAAAAATTAGGTTAAACGACTTTATTAAAAATGCACTAAAAACTAAAAAATAATTCTCCTAGACTACAAATTCGATGACGTTTTTTCACTTTAAATAAAATCGTAGAGCAGGGTATTTCATAACAGAATATGAATCAATTTAATACAGAATCAAGCGTCAAAATGAATTTGTTCGGACTTCCAAAAGAAGGGGTTTATGAGAATATCCTTTCTATTTTTCATCTAATTTTCTTCATTATGCTCCAAATTACGACGTTCTTGAAGTCGTTGTATGGCACCGCGGGGGGTATTCTCGCCATTTCGGAGACTCTCTAATAAACTGTTCCCTGGAAAATATCTGTGCCTCGCCTAACGTAGGAAATAACAATTTAAGGAAAGCCTGTAAATTTCTGATATCGCATTATTTCATTCATACAGTATGAGTATGAGTGGCGGAAATGTTCCGTGTTTGTACATCACAGCACGTGGTTGTGGAAACAAAAAATCAACACACACCGATGGCCGAATCCACACAAAGATAGAAACCGTTTTGATAATAGACAGATAGATATTAATGGTGCTTTCGGACTGTCGCTCTTGCTCGGTGCTGGTCGTGGCGCTTCCGATTGGCTGAGTGTAAACTTTTTCGCTTCGGATTGGCTAAAAAGCGCCACGACCAGCACCTGCACGGAGCAAGAAGGACAGTCTGAAAGCGCCATAAATGTTTAAACATTCTTCCTAATCTCTTTTCTATTATATTCGATTTACTTGGTACAGACTTCGCGCCTCATGAATTTAGGTTATGCATCGCTAGGGCGAGGATCCCAACAATGCACTGTCCTTCAGGTCCACGATGGCGTTATCCGAGCCCGAGTGTCATGTTCGACGCAGATGCACAATCATGCACAATGAAATTGAGCAGAATCTTGATTGGTCCACAATCAAGATTATGAAGATCCAAGGCAATGTGTGACATAACATCCTTCGGTTATTGTCAAATGAGTTGCATTACATAGTATAATTGCACACTACTCGCAGTATGAATTAAAAGAATGTTTCTTTAGATAAGATATGATTTTAAGGTAAATACTGAGAAAATAGGAAATAGGAAATAGTAATAGAAATAGAGTAAATAGGAAAGATTTGAATCAATTTTGTAACTTTTTATGCGTACAGTCGTAGAAACAGATAACCTCTTTAATTTCGTAAGAAGCCATATTATTTTATTTCCATTATATGAGCTGTTTAACCGATTTTTACAAACTTTAAAAAATTTCCCGCAAATATTGAACAATAGAACAATTATCATTACGCGGTTAGGAACAGAAGCACTTTTAGGCTGAAAAATATTAGCACGAAAAATTTCCGATACCCACTGCATAGCAACGTTTAGAGCGCCATCATATAAGTGTATCACCATACAAAAGAGGCCCCATAAACTTACATGGTGCACAAAAATACAGCGTGACGAGTATTTAAAATAAAAAAATGTATAATTACAAAAAATTAATTTTATACATATAATTGATGCAACTTATACGTTTAATATTGCCTTATAATCTCATTTTTCCAAAATCTGTATTGTTGTAAGTCTTGACAAAATTTTACGCGTTCTTTCCGTTGCATGCACTAAAAACGCGGCACACGATTGGCTACTGCGTATGAGCAGAGGAAACGCAGCAGCGGATTGGTCGAACGTGGGAAGCACGTTTATTCGTTCAATAATTGTCGCCACCAAAGGGAAATCTCCGTTTTATTACATAATAATCGTACCAAAGAATAGCTGGATATCCGAAAAATCTAATACAGGCCAAATTACTGTCCAGCAACGAAAGATTGAGTTGCTTAAAATCGATTTCAGAGGTATAGCAACATTCGAACATGGCGTTGAGGTCGATCTGCCGGCTGTCAATTGATTCGACCTTCAGCCATTTGAGCCATTTGGGAGCCACCGCCCGGCCGAGACGATCGTCTTTTGCATTGCTCGTACGAGGATTCGCCGCAGCTGCCAAGAAAATGGCTTTACAGCGTGTTTACTTCGACATGACCGCAGACGATAAGCCTGTGGGTCGTATCGTGATGGAGGTGAGCAACAATTTCCCTCAATTAACGTGCTTTTCGTATATGAAACGGCCTGTCGCTAGAATCCCCGCATGACTAGCCATCTTGGATTTCCTTCAAAGCCGGTTATGCGACTCGATTTCCGGATTGAGCACCATAAAACCGTTATTATTCACGTTTAGCATACCCCAAATTATCGTACACGTGTAAAATAAAATCTATTTTCTGTACGATGTAATAAACGGCTATAAAAACCGTACAGCTGCCTAGCTCGTATCGTATTTCCAACGTACTTGAATTTCTACTGAATCACAAAATTTTCCATTCACTGGTTGCTGCTGACACGTTCGATTATGTATCCTTTACAGGTGAAAGCTTAAACCGTAGCTATGAATTGCCCTTTCTTAGGTATTGTGGCGGCTTTAGGTGTCGTAGTAAAGTAGAATAATAAGGTTGTATATTTTTCATTCGAAATTTCTTTAAAAAAAGCAGAAGAATTGAAAATTTTCCGGGCAAGTTAGAAATGATACGCGGCGGAAATAAAAATTCTTTAACTAGGGATTGAAAAGTGATTCATCACACTTTATATATATAGTTACCGATAATGCATAAATATTGTTATATAAATAGTGAATTTATTAACGCTTCATTGAGCATAAGAAACCTATACAATATCTTGAAAGATTAATTATTCAGATTATATTAATGCATTCTACTGATTTAAATAATGATTAATTTATTATTACCAAACAATATTGGAACAATGCATGGTTTACTTGGAATGTAAAAGTGGTTGATGTAATTCACATTAAGGTCAGACAGAATTTATATTTAGATTAGTGTAAGATTTCAAATGGAAAGGTTTGAAATATATAATAAAAGTAGCAAGTGGCAAAGTGAATGTGAATAAAATAGATTATCAAATATAACATGATGCTTTAAGAATTTTTTTGCAAAAAATCAGTAAATTAAATAAATGTAGCCTTCTAAGTATTCAAGTTCCATTATGGTAAATTATGAGTTATTAATAAATGTTACCTTATTCATAAATTCAATGTAAGATATACGAACCAATTTATTATTCATGAATTAATTTTACATTGTAAAGTATTATTTATATTATAATTGTGAACGAAATGTTAATTTAATTTTCAGTTGAGAAACGACGTCGTGCCAAAGACAGCAGAGAATTTCCGAGCCCTCTGTACTGGTGAGAGGGGCTTTGGCTACGCAGGGAGCAGTTTCCATAGGGTGATCCCAAATTTCATGTGTCAGGGTGGTGATTTCACCAATCATAACGGCACTGGTGGAAGGTCGATCTATGGCGCAAGATTCAACGACGAAAACTTCACGTTGAAACATACTCAACCCGGAATTCTTTCTATGGCAAATGCTGGCCCAAACACAAACGGTAGCCAGTTCTTCATTACCTCCATCAAGACCAGTTGGCTTGATGGCAAACACGTTGTATTTGGAAATGTCGTTGAAGGAATGGATGTTGTTAAGAAGGTATGTAGTCGTGTATTTCTTTTTGTTAAAGTAGACTTCCTGCTAAATTTATCTGAAAATTGCTAATACTTCGAACTTCAGTATAAACAACTTCTAAATTCAGTGAAGAAAATTTATTATGGTATATTTGTCACCTTTTTAATATTCAAAGAAGATTCGTTAGACTCCAGAATGCCTGTTCACTTTTCATAGTGAAAAGATTAACAGTTTGTTCACTTTGTGTTTCAGTTGGAGACAATGGGATCTCAAAGCGGGAAAACTTCAAAGAAGATTGTGGTAGCCAAGAGTGGAGAATTGTAGATCGTTCAACTAGATACCGTGCTATAATGACTGCATTTTTATTTAGCTGTTGCATATAACTGTTGCTGTCTTTATTGTATGACCCATTCATTCCAATGATCACTTTTTTTTCTTCAACGCTATCAATTTAATTCTCTGCCGAAAGAAGTGTTTAACTTGAAATTGGAAGGAACAAATCACCTGCATTGTACTACTTTTTATTACAATCGATTGAAGTTTTATACAGTGTGAGCTACGATTTGTTAGCGTCATCTTTCTTTCGTAATTGTTTAATTTCATTTCCATTAATATCCCTATTGAGCAGCGCACGTCTTGTATATTAAAACGGAATATAAAATAGCTGAAAAAATGTTAGCTCCACATTCTTCCATACAATATTCGTCTTTTAATGGTATTAGATGGTATGCACATTAAAATGTACACGTACGAAAAATGCGTTTAATAAAATAATTTTTTCTGCGTGTGCTACTCATACTTCAATATCTGTTAAGAGTGAAACAAGTAAACATCTGCATTTTAAAGTTCGTAACTAGTGAGTGTTACATAAGTACTGTACAATGCACTTGTTTGCAAGATTAGAATATTTCCACTTTTCCATTGTGCTTTTACATTTAGACTCGTGAAAAGAATGTCCGTGGTTGTGTAGAGCATTATTTGTTTTTATATGTATACACCTTTCTTTTTCTAAGCACAGAATAATTGGTAACACGTATTTGGTAAATCTGAACTGCAATAGCAGGTATGCCTCTAAATTTTCAATTCCATCTCACATTGATGTAACACCAACGTTGAAGAATGTAGTTGCAACGATTACAATAGTTCGGATTTCTATGAAATAAAATTGTTTTCAGAATTATTGTTGTATCTTGTTTGCCAACCTTTACGATCTATGTAAGTACTAATACTATATTTTGGTAATATCGATATTCCTACTTTTTCAATATTTCTGTATGTTAACTGAAATTTTGAAACTAAAGGTTTTATTTACTTATTAATTGTCTTACTACATGATACTGAAAGATATTTTGGTATAAATATTTATATTTTTTCATTTTGTAGCAGGAACTATAAAAATGGAAATATAAATGTCTATACATTAATTGTATATTTTTCAAGTTTTATGTTAAAACGAGTTTGAGATAAGTCTAAATAATAATAGATAAATAATAGATAAGAGATAAATTTACTATTTATGTTTATCCTCGCCGATTTTAATAATCTTCAAATATGTGTCAAGTTTAACAATCGGAACTTTTTCTTACATATTATCGTCGCTCGGCTTTAGCGGTCCACTGCGACATTTTCTTATCTCAAATCTACTAAAAATTGGCCTCCTCATGGGGGGCGTTAAAGTGTCTAACTACATTAACTACGAATTACAGTTTTTTTTACAAATATCTCGAAAGCTAAAGCCGAGCGACGGTAACATATATATGGGAAAAAGTTGTTCAGAATAATTATGCCCCCGACAACACATTTCAAGGTCATCGTAATCGGTGAGCGAGATCATTTTATAAATAATTACCTACCTAACTAAAAATTCCAGCAAAATTGATAAGAAAATAGTGTAGTGATTTGATTGGACGCCTAATGGTGTGGTATATCGTCACACCGTCTGACATAACCACAAAGCAGTGATGCTGCTGAACAACGTGGCAAGTTGCCATTGGCAACACCGCTTCCACAAGCATCGGGAGTCCGAGTCCGACTCTCGAATTGTCTGGAATTATCTCGAATCTTCGGAACACTTCGGAATCTGGCAACTCTTGCGTGGCTTGCGGTAGAGTTTGTTGTTAGACGTTGATTAATACTTTTTTAGAGACATTGATATAAATATACAACATTTTTGAATAATTACGTACGAAGTAATATATAAATATTACAATTTCTTTGTGAGTCATAGTAGAAATTTTTATAGTATTTATAAAATACGGTAAATTTCCTCCTCATTTCAGGGGTATTATCGTATTAAAATAAAAACATAACAAAAGTAACAATGATGTAACCAAAAATGAAATAAAAAAATAATATGATCTGAATGAAAGAATGCAGAAATAAACAGTGAAATGAACGGAAAAATAGAATGTTAAATCTTCAAATAGGGTACTAATCAAATAAAATAAACAAACTACATACATACATATTAAAAAATGAGTAACATTTTGAATAATACATATTTGATAAGTTAAACTTGTTACTACTAATCTAACTAAAAGTTTTCAATTTGTGTTTACGAGAAGCAACATTTTTATTCATATCTAACTGATTATTGATTATATTTTTTATATAGTTATTTAATAAAATATTTGGAAAACCAGATTTCGAATGCTTTAAACAAAATATTGCGATAATCTATATTAGAATTGCACATTTGAAAAATGCTAACTAATCCGAATCTGATCTAATACTAATAATAAGCAAGTTACGTCAACTGAAAAATCATCACAATCATTACTGTTGGTATTACAATTTTGAATTTATATTATATTTACATATCAGTAAATTTTGAAGTTAAGACCACCTAGATGATTTCATGTCAACAAGCAATACCCACTTTAAATCATTAAATGAAATTTCATTACCTTTATGAAAAACCTTTAATTTTATTTGGTCATTCATTACAATTTGAATATTGAGTACTAAAAGATCATTGTCATAATCAAGTTTATAAAAATAAATTCTAGAATTCGTTAATTTAATATTCCATCATTCTAAAATTTCAAGTTTCTGTTTATGCTTATTTATTAAATTTAAAAAATTTCTGATTATATTTAAGTCTTGAAATTTTTTAACTAAATATTCATGATTTTGAATGACTTCTTTTCTCCATGTTCGTTTTTTATTCTTTGTGACAGTGAAGGCTTTGAATGATAAGTTGGCAAAGTGGGAACAACAGAAAGGGCTGCATTCTCTATAAGCTTTGAACTTTTTCATATCTGTAAATATCATTATCACAAAAATGAAGACTCCAAACAGCAGAGTATGCACTTTGTAGGTGTCCAATGTTTTCGCGGAATAGCAGCTACCCATTTTTTCTGCAATTCTTCATTCTTTGGATAAAAAACGGATATATAATTGTCAGATTTTAAAGTGCTGTCATAATTTCCCTTACACCCGGGACCACAGCAAAGCCGTGACATTATTAATTTAGAAAATCTTACTGTAAAAAACTAAAATGAAAAAAACGTAGCCTCTACTAAGCAACTGTGCTACACACAAATAGAAGAAAAATCAATAATAAAATAAGTAACAAATCTGCGCTATCTTGCACACTATATTTACTTCATTATATCACGTTTTATTTTCATTAATTGCACAAATAAACATTTATTAAACCCGCGGATAGCGACACCGGTTGAATTATGTTTCTACCGAGATCGAAATCCCGCCCTGTTGCCAGATTTATGTTGAGCATAAATTCTGGGTTAAGCACCCGTTCTATTCACTGTGCTTAATTGCTTCTCATCCTGTCAGCACAACTACTACTAAAAATAACTGGCCAGAATTGTGGGACGTGGACTGAGTTGCCAGGCTTTTCCCTACGCGTAGTGGAGAGGGAACACCTACAGCAGTTGCGGTATATGTGTGTGCGATGACGCCGTAACGTCATACTAATCGCGCCAACGCCAAACAAAGCACGTTTGCCAGGAAGATCCTAGTCGTAGTGGAGGGGAAAGACGTCACGCATGCGTGTGATGACGACGTGACGTTAAGCCAATCGACGCCAAGGTAGGTGCTGGCTGCAAACCAATCGACGCCAAAGTTGATTCCCCCTCCACTACGCGTATGCCCCCCGGGTGACAGGGATATTCCTGGCATCGCTGCCTGCTGGCAACACTGAAGCCAAGCCAAATGACGCCAAAGCGAGGCGAAGTAACGCCACGCTTTCGAATCATACTTTTGTCAACTTTTGTAAACACGACACGAGACTTTTGTAAATTGCGCCCTTTATTAGAGTTTCTCAGTGATTCATTAAAGTTGCAGTATGATTAATGAAACAGGTGAGCCAAATATTTAATACTTTTACATTAGTATAATTTGAAAAATTAAACTAATTTTTTTAACAAGGATATGCTAAACTTATTCTTTTGAAGATTTTAGAATATACTGTTATGATATTAGAAATGTACTAATAATGAATATTTTATACAGGCATTGATATCAGCGTCGCTGGACCTAGCTATACGGCTATTAAAATCTCAGATATAGAGAATGAATCAAGTAAGGTATATCTTTAATTTAAGACATTCTGGAATTATAGATTTATAAACTGAACACAGTTTCTTTGTCCAATGATTATTTTCTTGAAATTGTTTTTTAATATTGTGTGAATAAAAATTAGTATTTTATGAATAGGCAGTGATAATGTCACACCCCTGGCAAAAAAATCAAGGAAATCAAGGAGGCAAGCATTCCGCCAGGCTTGGCTGGAGGACCCAGATTTTAAACCCTGGCTTCGACAGTGCGAGGATCCGTACAAAGCAGAATGCATAGTTTGCTGCAAAACTGTTGTGGGAGGCAAAAGCGAGCTACAAAAACATCAACAGCGTAAAAAGCATAACATAAACATGCAGTATATAACAGAAGGAAAACCATTAACAACACTTGAACCAATAAAAAATTTTACGGATAGCGTAAAGGTGTCAGAAATAAGGTTCTGCATTAACATAATAGAACATAATAGATCTTTTAACTCATTCAAACAGCTTATTCAAATGCCGCAAATATCACCGGCCGACCCAAATATAGTTAAACGCATGTCTCTTAAAAGAAGTAAAATCTCAGCAATCATTCAAAACGTTCTAGATAAATCTGTTATTCTAGAAACTACAGACATATTGCATGGCAAATTCTTTTCTATCTTAATCGATGAAACCACGGATATATCGGATACAAAACTTTTATGGTTTTTAATTCGGTATGTCCACGAAGAACAGATACACACATTTTTATTAGATTCAATTAGAATTAAGGAATGCACAGCAGAAAACTTACACAAGTGTGTTCTACATTCTTTACAGAAATACAATTTACCTGTATGCAATTTCGTTGGTGTATGCGTCGACAATTCAAATGTAATGCTGGGAAGACAGAATTCATTGATGTCTCGTTTATTAGCGGACAATGAAGAAATTTCTGTCTTCCCGTGCATATGCCATTCAATGAATTTGGTTACATCCCATGCATGCCAATACTTGCCATCCCATGTAGAGGAATTTTTACATTCGATTTATACATACTTCTCACGACACTCTAAACAACATAGCCCTTTGGAAAGTGTGGAAGATTTTATAAACGTTGGAAACCAAAAATTTCTACAGCCATCAAGAACTAGATGGCTAGAGCTATCTGAATGTGTGAAGAGAGTTTTAAATCAGTGGACAGTTTTATATGCTATCTTCGCAGAGGCAGTAACAGAAGGAAAGTCCAAAGTCGCGAGCAAAATATTTCGGAATTTTAATTGCCTTTATACCAAAGCATATGTGCAATTTTTAAATTATGTATTAATAATATTTATTGAGATCAATGCTCTATTTCAGAGCACGAAAGTTCTTCTTCATTGCCTGCTCCCTGAATGCTGCAGATTGTTACGAACATTGGGAGGGAATTTCATAAAGTCTGAGTATATTATGGCACCCAAAGTACACGAAATAGATGTGTATAATGAAGCTAATTTAGTGCCACTGCGAAAATTTTTTATTGGATCCGCATCTATGACAACAATTAATGAAATTATAAATAATTCTTTAGAAGATGGCCAACTTATAGAATTTTATACAAATATAAAGAGATTTTATCAATCTGCTTTCGAAAATATCGCCAAAAGATTGCCATTCAATGAGCCATTTTTAAATTCACTAGTATTTTTAAGCCCGCGCATAGCTTTAGATATTGCTAAACATCAGGAAGACCAATTAAATTGTATTTTAAGCAAATTTAGGTCAAAATTTAATTTTAATAAGGTATTAAATGAGTGGCGTTTATTACCATTTTATTTTTCGCACGAGGAAAAAGAGAACTTGCAAGTACTGAGTATACCTAAGTTCTGGCACCAAATTAGCAACACTAACGATATTTTCGGGATACATATATTTAAAAACATATCAAAACTAGCACGGCTATGCTTGTCATTACCTCATTCGAATGCTGATGTTGAACGACTTTTTTCCACTGTAACAGAAATAAAAACGAAAGAGAGAAACAGATTGAAGCCACAAACGATAGCTGCGCTAACCAGGATTAAATTAGATTTAGACAATAAAAATACAAACAGCTTGGATTACAAAATTACGGATAACATGCTGAAGTTATTTAATAGCAACATGTATAGGAAAGAATATATACCGGAAGAACTTGCTGGGATTTTATTGCCGGATGATACAGATGAAAGTGACAACGAGACTAGCGACAATTAGAAAATATTATATTTATAAATATATATATATTATAGTTGTTAATATGTATATATATATTATATGTTCCTGTTCATATGTACAGTATATTATACGTTACCGTAATATTAAGTTTTGTACTTCAAGTTTTATATTTTATGTATATGTTCTGTAACATAAATTATGTATAATTTATGTATATTTGTAAATACTAAATAGAGAATAAATAATATATTGTAATAGAATACATTACTTGAATTTTTTGAGCAAAATAAATTCGTAAATAAATAATATTTCCACTATTATTTTGTGTTTTCTTTTAGATCTCATCAATATTACATATATTAAATTAGTTCATTTTAATAGAAATATGGAAGTTGAGGACCTCATATTTTTCAAACATAAGCGTCCCCCGTGCTTCCGACGTGATTATGTACCGATTAGTACCACAATTCATCGCGTGGTGTGACATGTATGTGACGTCACTGGCTTCGGCGGCGTGTGGAATGACGGTCACGTGTTGTAGGTGTTTCCTTTACGGTAGGGATTTTCCTGGTAACCTTGCGTGGGACAAATGCTTACCCCCACCATGACCTACCGCCGCCCGCCACTTTGCTCCCATCGCACTGCACTCAAGCATATTCCTACTCTTGTCCGTGTGCGTTGCTGTAATCCATAATGATACATTTGTGAGATTAGATTTGTACGTAGGTACTTGTGTTGACTGTAAATATTTAAATTTTCTATTCATGCATAATTTTACAGCAATTAATTCATTGTGCCGTTAAGAATGTACCTTACATCCATTCCTATCCCATGAAATTCTATGACTGATTCTTACAATTGTTTTATTTATTAATTTTTAACGATTTCACTAATTTGAGTGAATACGCGAAGGTTTATAGATGGTATGGTGTAATGTTGAATCGGGTGCGTTTTTAATTTAGTTAAATTATTTTTCGCTAGACCAGACCACCCTGCACAGATGTTTACTGAAGGTAACTGTACCCGCAAAAACTTTCTTCTAGCCGATTCCAGGACGAAAGACGGTTGAAACGGTTTGTTTACTACACGTGTATACGTATGTACATGCGTGAGCGTCCGCACACATTTAAAGCCCGGTGAGACGGCCCCCTTAATTTACTCTTTTATCTTTAGCGCGCGTTTAACTAATTAAATTATTTTAGTGTTATTAAACCACGTTCTTATATTTTTAAAATCATTTGTGAGGCATTGATGATTTACAATTTCATAGTGATTTACAAAATTCAAACTACTAAACTTCGTTTTTCACAGAGCAGTGTTTTTTGAAGAAAGGTTGTATTTAGGAAAAGTAGATTAATTAAATGATTGTACCATTTTAAACGATAAGCGTAGAATCATCTATCGCGGAAATATTAATTTTCAAAAATATAACGTTTAAAGAACACGTGATAAGGACTTCGTGGATTTTATTAATGTTGCGAAAAGTAGCACCATAAGTATTATGCAATATGAGGATCATTTGAATATTTTTCCCTACAAGTAACAACACATTTACGTAACAGTCATATATTTAATGAAACATGTATATTTAGTAAATCCATTTTGCTTTCCAACATACGTATATCGATGATATCGCCATAATTATTTTCATTTATCCATATCATTGAATATGCTAAGGGTATTTCGAACAATGAACGATCGACGCAACACAGACATTATTTATGTTTAAATAATCTACACAATGTTTCACTATATTTTACTATACAAATGAAGTCACCGCTTTGTTATTAAAAGTACACGTCGATTTTTATGCACACAAGTATATATAAATATTCATATAATATATTACAATTATTTTGACGAGCCTTTGACCAGCAAAGGCAAATAAATACACGCATTATATTTTGTTTTTTTTTCTCTTTTGAGTGATGCCGCCGAAGTGTTTTTTCACGAAAACTGGAACAATATTGATACCCGGATAGTTCAATTTGTACGCGTATGAAAATACGAGAAAGCCTATTAGATTGACGGATTCAATTATGACGGATTGTCACCCTCTAATCGCGAAAATGTACCTAGTTAATTAATTTATGGTAATTCTACGTGAAACTTAATGTATACACTCAGTATGTCTGACACGTTTTCGTACAATCTTTGTCAGCATCTTCTACAACTAAAAAGAAACCGAAAATGTTATATAAACGTAGGTCTATAAATATTTTCTTAAAAAGACTCAGTTTAAAATGATTCAGTTCGATCACCATTTAAAAAAAAAACTGCAAATGCAAATGGCTGGATACAATTAGATGATTGTTTAACATAATGTACGACAAGTAAGAAATAAGGGGAAAGGGCTACCTAGAAATTTTCGAAAAATCAATTTTTATGTTTTCTTGAAGTACAACATCTTGAAAATATTCCCTGAAAGTGTTAAATTAATCCGACCAATTTTGGCCATAGAACACGTTGGCTGAGGTTGTATGGAAATTTTCCAGACTATAATACTACTTTTATAATAAATTAATATACAAATATTATTATTGGAAAGCTGACTCAAACTTTTCAACTTACGAAGATGAACATATAAAATTTACTAACTTCAATTCCAAAAGCTTTAATCTTTGGAAACGAAGATTCTTATATGTTTATATCACATATTTAGCCAATATTTGTGTAGTCACAGAGGTCCGCATCTTTTTGATGAAAATATACCTTTGTTTATTATGTTCAAAGTAAAATAGAGCTATGCCCACTTAAGGTTCATTTTGACTCTTAAATGGATTTTTCTTTCAAATGTTCATAGTAGAATTTCCGAAAGGTAAAAAAAGACGATTGTACGTAAATGAACAAGAAATAAATGTACACCTTGTAAATGTAAAAAATTGTAAATTAACTAGTGCTGAAAATGATAAAATAATATACAAAATTATACTATTCCCCTAAAAAGAATTTTAACATTTTTATTTTTTTCTTTAATGGGTTTAAAATTAAACTAAAACTGAACGTCTATTGTGCAGCATTTCCATTTTGAAAGATTTGTCAGAAATTCATTTGGGAGTGCGTATATTTCATTTTTCTCACTTCCACACGTAGTCTCCAGTCGAATTAAGAACAAAAACAATTAGGCTTACAATCGCGATTAGAGATTCTGGTTAATTTTTGCATTACGATCTTTCTCTTTTTTTGTAATTTTATTTTTTGTGCGGGACACAATACGCTACGCATGGGGTTGAATCTGTTTGATTCCAAAACATTCAGATTGCTCGATAACACAGTTCGACAGCCATCTGCACATGTAACATTCAATACTCGTTTCTTATAGGTTTTTGTGCGCTGAAAACGTATCCATAAACCTTTGTCATAAACCATCACCCTCTGTTTTTGAGAAATTCGATTGTGAAAAAACTGCAAATTTTCAAATTTGAACATCTTTTGTGTCGAAACAGTAATAGTTATTCGGTTGCTTGTTTCGCAAATTATTCGATGAACGGAACAAACAACCGAATAATTATTACTGTTTCCACACAAAAGATATTTAAACTTGAAAATTTGCATTTTTTTTCAAAATATAATTTCTCAAAAACTGAGGGTAATTGCCACAAACAGTTTGTAGATTCGTTTCTAGCGCACGAAAACTTATAAAAAACAGCTATTGAATATTAGAAGTCCGAAAAAAATTCAAATTTTGTCGAACTTTGTAATATTTCCATTTGGATTTAACCTTCTCTCATAAAAAAGCGTTTCTCCTTTACAGAACACGACATAACATTTATTGTACAATATTGTTTAGTTATATTTCGAAGTCAGGATTTCAGTTTCGAAGTGTTGCTCGGTTACACCATTGGAATTAGACACTTTGCGCTAAGCATATGTAGAGATCAAAGAAACGACTCTCCGCTTTTAGGTATTGAAAGCTACATCCATTGAACCATTCAGGTCTAGAAAGGGATTCGTTTATGGGCTAGCTGATACCTAATTCTGCGTCAAGAATCGCGCAAAGTTCTATCTAATTCTGATGTTAGTCAAGTTCCACATTTTATTCACCAAAATCCAGTTTGATTTGTCATATTTGTTTCCCATTCATACTTTGATAATGAAACGATGATAGACGATAAAAATGTTAATAGTAGTAATTAATCTCTTTTGTGTAGAATAAAATAGCAAAATTAAAAATGAAATTTGAAGCTTGTAGGCAATAGTTGATTTTTTATTAGCACTGTTTTAAAAAATTATCCTCAGCAAAGTTCCTGTTACGTCAGAAAGGATCCTCATAAGGACTTCTTCAAGAGCATGTATAATAAATAAAAAATATATGTTAGTCTCTTGTTGCAACAACGATTTTGCGGTTTAAAATCAAATTTCTTCAAATAGACCAATCCTTCTGGATTAAAATAAAAGAAGAAGAAACTTTGTGCGATTAATCGTTTTAGCGATGAAAAACTCATTTATAAAATTTATCTTCGTGAAAATAGGCAAAATATGCAAATTTAAAGGGACTGTAGTTTTTAAACAAATTCGAGACCAGAAAAATGATAATTTAAACCCCCCCCCTCCCCCTAATTTCACATGGACCATAACCTATTACTATTTCATCAAAATCCCTAGTATCTTTAAATAAATACTGCACGATATAGATACTTGGTACATGATAGAATGTACGGGGATAGGTAAGAAGACGTTCTTTCAACATTCTTTACACAGATTCTGTTCCTTTTTGCATCGTCATGATACTGTAAAAAAAAATTGCATTCTACTCAGGGGGAAAGCCACTGCGAAATTTTTTCCGAATTTTTTTTGGTGCATTTTCATGTTTGGGGTCTCAAAAATATACCTTCACAGTTTCAAAGTGGATCTCGAAAATTTCTGTGATCTACGGAAAGTTTTGCATAGGTAGTCCAGCGCTCAGAACCGAAGACACGTCAGAGATGGGCAAAATTTTTATTTAAATAAATTTCGAATATCGAATAAAAGTGAAAAAATTTATTCGTCATATGTGGAATAAAGTTAACTCGGGTTAACGAATTAATGACGATTTTTTCTAACTTTTATTCTTAATTCGAATTTTTATTTAAATAAAAAGTTTGCGCATCTCGGGTACACGCATAAGTAATTTGGTGTCAATCGCCCGAAAAATTTATGTCCAAGAATCCAAATGTATGTAATAAGAGGGATTATGAGCTTATATATTGTTTAGTAGGTAGAGAATCACTGGCCACAACGAGACCGTATACATCCGCAATCTTTGAGTTGCAGAAAATTACTTCTGTTACAACTTTAAATGCGATTACCTCGAAACTGAATTTCTCAAACTGGGCGGTTTAATAACTCTGTCAATTTTTGTGGGATTCACTCGAAGTTTTCAGAGAACGTTCGTAATAAAATTATCTTCAGTTAAGCGTAACTACAGGTGTATTGATTGAATAATTCATCTATATAGTAATCGTAACCTTTTTATACCTTTTCTTCCAAAGTCCGCCATTTCTTTAAATATTAATATTTGTATAAATCTTCACGCTTAACTGAAGCTATTTTAATATACTTTAAAAAAACGTTCCAATTTTTCAATTTAAAACACACTTTGGAAAATTACACAACCGTCCGTTTTGTAATTTTTTTTTTAGAGCCTAACAACATCCTAAGCTGTGGCCATACTACGCAACATTTATTCAATTTAGGAACGTAAAATATTAGTTAAATATATGTATTTTCAAATGGTAATAAAGATTTCTGGTAGAAAGTTACATTTCAATATAAAAGAATGCCTCGAAAGTAGCCTTTATTTTCGACCGACACAGTGGCTTGCCCCTTAAAAAGACACGAAGTAATTTCTGGATGATTCTGAAAGTCAAGAAAAAACATTCTTCGCCGCTACAATTTCAATCTACGTGAAAAGTGATGAGGGAAAGGCTCGTTACGTTTCTTTGTATCTACTATCATTTATCAAGTACATCTGGCGACCGTTATTCAGAGATACCCTATACATATAGCGCTAACGATATAACGTTTATCTTGAAATAATTTCTAACGCAATGGTGTAATATCTTCGTACACGTAGGTTTTGCTGAAAGTAATAAAGAATTTGCGTTAAAGAGAAAATGATAGGATGTTGAAATGAAGTAATTAGAAGAGAGTGTCGCAGACTACAAGTTACAGTCTGCCATTGACATAGCACGTAACTAAAAGGGGATTATCAGTTATCGGCAGATCAGCTATTAGGTCATGTTCAGCTCTGATTAAATCCTTAAACGAAGAAACGTTAATGAATGGAACGAGGCCACGCTCGTGTTCGCATACTACTTTACAAAGAGGTCTTTCAAGGAAGAACAGATCGATGGTTCGCAAGATTCGGTTTGTTCTTGGTCCTGGTTGTTGCCCGAGAACCAACTTGGCGCTTTGCTGGATCTCGATTTGTTCGGCGACACTGAAGTTTTGCCAGTTGAGGTGGACGCAGGCGTGTCGCTCCCTCTTTGCGCTGTCAAAATTTTCTCGATCGCACTACCTAACACCTGCAAGTGAAATTCCAGCCTGAACAGAACTGTTTAATATTTACGTGACGAAATACTTTTATAAAATTAGAATTACTTTTGAGAATGTATATCAATGTTTATAAGAGTTAGGGTTGCTACCTTAACTTGTATTTGAATATAGTAACTTTTAATGTTAAGCTTTTTCTTATTACAGTTTTATTATTATTGCGTGCGAGTTGTATATATTTATTACAATTATATAATTCAAGTTTGTCATTATTATTATTATTACATGAGCAAAATAAGGGAATAAAATAAACACATGATTGAATTATTAAAAGGTCAATACGCGTAAATTAAGAAGAAGAAGAAATTCCCAGATTGACTAATGTAATGATAAATAGATAAGAATATTATAAAAAGCTTTACCATAAATATTGCACGCATTATGAAACCAATATTTTAAAATGATAATTGAATAAGAAGAATGAAGTATAGCTAAAGAAAAGTTTCTTTAATTCATTGTTAGTTAAATAAATTTATACGTGAATACATTAATTCTAAATCTAAGTGAGACCAGATTATTTAGAAAAAGATGGTAGTAAACTTTGCAGCTGGCCACAAACCTGAGCATCCACTTTTGTCCCACTCGTGTCGTCCCAGATGACCTTTTGCCTGACGTCACTGTTAGGGGACGTTTTACCAAGCGTGTCTTTCACCACCTTCACGACCTTCGATTTATTGAACTTCTTTAAGTTCAGGCTGGCCGTGATCAGATCCTCGGGCTTTTGCTTTTTCGACATCGGCAGATGTCTCTTCCTGAACCAATTTGATGGGGCCATTATGGTAGAGGCGGTGGCCTTCGAGGATCCGGCTAACTTGCCTTTAGCCCCGTGAAGGATGGACACGTCGAAGCTGTTCGACCGGAAGCTCTTTAGGCGATTTCGTTTTTGTTCGGCCGTTTTGCCGGACCAACTGGATTTGCTCTCTTCCCGCGAGCTGGATGCCTCGTCGCCGCAGAGGTTGATCTCTGTCGCGGAGGATGTCAAAGAGTTCAGGATTGATATCAGATCTGTGTTGGAGCAGACGATGCCCGCTGCCCCAGAAACGCTCACTGCTCTTGGCAACTCCGAGGCCCGCCTTCTTAGAGAAGAAGTAGGCGACACCGAGGGGGTAGGCAGTTCAGAGAATCGCCGTTTCGCATGCTGGGTGTACCGTTGAGCGGAGCTGTTACCTTCTAAAGGCTGAATCTCGCAGACTTGTTCCGTCGATGTGTTATACATCTTCAGTCGCACCTGAAAGAAATTACCCTCTGCTATTTAGGTTCTCCTTCGAAATCGCATCATTCGTCTTTTATAGTAGGGTAAGTCCGGGAGAGTTCGACCACCGGGAGAGTCCGGCCAGTGCTGATATTTTAAGACTGACGCAAGAGAAGGCACTGTGTCATTGACACAAAAGAAATGAAGGCGCTTGTTGTTTATCTCACATTGACCATTGTCACAAATCCATATTTGAATTATAAGATATAGTTAAGACTTTATGCGAGGTTGAATGTTTTTATACCAATTTTCAGTGGGGGCGATATTTGAAAAACAGGTAAGTTTATTTACGCTCTTCCGATATTGGGGATATAATATGCATATAACTACAGTGTAACACCAACAATACGTATGTATTTGTTTTTAATTTTTTTTATAAGGTGGTCGATCACTACCTTGATTACTCGTAGCGGGTGGACGGTCTAACCCCGACATGCGGGTAAGACCGACCAGTTGCAGCGCCAATGTTTTTGATTGAAAATGAAAATAAATATTTGAAATTATTGTATACTATAATTTATATATACTCTAAATTTCTTGGGCTTTGCTTTAATGTGCATAAAACGACGAAAAGTGTGAAAAACAACGGTGCTACAATTTCTTTTCCAAAAAGTGGTCGAACTCTCCCGGACTTCCAATATATTTAACTCCAGCGTTGCGTTGAGTGTTTAAACTACAGCGAGATTTAGACCAGCAACAAATGTAATAAGGGATCTCTGATTAGTACAACATTATGTTATGTACACTGTTAGGTATTAAGAAATTCAAGCGGCATTTGATACACTGATATATATGCAACAAATCTGTTATAATAGCAAAAAGCTGCTATATACTTCGAAAATTGAATTTTGGCCAGCTCTGGTGATTTGGGACCACTGTGATCTGCACCCTCGGATCCCACTTTCTATGGGGGCCCATTGACGCGTTCTAACCCTTCCATTCATGTAAAAAAATAATTGAATAAAATTTGATTTACCTCTTCTTTTTTGACATAATTATCAATCGCAGTAAAAGTTTATTTTAAAATATCTTCTTGACGCTTATCTTTTAATATTATTTATTTGTAAATCATTATTTTTCGTTATGGTTTTCAATGTAATTTTATTTTATTTACAATAAATTTCAAATTTAAAGATTTACGTATTATATTGTAGTATATTATATTACGTATTATATTATATTTCGACGACGGTGAACAACAAACTAATGAATAACCGTCTCGCTGTTCTCACACGTTCCATCTCCACTTCCTAAATCACTGTAGCCAAAAAAATGCTGCAAATATATTTGTTTTTCGAGATACACAAATGGTCCAATCTAGGAACCGGTCCAATATAGGCAACTCTCCCCTATGTTCAATTATAAAATTTTTGTGCATCCCCTCCCCCGATTTTCAAACACTGTGGGCCCTCGATGGTTCGCTAGTCCCGGTCCCAAAAATCTTAATTCGGCCCTGTCTTCAGTAACCATGCCAATACAGTCAATATAATAGAACTTTTACCTGTTTCGGTTTTATTTTTGTAATGTCGTCCAGGATATCTAAATGAAGATTATGCGTGCTCCCACTATTGCTTGGCGGGCCCGATATTCTAGATTTCGAGTCCCGACGGCCAGCTAATATTCTGGTCGGTCCCCCCAGCGGAAAAGCGGCGATGGATTCACGACGATTACGGTCGAACAGCGTCGGTGGCACTTTGGAAATCGTTACAACGGAGTGCCTTCGACCACCAGGCTGAGGGGCTGGCGCTTGATACAGAGTCGCCAGGAAAGCAGCTTCCCTTGACGACGGTCCTGATCCTTCTCCGCCGCGCTCGCTCAGTCGCCTCACCTGTTGATAGAACCCGTTTTGAATAAGAGCAGTAGTACCAGCAATTAACTTCGTAACACCGCAACGTAGATGTATTAGGCCGATAAGTCCCGTTAATGGGAGGCTACGACTTTCATCCCGAGGACCAGGCAACGATGAGGCATTGGAAATTCCCTCGCCCTCGTTTCTGCTTTATACGTTTTTCGCCGGGGAAGTTTAAACGCACGAGTAAAATACGAATTACGAGGAAGCGGCTAGACACTTAGAAGGGAGGAACAGCCGAGACGAATTTTTAATAATGCTGGATTAGTATGATAAGAAGGAAAGTTTCAAGTGTGGTCAAGGAATATTTGTATTCTTATGGCGAGCTTCTTTGTTCAATATATGTATAACAAAAGCATGAATTGTAGAACTGCTGGCAGAGATAGATATTTTGTGAGATTTGTTGAATTCCTTTCCTTACTTAGGGTAATTCCGGGAGACACGGTCGGGCTGGAGAGTTGATCGAAACAGTTGATTTCTAGAGAATTAATTGTTCTGAACCTTAACACATTTTTACATACATATACAGATGTAGAGTCTGAATATAGCAACTCGACCAACTCTTCAGCCCGGCCGCGTCTCCCGGAATTACCCTATTAAAAGATAAACGACACAATTATGAGGTTCGCTTTAAAAAATTGAAGAAAAATTGAAAAATCTGTCATAATCTATCAACTTTGTGCACTCCTTTGAGCTAAGTTATCCAAACCGAAATAATTTATAATTCGAAAAATAATCAAGGCTTCGATATGTCCAAGTATTGCTCAGGATCTTTCTGTTCTCTTGCATATCCACGATTCGAAATAATAATCTCTAACGCATAAGTGAAATGTATTAAAGATATACTATCGTACTCCAGGATGTGGTTTACATATAGGTTCTTCCTGGCACAATGATCAGAGGGTACCTGAGATGCGGTTATCCCGGACGTGCATTGCGGAGTTGGCAAGGAGTGCTTCCTGGTTTCCCTCCACGGGGACAGAAGATAAGGATTCAAGGATGGCGAATCTGGATCCAGGCATCGCGGAGGCGATTCGTTTCTACGTTCTTCCTCTTCTTCTTCCCCCAGCGTACTCTCCTCGACGATGATCTGTGGTTCATTACCTCCGCTTGCCAGCATCGGGTTCGGGTTGTATGACTGCTGCCTCCGCATTTTCGTTCAGAAATTCCCTTCTGAAAAAGAAAACACAAAACGTTAGGTAATATTTGGGTACGTGAGGTTTGAAATTTGTCGTTTCCTAGATTTGAGCTGTAAACGACTTTGTTTCAATTGAGCACTTTTAAGTGGCGTCAATTTTTCAGAAATGCCCCATCAAGTCGATCGTTTCTGTCGAGAATTATTAAAAAGACATATCGATGTGAAAACACGTGAAAAACATGCACAGGATGCGAATTCCTCGACGTGAAAACATGCCAACGTCATTTATAGTGTTGATATCGTAATACATTTTAGTGTGCTGCATACGAAATGGTAGGTACATCACAACACTGTATAAAGTCATGAAGATAACGGAAACAGCTGCTTTGGAAATTAGAATTTTTATTTAGAGATAAATGTTATATAGACAACACATTGGGCATTTGTATTTTATACTATAAGTTGAGTATGATTGACCTTTACCTACTATCTTAGGATGCTTACACTAAATTATTTAGAACCTGAATTGATCTTCCTAAATGTCTCAAATTTTATTTTAATGAGAATTTTATATCCTTAATACTTCCCGGAATTTACACATGAAATGTCAAATATTAACTACGTCGAGAGAAGACTACTCAGATAAAAATAAGGTACTTATTGGAACAAGCAAAGAAAAAAATTATGCACGAGCGACAGATTTTTAATTTTACAGTTTGAAGCATTGAAACCACTAGATCACAATGTTAGATCAGTTTGCGTCTGTAGGCAGCAGCTCAGCTGCGCATTGTTTATTCCCAAACGATTATTTTGGGGAGGACATCATTTTTAAAGACGTGTAATTTTGTTACATGGCGTTATATGAAAGAATGATACTGATGTACCAAATGGCCAGCATTTGGCATTGCCAGGAGATTTAATTCTGGATATTAGAACAATAATGAAACTCTAATCGGCCCTTTAAGAGAAATGAAAACAACAGTGGAATCGTATTTAAGCTCAAATGAAATATTAAAGAGGGAAAGTATTAAGGAAAATCTGTGTCCCGTTAAGAGGTGGTTTCGGTCTGAAAATCGATTTTTTAATTACAGTTTTCGAATGTTGAACCTTTAAAAAATACGTATTTAAGAAGATTTTATGAAATTTGAAAAATTCTTGAAGTTATAAGCGGGAAATTTTAAACGCGTTTTTCTCGAAACAGTGTTCTTCAAATCGGGGAACAAATATCTTGTAAAGTTATTATCCGATTCGATTGGAACTTTTTTATTTTGAAGAATATACTTCTGCGTAGTGGAGAAACCTTTAACATGTTGAAAGTATTGAAAAGGTATATTTTTAAAGGCGTTGAAAGGACGAAAAAACTAGGGAAAAGTGATTTCAAAGTGTCGTTATTTTGTCAAAAAAATGTAATTTTTTGTCATTATTTTGTCATTTGTATAATTTTTACTTTCTCTTCTTTTGCCTCTGTTTATCGCGACTTTGCATTTAAATCTGCTTCTTCTTGGTGCCATCGCATTTTAATTTTAATTCTTTCACATCATCAGTAAGTCAATGTTCCAAAAATCAATATGGTACGTGTACAAGAGTACTTATTCAGCTATCAGGTCAAGGGCCAGAGATCAGATACTAGGAACATTTACCTTTGTTTCGTAACCCAACCTCGGTATAAACAAATTTTTTGCCACTGTAAAATGATTCAACTAACAATTCTTTTCGAATTTTAGATTTGAATTGCTTATATATGGAATTGTGATGTAACTATATTAAAAGCAAGATTCTAGCCATTTTGGCGCAAGAATACAGATGATAGTATTGATGAAACTTAAAATTAAGAGAAACTAATACATAAATATTAATAAAAATACAGAGTAAAATTAAAATTGACGGTACTATACATTATTAAAATCTTTGATCTTATTGAAAAAAAGAGTAATGTCATTATGGTATTCACTAAATTCAGTTAAAAATCTTGAGTTAACATATGTCGAAAAGTTAATCTTGCCAAATTCAATTTTTGAATTTATTCCAATTAAAGTTGGAATATTAGTGAAAATTTATTGCAATAAAAATTTACTCGTTAGTAATAGCAAGTAAAGTAAATCGTTGTTAACTCATAAATGCATACATGGGATTGTTAGCCACCACACACATTTTTCTTTCAATACGACTCCGATGAAAACTAATTTATTTAATACAATTTTGTGATACAATTTTATACAAACTAATTCTAGATGCTTTATATATGTGTAAACGACGTTCATTGCACACATGTTTGCAGCATGTAAAAAATAAAGTGTGCATTAAAGACTTGTATTCAAGTTTTTTTTAATAATCGAGATAGTTACATGTAAATTATTAAACATTTCATAGTGGCCGTGGGGTTTCAGTGGGTAAAAAACCCACACTACCCTACCGCCCCCTAGGAATTTTCCTTTGGAGGTATCGGGGTGCCTTTTGAAGATTTCCCCACGTCAACAAAAATTTATAAAAGAAAAAAATTATAATTTTTTTTAACAGTGTGAATCGCCCTAAAATTTGTAATTCCAATGATTAGTAGTGGCGATGGATGTGGGGCACCGTATTCTATAATCGCAGCCGTATTTCCCGGCACTCCATTTCTACTCCCTCGAGCACACTTTCCTTCTTTGTAGAGTGCATCCGCAGTTACTTACAACGGGAATCCCCATGGTGAGTCGCAGAAGGAAATTCCACGGGACGGAAATGTGCAAGGAAAGGGGGATAGCGGGCAACAAAAGATCGAGTACCATGATTTCAAGGAGTACGTATGTATATAAGCAGCAAGTATTCGCTCCAGGAGCATCATTCAGAGAGAAGTCGATTCAAAGGACTTGCAGTAGACAACGAGTGTTACTTATTCATTAACATCATTTGTAGTTCTGTTCAGGACTTTGATCAAAGAAACATGAAGCTTCTCATTATTCTCTGCATTTTCGCCACTGTCGCCTATGCTTCTGCTGCAAGTGCTCCGCAAGTAATCTTCGACGGACCAACTTACGAACTGCGTGAGTAATATGTGTATGTACTTAAACCACTTGAAAAATTAAAGATTGATAATTGCGAAAGGAAAGAAATATCCATAATATGTCATGAAATTTGTATGCTTTAATTTTTAGTACACATTTAAAAATAATTTTCATCCCTTGTATATTAAGGAATGAAAAATATTTGTATATTCAGGGATGAAAAATATTTGTATATTAAGGGATGAAAAATATTTTAAAATATTGTGCACTAAATATGTGAGTTTTGAATTTAGCTAATTCTAATTAACTAATATAGTATTAGCTAATTTCAAAACTTACATACTTAGTGCACATTTTAAAATATTTTTTATCCGTTGTATATTAAGCAATTCTTAAATTAAAGGATAAAAATTGTATGATATATTATGGATATTCCATTCCTTTCGCAATTGTCAATCTCTTATTTTTAAAAGACTGAATTCGTATTATTTCATTTTAGTAAAAATCGAACGGTATTAAGCGTTCAACTACCTACATAACCGTAGCTTATTTTTAAATTCCCGGAACGACTGATAATCAGTTCTTCGTTTGATTATAGAGTGGTGCAATATTCTGCGAGCACTGCGTCGTTAATTAATATGCCAAAATAAACGGTTGCATTATTTTTAATCCCCTTTTGTTTGCAATTCATAATCAACTCGTTAAAACATTACATTTTCTCATTTTGTTATAATTAGCAACTTTGCTCGTTTAAACTCTCATATGGAATAACAATACTACTACGTGCGAACAAAATTAATATCGTATAACATGCCAAATTGAATAATCAACAACACGAAAAAAATAACTCAAGTATTTAATTACGATAACATATTACTTTGAAATATCAAAACTCGATCAACGAGGTTTTAATTTCTATTAAATTAAGCGCACAATTTTAAATTACATGAAATTTAAGAATATAGGTAACTCTAAAGATTAATATTTTCTTTAATTGTAATAATGCATTATATTGCATGCATATAACTTTTTTCCACATAAATACATTCATACTTGAGAAAGTATGAAAGCTTCACTGAATTTTTCAAATTGAACTTGGAATTTAAACCGTGGCTTGTAGGAATAATGAAAAGAAAATTACAAAACATGATTTTACATTTGTTAAAATGAATGCCCGATAGAAAATGAACCTTGAACTGTTGTGTGCATGTTTGATATATTTTACTCTTTTATTCCAAATCTGGAGAACATAGTAACATTTCCACAAATATGGAGAACCTATAGTTACGTTTATAAATACTTATGTATATTAATAACGACTAATTATTATAAGTATTAGTGATTATTAATAATGGCTATAAATTGTTCAGAACCTATCGAAGACGCTGACGATAGTAATGCCATGAATGCTGAAATGGGAGCCGAGGGTGATGCTACGGAATTGACACCTCTTCGCCATCGCCGAGTAACGTGTGACGTTCTCTCATGGCAATCAAAGTGGTTGAGCATCAACCATTCTGCGTGTGCCATCAGATGCTTGGCTCAACGTCGTAAGGGTGGTTCTTGCCGGGATGGCGTTTGCATTTGCCGAAATTAAAGCATTTTTGTATTGACTAATATACAGAATGCAGTTTATTTATTATTTTCGATTGTTCTATGTATTCGATACTCACAATTAAATAGTATTCTATATGATACTGCCACATTGCCATACCTACATATATGTATAATACTTAAATGTAATAAATGATTCTTAAAGAAATTAGAATAATGCGTTTCAAATGTTAACTAGAAATAAATTATCCCTGATATTACGCTGCATAGGGGAGAATCGATCTCGCTTCTACTGTTAGTTGACTGCATGATCAATGGAGAAAGAAAAGAATACAGTATTGTCTCCGTATGTGCTCGCTGGTCGGGACCGGCGTTGAACTCCTATCGTGAACAGATCCCTAATTCCGAGTGTTCGTTTCTCGCTCCTTTCTGGCCGAAGTGGGGAGCAAGATGGAACGCTTCGCGTGCGCGCGGGCGTGCACGCTCCCGTGCTCACCGTAAGTGCTTGCCGTACCGTCCTCGCTTGCTTTCAGTGGCTCTCGCTCACTCACGTTCCATCTCACTCTCGCCTTCGGCGGATAAGAGTGAGACAGAAGTGGTGGGGATAACGACAAGCACGTATCGTGTGCACCAAACCGAGCACATACAGAGACAATACTGTACTCAGCGTGCGGAGAAATTAGCTTAACAATGGAGGGGGGAAAACACCTTCAGAGTCGTGGTAATGGTGTGCGTGAACTGAACAACGTCAGTGTTTTCCCCCCTCCTTGTTAAGCTTAATTGCTCCGCACGCTGACTGTACTATAGTCCTGAGCATCGTATACTCCGGCGACGTTTCTTTTCTTCAGTATTTCCAGAGTTATAAGACGTTTAACGTTTATGCTGGTGTTTCGTACGATAAAAGTTATTTTTCATACCTGATTTCTTATTTTGCAAGTAATTAAATAATTTCGCCATATTACGTATATTATTTTTAAATTATTAGATATACATAAATGCTCCATTTTTTTTTTCAAATTGCATTGTATATTACGCATTAAACCTAAAACTTTTGCCACGTGTTTGGGCAGTACCGGTGACCTGTGCTGGTTGTCCAATACCGGGAAGATTTTTTTATAATTAAAGGTTTTTCTTCTTTGTTCTTCTGCAGAAAAATGACCGAAATTAAACAGAGAAAGGAAAATGCACACTGAACGATATGAATGCGGCTTTGAAATTGCTACTTCAAAACAAAAGTAGACTGAACTGAACTAAACTAAACTTAAATTAGACTTTTGATGAATAAGTCACTGAGTGTATCATTTGTGAAGAATCCTTCAACGAAGATTGGGTGCAGTGCATCAAATGCAAGGGTTGGGCTTACGTGGAGTGTACAGACCAAGAAACTATCGATTATTTTACCTGTGATATTTATAGACGTGCCTAAATAAAAGTTCAATTCTATTGTAAAATGTTTTTACTAACATTATTAATTACCCAGACCTTAAAATTTAATAACTAAGTAGTTGGCCGGTATTGGACGACAATTTTTCGTTCGCTGCAAATTACAATTATTTTATGATAAAATTTAAGAAAAACGATTTTTCCGTTTTTATTAAGCACCATTTGTATTACAAATTCCTTTTTCGAAATTTAATTTTACTAAGAGTAGCCCCGGGTATAGTATACAAATTTAGAGTGGCCAGTTCTGCACGACTCTCCCCTATGTATGTGTATATTATATGCACTAGGGTGGCCCTTATTTTCAACCTGCGATTTCTTTTACTCTCACCCATTAATATCGTTCCATTTCATAAAACAACAATCCCTATAAAATATTATTGAAATCGGACAACAGGAAAGGGTGCCGACCAGGCCTTAAAGTTTAGAATTCATCAATATTTTGGATTTAAAGAATTTCTCAAAAATGGTAAGCACTAGGGAAATTTTGTTCAAATAATGTTAAAAGAGCATTCAATTTTCTACATCTAAATATTTTAGAAGACAAGAAGCACAATTAAAATGTAAATGCTGTTGGAAATCATATAAACGAGCACATAAAGAATTATCGTATGAAGAAATTATTAATTACTATAAAATGTATCTCCTAAATAATTACAGTAAAAGTAAAATATTTTATCTGTCATCATGCAAACAGTATTAATATCGTGCAGCAGTTATTTGCCAGTGAATTACTGAAGATCCAGATTACAGTCACATGTCACAGTAAAATACAAAATTTTAACTACTGTCCTCCCTTAATCAGATTATTTATCAAAGCTCCAACCAACGTACAGATTGACTTGAAAGTTCAAATTATTCTTCTCGCAACACTGTATTGTAATGCATCCCGCAAGCACATCTAATTTTTTTCTATGTATGTATCTACATCTCACAAAAGCATCAACGTTCCTTTGAACCCTTTAAATTGCGTCTCGTATTTCAACATGGGTAGGGTGAAAAAAACATAGCTCGAGGGGATACAGGAGAGAACGAACGAGAAAGAGTAATCCTAACTTTTAAAAAATGCACGATAGGAAATGTAGTCATCCTGCGTACACATGAAACATTTTATTTTTTCATAGAAATTCGGGGTGATCGCAACATATTGATTTAAATTTAATAGAGATATCAATAAAATTATGGAATATGGAAATGTGTTCAAAATAAAGATACATTTCGTTGATTATCTATTTAGTATCGTGATAGCGATATATTAACAAAAGGAGGATTTGTGTATGGTTTTATGGAATTGGTAGACACATATTCAACGGTAGACGTCGACGTGCATTGTTCCAAGCATAGGATCGCACTGAATCATCGGTCCATATCATTCCCGTTGCAACAGTAAATATTTGACTCGAAGTCGCAAGAGTGGTCGTTATCGGTGGGATATTTGCGCATGTCGAAATTAAAATATTTCGCAGATTATTGTACAGGGTGGCACGATAATCGAGGAAGGGAGATGAGGAGGATTTTTTATGAAAAGATAAGACGAAATTGCAGTATGTTTTTGTTGTGATTGATAAGTCTGATGGTACTTAGATGACATTCATTATTGAACGAGTGGACGTAATAGTCCAGGGCCAGTGAACATTTTTAGTGTCTCATCGTGACGGGATTTTTTTATCATTTTTCGAATTAACTTTATGTTGAAAGTCAACGGACGGACGAGCGGTCTGGCAGTCGGGTCCGGGGACAGGGCCCGAGAGCCCGCCCTCGAACATGTCAAATTTGAAACTCCCCCAATTAATCAACAACTTAATACAATATAAGAAAATCACAATCTGGCAGCTCTCTGTGGGGATCTTAGTGGTCTGGCAGAGCCCCAAACATGTTAAAAAACATCGACTTACAGCGACGAGGCTGAAATTTGGTGGAATAATTATTTATGTTGTAAAACCAATACAAAAAATAGAAATATGTTTTCAAGGTCAACATTCTGAACAACTTTTTCAGATCCATGTTAAAAGCCGCGTATTTACATTGTATATTTTTTGAAAATTCCATAATTTTACAAATAAATACACTGTTACTTCATAAATATATGGATAAAGACGAAAATTTCAGAAAATTCCTTCACTGATATCTAGATAAATAAATTCTATTGTGGGTCAGATGTGACCCGGTTCCGCTCCTCATCTGATCGTTGGGCCTTCAGCCATTCGACGATTAAAATTGAAGCCTGTTTTAATCAACAATTGAAGAGTCATTGTAGAAAACAGTGTATGTAGCAAAAATCAAATTCTTCAGGAGAGGGAAAAAACTTCTCTGACTTTAAATTATATACGACATTTGGTTTATTCGGATTGCTAAATATGTTTAATTGTAAGTATGCAATAACCTAAATACATCATAAAATATTCTATTTTTTGCATTAATACCTATAGTTAAAATTCATGAAAAAAGGAATTGCATTTGTAGAAACCCCTGTATGTGCCACCTCTTAGTTGTGCAGCAAATTGAATGTACTTCTTCCTAGTTGTAGAGAAAACTGAATGTGCCATCCATTTAAATTTGCAAGGACTGTAAGTGTCAATCCTGTTTGTCCCTAGCTAAATTGACTCATACATTGTTTCCTACAGAACTGGCGTTGGACGTTTTTAGCACTTATTAAAGCTCTATTAAACTTATTTACAGAAGGAAATTGTATTATAATTTTATATTATAGTATTACTATTGGCACGTAGAACATTTGTTCACAACTTTTTTTTTAATTTTGGCACTTATAGTTTTTTCTGCTAAGACTCTTCAATTATTATATCTGAATGCTAAACAGCTTACCAATTTCTCCATTTTATTAAATGCAAAGTTTGCAGAAGAAAAGTAAGGAGCAGAAGGGAATTCTAGTTTCTAAACACGTCCCAAAGAAAAGAATTCGTAATTTGCCCGTTTCGTGTGTCACCCACTGGGAACTTGTGTGGTGGAAGCACGGAAAAACTTTTCAAATGCGGATTCGCTTTCAAAGTTGAATCGATTCACGGTTGTGGTATGATTTCGTGCGGGGAATGCTTAGAATTTCACATTGGCGGCCAACTTTACCCTCGCGGGAGATTTATGACGTCGTTGGACTGATTTCATTTAACTATGGAATTTCATTAAAGTGCGTTTATAATAAAAATTCTCTATTACAAGTTACTATTGAAGGAACTTTGGACTAATAAAGGAAAATATTTTAATAGGCTCAATATTCAAATACATCATCTGTTTTATTTAATTAAATATCGAAGAGTCCTAACCGAAGTTATTAAGAATTAAATATACTAAATAAAGAATTATAATTTCGACCGTAAGATTTTTAAAAGTATTAAAATATGTTTTCGGCGCACAGTTTCGGTCAGTGAAAAGAATAAAAGCTAATTTGCAATTACGAAAGTAACATCTTCCAACGTTTCGGTCAATGTTCAGACCATTATCAAGGAAATTAGAAACTATGTATTGCTTTTGCTATTATGCGGCATGCTATAACAAAGCGTGCGGCAAACGTGTCGGTTGAACGGTGACTGAGAAAAACATGCGATACATTAGGCAAGATCATCTCGAGGGCGAAGCCCATCGACAGTTATAACACAAGTAGCGGTTGAAACCGTTAAAATTACAAAGCAAAACAATCGCGGGGAATACGAAACTCATAACCAAACGTCTGCATAACCAAAAGATAAATTGTTGTTAAATTAAATGATCAATCACTCAAAAGAAATTACATAATGGATAATTATATGTATAATTGTTTGAAAACATAGAGACTGTGGAAACTAAAGTTCTAATAGAAAATTGCTTCATTACCGCATCATTGCTTCATGCCGCACGCTTTGTTATAGCATGCCGCATAATAGCAAAAGCAATACATAGTTTCTAATTTCCTTGATAATGGTCTGAACATTGACCGAAACGTTGGAAGATGTTACTTTCGTAATTGCAAATTAGCTTTTATTCTTTTCACTGACCGAAACTGTGCGCCGAAAACATATTTTAATACAATTAAATATACTATTTTAAATGGTGTTTTCATTCTCCTTTGTACCTTTTATTAGTATCATTGATGTCTCTTACGTTTGAATCTGCACAATGTTTCTTACACAATTAAAAAAAATGTATGTAAAATATAAACTCTCTGCTGTAAATGTGCTTTTTGTATTACAGTGGGTTTATAAAATACAATGCATACTGCTACAGTGTAACTGAACGATATCAGTCAAAAGACTATTCCTCTTGCGTATGTAACTAGGTATGTATGTGTCAGTGAATAATGAGTTTCTAAGTATGACATACGACATTGCTCTGCATACCGATTTTTTTTTCCATCTTTCGCTTTTACATTTTTTAAATGGGTTATGTAACTGAAAAACGAGCAAGCGAGATAAAGGTGTAGAAAAATTATAGAAAATCGTAACCAAAACTGGTGCAATAAAAGTCTATGTACCTATATACGAGGGTCGTCTCAAAAATAAGTTCCCATATTTTCTTCACACATGAGCGATAAATATAATTTAATATGATGTAATATAATGAACTCGGGCTAGCAGTACAAGTCGGGTATTTACTGATGGAGGTAGGTACCACTCGCGGGTGTGTCTGATTGTAAGATGAGAGCAGATTTTTTACTGTGAAAAACGATTCGGAGGTGGATTAGAAAGCATAGCGAGTTGAAGAAATCAATTTCCTTTTTTTTCCATAAATCAATAGTTAAACATCACGATAATATACTCCCAAAGCCGCAAAACGAAATTCGAAAAATTAAAGCGGATATAGCCGGTTTTGCTGTGGAGCGCCAGGTTACCAGAAAACTTGAAATGTGTTTTTCTCGAAACGACAGTTTTACAATTTGCGGGCAATGTAACTTCAAAAATATTCAACCAATCGACTTGGCCTTGTGCACGGATATTTGTGAACATTTTCCTCACAGATCGTAGCTATTGGTATAATGATATTGTTTAAATAAATAACTATTTTTTACACATTTAAGGCAAAATTTCGTTGGAAAAGGGGAACTTTTTTTCAAGAGGCCGCCATTTGCTCAATTTTGCATCTTTTAAGTTATAAATTTGTTCAATTTGTGCGTACAATCATAAACTAAATGAAAATTATTCGATTTTTGGTGTCAGATGAAACCAAAAGACGCTACGTTGCCCGCAGTGGAACAATTTCGTCGACAACGGACTGGGCATAAGCCCTTATAAAATTTTTTTTTAGCCACCTTAACCTGATAATACAATATCTTGAAAATTTCAGAAAGATCGATTAAATACTTTCTTTAAAAAAAATTCCCGAATAATGCCTCGATTTTCAGCTAGTTAAACTAGGCTCCCCCCTTACGCGATAAAGCGGAAACGCCCTGGTTTATTGAGCAAACAGGTGTTGTTGTTTCATGATAATACTCGTCGTCATACTGCTCGCAAATCAACAGACTCGCTGGCACAATTCATCACCTCAGAAGATCAATGTTTTAAGACGGATGACGAAGTCAAAACGGCGGTCAGAGCCCGGCTAGCAGAAATGGGCACGCCGTGGTACGAGGTGGGTATAGAAAAACTGTTGCCATGGTACCAATAATGCATAGAGTGCAATGGCGATTAAGTAGAAAAGTAATAAGATGTTTTTAAGCGTAAATAAATTTTGGTTTGAATTTTTTACTATGTTTTTAGATTTTTTCTTGCCTAAAGAAACTTACTTTTGAGTCGAGCCTCGTACATACATATAATTGGGGAATAAAAATACCAAAAAATTTTGAGGAATGGAAATATCATTCAAAGATTATATGACGGAAACAGTGCGACATAAAGGACACTGTCAATTTCTCTAATGTCCATTTCATTTTAAAATTAAATAGGAGATGTAACAAAATTTATGTAAAACATTTTAAGGTGCACGAGATGAATAATTAATAGCCATTTTACAATTTCTCCTTAATTTAATCACAAGTCGCAAAAACCTCGTACTACTTGAAACAAAAATTATTAACGAAGATATATTAATTTTTCAACTTCATAGTGGCAATTATAGGTCATATGTTTCTTTTTTTAATAAAATGTGATTAGGTATATCATAATGGCACTTTCCACCACATGTAAATAATAAATAAAAATGTTACTTGGAAAGAACTTGACTTTTTCTTTCAATATAACGGTTATTCCTTGCACATTACGCTTGTTTAGTAATTCTAAATTTCTCCACACAAAGAGCATTCTTTTACCTCTCGAGTCAGATTGTACGATCAAATTTTTGGCTAGCATATTCAGGACGAACGCTGCGATTCGGTGGATATCCTTCCGCGTAAATCTAAAACCCACGCTCGTTTTCGGTGTGCAGGATGTATATGGAATAAAGGGTGGCCTTTCTTTATACATCTTGAATTTTCTTTATGTACTTCTTTAAAAAGTTATATACACAGAAATTATAAAAGGTTAAATGCTTTTTATGTAAAATTATTTTAATAAAATTTCGATAGGACTTAACATTTTTGAGAAATTCTTTAAATCCAAAAACATTAATGAATTCTAAACTTTAAGACCGGAGCGGCACCCTTTCATGTTGTCGGATTACGATAAACATTTTAAGGGATTATTTTCTTATGAGATGGAACCATACTAAAGGGTGAAGCCCAAAGAAATCAGATGTGGAAAAATAAATGCCATTGGGTGTTTAAGTTTTGGTAGCAGTTTTATACATACCAGACCCAATGTACATATTGAAAAGTAAATATGTTCTTATATCAGCGGTATCGATTATTTTGGTTTATTTTCGTCCGCAGAATCAGCGAACTCTTACTTTTCTTCGCGGATCATCGAACCGAATGATCTTTCTGCATACAAAGGGGTTGCAAATTTGAAACATGCTTTACTTCAAATTGTATCGATTAAAGCTTGGCGAGCTTCTTCGGACAGAGGAGAGTTCAGAATATCGAGAAGAGTTCTAAATTTGGCTGCGGAAAAATGTTTTGTAATAACGATGTTGTATAAACGTATCGATCACGATGGATAAATAACACTCATAACACTCTAACAGAGGTACAACACAATAACGGACACTTTTACGAATTTAACCAAAGGCACACATATAGTTACATAAAAAGGAAAATATGTGTAATTAAAATTCTAGACCGCAAACGGAAGAACTGAAACGATTATCGTTTGTAACAACCGCTGAAAACCGTTATGGTGTATGCATCCTATTAATATCATAAATGCGAAAATGTGTTTGGATGTGTGGGTGTTTATTACTCAATCACGTCGTAACTACGCAATGGATCTTACCGAAATTTTGTATAGGTACACGTAGTGTAGGACAGGGATGGCGAACTTATGACACGCGTGCCAGAGGTGGCACGTACGAAAATTTTAGCATGGTTTTGTTGATCTAAGTACTTAAATTTTGCTAATATTTGCAAAATTCTAGTTCGGATGATAAAGTACCTAACGTCTACTGAGTACCTGCACCTGATATATTTGAAGTGGATCGGGATTTTTGGTTTTTTGGCAATCAGGTCTGGCATCTGGAAGGAAATATTGTTCCCTTCACGATGTTCCTATTATGGTATAAATGGATATTTTTACTTACAATTCTTTTCATAGTCTTAAAAGGTGATCACACGAGAAGTGGTTTCGGCGCACTAGTTCGGTCAGTTAAACAATTTAACTGACCGAACTACGGTTGATATTCTAACTACTTTATTTTAAAATGTGATCAAATAAAACTATAAACATACAAAATTAGACGTGCAATATTTGTTTCTTTTCAAATTTCCGCAAAATTAAGTTTTTTCGGCTGTCACATTAGGTAGATACCTTAATTTACCATTTCTGGTTGATTAAATGCGGGAAATTTTTAAATTGAAATGCGAAAGTTTCGTTTTATTTTACTTTTGGATTTTTGATGTTCCAGAACACCTATTCACTCATTACAGAATATAATTGGGGAATTATTAGTCCCATAAATGTGTGGCTTCATTAAATTATAACAAAGAAAATATGCTATCTTCTTCATTTTAAACAGGAAATATTATATTTAGTATGACATCTTTTCAGAGATTCTAACCATTTTTATAACCTGTTTTGAAAACCATATATCATCCATAGAGTACTCAAGCCTGGAAATATTACTTAAATATTCACACTTGCTTAAATTTTCAGGTTCGTAATTATAGGTTTTTCTAAATTTTGTTAGATGAGAATAAACTTTTACACGTCAGTCTGGTTTCGTTCAGAAGGTTTTCCATATCTTTAGAACGTGCAATTTTAGAATTCGTACATTCTAATAGGAAATTTTGCGGTATGGAAGTGGGCAAAGATAGCGATTGGAGGCCAGCAAAAGATTGCATCCCGTGATTTGATGAAGTATATAAGCAACAGTCTTTAACACTATTTAGATACAAGTCAACTCAAAGACTTGCACTACACGCGTCATTTGCTTCAATAGCAACATTCACAGTTCTCTTTAAACTTTGTTAAAAGAAACATGAAGCTTCTCTGCATTGTTCTCTACATTTCTGCTCTCGTCCTTTATGTCTGCGCTCAAAGTGCTCCGCAAGTGATCTTCGATGGACCAACTTACGAGCTGAGTGAGTAATATAAATACACGATTTTCAAAATAAACCATTGGTAATTACGAAACGAAAGAAATATCCATTAGATTAAAAATCTTGACACTACTTCCGTATAAGAAAACTCTATCAATGAGATTTTAATTTTTATCAAACAGATTATGAAACTTTGCGCACTATGTTTGATACTAAAAACGCATTATCAGTTTTTTCAACGAAGTTGGCGCCTTTTGTTTTGGGTCTCGTTTTTTTAAATTAACTGATTGGCGCCGATTTCGCAAAGTATAAATTAATATTCCGGTATATTATTAAGAAGGTAATAAGAAAAATTATGTTATGCTATCCTTAGCCATTTTGAAGTCGCTTTAATTTTTTTCATTTTATATTATTTGCATATTTTTATTAGTTGATAGACTATTAAAGTAAGTGCAATGGGCGAGGAGCACTATTTGCAAAGGGACAAGTGTACGTTGTCTTATGTAGGGTAAAAATCCTAGATGGTCTTATTATCAATGAACTTGATGAGATTTATTATTTTTGGTGTAACATCAAAACCACTGAACCGATTTTGATCATTCTTTTTCCATGATGTATCTTGGTTGAAGCTGAACTAAATGCAACAAGTTTAGCGAAAATCGGTCCAGTACTTACGAAGAAATTCGCGAACAAACATATATACACATCGAACTAAGAACCTCTTTCTTTTAAATCGGTTAAAAATGCCCCCATTTTTAAAAACACCCTGTGGATATCCGTGTACAATTTTTACATGTCCACTTAAAAACGTAAGAAAGTTACCTTCTACTTTCTAAACTGCACCTTGTATTTCAAACGTGGTGAAATTAATTTCCACCTAAAAGAATTTACAACAAACGTTCTCCCATTTTTTTTTTAGACAAACACCCAATAGATAATGAAACTTGAACTATTCTGTGCGCATGTAAAACATTCTTTTTTTTCATACAAATTTTGAAAATTTTTTATGTGACAGAGTTACTTGATTAAATCATTATATCAAATATAAAATTCTATTAAAACTAGCACGCACTAAGATTAAGAAGCTATGTACTAGTGTTTATAAATGTGTCAATAAATGCGAATTGTTTATGTAGAACCCATCGAAGATGCTGATGGCGAAATGGGAGCCGAGGCTGATGCTACGGAATTAGCACCCCTCCGTCATCGTCGAGTAACGTGCGACGTTCTCTCATGGCAATCAAAATGGTTGAGCATCAACCACTCTGCATGCGCTATCAGATGCTTGGCTCAACGTCGCAAAGGTGGTAGGTGCCAGAATGGCGTTTGCATTTGCCGAAATTAGAGCATTTTTCAGTAACACACCTTCACTTATACTGGCATAATCTACAATTTTATTGTTCTATATGGCACGCGATATTTACCACTATTAACTTCCCACTATGCATTGTAATAAACTGCTATGTGGTTTGAAGTATTATTGAGTGACTGTCACTTGTATTTTAATACCAATGTAATTCAACAATAAACACTTTTTATGTGATATTTTATTTCTAATATAATTTACTATATTTTATAATGGTAAGGGTGTTTTCTGGTCGTTTTGCTATGTAAGTCCATTCCTTTCGTGCAATTTCATAATTAACTCGTACAATTACAATTAAACTCACCATGTAATTATCACGTAATAATGAATTGATCGTTCTAAATTTATGCAAGTTTATAACTATTTTAAACTATGGCACATCATACTTGGAATATTTTTTTATAAAATATTGCATCAGGCTACCTATAAAATTGCATAACACTGCACTATTATAAGGATTTACTTTATTCATAGCATTTTTACTGGGAAAATAAAATAAGCAAGATTTCTTGAATGGTGTCATACAATATAGTCTGAAAATGATGAGGTTAAATAACAAACGATGAGTGTGAGTGTGTGTGTGATCCCAATTGGATGGCCATTCAATTTATCATTTTCTAAACAATATTTGGAAACGGTAACTATGACGTGCAGCGTTCAAAACAAGTAAATTTTTCGGGGTCAGTACTTTGATGTCTAAATATAGACTATGCTATTACTGTGAGGTAGGTACTATGTAATCCGTGACAACCCGAGCAAAGTGAAGGCTGCGTTTCATGGAATCAAGGAACGTTTGACGTATGCCCAGTGACATGCAGAGATTTGTGTAGCCAGGAAATACAGCGGGCTTTGATGTTAAACATCGTAGGTAGGTTCTTGGAAATGCTGCGATTGCTAAAGATAAAATAATTGTGGTGTATGAATAATTCATTTGGAACTGTTAAAAATCTTTGATTACTAGATTGTCACAGAACGAAAAAATAACATACATTATATAAAATAATATAAAGGAACAGGTTTATCTTGAAATTTAATGAAATACAAATGTAATAATATATTATTTATTCTAAACTTAAGCTCGATTTTATATAATAATTGACAAATTTCGGATAAAAGATTGTGTAAACATTGATTAAATACATTCTAAGAACATTAGCTTGTTATCGACTTTCTAGGCCATGCATAATTAACGTAATTTACCGGAAGCTGAACTGCTTTCAAGGGTCCATTTTAACCTTGAGTGGGAAAAACAAGACAATATTATTATACTGTTACTTCCTTGCCATTTATTTGAACCGATTTGTTAAATTATTGTATAATCACAATTTTTTTTATTCAGTTTTAATAAATGTGAAATTATTTTCCATGCTGTTAAAGTTTCTGAAACACTGATAACACTATCCAAAACGACTTTTGGTTCACAATCCGGTGGGTTATTCTTGTAGAGTTTTTCGCCCTGAACACGAATACGTAAGCAGAATTGCTCTATCATCCTCAGTTTTCGAGAAATTCGATTTTGAAAATAAATGCAGAATTTCAACTTTGAACATCTATTGTGTTCAAACAGTAATACCTCTTCATTCGGTTGTTTTTCCGTCAAATTATTCTATGAACTCTTTGCGAACACAACGATATAAGTTATTATTGAATTATAAACATTTAAATATGTTTAAACTACGATCAAATAGAAAAGGACACCAGAAAAGCTCCAATTTTTGCAGATATCTTTCTATATATTTCCAAAACTAAGGGTTCAGGTGAAAATCTAACTACTCCACGTGTTGCAGCAGACATTTTTCCTCCGGAAACCATTAGCAGAAATGGTAAAATATTTTTGTTTATAATACACAAACGAAAGAGTTTGGAAAAACGACCCAAACCCACTTTTAGAACTTTTATAATTTTAAAGATTTCTTTGGAATAATGAAATGAAATGATGGAGCAATGATGGTAAAACATTTATAATTATAACTATTCACATTTAAATCGTGTTTCTCTCTCATTTTGGTAAATATTACAGATTAATTGAAATCTGACACAAACCTACCAACTCTCCCCTATTGCCTAGTCAACAATTCCAGCGAAGCGTTATTTTAGGAAGTTCACGATGCAGCTTAGAGATTTACCAAGAATCTTCTCCTTAAATGAAAAACTGTAGTGCAACCAAATAAAGCTGAATTAATTTTTTGCCTTTTTCTTGCCTTTTCAACGAAAGCTCGCAGCATTATTCTTTCAAAAGTTTAATCAAGTATACGAAAATGTACAATTTTATTTTCATTTGTACATTGATACGTGCACACATTTTTTATGCAATTCGTGTTAATGAATTTATAAGACAATATTCTTGTTCGCGTCAATACTTTTTACGAATTTAAGATGTTGCTTAAAAAAAATGTTTGGCATCTATCAAGTGCATATTTGAATAAGTATTTGCTTAGAAATGAGAATTATGGTGAAATGGAAATTGTCACGTTCATTAGTATTCGTTCATTTTATACAGGTTCAAAGTTAAATTGAGATCCACGCGTTCGCGGAAAGTAATATCCTTCTCTAAGTGACGACAGTGAAATGGTCAACAGAAATGGAGTACGTCACTCAGAGCTTTCAATTATAGCGATGAAGTTAAGGAACAGTTAAACGCTTTATACTGATATTTCCTTGCAAATTCTATTAAACTTTTAATGACTAAAAACATAATTCACTGTTCCTGCCAATAGCTACATATACATCAATAACAAAACTATCGATTGCATATAAATTAATTCCACGTATCCCTAAAGAATGATAAATCTTAATTGAACTAAAACCATACTCTTTTAGTTTGACAAATTTTTTTAGTTTCTCAATATTTATTTATTTATTTATTTGACATATATACGGGTAAGGCCCATTTCATAACAATATTAATCCTTCGTTGACACACCTCTTTTTTCCATCAACTTGTGCTGTGAACACACACCTGGATGGCTCACACCCAGAACAATTTTTGAACGAGTGCCATTCTCATCCAAAGAATCCAATTATTATGAAAAAAAATCCTGGGTAAATTTCAAGGCCTCTAGAATGTATTCCAATAATTTTTTTTTATTTAAATTTTGTCACAGCTTCTGTAAAATAATTCTAGATTACCACATGTCGAGAAAAAGCAAAGAAAATCCTAAAAAAATTGTAACTTTTACAAATTTCAATGTTAGAAGCTAAAAATCTACATTGATGTTCGGATATAATATTTTGAGTGAAAAAATAATTTGCAAGTCGGTTTTGAAAAAAGAAATTTATTTTGCATATAGAAGGTTCAGGGCGTCAACGAAGGGTTAATAATATACGTTACATAGTAGAGACGAAAGTTGCACAGAAAAAAAAAAGAAATATGTAGAATACACAATGAACGTGAAACACGAGAAATGTGCATAACTGTCAAGTAATATTCAGTAAGTAATCACATGGTAGTAAGTGCACTAAACAAGTTTTTGCAGCATCGATTCAACTGATATTGCATTGTTTAAGTACGTATAATACATTCTATAAATACACAGGGCTAGATTAAGATTCTCGTGGGTACCTAATCGTTAATAACGATCATAGTTTTGAATGTTAAATACAGTTGAACCTTGATAACTCGAACCTCGATAATTCGAACCTCGATAACTCGAACCTCGATAACTCGAACCTCGATAACTCGAACCTCGATAACTCGAACCTCGATAACTCGAACCTCGATAACTCGAACCTCGATAATTCGAACCTCGATAACTCGAACCTCGATAATTCGAACCTCGATAACTCGAACCTCGATAACTCGAACCCCAATAACTCGAATCTCGATAACTCGAACCTCGATAACTTGAAAAGCTTTATAAGTCGAAAATGTTCTTCATCTCCTTTCGCTCCGCTGTAATCACCTCTATTCCGAAAGCTTGATAAGCCAGAACCTCTATAATTCGAAGTATATAATTCGATTGTATATAATTTTGGACCATTCTATCTTCTCAGAATTTAGAAAGAAAGAATTTTGAGGGCCTCAAAAAGTTCGCTGACCAAAGCTTATTATGCCCAATGTACCTACGGTGGAATAATTATTTCTTTAACCAAATCTTTTAGTTTCTAAACAGTAAACTCTACATTTAAAGTAACCATTGCGCTGAAAAACGTTACTTTCAAATAATTCCATTTCGTGTTCCGCCACGCTTTTATCGATCCGGTCTCGACACGATTCATTTCCAACTTTCTACAGTTAC
Organism: Andrena minutula; assembly: GCA_929113495.1. Lineage (NCBI taxonomy): Eukaryota > Metazoa > Arthropoda > Insecta > Hymenoptera > Andrenidae > Andrena > Andrena minutula. Next base: position 32,051,497 of record OV815994.1, on the reverse strand, counting down.
ACGCACGACCATAAATCACGAATTTGATCAATGTGGTTAAAGTTCTCAATTCGATCTCAAAGCAGTCTTCTGCGTCGTAAAACTTTCAAGACTGTCAAAAGTTTGAGGAGTGCTCAGTTGTTCCGTAGTATCCAATCACGCATCCCTAAATGATTGAACCTTTTCGATAATTGAAAACAACCCTAGTTACAGTTCTCTGTTAATAAATTACAAATTGTGTTGAAAATGGGTAAAAGACGTATACAAACTGTTTCATATCTCCTGTCATTTGCGAAGAGTAAAATAAATACTAAAAACACCCTCAATCGTCGAGGGTTGAGTTTATTATATTAGAATGAATTTGGGTAAAAAAATGGCGTAGATACTCTAAATTGAGGTGTATTTTATATGTTCATAAAGCTTTAAAAATTTTGGATTTTATGAATCGATATTTTCCCTTGTAGGGGTTTTTGAAAATAGCTGTACGAAAAATATAATCTTTAAATTCCTTGACCTATGAATAAGTGGTTCAAGTGTATAATTGAGCACTTTGCAGCAAGAGGGTGCAGTTCCATTTTTACTAATTTCGAGTAAATTAGAAAAAACTGTTTATAAAATTATTGCTTTGACTTAACATTAACAACAGGACACTAATTGAAAAATATATTTTTATATTTGACGAATTTTTAAAATGTGGCGCTGTCCGAAACAAAAATATTGCACAAAACCGTAATGGATGCGGGTTCAAAATTTCCAATAAATCGCTAATTTGTTATCGGATTTGCATCAAAAGTGCATCAAACGATGTAATTTTTTTTACGTATATCACACGTCATAATTCAAAAACTGTCAAAACTAGAGTTGTACCCAAATGAAGAACTAAATGAACCATTCGAATGTTCTACGCACTGAGCGCTCTATTATTCAAAAGATTTATTATTTTAACAAAGCATATCCTTATAAAACCTTAAATTCCTTTTCCTTATTAAAATTTTGTGTACAAGTGTGAATAAGTACTACTTTCCATCACAATTTCACACTGAATAAAATTAACAGTTTCTGTGTTCTCACAATAATAGTGGCGTTCAAGCAAAAACAAACAAGATTCAAAGTACAAAGGGTGCTGTAAAATTGTCAATAAAATATAATATCGCTCCTTCGATATTATATTCGTGGCATTAAAAGCCACCTTTACTGAGACTTTATAAACCACCCTTGACATTAAAACAGCCCAAGTTATATTATTTGGAGAACAAAATAAATGTTATCCCACCCGCTTCAGTGCAAAGTTCGAATCTTGCGCCAGTCACCAGCTAAAGAAAAACGACAGTCTTACATTTTGTGAAAATCGATCTCCCGCATTATCCTCCGACATTCGCCATATACTAGTCTAGAGTAAAAGTTCGTTCGCTCTATCGAACCAAAGCCGTTATTAAAAGTAAAAATATCCAAAAAACACAAGTGATATCGGCACATTTCTGCGGCCAATTAAAAATTTAAAAATTTAATTGACCGAACAAATGCGCCGATATCACTTGTGTTTTTTGGATATTCTATAAATACGGTCGAAATTCTATTTTTTTTATTTAAAAGTAAAACTGTTTCACATGTTTTTTAATCAAAGTATTTTTCTTGGGTATCTATGACCTTTCGCCACTTTTCTGGTAAAAGTACAAGTAGGTTTAGTAAAAAAGGACATTTCCGTATAACATCACCTAACAGTGAGCGAATCAATTTTTTCTTAAAATATAAAGCAATAAATTATTCGCTCCAAATTTTATTATTCGAACACTTCTGCCTACCAATTAGTTCGACTCAGTTCCACTGTATCGAAAAATTCAGCCAGACAGTAGGTTCGACTTAGGTACGCCAGTGTACCAGTCCATCGGCCACATCCGAAAGCGATCCTCTGAAAGATATCCGGAGATATCCAATAAAGCAAAGACCTGGCGAGTGCAGCTTTAGATAGTCTATCGATCGTGCGTCGCGACCACGGTTCACCCTTAAAGGTACAAAGCTAAAATGCAAGGGGGGTTTACTGGCTGTGTACTTCTTTTTTTATACGCCGTTTGCTAACATTAGGTTGCTGCGATTCCGCGAGGCGTGCAACCCTTTGTGCTTACTTTTTTACGTCATTTTTCGATGCACTCTGACGTCACCTGTGTTGTTCTGTGGCATCGCGAACAGCGTGTCCAAGTGGACGTGCCGTGGTATCACATAAAAGGGGGACCAGGCCGTGATGTGTTTCGTTTCGACTCCGTTGTTAGCAAACTTTCTTGATGAGAAACGGCGTGACCTGCTTCCGATCAGATTCCAAGAAGTATCTTATTGTGAGTACTTGACATTAAACGCCAGCGAGGACGCAATATCGCGAGAGTGTCTTAACGAGAATTACTGGTACGTTTGTGCTGGAGAGGGAAGAGGGGTGTATGTGTTATATAAGGGTGACAGTAAATCAATGGCACGCGTTTTTGGAACGTGACGAAATGAATACGGAAAGTGGCTGGCACGTGGCAGACGTTTATTTCGTTTAACTTTGTCTTCTGTTATTGTTAATTTATATTTTTAGTCAACTAGAATATTAGGGTGGTCCTTATTTTTCAACTTTGAAATATATATTGTCTAACACACTTAAAATCTTCTGTTTGACAAAAAAATATCTCCGTGTTTTTTATTTGTATATTTTGATATATAAAGGTCGCTCAAGGACTTTATATTTCGCATGTAGAGGAGACCGAGGCAAAATCGGGACGTTAGGAATAAAATTGCATAACTTTGACATTAGTAAGTAAAAAACAAATTGGGATTCATTAGAATAAAGTCTGTTTTAAATAAATTATTAATTTGATGAACCCATAAATAATCTATATATTATCAAGTTCGAAAGATTTATTTATAGATAATGGTATTTTGAAAATAAATTTTGATTTTTATGTAAATCATTTAGATATAGATAAGCTTCTTATTGTATACTTATTTCATGATATATAAATTATTTATATATCATGAAATGAATTAATAGATGAATCTAATTACATATAAATGTATATACAATAAATGTAACATACACCACTTTCGTTCTCAAGAGTTCCTATAGCAAAAGTGGTAGAAAATTGTGCCGAATCTTAGAAATTAAGCAACCTATAGTTACGATTTAAATATAGCTTGAACAACGTCTGCGTGTTTAACGCGTTTAAAGTTTGCAGAATTTGAGGTGTTGGCGATTCGGTGAGATTGTTCCTCCGATTTCCAATTTTCTCGCTTCCCTTCATTACCCCCACGCAAGATTCAATCGGTCGCCCTTGATAAGTTACTCTCCATCCTGAGTGAACAACTTTCAGTTGCAGATGGCGAAAGCTTCGAGACGTATCGAATAATATTTATTATGCCTTGAGCGGTAAAGCAGAATGAAACGGGATATTAATCACGTGCACAGTTTCATTTCGCCCAAAGGGGTGCAAACCCCTGCTAACGAGTCTTCTAACGGACCTGTGCCTCCCGTTTGTTTAGGGCATAACCACTAGCAAAGAACTCAAAACCAATTACGAGATAACCGATTATAGAGAGTGCTTCCATTTTTACTCATTGATGAGCCTGGACTTGATGGGCTAAGTGGCGTATTGTTTGGGCAACAGACAAGTGAACTCGTAAAAGCAACAAGGGTCGAGGATGGTAGTGCACTTGAGTGTAGTTTTTTGGACATCAGTAGGTACTTTGAGCGGCACAAGGTTTGAAAAATATCCTTTCAGGTCGGTCAAGGTCTTGCTAGGGTCGCTTTTGTCGGGAAAGTTTTCCCCAGATCGCTCAGCGTTTTGCACACGTTTTGAGGATTTAAACTTCTGTAGGGTAAAGGACCCAGTTACTGACACCTGACCAATTACAACAAACTATAGTTGAAATACATAATTCTTTTTGTGTATCACTTTACAACGTTTATTTATTCGTTATTTTAAGTAAAATAGCTTAAGGTGACAGTAATTGGTCAGGTGTCAGTAACTGGGTCATTTATCCTATTACTTATTAAATCATTATGAGAAAAACGCATATAAATTTAAGGGTTGATTTCAACCCTTCAAAGTGAATTTCTGCAGATGTAATGACTCCTTGCATAGGTTTTCTTGTGAACTAGGGTGGATGTACCGTTTGTGGCCATTGCACTGTTTTTGGCTATGTGCATAATTACATGATTAAACGAACTTACCTGTAAGTGAAGTTCTATCATAATTGTATGAAGCGCCTCTTCCGAAATGATCAACTTGTAGTCCTTCCACTTACTACCGATGTCGCCACATTTTTCAACGCTTAAAACAAACAAAAGAAGGCGACGCCTCGCGCGTCCTTTCTGGTCTTTCCCGCGATGCCTCATTTTTTCAAAGCTACGCCGTAACACTTACTAGGGGTCTCAAGGTTTACCCTTGAGTAGGGGTGTATCTTCTCTGAGGTGGGACTGATCATTTCGGAAGAGGCGCTTCATACAATTATGATAGAACTTCACTTACAGGTAAGTTCGTTTAATCATGTAATTGTATTGTGCGCCTCTTCCTCATGATCAACTTGTAGATGTTCAACGCAGTTACGGCGGGGAAAAGGTGTTAAATATTAAGTATAATTGATAGACTTTCTTATTACTATAATAATATAATGTATTTATATACTATACTTATTGTTTTTGTTACATTTCCAGGATCGCCTTAGCAAAGGCACTTTTATCCGTTGTTAATTTCAAATCATAGAACCTTGTAAATGTTCTGGAATTTTTCGTCCACCCTGCTGTCCTACGCAACACGTCTAAATTCAGGCCTTTCCTTTTTGCTGCCGATGTAGAGGCATGACGTGTTGAATGCGCTGTGAATATCTTTGTATTTATGCCGCTTTCCGCAATCGTATCTTTTATCCAGTGGCTCATTGTCTGAGTTGTAGCGGCTTTAAACGGCTTCTTATTTGTGATAAACAGTGATTTAATTCCTTTACGAGCCTCTTCTGTTCTGCGAATATAGCATTCTAGTGCTGACGCAGCACAAATCTTCTTATTTTTTTTGGATAATAAGGCAAGACTAGAATCGGCTGATTTCTATTTCGGCGTGATGTCTTTATTCGGTCCGGTATCTTAATCTGTAATGACTTTTCTTGTTTTTCAATATTTTCTGTTTTAATCAAGGAGAACGTTTGCATTCTGTGGCCCGTGATTAATGCTAATAGGCATAACAGTTTTCTACTTAAATCCTTTATGGCCATTTCTTCGTTACAGGGCAGAGACAAGAAATGGTCCAAAACAATCTTTGGGTCCCAAGTGCAGTCGTACTTGGGTTTTGATGGTCTTAGATTTGCTATACCTTTAAAGAATCTTGACACTCTATAGTCTTGAGCCATCTCCGGCCCTACAAGTAATGAAATTGCGGATCTATGGCAATTGATTGAGCTATGAGTTGCACCTTTTTCATATAATTCCGTTAGGAACTCGATAATCTTTGGTACTGAATTCCTAAGGGGGTCCATGTTTCTTTTATTGCAGAAATTCCACCATTTTTTAAAACAGCTTTCGTATTGCTTAAACGATGAGTCTGCTAACGAGGAAATCATAATATCGATCGATGTCTGGGGAATGTCCTTTGTTTCGAAGGCTCTCCTGACAAGACTCCGGCCACCAGGGTAACTTTGTTCCAAAAATGGTCTAGTTCCCTGTTAGAAAAACCAACGTTATTCTTTGCTTGAATAATTACTAGGTTCGAGGTTAACATCTCGCAAAATAGCGGGTACCACGGTTGTGCTGGCCATTCTGGCACTACTACTATGCCCTCTGCGCGTTCCTCCCTTATCTTTTGTAAGGTTTTTAAAATAATCGAACATGGAGGAAAAGCATAAAAAAAATGTTTATTCCAGTTTTGGGTGAAAGCGTCAATTGCAATTGAACCGGGATCCCTTTTCCATGATATATATTTTTCACATTTGGCATTTACCCTACTAGCAAATAAATCGATTTCTGGTTTTCCGAGTCTATCAATGATCTTTGTAAAAGCTACACTTGATAATTCGATTTCAGCCGTTGATTCTTTGCGACGCGATTCGAGATCCGCTTCGACATTTTCTGCAGAAGCTATATATGACGCAAAAATCCAAATGTTTTTCTTTTCACACCATCTCCATATATTCCTAGTTATGTCATTTAAATTTCTGAATTGAACACCTCCCATCCTATTGATATATGAAATGGCTGTCGTATTATCAATGTGGAGTAGAATCTGACCACCTTCATGATTTCTCGCAAAGCACTTTAACCCAAAGAAGGCTGCTAAAAGTTCCAAGTAATTAATGTGTTTGGATCTTTCGTCATCTTTCCAATGTCCCTGTACTTTTCTTCCACTGCAAAACGCGCCCCAACCCGTTAAGGAGGCGTCCGTGAAAATTTCTAGGTCAAATCGGGTCTGTCTAATTGGATTTTTTGATATAACGCCTTTCGATTTCCACCACTTAAATTCCTCCATTACATCTCTGGAAATCATCATATCCGATTCATAATTATTACCGTTTGCTTTAAGAGCTAAATATTTTTGTCGTTCACACGCTTTTGTATAACTCCATCCATAATTTACCGCTGGGCAACACGATACTAAGAATCCTACTACCTTTGCAAATTTTCTTATTTTAATTGTTTGCCCCTCTTTCAGTTCTTTAAGTAAGCCAATAATACTTGTTTTCTTAATCTCTGTTAGTTCTACTACCATTTGTTTAGAATCATAAATAAAGCCTAGATAACCGCACCTTTGTTTTGGTGTCAATTGGCTTTTATGTATATTAATTATAAAACCTAGGTCCTTTAACAGTTTTTGGGTTTCCGTTACATTCTGTAGACAATCTGACAACGATTCTCCTATCAGTAATAAGTCATCTAAATATATCACGGAGCGATATCCTCTTTTACGTAACTGTGCAACTACTGGTTTTAAAATTTTTGTGAATACATATGGTGCTGTATTTAAGCCAAACGGTAAGCAGGTGAATTCAAATAAGGTATTATCGAATTTGAATCTTAAATATTTTTTAGACGATTTATGCATAGATACTAAGTAGTAGGCATCCTGGAGATCTAAACTCGCCATAAAGCAATTTTGATTCATTAATTTAGTAACAGTTCTACCATCTTCTAGTTTAAAATGCTTTGTAGATATGAATCTGTTTAGATTCTTCAAGTTTAATATAAGCCTATATTTCCCATTAGGTTTTTGAGCTAAGAAAATATCTGAGATAAACTGATCTGGATTATATCTACATTTACGAATAGCACCTTTCTCTTCTAGCTCTAAGAGTAGATTTCTAACTTTTAGCATTTCCTCTGCTGACCACCTCCTTTCTTTGGGTTCGCTGTTTTGAACTGGTTTCGATATAAAAGGGATTTTATAGCCATTGACCCAAGATAGAGTAGTCTTATCTGAAGTAATTTGTGTCCATTTTAACACAAACCTATGGAGTCGTCCAGCTATCTGACTTACTGAGTTCTCTAGTATCTCCTCCGACGGTTCTGCTGTTGCTGGTGTTGCTCCTTCTTCGGCCGAGGTCTCTGGTAATTCATATGTCTCCTCTGACTCGGGGCCTGCCGTTGGTATTGTTTCTGCCCGCCCGACGTCGCTGCAAACCCAGGTTTGTATTGACGGGGCGGGGGTTTGGAGTTTTTTGCCATTTTGTTGGGGTAATCCTTAGTCTTTGGGCGTAAATCTTTGGAGGCCGTTTCGAGTGCTTTTGTGGCCTTCAACACCTCGTCCAATTTGTTACTGAATAGGTATTCGTCAGCCTTTGTCTCCTTTAGAGCATTTTTTAATGTTGGATTTATGTTTGCCAAAATAAGGTTTCTTCTGATGGTCGATTCGTCATGTTGTAGGTCAGCTAACAGGCTGCCTGCATCCCCTAGACACTCCAGGATCTTTAGGTTTTCCTCCGATTGTTCTTGTTTCAAGACCAGAGTCATTGCTTTCCCCATAGCAGCCAACCCCGAGGTAAGTTTGCTCTGCTTTAACAGAATACGCGTATCCCTATTTAGCACCGGTTCCTGAAGACTAGATTTTATCTCCGGATTTAGTTTGGGAGGATCGCATAATATACAGTTCTCCGGTGGTGGGTACTTTTTAATTAATTGGAGATTATCGTCATTTGGTAATCCCTGATTCAAAATGTCTTGCCAGCGAAGTGCTACTTCCGATTGTATCGCCGAAGACAACGTTCTATTTTCACATACTCTTTTTCCGATTATTTTCAGAATATCCTCGCTTAGGCAAAACTCCTCTTCGATCTCTTTGGTTGATATAGGCATATCCGTTTGTTCCGGGTTTTGGAGATTTCTTCCCTCCTTCTCCGAGCGTCCTGATAATTCGTCGCTTCTCATTTCAGCTGAAAATATCGTTAATTTCAGTATTTTATTTTTGCTTACCGCTAAGAATTATTCAAGTTAGGGCTTGATTCTTATGGCGGTTATATTAACCCTTTTTCGATCGGTAGCAAAAATCGGTTTATTGCTCCTAACGCTTACCGACCGGTTATTAATCGGCTAAGCCATAGGATGATCTACCTTACCGACCGGTAAAGTATTAACCATTTATAACCTTACTGTTGTTGTCATACGGGTTAGGGCCCTGACAAACTCTGGAGGTTCTCCCGAACCATTTCCAGATTTATTATTACGTTTCGCAACATACAATGTAAATGTATTAAATCAAGGTCTGTCGTGAGGCATAGCTCACTCGCAGGTTAGGGCCTGCGAGCTACGACGCTTGTATTCGTCTGGGTTAGAGCCCATTTTTGACGCATGACGCTTGTATTCGTCTGGGTTAGAGCCCATTTTTGACGCATGACGCTTGTATTCGTCTGGGTTAGAGCCCATTTTTGACGCATGACGCTTGATTATTATTATTCTATTGAGGGGAAACTCGGACTTCGCAAAGGTTAGGACCTGCGAGCTGCAATGCTTATATTCGTCTGGGTTAGAGCCCATTTTTGACGCATGACACTTGCTTAATATTATTCTATTGAGAAAAAACTCGGACTTCGCAAAGGTTAGGGCCTTTGCAATCGTTTAATTTGTGGCAAAAGTAAACGTAACATTACTTACAACTTATACTGCCATAGTTCGACGACTGATCTGAATCACTCGATTCACTGGTTTCTCTGCACCTTTTACGTTGACGGCTTTTTCTTTCTTTCCTCTTCTTGATTCTCCTTTTTAGCCGTTTTAAACGTCTTTCCAAACGTTCGTCATATTCCTCTGAAGATGACGATCTTCTATTTCTCTTACCCATTTTTCTCTTATACGTACGTGGCTAATCGGCACAAAGCGAAAGAATGAGGCATCGCGGGAAAGACCAGAAAGGACGCGCGAGGCGTCGCCTTCTTTTGTTTGTTTTAAGCGTTGAAAAATGTGGCGACATCGGTAGTAAGTGGAAGGACTACAAGTTGATCATGAGGAAGAGGCGCACAATACAATTACCTTATTTTTAAATTATTTGCAGATCATTATTCTGTGGAGAATTTCACATCATAAATATTTCGTTTAGTATACCGTCCGAAATATAAGGTTACATTTATTGCTTACACGGAAAAATATTATATTTTTTAAGAAGTGGCCAAAACTGGTACAATATCTTAAAGTGGCCACAAATGGTGCATCTACCCTATAACCTTTGTTTGAAGAAAGTTTGAAGTCGTAGGCATTTCACGTAGAATCGAGTGAAACACTATCCCTATTCTTATATGTCTCGTAAATTATTAAGAGTTTACGCGAAAACCCAGACGCCGATGAAATATTTATCAATATTTGTCACTTTTCTATCTACTCACGAACTTAGATTAAATTTGCTGGTAACACTTCATGTGATCCCCTCGTTAGATGTAGATAGTAAGTTAGCTCAGGACCCAGGGATTACTGGTTCCCGCCCTAAGGGCATGCTTCTGGGGTTGGAAATACCTGTGAAGGCAAGCCTAAGACCCTTGGGGATATCTTTTATTACACTACAAGTATATTATTTATTAGGACCACGAAACAGTCCTGTTCGGTCGCAACTTTAAATATTGCACACTGACAGTGAGAAACCAACTACCCAAAAAAAATAATTTCGAATCAAATGTAAATAAACGATGTAGGGTAGATGTCCCAATTACTGCCACCTTAAGATTATAACTGAACTTTATTTAATCATTTCACGTGTTGTTTAACCTAAGAATCATTATTTAACACTTCTTTTATTAAAAAAAATAGTTTTATGAATTAAATATGAATAATTTATTAATAATTAATTAAAATTCGCGAGCGATCCTAGTGTACCTATAATTGTCACCTCAAAAATCGTCTTGTCCGTATGATTTTTTAATTTTTTTTATTTGTTTTATTTTCATGTAAATCAGAATCTCCGTTTAATAATTTTGTACATTTTTTTATACTTTACATTTTTATTACATAAAATAAATAAAGTGGCAGTAATTGGGACACTGACAGTAATTGGGACATCTACCCTATATTATAATAAATAAGAAATAAGGATTAATAACAGACGACGATGATGTGCTCAATTTACAACTGCAACAACTGTGTTTGACTGTTTTTACTGACTTCAGACACAAAGTACTCTTATGTGTTCTGATTGCTATTTCCTGTTAACGAAGTACTAATTAGAAGCCTAAGTACTGGTGGAAATTAACCGTTTATATAAATGTTTTTGTCTGAATGTTCTTGAATCGTTTTCTTTTTAATACAAGTCTCAAGATATTATTTAATACAATTTTCTGACCCCACACAAACTTCACAAATTTATTTTCTATTAAGGGAAGAACTGCGGAATGAAGAAATATTTAAAAACCACCTATACATACAGTGTTTTATTGAGTGGAAACTTTATTTTGAATTTTACGTTCCCAAGTACTTTAACACTTCAAACGTCTATTCTACGTGACTGTTACATTCGAGCGGAAACTCTCTCGCCGCGTTAAAGGAAACGGTCTGGCATTAGATTATTTCGCCGTAGCGTGTACTGAAAATTATGGTACACATCGTGATTCTCGACAGAAGTATTTCTAAGAAGCGGAATCTCCCGAGGATCAAATCGTAAATTACGTTCTCCTACGGCAGCAGTAAGAAGGGCTGGTCTACTTCTATGGCAGCGTATTGTTGCCACGGTACAACTGGGTGAAACTGCTGGAAATAAGAAATGCAAAAGGAAATGCTCGGTTCCCAGTCGAAGGAACGAAGTTTTGTGTACAACGAAATTAAAAGCGTAAGCGAAAACTGTGCAAGGTGGAGACAAATAAATATAGGATCAACGATTTGTCTTCTCTCTTCTATTACCTATTCTGAACTATGGTGAAATGGTAATTCCTTGTTCATTTTATTAGCGTTCTGAACCTTCTATATGAAAAATAAATACCTTTTTTTCAAAACCGACATACGAACTATTTTTTTCACTGAAAATATTATATCCGAACATCAACTCTGTAAATATTTAGCTTTTAATATTGAAATTTGAAAAAGTTACAATTTTTTGAAGATTTCTTTGCTTTTTCTCGACATGTGGTAATCTAGAATTATTTCACAAAAGCTGTGACAAAATTTCAATTAAAAAATTATTGGAATACATTCTAGAGACCTTGAAATTGACCCATGATTTTTTTCATAATAATTAGATGCTTTGGATGAGAATGGCACTCGTTCAAAAATTGCTTTGGGTGTGCGCCACCCAGGTGTGTCAAAGTTGGTTGAAAAAAGAGATGTGTCAACGAAGGGTTAATGCAATTCTGACGGCTATAGGATGCAAAATTTATTTCACGTGACCAGAAAGTTCCCACAAAATGTATATTATTGTGCATACGTTTGCATACGTGCTTGAAATATGTGTCATAAAGTGCGTTACTGTTTTCTGCTTTATGTAATTTCCTTTTATTGTACTTTGCATTCGTGCTCGCACCGACGTCATTTCTTTATTATCACCTTTCAGCTTCTTTATTGCTATGGTGAGGGATACCAGTGACAGAGAGAACACGACTTGTAATGCAATTCTGGAATGGTACGAGTATAATACACTTTTTCATTATAGATACATGCTGGTCATTTTAAATGACTGCGCATGGTACATAGGAATGTAATAAAACACTGGAAATGTGTTAAAGGTTTAAGAGATAAAGGAGTTTTATACATATAGGTATAGTGGCATCTGGGAATGTTGGAATATATTCTAGATACTATACATAGGTATTTATGTATAATTAGATGTACATCATTTTTGGATATGTTTCAGAGGACCAAAAAATAAGAAATACGTGTCTTTTTATTTTGGCTCGTTTGCATGTTTAGGGGTTGAAACCACCTCTTAAATTTCATAATAATAGGTGGTGCCCGCCTTCGATTGTTTTGATTTTTGGACACGTTTTAGAGCACCGAAAAATAAGAAATACAGAAATACGTATCTTTTTATTTTGGCCCATCCCTCAAAAGTTCATAAGCGGTACAATATTGTGTTGAATGAAACTTGATATAAATTTGATTTTCTTGTCGTCAACTACCATTATTAGTGGGTAAACTACCCGTAATCGTTTACCTAAGCATTTGAGAGACTGGAAACGTGTAAAAAATTCATGAAATTGTTAAAAAACCTTAGACATAATTGACACATCAGTGGCTTTATGACCGCCCACCGGTACTGGCAATGACAGGTGAACCAGCCCGTGGGTAGTTTAACCCATAATAACGGTGACTAGCGACAAGAACGTCATGCATACAGCAAGTTATGACGCAAATGAAATTTATATAAAGTTTTATTCAATACAACTTTGTACCCCTTATAAATTATGAGGGTTGGCTTCACCCCCTAAACACGCAAATTGGACAAAATAGAAAGACAGGCATTTCTTATTTTTCGGTCCTCTAAAACATGTCCAAAGACCAAAGCAATCAGAGGCATACACCTAGGAACCTTTCCTTGTTAGAGAGATTAATTAAGAGTAATCGATGGAAACGAATAAATTAAATTAAAAATTGAATAAGTTGAATTAAAATTAATTTAAATTCAAAGTAAAAATAGAACATTATTTTTTGTCCGCGTAAGCTGTTATTAATGCTTGTATACTACTAATATATCAAAGTCTTAGACAGAGTGTTTCACATATGTAAGTAATACGGGTTCAAACTACTTACAGTTTCGTTGAAGATAGAAACTAATGTTAGATAAACCTTTTCACATGGGTAGCAATATGCGCGCAAAGTGCAATTGCATTATTTCCTCAAATTGAACTATATATATATATTCTTAATAATTTTCCAATTAGCTAATTACTACTTTTGTACCCACAATTAAAAATGATTAGTTAATTATTTCGAAGACATTGTAAATAATAATGACGGGACTTCCTGCAATACCTATACAAATATTGTGCCTATAATTACTAATTAGTGTTAATAGTACATTTTTAAAGCTTTATAATTAAAAAACAAAGTAGAATCAGACATATGTTCATTAGACAAAATATATTTTTTTAATCGCGCCAACTACACCTACTCAGTTGAACTGTACTTCTAAATCACCCTGTACATTTTTTCTAATAAATCAATTCTTTTCGCCATTCTGTAAAAGTATTAATGTTAGGTGATCGAAAAATAAATATTTTACTAGATACTTCGAATTTTTTAATAAAGCATACACCTTCTTCAATTGCATTTAATAGTTAAAATATATCCAGGATATATCTTCACGAACAGAAGAATATAGTTCTGTAAAAAAGAATACCTATACCTATCCCTTGCTTGCACGATCTACTGTGACAGCGGAAAGACAACATTCCTCGTTAACAATTGTTCCATGTTATTGCTTTCCCGGTACGGTACGATTTTTATGTTGTTGCTGATAGGACATTCGACGACGCTTTATAGTCAGATCGACATTTCCCGAAACAGCGCATACTGTGCTCGACAGTTCACGTCGAGTCAGTTTACGTCGTGCGCAAATACACGCCAGTGAAAGCTTCAAATGTCCTGATCAATAAGAAACGTACCACGCGAGATTCTTTTCCTTCTCGCGGCATTTAAGAGTCTCGATCAGCGTAGTTTTCATTTTCTTCGAAGGTATTCACGCAGCAGACGGTTTTCTTTCGCATCGCGTCTGAGGAAGTGTTCGTTGTTTGGTATCTTTGTATGCACTATCGTCTTTTCATCGAAGCATTTCAACTTCACTCGCATAAACAACCGAAGTATTCGTTGGGTTGACGTCACATTGTGACATACAGACTTATTCATGTGCTTTAGAGAAATAATTATTTGCGAATATTGGTTTCTTAAGGGGTTGTTCCGGTCTAGAGTTCATAAAAATAGGTGATCTTTAGGAATTAATTAAAGGAAAACTACTACATTTAATTTAATGGGACTTTTTGCATTGTATTAAGGATTTCTAAACTATAGAAATATATTTTTTTTTCTGTTATTGATTATTGCAAATGGCACTAGGGATTCATTGTAGTGGAGACATGAAAAATTCATCCAAAACAGTGGGACTTGTAGCACCTGAATCATTGGTCTGAAATAAAAAACAATGCCAGATTATTAAAGGGAATGAAACTAGACCAGAAAAATTACAAAAATGACATTTTTTGAGAAAATAATGACACTTTAAGTGTGAAGTCACATTTTCCCTATATTTTTCGTCCATTCAACGCCTTAGAAAATTATGAATTTTCAACTGTTTTTAAAATATTACTGATCTAACGACGAGCCAGAAATATATTCTTCAAAATAAAAAAAGTTTCAGTCGAATCGGATAGTAACTTTTGGAGATATAGGTTCCACCTATTTTGAGAATACTGTTTCGAGAAAAACGCGTTCAAGTTTTACGTGAGTGCCGAGTGGCCGGGCGTTATGTGCCGCTACTCATCTGCCCATAGTTCGGGAATTTTATAAATTTCAAAAAAATCTTTTAAACACATATTCCTAAAAGGTTGAACATTTGAAAAAATGAAATAAAAAAAAAATCAATTTTTAGACCGGAACCCCCCCTTAATTTTATTTTCTTTGAATTTGAAAAACTGTAGTCTCTGTTTGTAGTTCTCGTTTGAGAAAAATTTGATTAACATTAACAATAACAGTTTGATTGAGTTTCGTGATAACAACAAGCAAGAAAAGGAATTTGGGTTATTTCAAGCCAAATCAACCACTTTTTACACTTGATGTTAGGGATTTTAATGAAATTAAAATATATTCAAATATATTCAAATATAATGGGAAACTTGTGCGGGGGTGGGTGTTAAGTCATCGTTTTATTACTTTTAATTTTTTTAAAGCCTCAGGCCTTAAAAGCTTGCAATGTTTGTTGTCGATAAATAAATTTGTTAGTAAATCGGTCTTCTGTATTATGTTCGAAAATTTTCTCATCTAGACAGTTATATCTCAATGCTAACTTACGTAATGAAAGTTCTATTGTATTGAAATCATAAAGGTTCAATTGCAGGTAAACGGTATTTGCGTCACCGCAGAAGATAGGAACAATAAATGCATATTGTATTTTCGTAAGACATGTTCGTCGTACAAATATTTTCGACATATATACTAAAAAGTCAAAGTATGCACATATTTCAAAATGATTATACGTACAGTCAAGCTTAGTTTTATATTTAGCGATTAAAAGGTGTAGAAGATTTAAATTATATTTAATCGAAAGATTCGAAATGAAGATTAAAAACAGTGTTCATGCATCACACGAGAATTCAGAGAAATTATAATTATTCATATGTAAAAAGGGAAGTTGTGAATAAATATAGTATCTTTACCGCAAAAATATTGCCACTACAATTAAGATTTCAAATAATTGTTCTGTTAGCAATTATGAAAGTTATCTCCTTACAATAAAAAGTAGCATTTTTATCGTTAATACCTGAAACAGAATTCTTAAAATATTACGTAAAATGTATTCATTTTCGAAGTTTTAATTATATCAATCAATATGTTTTTAATGAACAAAGGAGAATCTCCATAACAGTAATTAATTTTCAGTCGATACTGAATGAAACTTAATAAATTTCGTTAAGGGAATTTTTCTCATAAATTACACTGACTTCGTTATAGAATACAATATTTATAATACAATACAATTACCTTGTAAATTTGTGTGAAAAGATAGATGGGTATTGCACTCATTTTACATAAAGATAAAGGTAATTATCGCTTGCCTCTTTTTCTATTGTACCAGCGACAATGTTTCTAATGACGCGATTCAGAACTGGAGGATTGGTTCATGGTCGAGCTTAATCCTGGGGAGAAATCGAAGGTCTGTGGTTGCTCGATAGAATTCTCTTCTTTCATACGCTTTTTCACAGAATGACATCGCACGATGTTCCATCACGTTATGAAGCTTATTCGGATATTGGTAAAACGAAGATATGTTTCAGCGATTGAACCCAATTAACTCTGAGAATAGAACATAAATGCGAGTAGAGCCAGGAGGAAGTCAATGCTCGAATATTTCCAATAATTGGACAATAATCCTGATCAGGGCAAAGATTGTTCGGTAGCTTTAACGATAATCGATACGGCCAGCATTATCAGTCAGCAACATAAAACTTGTCCTTCCTTCAAGGTCCGCGATTCATGATACGCGAATATCGTGTTAACAGCATCCACGACCCAGGATGCTACTGACAAAATTGTTTTCCACTCGTGTTTTGTATGTGGTAATAACATAGCCAACTTGCGAAATATATTAAATGATATTTTTTAACGATATTCGTATAATTCAGTACTGGCCAGTGGTTAAAGAATCACAATAATTACTTTTGCTAAAAATATATGTACACCGTGAGAATTTGGAATAGAATCCTTTAAATAAAATAATTAGAATTTTGGCTGTAAAGAATTTTTAAAACTTAAAAGTAAATGTTATCGGCGCACTGGTTTGCTCTAATTAAAAAAAAAAAAAAATAGAATTTTGACCGTAAAGAATTTTTAAAACTTAAAAGTAAATGTTACCAGTGCGCCGATAAAATTTACTTTTAAGTTTTAAAAATTCTTTACGGTCGAAATTCTAATTTTTTAAAATTTAAAAAAAAAATAGACCGAATCAGTGCGCCGATAACATTTACTTTTACGTTTTATAGAATCCTTTTGGTAAAGATTACGTAAACTTCTACATGTGCCAAGTGAATTTCTATAAATTATGGCAAAGCAAAAGTGGCCACGCGAGATACCTACGTCTGAAGATGACTTTTCTATTATTCATTGAAATTTGGAATTATTTTCGAGAACAGGAACTGTGACTTTGTTTCTATTTAGTTCATGGTTGATGTTGACATAATAGTTACGCAAGTGTATGTACATAATTCTAGACTCATGTGGATACGCTACATCTGCGGTGAAAGCTTTGAACTGGTGTCGCAGAATTGCTGTATAAGCTGACTGTATTGCTATCTCACACGAAGCACGAGTAGAGACTCATTTGTTCATGGATTACGGGTGTCGCAGGTAAGGGTAGTGACAAGAATTAACTTGATGAACTCTTCGTTAGCTTGGAGACTAACAATTTATTTCCATTTTACTTTGGAGCTTTGATTTTACTGGTTTATTCAGTGAAAAATTTTAAACATTAATTACGACTTTTAAATTTCATGTGTTTCACGTATTGTTAGTATCAAGTATAAATAAATATATAAATAATCGATGATTATTAATGCAAAAACATAAACAATAACTAGTAGCTGATAGACTCATCGTCAAAATCACTTGAGTACCCGATGCACGAATATTCCCGAGCTTAGAATTACCTTAGCAAACTTATTTTGAATATATGTAGTTACCTAAGTATTTTGCAGTTTGAACATTGTAATTTTTTAACTCCAAAAAGTAAATCAGTTAAGCCTCTTACAATTAGAATCTTACATAAATTTATAAATTTGTTGGATGCCAAAACGTATAAAAATATTAATTTATATTGTTGCTACTATTATTAAATATATAGCAAAGTCAAAACTGTGGCTTTACTTTATATTTTCAGGTCCAGATCCCAGTGCTTTAACGAATCGATTTCGATTGCTGAAGACGGTCTTCTTTAGATCGGATCCCAAAGGATGATAGTTACTGCGGACAAAGGGGAGCTCTCTACGAAGGAAATTTTCTTGAGAGGGAGGAAAAATTTACGTGATTCGTATCATCGTCGATTCCGCCAAAGGAGGAGGGGACGATAAAAGGGAGGACTTTACATGCTCCGATGGAGACGAAGAGGAAATCGTCGAGAAGTACGATATCAAGAACGTGGACAGAGCTTAACACGCTGGAACGGTATGCTAATAGAAATCGATTCGTAAAACGTTCATTGGCGGAATGCTTGGTATGTGTAAAGGTGCGATCCAACGGCGCGTGTCTCAGAGAATCTGTAGGCTCGTTAAGTTTGTTTGGAGAGCGCGACTACGCTCGCCGTTTCAGACGGGCCAGATTAGCTTTTCTTTGACTCGTGCCATATTTACTGACAATGAAGGAAAGTCCAAGCCGAGCCGCGCGAGACCGACCTCATCATTCTTATATTACGACGCCTTTTGATCGCACCTTAACACTTTACCAACCGCTCGTGGCTGAATTTAAGGGGTTATACCCACTACCTAGTCAGACAGCTGAAGAGAGACGAATGTTTGCGATTTTTTTCTGAAAAAGCGGAAGCATATATTTTTACAGAACTTTTTGCACTTAGAAGAGCAATATTTAGAGAACATTTGGTAATTTTTTCGTAGAAAATATTTATGTTTATAATAAAGTAACAATCTACATTCAAGAAGCCTTTTTAAAAATTTAATTTGCGGTGAGCAGTGTCATTCGGAATCAGATTATCTAAAATCAAAAACAAAAAAGATGTTGTTAGTATGTTAATATATCCTCTGATTAACGGAGGGAATTTCTGAAATATTAATTTTAAACAAAATAGCAGCTATTTAAAGTTGAAGTCCTGATTCCTTCTCGTGATTTTTGCACGAAATCATAACTATACTAATGAGATCTCTTTTGTTTTTTGATTTTAGATAATCTGGTGCCGAATGACAGTGCTCTCCGCAAAATCAAATTTTTAAAAAGGCTTTTTGTATGTGGATTATTACTTTATTATAAACATAAATATTTTTCTACGAAAAAATTATCAAATGTTCTCTAAATGTTGCTCTTCTAAGTGCAAAATGTTCTGTAAAAATATATGCTTCCGTTGTTTAAAAAAAAATCACAAACATTCGCCTCTTTTCGGCCGCCAGACTAGGTATAACCTCTTAAGCTGATTAATAAGCTTCCGGTGTGTAAAGTGTTAAGAATTTCCTAGAACCAATTGAACACTTGTTCTTTACGTTTCGTGTATGGCGTGTATGCTATGAATAACTCTGTAATGCTAAATAGATATGGTATAGAATGCTATATATAGTTTAAATTACCCGGCGCTGCCCAGGCTTCTTATATCCAGATTCTAGAGCATCAGCATTGGTGAAAATGTAGAAATGAAACAATAACAAAATAACATTTTAAAATTAACTACCGCCTTCATTAATTATTACGCAATGCTCACATACAAATACTTCATTACGCAATGCTTACATACAAATACTTCATTACGCAATGTTTAGGTACTTACACTGTTGAACAGAAACACCTGACGGGTTTGAAAATGAAATAAAGGCATCACTTTGTACTAATGAACCTATAATGGTGTACTAATGATGTACAATGGAAGAAGATTTATCTTAAGTGGAAAATTAGTAGCTTTTATAACCTCTATGTCCATTTAAAAATTATGTCTTTCAAATGGCATCCACTGCACACATTGATAGAGTTGATTTCGGAAGCTTTAACATTACCTCCTGTATCATATCCCGTGGGATGCACAGTGGTCTGGATGGTGGCCAAAATTCAATTGCTCAACTGCAACTTTACAATGTCATTTTTTTTATGAATTGACAACCCTCCAGAGCTTCTAAATCCGCATACCTTTCCCTTTTCAGATGATTCTTTGATTAGATATAATATTACAAAGACAAAATCATGAAATTTTATGTGAATCTAATTGTTTTAATTACTCATTATAGAACATCAAAATACATTTTTGTATCATACAGTTATATAGGTAAGGAAGTATATTTCAGTTATTTATATGTGTCATCGGCATTTTTTAGTCCATGAACAAATAGTGCAATGTTTATATCAATTTAAACTTTGAAAAGGCTTATAAAAAAGTGATTAAGCGTGATTAACGTCGGACCTTTTTTACATGAAAGCTTACACAATTGTTAACAAGAGCATGTAAATTTCAAGTGCATTCTCCTGCACTCTTCAATTTTATGCAGACTTTTAGAAATGACGCTCGAGGTATTTGGGCGTCCCGGACGCGTGTATTTTTAATATTTTGTTTTTTTAAGTCAAAGATAATGTAAGAACTGACACTTTTCCTCTTTTTTTTCTCTAGTACGGCTATGATATTTAATTTTGGCTATAAAATACCGGTTTCCAGAGCACAATGCGCGCCATATTGAATCCGCCATTTTGAATTTTAAGTTTTTGGTGCCAAATTCGTTATCAGCGTCCTCAAAAATCGTTAATTACCAAGTTTCAGAAAGATCAGAATTTTGGCCGCTAAATGTAGATATGTATCCCCAGGCCACTGTGGGATGCTAAATCCCTGACCCTATCCAGAATATTATGTTATATAGAAGGTTCTTCCCGAAACTTCGATACCCATATGAGAATAGTGTTGAGAGACTGTGCATTGTGTCGATTGAACTGCCCAAGAAACTTTCGCTGAGTGGCTGTTACAGACCTTGTTACAATAAATAGCTCAACGGTAGCAACGCGGCCACGTACAGGCCAACGCTTAATGGCAAACTAAACTCCAAGATGAAGGCTGTCATATGGTACCATGCTGGGCGGTGTTGGGAATATATAGCGTCAGAAATTCACATTTCAAAATATTCAGGTGTTCTGTAGGGTGGTCCTTATTTTTCAACTTTAAAATATATATTGTCTGACCCTCTTAAAATTTTCTATTCGACAAAAAAATATCTCCGTGTTTTTTATTTGTATATTTTGATATACAAAAGGTCGCTCAAGGAAAAATCGGGACGTTAAGAATAAAATTTCATAACTTTGACATTATTAAGTAAAAAACAAATTGGGATTCATTAGAATAAACTCTGTTTTAAATAATAGTACATATCCAATTTGTTTAATAGAAGGAAAAATACAAAAAAGTAATGATTTAAAACAGAGTTGACTAACTGGTGACTCACGAGCTGCCGGGGTCCCCTCCGCCTTGCTGCCACGCTGAACGGCCCCCCTCCATACCGACCAGACACTGACGATCGCAGTCGATTCCTCCTTTTTTCCTTCTCTTTTCGACTGCGAGCGTCAGAGTCTGGTAGGTATGGAGGGGGCCGTTCAGCGTGGCAGCAAGGCGTAGGCGCCCCCGGCAGCTCCTGAATCCCCAGTTAGTCAACCCTGAATTTTAAAATATGATCCGTTTTTACGATTTTACACCGTGGCCTGGGTAAAACCGGGTACCATACTAGATACTAGCTCTAGCACCTATAACAACGAAACTCATTCAATTCTTCAGTCCCCCAACCAGTTACAACAAGCTGTAAAAGATTTTTTTTTTAAATTTATACCAAAATAGTAATATTTCATTGGCATTGAGCGACCTTTAATCCTTAATATATTTTAATAAAATTTTAGACGAAATTCTTTTAAACTATTTGGAAGCTTCTGAGAGGGTCAGAAGCAATTTTTGAAAAATTTAATTTTTTACCATACATATAAAGACCACCCTAGTGTTCTGCTCACCAAAGTGTCAAGGGGATAAAATCATGGGGGGGCTTGGGGTGTCCAGATTTCATGGTAGCCTATATTCTCCGCAAGGTCATGTAGGGTAATTATGCAAAATTTGGTCCAGACCGGTCAAAGGGTTTAGGAATTACTAGGGAACACATACACAGGCATTCTACTTTATGTGTAGATTAACGGTTATAGGGTGACCGCTATGCAGAATTGATAAGAAAATTCTGGATTTTTTTCAAGGGGTCATTTCACCACCTAAAACTGCACTATGGCACCAACAAAAAATAGGTTTGCCTTTTGCTCACAAAGTCGTATATTTTTCTGAATTTCCCGGTTGCCTAACTTCCCCTGATAGTTTCCTATTAAGTGTTTTTTCAGAAACTTGGAGCAACCGTTTTTGACAAAAGCCTTTTTCTTTCCGATCACTCCATTATATGATTATTTATCTGTGCGGTAAAAAAGTGAATAATACGGCTAAATTGAATAAAAAGATCCTCAATTACCATTGACTTAACTCTGCCAGAGTTCGACTCTCCTTTCAGTTTAATAAAAGGGCGATTATGTGGAGGAACATTCAACATTTAATATTTATAAAATGAATATTTATATTGCGTAGAGAAATAAGATCGAACTGTTCATTTTATTAAGAAATATTTATAATTGTACAAGAATTTATTGGTACTGAAGTGAGAAATAACAGTGTTCCTCAACTGTTTTTATTAGGTTTCTCCTTCGTCGCGCGATAGTCAAATTAACAGGTCGTTATCGAGGTTCTGCGGAGCAGGAACTGTCGCGGGTCGCCTCGTGCCGCAACCCTACGTATCGGCGACGATGCTCGAGGTTTTTTCACTCACCCCGCACAGTTTGAGACGTTGGCGTCCCAATAAGCTTACATATTTATAAATATATCAAATACGTTCGCATGATTTTTTGTATTTACATGTTCAAGTGAAGAATATTTTTCTTAAGGGAATAAAGATCCATTTTGATAAATAAAATTTCCTAAAGATTTGTGTGCGTATTAAATAACGTAATGGATACATGATTAGTATCTACTTTAAAGGAATAAAAACAAAAGTACCTACGAAGTAGAAAAATATGAAGTTTGTGTGTTCCCTGAGATTCGAAAGGAAACAATAAAAAATGTTTAAAGCACAATATCTATTTGTTTAGAAAATAAAACCTCGTATGGGAAAATAGTATTAAATATTTCAGCTTAGTATTTTTAAATAAGTAACATTATTTAAATCGATATCACTAAAACATCAGCAAATGGATAGAAGTGAGTGCAATATAGCTAAGCATTTATGTCCATACAGACCATACCTGTCGATTTTACTCGGAGTGCGTTATCGAGTACATACTATATATTCCTTTTCAATTGACTTCGAAGCATGCAAAGAAAGAGTGTCATTTATATTCAAACACTTCAAGCATGAAGGCTATTGAGGTGAATTCTTTGTTATCAGTTACCTACTGGGAAATACATTGAATCTATATGTTCACTTTCTATCCAGTTATGCAACATTAAAATTCTAATTTGTGTCACGTTATTCTTATTATCATTAACATATCTGTTAGCCCTTATTTATTTATATCCCATTATATCAGTTACATAGGTAGGTATTTGATAAATTCTAATTATTCTACTGCTACAGATGCATGTTTTATAAAAATTATTCGTTGTCTATCAAATAAAAAAATGGTGTATTTATTAGTGCTGTCATTTTGAAAGGTGAGGCAAAAACTAAGCAGAAAATTAATATATATGATCGATCAAGACTGATTTGCGATATTTTGTGTACAGCAGGCTCAAAAATATTATAACTACTATAAACAATATAGAGGAGAAGCTACCTGATTTTAGACACATTAAATAATAGGTGAATAAATAAATGCATATGTACCTACAATATTAAAATTAATTACATAGTATTTATTTGTTAGGCAAAGAGGGACCCCAATTTTGAACCTACTTTTATTCTTTTTAGGATGTGCGCTAAAAAAGGCAGTTTGAAAGAAAATGAGATTCAGTCACTACAAGAAAGGTTTTTCTGTAATGGCATAAATAACATTTGCGTTATTTTATAAGAATACTATAACGAAACGCAATTATAGTAAAAATAGATCTTTCTATGATAGCTTTTTGGACGATGTTTTGTCGATGCGATGGAATCCTTGTTAATTTTTATTAATTTGCGGGGTGTGGTGCGACCATGCAAGGCGACAATCGATCGGGTAAATCTGAACCATAATAGGGGCAACCGGTGATTAATGATCCATGGCTGAGATAGTATTCCTCTGGCCTCGTCTTCATTACCTGCACGTTCGTCTCGTTTGGAGGCGCTGATGCCCGCACGCAGTATTTAAACTAACCGCGGATGAACATTGATGTTGTGGTTTATATAATTCTCTAAACAGTGATAAATGATTCTCCTGATAAGGCAGTGGCATTAACACTTCGTTTCAGCTACATTAAAATTAATACACGGTGTCCGGCTACACGTGGGAGTAAATTTAAAGGGCGAATCTAGACACAATACTAATTGCAGGCAAAATCAAGAATAACGATAGGTATTGCGTTTGAGGCTTCATTTGTTAGTTATAAGCGTTTAAAGATATGCCTAAAAGCAGGCAACCCGTGTGCACCGCTGCAAAAATATTTTTGTTCAATACTGTATTTAAAAATCTAAATTTTTTTAGAACTATGCAATATTAGCGTAATACTATACTGTATATGACATTTTTATCAGTTTTTCTTAAAAAACGTTATCGTATAATACACTTTTCGTTGAAGTCTAATATTTCCGCATTATTTTTTCTAACAATAAGCGATGGGAAGGTTTTTAAACAATTTGGAGTGTGTTGATCAAATAATTCCAATTGTAAAATATTATTCTGTGGCTTAGACATTTCCAATATTAGGTTTGGTGAAAAGGATTCTGTAGGCAGCTCAAGTAGCTTAATTTGTGTGAGTTGTCGCTTGGCAAACAGATCTGGATTCGAATCCTCGGAAATTTATTCGATTGATGCTTCTGGTCCTACTATCAATTCGACATTCGTCTTTCAACAATGCACCCGACTGTACTTCTCCAACCAACCTTCCCCTCCGTGTTACGTGGTTCAAGAGCAAATAACTTCTCCCCAAATGTGTGCCCTTAAGGCCAGTTCACACGTGACACTCCCGTGACTAGTAATTGGTGTTTTTGTTACGTTCACACATTTCTTATCGTTTTCTGCATTTTTAAATCAGTATTGCCTCTCCTACGAGAATCAACTTGAAACTCTAGTTATGAGTTATGAGCCACAAAAGTGACTTGTGTGGGAAGGCCTTAAACGTTATTGGGATCCATAATTATAAATATTATCAATTTGGGGCATGTGTTATAAGATTTGCAAGTGTACAATAAAGTGACATGGTCATTTCAGTTCTGAATGTTGTGTCCATTAACTGTAAGTAAGTAAAAAAATTCAGTTTGATCCTGGAATTATTAAAATCATGTCAAGAGTATCAGTAGAAATACCTGGAAATACCTTTTGTTCAATTTTTTAACTGATTGGCCAACTACTTTTAATTTTATTTCGAACATACACACAAATATTTTATTTTTATTATCTTTCATATCAGTGCAGTCTCTATCGTAATTATTGTAGCCTAGTTACCAGCAATGATCTATAGACGTGTACCACCTAAAAACCTGTACCACAAACTGGGTGGCAAGCTTGTAATCTCTGAGCTTTAAAAAAGACCTATTGATTACTAGTAACACTGAACTATGAGCGAGAGCGAACAGGTAGAATTTACCCAATATAATTTATCGTTATTAACGCTTTATTAATTTTAAAAATAATTCAAATATCACTGACTGCCAGTATTGGCTGCCATATAGTTCGTAACGTTTTTGTCGAGCCACGGTCAGGTGCTTGAAACACGGAGACCTTAAGGAGCTCTGGAATAATCGAAGAAGAACATCGAGGTTGGCGGAGGAAATTCAACGATAACACGATTTTCGTCGCTGACTTCAGTTCTATCACGGCGTAGATTCGCTGCTTCTATTAGCAAGTTTACAAAGTTAACATCGCAGCCGTTCTCCTTCCTGCCTCGCTGTGGAGATTTGTGTTTCTGTTTCTCATAATTTGCATCACGGATGAGGTAGCAAAGTGATTGGACGCAACCTCTCAGTAATGTGGCAATTTAATTCGTTGGTATAAATAGCGTAGTTATTAGACAAATAAGGTAGTTAGAAGAAGATATTGCAATTAGCTTTCAGCTCATTTAGATTTATAATTACAACTTTATACAATTTTTTCGAGGATGCCAGACTGTATCACAGAATCTCTAATATAACAGCATCAAACTTATATAACTTATAAAAATTCTTCCACTTAATTCTTTTACCTTCAAATAAATAGCATTCTTAAATGTCTCTTCATTCCAAACTGTACCTTCTATTTTCTAGATCAATTTATTTCATGTCTTCAATTTAGTCAGCTGGTGCAAAATGCAATCTGTCCCTGGCTTTGGTGGATGCATCATAGTGCATCAGCGTTATTCATTTCGCGTCAAATACAATTCATCTCATTCCTGAAGCGTCTTACAAAGAAAATTACACCCCTCTTTAGTTGCACAAGAGGGATCCCTCATTATTTTCAGCATCTTCCTCTTTCACGGTACTTTGTCGTTGCAGTTGTTCTTTTGTAGCGTGGACTGTAATCGCTGCAGATTGCTAATGGGACCTATTGATTCATTCCTTCCTTCGATATAAATTATTTCCTGGATAAAACGTAGAGGTTGAAATTATTGCAAGTACCTAGATGCCGCGAGCGAGGGAGTAGGGTGAATTGACCAGTGAAAAACAGCTAAGCGTTTTTTCAGTTTCAAATAACGATAAAAATTGAATAATGTCCTAATTTATTAATGAAACAAAAATTTGTAACAGAATAGGCTTTAAAAATGTCTAAACAAATTGTTTGTGCTATTTTACTTGAACGGTGTCTGAAATAAAACGCTAAAAAGTAGAAAGGAAGTTTAGGTTACGCACTTAACATAAGAATATAAAAATATAATCTATATATTATAGGATAATAATTATAATAACTTGACAAATTTATTTATATCAGAACACAGTTTACACAATATAATGGTTAACTGTCATCGTACGTGTTTTCTTACTAGGTTTCTCGCCGTGAATGGCAGCACCCGAAACCACAAAACAAAAAATTAATAAGCGACTAAGACGTTCATAGATTCAAAAAATATTATTATCGCCGTTATCTCAATAAATTTTCCTTCATTCTAAATATAAGATCATTGTTTTCAATGAAATAGTATTCTTGTTATACACGAAAAGAATCAATTTGTTCATTCACTGGTCAATTCACCTTAAGTACGAGGAATTTCTACGATTGGTGTTGCCAAAGCCATTACAATCATTAAACAGAATCCAGCCGTTTCTGTCCTGAAACTACCGACAGAGCAGAGTATTTGCGAATTTCGTGCATTTGTGCAAAATTGTGTTACACGCATCGATCCTCCGATATGTTAATTTTTGCGATGTTTTATTAACGTTTTCATTACTAATTTTGACGTATTAAAGAAGATGGATATTTGTAAAATTATTGCAGTTATTACGTATAACAAAATAATATCATGACCACTTAGTCATGAAAAGTTACTCATGCCTAATTAGTGACTAAATGTTTAGTCAACATTGTATGGTATTAAATATACACCAGCTTATGTTTCTGCTAGAAAACAGAGACCCCTAATTACTGTGAACAATGTGCTCGCAAAATGCATCTTTCAGTTTGCCACGAGTTTGAAAATAGCAAACATCTTAAATGGAATTACTTAAATTTTAGCATTTGATGCATTCTATAAGATTACTTCCGAGAAACATTTATTACTATTACGTGACATATCGACTATAAAATTTAATACAATTAATTATAAAAGTAAGGTAAGAAGATATTCGCACACTTTTCTCTAAAAATTTTCAATTCCTTCGAGACAGGATTGAGGAGATTACGAAGGAAAGTGCTAGATCCACCTTATGTTCTTGAAGCTTATGATTAGACTTTCCGCGAAGAGGATGGATTTAAAAAGAAAGTTTGTATGAAAAAGATATTCATATGTGTAACATCTAACATCCGACATGTGTACGAACTTTAATTTAAAATAATAACTGAAGTAAACTAAATTCTTTGCTATATTATGTGTATAAAAATATCTTACTTGCTGATTCCGATCTAAATACCTAAAATTCTAGCATTCTTAATTTAATTTTTATATACCTATAGTATTTAAAGTAATAACTGAAGTAAACTAAATTCTTTACTATATTATGCGTATAAAAATATCTTACTTGTTGATTCCGATCTAAATAAAATTCTAGCATTCTTAATTTAATTTTTATATACCTATACGATCAAAACCGATTTACATATATTGTATATATAACACATTTGTAATCTTATTCCTCGATCGAATCTCTGCTAAATCTTTTCCATTTACAAGTACCTACACAGAAACGATAGCTTCGTCAAAATGAAATATGATTTCTCCATTTCCCATTGTTCGAAAGTCATTTCACTAAAATTGGAGCGTCCACTGTTAGACGTTTTTCAACCATTCAAATCGTTTTATTCACAGCAATAAAACTCGCTATCAGTTTTAATTACCAATGACATCATTGAAAAATCTTAACAGAAGGGAACAGATTACATCGGTTCACATGAACTTTTAGCGGTTATCTAGATTAATTGGTCAATACAAAATTTAGAGAACAATTGTAATAAAATCAACAGAATCTCCAGTGTTTCAATTTCTTTTAAATAAACTGGAAGTAAATTAACTTTAACTAATTTTAGGAAGGCACTACCCTAACCTTTGTAGTGGCTCCTGTTGTTAACCAGGCACCGGTTCGACCGCAAATAACAAATTCTAAATAACAATCTAAAATCCTGGGTTTCGCAAACCCATTGCCCACAGCTTCGGCTCATAACATAATCAAGCAAAAATTATCCAGGAAAGCCCAATGAACAGAAAAGTCTTTCTGAACATACGATAATGCTCAACCAAGTACAAAACTAATGATACCTTCGCGTGGCCCTTATTTATACGTGTCGAAAGTTTTTTCATATTTCTTTCCTCTCACCCCCTACAACAGCTCCACTTCATAAAAAAAGTCCCCGAAAAAGATTATTGCTTATTATTAGTAAAGATTATTTATACATATTCAGATAATCGAGGTGATCCTGTACTTAACTACTTTTTATACAAACACAGTAATCCTAAAGCAGTTCTCTGTTAGATCAAAGGAAATCTGCTAAAGATTTCGCAAAAGAAAGGTTGGGGATGCAGCTTCTGAAAGCAACAATCCACATAAAATCTCGCTCTGAATTTGATGTTGATTTGATGTTATTAACAATTACTCAAGGTTCTTTGGCTTTCGTATAATTCATCAACAAATAGACACGGCGATTGTCCTTGTTGCGCAACAGGCATTACATTCGCGTTGATACGAATTACTTAGTCAGAGGAACAGAGAATATGCCCGTATGGAGGAATATCCCCAGAATGCGAGAATTTCGTGGCTCAGAAATGTAGTCCGCCAGTGAAACCTCTACAGGAGCATTTGTCACGACGCGAATTTAACGTTTACATTTTTCAACGGCTTTCCGCTTTTCGCCATTCGTGACTGATGCCACCTGCAGGGAGAAAGGACGGAAGGAAATAACACGGAAAACAAACGAGGGTTCATTTATTTCTGGCGAAATAAGCAATTGTCAGTTTTTTGTTGTTTTTAGTAGGTACCACCTGTAATATTGTTACTTTGTACACAGTGAAATAAATTAATCTTTATTTCAATGTTGTACTAATACATTGTTACTGTAACATTTATGTAACTGTTTAATTTCTGTATGAGTCAATTTGTATACATGAAATTGTATTTGAATATTAAATATATTTTGTGCATATAAGCAAGTATTTTTAGTTTGAAGTAGATATATTTGACATATAAAATATGGTTGAAATGCTTTCTGTAAGTTATATATAGTTTATGTTTCGTTTTCAAAGTGTAGGTATGAATCATTTGATTAAAATTAATTATTAGCGTTGGCAAAATGTTTTCTTAAATATTTTCTGCTTAAATTGTATCAATGACTTCTATCAACAATTAAAGCTTTGTATTCGTTACTTATTTATATCTAAAGCTCTTTATATTAAAGAAGAAATTATTTGTAGTTATAAATTGTATTACCTTATTTACTTAAATTCCAAAGTATCTTACACAATATTCAAACTTTACACTTTTAATAAAGCTTAACCGACTTTAGCAAACTTCACGCCTTATAACTTGTAAAGTATCAAGTTTGCTAATCTTGACAACATCATTTAAGATATGGAAATGGAGCACTCTACAACTTCAAAATATTTCAAATTGTAACTTTTCTCGTTTGCGAAAAACTGTAATTTTGATCATTGTCATTGATAGTGGCAAATTATGATAATACTCATTTTCAGTAGGATGTTTAAAAATAATTAATAAAGAAGTATATAGTAAATATAGTAAAAGTGATTTTTGACTTTCTTGTCAACTTCTTTTTACTAACATGTAAATTATGTTATCTTTCATAAAAAAAACACAAAACAATTGTCTAAAAACTTTCCCTGTAGTATCAACGGGACAAAAACTTTGAGGGTAGTTTCATCCCCTGCTTTTTATTTTCAGATATTCCACAAACCTGCAAAGTTTCATCGAATCCTTGTTAAACGATTCTAATGAATTCGAAGTTGAAGCTGTCAGAAGTGGGAGGATAGTAACGGATATGTAGGTAATAATATTCACCGCAATGCGGTTTTATTGTTAGCGTTGGCAACTTTCAAGTGATAACTCGCTGGAAATGACGACTGCAGGAACAGTTAAGGGACCAAAGACATTATCATTAGCGAAACAGTAAATTAGGAACTACGAGGTGCGGGGTGATTAAGAGGTGTTGCGCTGTGTTTTGTTCGGTGGGGGAAAGCACATGCTTTATAAGCGTTCTCGAACTTCAGTTATTGGAGTGCGAATCAGGGGAGGTGGATTTGCATAACAGGTACTCAAGTGTGGCGCATAATGTGTAATGATAATTTGCCCCGATCTTCTCGTGCAATTTAAATATTAGATTGCTGATGGGGCTACGCATTAAACGAGTACACGAGGGGAAATATCGTCTGATTGATCGTGAAGAAGTAGGTTTATGCGACACTATTTTGTTATTAAGGCACTATATAGTTGTAAAAGCAGTAATTGTAAACGATTTCAGGGATGTTTACGTATCTATGCCAGTGGAGATTTGTTAAGAAACAATGCAGAATTTACCCTGACCTTGAAATACAGAGTTAGATTTTTTATGACTGCGTACATTGTGTAGGTATTTTATACGATAGGAATATAGAAACTTCAAAGAGTACCATAATTTATAATTCGGCCGAAAGCTGCCGAAATGATTTTCACCAACTTTAACTATTTGTAGCTCAGAGCTGCGTTCACCGATTTTGATGAAATTTTCAGCACGTATACAACTTACTTAAATCTACAAAAGGCATTTTTTAAATTTTCATTACGAAAAACATGATAGTTACTATTTTTTAGCTATTCCGACCAATTAAAATTTTTTCTAAACGACGAGTCATGTGACTTAGTAAGCTAATCCTTCTAAATCTGGTTTGGACCAGTTTTAAATAAGTTATTCTGTTTCAAAGGGTGACTGAATACTTTTGCACGCCACTGTATAGTACCTACCTTAGTAATTTTCTTAATATACATATTCATGTTACTTTATAAAAACCTTAAGAATACATTATAATAGCGTTATAAGCACTTAATCTTCCATTAAATCAATATTACTCGCCTCCTTAAGATAACAATGTGTAAGTTATCTTGCATTCGACTTAGGAATTCAAACTTCCCTTCAATGTAATCTATACAGATGTTTGTACTATTTCCAGGAAGTTGAACCCTTCTATCTCCGAGACTCGAATATATGGAATAACATTTTTAACTGTTCTGATTATCCTGTAATAAATTCTGTTTCCTAATTACGTTAAATCAGCGGCGAATATTTTTGGCATAGTTTAAGCTGGTAAAAAATTGACGAGAATTCATGCACCTCTGAAGATATATCCTGTACCTACATATGTATTATTATCTGGGGGGATGAAACGGTGGATAAAGTCGATATTATTCATCGCATGACTCGAACTTCTTCGACATTATGCTTTCACAGGACTCCACGTGCTATGTAAACGACGTCAGCTCAGTCGAGAATCGACTGAATAAATTTTAATTTTCTAGACCGCCGGCTTATTCACCTGTCTGATGGAGATAACAAAGTTAAATTAACTATACGTTCTTCTATGTATTTCCGAATATACTATTATATTATTTTGTTTTTCTCTTTACCAATATTAATAATAATTAACGATCATCTTTCCAATTTTTTTTTCTAAAGGAATGTTGTTCAGATTACGCGATAGTTTAAAAAAGAAACAGTGATGAAAAAAGAATACTTCAGGAAACAAATATATCTGTTAATTTTGACTTTAAAATTTTCAGTATTTTGATTTTACAATATAAATGATGAATGTAAATGCGTTTTCAATTGTTTAGCAATGATTCGTTTAGCAATCTTAGGGCTCTGAACGAAGAGATATTCTTGAATTATTGTGAGATTACTAGAAGAATAAAAAATTATTAAATTTTACGAAAATATTGTAATATTTACAAAAATAATAAATACGGGTCCAGACGGAGGCCCGAGATATACGGACCTCGGGTAGTCCGACTGTTTCGGGTACCTAACACGATTATTTCGGGTCAAGCCGAAGAAAATCAGGCGGGCTCTAGCCAGTTCTCGCAATGCCCAAGATTCGCTTCGGGATTCGTTTGAAATGCATTGTATCACGTTTTTAATGCGGTCCTTGATATACATACTCAGCTTTTTTAGGCAATCAAGTACTCGGCAAGCATGTACAAAATCTTTACTTATATGTCACTTTAGAACAAGATTATTCCAAGAAACCACGAATTGAACTTATTTAACAAAACGAAATAATAATGTAGAGCGTCGGTCGCTCTTGGGGGTCGTTTCTCAAATTAATAAGAAGCAGACTTTCAAGAGCAACTGACGCTCTACAATCTACATAAATTGGTCCTTCGAGCCGGATCTCAATCGCATTCTCTAAACGAGTGCGCATTGACTAGATTAGGAATAACGCCTCGGCGAACCGAAGTACCGACGATTGGGATCAATCAGAAAATGACCACGATCACGTGTACCGTCAAGACGCAACTACAGTCGCGAGTCATGTTTGGTCGTCACGCGTATGGTGTGGCGTGTTTGAATGTCGCGCGTATGGCGTTGGTTTCGTTGAGCGCCACTCATGGGCTGGCGCGGCGATCGCTCGCATTGAGCCATCTTGACCGGGAGTGGGGAGCGCGATCGCGTGGGTTGGGACGTTCTAGGGATCGGCGGTCTACAGCTACCGGTAGCTGGAGACCGCCGAAGCTACGCTGGTAGCGAGCCTACCACCGAAACATGTGACGTCAATTCACGCAGACGTTACCACCGCTCGTGTACTATTGCCAGATGAGAAGATCAGCCACTACCAACAAGCTGAAATGTAACAGGGGCAAGGGGAATCGCCCGCTCGCTCCACCTTATCCCCTCCAAGTAGTCCTACTTTTCAGTTCTTAGCGGCTGTCCATATTAGAGCTCTTACTTTTTACCCGTCGGGTACCCGGGTAGCCGAAAATTACCCGAAATAACTTCAAGCCATTGAATGTGGTATTGTTCGATCATATTTGGCTAACATCAGACTATACCACAGACAATCACACACAATACTACATTCAATGGTTTGAAATTATCCCGGGTAATTTCCGGCTACCCGGGTACCCGACGGGTAAAAAGTAAGAGCTCTAGTCCACATCCGTCGATTGTCGCGATTTATTTTGTTTGCGTACACGTTATGGGACGAACCGTGTTGAAGGGGATAGGTTCACGCGAGTGGACGATTCCCTTTGCCCCTGTGACATTTCAGCTTGTGGTTAGTGACTCATCTTCTCATCGGGCAATACAGTAAATACTCGTTAGCAGCCCGACGAACGGGGCTGGCGACGGGCTCTTAACGCGACTGGACACTATTCCGCGCGGCCACTGGCGCGAGTGAGAAAACCTAATGAGCGAGCGAGAGGAAACGAAAGAGCCTCTCGCTTGTTCTCGGGTTCCCCCACTCACGTCTGAAGGATTCCAAGAAATGGTGGGGACGGTCGCCGGGCTCCTAACGCGTGGTAGAATCGAGCTACTAACGGGGATTTACTGTAGTAGGTGTTCCCCCTCTATCAGCGGTAGCTAGAAATCGGCTGGAGACCGCCGATCCCTCGTTCGACATCCGACGTCCAACATTCCCTCTCTCCTTTTCCGTATGCCGGTGTGTACGGATGATTGTTCATGTACAAGAAGTATCAATCGCGGTGAAGAAAATAAACCTCTTTGGCGCATCAAACACGTTGAGCGCGAGTCAAGTATTTCCACATTCACATCGCGTTCCTAACCGCAGTCGGGAACCCAATATTTTAACGCGAGCACAGTTCTCGCATACGTGATACCATATTGCGCCTACAAGTCAATCTGAAATCGTCTTCTTGGTGCTACCTCATCACCGCAGAGTTCACAGGGATTAAGCGCGGTGAGTGGAGGGGGAAACACGAACTGGGAAGCATGAACTGCGCCTGCGTCAGTCGCGCACACAAAACCACCACTCCTGTAGGTGTTTCCCCCTCCACTCACTGCGCTTAATCCCTGTGAACTATGTATCACCGAAGCATTACCGTCGCGATCAATCTCCAAACGGGACATACACATTCTGCGGAATTTGCCACTCGCTGATCCCGCTTTCAATACACCAGCCGAAATCGGTGCAGATTTATTTCTTCAACTATTGTGTGTCAGGCAGATCAAACTCGCGGACACCTCTGTGACACTGCAGAAAACCGAACTCGGTTGCATTCCCGCGGGCAGAGCTTCGTGCGAAACGGCTGCAAGCAAAACCTATTGTAGTCTGGCTCACGA
This sequence comes from Andrena minutula, assembly GCA_929113495.1. Taxonomy (NCBI): domain Eukaryota; kingdom Metazoa; phylum Arthropoda; class Insecta; order Hymenoptera; family Andrenidae; genus Andrena; species Andrena minutula. The sequence goes on along the minus strand of OV815994.1, from coordinate 32,016,594 downwards.
ATTGTTGTAGAGACAACTCGCGAAATTCTGGGAGCCCGAGGAATCGCCGCCGTCTCAAATTGCAATGCTCTTCGAAGAGCGCTCGTGCGAAGAACTCTTCGTGTCAACCACGGCTCAGGATACAGACACCGGCCGATACATAGTTAGAATTCTGTTCAAGGAAAACGCTTAGCAAATCGGAGAATCTTACTCCACCGCGCTCCGACGACTCGACTCTCTAGAACGCCGATTTATATACAACTCGGAGTTGAAATCGCATCGTAGAATTAGGGTCGGCACCTCTTCTACTGAGGACGGATATTACTTGTTACACTACCTGATCGTGGAGCAGGCAAGTTTGACTATGAAACTTCGGGTACCTAGTCTTCGACGCGTCCGCGAAAACTTCCACTGGAGTCTCTCTAAATGACGCCCTGCTGGTCGGTCTCACAATCCAAAAGAAATTGAGGCAGTCTGAGCAACAACGGACTAACCCACATTGAAAAAAATTCTTTTTTTCCTAGTTTATATGATTAGTAGAGCCTATTGGAATACATTATTACTACTAACTCAGTTTCGAAAAAAATTTGGGTTAGTCCGTTGTTGTTCTGACTGCCTCAATTATACTCAATGCTCGTTCGGTTCAGATCGCACGTGTTCGTTGAAAAAATGTTCGTGGACATTGAAAAAATGTATCGACAGGTGTTGGTACATCCTGACGATCGACGATATAAAAAAATCCTTTGGCGCCTACTGTGCTCCGATGCAAAGAAGACGGTTGAGAAACTGTAGGGTCCGAATCAGGGTCCGAATAGTATATCCCTATTGGCTGGCGCGACAACGGCGACGAATACAAAGTAAGCAAACGGGGCACGGGCAGCGGGAGCCAATGCGAGCAAAAAACCCCTCTTGCCCCTGTGACATTTCGACCAGCTTCTTTTCATCGGGGCATAGTAGATTCTCGTTAACTGGTACGAACGTATACCTTGAACACGGGAACTTACGGCACTTCTCCAGCACCTATTTTAGCAACGCGTGCCCTTCACGACTCGTGCTTGATGAAGGGAGCATGTTTCCTCGAGCAGGGCCGATACTTTGAGAAGATTTTTATGTAGACGACCTCCTAAGGCTAACGAGAGCTCAAACACGCCTAAATGAAGAGTCCTTGTAGAAAATAACAAATTCTATACTAATAATATTATCATCGGCACGTAGAATATTTTTCGTTAATTTTTTATATAACGTTACGCTGAAAACTACCCCTTGCGCTCCTGCATTTGAGATTATGGATTTATTTGATAGTTGATTATTGATACGGACACAGATATATCTGTCTCTTAAAAAATTAGATATGGATTGAAGCATATTTTCATTGATGTTCCATTGCTTAAGGACTTGCATAATTTGGTGTCTCTTTATCATATCATAGACCTTCTCGATATCTACTTACAAGTAAACATTCGCTTATAACGAATGGAGTTTCCCGATTTGGAATATATATTTTTAAAGTACCGTTAAGGAACTAGTTTTTGATCAGTTTAGAGAGTTTCCCGCTTTAATATTTATTTTTAACCTAATAAAACTTTCAACCATGGACTTTTTTATACTAAAAGATGAATTAATGTTTACACTTTAAGGAAAAATTTGAAAAAGTTGGAAATAAGTATAATTTAATTATTTATAAGGTTGGGGAATGATAAGGTGACTAGGAACTAGTTTTTGATCATCTGAAAATACATGGGAACTAATTTTTTATCAGGTCAGGAACTAGTTTGAATTATCCTTTTTTATGTTAGTAATTATTTCAAACAATTATTTAAGGACATAAACTGAAAAGAACGATTTATTTCATGAACTGATCAGAAATTAGTGCCTGATCAAGAACTAGTTCCTTAACGGTACTCATAGTAACTAAGAAATCCTGAAAATTATATTTGCAATGTACCTATTTTACTCACATGAATAACATTATCAATAACATCACTATAGCCTCAAGGCGTATGCGAGAATTGAAAATGAATTGGTATCTTGCCCTATGGGCCCAGATGTAGTCCCTAGGAGTTAAAAACAGGTTAAAATGGATTTTGAAGTAAATTGGTACGAGTAATCCAAAAATATATATAAAAAATTCTTCGGCCTTTCCTTTTTGAGTTATCTCCAAAAACCCGTTTCTTTTTTTATTAAGAGAACTACCTTAGGAATTTTGTTTACACAGACAATAACGCCAGATCGAATTCAGCATCACAAAAAAACATACAGATGCCCGGTTTTAACCAATTATTCTTAAATAAGAGGATTTTTTCCGTTTTTCGCGTACGCCTTAATTTAACACGCGTAAAATAGGTCAATTGCAGATATAATTTTCAGGATTTTTTAGTTACTATGAGTACTTTAAAAATATATATTCCAAATCGGGAAACTCCATGCCATATATAAGTGAATGTTTATTTGTTAGATATATTGCTATTAAGTGTGGTTTTTTAACGAAGGCTTCACAAATATTTGAGGCTGTCAATTGTGGAACGATATTGTCTAAACCCATTCTGGTTTCAATCTAGTAGTTTTTTGTTTATAATTTTTGTTAATAATTTACACAAACAACATGAGAAGGGGGTAGGTTTACAGCTATCGGGTTGGGATTTATATTTGCTGGGTTTTGGTATGGGGCAACTATCGCTTCTAGCCATTTTTCAGGAAAAAACGTCGTTCAACTACATACAATTATAGATCTCTAACAGATAGAGTCCAGTCTCACTTTTGGTAGTTGTCGTATAAAAATGATTGGTATGTTATCCGCCCCTGGGCAAGAGTTTCTAACAGAGTTCACTGCAGAGTGGAGTTCAGTAAGCAGGATTTTTGCATTAAAGGGGTGATAATAAAATTGTCTGAAGATATGGTAACTTCGTGTCTTAAAGTTCCTTCACCGGCACGTAGCTGTAAACTACAGCCCGTAAGGAAGCTTGGATCGAAATCCTCATTACTGGACTTCTTCGCAAACGTATTGGCTAGCAAGTTGGCAATTTCTTTAGAATCTGTAATAGTTAAGTTACGGGGATATAAACGATTATAAAATCGCAGGGGTTTGAGAGTTGACGTTCCGCTCGTTTATTTTCTTCAATTTACTCCACATTTCGTCGCTTGAAGTGTTGTTTGTTGACTTGGAAATATAATTTATTCATGAGTATCGTTTAGCTTGTTGTAAGGCTTTCCTCGCTATGGCTGTTCTTCGTCTGAAATCCATTAAATTTGCACCAGTCTTATGCTCTTTAAATACATTGAAGGCGTGCTTTTTTCCTTTTATTGCACTTTAGCATTCTTGATCCCACAGTGGAAGGTTTTGTTACCACTGTTACTTGATGCTTTAGGTATGGACTTTGTGGCTGAATGAATGATTAATACCTCAAATTCTTCCAAGTAGTTGGTTTATTTGTCTGCAATTTGAGGCGGTAGCGGTTTGTAATGATGAGGATTTTTGTGTTATTTCTGAGCGGAAAAGTGACCAATCAGGTGTTTTGAATTTCCAACTGGGTTGAGTTGTACCCTATCTACTAATTTACTGAAAGAAGTATATCATCCTAAAATTCAAGAACTTCTCGGAACATGCAATATCCTGATGCAAAAAGACATCAAAAAGTTATTTACCATTTTGGGATCCGAGGCTTCATTCTCGAGATATAAATAGTTGAATATTAGCGGTGGAAATTCCGGGCCGCGCAGTTTAAAGCCGAAACAGCTGAACACGGAACAGCGATCCCTAGCATGCACATGCAGAAGGCACGCGTAGATACAGACCCCCCCCCCCCCCCCACACACACACACATTAGAGCCGACCGCGCTGATTCAAACCGTGAAAATAAATTAAGAAAATGAACCGTGAAAATGAAGTGGGTCCATTTTAACATATCGCAAAGATGAAATTGTAAGCAAGAAACTTTTACATCCAAGTTAAATTAAATGGATGAAATACTTACATTTTATGTAAATACAACACAAACAGATAAACTTTTGGCGGGAAGTACAACATATAGAACTTAAGTGTGGTAATGATCGAGAGATTTAACGGATATTTCAAAAGTTATGTAGGTGGTTCATCTCACACATAGGGTCCATCACTCCCCGATTTATTCTATTTTGTAATGGAATAATATTTGTGTAGTTAGGAAAAATTTTAGTTAAAATTGTAGTCATTTTACATTAAAGCAATGAGACTATATACGCGCATAGTATAAATATTTTTTTACGTATCATTGTCAATGAATTATTTCCAACAAAAATTGTGTGAGAAAAAATCCTAACGCCATGTTAGTAGTGAAAGATAATAACAATTTTGATAATTACGTATTCAGGTTTAATGAAAAAACTATGAAAGTTTCAGTTTAGTATGAACTTCTTAGCGTTCAAAGTATTGGCCACTGACTTAATTAGGTAAATAATCCCTTTATTATTTCAAACAATATATTAAACCAGAATTATTCCACTATTTCACTAGTAATATATTATTCGTAAAATATTTTTAGTAATTAAAAGTATACACAACTATATTTTGTTTGTGTTGAAGTTTTCAATCTTAGTAAGTAAAAGTTCGTATCAGCGCGTTGGAATAACAACGAATAATACATTAACAGCCAACAATCACTTGCAGTCGAATCGTTGATATCGAAAGTACCTGCAACTGACATACGATTTGCGGGACTTATGGAAAATTTCGATTAACGTTCTACATTTTTCTGATCGACCGTTTCGCACACCTCGGTATATCACGGGTTTCAATAGCACTAGAACCCCTGGGGAATTTACGTCCTCGCGCTCGCATTTACCTGTCCGTTCTAATTAAACCTCGAATCCGTTCTACAAAATACGATTAGCAATTATTGTCACGCCCGGAGTGTATCTTTATTAGTGAAATCAACTTCAGGGATGAACTTACAAATTGTTAAATCAAGGGCTCAAATAGAAACTCAAAATTTTATGGTTTCTGATATTCTACAATATGATGATAAAGAATTATCGAAAAAAAAGTAATTTTTCAAACTTAATCCAACCATCCATTTTTTTCGAAAATTCTCTATCACAATATTGTAGGATATCCAAACCATAGAAATTTGAATTAAACTTCTTTTCGATATATTTATGGTTTCACAGCATTCACGATAATATGAAAACTCACAATTTCTTTGAGAGGGTGTTTACACCACCAAGGAGCGTTTCATTGCTGAAACAAAAATTGGCTAGGTTATTAGCATCGCTTGAACTACATTTCTGCAAAGTTTCAAAATTTTTTGAATTTTCAAGTTGCTAAACATCCGTTGTGAGTATTTATTATGTTGTAGAATTTTTTACATTTTTGAACAGTGAATATGAGTAGATTAAAATTTTATTTTACATTTAATTTCAAATATACAACCCTGGATTTCACAAGTATTCTATCATAAATATAAATTTTTCATATTAACTGTTATATTATATTATAATATTTTTGTTATATATTATTAACGTTATTATTATTATTAATGTTACTTAACCTTTGGAAAATATTCTTCCCATTCCTTTTAATTTCAAAAATACTGATTATCAATATCCCTAGCAATTTTCACTTTATATTTCGTTTCGGTTTTCGACTTAGAATATCTTCAGCCCCATATCCACTAACTTATGCTATATGAGAGATCTTCGTGTCCTGCTCTGCTCTACCGTGTTAAATCGTCATATCTGAAGTGTCAAGTGCATCCTGATAGTATAAGGCAACAGGGTTCAAGGTATTATGTTCCCCTATCGTAACACACGGCAACAAACTCCTATACGCTCCGTTATTGCGAGATACGATCTGCATCCGTCCTAGGTGTCCCGCTTATAAAATCAACATTATCGTGAATTACGACCATCGCATCCTTTACCACGTCACTGCGACTTGGCAAATTGCAATTTACAAATTGGCTTGTGAACAAAAGGATAACAAACAACATTACAAAGTATAATCATAATTTCCAAAACAGGATTAGCTAAGTAGTAAAATTAATAAGAAAATAATGCACAAATGTATGCTATATTTGACGCTGCTTTCAAATTATTTCTATTTGGTATGTTTTCTGTATAAATTATAGATTAGTTTCCTTGGAAATTAAATTGGCGTTACTACTAATTTCACTTCAATATCCACAATTAATGTTTTGCATCAAGTATTTGATTTTTTATTTATTTACAAATGTCTGTAATGAGTACTTTGTAGCATCTGCTATTTTATTGGGGTTAGTTCATAACAAAAATATTTAATGATAATAATTTCAAGAAAAGAAGTAAATAATCGAAGATCTCATGGTCAATGTTTCAATTCATTTGCATGAAGAATTTTTCACTTTTAAACGTAATTTTGCTGAGGAATTAGATTGTAAATTCCTATTTCTCATTACGCAACTCTGTTTCGTTTATATCATTGAATCGAGACTAGCAAGGGATATTATGTAGATACAACTGTTACGTGAAGGCGTTTAATTTCTTTAACGACCAAGCGGTGGAGTCTGGTTTTCCTCACGCAACACTCTTAAGCTACTTAAAACTGTTGTGTAAAATTTTGTCATAACCAGAGTTATGGAGCAGCAATCAGGATTGTTTCGACTTCTGTCTGAGTTCTATACAAGTTCCTGTCCGGTATATGGCACGTAGGAAAGATTCGTGACAACAAAATGAGACAGAGTTAGAATACAAATTAGTGTATACAAAAGAAACTAAAGTAAAATAAAAGGGGGTACAAAAGGGGAATCTTTGCATGGATTTACAGTAGCATACAATATAATTTTCTGATTATGTAAGTTACTATTTCTCTGTCTCGTTGTTCAGAAACGGCGTCATACAACACATTGGCGTAGCCGCCCTTAGCTAGAAATCCCCCCAACTGGCGAAATGGTTAGATCGATTATCGCATGAAATCAAGACGACAATTAATTGACCGAGGGAAATTCCCGAAACACACGTAGTGGGGGGATTAATTATTAATTACAGCATAGAGTAAGTTCGGGATAGTTCCACCACTTTGTGGAAAAAAAATTATAGCATCGTTGTTTTTCACTTTTTGTCGTTTTTGGCAAATTAAAGCAAAGCCCAACTAAGCAATTTAGGATATACATAAATTATGCTGTGCGATAAATTCAAATATTTATTTTCATTTTCAACCAAAAACTTTGACACTGCAACTGGTCGGTCTCACTCGCGTGTCGGGGTTAGAGCGTCCGCCTACTACGGGTGAGATTGACTTTGAAAAATAACAGAAAGTGTAGTCACCCAATGGTCGAACTATACCGGACTTGCGTTATATATAGGTATATAAAAGAATTTGAAAAATTCTCGGCACGTAACACAACGATATCAAAAGAAATGTTTATCCTAGTGGTATTAGGTGGCAAACATGATACTACTTGGTAATAGCGATACTAATGCCTGTATACACATGCTGTAAATTGATCTGCGTGGTATCGCGCGTGGGTAATTAAGTGCATCAATTGAACGTGAGGTTTCAATTAATTTACATTTCGAAATTATTATACGTTCACGAGAGCACATGGGCTTGAAAGTGGAACCAAGATTTTTCATGTATTAGACCAAACTTTGAGCATCCAGATTACCATTAATAGTTTAGTTGTAATTATTATGTATATGTAGATATATATAGTTGTGTCATCTTAAGCGCAGTTGGAAAGCGCCTTTATGTACTTGCAACTCATTTTGATTTCACATATTTTTTTATATTGTATATTTTCGTCTATTTTTTTTGTGATTTACTCTTTTCCGTCCTCGACTTTTTCATGTATTTGGCATAATTTTTGTACTCTTTTGAAGCTTTTTTATGGGGATTATGTATATCTATAAGACGGCTCTGCTACAATAATGCATGGGAATTAGGGGTGCAAAATACATACAGATTTTTTATCAGTACGACTGTCGCTATGGCCCGTACTAGAATAAATGATTTATCCTTAATATTAACAAAATGGCGGCAGAAAATAGCACAGAAAACACAGCCGAAATACATTGATTCTTGTATTTTGACCGCCATTTTGTTAATATTAAGGATAAATCATTTATTCTAGTACGGGCCATAGCGACAGTCGTACTGATAAAAAATCTGTATGTATTTTTGGTTTCAGATAAGTCCAACTGCTGAAAACACATGCACGAGCGAGGTATGAATT